>OU795039.1:4468506-5931006 GCA_917208275.1 Patella pellucida | reverse complement strand
GTGGCCTTAATATTTAGATCCAACCGCCCGATAGGTGCAGGAATGGAGGACGTTAAACTCACAATTAAACCAATTAGACAAACATTACTTTATAAAATCATAATTTGATTAATACCTGATGTCATTTGCGTGTTGTATTACAACTATAAAAAAAACTTTTTTATTTGATGGATTAATAATTTTGGAAACACAAAATACTAGAACAGAAAATAAGCGAAACGAAATTTTGGAATATTTTTTAAAGTTGAATGATAACTTGATAACCAAAATTCAGAATGAAAAATAATCGAAACGAAATTGTAATGTATTCTGAAATTGATTGATTATTAATAAAGAGACTTGTCAAATGGTTGCTAAAACGACGCCATTGAAGACACCAGCACCACGTTGCGTTACCAAGCGACGGAAATGATCCACCCGCTCTTCTCGCGATAGCCAATTTTAACACCGTGTATAATGTGACATATTTTATAAACGGTTACTGTTTTAATTTTTACCGATTATATTAAAAATAAATCCTTTTCGTAATACCGTGAATACCTTTTGTGAGTTAGACCATCGAGCGTGTGATTTTATTCGGACGTTAATTTAAATTCGGGATCTCGTACGATGTGATTTAAACGAAAAGAATCCAAGAAGAGACGCGGCTTTTTTCATTTATTTTATTCAAAACCTAGAATTTCGTTTTTAAAAAATGAATTCGAGTTTGATTTAACACTGATCAAATTTTCTATCAAAATACGTAACATTGTTGAATTAAAATATGATATTTTGGCGGGTCTAACATACCATACAAAATAACCAATTTGTTATTGAACGAAAAACAGTATTGCACGGTTCACCTTCTCTGAAACGAAATATCGGTTTTAATAAAGATAAAACTAACTTACCCAATGTACTTCAAAATGATGCGCCGTTTCGATAAACCATCGTGTACTTCAAATTCTAATTTCTCCAAATCAATTTCTGGCATTCTGGACACAAAAATAGTTTAACTCTAAATTCCTACTCCCGTTAAAACACATTCTTATGTTATTATGTGTTTTTATCTTCGCGTTTTACGCAGGTTAACTCCGTTTATTGCCCCGCCCAAACGTCATTTCCGCAGCAGTCGAAAAAATGGATCTCGGAATGGGACCACATAGCCAGTCCGGAAACCGTCGTAGATAAAAACGTGTATTGAAGGATAAGATTGTTATTTCATTCACGATAATTGACTGATGCTAAAAATAGATTGTTTTAATATCTGAAAATGCACATTTGTTTGAATTTAACAGGACACGCTTGTGTAATTTTTCAACAAATATATAAACTTAAAAACCCTTATCTGAAATGTTGACCAACGGCTTGATCTGACACGAGTCACGTGCGATAAGAGACCGGAAGTTATAGGTTTAGATTTTGTCAATGAATGTTTGGAGTATCCTGTCCTGGATGTGGGAAGTGTGATATATACGCGAATAATAGATTTTAATTGGTCAATTTATGTGATACTTTCTTATAGAAATATTTGAGTATGATGACCGTATTATTATTACCGCACTTCTTCCCACGCACAGTAATTGACATGTCCTTAACAAAGGTCAGAAAGGTCAGAAATTCAAGAGTTTTTGCTATAAACGTCATATTGGAATTAATTTAATGAGGGCAAAAATGTAAAAATAAATAAGTTAAGCAAACAAAATTCTCTAATTTCGTTTTGTTTTAAAGGTACATTATGTCAAATCTGCATGTTTTTTTTTTTAAATTTTGGTTTCAAATGTTCTATATAAATTATCATTTAGACATTTATTCACATGCTAAGCCTATAATCAACTCTCTAGACCATCTGATAGCGCATACGTCAATGGGTTGAAATATGGTTGCCATTTAATGATTTAATTTAAAAATGGAGAAGCGAGATTAACAAGCAACGTTGCTACGAAAATGAAAATTATAATATGTCACAGTAATATCGTCGCTCAGATTTAAGTAATTTGAATGAAATATGCAATATACTAATTTTGAATTATCTAAAGACAGCTCTTTATATAAACCTTACTGAACCGGTCAAGTATAATAAATACATCGGTCAAATATTAAGTTAAGAAATTAATTGCATAATAAAGACAAATATATTAAGTAAAGCACATAAAAATTATCTGATTTAATATTTTACAATATTTTTTAAAAGGGCATTATCAATCAGCCTATTGAAAGTATATTTGCATGGCTTAAAGTTACATTATTCAAGATATAGATAAGAACTAGGCATTCTTGCTATAATAGTTCGAAAGTAGATGATGTAAAATGAATAATTTGAAAATTTCATTCGAATTATTCAATTGCAAGCGAAGATATTGGCATCTGAAGGTTTGGTAGACGTGTACAATAATTTCACCCACAGTTCTGGTTGATCGAAGCGAAGTCTCGAAGCGCCTGGAAACCGCCATATTTATTACATCACAGTATCGCTGAAACGTTTTAATCTGTTTAATATCGGAGAAATCAGAAACCATTGAGAGTTGATTAAGGTCTGGATCAGTTAATTAATGTCTAATTAATGCTTTAGAAAACATTTCAGGCCTGTTATAGGCAGATTTAGCTCTTAACTAATGTACCTTTAAATGTTATATTAATAAATTATTAATTAGGCATTAATTAACTTACCAAGACCACAACCAATTCTCGATGCCATCTGACGGGTACGATTTTAAACAGATTTGAATCCGATCTGCGATTCAACGGCTGATCATGATTAACCGTGAAACCGCATAATCGAGACTTTGTTCATTACTTTAAAGAAACGGTTATAATGACAATCGAGGCTACAGTGGTTTTTTTAAAACTCGGTTTTCTCGGCTCATAGTGAAGTAATTTGACTGAAATCTTCCGTCTATTACGTCATCTATCTTTTAATAACTATTATAGCGAGAAATATCAGCTCTTAATCGAATCTTCCATAATGCCGCTTTAAAGGAGCTAAATCGCTAACATATGGGACCTAGAAATTCACAAAAATGGGTTGCAACGCATATAGCACTGTAATATGAATTTATATAAACTGATTTATATTCAATGGTTTCTGTTTTTACTCCAATTTCAAATCAGTTATGTTCGGCGAAATAAGCCACTAATCTCAATCGAGTGCAAATTTCAAGCGTCTGGTTATTCCAGTTTAAAGAAGCCCTTTGATTTGATGCAACGTGTCTAGACTCGTCCCTCTAGTCTCTTGTTACAACTGGGACTGAAGCGCATTATGGTACACGATTCGTGTACCAATGTTAAAAACATTATTTTATCTTAAATATCGGATATCAGAAGCTCATCTTTTCTCGGTAAGTGTACATCATCATTGTTGATTTAAATTGACCAAAAAGTTGTATTTTCGATGTCGAAGATTTTGGAGGATTTTGAATTACGGACTTAGGTCCTTTAACAAAATGAAATAAAATGAAATGGGGTTTAACGTCATACTCTTCTGCAAGGTGCTTTAAGAAGCGGATCATTCACGATTGTTTATCCATTGTAATGAATATAGCTGTTTCTTACAATAGTAAATAAATAAAGGAAACATAATTATAAATGAAATAACACAGGGTAGTAATATTGTTATGGATGTATTGTTATGCAACGTTTCGACGAGGACACTCTCCATGCAAATCCTTTGTTTGATGAAACATTGCTAAGTTACAATCTCTACAAATAGAACCCCCAGGTAACGTGTTCATTTACTAAAGTCAACCTCGTGGGTTTTCTGCGGGTCCACTGGTTTCCTCCCACTGCTAAAGACCCCTACGCGCAAGCGAATTATTGAAATAAAATTACACCATATGTTAGTCCCGAAATGACCTGTTGTGAGTGGACGTTAAACACCATCTCTCTCTCTCTCTCTCTCTCTCTCTCTCTCTCTCTCTCTCCCTCTCTCTCTCTCTCTTCATTTACTAAAGGAAATTAAAGAGTTTTAAAGATCCATTATGTGCGGGGTATTAACGATTGAATATAAGCCTAGCTAAAGTTCGTACGATGAAAAACATAGTCTCGGTTATCTATTTTCTTGTCCGTTAAATATATAGCTATTTCCTACATTATCTATTTCCTACATTATCTATTTTGCATTTAATCATCAATGACCGTTAAGCAGCAGATCGGATTCAAATCCAGTGAAAATCGAACACTGAAGATGGCATCGAGAGTTGATTATGATCTGGGTAAGTTAATAAATGTCTAACTATTAGTTCAGATAAGATTTCAGTCCTACAGAAAGACCTGCAATAGGCAGAATTAGTTCTTGCATAATACATATTTAATCAATTACTTATTTACTTAATCGTCATTACGCTTTTTAATATAGGTCTAACCGAGTTTCATTTATTTTTAAATTTTAAAAATCAAAACAAAGCTAACCTTGTAACTACAGACATCTTGGAAACCCCAGATATACAGCAAATATATCTAGAGACAGAGAGAAACAGAAACAGAGACAGCAAGTCTGGTGTCCAAGAAAACTTGACGAGTAAAACAAGAAGTTTGAAACAGACGTTTGTTTTTGTTTTTTGAGAATTTGTTACACGTGGTTTTTGGAGGTTTAGAGTTAAAGACTTACACTATTTCTTGTGTAGTACGTACACGTAAAATGCGATGACTAAAAAGGCAAATTTACTTTTCAGCTCCGATACATGCAGTAGATCAAAAAACAATGACGTCACTTTCTACTTTTAGCTCGTGATGCTTGAGTTAGTCATTGACCAACATTCGGAAGGTCTGACCTTGAAACATATATTTAATTCTTGACTTTGACATCGGCCAGTAGTTGTAAGGTATGACCTTGGCATACAACCTATCTGACACTGTCGTGAATCATCGGCACTTTCCGTCACTTCTTTGTAAAGTACATTTTGTCATATTTGCGATACGATAATCGAAGTGCGCGAGGTACGAATTAAGAACCATTTTAACAGTTCCCCAGAAGTTCATAACCTGCAATTAACGTTCTCAGAAAACACACCGTGAATGAACCATTTTCAGAAGAGAGGGGGAAATGGGGTTTAACGTCCACTCGACACAAATAAATTAATTTCGGGACTAACATGTAGTTTTAATTTCTATTTCAATAATTCGCTTGCGCGTAGGGGTCTTTAGCAGTGGAAGGAAACCGGAGTGCCCGGAGGAAACCCACGAGGTTGAGAAGGCGCCCCTATCTCCATGTCACATATGCTCATACTAGGAGGGTTTGTCGGATAATGTCCTTAGACCATTGGAGTGGGTCCAGTCGTTTAATGCGTTAGCGTCACTCACAAGGTCTGCCAGTAAGTCAACTGGTGTGGTTTCTATTCCCCGATTGTACGCGACAAGTAGCAGGGTCGCCAGTCCGACCCCGTGGGTTTTCTCCAGGTCCTCCGGTTTCCTTCCACTGCTCTAGAACCCTACGCGCAAGCGAATTATTGAATTAAAACCAATAACCATGCGTTAGTTTTTTAGCTGTCGTAGTTTGTGTCGAGTGGACGTTAAACCCCATTTCTCTCTTATCAATGTCTAGGTGCCAAATGATGAGGATTTAGCACCTATAACACGGAGTCGTAAGAGCTAATGTGTTGGCCTGCCCCATCCTTTGTTCCATTTACCAATATCAGTAAATCTGATACTGGTTCCCGTCCAACTCACTGGCTCCAATTTTTCACGCCAGGGTAGATGAAATGAAATAAAATGGAGTGCGCTAATTAAGACGGGTCGCCAGGGTAGCGTAATGATTTAATAAGAGGCACATTGTCTAAATCCTCCCACCCTTCGCTCCACTTAACAAAATCTGTAAATCTGATACTATCGAAATATTTCGTGAATACAAACATCTTTAATTTATCTTTATTCTTGTTTTGTTGTGGAGATAAACGATAAAGACACTTGAAGATACGAATGAAGTTTACAAGTTATTCACCATAATATCCATCTTATCAGAATGTCAGCTACATTCCTGTAAACTGGTGCCGCAACACGACTGGAGATAACATGCGTGTCGCGTGCCACTTTAATCAAATAGTTTATTTAAGAAAGTTGAGACGACAAAACAGCGTATAATCTGTGTCTTGGTTTTATTACATTAAACATCCGTCGTCATTTATATATAATTAGCAGAGATAATACCCCAGTATAATACAGAGAGAGAGGGGGAGAGTGGGAGAGAGAGCAGAGAGAGGGGGAGAGAGAGAAATGGTATAGAGAGGAAGAGAGAAGAGAGAGGGGGAGAGAAAGGGGGAGAGAGAGAGAGATTTATAGCCTGAGCTAATTGAAGACGGGCATACGCCATACAGTGTGCTATGAGGGAAATTTTGCCCGGGCAGCGGCGCTACGGCCTACTCTTATATCGAATTCCAACTGCCAAGGGATCTTTTACGTGCACTCCAATATGTACACGGGACCTCGGTTTTTCGTCCCATCCGAACGACTAGGCAGCTGTCCTTGTCAGGCCCTCCTGCTGTATCACTGACAAGGAGAAATCACGTCGGAAAATCGAGATGAACTTTCTCGGCCAATGCAGGGATCGAACACTCGACCTCCAGACTAGCGAACCAGCGCCATATCCACTTAGCCACCGTGATCCCCAAAGATATTAAAGAAATGACATGCGGTTTAACCATTCGGCAAACTTCAGCAGATTCCAGTACTGGTACCCTACATCTAGCCTCGGCTGTGTGACGAAGTCCGCCATTGGAACTACTTTCAAGTTCCCGGGCTACCAACGGCGTTGCCCATGACGACGCATTTGAAGAATGTTTTATCATACAAAGATTGCAAAGTCTGAAGCTATTTTTCTTTCAATTTTATCCGATTTCTTTAGACAAGGACAAATTTTCACTGAAAATACTACACACTCTTCGAATGAGGGAATTTTGATAACTTCTTTGCAAAAGCGGAATGTTTCCCTTATAAGTAAACCGGTGCCTCATCGCAATAGTATAGGCGTAGGTACATATCACTTACCGGAATCTGCCGAGGAGGAGGCTATGATGAACATAGTGCCAGGACAGCGACCATGACGCCTAGTCGTACTTAAAGTCCAACTAACACGAGTTCTTTTCGTACACACCGATGTCGAACGACTAGACAAGTTTTCTTTGTCAAAAAATAAACTAAACACAGCTTGCGGTGTCCCATGTTGTAGCCAAGAAAGAAATATAACCATTGACCTTCTGGGGTTTAACTTCCAGCATATCTACACCAATGAAATACCGAAGATTAAGACATGTGCTCTGAAAAATGGCTGAAGGGCATTAATTTGATTGAGGGAGGAAACCGGAGTACCGGGGAGAAAAGCAATGAGAATGGACCAGTGACCCTACTCCTTGTAACGTACAAGCGGGGAATCGGAACCACGCCAGTCGACTCAATAACACGCGTTAAACCATATGACCTCCCAACAACACTAAACCACGTTGAAATCTAAAAGCTGCCTTGGCAAAGTTGATTTCCGCCTTTTACATGTCGTGATATATTGCCTAACGCACCCGCTGTAGGTCATAAAGCCTGTCATTGAGTTAACTGGCGTGTTTCGCCTGTCCAACCATGACGATTTTCTCTGGTTCTTCCGGTTTCCTCCCATTGTTGAAGACCCTTATGTGCAAACCAATTATTCAAATTAAATTGAACCCCATGTAAGTCCCGAAATGACCTAGCTTGTGCCGTGTGGACGCTAAACCCCGTTTCTCAGTCGCTCTCTCTGTACACGTCAAGTTTCCAAAGACTGCCATTGTCAGTGGTACAGAACGGGGGGGCCTGGCACGAAGAGCTGTCTAGTCGTTCGGGTTGGACAAAGCCACTATAGGAACTGTGTACACATTGTGAACGTAGGCTGTAGCGCCGTTGTCGGAGTAAACTTTACCTCATAGTACACTGTATGGCCCATTTCCGTCTTCATCAGGCGAGTCGGAGCAGAACATGGGGACGTTAAAACCCTATCTCGTTTCATAGATAATCAGGGATGACACGTAGTTTTAATATATAGCCTCTACCAGATTACATGCTACATGCAGTAATGTTTATATAACTTATCTCACTATTAGCAGATTACTACAGGGCGGATCGTCGACCTCTGACTTCTTGGATCCGCAGGAATTTTAAAAATTCACCTCTCCACGCTACAGGAATCTGCTGTTTGTCGTGTGTCGCAAAGGTTAAAAAGATATTCACTTATTGTTTCATACAGTGAAAATACACGATGGGTCCCGAATGATAAAATAAACCAGACTAATAAGTACAAAAGGTAGTGGAAATTAAATGAAATAAAATTGGGTTTAACGTTCCAACTGTGCTAATGTAGACTGGGATACGTCATCCAATACGCTACAACATACTCATATTTCGGTTTACAATCAAATGCGTTAACTGGCCATGCCCTCGGGGTTTGTTTTTTTATTTTTTTTTTATTTATAAGCAATATTTTTATTCAGATTTGTATCCAATCGCTACATCAATTTAGAAAATCAGCCGTTTTGGTTAAAGGGCCAGTGCTGCGAATCCTGTGATGGTGCCGTTTAAAACACAATGCTTTCCTTCATAGCACATTGTAACTATAATCAAATCGGGTCAAATCTAACGTAGTTCCCGTCTTCATTATCCCAGTTAAGGCCGAAAAGTGGGATGTGCATCCATTAAATCGAAAGTAGCTATTCTATAAGCAACAAACGCTGACCTCCAAGAGCGAGTGCCCTTTAAGTAATATAAAGCTTTGTGTAAAATGAAATCCTCATATGATGTGAATTTAATAGTTGTATCGGATTTTGGGGGTTGGGATGGCCTAGTGGTCTAGAGTGCCGCGCTTTGACCTCTAGCTGGCCGGCCGACTCTGGCTTGCGGCTGTGGTTTCGAGCCCTGGTGTGAGCGTATGTGGCATGGAGATAGGTGCGCCTTCTCAACCTCGTGGGTTTCCTCCGGGCACTCCGGTTTTCCCCCACTGCAAAAGACCCCTACGCGCATTGAAATAAAATTAAACCATATGTTAGTCCCGAAATGACCTTGTTGTGTTGAGTGGACGTTAAATCCCATTTCTCTCTCTCTCTCTCTCTCTCTCTTTCTCTCTCTCTCTCTGTATCGGATTTTATGGATATGGACATTTAAGAAAAACAAAAAGTTTACAAATCTGTTGTGAGAGAAGAAGAGTCATCGATTAAAAAAATGAAGAAAATGTTTTTAAATATGTGAAATATTTGATGACATGGTTTCCTTGGTGATTTAAGACAGAGATAAACAAAAGCTACCACGTTTAGCTAACAAATACATCATGCTTCACTTATACTTTTACTTCGGAGAGAGAGAGAGAGAGAGGGGGAGAAAAGGGGAGAGAGAGAGAGAAATGGGGTTTAACGTCCACTCGACACAAACTACGTCATTTCGGAACTAACATAATATGGTTTAATTTTTTTTTTCAATAATTCGCTTGCGCGTAGGGGTCTTTAGCAGTGGGAGGATACCGGAGCACCCGGAGAAAACCCACCAGGTTGGAGACTACTTCAGCTATAACCTACCGGTGAACTCGTCTTACCTATGTCGAATGAAATCAAATGGGGTTTAACGTCCTACTGTTCTACTCCTACTGGGATAATGAAGACGAGTATATGCCATACATGCTCTTATACTGGGCTAATGAGATGGGCATACGTCACAGTGTGCTATGAGGACAATTTTGACCAGACAGCGGCGCTACGATCTTCTATATTATCGAATTCCAACTGTCAAGCGAGTTTTTACGCGCACGCCAATGTGTGCACGGGACCGTGGTTTTTCATCTACCCGAACGACTACACAGTTGTCCTTGTCAGCTCCTCCGTCCTGAACCACTGACAAGGGAAACCACACCGAAAAATCCAGTGAGGAAGACGTTGACTCACTAACCTGCGTTAGCAGAGAAAGTTCATCGGGATTTTGCGGCGTGGTACCTTCTTTTTGTCAGTGGTGCAGGACAGAGGGCCTGACAAGGGACACGATATAGTCGTTCGGATGGGACGAAAAACCTAGGTCCCATGTACACATAGGCGTACATGTAAAAGATCCCTTAGCAGTTGACATTCAATGTAAGAGTAGTTTGTGGCGCTATCCTTTCCCAAATGTCCTCATAGCACACTGTATGGTGTATGCCCGTCTTCATTAGCCCAGTCGGAACAGTATAGTAGGACGTTAAACCCCATTTGATTTGATTTGATTTCATTTAGCTATGTGATCTCGACAAATCAGAAGCGGTATCAGGTGTTAGCTATGTGATCTCGACAAATCAGAAGCGGTATCAGGTGTTAGCTATGTGATCTCGACAAATCAGAAGCGGTATCAGGTGTTAGCTATGTGATCTCGACAAATAAGAAGAGGTATGTAGACCTACTGGAAGTTTGTATTTGCCGTTAATTCAGGCATATGGGACCTTTACGATAAAAAGAAATCAACAAAAAGTCTGCACCCATTTCAAAAAGCTGTGAAGTTTAAATTATGTGCCCGTTTGTGATGACGCAGAGTTGCCAACATATTTCCAGACTAGGAAATTAGGAACTCTCCTTTTCGCTGGATTCTCATCAACACAGATGTCAGCAAACCCTCGGCTTGCCCTCTACGACTTTGAACCCATCGGGATGGAACCGTAAACAAAATGTAACAGAAATGTCGCTCTCCGAATGATGCAGAAACTTTGGAGTATCCCAAAGAAGAAACGGAAATGAACGGAATCACTGAGCCATACCGAGTGTGTGTTTGACGTGCGATGTACGTGCATACCACTGAAGAATGTTTACGGTATCGATGCGGAAGATGACGAGGTGTTATTAATGGAAGCAGGTTGGAAGAGGAATAAAGGTGTGTCTACATGGCGTGTGATTCACTCAAGAATTAGACAATGATTTGACCTTTAAAACAGGAATACCTCAAGTTGTCAGAGTTTTGGGGTTATGTAAGGTGTGCTTCAACTCCGTGCCTTTTTACTGCAACAAATCTGACATATAGGGTATTTACTGTATCTTTACAGTGCTTACCACAGACAATTATATCACACATGTACGTGATAATGCACGACCACTGGATAATGCTACCGATTCACAGTCTTCCCAGCTTCGCACATTCTCCGCCTAAATTATTATCATTCGCTTCCATTTCACAAGAGGTGAAGAAATACCGTATGCGAATTCTTCATGAAACACGAGGATAATTATTCTAAACATTACTAATCCATAACTCGTGAGTCTAGGCGGTACAAGGTGCGAATAGAACAGACATCTCTATAACATATGGTAATACCATATCGTCTTTAAGGCAAATAGGTGGTGCCAAAACTCTCTCGTCGTCTTCTAAACCGACCGCAGTATTGGGTCGCTTTTAGTTTGTTACTGGAGAGAGAGAGAGAGGGAGAGAGAGAGAGAGGGAAGAGAGAGAGAGAGTGAGAATTAACGTGCATTCGACACAAACTAGGTCATTTCAAGATTAAGACGGTTTTTTATTTCAATAATTCGTTTGCGCGAACGGGTCTTTAGCAGTGGGAGGAAACGGGAGGATCTGGAGAAAACCCACGATGTTAGACAGGCGACCTTACTCCTTGTCACATACAACCGGGTAATGGAAACCACGCCAGTTGACTCAATGACAGACCTCATGATCTAACGCGCACGCGCTAACCATTCAGCCATCCAATCCCCACTGGTTTTAATACGAGGGTCTAATTTTGTCAGTTTTAGTCTTAACATACACAAGTGATGTTGAATGAAGGATCCTACAAATTGATATTTAAAAAACATAAATTTACACTGGGCAATCCGAAAATTAGTTACTCTTAGTTAATAGGGTTCAATAACCTTCTTGTTGTAGGAGGGGGGGGGATGGGCGTTTCCGACAGTAATTTGTACCAACAGCACCCCCCACCCCAATATTTAAATCGCTTCAAACCACTGGGTTAACCCTTGTTAGAGGAAAAGGACAGGGGGCTTGGCAAGGGCCGACGTATAGTCGTTCGGATGGGACGTAAAACCGATGTCCCGTGTATACATTGGCGCGCATGAAAAGGTAAAACAGAATAAACCATTTTTCAAGTATAAAAATGTCTTAAATGCACGTGTGTGCTTGTTGGAGTTGAATTTAACCTAGGCGTTGGTAGGTGAGAAGAAGATAAACCGAGGTCCCGCGTACACATTGGCGTGCACGTAAAAGATCCCTTGACAGTTGGAATTCGATATAAGAGTAGACCGTAGCGCCGCTGTCTGGGCAGAATATTTATCTCCTAACTTACTGTATGACGTATACCCGTCTTCATTAGCCAAGTCCGTAGCAGAACAGTCGGACGTTAAACTGTTAAATCCCATTTCATTTTTCAGCATACAATCAAGATAGTCTCCGGGTTGAACCGACCCGTGCACGACACTGCTTTTAGATAACAGTCTTAGGGGTCGAACAAAGGACCTGGGGCCTGTTTCACGAAATTTTAACTTAAGATAAAATCCAAATTTTAGTACATACTTAAATCTAATTGGCTAAGCGCTAAAATCAATCTAATCCTATCCAATCGAATTACTAAAATCGGATTTTATCTTAGTTAAAATTTCGTGAAACAGGCCCCAGATTATAATCGAGAGATTACATCTTTAACTTAATCACGTCTACACAGACATAATTTACTCATTTTCTATCTTAAATTTTAAAGGGGCTTAATCGCTAATATTTTGGACCTAGAAATGGACGCAAATAGGTCGCAAAGCAAGGAATTATGTAATATAAATGTATACAACATGATTTAAAATCAATCGGTTATGTTCGGCGAAATACGCCAGAAGTCTCAATCGAATGGAAATCTCTAGCGTATGGTTATTCCAATCTACACCGATAGTGTTTTTTGCGCATGCCCTGCAGAGAAGAACACCACGTCACCGTTTGAGAGGAATATTTCTAGTCTCTTTCTTCGAGTCCCTTGTTATAAATGGCTCTGAAACGCATTATGGTACACGATTCGTGTACCAATTGTAAAAAGTTTATTCTGTCTTGAATATTGGATACCAGAAGCCTTTTTTTTTCTCAGTTAGATCACGGCATTAATGTTTATTTAATTTGACAAATAATACGTGTTTTGGATGATCATGAGTTAGAGACTTCCCTACTTTAACCGAAGAAAGAAATATAAAGAAGCCTTTTTATACTTTTGTATCAAATGAAAAAACTTACAATAATACCTTCAAATGTTCAAATATTCCTTCAACTGACCCTCAATCAAATGTAAGTGACAAGCCAATAACATCTTTACGTCCCATTATGTACAAAAACCTGCAAAATGGCGACATAATGTCCTTGCCTTGCCTCACAATTGAACCACTCGATGCAGTAACAAATATTCACGAGTCGCTTAGTACTCGCATACCCAGTCATATCCCATGCTAGGACTCTTAGGGAACAACTCTTATTTACCGTTATCCAGTACTGTCAATATTTGCACCACTTTATGTCATATTAAAATAGAGCTGGTTTGGGGTTTTTTTTTCAGTGGGAACCGCCTATAGGTCTGCTTGTCAATGAGTGGACTTTTGTTGTTCGGGTTTAGAATTCTGAATAATTACCTACGTTTTACAAAAAGAAAAGTAATTCTTGCGCCGTCATTCTTACTCCACCGTTAGACATATTTGGGGGGTTGGATGGCTGAATGGTGAGCGTGCGCGCGATATACCACAAATCCTGTCATTGAGTCAACTTGCGTGGTTTCGAATCTCCGGTTGTACGTGGCAAGGAGTATGGTCGCCTGTCCAACCTCGTGGGTTTTCTCGAGGTCCTCCGGTTTCCTCCCACTGCAAAAAAAACCTCTACGCACAAGCGAATTATTGCAATAAAATTAAACCATATGTTAGTCCCGAAATGACCTAGTTTGTGTCGGCTGGACGTTAAACCCCATCTCTCTCTCACTCTCTCTCTGTATATATAACGGGGGGGGGGGGCTTCTAGTTCATGTCGAGTTACCAGAAGCCCCAGTCGTGTCGGGTCAAAATGTTGTGAGTCAAGTCAATTCAAGCCA
Source organism: Patella pellucida (assembly GCA_917208275.1). NCBI lineage: Eukaryota > Metazoa > Mollusca > Gastropoda > Patellidae > Patella > Patella pellucida. The sequence goes on along the minus strand of OU795039.1, from coordinate 5,917,013 downwards.
AACCCGTGTCGAGCTGAAGTTAAAAACAATTTATATGCAAGTGTCGAATGTCGAATTGAATAGAACCATAATGTATTTCGGGTATGCTAATTGTAGGCCGGTTGGAAAGGTTCGGAAATTTCCTGAGTCCAAAATGGCCGCTTTATATAAATGAGTATTTTGGGGAAAACTAACCCGTACCCTTACCCCAAGCCTTTTAAGAGGGATAAGGGTAACTAAGATCCAAATTCAGTCTTCTAAAAAGGTTAAGGGTTATGATTCTCGATTATATAAAGCGGCCATTTTGGACTCCGGAAACACCCGAACCTCCCCAACCGGCCTACAATTAGCATTCCCAATGTATTTTAATTTCGCCTGTCGGGTGTCGAGTATAAGTCAAGCCGTATATATGTGTCGAGCTATTTTGGACTCCGGAAACACCCGAACCTCCCCAACCGGCCTACAATTAGCATTCCCAATGTATTTTAATTTCGCCTGTCGAGTGTCGAGTATAAGTCAAGCCGTATATATGTGTCGAGCTACCTGTAATACTGTACAGATATATCGAGCTAGAAAAACTCACATAAATAAACACTGGCTAAACACTAAATATGTGCATCAAGTCGAGAGTCGCTTTTAATCAGGACATACATGCGTCGAGTGAGAATAAAAAAATATATCCAAATTCTAGTGTTGTGTGGGATGAATAACTCGATATGAAAATCTATTGTTGGGTGGGATGAATAACTCGATATGAAAATCTATTGTTGGGTGGGGTGAATAATTTAATTTAAAAGCCTATTGTTGGGTGGGATGAATAACTCAATATAAAACCCTATTTTCAACTTCAAATTCAAACGTTTGAAGATAGCCATTCCATGGTGTAAATGAGTTTTAAGTGTGAGAATGACACCTATGATCGTTTAATAGTGAGTTGACAACCCATTGAGCAAAATACATAGAAATAATTATGTTTTGACTTTCTTAGAAAATATGAAATTCTCGCTTTAATCAGGACAAAATGTATCCAAACTCTAGTGTTGGGTGGTATGAATAATTTAATATATAAAACTTTATTATTGGGTGGGATGAATAACTTAATATAAAACTCTATGGGATGAGTTCGGTGAATAACTCAATATAAAACTCTATTGTTGGGGTGGGATGAATTACTCAATATAAAACTCTATTGTTGGGTGGGATGAATAACTCAATATAAAACTCTATGGGATGAATAATTTAATTTAAAACCCTATTGTTGGGGTGGATGAATAACTTAATATAAAACTCTATTGTTGGGTGGGATGAATAACTCAATATAAAACTCTATTGTTGGGTGGGATGAATAATTCAATATAAAACTCTATTGTTGGGTGGGATGAATAACTCAATTTAAAACTCTAGTGTTGGCGGGGTGAATAACTTAATATAAAAATATAGTGTTGGGTGGGATGAATAACTCGATATAAAACTCTAGTGGAGTGCAATGAATAATTCATTATAAATCACTATTGTTGGGTGGGATGAATAATGCAATATAAAACTCTAGTTTTGAGTTCGGTGAATAACTCAATATAAAACTTTTTTGTTTGGTGGGATGAATAACTCAATATAAAACTCTGTTGTTGGGTGGGATGAATAATTCAATATAAAACTCTATGGGATGAGTTCGGTGAATAATTTAATATAAAACTCTATGGGATGAGTTCGGTGAATAATTTAATATAAAACTCTATTGTTGGGTGGGATGAATAATTTAATATAAAACTCTATGGGATGAGTTCGGTGAATAATTCATTATAAAACTCTATTGTTGGGTGGGATGAATAACTCGATATAAAACTCTAGTGGAGTGCAATGAATAATTCATTATAAATCACTATTGTTGGGTGGGATGAATAATGCAATATAAAACTCTAGTTTTGAGTTCGGTGAATAACTCAATATAAAACTCTATTGTTGGGTGGGATGAATAACTCAATATAAAACTCTAGTGGATGAATAACTTAATTTAAAACTCTATTGTTGGGGTGGGATGAATAACTCGATATAAAACTCTATTGTTGGGTGGTATGAATAACTCAATATAAAAGAATATATAAAATCATAAAATTACCTGATCTTTAGTCGGCAACCCATACCTCAAACAAATGGTTAGCAACGCCCTCTAGCCCCGACTTACATCTCCGGTTGTCCATATCGCCAAATAATAGTAATCCACAATCCTTTCATTAGTCATTTATATATTCCAAAAACACCCTTAAAACTCACAACAAATCACGGTTTCGTTCGATTTTAAACAAATATAGTATATCCTTCAGATATATATATATATACTTATTATCCGATCCTGGAAAACTGTTCATATAACGCTAGACAAAGCAAACAACACATGGAGAATATTGGAGATGTGAATTTACTTGTCTGTCGGTTCCATCTTGACTACCAGTTAAAGTTTTTAAAGTTACATTCTTAATTATACGTTACATATTAGCTACCTGCTGTTACACCAGCTGTCGCCTACAAAAATAACAACCTGGGTCCCTTTCGATATCAGTATCGCATTTAATTTTTGGTGCTATTATTGCGAATGACAATTTTAAGTGAGGATAATTGGTGTCAGGATGGCAAAATACCAAATCTCTAAAGTCTTAGACAAATCATTATTTTCTATTATAAAAATAAAACAACCTCTCTTTTTGCATCGTTCTCGACGAAATGTGGCTTGTCCTTTCCAATATATGTTCAGTGATCATGTTTATTATATGCCGAAGCATATTCAATCTTTCAAAATCAGTTAAATAAGTTAACACTCCTGGTGGGCCTCGATTACCTAATAAGAAAATATCCGTATAAAATTACTCCGTCTGTCTGCATATTTTGGCAGGTACTTTTCATGTTATTGTAACAAGATATCACTTGACTTTAGTTCCAGTTTCAATTGACAGTAGGACGGTACCACGGTGTCTTTAACTTTCACTTTTGATTCACGGTGTGACGGTACACAATTGAACCTTATTAATTCTTTAACTTTCACTTTCAATTCACGGTATGACGGTACCCAATGGGACTTTAAACCTTTAACGTCCACCTTCAATTCACGGTGTGACAGTATCACATGGAACTTTGTTAAGTCTTTAACGTCCACTTTCAATTCATGGTGTGACAGTATCACATGGAACTTTGTTAAGTCTTTAACGGGTACCTTCAATTCACGGTGTGACGGTATCACACGGAACTTTGTTAAGTCTTTAACGTCCACTTTCAATTCACGGTGTGACAGTATCACATGGAACTTTGTTAAGTCTTTAACGTCCACTTTCAATTCATGGTGTGACAGTATCACACGGAACTTTGTTAAGTCTTTAACGTCCACTTTCAATTCACGGTGTGACAGTATCACATGGAACTTTGTTAAGTCTTTAACGTTCACTTCAATTCACGGTGTGACAGTATCACACGGAACTTTGTTAAGTCTTTAACGTTCACTTCAATTCACGGTGTGACGGTATCACACGGAACTTTGTTAAGTCTTTAACATTCACCTTCAATTCACGGTGTGACGGTATCACACGGAACTTTGTTAAGTCTTTAACGTTCACTTTCAATTCACGGTGTGACGGTACCACATTCACTTTTAACTCTAGGTATGACTGTACTTTGTTGAGTCTTTAGCCTTAACTTTTCGCTTATTTTTTTATTTAAAAAAACGGTGCTGCTACGCCCACTGTGTCTCCCCTTGTCGCGTATGAACTGTAGTACAAAGTATTTGTGTTCAATCTTTTAAAAAAATAATAATCTTCAACGCCAACAACCACCTAGATACACCGCCTCCATATCCACCGTATGCTTCGATTGATTTGGGTTTAGCAGTTTTTTAGTAGTATTGTTGTTTTTTTTTGGGGGGGGGGGGTCAAAATTATATTCAATCAGTCAAAAGCATCAAGAAAAAATCATCAAAACAGATTACAAATAAATCATGAAAATTATCTGCAGTTAGTCCATTTAAACCCAAACAAATCGTAGACGTGATATTTTCGAATAATGAAACAAGACTTCAACAAATACCTCGATCATAATCCTTGCCCATTGTATATATTTAGCGTTTTTAATTTTTTGTTAAAACGAAAGAATTAAAACTACAAAAGAGAAACAAATTTCGAAAATCAGTAAACCACTCACTTGCAAATCAATCGAAACAGATTAATCCTCGCACAGGAATGTGATTGATGTAATTCATTAATCTAAGTGATAATCCTTGTTAATCAGATACCGTCTCGTGCAACTTTTAATCCGCTGTTTATGGATAGGGTCGAAGAGAAGCTTGGTTTAAGGTAAATGAGGCGACATACTCGCTACAAACAGACACACACACACACACACCGTTAACACACCACGAATGTTAGTAATAAGAGGCTAAATGGTGGAGGTGCATTATTCTCAAGTCGGTCTCACCAAACAGTATACACACAAACGTTTACACTCCACAGTAAAAAGCCGAGAGGAGTGGATTTTTTCGTTAGTCGTTTATAACCCCTATCACGTGAATAAAATACACGCGTTTAATTCAAGATCGGAATAGAGTTTCGTGGCTCGTCATCACAAATTCCTGGTCATTTTGAGACTGACATATGATTATTTGAGACTAACACGTGGTTATTTGAGACTAACACGTGGTTATTTTAGACTAACACGTGGTTATTTGAGACTAACAAAAGGTTAAAACTTACAAATGGTTATTTGAGACTAACAAATGATTATTTGAGACTAACAAATGGTTATTTGAGACTAAGACATGGTCATTTGAGACTAACGAATGGTTATTTGAGACTAACGTATGGCTATTTTGAGACTAACAAATGGTTAAAACTTACAAATGGCTATTTGAGACTAACAAATGGTTATTTGAGACTAACACATGGTCATTTGAGACTAACGAATGGTTATTTGAGACTAACGTATGGCTATTTTGAGACTAACAAATGGTTAAAATTTACAAATGGCTATTTGAGACTAACAAATGGCTATTTGAGACTAACAAATGGTTATTTGAGACTAACATATGGCTTTTTTTGAGACTAACAAGCGGCTGAGACAAAAATGATCATTTTGAGACTAACCCCATCTCTCTCTCTCTCTCTCTCTCTCTCTCTCTCTCTCTTCATATTTACATTCAAAGATGACCTAAATTGTGCATGACAACTATTCAATTTTTGAAAATAGAGATTGAAATAAAAGTAAGCAAAATTTACCTCATAACAAATTGATAAAACTTTAACACACAGGGTAATTTTAGTTTTTTGACGTCATAGAGATTTTACAAATAACTACTGAGATCGAAATACGAGTATGCCATATCATCTCTCTGTGCTATAGTTATGAAAGCTTGTCAGTACCAGAGAGAGAGAGAGAGAGAGAGAGAGAGAGATGGGGTGAGATGAGGGGGGGGGGGGGTAAATAACATATGCGTGTAGGGGGCGGAAAGGCAACCTTACTCGGGTACAACCGTGGAAACGGAACGGTACCACTTGTGTCCCAAATGAGTCTGCCTCATATCTCAAAAATTAAATACGATATTTTTGGACACTTAATACCCTTCAGAGAAAAGGCATCGTTGTGTACGGGCAACATATCCTACATAACAAGTGGAATGAATGAATGAAATGGGGTTTAACGTCCTACTGTTATGCACTTAACCTGAGCTAATTGAAGACGGGCATACGCCATACAGTGTGCCATGAGGGAAATTTTGCCCGGGAAGCGGCGCTACGGCCTACTCTTATATCGAATTCCAACTACCAAGGGATGTTTTACGTGCACTCCAATGTGTACACGGGACCTCGGTTTTTCGTCCCATCCAAACGACTAGGCAGCTGTCCTTGTCAGGCCGTCCTTCTGCATCACTGACAAGGGGAAATCACGTCCGAAAATCGAGATGAACTTTCTCGGCCAATGCAGGGATCGAACACCCGACCTCCAGGCTAGCGAACCAGCACCTTATCCACTTAGCCACCATGATCCCCTCCCGATTGGTGAAGAGAAGCCTCCACCTCCTACACATCCACACACTCTTGACTTGATGGTCGAACGGTTAGCACGTGTGTGCTGTATCATAAAGCCTGTCATTGAGTCAACTGGCGTGGTTTCGAATCCCCAGATGTACGTGACAAGGAGTAGGGTCGCCTGTCCAACCTCGTGGGTTTTCTCCGGGTTCTCCGATTTCCTTCCACTGCTAAAGACCCCTACGCGCAAGCGAATTATTGAAATAAAATTAAAAACCATATGTAAGTCACGAATTGACCTAGTTTGTGTTGAGTGGACGTTAAACCCTCCCCCTCTCTCTCTCTCTTTCTATCTCTCCCTCTCTCTCTCGCGCTCTCTCTCTATCTGTCTCTCTCTCTCTCTCTCTCTATCTCTTAATGACAGACCTTAAAACCTTATTATCTAAGGCACTGTTATCTAACAAAGACGTTAAACCCGCCCTCCCCTCTCTCTCTCTCTCTCTCTCTCTCTCTCTCTCCCCCTCTCTCTCTCTCTCCCTCTCTCTCTCTCTCTCTCTCTCTATCTATCTCTTTATGACAGACCCTAAAACCTCATGATCTAAAGCACTGTAATCTAACAAGGACCAACAAAATCAAGAATTGGCATTCAGCGTCTCATATACAGTAAGCCTACGTTACGTCGTGCACGACACCAATTTCTTGTGACATTAGTAATTTACCCCCTACCCAGTGTCATCAGCATAGTAAGCCTACGTTACGTCGTGCACGACACCGATTCTTCGTGTCACTATAGTAATTTACCCCCTACCCAGTGTCATCAGCATAGTAAGCCTACGTTACGTCGTGCACGACACCGATTCTTCGTGCCACTATAGTAATTTACCCCCTACCCAGTGTCATCAGCATAGTAAGCCTACGTTACGTCGTGCACGACACCGATTCTTCGTGCCACTATAGTAATTTACCCCCTACCCAGTCATTAACCGGTTGTATCATCAGTCGGTGGTAACACGATTCGTCTCGTAGACAATTCTTCACTAGATATCCGACAGATTCAACATGAATATTTTATAACTTCGAACTCTTTTAGACCCAGCCAGACTAGTGTCGTTATATTTTAAACTCCTATGACGTCAAAAATCTAAAATTACCCTCCTCCTTGATCCGTTTTATCGCGCATCACAAACAAAATATCTTTATTTCTCTAACAGAATGGAAATAGAATAAAACTTAATTACATTTCTGACAGATTAAAGTTCTTAATTTGTGTTGTTTTGCTATTTCTGAGATGAACATGTCGATAAAAATAACTTGAAATAGTGATTACCGAGACAAGTTTTTAACGAGAGGCGGACAAGTTGGATTGGGTTGTTCTTGAAATAGCAGACCCCACACTGTTAAAAAAATATTGATTATTTGGCCCTAAAATTACGGGCAAAATAGAGAGAGAGAGAGAGAAATGGGGTTTAACGTCCACTCGACACAAATTAGGTGATTTGGGGACTAACATATGGTTTTAATTTTATTTCAACCCACGAGGTTGAGAAAGCTCCCCTATCTCTATGTCACATAGGCTCACACCAGGGTTCGAAACCACAGCCGCAAGCCAGAGGTGACCGGCCAGCTAGAGGTCGAAGCGTACATATATGTTAATTTACATAACTTATAAAAGTTCATCAATGTTAATCACACTTTTGAGGGGGGGGGGCACGATGGCTAAGTGGATAAGGCGCTGGTTCGCTAGCCTGGAATGGCCGAGAAAGTTCATCTCGATTTTCCGGCGTGATTTCCCCTTGTCAGCGATGCAGAAGGAGGGCCTTACAAGGACAGCTGCCTAGTCGTTCGGATGGGACGAAAAACCGAGGTCCCGTGTACACATTGGAGTGCACGTAAAAGATCCCTTGGCAGTTGGAATTCGATATAAGAGTAGGCCGTAGTGCCGCTGCCCGGGCAAAAATTCCCCCCATAGCACACTGTATGACATATGCCCGTCTTCAGTTAGCACAGGTTAGGTGCTTAAGCGTAGGACGTTAAACCCCATTTCATTCATTCATTAATCACACTTTTAGTTTACACTTTTGTTAAAAATACTAAATATTGGTAATTTGACATGCAGGATTCAGGCAACCTTTGCTGGGAGTTAAACATTTCGTATTAACTTCCCTTATTAATTGAATATCAGTAATTCTGTTTGGTAGACGAGAGTATGATTCCGGGTGTTCAGATGCAAGCTCGAGGTACTATTTATTTGTAGGCATTTTTTATAACCCTGCACCGGTCCAACTAACAATGGCCAATCGGTTTAATTTATCGTCTTGAAGCGAACTTTGGGGTGGCCCAGTGGTCTAGAGTGCCGCGCTTCGACCTCTAGCTGGCCGATCACCTCTGGCTTGCGGCTGTTGTTTCCAGCCCTAGTTTGAGCGTATGTGACATCGAGATAGGGGCGCCTTCTCAACCTCGTGGGTTTCCTCCGGGCACTCCGGTTTCCTCCCACTGCCAAAGACCCCTACGCTCAAGCGAATTTTTGAAATAAAATTACACCATATGTTAGTACCGAAATTACCCAGTTGTGTTGAGTGGACGTTGAACCCCATTTCTCTCTCTATTTTTGAAGCGAACTTGAAAACGAGATTATACAATCTATAGCCATAGAGTCTAGATTTAAGAAAATACTTACAAATAAAATAAAACCAAGTACGAACAATCCAAACCAATAGACAAAATTCGAAGGCCTAAAAAAACGTTACAGGCAAAACAGTGTAATCGAGCAAAATAGTGTAATCAGCAAATGGACTGTTCACCGTGTACAAAATACACAACAAGCAGTGGTAACATGTGTCCGGAAGGGTAAGCCTGTCCTGCCTGGCGCGCCACACTCGCCATAGCTGCAAACGTACGATAAAAATCAATACACTCTATAGATCTTATAATTATTGCAAATTAAATATACATGACATGCAATATACCAAAATTTACACAATGTTATTGTCCATATTATAGTTAACAAATTGAAATGATTATTAGGAATGTTTTGTTGCTATATGGATTAATAAAATAAAATAAGAGATGGTAAATTTACCCATTACGAAAACTACCAACAAGAAAATTTACAGTATAACGTGAATAAACGTAAATCTGTAAAATGACATGCTTGCTATGTTATTGTTCGTTCAATATTGTTTATATTACATAATAAGCATCTATTTCTACCGAATTTTGAATGTGTCTTTTGAATACTGGTAAATATTCCTAACATTTTTAGGTACAACAAATACTCTAACTGGTGTAATTTTACTTATATTTCTTACTAAAAGGAGCTAAATCGCTAAAATTTGGGACCTAGAAATTCACAATAGTGGGTCGCAACGCATATAATACTGTAATATGAATGGATATAAACTTTCCGTTTTTACTCCAATTTCAAATCAGTTACTTTCCGTTCAATTCTATTACATAATATATATATTCTACCGGATTCTAAATATGTCTTTGATTTCATCGCCGCTTATTATCAAAACAAAAAGACATGCAGCTAGATAAACATACACGGAAACTGGGTAGAAAATACACCAGACTTGGTCAAAGTAGTTTATGTTGCAAAATATATTTACAATTGAGGTACAAAAAACACTTGTACTACTTTAATTTTACATAAATTTCTGACAGTGTACCCGATGGTTTGCGTGGTGCCATTTGCTTTTTGGTTGTGGACTTCAACGATCACTGTTAAATGGTTGTATGTTGAGAAATGTTAGCAAAAATATTTCATTTTTTTAGTTTTCATTACTATTGAATAAAACATATCTGTGTTTTCAACATTTTACGACAACCAATTTAGGATACGGCACAACTTACTATAGGTGGAATGAATGAATGAAATGGGGTTTAACGTCCTACTGTTATGCACTTAACCAGAGCTAATTGAAGACGGGCATACGCCATACAGTGTGCTATGAGGGGAATTTTGCCCGGGCAGCGGCGCTACGGTCTACTCTTATATCGAATTCCAACTGCAATGTGTACACGGTACCTCGGTTTTTCGTCCCATCCGAACGACTAGGCAGCTGTCCTTGTCAGGCCCTCCTTCTGCATCACTGACTAGGGGAAATCACGTCGGAAAATCGAGATGAACTTTCTCGGCCAATGCAGGGATCGAACACCCGACCTCCAGGCTAGCGAACCAGCGCCTTATCCACTTAGCCACCGCGATCCCCTACTATAGTTGGAATACACTGTACATTACTATACTTCGACGTTAAGTTTGTAAAATAAAATTATTTCAGTGTAAAATCACTTGTTTAATATGAGTTTTTTACGACTATTTTTACTATCGATCACTCCTTTTTGGTGTGATAAAACATACATATGTTTAGTGTCTAAGGTTGATAAAGATGTTTCACTCTAACTTGTGAGCATGAAATAATCCCAACATCTTCAGCCTGTAACATTGGTGTTATCTTTGACAGTGAACTATCCATGGAGAAACAAATCAGCAATATAATATGTAGATCTTGTTATTTTCAACTGAGGAATACAGGTAAAATCAGTAAAAAAAAAATTGCCAGTTGAGTCCATCAAAACTGTTGTTCAGGCGCTTGTCACATCAAGATTAGATCAATGTAATTCGTTGCTGATTGGTTTACCATCTCGTCTCACTGATAAATTGCAAACGGTCCAGAAGGCGGCAGCTCGACTCATTACCAGCAGTAAATATAATGATCAAATCACTCCTGTTTTAATTCAACTCCACTGGTTACCCATTGTTTTTAGAATTCAATATAAGATCACTCTTTTAACTTTTAAATGTTTAAATCATACGATACCGTTGTATTTATCGTCTCTTTCAGATATATATTCCTCTACTCGTACTTTGAGGTCCTCAAGTGATCATTATTCACTTGTATGTAAAACAGCTATAGACTGAAAACCTACGGTGAACGATCGTTTTCAATGCAGACCCCTTAACAGTGGAATCAGCTCCCACTTACTCTCAGAAGTTCTACCTCTTTATTGAGTTTTAAATCGCAATTGAAGACACTTTTATTTAAACAAGCTTTTGATTTATAGATTTATTTTTACTGCTATGGTTTATACAATTATTATAGTTTTTAAATGTATGTTTTTAATTTAATTTCAAAGTTCTTCCTCTTTATTGAGTTTTAAATAACAAGTTTTGGATTTATAGATTTTATATTTTACTGCTATAGTTTTTACAATTATTATAGATTTTTAAATGTATGTTTTAATTTCTTTTATGTAACAAACCATTCCATTGGCTAATCCCTCACTTCAATCAACACGCCAGTAATATAACAACTCTTCCAGATCCTAGTGTAGTAAAGACAAGTATTATGTCGTCACCCAAGTCCGCCCGTCCGTCTGTTGACGCGATAGAGGGAATAGTTCTGAACATTTGGTCATGAGAGGAGGACTTCTATCGATTTTCAAAGCTCTACGAACTTTCGTTCCTGGGTTATCCCCCTTTTTCGAAAATGAGAGGCTTGCATTTTTAACGGATTGTTTTCAGATTTATCGTGAAGCATTGTAGTTATGCGAGAACAAGTGCTGTGACTCTAGTCCTATATAACTTCGATTAGCATCACGTTTTCCTTTCGGGTAAGCTGCCTTTGAGATATTGCTGGTGGCGGGCATATTTCCACGATTTGGGTGGCTATCATCTAACAAAACTGGACGTATTTGTAATATTTGATATAACTCTCCATTTTGTTTCTCCCGACCCCACGCTTCCCACCGACTGCTAAAGACCCATTAGCACAAGCGAATTGCGGAAATAAAACTGGACCATATGTTAGTCACATCCAACACTTTCCTCCATTGTACCATATGTTAGTCACGTGGCAAGGAGTTCGGTCACATGTCCAACCTCATGAGTTTTCTCCTCGTCCTTAAGAAACCTCCCACCGTCAAAGACTCTTTACGTGCAAGATAATCATTGGTCTAAACTTGAATAATAATAATAATAATAATAATAATATTTAGTGTTTTAAGCCTATTCCATCTATATGTGATCTCAACAGGCTGTACAATTATTATTATCCCGGTCCTAGGATTACCTGATTACCTCCCTTTACCACCGAGCTCTCAGAAGAGCCCCGACATGTGCAGCTTCAACAAGGAGCGCGACAAGTTACTGCAACCAGTCGGCTACAAATCCTACACTCTCACCATTGCGCCAAATCCCTCCCATATGTTAGTTCCGAAATGATCTAGTTTGTGTTGAGTGGGCGTTACTCTCTAATCTCTATCTCCCTATCTATCTCTCTCTCTCTATCTCTCTCTCCAACATTTACAAACTACATTACTTACCAAATGATCTAGTTTGTGTTGAGTGGGCGTTACTCTCTATCTCTATCTCTCTCACTCTCTCTCTCACTCTCTCCTTCTCTCTCCCTCTCTCTCCCTTTCTCTAACATTTATAAACAACATTACTTACCAAATATTAGCGACAATTGGGCAACATGATAAGATATCTGTTTAAACACGGTAACTCCTGTAGTAACAGAACTAAAGGTGCACTAATGCCAAAATAAATAAAAACCAAAAAATGTGCAATTTGTTAAGAACTGGTAAATTTACACTTGGCTTGTTCACTAATACCACGAACAAACACTAGACACATGACGGAGTTAAATAACAAGCCAATTATAGAAATAAAATTAAATGAATTGAAACTGGGTTTAACGTCCTACTTTTCTCCTCCGACTGGGCTAATTGAAGACGGGTGCTTGTCTTACAGTGGTGTGCTATGAGAGAACATTTCCCCTTACAACGGCGTTACGGCCTGCTCTTATATCGAATTCCAACTGCCAAAGGATCTTTTACGTGCACGCCCTCGGTTTTTCGTTCCATCCGAACGACTAAGCAGCTGTACTTGTCAGGCCTTCCGCCCTGCACCAATGACAAGGGGGAGCCACTGTGGAAAAATCCCAATGAACTTTCTCGGCCAATGCAGGGATCGAACACGCGACTTCCAACATTTTACCCACTTAACTTCCACTCGACACAGACTAGACCATTTCAATTTTGTTTCAATAATTCGTTAGCGCGTAGGGTTCTTTAGCAGTGGGAGTAATCCAGGGGACCCGGCCAAAACCCACGAGGTTGGACAGCTGACCCTACTCTTTGTCACGTTCAAGCGGGGAATCGAAACTAGCCAGTTGACGAGACCACCCAACACCCATATATTCGCTGGACACGTTTCGGGGGCGCTAGAACCCAGGTACCCAGGTATAAAGACACCCTGCCCTTTTTTTGGGGTATACATGTATACCCATGCCCCAATGATAAAAATGTTCAACCTTTTTACTAGTCTATTCATTTTTAAATGATAGATATGGAAAATTGCTCTCTGATCAGTCGCGAACCGGCCCTCGCGCTCTCATTATCAAGCTTTTAATTGTCTCTTTCATTATCATGTATTTTAAAGAGGTTTATGTTGGAATTTGGAATGGAATGGTAGAGGCGCTCTAAACAGCGTTCTCGGAATTGACATTTTGAGTTTGTTGAGTCTAAAAGCACGAATATGAGTTATGGCCCCTGCTCCCTCCCATCTCTCTCTCTACTCTCTCTCTCTCTCTCTCTCTCTCTCGCACATGTACACAGCCTCGTGTCTGATGTGGTGTTGATATTGTCGACAATTGCCCGGATTTAAAAGATGATTTCGAAGTATGGGATAACCTTTTAAAATTGAAGATATTTCCGCGGACAGGACATTTCAAGAGTTGACGAGCAAGTGTGTTATTATTCCGAAATTCTTCATTCCGCAGGAAGTTCAGATCGTTAGAAAGGTTTTGTCAATATGTCGTTGATATTTACGACAATTTGCTATGAATGAAAAGACTAATCTTAAGTACAGGGATAACCTTTTCGAATTGCCGATTTGTCCTCGCGCAGGAAATGCTCGGGAAACGCTCAACAATTGTAGTCTTCCATATTAATTGTCTTGACATTTAGTTTAAATCATTTGAATAGAATATCTACGACTGTCATGGCCGGTGTGTGATTATTAGTAGTTAAACAGCCCTTGACGACGGAGCAGCTCCGCACTTGAACGCACTTGATGAACAATCGAAACTTCGATTGGTTAAAAATGATTTCCGGTTGTTCACCCCCGCATATCACTACACGTCTTTTTATTGACTCGATCTAAAATTGTCCGTCTTATTGATCGAAGCTTTGTGAAGATTATCATGACTTTGGTTTGGTCCGAGGAGTGTCAATAGCAATATTAGATCTGGTTTGTTTACGCACAGGGCCTTTGTTTGGTTTTCTAAAAATGGCAACAAAGTGATTATATTGAATATCAGTACACAGGAATCAATTTATTAACTACATTTTACTTATAGATGAGTCCCGTGGGGGGGGGGGGGGCTATCATCTTCAATAGAAGGCTTGATCTCGCTTTCACTTATCAAGGCCTTCACGTATTGGGTATACATACATCAAAGTGTAAATTTTGAATATCAGTACACAGGAATCAATTCATTAACTACATTTTACTTATAGATGAGTCACGTGGGGGGGGGGGGGGGGTCTATCATCTTCAATAGAAGGCTTGATCTCGCTTTAACTGTCGAGGCATTCACGTAATACCCTACATATTTCGGCACTAATTTCGACTGTGTATTCAACCAGCTTGGGGGCCTTGCAGATGAGTCAGGTTGTGGTGGTGGGATGGGTCAATCTTCAATAGAAGGCTTGATCTCGCGTTAAAGCCCCAATACCACTCTTGTTGTAACTGAATAATATGTTCCAATCTTTATTCTGGTCAACAATTTGTACTATTTTACAATATTTCAATTAAAAACTGATACAAATTTCATCTTAACACACCTAATTTAAAATTTGGAAAAATTCAACCACATGCCGTAACATGGTTTGAAAAGCCTTACGTAAGCACTTTCAAATGCAACTTGGATTTAAACATATTTTCGAACCCTCTGGACAAGTAAGATAGGTTGTAATGGATAATTTACACAACAGGCAGGACACTTAAACATCTTGTAGTTAGTATAAGGCTAAAAAAAATTCTGGACCTGTCAAGCCAGCAAGAGTGTTATTGTCCCTTAAACAATGTACATTTTATCAAGGCCTTCACGTAATACCCTGTATATTTCGGCACTAAGTTTGATTGGGTATTCACCCAGCTTGGGGGCCTACAAGATTCAGCTAAAATAACTACCAGTGATAATCGAGTTGCAAAGTTCAAGGTTCGTTCAATGTCAAGGTTTCCGAGGACGTCGCTATTGCACAGCCTCTGATTCACGTATCTGCAGATAAAGTAGCCTTTGTAAAGTAATATAGCAACGTAGTCGCAGTCGTTGCTTCGGGAACATAGAGTGGGTCGTGCTTCGACCTCTAGCTGACCAGTCACCACCGGTTTGCGGTCGTGGTTTCGATCCCTGGTGTGAACGTATGTGACTGGAAGATGAGTTGCCTTCCCAACCTCTACTCCGGGTGCTCCACTTTTCTTCTACAGCAATATACTTAAATAAAACATCTTGTCTGCGATATCTCCTTTGATCGAAGCGGACGCTTGAAGCCATGGTAGTTAAGTGAGTAAGAGGCTGGATCGCTAACCTACAGATCCCGTGTTCATCGGTATTTTCCGACGTGGTTCCCCAGTGTCAGTGGTGTAGGACGGAGGGTCTGATAAATGACAGCTGTCTAGTCGTTCGGATGAGACAAGAACCCTTAAAAATTTGGAATTCAATATAAGAGCAGGCAATAGCGCCGCTGTCCAGGTAAAATTAGCCTCATAGCACACGGCATGGCATATGTTCGTCTTCATTAGCCCGGAGGGGGGGGGAGTAGTAGGAGGTCAAACCCCATTTCATTTTACATGTATATGGTACTGAAAGAGGATAGTCGCATATGTTACCGCTAGGCGGCACAGGTATAGTAGGTAGTTAAAAGCGTGCGCGTTGCATTATGGGATCTGTCATTGAGTTAAGTGACGTGGTTTCAAATCCCCACGTGTTCCTCCCAATGCTAACGACACCTATTCGTAAGCGAAATATTGAAATAAAATTGAACCATATGTTATTCCCGGAATGACCTAGGCCCCCTCTCTCTCTATCTATCTATCACTCCCTCCCTCCCTTCTCTCCCTCTCTCTCTCTCTCGCCTTCTATCTCTCCCCTTTCTCTCCCCTCTCTCTCTCCTCTCTCTCTTCCCTCCCCCCTCCCTCCCTCTCTCTCTCTCCCCCTCTCTCTCTCTCTCTCTCTCCCGGGTGTCGTCCGCAATACCGGAAACACCTGATACCACACCCTTTTATGACGTGTTTATCTCCTAATCGTGATTTAAAGCACTTATTATTCTGTATCGTGGTGGGTTGGGTGGTCGAGTTGTATAGCATATGCGCTTTTGATCATAAAGTCATTCTTGGGTCAAGTGGTATGGTTTCGACCCACACCTTGTACATGGGTTTTATCCGGTTTCCTTCCACTGCGAATATTTTATATGAAATTGCATCATTTTGGGACTACAGACACTAGTGGGCCAAATTCCCCAGGAATAGACACTGGCCACGCCTGTTCCTCAAACCCCTCTTATTTCCTAAATAATATATAAAAAATTCTTCGATTCGCGGCAGGTTTAAATACACATTGATATATTATTATTGCACCAGCATTTATTAATTAGAGAGAGAGAGAGAGAGAGAGAGAGAGAGGGAGAGAGGGAGGGGGCGGTAACGGAAACGTAACTTTCCGAGTAGGCCTACTATACGGCCGTCTCCATTTGTCATGGCGGTACAGAGAACAGGACGTCAAACCCCATTTCATTTAATTTTAATTCATGTCAGCTAATGCTCTATATACTTAAAAAAGTTTTAAGATATATTTTTTATGTTGTAATTTTTGATATGGTTTCAATGTTAAGTGGGATTAAGTATAATATGTGATGTATATTGGGGGTAGATACAGACTGGCCGTGTATGTTATGGTAAGGTATCTTCTAGACTCGGGGGTCTAACTAAATCAACATGTCATAACTTAAATATAATGTATGTTTGACACACGCCAGGAGAGAGAGAGAGAGAGAGAGAGAGAGAGAGAGAGAGAGAGTAATGGGGTTTAACGTCCACTCAACACAACTAGGTCATTTCGGGACTAACATATGGTTTGATTGTATTTCAATAATTCGCTTGCGCGTAGGGGTCTTTAGCAATTAACTGTATATAATGTATGTTTGACACACGCCAGGGGAGGGAGAGAGAGAGAGAGAGAGAGAGAGAGAGAGAGAGAGAGAGAGAGAGAGAGAGAGAGAGAGAGAGAGAAATGGGGTTTAACGTCCACTCAACACAACTAGGTCATTTCGGGACTAAGATATGGTTTAATTATATTTCAATAATTCGCCTGCGCATAGGGGTCTTTAGCAGTGGGGGAAAACTGGATAGCCCGGAGGAAACCCACGAGGTAAAGGAGGCGCCCCTATCTCCATGTCACATACGCTCACACTAGGGCTCGAAATCACAGCCGCAAGCCAGAGGTGACCGGCCAGCTAGAGGTTGAAGCGCGGCACTCTAGACCACTAGCCCCCCCCCCCCCTATAGGAGATACATACAACACGTGACTTATGATTTTTGATATACCATAGTTAAAGATACATTATGTACTAGTAAAATGTTATAGTTACTAATTACTACTTATTGTTGTATATATCCAATAGGAAATGTTTATATTTAAATCCTATAATATAAAGTTGTATATTGCATTATTTATAGTTTTAGACACAAATGAATGTACTTATATTACGTACTTTTCAATTCTTTTAACCATGTTGTATATTAATATATATATTTGTGTATAAATAATTAAATATATAAAATTATTCTTCTGATGAGTGTGGAGTTCCACATGAAACTTTAAGTAAAGAACTTACAGATTTCATATTTTTAATTATTTATATTTGCTCTGGATTTATTCATCGAGCACTCTGTGTTTAGCTTATGCACACTATTTGGATTATAATTTATATTTATGTATATGTATTTAAAGATTGTAAAAATAAATCTATAGTGTTAAATATATATTGAACTGTATTATATGAGTAATATATGACTTTTGTGAATAACAACCAAAAAAATATGTTAAAATCGAAATAAAATGGGCTTTAATGTCCTACTGTACTGTTCAGATCTCACTGAATACGCCATACACTGTATACAGTGTGCTATGAGGGAAATTTTACCCGGGCAGCGCAATTATATCGAATTCCAACTGTCAAGATATATATTACGTGCACGCCAACGTATACACAGGACCTCGTTTTTTCGTCCCATCCAAGAGACTAGACAATTTTCCTTGTCAGGTCCCCTGGCCTACAACACTGACAAAGGGAAACCACGTCGTAAATCATTATATAAGAGCTGCTTCTGTCTATTGCAGTATTTTAATTCGGCTTCACATGTTATTTAAAGTATTATTGAGACATTTACTAAGTTGATAGACCTATCTTTAGACCGTCAACTGGTTAAAGGGTTAATCCCGATAAGAATAAAACTCTTTATTTTTTGTGTTAAAATCCATTAAGATCCCCTACCTTAGGGCAACTAACTCAATATATGTGATACGCTTTCAAACAATTTAAACCCACCAGTCTTCATCTTGAAATGGAGTCCGGTGTCCCAAACTGTATTATGCGGTGAAATTTACCTTTTGTTATCAAGGACAGCACATGGACTATTCACCGTGTAGACCTCTAAAGGATCGGGAATCGATTATCGGGTCACCCAACGAAAGAGTTGACCCGAAATCTTAAAAGGGTTACGTGTCCGGATAAGCTGTTTTAACGATCATGTCCAAACGACTCAATATTTTGAGCTGAAATTTTGAGTCAGAGTATATACACCAGTCTTCTATATTTTGGCGTTTAAATTTCATACATACTCGGACTTTTATTTTTGAGGCTATGTTCTATTCGGGACAGTCCCTTTAATAAGATTCTTCAATATATAGCAGCAGTACCAGTCTTTATACGTTTTAACGTTAAACACTCTATTTTAGGCATTTGATTGACATATTTTAGCAAACCGCGATTTTAAAATTATAGTGTGTAAACGTGGCATTTAACTCGATATATAATAATTATATCACGGGGCTGTGTGTGAGATTCAAAAGGGTTAATTTAATCTTTAAAATTACCCCCCGTCCGCCCACCTCCACCCACTTTTCTTTCAGAAAGAAATATATTTCGGCCAATCATTCAAGGCCAAAAGAAAATCTTTCGTTTTGTTACGCAAACCCTTCGGCTCCTTATTTCTTCTTCTTCTTTGGGGGGTTGGGATGACCTAGTGGTCTAGAGTGCGGCGCTTCGACCTCTAGCTGGCCTGTCACCTCTGGCTTGCGGCTGTGGTTTCGAGCCCTAGTGTGAGCGTATGTAACATGGAGATAGGGGCGTCTTCTCAACCTCGTGGGTTTCCTCCGGGCACTTCGGTTTCCTCCCACTGCTGAAGACCCCTACGCGCAAGTGAATTATTGAAATAAAACTTGAAAACCATACGTTAGTTCCAAAATTGCCAGTCCGATTTCCTAAAACTTACGACACGCTATATGTAAAGGGAAGTAAACGAGTTTATCCAACAGGATGCAGACCACCAAAATTTTTCCCATTGATTTTAACGTTCACGCGTGTCACTATTTTTTTTCTAAACAATATTTTTTTGAATGTTAGGATTAGGTAACGGGCAAAGTCTATATTATCCCTCTCTCTACCACAAGCGGAGCAATATCTGTCCATGTATTGCTCTAGGTTGATGATGTAAGATACATAAAGTGGAAAGTAATATAATCTCGTCATTTTACAAGGGTTGCAAATTAAAATTAAGCCTGAGGCTTATTTTCAATTTGGAACAGATCGTGCAGGTAGAAACCGAAGAACTCGGGGGAAACCTGCGAGACCGAATATCCCTCTCACTTACAACGATAAAGTTCTTTCCCTGAGCTGGGATTGAACCCTCGTTGCATTGGTGAGAAGCCGCCTCTCTATCGCCACGGCTATCCGACCAGCTGGATTTACCAAGAAACACGTAACCATCCAACGTCCCTAAAAATGGGGTTTAACGTCCACTCGACAATAGCCAGGTCATTTCGGGACTAACATAATATAGTTTAATTTTATTTCAGTAGTTCGCTTGCGCGTAGGAATATTTAGCAGTGGGAGGAATCCTGGGATTCGAAACCACGCCAGTTGAGTCAATGACAGGCCGTGTGATACAGCACACACGTGCTAACCATTCGGCCAACCTCTCCCTAATCTCTTATCAATCCACTTCTCTCTAAATCATAAATATTCACCCCAAAACTGGGATAACCCTTGACTTCGATTCATCAAAATGGCCAAGAAACAAAGGTGGATGATGGGGAGGCTTGGGGCGTAGGCCTAGTATTACATTAGACCAACCATGGCCTTGAAAGCAATGTAAATAACCGTTATATAACCTACTAAATATGTTATCAGTCTGTGATAAAAGAGAAACGAAATGAAAATGAATATGAAATGAAATTGGGTTTAATGTCCTACGGTGTTCTGCTCCGACTGGGATAATGGCGATGGGCATACGTCATACACTGTGACATGAAGGGATTTTATACCCGGGCAACGGCACTATAGTCTTTATCCTCATGACGAATTCTAACCACGAAGCTATCTATTACGTGGCACGCCAATGTATACACTAGATAGCCGCCATGCCAGCCCTCCCCACCCATTCTGTACCACTGACAGGGGATCACGGTGGCTAAGTGGATAAGGCGCTGGTTCGCTAGCCTGGAGGTCGAGTGTTCGATCCCTGCATTGGCCGAGAAAGTTCATTTCGATTTTCCGACGTGATTTCCCCTTGTCAGTGATGCAGAAGGAGGGCCTGACAAGGACAGCTGCCTAGTCGTTCGGATGGGACGAAAAACCGAGGTCCCGTGTACGCATTATAGTGCACGTAAAAGATTCCTTGGCAGTTGGAATTCGATATAAGAGTAGACCGTAGCGCCGCTGCCCAGGCAAAATTACCCTCATAGCACACTTTATGGCGTATGCCCGTCTTCAATTAGCTCAGGTTAAGTGCATAACAGTAGGACGTTAAATCCCATTTCATTCATTCATTGTACCACTGACAAGGGAGACGCCCAGAGAATCCCGAGGATCTTACTCGGCCAATGCAGGGATCGAACACGCAACCTCCAAGCTAGTGAGCCATTGTCTTACCCACTTAGGGTCGTCTCAGTCCGGTTGATACAGAGACGTGGGACGTTAACCCCCTCTCTCTCTCTATCTATCTCTCTCTTTCTCGTCCTTGATCTTGATCCCAAATGTATGCCATTTTTAATTGTTATGATGAAGATAAAGCATACCCATGTTAATCAGACTACTTGCTGAAGTAAGTGAAAAAAAATAGAGTAAACAATATTAGAAAGGGAACGTGGGATATTTGGGCCAGTCGTTAAAGAGGGAACTGCGTACTAGTCTGGATATTGCACAAAAGTTTATTAATGGCGCTGAAACAGGTCATTGGTTGTATATGATCCAACAATTGCAATCGGATTAAAACACAGATCCTATATATTTCGTTTCGTTTTTTATAGTTCAAAATTTCGTTTTCACAACACTAGGTTCTGAGTAGTCTCGGTCACCCAGAACCTCCTAGTCTTAACCATGCAGAGGGTCTGGGACCGTTCTCAATATTTGACATAAAGCCCATTGCTCATGCGTAACCGGGAGTTTGGTTATTAACGTGTCTTATTATCCAGTCTCTTTAGCTAAGTCATGGTGTAAACATCTTTTTTAAGAGGAGTTAACTCCCTTAGACATTGTTTATGATAAGCCAATTTTTGTCAAATGTTGACAACGGATCCAGACTAATATTCGTAGACTAGGTTCTGAGAGAGTTGTTATAAACATATGACACGCGTTCTGGATGATGTGAGGGGTTAGCCAATAAAACGATCGGTTTCGGCGAGTTATTGGCCTGTAGATACGCCACTAGAAACGTCAACGCTGATTGATTAATCAATTTCTGACGTCATATAGGCCAAACGCCGATCGTTTGACCCCCGACGTGAACCCCCACTATAGCTTTATGTATAGATCTGTATTTTAATCATATTGTTAGAATTCTAGGAAACAGAGAGAGAGATGGAGAGAGAGAGATGGAGAGAGAGAGAGAGAGAGAGACGGGGTTTAACGTCCACTCGACACAAACCAGGTCATTTTGGGACTAATGTATGGTTTTCAATTTTTATTTCAATAATTCGCTTGAGCGTAGGGGTCTTTAGAAGTGGGAGGAAATCGGAGTGCCCGGAGGAAACCCACGAGATTGAGAAGGCGCCCCTATCTCCATGTCACATACGCTCACACTAGGGGCCGAAACCATAGACGCAAGGCAGAGGTGACCGGCCAGCTAGAGGTCGAAACGCGGCACAGATGAAACAAACTCTTTGTTCAAATTAAAGAAGCTAAATCTCTATTCTTTGATAACTACAAATGGATCCCAAAGCTCGTTATAATAATGTTATGTGAATGTATATAAACTGATTTACATTTAATCGTTTCTGTTTAAAGAATAATTAGTTACGCGATGAGTCCCAATTGTATGGCAGTCTTTGACCTCTGGTTATTCCAATCTACTCCGGTAGTATTCCCTTGCGGGATACGCTTAACCTAGTTCATAGAGTCGCTTCATTACAAATAGTGCCCAACGGATTCTGGCTCTCGGCGGGCGGGGGGGACTAAAAGTACGCCCAGATAAAGATACATTATGTAAGACCTAAATCCGACATTTACAGGTCTCTTTTTCTGGTCTCAAATACTATATGGTTTCTAACACCTGACGTCAACTGGCTGACTATCGCCATTGAAGAGACGACCACTGACAAGATCGGTCGCATTTTTGTTTTTGTTACGTCTTTCTTGTAAATCATTTTAGTGAAGCCTGTACCACAACAGGCCCGGGACTGTACGCTTACGGCTGGACCCCGGATCCATTTGATAATTGTTTAGTGTTTGCAATGTCTGTTTTCTGTCTTGTCCGCAGGTTTATCTTGTAGATTTTTTTTGTTTGTTTTGCGTGTAGTGCAGTCCTCCTGCATTTACTATTAGACATTATTTCACATGTCGAGCCCATAATTAACTCTTTAGACTATCGGATGGTTCATTCTCACCCAGCTCAAAACTTAAACAATCATGTTAGCGTGACCAAGGTGTTAATTGGGATTTCTAAAGAAGGATTAGCTGTAGTCTGTTTCACATTAGGCACTGTTTATCATAAGGTTAAACCTAATAGTAAAACAAAATCACTTGATAATGTTTTATGCAACATTTATTATAGTAAAACATGTTTATTTTTACACTTTTAATGTAAATGGAAAAACTTAATATAAAAAATAAATAACTAAATAGCTGATGACAAGCCCACAATTAACTCTCTAGGCTATCGGATGGCTGGAATATATATATGCCATTAGACCAAGAGTGCCATATTATTGGTTAACGTTAAAATGGACAACTCAAAAAAATGACTAACAATCGAGTGATTAACGCGTGCGCACTGTATCATAAGGTCTTTCATTGAGGAAACCATCACCACTCCACCCTAATCCTGACGAGGGGAAGGCACGTAGGAAATTGGCGATCAACTTTCGCGGCCAACTCCAAGATCGACCTCAGGATTTCCTGACTAGCGAGTCAATGACTTTCGCACTGGGCCACGGCTGCTACGCCAACTTATAGATCCCTTGGCAGTTGGAATTCGATATATTAGTAGGCGGTAGTGCCACTGCCCGGGTAAAATCCGCCTAATAGTACACTGTGGGGTAAATCCCCTTCTTTATTTACCTAGTCGGAGCAGAGAATTAGGATGTTCAACCACATTCCCTTTACCCCCCCCCCCCCCAAAGATAGAGCACACTGTAGGGTGTATAGTAATTTATTTCTTGGATAGGCCCATAGGGGGGGGGGAGGGGCAGCTTCCCCCTAACTTTCGGGCAAGCTGACTTTTCAGGTAGACGGGTAAAGCACCAATTTTTACTTTTTTTGTTATTGAATATTACAAATTTGTACTGAGTTGACTATGGATTAAACCATTTTGTCTGGACCCACTCTACTTTGTGCGACATTTTTCGGGCATCGAATATTATTTGTAAATGTGCAGATGCAACAGTCTGGTTGGATAGTTGGAATTAGGTGGGATTTCGGTTACCAAATTTTCTACCAAAGCATGAGGCCGCCATACTGTAACAATACGGCGTCTTCTGCCTGACCTGGAGATCCCCAGGTCCTAAGTTAGACTCGTGCATCTTGTTACATAATTCTGTTAGCCTTGTGATCGTCTATTCTTCTCCTTTCACGTTGTGTACTTTTACTGGTTCCTTATTACTTAAGACGTTCGTCTTCTCAGTTAAAACAATACTAGAGTTCGTTTTTACCTTTTATGTAGCAGATATAGTTATGCATACAAGCGAATTACAGATTACAATTACAGTCAATGCTAGCTAAAGTCTCCTCAAAGCTAGCTAAACTCGCTGGGCGAGTTTACTAATAGGAGTTCTCACATCTTCCTCCTTCTGAAACCGAATGTTGTCTGGCGAATTCGCACCAGAAGCATGATTTTGTATCTGATGGATTTGGTCATTAAATTATCTAATTGGTCAGATATGATATAAATAAGCATAGAGATTGGTCAATTAAGCCCATTACGTCAACAACCCACCCTTATATGGTAGAATGGAAATTCACTAACAATCATTCCCATGAAATATCTGTTAACCTGTTGTTGACCATATAACCAGTTATGTTTACATATAGAATCAGCTCTACACTCTTTTTATACATAAATATGTCAATTAACTCTAAGTTGATCTCAGTACACACCAGATATTATACTAATATGGGGGAAACATAAAGCTATTATATCCCCCCATTTAATGTCTATAACCTTAAAAACAATGTCCTCATGGCTATATTGCTACAATCCTTCCCCCTTTAAGAATATATATAGAATATAGATATTTTAACTAATTATGCAGGCATCAGGGAAATATATGAAAAACAAACACAAATAACCAACATCAAAAATCAAAAGTCGCATGCAAAAAAATCTCCAAAAGTTCATCAATGTACTTCAAAGTCCTATGAAAATTCACTTTAATCTAAACCTAAACACAGAAAACACAAATTGTCTTTTTAAAATCTTGAAGTGTCCTAATTTCAAAGCACTATAACACATCACATAATATTTTCAAAGTTCAGTTTCACATTAAAGTCTGTATCAGGAACTCTCAATTTGGTAAACTGGTAAACCATATCTTCTTGGAGTTGTAGTGGTCACTCCAGCTACCATAGTCTCAAGTTGAAAACTTTCTTCTTCTCTTCTTGAAGGACGATTGGTTTGTACAAGTTTATTCGTCAATCAAACATGTCATTGCTATCAGACCATGAACTTACTATTTCTAAATTATTACAACTTTATTGTGCTATTAATCTAATATTATATTATTATTCCGAAAACGTACTAGAAAATCTTACTTGTAATTAAAATTAAACTTTATTTAATTATTATAAACTCTGATGTGTCCCTTTAAATTTTCAAAGTCATTTTGACCTCTTGGCCTTACTTTAGTAATCTACAATTTTATAATGTCATAATTTCCGCTTGTGTTTTTAGAATTAACACCAAACAATTTCACTATTATTTTATAATTGCGTTTACTTTTGTTTTCGAATTCCTAGTGTTAGTTTATAATTCTCCTACGGTAATGTGACCTTTTTTGACCTAATCATTTACAATTTTAACTGCAGTTTTTTATAAACATTACCCACTATTACATAAACATTCCTACCAGACTGACACTGACACAAGCTGAGCTCAAACTCATGACAATACCAGACTATAATTTATTTAGAATGGAACTGTCAAGCAAATATGATCAGTAAATGAATGACATTCCATCTCATCCTATAGTAGGACGCTAAACACATGAAACAAGCCCATGGCTACTTATTTCACATTAGTATTACATAAACATTATATAGAATCAAGTTCCAAGCAAATGATTCGGGTTTCATTCACCAGGAACACACTCTATATTTATATAACCATGACAGTCAGAATATAACTGACTTATAATAACACATATATACCATATTCTTTATATACATCAACACAGGTATTAAAACCTATTGTTTAACATCATTCGACCTCATGTCAAATTACACCATCTAATCATCGCGTATTATTTTTATTTTTTTGCGGTTAACCATGTATTTAATAGCAAAATATATTAAACGTAGCCTATATATCACGTTTATAAGCAAAAAAAATAATTACATAAAATTTTATGCGTACCAAAATGTATCGCATATTTCCTACACTCTTCTACAAAGTGTGCTATTCTTATCTTAACCTCCTATCAACTCGTATTAATGACTTTCAGACTTTGCGAAAATCTCACAATTGAACGAGCCAAAAATCTTAGTTTTGTTTTTTTTCCCAGGAAAACCACACCTACATCCCTAGATTTTAACCACATGGGATTTTAACATAACCTTATCCCTATATTTAATTAAATGGGATCTTAACATAACCTAACTTTTTATTCAAAAGCTAAATTATAATAACTTTGAAACCTGGACTAATGATCTCAAAATTACCATACTCTACGTATCTACATTTAACCACATACATGGACAACACAAAAACACAAATTATAGCAATTCAACTTTGTATTCCAAAGTTGAATTACCCCATTTAGTCTTACTCGACTAAAACAATAATTAATGAGACTTTGGACAAGGATCTCAAAAACTAGATTATATACAAAACAAACGAAAAACACATTTGAACGAATTTACAGTAGCGAGCACAGCCATCTTGAAAAACTAGAGTTAAACACTCAGAAAATCTTAGATCTGCCGTCTAGCCACTGCAATCCGGAGACAACATTAGTTCCTATTTTGTTACTTATACCGGTTCTGTATCCTTATTAATTCTTAGTTATATCAAAGAAAATTTTGTTTGTTTTAAAACCTACTCTATAGAGACATTCACTTTAAACTGTTATTACTCGAATTAACTATAGGTCATATTGACCTCGCAATATACATACTAACACATGTTTATCAAACCTATCAATCAAAACTTATGAATGAATATTATTTATTCTCCTACAATTAATTTTAACTATTTAGCTTCAAAATAGATTTTAAACCTAAACGAATATTATTTGGTCATTAAACAATTTTAACATATTTAATGTAACAAACAAAATGTATTTACCAAGATTTTTGGACCATCATCATCAGGTTTTCGTATTTCCACCAAAATTTTTCCCGTCTCTGGATGGACAGATCTGGTTTTGTATTCTTCTCTGAACGTCTTCAACCATGTATTTTTCATCTAAAGTGACGTCTTAACCCAAAGGTCGAAACTTGCACGGCATCAAATAGGATGTGTAACAATACGACGTCTTCTGCCTGACCTGGAGATCCCCAGGTCCTAAGTTAGACTCGTGCATCTTGTTACATAATTCTGTTAGCCTTGTGATCGTCTATTCTTCTCCTTTCACGTTGTGTACTTTTACTGGTTCCTTATTACTTAAGACGTTCGTCTTCTCAGTTAAAACAATACAAGAGTTCGTTTTTACCTTTTATGTAGCAGATATAGTTATGCATACAAGCGAATTACAGATTACAATTACAGTCAATGCTAGCTAAAGTCTCCTCAAAGCTAGCTAAACTCGTTGGGCGAGTTTACTAATAGGAGTTCTCACATCTTCCTCCTTCTGAAACCGAATGTTGTCTGGCGAATTCGCACCAGAAGCATGATTTTGTATCTGATGGATTTGGTTATTAAATTATCTAATTGGTCAGATATGATATAAATAAGCATAGAGATTGTCAATTAAGCCCATTACGTCAACAACCCACCCTTATATGGTAGAATGGAAATTCACTAACAATCATTCCCATGAAATATCTGTTAACCTGTTGTTGACCATATAACCAGTTATGTTTACATATAGAATCAGCTCTACACTCTTTTTTATACATAAATATGTCAATTAACTCTAAGTTGATCTCAGTACACACCAGATATTATACTAATATGGGGGAAACATAAAGCTATTATATCCCCCCATTTAATGTCTATAACCTTAAAAACAATGTCCCCACGGCTATATTGCTACAATCCTTCCCCCTTTAAGAATATATATAGAATATAGATATTTTAACTAATTATGCAGGCATCAGGGAAATATATGAAAAACAAACACAAATAACCAACATCAAAAATCAAAAGTCGCATGCAAAAAAATCTCCAAAAGTTCATCAATGTACTTCAAAGTCCTATGAAAATTCACTTTAATCTAAACCTAAACACAGAAAACACAAATTGTCTTTTTAAAATCTTGAAGTGTCCTAATTTCAAAGCACTATAACACATCACATAATATTTTCAAAGTTCAGTTTCACATTAAAGTCTGTATCAGGAACTCTCAATTTGGTAAACTGGTAAACCATATCTTCTTGGAGTTGTAGTGGTCACTCCAGCTACCATAGTCTCAAGTTGAAAACTTTCTTCTTCTCTTCTTGAAGGACGATTGGTTTGTACAAGTTTATTCGTCAATCAAACATGTCATTGCTATTAGACCATGAACTAACTATTTCTAAATTATTACAACTTTATTGTGCTATTAATCTAATATTATATTATTATTCCGAAAACGTACTAGAAAATCTTACTTGTAATTAAAATTAAACTTTATTTAATTATTATAAACTCTGATGTGTCCCTTTAAATTTTCAAAGTCATTTTGACCTCTTGGCCTTACTTTAGTAATCTACAATTTTATAATGTCATAATTTCCGCTTGTGTTTTTAGAATTAACACCAAACAATTTCACTATTATTTTATAATTGCGTTTACCTTTGTTTTCGAATTCCTAGTGTTAGTTTATAATTCTCCTACGGTAATGTGACCTTTTTTGACCTAATCATTTAAAATTTTAACTGCAGTTTTTTATAAACATTACCCACTATTACATAAACATTCCTACAAGACTGACACTGACACAAGCTGAGCTCAAACTCATGACAATACCAGTATGACATAACATTATTTAGAATGGAACTGTCAAGCAAATATGTATGATCAGTAAATGGATGACATTCCATCTCATCCTATAGTAGGACGCTAAACCAAATACTTCAACACATGAAACAAGCCCATGGCTACTTATTTCACATTAGTATTACATAAACATTATATAGAATCAAGTTTCAAGCAAATGATTCGGGTTTCATTCACCAGGAACACACTCTATATTTATATAACCATGACAGTCAGAATATAACTGACTTATAATAACACATATATACCATATTCTTTATATACATTAACACAGGTATTAAAACCTATTGTTTAACATCATTCGACCTCATGTCAAATTACACCATCTAATCATCGCGTATTATTTTTTTTTTTTTTGCGGTTAACCATGTATTTAATAGCAAAATATATTAAACGTAGCCTATATATCACGTTTATAAGCAAAAAAAAAATAATTACATAAAATTTTATGCGTACCAAAATGTATCGCATATTCCCTACACTTTTCTACAAAGTGTGCTATTCTTATCTTAACCTCCTATCAACTCGTATTAATGACTTTCAGACTTTGCGAAAATCTCACAATTGAACGAGCCAAAAATCTTAGTTGTTTTTTTTTTCCAGAAACAACACCTACATCCCTAGATTTTTAACCACATGGGATTTTAACATAACCTTATCCCTAGATTTAATTAAATGGGATCTTAACATAACCTAACTTTTTATTCAAAAGCTAAATTATAATAACTTTGAAACCTGGACTAATGATCTCAAAATTACCATACTCTACGTATCTACACGTAACCACATACATGGACAACACAAAAACACAAATTATAGCAGTAGTTGAATTACCCCATTTAGTCTTACTCGACTAAAACAATAATTAATGAGACTTTGGACAAGGATCTCAAAAACTAGATTATATTATACGAAACAAACGAAAAACACATTTTAACGAATTTACAGTAGCGAGCACAGCCATCTTGAAAAACTAGAGTTAAACACTCAGAAAATCTTAGATCTGCCGTCTAGCCACTGCAATCCGGAGACAACATTAGTTCCTATTTTTTTTTTCTTATACCGGTTCTGTATCCTTATTAATTCTTAGTTATATCAAAGAAAATTTTGTTTGTTTTAAAACCTACTCTATAGAGACCTTCACTTTAAACTGTTATTACTCGAATTAACTATAGGTCATATTGACCTCGCAATATACATACTAACACATATGTTTATCAAACCTATCAATCAAAACTTATGAATGAATATTATTTATTCTCCTACAATTAATTTTAACTATTTAGCTTCAAAATAGATTTTAAACCTAAACGAATATTATTTGGTCATTAAACAATTTTAACATATTTAATGTAACAAACAAAATGTATTTACCAAGATTTTTGGACCATCATCATCAGGTTTTCGTATTTCCACCAAAATTTTTCCCGTCTCTGGATGTACAGATCTGGTTTGTTTTCTTCTTGAACGTCTTCAACCATGTATTTTTCTTCTAAAGTGACGTCTTAACCCAAAGGTCGAAACTTACCAGGCATCAAATAGGATATGTAACAATACGACGTCTTCTGCCTGACCTGGAGATCCCCAGGTCCTAAGTTAGACTCGTGCATCTTGTTATATAATTCTGTTAGCCTTGTGATCGTCTATTCTTCTCCTTTCACGTTGTGTACTTTTACTGGTTCCTTATTACTTAAGACGTTCGTCTTCTCAGTTAAAACAATACAAGAGTTCGTTTTTACCTTTTATGTAGCACATATAGTTACGCATACAAGCGAATTACAGATTACAATTACAGTCAATGCTAGCTAAAGTCTCCTCAAAGCTAGCTAAACTCGCTGGGCGAGTTTACTAATAGGAGTTCTCACATCTTCCTCCTTCTGAAGCCGAATGTTGTCTGGCGAATTCGCACCAGAAGCATGATTTTGTATCTGATGGATTTGGTCATTAAATTATCTAATTGGTCAGATATGATATAAATAAGCATAGAGATTGGTCAATTAAGCCCATTACGTCAACAACCCACCCTTATATGGTAGAATGGTAATTCACTAACAATCATTCCCATGAAATATCTGTTAACCTGTTGTTGACCATATAACCAGTTATGTTTACATATAGAATCAGTTCTACACTCTTTTTTATACATAAATATGTCAATTACATGTAACTCTAAGTTGATCTCAGTACACACCAGATATTATACTAATATGGGGGAAACATAAAGCTATTATATCCCCCCATTTAATGTCTATAACCTTAAAAACAATGTCCCCACGGCTATATTGCTACAATCCCGCGCCCGAACGCCTATGGATAGGACTATATATAAAACGAAATAAAATAGAGTTTAACGTCCTACTGGCCTGCTACGACTTTTAAGTATATATAAGGTACAGTTGTAATGAGATGCACTTTAAACACCCTATAAAATTGGTGGGAGGGAGGGCTTTAAATAACGAATAAATTTGCATTTAAAGTCTTTATCTACGATATCGCCTGTGGTGGAAGTGGACGTAAAAGCCCAGGAACGAACAAACGAACGCATTTAAACTTGCGGGGTGGTTGGATAGTTAAATATATTATTAAGAGATCTACATTTAAAGCCTCAAGACACTGATCGTGGTGTGTGGTGAGGTGACTAATTCAGACCCATCCGCTTCCTGCAGAGTTTTGCACAGAGTAATTCGATATTTTTTACTTGAAAAGAATTAAAGTCACTTGTCGCCGAATGACGTATTTTGTGCGTTACGTCATTTGTCGTAAGCTACAGCATTGTTCAAGTTGAATAATAGTCAACAGAATTTTAAATGGTTTTATTTCGATCGGTTTTTACACGGATATGATGGAGTGACCAATTTGTCAACATTTGGATGATATAAAATAAAACGGAATACGATATAACAACCCCCGGCAGAAAGAAGTGGACGTTAAACTTCAGAATCGAACAAACAAACGAACGATAAAGACTGGATCACCCCCGGCTTAACGAAAAAGACTGGGTCACCTCCGGCAGAAAGAAAAAGACTGGGTCACCCCCGGAAAGAAGTGGAAGTTTAACTCCTGAAACGAAAGAGCGAACGAACGAAAAAGACTGGTTCACCCCCGGCTTAACGAAAAAGACTGGTTCACCCCCGGCAGAAAGAAAAAGACTGGGTCACCCCCGGAAAGAAGTGGAAGTTATACTCCAGAAACGAAAGAGCGAACGAACGGAAAAGACTGGTTCACCCCCGGCAGAAAGAAAAAGACTGGTTCACCCCCGGCAGAAAGAAAAAGACTGGGTCAACTTTAATCTTCATAGACTCTTTTCGTGATCACCGTTTTAATCGGATTAAATCCCAACCGAGAGATTATTTACTGTTATTATTTGGATTTTGTTTTAGCGTGGTTAAAGTCGTGAGAGAGAGAGAGGGAAAGAGAGAGAGAGAGAGAGAGAGAGAGGGAGAGAGAGAGTTTAACGTCCACTCGACACAAACTAGGTCATTTCGGGACTAACATATGGTTTAAATGCTATTTCAACAATTCGCATGCGCGTAGGGACTTTTAGCAGTCTGAGGAAACCGGAGGACCCGGAGAAAACCCACGAGTCTGGACAGGCGACCCTATTCCTTGTCACGTACAACCGCGAAGTCATGAACAATAAGATAGAAGTGTGACGATCCACTGATTTAATTAATACAGAGAGAGAGAGAGCGGTCAGGTCATTTCATGACTAACACGTTGTGCAATTTTATTTCAGCAATTCGCTAGTTACTTGTGAGAGGAAACTGAGAGGTTCGACAGGGATTGTTATGTGGATTTAAATTTCCGGAATACGGTGCAGCTCATATTGAGATTTATTTTGAACGGAATTGTTTTGAAACGAAGTGGTTCTGCAGATCGGTACAACTTCGTCACAGTTTCAGAAACTGTAAGTATAATAGAGTTAACGTCTCTGCTTTAAATTGCCGCCATGTTGAAAAATTACTGTCTTGGGGCCTTTTTCATGAAATTTTAACTGAGATAAAATCCTAATTATAGTATAGTTACTTCAATTTTGATTGGCTAAGCACTAAAACCATTCGAATGTTACGCAATCAAATTACTAAAATTTGGATTTGACCTTAGTTAAAATGTCTTTAAACAGGCCCCTGGTTTTGTATCTTTTTATAATTCGTTTTACGTTGTTGATACAAACAAAGGCTGCTTAAAGCGAGAGAGGGGGAGAGAGAGAGAGGGAGAGAGAGAGGAGAGAGAGAAATGAGGTTTAACGTCCACTCGACACAAACTACGCTTGCGCGAGAGAGGGAGGGAGAGAGAGAGGGAGGGAGAGAGGGGGGAGAGAGAGAGAGGAGAGAGAGAGAGAAATGCGGTTTAACGTCCACTCGACACAAACAACGCTTGCGCGTAGGGGTCTTTAGCAATGGGGGAAAACCGGGGTGCCCGGAGGAAACCTACGAGGTTGAGAAGGCGCCCCTATCTCCATGTCACATACGCTCACACTAGGGCTCGAAACCACAGCCAGAGGTGACCGGCCAACTAGACGTCGAAGCGCGGCACTCTAGACCACTAGGCAATCCCAACCCCCGCTGCTTAAAGCATTTTCTATTGATTAAATAACAAGAAATATGAAAGCTGACTCCAGCCCAATTGCTTATTTTTCCGGGAAAATACCGTATTTTAATGACATGCAGAAAAGTCACGTGATCAAATTTAATTTCCGTCATATGCATAGAGAAAATCTTTAGCAAAGAGTCTCGAGTAGAAAATCTGAAGTTGAAAGTCGAATGTCAAAAATTGATTTTGAAAGTAGAAATTATGTTGTTGTAGAATATTTACGACTTAAAGTTGAAAAGGTAGACGTATAAGGTTGAACAGCCCGAGCGGTATATGTTTCCCACACGAAAATGTCCATTTTGGATAAGAATAATCTCTTTTGACTTTTGATTTTCTACTTTTTACTCTAGATCGCATTTTGAACCCGATACCCCGCCATAGAATCTAAGGTATCTGCCAATTGATAATACCGCAATCTTACATCTGAAAGCCTGCAACCGCTCCAGTCACTGGCGAGTAGCAGTTTGTGATAGCTTACTCTCGATTTTGAAATCATTATAATGTCGGAATGAATGAATGAAATGGGGTTTAACGTCCTACGCTTAAGCACCTAACCTGGGCCAATTGAAGACGGGCATACGCCAACAGTGTGCTATGGGGGAAATTTTGCCCGGGCAGCGGCGCTACGGCCTACTCTTATATCGAATTCCAACTGCCAAGGGATCTTTTACGTGTACTCCAATTCGTACACGGGACCTCGGTTTTTCGTCCCATCCGAACGACTAGGCAGCTGTCCTTGTCAGGCCCTCCTTCTGCATCACTGACAAGGGGAAATCACGCCGGAAAATCGAGATGAACTTTCTCGGCCAATGCAGGGATCGAACACTCAACCTCCAGGCTAGCGAACCAGAGCCTTATCCACTTAGCCACCGTGATCCCGTCAACGATAGGACTTCGGTGTAAGCGGACCTTAAATAAAGCTATTTCACTCACGTGTATGAAATCAATTGTTAATTCAATGAAATTTTCATCACGTTAATGCTCAGGAAACAAAAATTACCAGGATTTTCTTTTTAATAATAATAATAATAATTGCGTCATTTTACAAGGGTAGCAAATTAGGCCTAAGGCCTTTTTTTCAATTTGGCCCTCTGTATTTGAAAATGGAATGGATGTTAATTGAAGGAATTTCTGTAAAATTACTGGAAAAACAAATACGGATAATTTTTGCTTGTAATTTTTGTTTCCAGATTTTTTTTCCGTTTTTTCACGGATATTTTTATTACAGTGTAGACGGGACTCTCAGTCGCTTAATTCTCGGTTTATAGTGGATCAATTTGAATGAAAATTTCAGCAAATGACCTTCACATTATCTTGTTTTTAACTATTATACCGGTAGTGAGAACTGTCAGCACTTTATCTAATCTCCCATAAAGTATCTTTCATTAAGTACATGTGTATGCGTGGAGGGAGGGTAAAGGAACATCTACTTTGATGAACACGCGCGGGTCTTTGAATGTATATGAGGTGGAATAAATGAATATCTGAAAGTATAATATTTATTCGGGTCATTAAGGTTGGCTTATTGATGAAAGGTAGGTGTGTTAACCATACTGTCTTCATTTCTTAATGCTGCTCCATATGAATGAATGAATGAAATGGGGTTTAACGTCCTACGCTTAAGCACCTAACCTGGGCCAATTGAAGACGGGCATACGCCAACAGTGTGCTATGAGGGAAATTTTGCCCGGGCAGCGGCACTACGGCCTACTCTTATATCGAATTCCAACTGCCAAGGGATCTTTTACGTGCACTCCAATTTGTACACGGGAACTCGGTTTTTCGTCCCATCCGAACGACTAGGCAGCTGTCCTTGTCAGGCCCTCCTTCTGCATCACTGACAAGTGGAAATCACGCCGGAAAATCGAGATGAACTTTCTCGGCCAATGCAGGGATCGAACACTCGACCTCCAGACTAGCGAACCAGCGCCTTATCCACTTAGCCACCGTGATCCCTCTGCTCCATATGGATTATATTCTAGATTTCCTGGAACTAAGAAATTTCGATGCTGATGGCGCCCTGAAGCTTGTATAATAACAGAATTTTAATATTTGTCATAATGTGAAAAAAAAAATGTAGGACTGGATATTAACAGGGGCCTGATTTACGAAATTTTAACTAAGATAAAATCCAAATTTTAGTAATTTGATTGGATAATAGTAGATTGATTTTAGTGCTTAGCCAATCAAAATTGGAGTATCTACTAAATTTTGATTTTATCTTTAGTTAAAATTTTGAGAAACAGGACCCAAAACTTTAATAGTGGGTCATAATTTTAAAAAAATTAGAATTAATAACAAAAAGCATGAAATTGGCCTAAATATAGATTCTGGTCCGCCATAATGACATCATCAGCATGACCTGCATGATTATGTTCAGTAAAATAACGATTATAATTCATAAAATATTTAATACCGAAACGTACAACTTTAGAGAAGAAGGAAATTAACGGAAAAAAAATTAATATAAACTCCATAAAAAACATGAAATATTTGTATGACGCGTAAATTGCAACCTAACATCTCATCTATGGTTTACATATAGGGCGACCAATACAAAGTCCGAGACTAAGTGGGTAAGGCGCTGGCTCGCTAGCCTGGAGGTCGACTGTTCGATCCTGCATTGGCCGAGAAAGTTTATCTCGATTTTCCGGCGTAGTTTCTCCGTGTCAGTGATACAGAACGGAGGGTCTGACAAGTACAACTGTCTAGTCGTTCGGAGGGTACGAAAAACCGAGGTCCCGTGTACACATTGTTGTGCACGTAAAAGATCCCTTGGCAATTGGAATTCGATATAAGAGTAGGCCGTAGCGCCGCTGCCCGGGCAAAATTTTGCTCATAGCACACTGTATGGCGTATGCCTGTCTTCCATTAGCCCAGGTTAGGTGCAGAACAGTAGGACGTTAAACCCCATCTCATTTCACAAAGTCCGTAACTTAAATACTGACGAAATGGCTCGATAATCCTTGGGATTCACCACGGCAACAATCTCATTGGAAGTTGATATATGAAAAGTCATATCACATGACATTGATTTTTTACCTGTTACCGTGGAAGGGCTAGTAACACCTCTCTACTGTATGTATATGATTGATGAATCTAAATAACGATTTGTCACGACCAAGTCGATATTCGGCCGAGAGTCTGAATTGTGCAACAACCTGGATAATTCCAATTGTCAGTGGGTCATTAACGTGCACGTTAATAAGTAGACAGGTGGAACTCTGTTTTGTCCCCTCTGAAACATTAGCCTCTCCCGTACCCTTCAGCCGTCGCTTACAATTGACAAGGGTAAATCAGGCTGGAACACTAGGGTAGAACACGGTTAGTATGAGAGAGGGGGAGAAAGAGAGAGAGAGAGGGAGAGAGATAGAGATAGAGGGGGAGAAAGAGAGAGAGGGGGAGAGAAAGAGAGAGAGAGAGAGAGAGAGAGAGAGAAAGAGAGACAGGGGGAGAGAAAGAGATAGAGAGAAAGAGAGAACGGGGGAGAGAGAGAGATAGAGAAAGAGAGAGAGAGAGGGGGAGAGAGAGAGAAAGAGAGAGAGGGAGAGAGAGAGAGATAGAGAGGGAGGGAGAGAGGGAGAGAGAGAGAGGGAGAGAGAGAGAGGGAGAGAGAGAGAGGGAGAGAGAGAGAGAGAGAGAGAGAGAGAGAGGGAGAGAGAGGGAGAGGGAGAGGGAGAGAGAGGGAGAGAAAGAGAGAGAGAGAGAGAGAGAGAGAGAGAGAGAGAGGGAGAGAGAGAGAGAGAGAGAGAGAGAGTTTAAAACTAACTATTCAATTTTGATAAGGAGTGTCAAATTTACAATTGTTTAATTTATTGATCACTGTTTAAAAATAAACAACCCAACTCATTATTGATGTGCATTGATTTTTTTTTTAACAGTAATCGATAAATAAGACAATTGTTTAGCGAGAGAGAGAGAGAGAGAGAGAGAGAGAGAGAGAGAGAGAGAGGGTTGAACGTCAAGTCAACACAACTAGGTCATTTCGGGACTAACATATGGTTTAATTTTATTTCAATAATTCGCTTGCGCGTAGGGGTCTTTAGCAGTGGGAGGAAATCGGAGGATCCGGAGAAAACACACGGGGTTGGACAGGCGACCCTAATCCTTATTACGTAAACCGGGGATTCGAAACCACGTCAGTTGACTCAATGACAGGCTTTATGATACAGCGCACGCACGCTAACCATTTAGCCATCCAACCCCCGAACCCGGTTAGTGACCCAGCGCCTTTTACCCGCTAAGTCACCGCGTCCCCATGTCAATAAACTACACACTGTTGATCGTGGGTGGACAATCTCACAATCTCACACATAACTGGAAAATACCTGAAGAAAGACATGGCGACATTCTAAAAAAAACGCATAGTACGTGTGTAAAAAATGATTTATATAAACTG
Organism: Patella pellucida; assembly: GCA_917208275.1. Classification (NCBI taxonomy): domain Eukaryota; kingdom Metazoa; phylum Mollusca; class Gastropoda; family Patellidae; genus Patella; species Patella pellucida. The sequence continues at coordinate 5,878,900 of OU795039.1, read as the reverse complement.
AGAATTAGCATGCTGTGAAGAAAACATGACTGAACTTAAAACTTCCGTCTGTTTCTTCAAACGACACACGGTTTAAAAACAAAGTTAAAAATTAGAGAAGATATTTCCTTTGTGTAATGATTGTGTTATACAAATTAGGCTCGTTTTCCATAATATACGCGGTTATATGCTTGTTTTTCCCGATGTAAGTCTAATGTAAATGGAATATAAAAAAAAACTCGAAACAATAAAACGCAAACATGGAAAAAGGGCATTATACTAACAATATAACCGTTAAATGTACACACCTTTTTATATTGAGAGAGAGAGGAAGAAAGAGAGAGAGAGAGGGAGAGAGAGAGAGAGAGAGAGAGAGAGGAGAGAGAGGGGGGAGAGAGGTGGTGGGGGTCGCATCCAATCGACACAAACTAGGTCATTTCGGATGCAATTTTATTTCAAAAATAAGCTTGTATGTAGGGTCCGTTAGCTGTTTGAGGGGCCGAGAGGACCTGGAAAAAAACACCCACAAAGTTTTGACAAGCGACTCTACTCTTTGTCACGAACATCCGGGGAATCCAAACCCCGCCGTTGACCTCATGATACACCACCCACCATCACTCGGATTAACTAGATTATTCGGATGCAATTTTATTTCAAAAATTCGCTTACGTGTTCGGTTCGATAGCTGTTGGAAGGAACCGTATGACCCGGATTTGCTATAAATGTTTAATCCTAAAGTTACTTGTATCAGTGACCTTTGAACTTTGTGATGTTGTGAAGTGTTATATATATATATATATATATAAACAATGTGTGGGTTCTACTACGTGTGTATACAAACATGAGACGAAGTAACACTGGTAGGAGAAGACCGCAACCCGGAAACATACCGCCCTAGTTATTGTACCCAATGTTACAAACTAAAGTGTCCTTATCGTTGACTTACAATTAGTAAATTATAACCCAAAGCAACCCAGCTCAGTCTTTGTATGGCGTTAAGACGTGCAGTCTTTGCATGGAGTTTAAACAACCACGTTCAGTCTTTGTATGACGTTAAAACAACCACGTTCAGTCTTTGTATAAAGTTCAAACAACCACACAAGTCTTTGTAATGCGTTAAAACAACCACGTTCAGTCTTTGTATGGAGTTTAAACAACCACACAAGTCTTTGTATGACGTTAAAACAACCACGTTCAGTCTTTGTATAAAGTTCAAACAACCACACAAGTCTTTGTATGGAGTTTAAACAACCACGTTTAGTCTTTGTATGACGTTAAAACAACCACACAAGTCTTTGTATAGCGTTAAAACAGCCACGTTCAGTCTTTGTATAGCGTTAAAACAACCACGTTCAGTCTTTGTATGGAGTGCAAACAACCACACAAGTCTTTGTATTGCGTTAAAACAACCACGTTCAGTCTTTGTATGGAGTTTAAACAACCACACAAGTCTGTGTATAGCGTTAAAACAACCACGTACAGTCTTTGTATTGAGTGCAAACAACCACACAAGTCTTTGAATGACGTTAAAACAACTACGTCCAGTCTTTGTATGGTGTTAAAACAGCCACGTTCCGTCTCTGTATGGCGTTAAAACAGCCACGTCCAGTCTTTGTATGGTGTTAAAACAGCCACGTTCCGTCTCTGTATGGCGTTAAAACAGCCACGTCCAGTCTTTGTACGGGGTTAAAACAGCCACGTTCCGTCTCTGTATGGCGTTAAAACAGCCACGTCCAGTCTTTGTCCGGGGTTAAAACAGCCACGTACCGTCTCTGTATGGCGTTAAAACAGCCACGTCCAGTCTTTGTACGGGGTTTAAACAACTACGTCCAGTCTTTGTATGGTGTTAAAACAGCCACGTTCCGTCTTTGTACGGGGTTAAAACAGCCACGTTCAGTCTCTGTATGGCGTTAAAACAGCCACGTCCAGTCTTTGTACGGGGTTAAAACAGCCAAGTTCCGTCTCTGTATGGCGTTAAAACAGCCACGTTCAGTCTTTGTACGGGGTTAAAACAGCCACGTCCAGTCTTTGTATGGCGTTTAAAACAACTACGTCCAGTCTTAGTACATACAAATGAAATGAAAGAGGGTTTAAAGTCTTGTTGTTAGGGTTAAAACAACCACTTCTAGCCTTTGTATTTTGCTGAATCTGACCAACCACAGCGTAGGACGCTAAACCACATTTCATTTTGTCATTCAATCGTGGGTTCTTCGGTTTCCTCCCACTGCTAAAAGAACCCTACACACATTCAGTTTAAAGGTCTCGAAATGTTTGTGTCGCGTGGAAGTTACCCCTCCCTCTCTCTATCTATCTCTCTCTCTCCCTCTCTCTCTCTCTCTCTCTCTCTTTCGCTGTCTCTCGCTATCGAGCAACAAACCATGGGCCTCCATCGGTCCGGATAAAACAGGGACCTAGACAGGCCGTTAAACCCCGTCCGTTCATTTAATTTAAAGAACGTGTGCCTTTAAATTGACTTTATTAACAATAAAGGGGAAGTAACTACGGGTACACTAACCTTGATAACAACGTGCCAAGAAACCAGTCACATCTTACATAGACGTGTACTTTTAAAGAAGGGCCCTGCTTCCGTTTATTTATCTAACCGTCTTTCATTTATTTAATTTATTTTGGACATTGGTTGACCGTGTCGTTGTTGGATCACGACCCACTCCTACTCGTTGTTAAAGCCGGAAACTTATTAGGTTTAAGGTAGGTATTTTGTATTATGATCTTTCAACTTTCTTTTATTTATTATTGTATTTTAAATATTTATTAAATATATTTGATAAATTCTCAGAGTTTTTCCATTGGATCTGTTAGTACGGCAATCAAATTTTGTATTTTATTTTTAATATTCAAAGATAATTTGATAAATTTATAGATTTATTTAAATCGAGCTTTTCGCGAAACAAATCTTGGTTTTTAAAGACGACTGCGTTTTTTAAAATAAAAGTAGTGATAAATCCTGTTCCGCGACTAAATTACGTTTACGCAGGATAACTGCATAACACGACATAAATAGAACAAACCATACGGTCCTACAACGTCATAAACAAACTCAAAAAAAGCAAAAACAAACACACGATAAATTGAGCTCATAGGAGCTGAATCGCTAATATTTGAAACCTTAAAATTGACACAAATTGATCGCAACGCATATAATAATGTAATATGAATGTATATAAACTGATTTACATTCAATCGGTTCTGTTTTTTACTCTAATTTCAAATACGTTATGTCCGGCGAAATACGCCAGAAGTCTCAATCGAATGGCAATCTCTAGCGTCTGTTTATTCCAGTCTACACCGGTACTATTCATGGCGCATGATCACCGCTTGACATGACTTGTGGGATATATCTAGCCCCGTTCTTCGAGTCCCTGGTTAAAAATTGTGCTGAAACGCATTATGGTAAACGATTCGTATAGCAATGGTAAAATATTGGATACCAGAAACCCATCTTTTCACGGTAAGGCCATAACACAAATGTGGAGTTAAAATGATCGTATCGGAGACTGTTGATGATATTGAGTTAGAGACTTGAATGAAATGGGGTTTAACGTCCTACGCTTAAACACCTAACCTGGGCTAATTGAAGACGGGCATACGCCACAGTGTGCAATGAGGGAAATTTTGCCCGGGCAGCGGCGCTACGGCCTACTCTTATATCGAATTCCAACTGCCAAGGGATCTTTTACGTGCACTCCAATTTGTACACGGGACCTCGGTTTTTCGTCCCATCCGAACGACTAGGCAGCTGTCCTTGTCAGGCCCTCCTTCTGCATCACTGACAAGGGGAAATCACGTCGGAAAATCGAGATGAACTTTCTCGGCCAATGCAGGGATCGAACACTCAACCTCCAGAGTTAGAGACTTAGCTACTTTAATGTTATTATAATACTTGGTAGCGTGTATATTACTATAATAATATGAGTAATTTATTTTTATCCTCGCTGTATTATTTACAGTATAACAGCTGTCTACATTCGATTAGTTCAGCTTCTGTGGTATACCACATTTGTGATTATTAATTTCAACTAACGTGTTAAACCCGCGATGCATCAGAAAATTTAATTTAAGAACAAAATAAGCGTTGCAATAATACTGACACCCCAAATAGCGCTGTGCTGCAATGAAATATGCCGCGGTGACGCGATGCGTTAGAGCGATAGAGAGACAGACGAGTTTTAACGACCACTTGAGACAAACTTTATCATATCTGGACTAGCACATGACAGGCCCGTAGCCAGGAAGTTTGGGTTTTGTTGTTTTTTTGGGGGGGGGGGCAAAGATGTTTTCGGGAGGGCCAACTAGCATGGGCATCTGCATGAATTTTGCGGTAAAGGCCAATTTTCTTGTGATATTGAGAGGGCAAGACTCAGTATAGGGAGGGCAGTTGCACCCCCCCCCCCGTGCCACCCCCTGGCTACGGGCCTGGCACATTGTTCGATTTTATACCAATGATTCTCTTGGGCCTATGGGGTCTTAGGCAGAGGAAGCTTTATAGGGGACGGACAGGCGACCCAACTCCTTGCCACGTGACTAAATGGTACAATGGAGGAAAGTGTGGGACAGGACTAACATGTGGTACAATTTTACTTCAATAATTCGCTTGCGCGTAGCGGTCTTTAGCAGTAGGAGGAAACCCGAGGACCCCGGGAAAACCCACGAGGTTGGACAGGCGACCCTACTCCTTGTCACGTATAACCGGGAAATCAAAACCGCGCCATTTGACTCAATGTCAGATCTGTTTTTTCCATGTACACGCTAACCATTCGGCCTACCAATCCCCTGCCCTAACAGGAATTAACATATTAGTAAAATTATATTTGATAACGCATTTCAATGACGCTCAACGGGACAGGGATTGCATATGTCTCCGGAAATATTGGTGACGTCAGGCAGGGGGTTATCACATACGAGTGGACTAATAAAGACGGGTGGTCCAATGAAGACGGGTGGTCTGGGTGGTCCAATGAAGACGGGTGGTCTGGGTGGTCTAATGAAGACGGGTGGACCAATGAAGACAATAAAGACGGGTGGGCCAATGAAGACAATAAAGACGGGTGGTCTAATGAAGACGGGTGGTCTAATGAAGACGGGTGGTCTAATGAAGACGGGTGGTCTAATGAAGACGGGTGGACCAATGAAGACGGGTGGTCTAATGAAGACAATAAAGACGGGTGGTCTAATGAAGACGGGTGGACCAATGAAGACGGGTGGACCAATGAAGACGGGTGGTCTAATGAAGACGGGTGGTCTAATGAAGACGGGTGGGCTAATGAAGACGGGTGGTCTAATGAAGACGGGTGGTCTAATGAAGACGGGTGGTCTAATAAAGACGGGTGGTCTAATGAAGACGGGTGGTCTAATGAAGACGGGTGGTCTAATGAAGACGGGTGACTAATGAAGACGGGTGGTCTAATGAAGACGGGTGGTCTAATGAAGACGGGTGGTCTAATGAAGACGGGTGGACCAATGAAGACGGGTGGTCTAATGAAGACGGGTGGACCAATGAAGACGGGTGACTAATGAAGACGGGTGGACCAATGAAGACGGGTGGTCTAATGAAGACGGGTGGTCTAATGAAGACGGGTGGTCTAATGAAGACGGGTGGACCAATGAAGACGGGTGGTCTAATGAAGACGGGTGGTCTAATGAAGACGGGTGGTCTAATGAAGACGGGTGGTCTAATAAAGACGGGTGGTCTAATGAAGACGGGTGGTCTAATGAAGACGGGTGACTAATAAAGACGGGTGGACTAATGAAGACGGGTGGACCAATGAAGACGGGTGGTCTAATGAAGACGGGTGGTCTGGGTGGTCTAATGAAGACGGGTGGTCCAATGAAGACGGGTGGTCTAATGAAGACGGGTGGTCTAATGAAGACGGGTGACTAATGAAGACGGGTGGTCTAATAAAGACGGGTGGTCTAATGAAGACGGGTGACTAATGAAGACGGGTGGTCTAATGAAGACGGGTGGTCTAATGAAGACGGGTGACTAATGAAGACGGGTGGTCTAATGAAGACGGGTGGTCTAATGAAGACGGGTGACTAATGAAGACGGGTGGTCTAATGAAGACGGGTGGTCTAATGAAGACGGGTGGTCTAATGAAGACGGGTGGTCTAATGAAGACGGGTGGGCTAATGAAGACGGGTGGGCTAATGAAGACGGGTGACTAATGAAGACGGGTGGTCTAATGAAGACGGGTGACTAATGAAGACGGGTGGACCAATGAAGACGGGTGGTCTAATGAAGACGGGTGGTCTGGGTGTTCTAATGAAGACGGGTGGACCAATGAAGACAATAAAGACGGGTGGGCTAATGAAGACGGGTGGACCAATGAAGACGGGTGGACCAATGAAGACGGGTGGTCTAATGAAGACGGGTGGACCAATGAAGACGGGTGGTCTAATGAAGACGGGTGGACCAATGAAGACGGGTGGTCTAATGAAGACGGGTGGACCAATGAAGACGGGTGGACCAATGAAGACAATAAAGACGGGTGGGCTAATGAAGACGGGTGGACCAATGAAGACGGGTGGACCAATGAAGACGGGTGGTCTAATGAAGACGGGTGGACCAATGAAGACGGGTGGTCTAATGAAGACGGGTGGACCAATGAAGACGGGTGGTCTAATGAAGACGGGTGGACCTATGAAGACGGGTGGACCAATGAAGACGGGTGGTCTAATGAAGACGGGTGGTCTAATGAAGACGGGTGGTCTAATGAAGACGGGTGGACCAATGAAGACGGGTGGTCTAATGAAGACGGGTGGTCTAATGAAGACGGGTGGTCTAATGAAGACGGGTGGACCAATGAAGACGGGTGGTCTAATGAAGACGGGTGACTAATGAAGACGGGTGGTCTAATGAAGACGGGTGGACCAATGAAGACGGGTGACTAATGAAGACGGGTGGACCAATGAAGACGGGTGGTCTAATGAAGACGGGTGACTAATGAAGACGGGTGGTCTAATGAAGACGGGTGGACCAATAAAGACGGGTGACTAATGAAGACGGGTGACCAATGAAGACGGGTGACTAATGAAGACGGGTGGTCTAATGAAGACGGGTGGGCTAATGAAGACGGGTGGTCTAATGAAGACGGGTGGTCTAATAAAGACGGGTGGTCTAATGAAGACGGGTGGTCTAATGAAGACGGGTGGTCTAATGAAGACGGGTGGTCTAATGAAGACGGGTGGGCTAATGAAGACGGGTGGGCTAATGAAGACGGGTGGGCTAATGAAGACGGGTGGGCTAATGAAGACGGGTGGTCTAATGAAGACGGGTGGTCTAATGAAGACGGGTGACTAATGAAGACGGGTGGGCTAATGAAGACGGGTGGGCTAATGAAGATGGGTGGGCTTTGGGCTAATGAAGACGGGTGGGCTAATGAAGACGGGTGGGCTAATGAAGACGGGTGGGCTAATGAAGACGGGTGGGCTAATGAAGACGGGAGGACATGTCTGTGCCCTTTTGGAAAGTTCTCCTGCACTATTTCAATCTGTTTATATCTCGTGGAACAGTTTTCCTGGACTGAAGGTTGAAATTCGATTTAAGAGTAGGCCACAGTGTCTCTGCCTGGGAAAAAACCCTAATGACACACTGTGTAGCGCATGTCCGTCTTCATTAACCCAGTAGGACGTGAAACCCCATTTCATTTCATTTTGATTTTTGACCTTATTCTTTTTAATTCAACATTCTCTTAAAAAAAAACTTTTAAATGAGCCATTCTTCGTAAGGACGTTAACCTCGTTTTTTTTTATTTCAATAAAGAATTAAACCATAAAAATATGTCTGACCTTATTGTCAATATACAGTAGGGACTACATTCATAATGTGTTATGACACGAACGGTATCCGGGCATGACTTGAAATTAATTATAATATTGCTCTTGATTTTAAAAATGAGGTTAAACATACTACTAAATATATACATGTACCATTTAAATAGTCCAGAAAAACTCCGTAACAAGTGCCCGTCTTCCATTTTCCCAGGTTAGGTGCATAACAGTAGGACGTTAAACCTTTTTTTTATTTCATTTCCATAAGAAGTTACAGATAGATTCACATAGTCTAGGGCGACTATTCAAATAGTCCAGGACAAGACCCCCCCCCCCCCCCCGCCAAACAAGTTACAGAGAGATCTTTTACGTGCACGCTAATGTGTACATAGTACCTCGGGTTTTCGTCCCATCCGAACGACTAGGCAGTTCTGCAACACTGACAAGCGTACATTTTGTCCTGACAGCGGCACTAGCACCTGTCAAGGGATCTTTTACGTGCACGCAAATGTGTACGCCGTACCTCGGTTTTTCGTCCCATCCGAACGACCAGACTGTCTTGCAATTCTGACAAGGGTGAACATGCACGTCGTAAAAATCCCGATGAATCAAAAATTAAAAATGAAACTATAATTAAAACTGATGTTTTAGATAATCATAAAGAATCCTTTTTAAGATATATGTGAATTCCTACCGTCAAGGGATCGACTAGGCATTCCCGCACCACTGACAAGGGCTTGGGGCACGTCGGAAAATCCCAATGAATCCAAAATTAAAAATGCCGATATGATGTTTTAGGTCCACGGGCAGAACCATAGTTAAGATATCTATGAATGGCGTTGACCTTAACACCAAGAAAGGTCGCGAGATTAGAATTATAATATCTGCTGTATCGAGAATTTGTTGATATCTATCCTACCATCTGACCTTAACTCCAGTGTAAATCTTGAGGTTAAATTCTGCCTTATCCTCAATCAAACCGATCTATCTCTATACCTTCTATTGACATTATTTAACAGTTTCAGTATGACGTCAACAGATGATAAACCTCTTGGTGATAACAGTCACACAGCAGAAAACCACAACAACTCGGGAGACCTCGAGATAAACGGCACCAACCGTAACAGTCTTAATAAAATCGATGGCAAGCTGTATAGTCCAGTCGATCTAGAAGAAAATATTCCCCACGTCACCACGGATATGGTACAAGATGATAAACTAGAGTATCAGATTTATGAAACGCCACCTATTTTGGTGGGAATCGCTGTTGCTTTTCAGGTAACGCCTGGTATCTAAAATAGAGGAAATAGAGAGACAGAGAGAGAGAGGGGGGAGATAGAGAGATACAAATGGGGTTTAACGTCCACTCAACACAAACTAGGTCATTTTTGGACTAACGTATGGTTTTTATTTTTATTTAAATAATTCGCTTGCGCTTAGGGGTCTTTAGCAGTGGGAGGAAAGCGGAGTGTCCGGGGGAAACCCACGAGGTTGAGAAGGCGCCCCTATCTCTACGCCACATATGCTCACACTAGGGCTCGAAACCACAGCCGCAAGCTATATGAAATGAAACGGGGCTAATAAAAATAGGCAACCGCCATACATTTCTGTTGCCGGGAGCGCTAGTTAATATACCTCCTGGGATGGAAGGCCACGAGACACTTAATAATTAGTAATTTTGCGGGCGACAATGTCGGGTGATTCCGATGTAATTTTCGGATGAAATTCGTAATCCCCATCCCCATTCCGAATTCCGGCCGACACCCTAGCACACCCGGCCCAGAAAGTATATTATACCGTCCCTTTCCTGACTCCAGTGATGGCGTGGCGGCCCGTTAATTCTACCAGCCGCAAACAACGTGATCATCATCGCTACATGGCCGGTCTAATAATCCCTTCCCCCATATAATGTTCAGCAGAAAATGGTTTTTTAGACGACCGGCCGACAAACCAATCCGCCCCTGCTGCCAAGGGTTCTTTAACGTGCACGCCTTCAGATAGAACCCCTCACCCGCAACAAGTTTCATCCCCTCGTTGCACTCAGCTAGTTACGGCTCTGTATCCCATCCGGTGTCGCTAGTAAAAACTTTGTTATTTGTGTTCTTATCGTATTTCGATCTATCGACAATGAATTTCATTTTTTCATTTTAACGACAATAATGTAGGTACCGAAAAACAATGTTGTATGGTAAATTCTGAGGTCATGTGGGACCACCTGTTCTACAGTGCCAACTACAAATTATGCCCACCTATCACTCGGCAAATCTCGACAGATTCCGGTACCCTACATCAGCTAGACTCGGATGTATGACACATTCCGCCATTTTGGAACTATTTTAAAGGACCCGGGTAAACAATGGCTACCCTCATAGAGATTATATGAACAAACTAAAAAATGGCTTCCATTTTGGGGCTTTTTTGTAAAGGCGGCACGTTTTCCTGTTAAAGTAAATCGGTAGTCGACTAGCCGCATCGCAATTGTATGGTCGTAGGTACATATCACTTACCGTCATACATTAGAGTCTAGATGTAGGGTTACGGAGGGTACCGGAATCTGTCGAGGTTTGCCGAATGGCCCACCTATCTCTAGCGAGGACGCTATTCAATTAGAATTACCCTGAAATATCTGCGAGGGGATCAAATCGTCCTGCCAAACATTTTAATAGTAAATTCTATTTTATTTTCAGCATATACTAATGAGTTTGGCGTCCAGTTTATCCATGGCGTTTATTATATCTGATTCGCTCTGTGTACCATATGATCATCCAATCAGAACGAAACTCTTCTGTTCAACTCTATTTATGTGTGGTTTTAGCAGCATTTTACAAACAATGTTGGGAGTAAGGTAACAGTAAATTCGGAGAGAGGGAGAGAGAGAGAGAGAGAGAGAGAGAGAGAGAGGGGGGTGGGTAACGTCAAATCGACAAAATTAGGTCATGCCGGGACTAACATATGGTTTAACATATGGTTTTATTTCAATAATTGGCATGCGCGTAGGGGTCTTATGCAGTGGGAGGAAACCGGTGGACAGGCGACCCCATTCCTTGACTAAATATTTTAATAGTCAAGCAGTAGAAAGTTTTAGTTTAATCCCTTCAAGTGTCTGATGTAAATATCGATCGGAAGTGAACCGAGAAAGTTCATTTAGATTCTCCGGCTAGATTCCTCTTGTCAGTGATGCAGGGTGGAGGGCCTTACAAGGACAGCTGTCTAGTCTTTCGTATGAGACGGAAAATCGAGGTCCCGTGTACACATTGACGTGCAAGTAAAATATCCCCTGATAGTTGGAATCAGATATAAGAGCAGGCCGTAGTGCCGCTCGGGCACAATTTCCCTCATAGCACTCTGTATAAGGAGTAAGTCCGTCTGCATTTGCCCCGTCCGGAGCAGAACAAGAGAACGTTAAACCCCATTTAATTTTATTTCTTTCTATTATTTTGAGGAAATAATAATTCCCCAAATGACGAACAACGCCATTAACTGGCTAAATAGAGTTGTTTAAGCCACAGTTGAATCCAGCCTGATTCAAACATAGATCCCATTTCGTTTCGTTTTTTTATAGTTTAAAATTTCATTTGACTACACTAGGATTTGATTGATGTGAGGGATTAACCAATGGAACGGTCTGTTACGGCGAGTTCTTGGCGTGCGATGCGCGGGACTGTGGATACCCCACTAGAAACATATTCGCTGATTGATTAATCAATGTCCGTCGCCATAGGGTAAAAGGACGCTCGTATGAATCCTGGCGCGACCTTCCAATACAACCGATAAGCTATTCATGTAGTGTGGACCATGGAAAGTTTAAAAAATAACGAAACGAAATATAGATCTGTATTTTAATCAGATTGAGTTGAATCAAAGAGAGAGAGAGAGGGAGAGAGAGAAATGGGGTTTAACGACCACTCAACACTACTAGGTCATTTCGAGACTAACATAATATGGTTTTTCATTTTATTTAAATAATTCACTTGCGCGTAGGGGTCTTTAGTAGTGGGAGGAAACCGGAGTGCCCAGAGGAAACCCACGAGGTTGAGAAGGCGCCCTATCTACACCAGGGCTCGAAACTACAGCCGCAAGCCAGAGGTGACCGGCCAACTAGAGATCGAAGCGCGGCACTCTAGACCACCAGGCCATCCAAACCCCCCGTTGAAGCAAAGACCGTATAGTTCATCAAATTTGTTTTCTTTACCTTCAGATTACCAATATATCAAGGCCCTTCAGCATCGTTCATGGTTCCTATATTAGCTTTAGGTAGAGATGAGAGTTGGCTCTGTCCTTCTGATACTACCCCAGGTAGGTGTCGCATGCAGATTGATGGAATCAAATATAGGGACCACACATTCTAAATGAGTCGCACATTCTTAAGGGATCACCTATCTTAAAGGGATCACCTATCTTAAAGGGATCACCTATCTTAAAGGGAACAACTCATCTTCTAGGGGACCGCTTATCCTAAAGGGATCCGGTCATCCTAAAAGAACCGCATATTATTATAAGGGACCATCAAAACACCTATTATTAAGCATCACCCATCTTAAACGAAACTACCTACTCTTACGGGATCGCCCTTCCATAAGGAAACCACCTATTCGTAAGAATACCTACTCTAACGGAATCGCCCATTGTAAATAAAAAAAAGTGCCTATTGTTAAGAGATCGCCTGTCCTACAGGACACAACCTATTCTTAAGGGATGACAGACCCTAACGGAAGCCGTTCATCCTGACCCGACAGGAAACCAACCGATCTAAATGGAACCACCCATACTACGCGAATTATCCTAAATGGCAACACCCACCATAAAGGGAACCACGCACCCTAAAGTGAACCATCAATCCCTATTCTTAAGGGAACCACCCACCGTAAAGGGTACCTATTCTAAAAGGAACCACCCTAAATGTAAACAATACATGTCTAACTCATTTATTCTCAGTAAGCTGATACCACTTGATGTGATATTTTCTTACAGGTTTAGATAATAATGTAACATCCACAATATCATCGATGATGAGTACTAATACTACACAAACAGGAATAACACCATTATCAGTTGATGAAAGGTTGCAACAGGTAAACACGTTTTCTGGGGAAGGGGGGGGTGAATCCATAGTGGTTGCGTTGGTAGAACGCTGGCTCATAGACCAGGAGTTCCCGGAATATTCCAGCCTGGTTTCCCCCTTGTGATTTCCCCTTGTCATTGATGCAGGGCAGAGTGATAACCCCTTTTTATTGATGCAGGACAGAATGCTTTCCCCTTTTCATTGATGCAGGGCAGAGTGATGTCCCCTTTTCATTGATGCAGGACAGAGTGATGTCCCTTGTCATTGATGCAGGACAGAGTGACGTTCCCTTGTCATTGATGTAGGACGAAGTGTTGTCCTTTTTCATTGAAGAAGGGCTGAGTAATGTCCCCTTGTCGTTGATGCGGGACAGAGTGATGTCCCCTTGGAATTGGTGCCGGAAGTAGGGTCTGGTATAAAGCAGTTCCTAGTCGTTGTTGTGCACGTTGGAATTCTATGAAGGGTCAGTGAAGACGCCACTGCCCAAGCAAAATGTCCACCACTGCACACTGTGGGATCGGCCAGGAGCTTGCTCAGACACAGATGAGTAGCACCCTTTAGTGTGTGTGGGGGGGGGCTGAATTTTTTTATAATATGCAAATTAGAGTAGAGGGGGGATAATACGGGCAGCAGTTTGGAAAACTCACCCTCACGCGAGGCTCTGGTTAGGGATAAGATTATTAATTTGCTTGATAGAGATTAAAGGGAGATAACTGTACAGTGACAAACTGATAAACAACGTTATCAGACTACTAATTCAATCTCCATTGACTTTAAATCCAGTAAGTACGCCGTAAAGCCCCATTTCATTTCAAGTCCATCACATTCCTTGGGAACATGATATAATTGCTATGATCAGACCAACTACAAATCATGGGTAGCGAGGTGAGGGAACTAATTAGTTATCCAGATACATCTCTAATACTAAAAGTATATATACATAACCTATTAGGGGACCACGGTGGCTAAATGGATAAGGCGCTGGTTCGCTAGCCTGGAGGTCGGGTGTTCGATCCCTGCATTGGCCGAGAAAGTTCGTCTCGATTTTCCGACGTGATTTCCCCTTGTCAGTGATGCAGAAGGAGGGCCTTACAAGGACAGCTGCCTAGTCGTTCGGATGGGACGAAAAACCGAGTGCACGTAAAAGATCCCTTGGTAGTTCAAATTCGATATAAGAGTAGGCCGTAGCGCCTTCCCTCATAGCACACTGTATGGCGTATGCCCGTCTTCAATTAGCTCTGGTTAAGTGCATAACAGTAGGACGTTAAACCCCATTTCATTCATTCATTCATAACCTAGTATTTTCTTTATTCGCAGTTATCTGGAAGTTTAATGTTAACCTCCTTTATAGAAGTTTTGGTGGGAGGTCTAGGTCTTGTTGGACCATTATTGAAATATATCGGCCCAATAACAGTGGCACCGACTATAGCACTAATTGGTCTATCATTAATTAAAGTACCAATTATCTACTCCAGACCTCAATGGGCCATTGCATTCTCGTAAGTATTGACATACTCAACTCCTTTGTGCCATTGCTTTTATTTTTCTGTACTGTGTACACATTGGCGTGCACGTAAACGATCCCTTGACAGTTGGAGTTCGATATAAGAGTAGGGCATTGCATTCTCGTAAGTATTGAAATACTGTTCTGCTACTCCTTTTACTTTTTCGTCCCGTGTACACATTGGCGTGCACGTTAAAGATCCCTTGACAGGGGCCTGACAATGACAGTTGTTTAGTCGTTCGGATGGACCGATTAACCGAGGTCCTGTGTATACATCGGCGTGCGCGTAAAAGATCCCTTGGCAGTCAGAATAATTCGTTATGAGGGTAAAGGCCATAATGCCGCTGTCCAGGCAAAATTTCCATCATAGTACACAGTATCGTCTAGTCGTTCGAATGTGACGAAAATCCGAGGTCCCGTGTATACATTGGCATGCACGTAAAAGATCCCTTTGCTGTTGGAATTCGTTATGAGGGTACAGGCTATAGTACCGTTGTCCAGGCAAAATTTCCCATGACACTGCATAGCGTATGCCCGTCTTCGTTAGCCCAGTTCGGGGCAGAAGAGTAGGAGGACGTTAAATCCCATTTATTTCATTTTGTTTCACTTGTCCCTTTACCTGTCTCATGTTTACATATGTAAATAAATTATTATTATTTAATTTAAACATTGGTGCGACGATTGGGCCCATCTATAGAACTTTTTTGTTTTTCTCTTTTTCTGCTGCCTTGGCTAAATGGTGATGTTATACTTTACCTGCTGCCTTGGCTAAATGGTGATGTTATACTTTACCTGCTGCCTTGGCTAAATAACGATGTTATACTTTACCTGCTGCCTTGGATAAATGGTGATGTTATACTTTATATGCTGCCTTGGATATATATTTCAGTGGTTGTGTTTTGGTTTTAGTATTTGCACTCTATCTGTTTCACATTCGACTACCCATGCCTAGAATCAGTTGCAGAAAACAGGAGAAACCCGAACCACGATTTAGATTCGCCATTTTCAAAATCTTACCGGTGAGTACACAAAAATATTTAGAGATGTAATCAATCGTGTTTGATTTATGTAGAGAGTCGCGGTGGCTAAGTGGGTAAGACGCTCGCTCGCTAGTCTGGAGGTCGGGTGTTCCATACTTGCATTGGCCGAAAAAGTTCATCTCGATTTCCCGGCGTGGCTTTCTCTTGTCAGTGATGCAAGGACGGAGGGCCTGACAAGAACAGCAGCTGAGTAGTCGTTCAGATGGGACGGAAACGTCAAGTCCTGTGTACATATTGGTATGCGTGTAAACGATCCCTTGACAGTTGGAATTCGATATAAGAGTAGACCGTAATGCCTCTGCCCAGGCACAGATTCCCCCATAGCACACTGTGTGGCGTATGCCCGTCGTCGCTAGACGAGTTAAGGAGCAGAACAGTAGGACGTTGAAATGCATTTCATTTCTTGGTTTATGTAAAGTTATGGATGATTTGTTATATTGATTTAGGTGTGATCGAATAGTTTGAATCATGCGCGTCGTATTAGGAGGTCTGTCACTGGGTCAACTGGCTTGGTTTCAATTCCCCTGCTGTACGTGACAAGGAGTAGGGTCATAATTATGTCCAACCTCGTGGGTTAAGTCCCAAGATAGAAGCGGGTTATAGACAGGCATATACACGCTGTGTTAGTCCCGAAATCACCTAGTTTGTGTGTAGTACCATGGGTTGTCTGCCAAACATGAAAAGCGTGCCCCCGACAAACGGGAATCAACATAGACCCTAGCCCGAAATTAATTAGGCCCACGCCATTTTAAATAGGCCCTGTGGCAACTGTCGCCTCGGGCCCTGGTGGAGCTTAATTCGCCACTGGCCGTGACTACCCATGGTACTACATATATAGAGTGGACGTTGACCCCCCCTCTCTCTCTCTCTCTCTCACTCTCTCTATTTCCTCCCCCCCTCTCTCTCTCACTCTCTCTATTTCCTCCCCCCCCCCTCTCTCTCTCTCTCACTCTCTCTATTTCCTCCCCCCTCTCTCTCTCTCACTCTCTCTATTTCCTCCCCCCCTCTCTCTCTCACTCTCTCTATTTCCTCCCCCCTCTCTCTCTCTCTCACTCTCTCTATTTCCTCCCCCCCTCTCTCTCTCTCACTCTCTCTATTCCCTCCCCCCTCTCTCTCTCTCTCCCCCTCTCTCTCTCTCTCCCTCTCTCTCTCTCTCCCTTTTACATACGTGTGATTGTTGATTGTTTACTGACTAATTATTTCTATTTCTAGATATTATTGAGTATTATTTTAATGTGGATCGTGTCGGCCATTTTAACAGTTACAGATGTTCTACCCGATGATCATAAATTATTATCGTATAAAGCACGAACTGATTCTAAGATTAATATCGTCGGTCTAACACCCTGGTTCTCATTCCCATATCCAGGTAATTAATATACTATAATTACAATCAAATAGGGGGGTGGGTGGGATGACCTAGTGGTCTAGAGTGCCGCGCTTCGACCTCTAGCTGGCCGGCCACCTCTGGCTTGCGGCTGTGGTTTCGAGCCCTGTCTCGGAGATGGGCGCCTTCTCAACCTCGTGGGTTTCCTCCAGGCACTCCGGTTTCCTCCCACTGCTAAAGACCCCTACGCGCAAGCGAATTATTGAAATACAATTACACCATATGTTAGTCCCGAAATGACCTAGTTGTGTTGAGTGGACTTTAAACCTCATTTCTCTCTCTGTCTCACAATCAAATAGCAAATGGGGGGCCCCGGTGGCTAAGTGGGTAAGATGCTGGCTCGCTAGTCTGGAGGTCGCCTTTCAATCCCTGCATTGACCGAGAATGATCATCGAAATTTTCCGACGTGGTTCTTCCTTGTCTGTGGTGCAGAACGAAAGACAAAGGTCCCGTGTTTACATTGACGTGCACGTTAGAGATTCCTTAGCAGTTGTAATTCGACATAAGAGAAGGCCGGGATTTTCCGACGTGGTTTTTCCTTGTCAGTGGTGCAGAACGAAAGACCAAGGTCCCGTGTATACATTGACGTGCACGTAAGAGATTCCTTAGCAGTTGTAATTCGATATAAGAGAAGGCCAAAGGCCGCTGCCTGGAAGTAAAATTTCCCTCATAGCACACTGTCTGGTGTATGCCCGTCTTCGTTAGCCCAGTTGGAGCAGAACCTCAGGATGTTATACCCCTTTTAATTGCGGGTGGGGGCGAATTGTTAGCACGTGCGTGTTGTATCATAAAGCCTGACATTGAGTCAACTGGTGTGGTTTCGAATCCCCGGTCGAACGTGACAAGGAGTAGGATCGCCTGTTCAACCTCGTATGTTTTCTCCGGGCCAATTTGATATCATTTTTCTATTATTTTACTAGGTCAGTTTGGTATGCCCAGACTCAATACAGCTGTAATCGTCGGATTCTCTGCTGCGACCATAGCATCTTTAATAGAATCGGTGGGAGATTATTTCGCTGCGGCTAAAACATGTCAGGTCCCGTCTCCTCCGGATCATGCCGTTACTAGGGGGATATTAATGGAGGGTCTGGCCAGTATCATGTCTGGTGCTCTAGGTGTTGGTCATGCCACCACATCTTTCAGTGGGAACATAGCTGCTATAAAATTATCTAAGGTAGGTTTTACATCCGGTTCTCTTCATGTTCATCACCATGACAATGGATAAGATTTGAATCATGGGCTGCCATTGGGGTGCCATCAATTCCTGCAGTTTGAACATACATCAAGTAAGAATAATATTACCGCTAATGACTTTTAGAATTGGTTTATTTGCTAATAGTGTAAGTTTTAGCAATGTTTAAAAACATTAGATGTGCGGACCTTCCCAACGGGAAGTAGACATACAATTCCCAAAATGGTACCAGGTGTTCCAAAGTGGCAAGCATGCCATGATTCGTGTTTGATATTAACCACAATTTTGAAGATAAAACGAGTCATACAGAATCTGAAATAGCCTGGCAAGGAACGATGTCTCGAGGGGCACTGCACGGAGTGTCCCTATCTTTAGTATCCGGGTTGGGGCAGACAAGTATTATAAGGTTAAACCCTTTTATTTTCATTTCATTCCCCCTGATTAGTAGGATGGGTGTTTAGTGTTATGCCAGGCTGACACTTTCACGATTCCGTGGCACACATTAGCACGACTCGAGTCGGCACGACACCGTCCGATTTGCGCAAACTCTTCGTGCCAATGTGGGAAGTGCGTAAACAATGCGCAAACTATGCGCAAACTATGCGCAAACTATGTGTAAACTCGTCGTGCCAGTTCGTGTCAATGTGGACACTGATGGGCATGACAAAATCGTGGCCAAAAGTCGTGCAAGTGTCAGCCTGGCTTTAGGTTCCCACTATCACGATTCGTGCTATAATTGAAATCGTGGTTTTAATTTTAATCGTGGTTTTAATCGTGAAGCAATCGTGTTGATCCTATCAGATCTTATCATATATTGAGTCCAGTCGTAGCAATCTTGTTGACCGTATGGAAACGTATCCGAACGTATCTGTACGCAGCAGATCGTGGACCCAATAGAGGCAATCCGATCGTAACGCATCGCACGACATTGGCAACCTGACATTAGTTAGAATTTCTCAATCAGATTCAGCAACAAATCCAGTTGAACGTACTGCAAGGGCTTGGGTATTTCACTTAGCAAGTTGTGGTCTGTTTAGAGACATTTACCACCAACGCATGTTAAAACTTGGCGTACGTCTTTAGTCAATTGACACCCAAACAATCTCACTACGCCCTGATGGCTCTCCGTCACCCAGGGTCACCATGATATGATTCCTTGTTTTTATTAAATCTTTTAATACATGCATGGAATGATACTTTCGGTGACATCAAAGATCGGTCTGTTTGCATGAACTGATACTTCCGGTGACATCAAAGATCGGTCGGTTTGCAACGAAGAATACTTCCGGTGACATCAAAGATCGGTCTGTTTGCATGGAATGATACTTTCGGTGACATCAAAGATCGGTCTGTTTGCATGGAATGATACTTTCGGTGACATCAAAGATCGGTCTGTTTGCATGGAATGATACTTTCGGTGACATCAAAGATCGGTCTGTTTGCATGACATGATACTTTCGGTGACATCAAAGATCGGTCTGTTTGCATGAACTGATACTTCCGGTGACATCAAAGATCGGTCGGTTTGCAACGAAGAATACTTCCGGTGACATCAAAGATAGGTCTGTTTGCATGGATGGCACGTATATGTTGGTTGTAAGATGAGCATTCGCAATGAGATACCCAGAGATGCATGAACTTCATACTTTCCAGGCGCGGATCCAAGGGGTGTGGGGGGTGCACCTGCAACCAGAAACGTATACAATTGCTTTCAGAATAAGGCCACGACGAAGACTCTGGGGACTACACCAAACTACCAATGCATGCGACACTCTGATGATTACTCTTTGCTCAGATGTATGGCCACCCCTCGACAAAATCCTGGATCCGGGCCTGCTTTCAGACAGGTTCAGATTGTTGGCAATCAGAGCAGATCATTTCCAACGGGAGGTCCACAAGATTTACCGGAAGTAAAAACATAAAGTGGTATTGATTAAATTATCTCCCCTGTTTTCAGACGGCCAGTCGCTCTATAATGGTAACTGCTGGTCTCCTACTGCTGGGAATATCGGTGATCGGTAAATTAGGGGCGTGTTTAGCCCTCATTCCAGATCCAGCTCTAGGAGGAACGCTGATCATACTTCTGGGTTTACTTGTATCTTTGGGCTTGTCAAATCTTCGTTATATCGACCTCAACTCGAACAGAAATCTTATAATTGTTGGAACAGCAATAGTTGTAGGACTCATGATACCAGAGTGGATTGACAGGCATCCGGATTTTATCTCGACGGGTGAGAATATAACCACGTGGTCTAATACCACGCCCCTTTATCTCCACGTGGCCTAATGCCACGCCTCTTTGACACACCCCTCTGATCATCGTAATTGTTATTCAGCATCTTCGCCCACCCGTTCTCTTTTATGCATGGAATTTTGTAAATGTTTAATTTGCTTTGTTTTTTAAAACAGTGTTTTGTTCTTCAGCTTCCTGTGTCTGTGCAAATTGTATTTTAGTCTAGCTTAATGTTTGATAATTCTGTATACATTGTTGTTGATGTTTTGTTCTCTTTGTTTTTCATAATATATCTGACGATATCATGTCATGGCAGCTGGTACCTCCGGTTCAGAAATTGACGATATCACTCCCGTCTGGCAAATAAAATACGTAGTTGTGGATAATATGATATTTGAAAATGTCGTTTTTATACTCTCTTATCAAACTAACAAGTATTCTCCTGCCCTATTATCAATCCTACTTTGTATCTCAGACATCTAAACATGTCCGATGTAACTTGTGTACTCTAATCTCCATAACGCTAAACCCTCTTTAAAGGGCTACGAAAATTGTGTCACGCGCTATGCGTACGTCATATATGACCACGAGCATATTTTATTTGACATCTGTTACGTGGTAATCTGTGATGACAATGACCCTAAATATATAACTATCGATTGGATAATGCAGGCAAATGTTTGTAATATAACACACTTCTATGTGTTACCAAAACATGATCTCTTTCGAGATACTTTACGTCATTGCGTATTACACGTGTGAGTGATCGATGTTCTAACCAGGATAGTAACGACACACTCGGCAGTTTTTGGCGCCATGTTTATGCTTATTTGAACGTAGTGGCCATTGCGTATTAGAATTACACTTGTAAAATGATAATTGGACGAGCACTGCTGTTGCCAGGTAACGTGTGAGTGATGCACGCGCAGGGATAGTAACGACATACCCAGCAGTGGTTGACGTCAATCTTTTTTGACAGTATTTCGTATTTAAACATAGCCGCCATTGCGTAAATTACACTTGCAAGATGATAATTGGACAAACACTGTTCGCTACCAGGTAACGTGTGAGTGATGCACGCGCTTGGATAGTAACGGTATACTCAGCACGGAATGACACTCTGTAATACTTACATTGTTTGGTTTATAATGTAAATTCAATATGGCCACCATTATTATATTTATGTATATTTCATATTTGACCAGGTAATATTGAGGTAGATCAGGTACTGAAGGTGGGACTAGGAACGCCCATGTTCCTGGGTGGAGTCATTGCTTTAATACTAGACAACACTGTCAGAGGTAGGTCAATCATGCACAAGTTCAATCACATTAAGGAGGGCCTGACAAGGACAGCTGCCTAGTCATTCGGATGGGACGAAAAAACCGAGGTCCCGTGTGCACATTGGAGTGCACGTAAAAGACACCTTGGAAGTTGGAATTCGATATAAGAGTAGGCCGTATCGCCGCTGCCCGGGCAAAATTTCCCCCATAGCACACTGTATGGCGTATGTCCGTCTTCAATTAGCCCAGGTAAGGTGCTTAAGCGTGGGACGTTAAACCCCATTTCATTCATTCATTCATTCACTCAGATAAAATAAAATGAAGTTTAACGTCCTTTTTTTCGGCATAAACTGGGCCAATGCGTAGCAATTAAAATAATGGAGAGGTTATATCAGGGGGGCCGGGGTCCTAGTGGTCTAGAATAACACGTTTCGAGGTCTACCCAACCGGTCATCTCTGGTTTGCTGTCGTGATTTACATTCCTGGTGTGAGCCTATCTGTTTACTCTGGGTATTCCCTTTCCCTCCGACAGGAAAGATCACTGCGCGTGCGCTACGATACCACCCTCGGTTAAAGCGGACTTTAACCGAGATTGAAAGTTAATTGAAAGGGAGATAACTCCATGATGAAATAATTATTATAGGAATGCACGATTGTTATTCCGGAACGATCACCCATAATTGATTAAATAACAATCGAATAACGCAGACTTCAATCCCTGTCACAGTTCTATCAGTCCTTAAAACGGAGGTGGGTTGGGTAAAATCGTGACGTAATGAAATACAACGAATATATGTTTCAGCTTTCATGGTTGGTTGGGATATTTTGTTATTAAATCGGAATACGTTGTAGCTGGAAATCGCCTTTTCACGCGATTGTCACTATATTATAATTAAGATTGGGAGAAGTCAAATTTGGAACGTTCGATTAAAGTTAAAGATACATAATGTATGAATGAATGAAATGAATGAAATGGGGTTTAACGTCCTACGCTTAAGCACCTTACCTGGGCCAATTGAAGACGGGCATACGCCAACAGTGTGCTATGAGGGAAATTTTGCCCGGGCAGCGGCGCTACGGCCTACTCTTATATCGAATTCCAACTGCCAAGGGATCTTTTACGTGCACTCCAATTTGTACACGGGACCTCGGTTTTTCGTCCCATCCGAACGACTAGGCAGCTGTCCTTGTAAGGCCCTCCTTCTGCATCACTGACAAGGGGAAATCACGCCGGAAAATCGAGATGAACTTTCTCGGCCAATGCAGGGATCGAACACTCAACCTCCAGGCTAGCGAACCAGCGCCTTATCCACTTAGCCACCGTGATCCCGATACATAATGTAAGATTTAGATAAAGAGCTAGCCATTGCTGCTATAATAGTGCGAAAATACATAATGCAAAATGAATAATTTAAAAATTTCATTTCAATTACTCTATTGCGAGCGAAGATATTAGCCTTTGAAGGTTTGACAAGACGTGTGGATTAATTGCAACCACCGCACTGGTTGATCGAAACTTAGCCTCGCTTCACTATTTTTAAATTAAATGAAAATACGGCGGAACCGTTCTAATCTCCATAAAATCGGAAATATCCGATGCCATCGAGAGTTTTATTATTACATGTCCAATTAATAATTTATATAACATGTCAGGCCTAAAGGAAGACCTGTAATGGACAGATTTAGCTCTTGCATAATGCAAGTTTAACAAATTATTTTCAGGAACTCTAGAAGAACGGGGGATGATTGCTTGGAGAGACTCGCATTCTGGCGACCCTACAGATTTATCAGCTAAACCGGACGTGAACCTTTCTTTGGACGTTGTTTACGATCTACCCGTTACAAAATACCTCTATAAATGGTGGCCGGGTTTAAGTCGTATTCCCTGTCTACCACCCAACAGACATCACCACGACCAAGACGCTGACAATGTTCACATGCTTGAAGACACAGAGGTTCAAGGACAGGTTGCGGACGTGTAAATGTTTACCCGTGTATGTGTATTATTTGTTAAATAACTCTGGGGTTCGTGGGTTGATTTTTAAAGACTGGCACTAGATGTTTATAGACTGTACAGCAAACGGAGTAATAATTTAATTGAGCTTGGAATACAGCAGCAAATCCGCGTTCTAAGCGTGACCAAGCGTTATTAGGGAAATTTCGCATCGATACGAAAACATGTGCGTTTAACTATTCCTTTTCGTGACCTCTTCTACTCGGTTTCGCAATCCGACGTACGATGATAGCTAGATGGCGGCGTTAATTTCACTCCGTTAACTTCTCGATCCAGACAAAGTATTCAATTGATTTTTGGGGGGCGATGTACATGAATCAAGCAGAATATTACATTGAGCACAGTCTAATACACACTCTACACAAGGCCTGGGAAAATTGCCGAAAATTCAGTACATAAGGCAAGACACGTTTTTCATTGGCCGAACAATCATGTACGGGCTGACGTCACAAGTACACACAAAACGATGACGTTTTCGTTCTCGTTTTCGTACCGATGCAAAAGGTCCCTAAAAACTAATATTTTCTATCCATCATTTTAAAGAATAGTTCCCACACACATAAATCATAACATCTGCAGGCACTCAATTAAAGCGGTAATAACATCTGCAGGCACTCAATTAAAGGGGAAATAACATCTGCAGACGCTCAATTAAAGGGGAAATAACATCTAAAGACGCTCAATTAAAGGGTAATAACATCTGCAGACGCTCAATTAAAGGGGAATAACATCTAAAGACGCTGAATTAAAGAGGTAATAACATCTAAAGACGCTCAATTAAAGGGGAAATAACATCTAAAGACGCTCAATTAAAGAGGTAATAACATCTAAAGACGCTCAATTAAAGAGGTAATAGCATCTAAAGACACACAATTAAAGCGGTAATAGCATCTAAAGACAAATTAAAGCGCTAACAGCATCTAAAGACACCCAATTCAGGCGGTAATAACATCTAAAGACGCTCAATAAAAGCGGTAATACGTCTTCGCAAACCAGAATAACATGTCGTCATTAGTCAGCTTCTAATCATACCTGTTATTGAATATGCATTTTAATATAAAAAATTATAATACAATGGCAATTGTTCATCTCTCTTTAATACAGATGTGACGTCATCCTTTGATGTGTGTGTATCAATATCGTTATCATTCGGCAAACCTCGACATATTCTACTCATCTTAATCTCAATTGTATGACCATTTCCGCCATATTTGATCTATTTTAATGGTTCAGAATGCAAAAAATGGCTGCCCCCCATTAGGATTTCTGTGGAGAGTGTATTATACCAACAAACTTTACCTTTGGCATTGGTTTGGGGGGAATTGCCGGGGAATATGATCAAACTAGCAGCCTTGAGACAATATATTTGCTTATTTAGGTATACACACTCTACAAAAGAC
The DNA here is from genome assembly GCA_917208275.1 of Patella pellucida. Lineage (NCBI taxonomy): Eukaryota > Metazoa > Mollusca > Gastropoda > Patellidae > Patella > Patella pellucida. The sequence continues at coordinate 5,854,018 of OU795039.1, read as the reverse complement.
GCAATTTGGAACTTTTTTGTAAAAGCTACACGTTTTCCTGTTTAAAGTAAATCGGTAGCCGCATCGCAAAATGTATGGGAGTAGGTACATATAACTTACTGTCATAGAGCAGAGATTTGATGTAGGGTACCGGAATCTGTCGAGATTTGCCGAGTTTGTCGATATAACCAAAATCAAAGTGTGTAAGGGAGATAACTCTGAGGAGCATGTGTTGTTTCGATGCGGACGGGACGCACTCGGCAAATCTCGAGGACTTACCAGGGAATTTGATCAAACCAGCCGCCTTGAGACAATATCAATGCTCTTTTAAGTATACACACTCTACAAAAAGCGCAATTTGGGATTTTTTGGTAAAAGCGACACGGTTTCCTGTTTGAAGTTAACCGGTAGCCGCATCGCAAATGTATGGGCGTGGGTACATATCACTAACTGTCATCCTCTCCAACACCGACTGGGTTAAAGCGCTAGAATCTCTATTTAATTAATGAGCAGAGATGGTTTGATAGAATACCCTGGTAATTCCCAAAACCCAATGCCAATGATGTTTATTGATATAATACATTCTCCACAGAAATAACCATGGGCGCAGCCATTTTTCATCCGGGACCTTTAAAATAGTTCTAATATGGCGGCGATTAGATGCGTAGAATCCGTCGAGGTTTGCCAAATGACGTTATAAGGTCAAAAATGTACCTGACGTCATAGAAAGTGAACTCCCTCTATAATTTGTTAGATCTACAAAAACGAAACGAAATATAGATCTGTATTTTAAATAAATTGAGATACGAGCGCTGTAACCCAGTCGGTGTTGGAGAGGATGACAGTAAACCCTGTCTAATTTCATTCACCTTAAATTCGAGATTCTTGTTTATTAAATATGGATGCTATGATTAGGTGTTATCAGGTGGTATTGGAAACCTGGTGATTATAATAGTATACCAGTATGGTATTATTATGTGTAATACTGGATTTTACATGTGTATATTATTTTAATTTAGGCAGGGTAACATGTTTAACTATTGCCCCAGGGAGAGCGGTTTATATAATATATAAAGGCTATGCCTTTTGCCAAACCCTATTCAGATACAAATCTGAGTGAAAAAATGGCTTTTAAAAAAATATAAAGAAATAATGTCCGTAACGAATGAGTTATTCAATGATAACATGAACAGAGTTGGAGTCTGGGTGGGGTGGGGCGGGGCGGTTAGAGAGGGGGTTGGACTGGGATGCAATCAGCAAAACCGCGAGAGTAGTTAGGAGTGGGGGGGGTATACGGTACAACAGGCCCGGGTCTGTACAGCGCAGTGGACGCTTATGGTTGGCCCCCAGATCCATTCACTTGATTTGATAATTGTTTAGTGTTTGCAATGTCTATTTTCTGTCTTGTTCGCAGGTTTATCTTGTAGATTTTTTTTTGTTTTGCGTGTAGTGCATTTACCAATTACATAATATAAGATTTTATTGTAGCATTGCATGCACCAAGGACACGGTTTAAACAAAAGTTGAGCATACAATTATAACATAACATTTATGACACAAGGTACAATTTTATGGATACACAATTACTGAGTTTGATATTAAGCGACGTTTCGACGAGGATACTCTCGTCTTTATCAAGCAAATGTCGCTTACAAACTCAATAATAATGTATCCATCAAATTGTACCTTGTGCTAGTATGTTCAATTACTAAATGCCAATCAAAGAAGATAACATTTATGGATGCACAATGTTAAATCTTTAAGCATCAAAAGGTGGTCAGTATATTGAAAATCAGTATAGAGCTAAAACTAAAATTAATTAAACTAGCCTAGAATTTAAACAAATTATTTCTACCGTAAATACGTTGGTTAACAGGCAACTCTGCTGTTCTTTCTAGGAAATGAAATGGGGCTTAACGTCCTACTGTTCTGCTCCGACTGGGCATACTCCATACAGTGTGACATAAAGGAAATTTCGCCTGGCCAATGGATCTTTTACATGCACGCCAATGTGTACGCGATACCTTCGTCCTTTCACCATTGACAAGTGGAAACTACGTCGGAAAATACCGATGAACTTACAGGGATCGAACACGCAGCCTCCAGGTTAGCGAACAGGCGTCTTACCCGCTTAGCCACTGTGGAGACACACATGTATGACATTATTTATGAATAGTCCCAAGACGGACGAAAAATACTTTAAAATGTTGAAATATTATTAAACCTGTGTCGAAATCAGTTTGTGTCAGCATTACCTTTTATCTTTTCATCGTTAACGTGAAACAAAGTAGTGCAGCTTTACGACTGTGCTAATATTTCTGGATATATAAATATAATAACATTTTAACATTTTAAAGTACTTTTCAAATAAAGCCACCTGGCTAGCAATTTCGTTTAGAGGATAAAAAATCCTTAATCATATCGCTTTTGAAAATTGACGTAAATATTGAATTTCTAAATTGTTATATTTATTACAGTCAAATATGAAATGATATTCGCCTTCTATTAGATTATTATTACATTGTTTATATAAACGCGCATCTGGCGGAATACTATTATAACGACCACGCACTATCTCCGGATGGTGCGTGCTTAGCCTAATCGAAGTCAGCGTGACTGTATGGTCCTTCGATTTAATGGAGTGCAGATAGATCCGCACCGCATAAAAACCTGGCTGAATATTGCCACATGATAACGTTATATTTATAGTATTGTAGTGGCCTGTGTTCAGATCAATGATCAAAGGTAAATACAGTAGAATCTGTATGAGCAACCACTCCTATTCAGCGACATCTCTTTGTAAGCGGTGACGATAAATTCCCCCCCCCCCCCCGTAAAAATTATATTGATGTCAGAATAAAAAACACAGAGATTTTATTAAGAGCCCATTCTCGGTAAGCGGTCAGTCGTGAAAATTCCCTTGGGTGGCTGCTTAATACAGATTCTACTGTAGGTGTAAGACAATATTTATATCGGATATAGATGGATTACAGTAGTCATCAGCCATAAAGGTCTCCGATATCCACAACATAATCACGTCGGTGTTGATTTCTGTTTCATGGTAACTGGTTCTAATATTGATACAGCAGCTGTAAATGCAAAGCGAAAGAGAGAGAAATGGGGTTTTACGTCCACTGAACACAACTAGGTCATTTCGGGACTAACATATGGTTTAATTTTATTTCAATAAATCGCTTGCGCGTAGGGGTATTTAGTAGTAAGAGGAAAACCGGAGTGCCCGGAGGAAACCCACGAGGTTGAGAAGGCGCCCCTATCCCCCATGCCACATACGCTCACACCAGGGCTCGAAACCACAGCCGCGAGCCAGAGGTGGCCGGCCAGCTAGAGGTCGAACCGTGGCACTCTAAACCACTAGGCCATCCCAACCCCCAAGCTATAAATGCATACTCATCACAGTGTTTCGTTTGATTAGAGCAAATCCCACTTCTCACTGCTGGAAAGAGGGGGGGGGAACTCTTGTTCTAAATTATGATTGGTCAATAGTCCCATTAACAACCGGCCGCTTACTGCGTTACAAAGGCATTACGCTTTAAACGTAGCTCCGACTTGAACCAAATGTGTTTACATAACGTTACGTCACAGCTAACGAATTTATTACGCCCCAAATTAACCAGTGCATGGCAGAATATTGCAGAAAAAATAATTGCGTATAAAACGAGGCTACCAAAACGGATACAATGTGAACAATACTGTTTGGAGACGTACAATACTTTCGCCGATGTTAATACCTTAAATAAATCACTGTCCAAAGTTTAAGGGAAGACCCCCAGATTAATGAATGAATGAATGAAATGGGGTTTAACGTCCTACGCTTAAGCACCGTACCTGGGCTAATTGAAGACGGGCATACGCCACAGTGTGCAATGAGGGAAATTTTGCCCGGGCAGCGGCGCTACGGCCTACTCTTATATCGAATTCCAACTGCCAAGGGATCTTTTACGTGCACTCCAATTTGTACACGGGACCTCGGTTTTTCGTCCCATCCGAACGACTAGGCAGCTGTCCTTGTCAGGCCCTCCTTCTGCATCACTGACAAGGGGAAATCACGCCGGAAAATCGAGATGAACTTTCTCGGCCAATGCAGGGATCGAACACTCAACCTCCAGGCTAGCGAACCAGCGCCTTATCCACTTAGCCACCGTGATCCCCCCCCCCCCAGATTAAACGAAGGACTGTCATGTTGTTGTACTCTAGTCTAATCAGCCGTGAAGGGGTGCAGGTAAAGAGAGATAGAAATAGGAATTAAAGTCCACTCAACACAAACTAGGTCATTTCGGGACTAACATATATCTTAATCTTATTTCAATAATTCGCTTGCGCGTAGGGGGTCTTTAGCAGTTGGAAGAAACCGTAGTGCCCGGAGGAAATCCACGGGGTTGAGAAGGCGCCCCTATCTCCATGCTCGAAACCACAGCTACAAGCCAGAGGTGGCGGGCCAGCTAGAGGTCAAAGCGTGGCACTCTAGACCACTAGGCCATCCCAACCCTCCCTGGTACCGGTAGAAAGAAATTAGGCTACAACGGCCGTATTCAATGATGTTTGTCGGTCTTTGCATGCAGTTATAGAATAAAGTAGGGCATATTGTAGTGAGTTTACAACTAGCGAAAATCTTGATGAACTTTTTCGGCCATTGCAGAGATCGAACATCCGACCTCCAGGATAGCGATTTTAGATTAATTTTCACCGAGCAATGCATCACAGGACAGGACCCTTTTATGTGTAGATGTTTCTTCGCAATGGGCTTCTGGCCACAAGCTCACAAAGCAATCTCAGACTTAGGGGAGCTAAGTCCGTAACTCAATATCATCCAAAATCTTTGACAATGAAACACAATTCAAAATAACATTGATGTTTTTATCTTACCGTTAAAAGAGGGGCTTCTAATATCCAATATTTAAGACAAAATAAAAAAATTACCATTGGTACACGAATCGTGTACCATAATGCGTTGCAGGCCCATTGTTAACGAGGGACTTGAAGAACGGGGTTAGATGGTGACGCATATTCGTATCTGGAGACATAGACCGTAATAACCAGACGCTTGAGGTTTACTTTCCATTGAGACATCGGGCGTATTTCGCCGAAAATAACTGGTTTGAAATGAGAGTTAAGACGGAAATGATTGAATGTAAATCAGTTTATATACATTTATATTACGGTATTATATGCGTTATGGCCCATTGTGTCAATTTCTAGGTCCCAAATATTAGCGATTTAGTTACTTTAATTTGAGAATTTATTCAGCTTTCAATCACTGTTGATGAAAAATATCTTTGATCCAGAAACACAAAAATTTGCACATAGTTTCTTATTGGTGTATTTAATATATTGAAACAACAATTTTTTATAAAGGGCTTTATTGTAGTTAAAATAAGGTGAACAATTTTGAGTAAATTCTCAACTTAAGTCTGAGATTGCTTTGTGAACTCGGGCCCTGGGGCCTGTTTCACGAAATTTTAACTTAAGATAAAATCCAAATTTTAGTACAAACTTAAATCTGATTGGCTAAGCGCTAAAATCAATCTAATACTATCCAATCGAATTACTAAAATCGGATTTTATCTTAGTTAAAATTTCGTGAAACAGGCCCCTGGTTATTAAAAACAAAATATCACATCATGCTCCAAATGTAAAAATAATGAATTTATTTACCGTTATTCTTAAGATGCGTCGAAAATGCTCATCGTCTTCTTTATATTCTAAGGGGGGGGTTGGGATGGCCTAGTGGTCTAGAGTACCACGGTTCGACCTCTAGCTGGCCGGTCAACTCTGGCTTGCGGTTGTGGTTTCGAGACCTGGTGTGAGTGTATGTGGCATGGTATGGATATAGGGGCGCCTTCTCAACCACCTGGGTTTCCTCCGGGCACTCCGGTTTCCTCCCACTGCTAAAGACCCCTTTACACGCAAGCGAATTATTGAAATAAACTTAAACCATATGTTAGTCCCGGAATGACCTAGTTGTGTTGAGTAGACGTTAAACCTCATTTCTCTTTCTCTCACTGTTCTGACTTTAGTGGTGCTATTGTTAGTATAAAACTATACTGACATGAACGAAAAATCAGACAGTTATTTATAGTTCACACATGTCATAGGTTAAATTGAACTGTGCATGCAATAATTAAAACAGAGTATAACTCACTAGTCTATAACTAAACCCTAATCCGCTTAATTAGTAGGGTTAATCTGATGGGAAAGGGAGAGACAACCCTATACCACCATTATTCTAGGATTAACTCTGGATTATCAGCAAATTTGACATCAAAACCTGTCAGCGAAGTGGGGACGCCCCTCGAAAACGACCTCCTTTAATCGGTTACGTTCGATAACTTCGCCTTCGTGGGAATAAACCAGCGGGAGAGCTTATGTAGTATTATAAAGACATTTATATTTGCACTGCACGCTAATAGAAAACAATTCTAAAATTATTTCTTACTTATAAAAAACAAGAAATCTTGGTTCAGAAAAGAGATTTCGATAAAACGAAATTTGATTTCCACGTTCAACGGTAGCTTTTGTGCACTAACAGTGCTAATTAACAAGGATTTACGCCTTATACTGTGCTTTGAGGGAATTTTAGCCCGGAAAAAAGAAATGAAATTGAATAGAGTATAATGTCCTACTGTTCTGCTCCGACTGGGCTAATGAAGAGCTTAACGTGCTCTCCTATTACGTTTAGATGGTTAATTTCTCCTTGCCAATTGATGGCAAAACCCGTTCCCGGAATTTACGACACTCTTTCAAAATTAAAAAAAAAGTTTTTGGTTATCTAATACCAGAACTTAAAATAAACTATAGTTTCTCAGATATCTTATGTCCGTCGAGGCTGTTAACGTGCAATTTCATTAAATATTAAAGGGATAATAACACTCGTGTTGACTTGACAGCTCAAGAAAAAATTAATAATATTCTTATCTAAGTACTAGATGTTTAAGTTGGGTACATTATCCATGACATCCTATTTCACTTGTCTAGAGGGTGCGACAATATTTTTAAATCCAAGTTACATTTGAAAAGATTTACGTTGGACGTTTCAAACCATTTAGTTGGGTTTTTCTAATTTTTTAAACCAGGTGTGTTAAGATGGAATTTGTATCATCAATTAATTGAAATATTGTAAAATAGTACAATTTGTTGAACAGAATAAAGATTGGGACATATTATTCAGTTACAACAAGAGTGGTATTGAGCTTTTAAGAAGCGCATTTAAAACTGAAAAAAATAAAATAAAAGAAATAAGATAAAACAACTAGCTGACTGTTTGTTATCAAACACCAGAACTAATACAAAGAGGTTTATAATTTATTAGACAGCATATATTTGTGTAAAACCTGGCCCCGAGTTCACAAAGCATTCTCAGATTTAAGTTATAAATTCTCAACACTATTTGCCTTACTTGTACTAAAATACAGGCCTTTATAACACCCTTGTTGTTTTTATGTACCAAATACATCAACAAGAAAATATGTGCAAAGTTTTGTATTTCTGGATCAAATATATTTCGCATAAACAGTGATATAAAGTTGGCACCTTAGTTATACAATATATATGTCACGTACATAGTTCATTCTGCATAAAACGAAATCAAGCGGTTTTAACATCCTACTGTTCTGCTCCGAATGGGTTAATGAAGATGGGTTTTTAGCACTGGGAGGAACCCGGAGTGCCCGGAGGAAACCCACGAGGTTGAGTAGGCGCCCGCCCCTATCTCCATGTCACATTCGCTCATACCAGGGCTCGAAACCACAGCCACAAGCCAGAGGTGGCCGGCCAGCTAGAGGTCGAAGCGCGGCACTGTAGATCATCCCAACCCCCACCATTAGAGTATTCAGTTTTTTATAACTTGGCCTCCTGTTATTTATTATTGGGAGTATTCTATCATTACGATGTTCAGTTATTTACCAGTAGAGTATTCTATTGTTTACTATTATACGAGAGAGAGAGGGGGGAGGGGGTATTACGTCAATTTTAGACAAACTAGGTCATATTGGGACTAACACATGGTTCACGTTTCAGTTATTTACTATTAGAGTATTCAATTATTTACTACTGGGGGCATAGGGTCATTGGGCCTCTCGTTATATCTATCAAGTATTTGAGCTTCAAATTCCATACCCGGCTTTTAAGCTATTTTAGACAAACTAGGTCATATTGGGACTAACACATGGTTCACGTTTCAGTTATTTACTATTACAGTATTCAATTATTTACTACTGGGGGCATCGGGTCATTGGGCCTCTTGTTATATCTATCAAGTATTTGAGCTTCAAATTCCATACCCGGCTTTTAAGCTATAGATGTACATCTGGTAGCGTTTGAAATTGAATATCTTCTAATGTTACATTATATGTTAAATAAGCAACTCTGACGGAAGCTTTAATGAATGGGATATAGTATATGATATAACACCGGGGCATTGGAGAAACCATTTGGTTTGTAATATAATAACATCATGTAATCTAATAACAGTTAATTATAAAACCACACAGTTAAACATACCACCATGGAACCTAAACAAACAGCAATTACAATTACAGAAATCAAATAGAGTCCCACACTATTTAGCGTATACCGGGGTTTAACGTCCTACTGTTCTGCGTCTTCAAATAGCCCAGGTTAAGTGCGTAACAGTAGGACGTTAAACCCCATTTCATTCATTCATTCCTACTGTTCTGCTCCGACTCGGCTAATGACGACGGGCATATGCCATACAGTGTGCTATGAGGGTAATTTTGCCTGGACAGCAGCGAAACTACCTTTCACTCTTATATCGAATTCCAACTGTCAAATGATATTTTACGTGTATGCTACTGTATACACTGTCCCTCGAGTTTTCGTTAACGACTGGAAAGCTGTCCTTGCCAAGCCCTCCGTCCTGCACCACGTCAGTTAATCACGATGAACTTTCGAAGCCGAGACACTTAGCCACTAGCCACTGTGCCCCCCAGACCGTATCGGGAATAAGTGGCGGAGGGATATATTTGTCTAGAACTGAAGAGTTGAGCTCGAGACTAGTTGGCTTTCTCCTTGGTATCGACCTTGTTAGGTTGTCTGTGGATGCTATTCGCGAGTCAGCTGGCGTGGTTTCGAATCCCAAGTTGTACGTGACAAGGAGTATGATCGCCTGTCTAATTTCGTGGGTTTTCTCCAGGTTTCCTCCCACTGCTAAAATCCCCTACGCACAAGCCAATAATTGAAATAAAATTGAATCATATGTTAGTCCCAAAATGACCTAGTTTGTGATGAGTGGACGTTAAACCCTCATTTCTCTCTCTCTCTCTCTCACTCTCTCTCTCTCGGTCTGTCTCTGTCTCTATGTCTCTATACATGAGATTAACTGGATTTTATTTCTTCATTTCAAATCTACAGGGCCCACAGCGGATTCCAGCCTAATTAATATCGCTCCTGTGGGTGAATATTTAAAACTGTACATAAAATCAATTAACTTGCAGAAGCTACACTGCCTCTTTTTTTGTTGAGCTAATCTAAAAGAAACTTATTTCCTTTTTCGTTTATTAAAATCCGCAATTTGATTGTTTTTAAACAAATCTCACTGCCTTTGATCCTCGCAGATTAACGCTTTTTGTGAGGTTTTATTTTAAAGACGGCAAACGGAAGAAAACAACATGATTACGTTCTCGTGAACGTTGATCAAACGGTTTTAAACACCAAACAATTGTTGGACTCTATTGACCTGAATATAATGGACTTCATATTTCACGTCACGTGATGACGTTAAAAGGCGTTATTTCCGGTTACCTAAACAGGTCTTTGAATCATAAACATAATATTATAAACATATACATAACACGTGCTCTATTTGAACTGAGAACCACGGTGGCTCAGCTAGTAAGTCGTTGGCTCGCTTATCAGGACTCTGGTTCGGTTCTGCGCTGTCGAATGAATGGCCGACACGATTCACATTAAAATAATACTCGATAATATCTAGAAATAGAATAAAATGTCAGTAAGCAATCAACAATCAAACGTATTTAAACGAGAGAGAGAAAGAGAGAGAGAGAAAGAGAGAGAGAGAAAGAGAGAGAGAGAGAGTTCCCCACTTCTCCGGTTCCCCCCACTGCTGAAGACCCCCTTATGCGAATTATTGAAATAAAATTAAACCATACGTTAGTCCCGATATCCCCTAGTTGGGTTTCAAGAGAACGTAAAAACCAAAGCGAGAAAGAGAAGGGGTGGGTTTAACGTCCACTCGACACAAACTAGAGAGAGAGAGGGAGGGAGGGAGAGAAGAGAGAGAGAGATAGAGAGATAGGGGGGGAGGGGGTTTTACGTCAACTCTAGACAAACTAGGTCATTTCAGGACTAACACATCAATTTTATTTCAATAATTCGCTTGCGCGCAGGGGTCGTTAGAAGTGGGAGGAAACCCATGAGGTTGGACAGACGACCCTACACCTTGTCACACACAAACAGAGAATACAAATGATCTGAGTATTAGACAAGTGTCAATGCCGGGAGCGAAGAGTAGAACCCACGACCTCCAGGCTAGTTACACAATCTTGAATCAAAATGATGAACACACCAACAATGGAGGAACGTTTCCCAACGTCGTAAAACACCGAGTGTCGGTTAAAACAAACGGAATGCTAGTTATGTGTAGGGGGTGGGAACTGCGTAAGAATATTTACAAGTTTGTGTTGGAATTCCATATAGAGACGATGGGTTGAATGGCCGAATGGTTAGCGAGTGTGCGTGGTATCATAAGGTCTGTCATTGAGTCAACCGGTGTGGTTTCAATTCTCCAGCTGTACGTGACAAGGAGTAGTGGCGCCTGTCCAACCACGCGGGATTTCTCCTAGTGCTCCGGTTCCCTTCCACTGCTATAGACGTTAAACCACATTTCTATCTCTCTCCATACAGAGACTGGAATTGGTTAGGGTTTTGTTTTTATAAATTAATTACAATATTATTAAGGGGGGGGGGGCTGTGAATTAGGTGTGCGGGACCATATTTCTTCAACGTCGTGGGTTTTCTCCAGGTCCTCCGGTTTTCTCCCACTGCTAAAGACCCCTACGAGCAAGGTAATTATTGAAATAAAATTCAACCCGAAATGACCTAAATTGTTTCGAGTGGACGTTAAACCCCATTTATATCTCTCTCTGTGTCTATCCCCCAATTTTTTCCTGTCTGTCATGAACAAACCTGACCGTTTAAAATGACAGGGGATGTTTGCGCTAACTAAGGTAATATTTAGTTAAGTTACAGCGCCAGAGTAAAATGACCAATATGGCTTCTATTTCTTCTATTTTTCTTTAACTTATAAAGTACAAACAACACGGGTGAGAAATATTTGTCATCTGTGTACAGACAACGAGATCAAACCGCAGCGATACTACTGACATAGACAGAACACAGTAGTTATGTTTGTAGGAGCTTAGACCTAATCTACGGAAGCCCTGTCGTGACATAACGTGCACCCTCTGTCATTTCATACGCACATACCGTTAGGTCTATTTTATAACTCCAACCTCGTGGGTTTTCTCGGGGTTCTCTGGTTTCCTCCCACTGCTAAAGACCCCTACGCGCCAGCGAATTATTGAAATAAAATCAAACACCATATGCATGTTTGTCTCTCTCTCTAATATGAAACGGGCGGGGGGGTATGATCTTAAAGGGACGGGGGTGACTGCAATGTCTCAGTGAGTATAAGAGGGGGCTTGGTTGGATCCCTGTTTTGGTAAGAAAGTTCCTGCAAAGGAATGCCCGCTAAACTTTTGGCTTGAATACATCTGCTCTTCCTCTTAAAATTTAAGATCCCGACATCCCATTGAAATTTGCAGGTCGTCGAGAAAATAAGCAGAATGATAGAGTGTAACAGTAGAGCATAATCTTTAAGTCTGGACAATTTGCTATTCAATCATTGCTATATTCGGCATGGTAGTCCGGCGGCCGTTTACGAAAAAGCAGGGGGACCCAAATTTTTCGAGATAAGTTTTTTTCTCGACGGTTTTATATGGAATTGGACCCACTGAATCCATTTTTCGCTACTGGATCACTGTCAGCCTGGAGGGTTTTGAGTAATTATCGAATTACTAATTAAAAAACTAATTAAAATCCCCATTTCTTTAAAATGACACATACAAGTCGAAATACGCCGCTGTTTGTAATGTTATTTATAGAATAGGACCCCTGAGTCTGTTTAAATACTAGTTCACTATCAGCCAGATTGTATTTCAAATGATCCGGCGACCGTTTACAAAATACAGGGGGACCCAAATTTTTCGAGACAAGTTTTTTTCTGGACGGATTTATATGGAATCGGACCCACTGAATCCATTTTTCGCTACAGGATTACTGTCAGCCTGGAGGGTTTTGAGTAATTAGCGAATTACTAATTAAATAACTAATTAAAATCCCCATTCGTTTAAAATGACACATACAAGTCGAAATACCCCGCTGTTTGTAATGTTATTTATAGAATAGGACCCCTGAGTCTGTTTTAGATACTAGTTCACTATCAGCCAGATTGTTTTAAATAATCCGGCGGCCGTTTACGAAATAACAGGGGAACCCACATTTTTCGTGATAAGTTTGTTTTTCGACGGTTTTATATGGAATCTGACCCGCTGAATTCATTTTTCGCTACAGGATACCTGTCAGTCTGGAGGGAGGATAAGCAAGTCGCTAATTACTAATTAAATAATTACTAATTAAATAGTTAATCCCAATGATTTACCATCCCTTTTTGCAATGAACATAGGGATAATTCAGCACGAGTAATAACCATTGTGGAAATGCACCACTTATGTCACTTATGGAGATCGATCACACGAAGAGGGTGTGTCCACTTATTTGTGGGTGTGTCAGTCCAGCGAATGGAGCTTGGAGTCCAGTCTCCTTCTCGTGGGACTACCAGTCTCCTACTCGTGGGACTACCAGTCTCCTACTAGTGGGACTACCAGCGGAGACTTGTAAGATATTTCATCATTTTCATGCCAAAACCAGAACAGCCTCGTCCCTATGCGGTCACAACAAATGCTGTAGTTTTGTAAAGCACTCACCACTCACTCTGCATCGAAATGGCTGAAAATACATGTTATCTCCAAAGGGTGTATGAATGTACAAGTAACAAGGCGTGGGGAGAGTATGTTAAAGCTAAATCCAAAAGAATAGAAAACATATATATGCTTCCATCGTTTCATTCTAATTCATTCTTTAAATCTTCCTCAATCCCATCCTCATAAATTTTGCTTTTAGATTTAGCTTTAACATACTCTCCCCACGCCTTGTCACTTGTACATTCAAACACCCTTTGGAGATAACATGTATTTTCAGCCATTTCGATGAAGGATGAGCCGTGAGGGCTTCACAAAATTACAGCATTTATTGTGACCGCATAGGGATGAAGTTGTTCTGATTTCGGCATCAAAATGATGACATTTCATACAAGTCAACGAGCACCACACACATAGATTGATATGGTTCACTCTGAAGCATGCAATTACGATACATACATTAAAAATATCATCCTGGGCACAGCTTTCGATAAACCAATTATTATAGATCTTTTTTGGAACGTAAATTGGAAAAGACACATTTTGTTTTCCCCGGTCACCGCTAGTATTCCCACCAGTAGGAGACTGGACTCCAAGCTCCAGTCTCTGGACTGACACACCCACAAATAAGTGGACACACCCTGTTCGTGTGATTGATCTCCGCAGGTGACATAAGTGGCGCATTTCCACAATGGTTATTACTCGTGCTGAATTATCCCCATGCAAAAGGGAATGGTAAATCATTGGGATTAACTACAACTTTAATTATTTAATTAGTAATTAGCGACTTGCTTACCCTCCCTCCAGACTGACAGTGATCCTGTAGCGATAAATGGATTCAGCGGGTCTCATTCCATATAAAACCGTCGAGAAAAAATCTTGTCTCGAAAAATTTGGGTGCCCCTGTTATTTCGTAAACGTCCGCCGGATTATTTGAAATACAATCTGGATGATAGTGAACTGGTATCTAGAATAGACTCAGTCCTATTCTATTTAAAAACAGTACAAACAGCGGCGTATTTCGACATGTATGTGTCATTTTAAACGAATGGTATTTTAATTAGTTATTTAATTAGTCAATTCGCTAATTACTCAAAACCCTCCAGGCTGACAGCGATCCAGTAGCGAAAAATGGATTCAGCGGGTCCGATTCCATATAAAACAGTCGCAAAAAAAACTTATCTCGAAAAATTTGGGTCCCCAGCTTCGGCCGCGGACTAATATTTTAAATAATTCAGCAGCCGTTTACGAAATAACAGGGGAACCCACATTTTCTGAGATAAGTTTGTTTCTCGGCGGTTTTATATGGAATCGGACCCGCTGAATCCATTTTTCGCTACATGATACCTGTCAGTCTGGAGGGGGGTAAGCAAGTCGCTAATTACTAATTAAATAATTACTAATTAAATAGTTAATCCCAATGATTTACCACCCCCTTTTGCAATGAACATAGGGATAATTCAGCACGAAGTAATAACCATTGTGGAAATGCGCCACTTATGTCACTTATGGAGATCGATCACACGAAGAGGGTGTGTCCACTTATTTGTGAGTGTGTCAGTCAAGCGACTGGAGCTTGGAGTCCAGTCGCCTACTTGTGGGACTACCGGCGGTGACTTGTAAGAAATGTCATCATTTTCATGCCGAAACCAGAACAGCCTCGTCCCTATGCGGTCACAATAAATGCTGTAGTTTTGTGAAGCCCTCACCACTCACCCTGCATCGAAATGGCTGAAAATACATGTTACTGTATTTCAAAAGGCTGTATGAATGTACAAGTAACAAGGCGTGGGGAGAGTATGTTAAAGCTATATCCAAAAGAATAGAAAACATGTATATATATGCTTTCATCGTTTGATTCTAATTCATTCTTTAAATCTTCCTCAATCCCATCCTCATAAATTTTGCTTCATCTAGCCATGTTTTCTATTCTTTTGGATTTAGCTTTAACATACTCTCCCCACGCCTTGTTACTTGTACATTCATACACCCTTTGGAAATAACATGTATTTTCAGCCATTTTGATGTAGAGTGAGCGATGAGGGCTTCACAAAATTACAGCATTTATTGTGACCGCATAGGGACGAAGTTGTTCTGGTTTCGACATCAATATGATGACATTTCATACAAGTCAACGAGCACCACACACATAGATTGATATGGTTCACTCTGCAGCATGCACTTACCATACATAGATTAAAAATATCATCCTGGGCACAGCTTTCGATAATCCAATTATTTTAGATCTTTTTCGAACGTAAATTGGAAAAGAACATTTTGTTTTCCCCGGTCACCGCTAGTAGTCCCACCAGTAGGAGACTGGACTCCAAGCTCCTGTCTCTGGACTTACACACCCACAAATAAGTGGACACAACCTGTTCGTGTGATCGATCTCCATAGGTGACATAAGTGGGGCATTTCCAGAATGTTTATCGCTGAATTATCCCTATGCAAGAGGGGATGGTAAATCATTGGGATTAACTACAGCTTTAATTATTTAATTAGTAATTAGCGACTTGCTTACCCTTCTTCCAGACTGACGGGGATCCTGTAGCGAAAAATGGATTCAGCTGGTCTGATTCCATATAAAACCGTCGAGAATAAAAACTTGTCTCGAAAAATTTGGGTCCCCCTGTTATTTCCTAAACGGCCGCCAGATTGTTTGAAATACAATCTGGATGATAGTGAACTAGTATCTAGAATAGACTAAGGGGTCATATTCTATTTTAAACCAACAGGGATTTTAATTAGTTATTTAATTAGTAATTCGCTAATTACTCAAAACCCTCCAGGCTGACAGTGATCCAGTAGTGAAAAATGGATTCAGCGGGTCCGATTCCATATAAAAACATCCAGAAAAAAACTTATCTCAAAAAATTTGGGTCCCAAGCTTCGGCTGCCGGACTATGGTAAGTATACATCCACAATCAGTCATCGTTATATGTGTACATGGGCTATATTCGTCATCGTTATAAGTGTACATGGGTTATATTCGTCATCGTTATATGTGTACATGGGCTATATTCGTCATCGTTATAAGTGTACATGGGTTATATTCGTCATCGTTATATGTGTACATGGGCTATATTCGTCATCGTTATATGTGTACATGGGTTATATTCGTCATCGTTATAAGTGTATATGATGGGTCATGGGTGGGGGTGGTTGAATAGTTTAATGTGTCCGCTTTAGGTCATTATGTCGTTATCGAGTCATGTGGCGTAGTTTCGAGACAAACATTTGCCTCGTGGGTTTAATCTCGACCATTCGGTTTCTTCAAATTGGTAAAGACTACTATACGAGCAAGCGAATTATTTAAATACAACTGAACCCTGTGTTAGTCCCGAAATAACCAAGTATGTGTTGAGTGGACGTTACACCTCATTCTGGTCTGGGGATCACGGTGGCTAAGTGGATAAGGCGCTGGGTCACTAGTTTGGAGGTCGGGTGTTCGATCCCTGCATTTACCGAGATAGTTCATCTCGATTTTCCGGCTTGATTTCCCCTTGTCAGTGATGCAGAAGGAGGGCCTGACAAGGAAAGCTGACTAGTCGTTCGGTGGGACAAAAAAACCGAGGTCCCCGTGTACACATTGGAGTGCACGTAAAAGATCTTTTGGCAGTTGGGGTTCGATATAAGAGTAGGCCGTAGCGCCGCTGCCCGGGCAAAATTTCCCTCATAGCACACTGTATGGTGAATGTCGGTCTTGCATTAGCCCAGGTTAGGTGCATAATTGTAGTATGTTAAACCCCAATTCATTCATTCATTCATTCATTCTGGTCTATGTATACACGCGTACTGGAACAGAATGATTGTGTTATAACTTGTGTTCCATAGTTAATATAGTTGCACATCGATGTTGTTATGTCGAGTTTGTCGGGTGCCGGCTGTGTTGAGACTCTTCGTCCACATAATGTCAGACCTATAACTTGTCGAGGATATAAATAACATCCCAATACAGGTAGGACTTTAACAAACTTTATCATAAATTATCTAAATTATACTTTAATACAAAATACGCATGTAGCTTCATTTTTGGTAATTGTAACACGCGGAATAAAACACTAGCAGACGTCTGACAATTTCCGTTCGTCTGCTAAATGTTAGGAAGTGTAGGAAACTAGAATAACCGAGTTTTAACTGTACACGATAAACCGACGTCTAATATTATAAGTGAGAGAGAGAGAAGAGAGAGAGAAGAGAAGAGAGAGAGAGAAGAGAGAGAGAGAGAAATGGGGTTTAACATAAACTAGTCCATTTCGGGACTAACATATGGTTTAATTTTATTTCAATAATTCGCGTGCGCGTTGGGTTCTTTAGCAGTGGGAGGAAACCGGAGGAGCCGTAGGACCCGGAGAAAACCCAAGAGACTGGACAGGCGACCCTTTTCCTTGCCACGTACAACCGGGGAATCGAAACTGCGCCAGACTTTATGATAGAGCGCGTGCACGCTAAACAATTCAGCCATCCAACCCAAGTGAGAGGTTGCGTCCTTTTAAAATTGCTTTATATCGGAATCAAACCGGTTCTTGCTACCGGTTTTTCAGGGCGGTGCCATAACAACAATAGTTTATAAATTGCAAGTTTGGAGCCACAATTGCTAAGTGTGTAAGACGCTGGCTCGCTAACCTGGACGGGTGTTCAGTCCCTGCATTGACCCAGGAAGTTCATCGAGATTTGAAGTTACCCCAATATTAAGACACATCACAAGAATATAGGGGTGGATGGCCGAATGGTAATGCGTGTGCGTTGTATCGTAAGGTCCATCATTGAGTCAACTGGTGTGGTTTGGATTTACCGGTTGTACGTGACAAGGAGTAGAGTTGCCTTCCAACCCCATGGGTTTTCTTCGCGTCCTCTGGTTTTATCCCACTGCTACAGACCTCTAAGCGCAAGCGAAATATTAAAATAGAATGGAACCATGTGTTAGTCCCAAAATGATCTTGCTTGTGTCGAGTGGAGGTTAAACTCTCTCTCTCTCTCTCTCTTTCTCTCTCTCTTTATATCCTAATACAATGGTAATAATGATATTGATAGAACACGAGGATATTGAGGGAGGGTTTTCTTTAGATATTTATTGAAATAGCTAAACCTTGGGAAAGTTTGTATTTGTGGTTACAGGTTATAGGAACGACTAGTGAAGAACTGTTGATGGTTAGTTCCGTTAATATGTAGGATATATCCTATATAGACGTGGCATGTGTGTATGTATATAGACTGTCTAGATAGAGCCAGTATATATATAACAGCAATGGGTTGCGCCAATGTCATGCAACCATATGGTCTTGTAATATAACCCACATTCTAGACAGAACGTATTTAAAAAAAAAAGGTTTGCGGGGTTGTATGTTGGTTGTATATTAAATATAAGAAAGTAAGGGAAGTGGAAATTTATAGAGATCGGATTAAGCGGACCAATATAATGATTTCTTTTTAATAGTTAAGAATTTTACATCAGCAATAACCGTGACATAAATGACGGCTTCTTTTTGTAGCATTTCATAGAATATGACTTTTTGTAGCATTTCATAGAATATGACTTTTTGTAGCATTTCATAGAATATGACTTAACAGTTGACATTTATAAACATTCAAAACCGTTTTTTATCATATATTCTACGGAAGCCCAGTGGTGATATAACGTGTGCATAATGTTAACCCCTTCTCTCTTCCGTAGGCTTGTCCAATTAAAATAACCTTGACCTATAGGGTCATCAAATGATTTTCAATCGAAAACGGTTTCTAAGGAATATTTTGAATCAATTTGAGAGTCGTATATTCATTATTTTACAACGCTATAGTCGCCGCCAATCACTTGACCTATTTTGTGCCCAGTGGACATTAAACCCAATTTCTCTCTCTCTCTCTCTCTCTCTCTCTCTCTCTCTTCGGGATAAGAGTAAGCAGTAGTGCTGCTTGCCCGGGCAAATTACCTTCTCAGGACACTGAACGGTGTACATCCTTGTTTTTAGCTTAGTCTGTGCAGAAACAAACAAAAAATAAAACCAAGTACGAACAATCCACATCATTAGGCAAAAAAAATCCTATACGTTAAATAATGTGGGACTGTTTAAAAACTCCATTTCATTTCATTTCTGTAATTGTAACTGCTGTCTGTTAAGGTTCCATGCTGGTATATATTCCTGCGTGGTCTTATAATTAACTGTTATTAGATTACATGATGTTATTATATTACGAACCAAATGGTTTCTCCAATGCCCCGGTGTAATATCATATACTATATCCCAGTCATTTAAGCTTCCTACAGGGTTGCTTATTTAACTTATTATGTAACGTAAGAAGATATTCAATTTCAAAACGCTACCAGATGAACATCTATAGTTTATAGGTCTGCTATGGAATTTAAATCACATATACATGATAGAAATAACAAGAGGCCCAATCACCTGATAACTCAGGTAGTAAATAATTGAATACTCTAATGGTAAATAGCGGAATACCGTAATAATAAAATACCCCCTCCCCCCATAGTAAATAACGGAATACCATAATGATAGAATACCTCCAATGGCAAATAACGGAATACCGTATAATAGAATACCCCCCCCCCCATAGTAGATAACGGAATACTATAATGATAGAATACTTCGAATAGTATATAACGGAATGCCGTAAAATGAAATGGGGTTTAACGTCCTACGCTTAAGCACAGTGTGCAATGAGGGAAATTTTGCCCGGGCAGCGGCGCTATGGCCTACTCTTATATCGAATTCCAACTGCCAAGGGATCTTTTACGTGCACTCCAATTTGTACACGGGACCTCGGTTTTTCGTCCCATCCGAACGACTAGGCAGCTGTCCTTGTCAGGCCCTCCTTCTGCATCACTGACAAGGGGAAATCACGCCGGAAAATCGAGATGAACTCTCTCGGCCAATGCAGGGATCGAACACTCAACCTCCAGGCTAGCGAACCAGCGCCTTATCCACTTAGCCACCGTGATCCCCAGGAATGCCGTAATGATAGAATACTTCCAATAGTAAATAACGGAATACCGTAATGACAGAATACCCCTAATAGTAAATAACGGAATACGGTAAAAAAAAATAAAAAAATAGACCGCCGTAATGATAGAATACCCTCCAAACGTAAATAACGGAATACCGTAATGATATGATACTTCCAATAGTAAATAACGGAATACCGTAATGATAGAATACTTCCAATAGTAAATAACGGAATACCGTAATAATAGATTACTTCAATTATTACATAACGGAATGCCACAATTATTTGAAATTAAAGTGTACATATATTGTGCATCAGAAAGTAGCAAATTAATATAAACCCACTTGGCTTGTTTTTTGTATCCTTTGTATGCCTTTACATTGTATAATATTTTCGAAATAAATACTGTTCAAACCAAATGCCAAAATAGCTGCAATTTATAATGTCGATATTTCAAATTTATGCAGTAGACACAGTTATAGGATCATGTTTATTTAGGTGTAAATTAGAGCATGGGAGGACTGACATATGTAACGAGTTTAAGACCGACTAAGCTATTTTGTTAAAATATATTTTTTTTAAAGCTGGCTGCAATATGTCATCGTGTTCTGTAAAATTAACTGTGGCTTATATTTGAGTTATTATGTTGTCTGCCACTGTGAACGTTATTTCCATTATCTTTGCCATATTTAAATATTTAAAAATAAACTTCTTTAATTCGGGTAAAAAAAACTTTTTTTTTCAAAAGTTGATGTGATTATATGTTGGTTAACCTGAGAAGAAATTCGGTTCAAGGAGCCAATGTGGCTCAGTGAGTAGGACGTTCGACCCCTGTGTTGGCCGACAAAGCTCATGTAAGTGTTACAGGACAAGGTCCTATGTAAAAATGGGCATACACGTAAAATATTCCTTGTTAATTGCCGCTGTCTGAGCATGGCCATCCCTGGCTTGCGGCTGTGGTTTCGAGCCCTTGGTGTGAGCGTATGTGCGGCATGGAGATAGGGGCGCCTTCTCAACCTCGTGGGTTTCCTCCAGACACTCCGGTTTCCTCCAACTGCTAAAGACTCCGACGCGCAAGCGAATTATTGAAATGACCTAGTTGTGTTGAGTAGACGTTAATCCCCATTTCTCTCTCTCTCTCTCTCTCTCTCTCTGTCAGAACAAAATTGCACCCATAGCACACTGTATGGGGTATGCCCGTCGTCATTAGCCCAATCGGAGCAGAACAGTAGGACGTTAAACCCCATTTCGTGTTATTTCCTTTTTTCATTTCAAATTTTTCCCCGTAGATGAAGTCACTGCTAGGAATAACCAAGTATACCCAAGGCACCCGAATACGCTCCATGATCATTGGTTCATGAGCTGCTCTGGTATCATTCCCTTGTTAATATCGCAACTACTCTCGGTCGTGTCCAGTTCTCCATTTAGTACTCAACTTTGATATGAAACACATTGACGAACCTCACCACATGGCCAACTGAAAGGCCATGAAGTGGAAATTATTCGCGCCTCTTTATAATTAAGTGGCATAGCATGAATGAATGAAATGAATGAAATGGGGTTTTAACGTCCTACGCTTAAGCACCTAACCTGGGCCAATTGAAGACGGGCATACGCCAACAGTGTGCGCTACGGCCTGCTCTTATATCGAATTCCAACTGCCAAGGGATCTTTTACGTGCACTCCAATTTGTACACGGGACCTCGGTTTTTCGTCCCATCCGAACGACTAGGCAGCTGTCCTTGTCAGGCCCTCCTTCTGCATCACTGACAAGGGGAAATCACGCCGGAAAATCGAGATGAACTTTCTCGGCCAATGCAGGGATCGAACACTCAACCTCCAGGCTAGCGAACCAGCGCCTTATCCACTTAGCCACCGTGATCCCCTAAGTGGCATAGCGAACAGATACCAATAGTATAGATTGTAAACACAAGGGAAATGAAATTGGGTTTAACGTCCAACTGTTCTGCTACGTCTCGGCTGATGAAGATGGGTATGCCATACACTGTGCTATGAGGGACATTTTGCCCCGACAGCGGCGCTATGGCCTACTCGTATATTGAATATTTTGTAGCCATTCGAACGACTAGACAGCTGCCCTTGTCTGATCCCCCGTGCTTCGAAACACAAGGGAGGTAGAGGTGTCCAGCTCGGGCTTATAACAGGCATATAGCCAATCAATATGCTCGCTATTTAGGGGTAGTAGGCTTATAGTCTATCAATATGCTCGCTATTTAGGGGTAGTAGGCTTATAGTCTATCAATATGCTCGCTATTTAGGGGTAGTAGGCTTATAGTCTATCAATATGCTCGCTATTTAGGGGTAGTAGGCTTATAGCCAATCAATATGCTCGCTATTTAGGGGTAGTAGGCTTATAGCAAATCAATATGCTCGCTATTTAGGGGTAGTATGCTTATAGTCTATCAATATGCTCGCTATTTAGGGGTAGTAGGCATATAGCCTATCAATATGCTCGCTATTTAGGGGTAGTAGGCTTATAGCCTACCAATATGCTCGCTATTTAGGGGCAGAAGGCTTATAGCCTATCAAGTTGCTCGCTATTTAGAGGTAGAATGCTTATAGCCTATCAATATGCTCGCTATTTAGGGATAGTATGTTTATAGCCTATCAATATGCTCGCTATTTAGGGGTAGTAGGCTTATAGCCTATCAATATGCTCGCTATTTAGGGGTAGTAGGCTTATAGTCTATCAATGTGCTCGCTATTTAGGGGTAGTAGGCTTATAGCCTATCGATTTGCTCGCTATTTAGAGGTAGAATGCTTATAGCCTATCAATATGCTCGCTCTTTAGGGATAGTATGTTTATAGCCTATCAATATGCTCGCTATTTAGGGGTAGAAGGCTTATAGCCTATCAATATGCTCGCTATTTAGGTGAAGTAGGCTTATAACCTATCAATGTGCTCGCTATTTAGGGGTAGTAGGCTTATAGCCTTTCAATATGCTCGCTATTTAGGGGTAGTTCTATTTTCAAAGAAGAGTAGATAGTTCTCTTTGTACAGAATTGGAGCCACGGTGGCTACGTGGGTATAACGCTGGCTCGCTCGCCTTGAGGTCGCGGGTTCGATCCCTGCATTTGCAGAGAAAGTTCATCGTAAATATCTCTTGGCAGTTGTAATTCGATATAAGAGTAGGCAATAATGCCGCTGCCCTAGCAAAATTCCCCCCATAGCACGCTGTATGGTGTATGCCTGTTTTCATTAATCCAGTCAGAACATAACAGTAGGACGTTAAAGTAGCTTAGTATCATCCAAAGTCTTCGGCATTCAAAACACTAATTATTTGTCAATTGAAATTAACATTGATGTTGTCATCTTTCCGGGAAAAGATGGTCTTTTGATATCCAATATTTAAGACAAAATAAACATTTCACCATTGGTACACAAATCGTGTACCAGAATGCGTTTCGGCCCATTTAGACATATTCCTATTTGGAGAGCATGCGCAATTTAATACTATGTGGACTGGAATAACCAGACACTAGAAATAGCCATGCTATTGAGACTTCTGGTGTATTTCGCCGAACATAACTGATTAAATGTAAATCAGTCTATATATATTCATATTACATTATTATATGCGTTGCGACCCATTTGTTGCAATTTCTATGTCCCGAAATGACCTAGTTGTGTTGAGTGGACGTTAAACCCCATTTCTCCCCCCCCCCCAAATTTAGCGATTTAGCTCCTTTAAACCAGTTTAGTTTGTTTTCTTTTCGTGTAAATAGAAGGATATACGTGACATACTTATTATAACTCAGGTTTTATAAAAAAAAAAAAACTGTTTTACAAAGTATAAACCTTTCATTAGTTCTGGTATTAAATAATAAGAAATAGTTTGTCAATTGTTTTCCTTTATTATTTTGTGTTAAATACTTAATGAAATTGCTCGAACATGTTGGCAAACTCGGCGAACATAAAATATCTTAGAAACTAAAGGTCATTTTAAATTCTGGTATTAGATAATCATTATTTTTTAAATTTTAGCTTTGTTTTTATTTTTGAAAGAACGTCTTACATTCCGGAAATAAAATTCGGGTTTTACCATCAAGCGAGGGAGACGTAATAGGAGAAGACGTTTGGTTCATTAATTGGTGTGCAAGTAAATGAACCCTTGACAGTTTGAATTAGATATAAGAGTAGGCCATAACGCTTCTGTCCAAGCAAAATTTCCCTCATAGCACACTGTATGGAGTATGACCGTCTTCATTAGCCCAGTCGGAGCAGAATAGTAGAACTCCATTTTCTTTCCGGGTTTAACTTCCCTGTATCATAAAGACTATCATTGAGTCAACTGGCGTGGTTTCGAATTCCCGGATGTACGTGACAAGGAGTAGGGTCGCCTGTCCAATCTTGTGGGTTTTCTCCAGGTCCCAAGGTTTCCTCCCACGGCTAAAGACCCCTACGCGCAAGCGAATTATTGAAATAAAATTAAACCATGTTAGTCCCGAAATGACATAGTTTGTGTCGAGTGGACGTTAAACCCCATATCTCTCTCTCTCTCTCTCTCTCTCTCTCTCTCTCTCCCATTAGCACTGTTAGTGCACAAAAGCTACTGTTGAGCGTGGAAATGAAATTGTTCAACTTCCGTTCAACTTTAAACCACTTTTCCCTGCCAAGTTTTCTTGTAATTTAGGTAAGAAATAATTTTAGAATTGTTTTCTATCAGCGTGCAGTACAAATATAAATGTCTATATGTAATTAGCTATCCCACTGTGCCCACTGTGGAGGTTAAAGCCGTGTTTACACTGATAAACTCTCCAAACCAATCACACCGAAAGAATTAGAAATCGCGTCAGCAGACGAAAAGTGGAGTAGCCTGTTTGGTGGCGCTACAACATGTCACATGATATAAACCTTAGTTTGTTGATATACTCTCCATGGGGCAGCCACTTTTTTATCCGGGTCCTTTAAAATAGTTCCAAAATGTCGGAATTCGTCATACAGCCGAGTCTAGATGTAAGGTACCGGAATCTGTTGAGATTTGCCGAGTGAGAGACTTGATTGATATTCTCGGTCACCCAGAGCCTCCTAGTTTTCAACGTTCGGAGGGTCTGGGACCGCATTCGGCTGTAATGTCGGCTGTATGACAGATTTTCTTAACAGTAACCTAGCAAACACCCCCCCCCCCCCCCTGCAAAAATTCCTGGATCCGCCATTGTTGTTGGTATGTCCTTAATTTATTCAAACCTGATTCAAAATAAATCACAGAATCTGATTCAGAAACCGTCAAAACAACCACAAGTAAATGTGTTCAAAAAACATTCCGCCGTCTTGGAAATACGCTTATTTGCAATCTGATTACAATACAGATCTATATTCAGTTTTTCTTTCAATATACTGCCGATGGCCTCCACTACATGAATTTCTGACTAGAAGAAGGTCGCGTCAGGGGTCACACGAGGCGCCTTTGACCCCATGACGTCGAAGATTTGAATAACCGATCAACGTTGATGTTTCTAGTTTCGCCAACAACTCGCTGTAACAGACCGTTTTATTGGCTAATTCTCGCTGTTACAGACCGTTTTATTGGTTACCCCCACCCCCACTTCAACCAGAACGCGGGTTATATAACAACTCTTCCAGATCCTAGTGTAAGAAAGACAATGAAAACGAAATTTTTAACTATAAAATACGAAACGAAATAGGATCATTGTTTTATTGTACAGTTATGCTGAATTGCAGATGATACCGAATACTAAGGGTTTCTAATTTTCTGGTGTGGTTCCCCAAGGTCAGTGGTGCAGGACCAGGCGATGGACAATTCGATCTGTGGGGATGAAAACCCGAGTTCCCGTGTAAACATTGGCATACACGTCAAAGACCCCTTGACAGTTGGAATTCGATATGAGAGTCGGTAAAAGTGCCGCTGTCCGGTCAATATTTCCCTTGTGAATAACCCTAGTATGTCGTATGCCACTCTTCATTAGCAGAACAGTAAGACGTTAAACCCTATTTCATTTTAAAGGTTGCTATGTGTCGTCATTCCCAGTTAGATGTTATTCCGTCAATCTTCAATAATAGACCTTGAAGCGGTTTGGTTGGCCTATAATTTAGCGGGGGTTGGGTGGCTGAATGGTTAGCACGCGCACACTGTATCACAAAGCCTGTCCTTGAGTCAACTGGCATGGTTTCGAATCCCCGGTTGTACGTGACAAGGAGTAGGGTCGCCTGTCCAATCCCATGGGTTTTCTCTGAGTCCTCCGGTTTCCTCCCACTGCTATAGACCACTACGCGCAAGCGAATTATGGAAATAAAATTGAAACATACGTTAGTGCCGAAATGACCTCGTTTGTGTCGAGTGGACGTTAAACCCCATCATTCTCTCCCCCCCTCTCTCTCTCTCTCTCTCTATCTCTCTCTCTCTGTCAATTCAATAATAGACATTAAAGAGGTTTGGTTGGGCTATAATGTAGCTGATATGAAACAGTGATTTTGGACCATTAGAAGGAAGTCGGTGGTGTTAAGACACACAATGCCATTGACGGTTCATGATTAATATAATAGATTGTATACTGTATCAAGTCTTGACACTTGTATCTTGGGTTGTAAACCAAGTCCTTATACTAAGTGTTATTTCCTGGTCAGACATGTTACATAGGCTAGATAATGATAGCATTAGATATAAATGGAGGAAATCAAACGGGGTTTAACGTCCCACTTTTCAACTTTAACTGGGTTTACGCCATGCAGTGTGCTATGAGGGTCAAGTACACAAACATTTCAGTCTTCGGATGGGACGAAAAACCGAGTACCCGTGTACACATTGGTTTTCACGAAAAGATCCCTTGGAAGTTGGAATTCGGGTAAGAGTAGGCCATAGCACCGTTGCCCAGGCAAAATTTCCCTCATAGCACACTGTATGGTGTATACTTGTCTTCATAAGCCCAGTAGGAGCAGAACAGTAGGACGCTAAACCCCATTTCATTTTATTTCATTGCAATGGCATTTAATATGTATAACATATGAATAACAAACCGCTACCGTTCATTTGTTTGCATGTACAGCAAACGAACCAAACCCTATTCATTACAGGAAACGCAAACATATGTTCGATACAGTTTTCATCATGTTTCAATTTGTGTTGTTCTAGGCCGTGTGTTATTTGTTTGAATTGTGTAATAAAAAAAAAATATGTGGGGGAGGCTCACAAAAAATTATATACGTAATACACATGATTCAAGATGGAGAGGTTTCAATTTGCATGATGGTACAGACAGACGGAGATGGGGGGGAGAGAGGGGGATGGGGAGGAGAGAGAGACATGTGGATTTAACGTCCACTCGACACAAACTAAATAATTCCAGGACTAACATATGGTACAATTTGAATAATTTGCTTGTGCGTATAGTTCTTTAACTTGGGGGGGGGGGGGTAACCAGACAACCTGGAGTAGCCCACAAGGTTTGTTGTGGGTTTACCATTCAAAAATGTCCATAAAACTGAGCCATACGTGCTTTGGTAAAGCAATAGAAGCTCAAAGGCTTGGCATTAGCACAGTTTCCAATCTGAGATCCTATTTCGTTTCGTTTTTTATAGTTCAAAATTTCGTTTTTATTGTCTTTACTACACTAGGATTTGGAAGAGTTGTTATTTAACCCGAGTTCTGATCGTTGTGAGGAATTAGCCAATGAAACGGTTTGTTACGGCGAGTTTTTGGCGTGAGGTGCACGGAACTTTTGGTAACCCAGCAAAAACGTAAACACTGATTGGTTAATCACATGTCTGACGTCATAAGGTCTAAAGCCGCTAGTATGACCCCTGACGCGACCTTCCACTACAGCCGGTCAGATCGTCATGTAATGTAGGCTATCGGAAGTATAAAAAAAACCGAAACGAAATATATTATACACCTATCTGTATTTGAATGAGGTTACATAGTTTCTTCATGACGTCAGTATGTATATACTATACCCCCCGCTTTGTTTATATATCGAGCAACTTGGGTGTACAGTTAATTAAGTGAAATATAGTTTATGTGTATATATGTTTATTTTTATAATGAAACATTCCACTCTCTACTTCCTTAATTTACATAGAATAAAAAAAACATCAACAGACGACGGGAATGAAATGAATGAATGAATAAAATGGGGTTTTACGTCCTACTGTTATGCACTTAACCTGAGCTAATTGAAGACGGGCATACGCCATACAGTGTGCTATGAGTGAAATTATGCCCGGATAGCGGCACTACGGCCTACTCTTATATTGAATTCCAACTGTCACACCAATGTGTACAAGGGACCTCGGTTTTTCGTCCCATTCGAACGACTAGAGAGCTGTTTTTGTCAGGCTCTTCGTCCTCCATCACTGACAAGGGGAACCACGCCAGAAAATATTGATGAACTTACTCGGCCAATAGAGTTCTTCGGTTTCTTCCTGCAGTAATGATCGAAATCATTCGCACGATCTGTGCCAAGGGCCAAATTTGAAAAAGGCCTCAGGCCTAATTTGCTACCCTTGTAAAATGACGTGATTATTATTATTATTATTATTATAACACCCGACCTCCGACCTCCAGGCTAGTGAAACAGCGTCTTACCCACTTAGCAACCGTGACCCCAACAATGTAGCTTTAATCTAAAGCCGCAATGTACCAGACGGACATTTTGCTTATTTTAATTCATCAAAAGTAAGAACTTGAAGGGAGAGAGAGAGAAATTGGGTTTAACGTTCACTCGACACGGGTTCGGTGGACGAATGGTTAGCGTGCGCGCGCTGTATCGTAAAGCATCTCATTGAGTCAACTGGCGTGGTTTTGAATCCCCGGTCGTACTTGTCAAGGAGTAGAGTTGCCTGTCCAGCCTAGTGGGCTTTCTCCTGGTCCTCCGGTTTTCCTCCCACTGCTACGCGCAATCGAATTATTTAAAAAATAAAATTAAAACTATATGTTAGTCCCGAAATGACCGAGTTTGTGTCGAGTGGACGTTAAACCCCATTTCTTTCTCTCTCTACTCGACACAAACTAGATCATTTCGGGACTAACATATGTTTTTTAAATTTTATTTCAATAATTCGCTTCGACTTATATGGAGTGAAGACCATTGTTGTCCGTGTCTCTATCACGGTGGCTAAGTGGATAAGGCGCTGGTTCGCTAGCCTGGAGGTCGAGTGTTCGATCCCTGCATTGGCCGAGAAAGTTCATCTCGATTTTCCGGCGTGATTTCCCCTTGTCAGTGATACAGAAGGAGGACCTGACAAGGACAGCTGCCTAGTCGTTCGGATGGGACGAAAAACCGAGGTCCCGTGTACAAATTGGAGTGCACGTAAAAGATCCCTTGGCAGTTGGAATTCGATATAAGAGTAGGCCGTAGCGCCGCTGCCCGGGCAAAAACTTCCCTCATAGCACACTGTATGGCGTATGCCCGTCTTCAATTGGCCCAGGTAAGGTGCTTAAGCGTAGGACGTTAAACCCCATTTCATTCATTCATTACTCACACCCGACCCCACCCCACTCTAATACAGCAATCTGTCGGTGGTGTGGTAGTGTACCCTTCTGTGTTGTAATCAATGTGTTTGAGGCGATATCAAATACAATCGGAGAATAGACGATGTTGATTTAACCTGCCTTGGTATTTCTTGTAAAATAAACTTTCTCTTAGAAACATGTGTAGCATTTCCTCTGCTGACGGTTATGTAACAGTAATATATTTCATGACTACCGTTTAATGTCAATAACTCATTGAAACCAGGGACCTGTTTCACAGAGCAACTTACGATGATTTCCCCTTGTCAGTGATGCAGAAGGAGGGCCTGACAAGGACAGCTGCCTAGTCGTTCGGGTGGGACGAAAAACCGAAGTCCCGTGTACACATTGAAGTGCACGTAAAAGATCCCTTGAAAGTTGGAATTCGATATAAGAGTAGGCCGTAGCGCCGCTGCCCGGGCAAAATGCCCCTCATAGCACACTGTATGGCGTATGCCCAGGTTACGTGCATAATAGTAGGACGTTAAACCCCATTTCAATCATTCATTCATTAAAATTCTTAACTTACGAAATTCGTAACACTTATTGTAAAGTCTACGGCAAATCTAAACTTGTCGCAAATAATGGAAATTTGAGGACTACTAATACTAATATTTCGTTTTGAGAAAATGACTGGCGTGGATTTTTTCATATTAAATTTGATTTTCGAACTTGAACAAAATGACTTCATTTCTGACATCATTTTTCCAATAAAACTATTCATTGCCTGATACTACCCCATGCAACTGTCTCCCAGCAACCCGGTAGGGCCGATATAGATGATTTAGGAGTTCCACAAGGATTGGTCCTTGGACCTGTCCTTTCTATTATGTTTAATAACAAATGTTTCA
Organism: Patella pellucida; assembly: GCA_917208275.1. Taxonomy (NCBI): domain Eukaryota; kingdom Metazoa; phylum Mollusca; class Gastropoda; family Patellidae; genus Patella; species Patella pellucida. Next base: position 5,823,700 of record OU795039.1, on the reverse strand, counting down.
TTATCAAAACTACAAATACTTATTGGTTTGTAGTTTTTATAATGAAACTTATTCAGCGTGAATTATGTGATGAAAGTATATAATGCGGTTATATATTGTTTTCTATTTCTATTATGGCTTAATGGAACTGGAACCCACGTTAATTTGGTTTAAAGTGCCATGTTACACTTTTCAGTGTGTAAATAAAGCGGGGTTTTTTTTCTGGTCATTTTAGGTGAAAATCGTTATTTTTGGTGAAAATAGAGATTATTTACTACTATACTAGTTGAGTGCCACATTCGTTTCTTGATCTTTGGTCCGTATTCAAAGGTTTTCTAAAAGTTAAGTAAAAATACTTAATTTTACCACATAACCAAGTGTCTTACTTAAATCGATATTCAAAGGCTCTATTTTACATACATTTGTCTATGTGAAAAATTAACTCCACACTTAAATTATGGAAAACTCACATTCGCCAAATAACACAAATTTTCAATTTATAAAATGCCCTCCACTGCCAAAAATCACAAATTTCTAACATTGCAAGCAGGTTATGTCCTCTTAAGAGCATCGCTATACTCTATTAAATGAACTTCTTGGTTTACATTACTAGGAAAATGTTTGTCGAAATATTATATTGTAACACATGAAAATAGTATGATTATAATTTGGGGTAAATTATGATAGTGTGCATCCTTTGCCGGAATTCCATGGTTAAAAGAAGTCATTATAATCTTTTTCGTAAGTTCTTTTTTAACGTAGTTTTTTTTTTCTTAAAGTTTCGAACTTTTGTGAAACTGGCCCAGGTCGTTGTTACCTTGGTAACGTGATGGAGTAAAGGCTAAAAATAGACAGTAAGGCCATATATTATCAAAAGACCTTTCTTAACAATATTTATAAATAAAGTAATTTGGTCTTAACATTATTCAATCTTAGCTATGGCCATTTGAAGTTTCACACTGGTAATTCTGCTGATCTCTGAGCGCCGAACATAGTTCGTGAAATTCATGGTTCAAAAACCCAAAACCTTCATAAAAAATAATTTAATTCTGCTAGCAGTGTAAACTTGTCACACATGTTTGCATACACCAGGATGTGTGGACAGAACCAATTTAAATAGCAACTTGTTAAAATATAATTACATGACTGGAATTGTTTAAAGGCCCAATAACACTCTTGTTGTAACTGAATAATATGTTCCAATATTTATTCTGGTCAACAATTTATACTATTTTACAATATTTCAATTAAAAAATGATACAAATTTCATCCTAACACGCCTAATTTTTAAAATTGGAAAAATTCAACTACATGCTGCAACATGGTTTGAAAAGCTTTACGTAAACACTTTCAAATGCAACTTGGATTTAAACATATTTTCGAACCCTCTGGGCAAGTTAGATAGGTTGTAATGGATAATTTACACAACAGGTAGGACACTTAAACATCTTGTAGTTAGAATAAGGCTAAAAAAAAATTCTGAACATGTCAAGCCAGCAAAAGTGTTATTGTCCCTTTAAACAAGATATTTGGATCAAACTTTGTTCAAACAATTTGGCATGATCCCAAAACAATCATCATGTGTGCACGTCAAAGAACCCTTGGGAATTGGAATCCACAGAAAATTATTGGGAAACTCAACTCTTTCGTGCAAGAAAAACTCATAACACACTACTGTATGTCCGTCTCCAATAGTCCAGTCGATGTAGGACAGAGAAAGCGGGGTGGGGGTGGGGTGGGTTGGGTTTAATGTACACTCAGCAAAAGCTAAGTTATTTCGGGACTTTCTCAGTGGGTCTTTCTCAGTGGAAGGAAACCCAAGAGAAGAGGTTAAACATACGACCCTACTCCTTATCACGTACAATCAGGGAATCGAAACTATGCCACATGACACAATGGCACGTCTTATGACGCAACCCGCACGCGTTACCCCCCCCCCCCACCATTGCAAAATTGCATAACCTTAAAGCTCATTTGATTTATGTTATACGCTACTTACTTCACCGTGTCCCCAGTGCGTAGTGAACTACGAATTTGTAACGTCATAAAGTCAATGGGAATTTGTAACTTTATAAAGTCAATAGGGATTTATAACATCATAAAGTCAATGGGAATTTGTAACATCATGGAGTCAATGGGAATTTGTAACGCCATAAAATCAAGGGGAATTTGTAACTCCATAAAGTCCATAGGGATTTGTAACATCATAAAGTCAATGGGAATTTGTAACATCATGGAGTCAATGGGAACTTGTAACATCATAAAGTCAAGGGGAATTTGTAACGCCATAAAGTCAATGGCATTTTGCAACGTCATAAAGTCAATGGAAATTTGTAACGTCATAACATCAATGGGGATTTGTAACATTGTGGAGTCAATGGGAACTTGTAACATCATAAAGTCAAGAGGAATTTGTAACGCCATGAAGTCAATGGAAATTTGTAACGTCATAACATCAATGGGGATTTGTAACATCGTGGAGTCAATGGGAACTTGTAACATCATAAAGTCAAGAGGAATTAGTAACGCCATGAAGTCAATGGAAATTTGCAACGTCATAAAGTCAATGGAAATTTGTAACGTCATAACATCAATGAGGATTTATAACATCATAAAGTCAATGGGAATTTGTAACATTATGGAGTCAATATGAATTTGTAACGCCATAACATCAATGGGAATTTGTAACATCATAAAGTCAATGGGGATTTGTGGCATCATGACGTGAATGGGGATTTGTAACGTCATAAAGTCACTAGACATTTGTAAGGTCATAAAGTCAATGAAAAATTGTAACACCATGGTGTCATTACGAATCTGTAAATTCATGAAGTCAAAGTCTTTATAACAGTAAAATAAAAAACCAGTTTTCACCATGTGTCAGATTCTATCCAATCACGTGTGTTTACCTATTGTACTGTGTTTATATATTGACTTAGTTTGTTTGTTTCTTCAACCATTCACGCGGTTCAGTTATCGACATTCGTCGGTAGGTTCAGCCTGCAAACTTTAAAACCTCAACCGAAATAAACATCTGTAGCAGCTGCATATCGACAATTATATAAGTCGGATTGTTTTAAAAACAACAAAAAATCTTTTTGCTGCTACTGTTGTTCATGGTGGAAACTGTTAATTGTTAACCGAAGGAGTTCAAGGAAAAAAACATTTACATATCGACAATTATACAAGACTGCCTTCAAAAAAACAAACAAACACACAAACGTTCTTCCTTTCCGGTTGTTCAGTTTTAAAGTGTATTGGGATTTTTATTTTCAGTTTGTTGAAATGTCAACTTCGTGTATCGGGAGATAGATAATCGCACTCTACAAAATGTGAAACGACTGTGTAGAAGAACCAGATATTGTACTGCACATCGATGGTTGTTGTTAATTGTGGAAGACGGTGCATCACTATCGGTCAGCGGTGTTAAAGAAGGGGAATTTATTGTCATGCAAGTTGACCGTGCATGTCATTGGTTTATTTCCTGTAAGTGCATTCCGTAAGTATTGGGTACTCAGAACTAAAAAAACGAGAGAGAGGGAGGGAGGGAGATAGAAGGGTGTGGAGAGGGGGGTAGAAAGGAGTTGGGGAAAGGGAGGCAATGTCAATTCGGTACTAACATATGAGTCTATTTTATTTCAATATGCTTTAGCATAAGGGTCTTTAGCAGTGCATCAAACTCTTTGCCACGTTCAAGCGGGTGATGGAGACGAAATCCTTTTAGAAAAAATTAAAATTGTTTAAAATCGGGAAAATGTTAATCATGCTGTTCATAAAGCATTTTCAGACTTAAGGTAAGAATTTACTCAACTTTCAGTCACTGTTTATGAGAGAATATCTTTGATCCAGAAACACAAAACATTGCACATATTTTTTTATCGTTGTATTTGTTATATTAAAACAACAAAAGTTTTAAAAAGGGCTATATATTACTTCAAATAAGGTAAACAAGTTTGTGTAAATATTCAACTTAAATCTGAGAACGCTTTGTGGACTTGGGGCCTTGGTGGTTTTCTTACTGCGCTGCTGCGACCGTACGGCGACCAGAAAATGCACAAGGTCGCGGGCAAACGTGAACGCAACACCCAACACAAGAAAATACATGACAAAGATACCTGTAAGAGTATTGAAACGTTGCATGTAATAAATTAAAGGGACAGTCCCGAATAGAACATATCCTCAAAAATAAAAGTCCGAGTATGTATAAAATTTAAACGCCAATATATAGAAGACTGGTGTATATACTCTGACTCAAAATTTCAGCTCGAAATATTGAGTCGTTTGGACGTGAGCGTTAAAACAGCTTATCCGGACACGTAACCTTTTTAAGGTTTCGGGTCAATTCTTTCGTTTGGTGACCCGATAATCGATTCCCGTTCCTTTAGGGGTCTACACGGTGAATGGTCAATGTGCTGTACTTGATAACAAAAGGTAAATTTCACAGACACATTATTTTTATAAAATAAAACTCTGGTTTAACAAATCACCGCATAATATAGTTTGGGACACCGGACTCCATTTCAAGATGAAGAATGTGGGTTTAATTTGTTTGAAAACGTATCACATATATTGAGATAGTTGCTCGGCCCTAAGGTAGGGGATCTTAATGGATTTTGACACAAAATTTAATAGTTTTATTCTCAAAAACATTATCGGGATTGACCCTTTAAGAAGGAGTAAATCCAAGTTGTGTTATTATAAATACACCTACTTCTAAATGCTATTTTAGGATATCATAAAATACTTGTTGAGAGGAATTCCTAAAATTTACATTTGAAGCTCTAGTGTGGCGATCGAGGACAATTGACGTTTAACCAAGATCTAAATCCATTAAGTTATTTCAATGTTTTGCTTTCTCTTTTATATAGAAAAGTCTTTCAAAGAAAAAAAAAACCTGGTGTAAATACAGTATAAAGATATCAGACCATGAAAGCAAATTGTTGACAAAGTTTGAATTTTGAGGGTTACTCATCATCCGTATTAAAGCCGCAGTTAAACATCGGATCTGTTGACTGTGAACATGTTGTACGACTTATACGCCACGCCAATTGGGTTGTTAGTTTGTTGTGTTGGTTCAGAGACGAGGGCGCTAGCGCTATGTTCAGTTAAATATGTTATGTTAAAGGAGCTAAATCGCTAACATTTGGGACCTAGAAATTGACAAAAGTGGGTCGCAACGCATATAATACTGTAATATGAATGTATATAGACTGATTCCAGTCTACATAATGTCTAGCCTCGTCCCTCGAGTCTCTTACTACAACTGTGTACCAATGTTAAAAAAAATATTTTATCTAAAATATCGGATATCAGAAGCGCATCGTTTCCCTTTATGTTTACATTATCAATTTTGATTTAAATTGCCCAAAAATTCGTGTTTTCGATGTCGAAGATTTTTTAAGATTTTGATTTGTACAAGAGCTAAATCTGCCTATTGCAGGTCTCTCTTTAGGCCTGACATGTTATATAAACTATTAATTGGACATTCATCAATAAAACTCTCGATGGCATCAGATACTCGAGATTTTAACTTGATTAGTACGGTTCGCCACTGTGCAAATATCTTGTCAAAACTACAAACAGTGATAATTTGGCTCACAATGAAGACATTTGAATAAAATTTTCAATATTATCTTTTTTTATATAATCTTTTTTTCAATTATATGTCAAGAATCACCAATTCTTGATTAGTCTCTTAACTAATGTATCTTTAATATATTATTCATTTAAACTTCAAAATTAAGATAAAATATAATATTATTAGTCGAGTAACTAGCCCTAGATAATTTTCTTCGACACCTTAATTTGCCTCGAGAATTTTCTCAAAATTTCGCTCTCTTGGGGTCCACGTGTTTCGAATTTATTTGAAATAGATTTTTTTTTTTTTGAGTATAGAGCGACTATGGAATTATGCTATCTAGTGCAACCATATTTAACGTGTTTTAACACAACTGTAGATCACATTTCGATTATATACATGCATACATTAACTTTAATATTACTTATCACAGGTAACTTTTAACCCAAGTAAAATTGACATATTTCAAAAAAATATACCAAACGAAAAATATGTTGGTTTTTTTTTCAATTTTTGTATTTGTGTGGGTGTATATGTGCATATATACTTTATAAATTCAACTTTTAAACGGTGTTGGTCGAGAAAGTGATTTTTCAGAAGATATCACCTTTGTGTCTTTGCAGCAAAATGGTGAAATATCAATTTTGCTTGTTGTGTGAAGTTCTTTAAATTTGTCCTGTGTTTATCATAGAGGCGTGACTTGTTAACAATGTTACCTTGTTTCAATTCTCATGGCAATATGGAATAAAGTTTGTAGGTGTAACAAATACAAGCGTGCCATGGACCGGGTGCAAAGCATGACGTCATCGACGCCATCTTAGAATTGTATATGACCCCCCCCCCCCCCGGCACAAGAACAGCCAAATGAGAAACACTTCATTTAGATCAAGCCCCGGGTGCAATATCAAGAACAACTAAATGAGAAGCATTTTTTTGGGATCCGGCTCCATAAATCCCCGACTTGAACAGGTGCGCTCGATTCACGGTTACAAACCAGAAAGGAAATTGAATTGGTGTGACCTCAGAATTGATTTACTAAATACCTTTTGACGTTTATTTAGATCCTAGTACGACGTCTGTATCCCTTAATCGTTATTCAAAATACACCCTAGATCATGGCATGCTTGATTAAACATGTGTTGCCAGGAAACAACACATACGCCCACTAACTACCAGACAGTCCATGTAATGCGCTAAACAAATGTGGACGTGCGTATAAGTGTCGTGTTCTAAAATGATGTTGTTTTTCGTCCCATCTGAACGACTAGACGCAGCCCCGTCCAGTGCTGCTTTATCTTTTACAAAGCAGTGATTGTAAATTTTGTCAGCAGGGGTCATTGGCCAGACTTAAGAAAATGTTTTGTTTTTATTTCTTTAACATCATATTGATTTCCGTTAGGTCTCTGTCTCTCTTGTGTCAAAAGAACCGGAGAGAGAGAGGGGGGGTGGAGAGATAGGGTTTCACGTCCACTCGACACAAACTAGGTCATTTCGGGATTAGGGGTACCATCGAGGTTGGACAGGAGACAATACTCCTTGTCACGTACAACCGCCATAGAACTGGAGACTAATGTTAGATATTTTGTTATTTATTTTTCAGATGTGAGACATTATGACAAAACCGTTCTGTCGATTTTGGCAAAGAAGGTAAGCAGGCAGTTTAACAAAATTATCTCAATATCTTGTAAATATTGTAAGCTAACGTCTTACCAGGATTCATAATCAGAAATCTGCAATGGGTGTCGAACCATCCTTACTTTGTATGGTTTTTTTTGGTGTTATTTGATGAGGCCACACGTGGTCGTGTGCGTTCCAAATCGGTTATGAGACCTTTCACCGATGCGGGTTATTTGCCTGGGATTCACAAAGCCACCCTCACGGTGGTTAAGTGGGTAAGGCGCTGGCCGCTGGCTTGGTAGCTCGCTAGCTTGAAGTTCGCGGATTTTCCGCGTGGCTTCCCCTATCAGTGTTGCAGGATATAATATGGCCTGAAAAAGACTCCTGTCTGCCTTACAAAGGGCATGTGAACCCCTAAATTATTCTCTCTTGTTTAGATTGAATATTTATTTTCATTTCAGTAAATGGCGATGGAACATTTTAGCTTTATTTCTCCTAAGTTGTCTGGCCATGTTTACCGGAAGACTTGGGACAGCTGGGATACATGCTATCATGGCGGCCCCCATCGCCATTATGCAGGAAGCGAGCAGATACAATGATGTCACAGACTGTGTGACGTGTGAGAAGAAGCCTTCAGATCACGTGGTATTCATTAAAGTTCACAAAGCCGCCAGTACAACCGTAATGAATGTAATGTTAAGATATGGATTAAGCAGAAATTTAACAATCATGTTACCAAGGAGATATAACTGTATAAACGAACTAGGAACCGTATCTAAGAGAGATGTACTACCCTCCATTACCGGTAAATACGACATCTTGTGTAATCACGTGATTTATAATCGAACGGCTATAGCATCTTTTTTCCCATCCGATACCAAATATGTGACTATACTGCGCGAACCGTTTGAACAATTCGTGTCCGGATTTATGTTTTATCGGTATGTTTACCCCATCAATTATCTGAAAAACTTCACCAGTGCAAATCCAGTCCACGAATTCCTTTCAAATCCACGTAAATATGAACCGGTCCAACCGATGTATTCCTTCACCAACAATCGAATGAGCCTCGATCTGGGTTACCCGGATGCTAGTTTTAAAAACATGACGTACCTAGACGACTTCTTAAAGAAGCTTGGTAAAGAATTTGATTTGGTCATGCTTGCCGAATATTTTGACGAATCTGTGATTTTATTAAAAAGGACCTTAAACTGGTCCCTTAAGGACGTTCTGTATATATCTAGTAATACATTTTCCAAATATAAGGCCAAATTAAATATTTCCGTCAGCGACCGATTGGCATATCGAAAGTGGGCTAAAGCCGATTATGCACTATATCAGTATTTTTATGACGTTTTCTGGAAAAAAGTGTACGACCAAGGAGCGACATTCTTTCAAGAAGTGCGAACATTCCGATATCTCCGTAAGCTGATGACGGATTATTGTCAACAAAATAAATTTAAACGATCAAGTGTTGATTTAATTTTAGAAGAAACTGACTGGAGTCCGGATATCACCATCACTAAAAGCGATTGTAATATAATGTTAACCGCTGAATTGAACCTGATCGAGAACATGAAACGAGATTATATGTTTAAATTCAAGGACAAGGTTACTCAACTTCTTCACAAAAACTCTAGCTGGGTTTACGATTACGCCACTAAAAGGTTAAAACACAGATGAGGCCGGTGGTCCGTAAAAAAAAATACCCCACAGGCGTCGGTTACTGCAAAATGATAAAGCCAGCTCAATTTGTCGTCAAAATTCTAGCTGGGTTTACGATTACGCCACTAAAAAATTAAAACACGGATGAGGTCGGTGGTCCGTATAAAAAAAATACCCCACAGGTGTCGGTTAGTGCAAAATGATAAAGCCAGCTCAATTTTTCGTCAAAATTCTAGCTGGGTTTACGATTACGCCACTAAAAAGTTAATACACAGATGAGGTCGGTGGTCCGTATAAAAAAAATACCCCACAGGTGTCGGTTAGTGCTAAATGATAAAACCAGCTCAATTTGTCGCAGGCCCGTAGCCAGGAGGTTGTTTTTTTATAGACCTAAAACATGGTTAGAGCTAATTGATAAGGCCAGCTCAATTTGTCGTCATAGGCCACGAGATGTAAACAGGGCTAGAGCTAATCCCAACTCTAACCCTAGACTTAGCCCTAATGCTTACTCTAACCCTAACCTACAATTTCGTCAACAATCACGTGTCCTAGCCTTTTTTTTTTCATCTCAACGACCTTAACAAAAATTGAGCTGGCCTTAAAAAATAGATTTACTTTGTTCGAGTTCTCGGTTATGGTTAGGGTGAATCCTTTTTGAAACACGGCCGGGCCAGGTATGGTTGTTCGTCTAATTAGTGTTTAATTTGTAAACATATGGTTTGGACGTTTGTTCTTCAGGGACATTTTAATCTGATTGAGTACCCGGTTATGGTTAGGGTTGCATACTTCTCGCAACAGAATAAAGAACCGACAACCTCGTCGACTGTCGGACAACTTGGCTGTTGTTGGTGTATGTTCCATTGCCTGGCAGCCTATAATTCATGGAACATTATATCAATTTTGCTAAACTGATGCTTCCGTTTAATCATATCAGCCTATTCATTTAACACGGTAATCATAGTCACGGAAGTCCAAACGGTTTATGTTAGTCCTAATGGTTTATGTTCATTTAATACAGATATCAAAGTCCAAAACGGTTCATGGGAGTCCAAAACGGTTCATGGGAGTCCAAAACGGGTCATGGGGGGTCCAAAGCGGTTCATGGGGGGGTCCAAAACGGTTTATGGGAGTCCTAATGGTTTATCAGCCTATTCATTGAACACGGTAATCAAAGTCATGGGAGTACAAAACGGTGTCTGAAATGGTTTATGGGATTCCTAACGGTTCATGTTCATTTAACACAGTTATCATAGTCAAAAACGGTCCATAATGGTCTAACAGGGTTATCATAGTCAAAAACGGTTCATTAGAAATCTAATGCTTTATGGGTCTATTCGTGTAATATAGGGGATTTATGGTTTATAAAACCTATTTAATATTGAAATACATGTAATAATATGTATCAAGGCCGCATTATCACGAATTCATTTCAAACGATGTTTGTTAATGGCGCTGTGCAAGGATTCATCAATTCATTCTGCACCCTAAAATATGCATAATGTAGGTGCTAAATATGACTATTGTGAGTCTATTTTCTGGCTTCAAATGGTATATAAATTTTTATTTTAGGGTGTATTTATATGCACGACAAGCCCATGGACATTCCTCTAGACTAGATCATCGCATGGCTAGGATATCAAATAGGTTAGACAATGACCTCACACATCTTCGTTAAGCGTTAATCTTGAAATTGAGACTGTATTTATCGTCGTAACAATGTTGCATGGCAATAGGGAATATTTCGCACTACTTGTTTGCAAATTGTTAAAACGCTCAGAAGATGCATTTAGCATTATCTAATTGTGCACTATTATAGCCAAAGAGGCCAGTAGATAAATCTTACATAATGCATATTTAAATAGTAAACTCTAGCATAGAAATAGCCATACATAATGCACCTTTAAATGGCAAACTCTAGCATAGAAATAGCCCTACATCATGCACCTTTAAATAGTAAACTCTAGCATAGAAATAGCCCTACATAATGCACCTTTAAATGGCAAACTCTAGCATAGAAATAGCCCTACATAATGCACCTTTAAATGGCAAACCCTAGCATAGAAATAGCCCTACATAATGCACCTTTAAATGGCAAACTCTAGCATATAAATAGCCCTACATAATGAATATTTAAATAGTAAACTCTAGCATAGAAATAGCCCTACATAATGCATATTTAAATAGTAAACTCTAGCATAGAAATAGCCTTGAATTTCATTATGAAATTGTATTTGTGATATATTTTTATATTGTATATTTATTGGAAACATTCGTAGATACTCTTGACATACACGTCTAAATAAGTATTTTTCATATTATAACAGACACCATTTACAGTCGAAACGTACAGATTGATCGAATGTATATTATGGACCCTTCATGAGAGAACGCATTTATAGCTAATGCGTACACAAATAGCTGATAAATATGTGGGGCATTCGTGAGACCAAAAGGAAACAATTACAACGATTTTGTCGGGTTTTAGATACTTGACATCATCCGTAGGTCGTCAGTTGTATCTTATTTGTACACGTAGAAATTGTTGTCTTTATTGAATAAATTAAAATTTAAAGAAACCTTGTTTTATTTTGTACCGTTTTGCATTGCTTGTAATATTGTTGTCGGTCTGTCAGTTGGTCTTCCTTGATTTCTTATGGACATCCTGCAGACTTAATCATCTGATCTCTTTGAAATTTGTTGATATTACAGAAATGAAAAAAAAAATCTCTCTAATTTCAAAATTATTCGTGAAATACTTTTATTGTTTCATCCAGATGAACGCTTTAACGAGAGTTATAGCCCTTGTTTCCCTTTGCAGAAGCTGTTGAAAGTTCAGACGACAAAAGTTCCATCGAATTTCTAGAGTTATGGCCCCTGTTTCGCTTTGTACCACCCGATTTGACTTAATTTGATACCAGTGTCTTGTAGATGATCCCATTACCCAAACAAATGAATATGCGACATCCTTTGTCGACAGTCCAGACGATTTAGCTATTATGGGCGTGCATTTACTTGCCTGGCCGTCAATCCCGGATTAATATATTTACACTATTTTGGTGTTTACATCCACTTATACAATATAGGAGGCACATTACTTGATATATGTATTGTAGTGAACTGGATCTGGATAAAGCGGATTAATGTGATAGAGTGGGCCCGGCTCTATCCGTTAGTTACGTTGGGGTTCACCACCACTGTAGAGGTGTGGGAGTAGCCAACCAAGCAGCTGGATCAGAAAGACTAACACCAGATTAATCAGCAACTCTCTTTATTGTTCTTCCAATACATGTATGTTACTCGGAGCAGTTGTGTTCGTATATTCGGTGGTGCCTACATATAAATGACATGAGACTTAGTTCCTTGCAAACTGACTCGAGACTTTACTTGAACCTGACAGTCGGGAACTCAAAGGGCTAAGGATCGAGTCCCGGTGAAGCTCATAACTCTGACTTGCCTTATTCGCCATGAATTGTTGACTCATTTGAGGAACTGGCGACTTAGGCGAAACTCTGACTCTGTGAAGACTTTGGACACAATTCGACCAGGTACTGAAGTCAGCAACTTGGTACTCGACTTGGACTGGAGTTGTGGCGTCTTGGGCCTCGACACGGACCTCGAGATGCAGACGGTCGGATTCGTGGCTCTGCGACTTGTTCCTGCCTGCAGTGTCTTGTAACGGAGGGGAGAAACTTGACTTTTGACTTGAATGACCCGGGGAGAAGGGGGGATGGCGGGCGGCACAAGCAAGTTTTAACAATATTATTAGTAAGGCACTGGCTCAGTACCGTGCGCTCGTTAGCGGTGTTGGCTAAGATTTTTCATTTTAATTTTGGTTTTTCCTTTTCAGGGGTGCAGGATGGAGGACAGGGGGTCGGGTTAGAATCAACGTCCCGTGCAGTAGTCTAGTAGGCGGGAATTGAGATTTCCGGACAAATGTGCTTGGTGAAATATTGCATGACATATGCTCGTCTTCGGTATCCCGAAAATGGGTCTATATAATAGAAAAGAACGTGTGTTCAAAACTTTAGTCAAATTAGGGCCTACCCTACTACCCTACTTCATTCTCAACACCCGTCTTCATTCGCTCAGGTGTAGCAGAACAGTTGCGGGTTAAATCCCATTTCATTTCATTCTGTGCACAGTCGATTATTCTGATTCAAGATGGCGGTCACCTGTAATTTAAATCAACGCAGTCTCTTTTCAGCTAAAACAAATCAGGAATAAATGAAATATTTCATTGTGACTCAAATCGGATTTATCTGCACTCACCCGAGTGAACATCTTAATTAATGGTAGATAACTCGTGTTTAATATCAGACCTCTTTCTTCGCATCCACTTTCTAAATTAAATTAAATGATCCCTAAATTAAACTGCTGCAATGACGTCATCCTCGGTTCCCAGTGCATATAGTTCGCGCAGACTAGTATAACCATATTGTTCTTTTTATTGAATGGGGCACGGGGAAGGGGGGCACCATAAGTCTTTGTGTAGAATATGGATCATCATAAAAGACTAAGCAATTATTAACCTTAGCAATAAATAAAATAAAAACCAAGTACGAACAATCCAAACCATAAGACAGAATTCGAAGTCCTAAAAACGTTAAAGGCAAAATAGTGTATTCAAGCAAAATAGTGTAATCAGCAAATGGACTGCTTCACGTGTACAAAATACACGATAAGCAGTGGTAACAGGTGTCCGGAAGAGTAAGCTTACCCTGCCTGGCGCCACACCCGCCATAGCTGCATCCAATCTATTAGGCGAAATGTCGGTCAAATAGCGTGTTTGGCCAATGAACTATAGTATGCAAAATACACGTGATGAACTGTCTTAACGATGTAGTAGACATTATTAGGGTGATAGTAACAGTATACGTGTCAATTAAAAATATCTACACGTTATATTTACCAATCAAATCAATATGACGGCCATAAAACTTTTTAAAGGTTTTAATCAGTTTAGTGCGCAAGTATCCTTGTAGTTGAAGCTTAGATGATAAATGCCTCGGTCTATTTAAAAAAACGTCTACTGCACAGCAAAATCTTTTTTCTTTTTTTTTTATAAAATTCAAACCGTGTTAAATGACTATTAAGTGGTTATTAAGTTAGGGCAACCTAACCTCAGAGATCGTTTGAAAGTAACAAAAATAGATAGTGTATTTTATCCAGAATTTTCCGTGTACTACGTAGTTTACCAACTTATGTAATAAATACCTATACGCAATAAACCCAGAATGTTTCGTGTACTACGTAGTTTACCAACTTATGTAATAAATACCGATACGCAATAAACCTACGCAGTATATAAAGCAAGAGCACCTGCTCGTATTAAAGATCGGGGGTTGCGTCAACTGGTGTGGTTTCGAATCCCCGGTTGTACGTGACAAGGAGTAGGATCGCCTGTCAAACCTCGTGGGTTTTCTCCCACATATTGTACAATTTATTTTATTACAATAAAATCCAGTAGGAGGAGACATATGAAAACAAAATCAAATATCAACGTAGATTCTCTCCCGACTATGGATTAAAACGGTTTAAGAAGAATAGTCCCTGAGTTCATAAAGTTTTCACCAAGTTGAGAATTTACTCAACTTACAATCACTTCATCCAGAAACACAAAACTCTGCTCCTATTTTCTTACTTATGTATTTGATACATTAAAACAACAAAAGATATCTAAAGGGATATATTTTAGTTAAAGGAGCTTAATCGCTAACGATTGGGACCTACAAATTGACACAATTGGGCAGCGTGCACGTAAAAGAACCCCTGTCATGTGACGTTCAGTAACTTTAAAATGAGAAGCTTGCCTCCTTGTGGAACGGGGGATTACGTGGCTAAGTGGGTAAGATGCTGGCTCGCTAGCCTGGAGGTCGGGTGTTCGCCCCCTGCATTGGCCGAGAAAGTTCATCCCGATTTTCCTGCGTGGTTTTCCCTTGTGAGTGATGCAGGACGGAGGGCCTAACAAGGACAGCTGTTAGTCGTTCGGATGGGAAACCCCATTTCATTTTGCCTTGTGGGACGATACCCAGAGATTACCGTATTTCCTCTTATAAGCGCCGGGTCTCCAAAAAGCGCCGGGCCTCTAATAAGCGCCGGGTCTCTAATAAGCACCAGGTCTCTAAAGATTCTCCGGCCCAATGTCCATGGTAAATGACGGCTTTACCCTAAATAAAATTTGCTATTAAAGAAATAAGCGCCGGGCCTCCAAAGAGCGCCGGGCCTCCAAAGAGCGCCGGGCCTCTAATAAGCGCCGGGGGGTCAAGGGGTGCTGAAACAATAAGCGCCCGGGCGCTTATTAGAGGAAATACGGTAAGCATAACATATAAATGTAAGTTTCATCTAAATCGGATAAACATTGTGGCATGGTATTACATACTTTTACACTATTTGCGTAAAGGGCAGCAGTGGTTGTGATGTACATTTTGTGTCCGATTTTACGAAATCCCAACTACCATAATAATATATGTGAACGGTATTTAAAATCAAATAAGTATTGTGACTTTAAGTGGGTCCACAAGCTAAACACTCAATTCGTCGAACAATTAGGGACCACAAACCCAGGATCGTTGTGATATAAACATATATATAAAGGTTTCTCAAATCACCAAGACTTTACGACGGGACAGGACAAGGAAAAGTTTCAAACCGTTAGGATAGAACGAAAATATTAGCGTGGGCGTAAAAGATCAGTAGAACGCGAAATTCGAGTAGACCGTGGTGTCGCTGTCCGAACAAAATCCGTAGTATATGCCCTTCTTCATCACCCCAGTCGGTACAGAGAAAGAGAGAGGGGGGAGAGAGAGAGCGAGGAGGGAGAGAGAGAGAGAGCGAGGGGGGAGAGAGAGAGGGGGGAGGAGAGAGATGGGGTTTAACGTCCACTCGACACAAACTAGGTCATTTCGGGAAAACCATATATGGTTTAATTTAATTTTATTTCAATAATTCGCTTGTGCATATGTGTCTTTAGCAGTGGGGGAAAACCGGAGGACCCGGAGATAGCCCATGATGCTGGACAGACGACCCTACTTCTTGTCATCAAGTCGATACAGAAAGTAGAAGGCCATTTAATTTCAATGTTTCTATCATGTTCTAGCTTTCAGGAAATTCTGTACATTTCATGGTAAAGTTGTAAGATAAAATCGGCTATGACGGAATGTAGACAAAAATTGTGCTGTTACAAGTGGGAATAATTTTCTCAAAAGACAAAAAAAACCTGACAACAACCCAATAAATCTTAAAGGTGAATTATGTAAGAAATAAATCTGCCTACTACAGTTTTTTTTCTAGTTTCAAATATTGTGTATTATTACTTGGACATTATTTACGCTCCAACATCGCGGGTTCGATCCCTGCATCGTCAGTGGTGCAGGTCGGAGGGCCTGGCAAAGGACAACGTGTAGTTATTTTGATGTTACGAAAAACCTAAAGGCGCGTTTTCATGTTGGCGTGCTCGTACATGAACCGATGTTACTAGGAATTTGGTGAGGATTTGCCTGTAGCGCCGCTGGCCCGTCACAATTTCCCTGATAGCACCCTGTATGGCCCGGTCGATGTTGAATTCACACAGACACTATAAAGGCACGCTGCTTACCTTAGGGGGTTAGAGGAACACGATACTAGCCTTTGAAGGTTAGGCTGGCACAATACAGGCCTTTTGGCGAGTTAAGACGAGTACACAACACCGTGCTGGCTTTTGAGGGTTAGAGGCGCACAATACTTGCCTTTAAAGTTAGGGAGCACACGATATATACGTCTTGGTGGGGGGGGGGGGGTTAAGAGGACGCAATACGGACCTTTGGGGGCACACCACTGACCTTTGAGGGTCCCAGGGAACAATAATGAACTTGGGAAGTAGAGGGCCGCAAAACTGACCTTTGATGGATAGAGTTTTATACAACAGATCCACTATTAGTGTGAACTGCAAAGAATTCTGTAAAAACAATTCCTGGGCAACAACAGATATGATTTATGCGTTTCCTTTTGTCTGCGTAACATCTGGTTTAGACATTTGATGTTGGGAACTCATTTTTTAGGGCGTGGGAGGTGGATGCATATTATTGCTACAGAATTTGCTGACATTGGCTCTGGGTATGACAATATTATAACAAAACGTCGTGCTAAATAATTAAACCAGAAATCATCTTCCGTGAAATTCGAGGAAAGTACCAGTAATTATTTGATTATCCTCTCCGTGTGTTGGTGTTATAATAGACGGTGATCTGTTATATTATTGTTGGAGTTATTTATATCTCTTTAAAACCTCTCGTACTTCTTCTTCTGTTAAACGCATCAGCGCCATTCCAATAACATACAGGGATATTAGTCGACTCCGTTTCAAACAGAGCTAACAGGCCAGTAAGCATGGAGTTGTGGAATTTCTACTTCATATTATTCATATCGTCGGTGTCTAAAGGTATTTACTATTTATTACAATTATCCCCACAGATACTTTCATTCAGTATAATATCATAGTTGGCACCATTAAAGTTCGGTGTCGTACTGTCTTCATGGTTCAAGGTATTTTCTATAATTTGTGCTCAGTGAACGTTGTTGGCTCAGTGGGTGAGGTGCATGCTCATTAATCAGAGTTCCGAGTCTGATCAGTGCAAGTTTCCGGAATGGGGTTTTGCGTCCACTCGACACAAGCAGAAATTAGTGACAGGCGTTAAACTGTTACCCCCCCCCCTTCCACGTCCCCCGTCCAGTGGCATGCACGTAAATAAACCTGACATTTGGAATCTAATTGCTATGAGGCAAATTCTGCCCGGATAGCGTTGCATAGGCCTACTCATACATACACCAAAGTGTACACGGTCTTACGTTTTTTCGTTTCACTCAAACGATTAGACAGCTGTCCTTGTCGTCGGGTCTTCCGTCCTGCACTATTGACAACTGGAATCCGCGGCGGAAATATCCGAGGAACTTCCTCGGCCAACACCAGGGCTAAAAAAGCGAGGGAATCAGCGTCTTACTCATTGCGCCAGCATGACTCCTGCTACACAGAGAGAAAAGTAGAGTTTAACGTCCAATCGACACAAACTAGGTCATTTCGGGGCTTAAATAGGTTTTTTTTTATTTCAATAATTCGCTTGTGCGTCTTTAGCATTGGAAGGAAACCGGAGGACCCGGATAAAACCCCCGAGGCCGGACAGGCGATCCTACTTCTTGTCACGTACAGCCGGGATATCGAAACCACGCCAGCTGAATCAACGGCAGACTTTATGATACAATGCTAACACGTTAACCATTCGCCCATCCAAACCCTTACCATGCTACATCAAGATCAAGATAAATAGTTTGTATATTTCTGAGACTGATAATAGAGAGAGAGAGAGAGAGAGAGAGAGAGACAGACAGAGACAGAGAGAGAGAGAGAGAAATGGGGTTCAATGTCCACTCGACACAAACTAGGTCATTTTGGGACTAGCGTATGGTTTTCAATTTTTATTTCAACATTCGCTTGCACGTAGGGGTCTTTAGTAGTGGGAGGAGACCGGAGTGCCCGGAGGAAACCCACGAGGTTAAGAAGGCGCCCCTATCTCCATGCCACATACGCTCACACTAGGGCTCGAAACCACAACCGCAAGCAAGAGGTGACCGGCCAGTGAGAGGCCATCCCAACCCCCCTCTTACTCTGATAATAGCAATACACTATATTTTTACAGGTTTAGATCTATGTGAAGATTCGTCTGATATTGAGTTCTGTAATGAAAATATAAACGATTGTACGCCGAGTGATAAAGAATACAAATATCCCATGACGGACATGGACGTCATGTGTATGAAAACATGTGGTGTATGTACAGGTTAGTATTACCTGGTGGGGTTGGGGTAGGGTGGAGTGGGGTAGGGTGGGGTAGAGTGGGGTAGGGTAGGGTAGGGTAGGGTAGGGTAGGGTAGGGTAGGGTAGGGTAGGGTAGGGTAGGGTAGGGTAGGGTAGGGTAGGGTAGGGTAGGGTAGGGTAGGGTAGGGTAGGGTAGGGTAGGGTAGGGTAGGGTAGGGTAGGGTAGTAAAGGGTAGGTTAGTAAAGGGTAGGGTAGGGTAGGGTGGAGTGGGATAGGGTAGGGTAGGGTAGGGTGGAGTGGGGTAGGATGGAGTGGGGTAGGGTGGAGTGGGGTAGGGTGGGGCGGATTGAAATATGGACAGATTAATATTATCCGGTTTAGTGTTATCTAGAGGGGTAGGGTGGAGTGGGATGTGATTTAACTTCTGCAGGTTAGTGTTATCTAGTGGGTTCCGGTAGAGTTGGTTGGAGTGGGGTAGGGTGGGGTAGGGTGGGCGGGTTGAAATATAACCTGTACAGATTAGGATTATCCGGTGAGGTGGGGTAGAGTGTAGTGCGTTATTGGGGTGTAATATACATTTTGACAGGCTATAGTGGTATCTAGAGGGTTAGGGCAGGGTGGGCTGATTGGGTGCGGTTAGTCTTGTACGGGATAGTGTTATCTGGTGGGGTGGGATAGATTGGGTGGAGCTGGTGGGGATGAGAGGGGTGTAATATAACGTTGTACAGGTTAGTGTTATTCGGTGGGATGGGGTACAGTGGAGTGGCCTTGTTAGGGTAGTGCAAAGTGGGGTAGTGTAGGGTAGAAGGAGGTGGTATAGGGTTGGGTGTGATATATCCTTCACAGGTTAGTGTTATCCGATGGGGTAGGGTGGGTGGCGTGGGTTGTAATATACCCTCTACGGGTTAGTGCTAATGTTATCCGGAGGGGTAGAGTGGGTGGGGTATATTACAGTCCACTTTACACTTGGCTAAATAAACGCGTGTAAATGTCGGTGTGGATCTACTCTTCCAACCGTCAAAGATTCTTCTTGAATTGCTAGGCGAACTGTGAAAGAAATTAAGGATTCGCACTTGGTTCAGCCACGGACTGGGGGGGAGGAACCTGTGGGTATGGTTTGCTCGGTGACCCGGGGGAATTTAATATCATCACGTGACTCGGTGGCCATTTTTCACAGGATATACTCTATGAAGCACCATTTGCAATCAGATTGTCAACGAATTTTTCGCGCCCGGTGGAGGGTGGGGGGCAGATTCTAGGAGCTCCTAGAGTTGGCCCCCCCTCAGGCTTGATTTGAGGGTAGTCGTTATGTAGGTTAATCCACATTGTCACCATTTGCGGATTATAATGATTAGCATAATCTTTTAGTGGCATAAGTATCCTCTTATCGTTATCAAGCACAATATTGCACCTAATGTATTGAAGCTTTAGGCTTCATATTGTACATTTATATATATATATATATATATATATTTAAAAGATTCTAAATTCAACTCTCAGGTTTATATACCAAAATACTATTTTTACATAGCTCTGAAGACGCCGTAAGGCCGAAAGATCTTGGCAAATATGTAATTGTAATTGAAATATAGTCTGTCCATCCAAATCTTAGTATTTTTGGTATATCATCTAGTTTACTAAATGGCATTGTTCTTGATAACGATAAGGATATACTTATCGAAACGTCGTGCTTGTGTATAATAAACCAGTGATTGTTTTCCCATATAATTGTGTTAGTTCCGATAATGACTAGCAGTTTGCAATTATAATGATTGTATTTGTATATATTTTTTTTAGAAGTCGGTTGCAGTGAAGGCTATTATGACGATTCGGAGAACTCGTGTACGGCGTGTAGCGAGAATTGTCTAAACGGAAGATGTAATCCTGAAAACGGTTTCTGTACGGATGCGTGCGACGATGGATATTATGGTGAGACCTGTGACTTTGTCTGTCCATTGAATTGTGGGTTGTACGGTTGCTATCGTTACACAGGGATATGTTATTATTGTGAAAATGGTTGGTATGGAGAAACGTGCGATGTAGCGTGTAACGACTGTCCCCATGGATGTAACCAGGTGACGGGTGAATGTGGTTGTCAAGGTGGAATTGAAGAAGTAAGTTACTATGGGACCGCGTGTGTTTTGGAATGTAGTGCTGATTGTCACCATGGATGTGACAAGTCAACTGGTAGGTGTAACTACTGTAGTGAAGGCCTATTTGGAGAACAGTGTGACCAGGCCTGTTTAGACTGTGATTTTGGTGGCTGCTTCACCGACCAAATGGGCGGAACGTGTTATTATTGTGGAGAGGGTCAGACGTGGGATTATTGTGATAGAACATGTCCTGAGGGTTGCCATGGAAACGTTTGTGAGCGAAATGGCTTTTGTCATAATTGCGAAGTGGGTTTCTTTGGTGATTATTGCCTTGATGGATGTCCTGATAACTGCCTTGGCCCATGTAATAGAACTAGCGCCCAATGCAGGGAATGTACAGTCGGTTTCTATGGTGATCATTGTACTGAAAGTTGTCCTGGTAACTGCCTTGGTCCATGCACTAAAATTGACGCTAAATGTAAGGAATGTAAAATCGGGTTTTTTGGTGACTTTTGTACTGAGAGTTGCCCTAACAACTGTCTTGGACCATGCGACAGATTTGACGGCAAATGCCAAGACTGTAAAAACAATATGGCGGGTGATTTCTGCATTCTTCCTTGTAGCATAGGTTGCAAATCGAATGGAAATCAAAGGCGGTGTTATCAAAATGGCGCATGCTTAGCGAAATGTGTTGATGGTTTCTACGGTGACATGTGTGACCTTGAATGTGCATGTAAGGTCGGGTGTGATCAGAAAAGTGGAGAATGCAACACCTGCGCGCCAGGTACCTATGGTGATACATGCAATAGATTATGTGGCACTACATGTGTTGACGGGTGCAGGCCAACATCCGGTCGGTGTCATAAATGTCAGAGTGGTTACTATGGTGAACAGTGCAATATGCTATGTAGGGCCACCTGTAGGGGTGAATGTGACCAAATATCAGGTAACTGTACCAAGTGTATTCGCGGTCACTATGGTGACAAATGCCATCAATTATGTCGAGTTACCTGCATTGAGGGATGCGATATAGTATCGGGTGAATGTGTCACGTGTATCCAGGGGCATTATGGTAACAAATGCGGTAAGTTGTGTCGAGGCACGTGTGAAGGAGGGTGTGATAAAGAAACGGGGAAATGCGTTCAATGTGCGAGTGGTTTCTATGGTGAAATATGCAATAAAGAATGTATCACAAATTGCAAATGTCACCATGAGAGTGGGGAATGTAACGCATGCGTGAGTGGTTACTATGGTGACATATGTAACACCCCATGCGCCGCCACCTGTGATTACGGGTGTGATAGGACGACAGGTAAATGCATCAGGTGTTATACTGGTTACTATGGTGACATGTGCGAGGGCGTATGTAACGCCAACTGTAATGGCGGTTGTGACAGAGAGGGGGGTAAATGTTACAGCTGTATAATCGGGTTTTTTGGTGACGAGTGTGAGCATGAATGCAATTCTAACTGTTACGGTGGATGTGACCGGGAAGGAGGAAAATGTAACAGCTGTAAAACTGGTTACTATGGTGAAACGTGCGAGAGCGCGTGTAATTCTAACTGCATTTCCGGATGTGACAGAGTAGATGGTAAATGTGACAGTTGTGTCAGTGGTTACTATGGAGATACGTGTACTGAACTTTGCAGTTCAACATGTAAATCTGTTGTTGGTAAAATAACTCCTATTTGTTATCGGACCAATGGCACGTGCATTGAAGGATGTCAACCTGGTTCAAGGGGAGATAACTGTGCAGATGGTAAGTTGTAAGTTCTTGCACATACGTTATCACATCTAAACTCAAGATGGGCTTTTTGTAATCCATGGTAAGATATTCGATGTTAAAGATAAGAACCAGGTCATTTAATGCAATTTTAAAACTTATTTCCTTGGGGGGGGGGGTGTCTTTGCTTGTTTAGATATTTTGCAGGTCTGGATTAACCATTAAAAAAATAAGCACGTGCTTGAGGCACCAAGGGGAGGGCGGAGCACATAAATTTTCATAGCCAAATTTCCAATGGTGCCTCAGTGTTTAATGAGTGAATTCGAGTTGGTCAGACGTTTCAGACCTCAATAGTGGCCCGGTTGAAATAAATTTTTGTTGTTTTTTTTTTATTTCTCAAGTATCATCTTAAACCTCTCTATAAATGTTTGTAGGTATAAGAACTTTTTCCAAAAGAAATCATGTAAATTATTCAGAACTTGACCCTCAATTTTATATTTTGAATGACACATATAGGGCACCAAAGTCTTAGGGCTTAGATCCTCTGAAAGGCATGATCCGGCACTGTGTGATTGTATTATAACTAATATCACAATGTGTTACTATTATGGTATTCGTTATAGTAACTGTTATACCCATTAACCATGTACAGTCCGACTCCGACATAGTTATAATTTAGATTGTGAAGTGGGTTACTGCGGTGACGGTTGTACTAGTAGCTTGTACCTTTACATTGTAAAGATGGTTACCATAGTGATTGGTGTTCTAGTAACCATGTTTATTATAATAAACCATGTACTGTCTATGTAATATTTTAGATTATAAATATGGTTACCATGGCAATAGCTGTTGTAGTAACTATGGTAACTGCTATTATAACACACTATGTTATATTTTAGATTGTAAATAGGGTTCCTATGGAGATGGTTGTACTAACAACCATGGTAACTGTTATGACAATAAACCATGTAACGTCTATGTTATAGTTTTTATTGTAAAGATGGTTGCTATGGTGATGTATTTTCTAGTAACTATGGTACCGGCTATTTTATATTTTAGATTGTGAAGGTGGTTACTATGGTGTTGGTTGCTCTAATAACTGTGGTAATTGCTATGCTAATAAACCGTGTGATGCCGTTACTGGTAATTGTGGTGTAGAGGGGTGTAAGGAAGGTTTTACAGGACCAAAATGTGACATCGGTAAGTTTCCTATCAAATATCCTGGAGCCACGGTATATGGGCGTAACATCTCAGAGGTTGGGGGTGCAAATATTCTAAACCCATAGCGCCCCCTTAGTTTACCTCATTTGGTGATATAATATGATATGATATGCTACGATATGATGTTTTTTATTTCATTTCTGTCATGATCTTCAGAGTTATGTCCCTTATATATGGGTCTGTCTTCTTGAACAAGCTACCGTTGATTTGTAGCATACCCGAATCCCCCCCCCCCAACGCCCAATCCTCTTTGTTTATATAATATGTTATGCTTTAAAAGAATATATTTTAATGACTTTGTTTTATTAGAGGGTGGATGCGATGCTGGGTATTATGAGGACCCAGGGAACTCGTGTACTGCATGTAGTAAGAACTGTCAACAAGGAACCTGCAATCCTATTAATGGATATTGTACATACGGTTGTAAAGCTGGTTTTTACGGTGATAACTGTGACCAGAAATGTCCTACAAAATGTTACATGGATTCGTGTAACATGGATACCGGCAGATGTTACATCTGTATATCTGGTTGGTATGGTGACGATTGCGATAAAAGATGTAGCTGTCGCAGCGGTTGTAACCGAGGCAACCGACGATGCAACTGTCAGACACATCACCATACCCGTAGACAAATTAGTTTTTACGGATCTTCGTGTCGACAGAAATGTAGTGAATTCTGTTTCTACGGATGTGATAAATATAGTGGTAGGTGTCACACGTGTGTTGAAAAGAAATATGGCGCCACTTGCGATAAAAATTGTTCAAAATGCCATCAGTGTTACAACGACCAAGATGGTGGCACGTGTGATAGTTGTGAAGTCGGACAATACGGTGATAAATGCGACTTAAAGTGTCCTGAAGGATGTGAAGGTGGTGTATGTTCAAGAGATGGCCGTTGCCATGGTTGTAAGGTGGGTTACTATGGCGAAAAATGTACTGTCAGTTGCCCCAGTAACTGTCTAGATTCGTGTGGTAGAATTGACGGCAAATGCAAGGATTGTAAATTAAATATGGCCGGCGACTTCTGTAATCTAACTTGTAGCGATCGATGCTTATTGCGGCAAAATCAAAGGCGGTGTTATCAAAACGGTACATGCGTATTGGCATGTGTTGATGGTTACTATGGTACCATGTGTAATATGCCATGTAGTTCTAAATGTGATTACGGCGGATGTGATCAAACAAGCGGAAAATGCAATCGGTGCATTATGGGTTACTATGGTGACACGTGCAATATGCTATGCAGAACTACATGTGACGGAGGATGTAAACAAGCGGCGGGTGAATGTATTAAATGTCATAACGGTTACTATGGCGACAACTGCGAAAGGTTATGCCGTGTTACATGTGATAGGGGGTGTGACAAAGAATCCGGTAAATGTAACTACTGTCTCCGTGGTCACTATGGCGACGACTGTAGCATATTATGTAGAGTGACGTGCGTAGGTGGATGTGACAAAATAAAGGGCAAATGTAACGGCTGTATGCATGGACACCATGGTAACAAATGTAATAGGTTATGTCGAGTTACGTGTGAGGGTGGGTGTGACAAAGTTACTGGTAAATGCCTGGAGTGTTTGAGCGGTTACCATGGAGACACATGCGATTTAAAATGTGATAAACATTGCATTTGTGAAAAGGACGGCGGGAAATGCATAACGTGTAAGACTGGTTACTATGGTGACAGCTGTGGCAATAAATGTAGCTCCACGTGTGAAGAAGGATGTGATAGGACAAGTGGAAAATGTATTAAATGTTATGACAGTTACTATGGTGACAGGTGCCAGGAGGTGTGTAATTCCAATTGTCATGGTGGTTGTGAGAGAAAGGGGGGCAAATGTAACAGCTGTAAAACTGGTAACTATGGTGACAATTGTAATGAAGCCTGTAGTCCACAGTGTAAAGAGGTAGACGGTACAACGACTCCAGCTTGTTTCCAGAACAATGGAACCTGTACGGACGGATGCCAGCCTGGCAGAAGGGGAGATTACTGTGAGATTGGTAGGTTCTTTGGAGTCGGTCCACTAATTATTTCTGATATTTATTGATGCATTCTTTCCCTTCTTTGTCCATATTTTTCTATTCCTATAATTTTTTACGTTTTTTGGGTCTTGATTGTGACGATGGTTACTATGGTGATGACTTGTATAATATGACAATAAACTATGTACCACCTATGTTATAATTTAGATTTTAAACATGGTTTCTATTGGAACTGTTAGGATAGTATTCTACGTACCGTCTGTTATATTTTAGGTTGTAAATATAGTTTCTATGGTGATAGCTACTAACTATGGTAACTGTAATGGTAATAAACTGTGTACCGTCTGTTATATTTTAGGTTGTATTGTAAAGATGGTTTCTATCGTGAAGGAAGATGGTTTCTATGGTGATGGTCACTAACCATGTTAACTGTTATAATAATAAACAATGTCTATGTTATATTTTAGATTGTAAAGATGGTTACTATGGTGATGGCTGTTCCAGTAACCTTGGTAATTGTTATAATAAAAAAACATGTTTCTTCTATGTTATATTGTATATCGTGAAAAGGGTTGTTTTTGTTATGGCTGTTACCATGGTTACTAGTAATTGTTGTAACTGTTACCATCATAACCATGTACTGCGTATGTTATATTTTAGAATGTGAACATGGTTACTATGGAGATGGCTGTTCTGGTATTTGCGGTAACTGCTATGATAAAACACCATGTGATGTCGTCACGGGTAGATGTGGTGCCGAAGGCTGCGAAGAAGGTTTTACGGGACCAAAATGTGACGTCGGTAAGTTTTTACCTGCTACGCCATTATTACGTAACTATGACAAAACAAAAAAATACAGGAAATGGATTTAGCATTTCCAAATCGAGCGTGTGCGTGGATGGGGTGATTGGAGAAAACCCGGTCGGTAAATTTCGGATTATAATTATAAAAGCCGAGTCGGAGCAGAACGGTAGTACGATAAACCCAATTCTTTTCCCTTTACCCCATCCCCACAAGTAAACGAATGTTGTTGTATGTTGACATGTTGTGTTATAATATCACCCCATAACCATGTTAATGACAATGAATGGAAGCATATTTTTATTTTAATTAAAAAAAAAAAAAAAAATTGTAGATTTGCCTTAAATTGATTTTTACAGTTCGGTCGGCCTTTATCATTTGTGGGGGTTGGGATGGCCTAGTGGTCTAGAGTGTCGCGCTTCGACCTCTAGCTGGGCCGGCCACCTCAGGCTTGTGGCTGTGGTTTCGAGCCCTAGCGTGAGCGTATGTGGCATGGAGATAGGGGCGCCTTCTCAACATCGTGGGTTTCTCCGGGCACTCCGCTTTCCTCCCACTGCTAAGACCCCTACGCGCAAGCGAATTATTGAAATAAAATTAAAAACCATATGCTAGTCCCGAAATGACCTAGTTGCGTTGAGTTGACGTTAAACCCCATTTCTCTCTCTCTTCTTTTATCAATTGTTTTTTTGTTTCTGTTTCAGAAGACGTTTTGTATACTGGTTGAAGGCCATCTAGTTCGAGGCTTAACGTGTTATATAATATCCCGCGTTGAATGAAGTGAAGGGTGGAATACTGAAATTGGATCCACCCCTCTGTCCGGCTTTCCCTCCATCTCGGTCTTTTTATCCGGGGCATGTCTCATAAACCGTAAAAGATATCTTATGGCACGTGATACGATGTCAACTTATTACAGAGAGTTCCCGGGTTGAATCATCACCGTGTGCTGACGAAAACAAATGTGACTTAGTGTTTGGTTTATTATTATTATTCCCGAACAGAAGCGATTCAACATGTCCTTATAAAACTTTGTACATATCTATTATAATAGTAAGCTAATTTATTGTTTCAAATGGTTAGCGTGCGCGCGCAGTATCATAAAGGCTGTCATTGAGACAACTGGCGTGGTTTCGAATCCCCGGTTGTAGGCCTACGTGGCAAGGAGTAGGGTCGCCTGTAACCTTGTGGGTTTTCTCCAGGTCCTCCGGTTTCCTCCCACTGCTAAAGACCCATACGCGTAAGCGAATTATTGAAATAAAATGAAACCATATGTTAAACCCCATTCCTTTCTCTCTCTTGTATGGTGTCGATGACTTGAGAGCCTGTTTCACGAAATTTTAACTAAGATAAAATCCAAATCATATTCCAAGCTATGTTCAAGCACGCGACATGATGATGAACCAAGCATTTAATTGAAACATCTAACAGACAAATTTAAATATGATGTATATATATGTTATTAAATTATATTTTTGAATTTCAATTCATTGTTAAATCTGGGTTTTTTTTATTATTATTATTAAAGATGGGGGTTCGGGCGTTGGGATTTCAACAGGGTTCCCAAAGTAACTAAATTTCGTTTAAATGCATTGGGTACATTATGTAGAAGTGTGGATTTCTTTTTGGTTGAAATTGAAGAGCCCAGGAGAAGAACGATCTAAGTCACCTTTTCAACAAACCCCAGTTAATGGAGCCATAACTGGTAGCAAATTGTATAAGCTTTCCTTGGAACAATCTTTTTTAGCCAGGTAAAAGCTGTCGGAGTCACATCGAAAAAAATCCCTTTTGAAATAGCCTCCCGGACAGATGCAGGTCCACCTTACTATATATTTAACCTCAATTGGCCTGAAAAGTTGAAGTCAGTTGAACTGGTAATTATGGTTCATGTTAAACATCATTTTGAAGTTGTAATTAAACCCACTCGTTGGTCTGTTCGCGTCAAACATTCTCGTACAAAAGTCGGTTTTGTGTTTTATGCTAATAATAGCCGAGTTCTACTTTCGTGGGAATTCTGGCCATACCCAGCACACGCTGTCCAGAAAGTGTATCATACCAGTGATGTCGTGGCGGTCCGTTAAAGCTACCGGTTACAAACAACATGATCATCATCGCTCCATGGCCGGTCCAATAAATTTTCCCCACCCATATAATTTTCAGCAGAAAAAGTTTTTTTTAGACGAATGGGACAAAAAATTGTTTTTATTTTTTGTCCGCCCCTGGATAGACCTATATTTCAAGTTTAAACGATTACATGGTTTAGCGAAAACTGTCCAAAACTGATCTGAATGTTGCAGCTGAAGATATTGAAACGGTGGTCAGAGCTCTCCAAAACAATAGGTGCTGCATAACACGTTAAGGCTATCTTGCTTTGCATAGAGTGATACGATAAACGTGTTTATCAAATACGGAATATTGAATTTATGTCAGCACGAAAAGCACCGACAATTTATTAAGAGGCCACTCCCGTTAAACGGTCAGTCGTGAAAATGCCCTTTGGTGCCCGCTTAATGCAGATTCCACTGTAATGGGAAAGGTTTAACTTTGCTCCCAGAGGTAAAACAGTGTATAAATGAACTGTGTTTAACGTTTAGCTGCCAAGGGTTCTTTTACGTGCACGACAATGTGGTCATAGGATCGCGGTTTTTCGTCCCATCCGAACGACTAGACGCTGTTCCTTGCCACACGTTTTTTTTGGTGGGCTCAGCTAGGTCAGTATTTTTCAATTTAAGATATTTCGCTATTGACTTCACATGCAGGGTCGGATTAATATAACGGGGGGGGGGGGGGGGGTGGGAGCATGGGACATCACATGTCCTTTATAAAAGGATTGTAATAATTATAAAATTAGTTTTATTATTAAAGGGAATACAAACTCTGATCAACAGTAATTTATTACAAAACCTTTTATGAAGAGTGTTTCACCGATATCCACTTACCAAGATAAATCTAGAAATAGTTCAATGTTAAATTAATTGTCCGGTCCCGTGATGTATAGACGTTCAGGATCGATGAATGTTGTGTGTTGTGGGGGGGGGGAGGGGCAGATCCTGAAATGCCCGGGAAGATTTATTGTTACAGACAGTGGTTCCGGTCGTCTTGGAGAGGCAAAGGAGCAGAGCTTACTGTACAGTATAGGACATACTGAGCACTCCCCCCCCCCCCCCCACCGCAGAACTACAAACGCGTTCTCCTGCTATTCCTGCTCTAGTCTCGGTCACCCAGAATCCCCTAGTCTTCAACGTACGGAGGGTCGGTTCTCAATTTTTGACGAAAATTTACTGTTTAATCTACTCCATAAAAAACCAAACTCCCGGTTACGCATGGGCAATGGAACCTATTGGCTAAAGTCTCGGTAAGTGTTAGATCTTATGAAGCCGGTCCGATTTTGCTAGATTCTATTGGCTAATGTCTCGGTAAGTGCTAGATCTTATGAAGCCGGGCCGAATTTGCTAGATTCTATTAAACCTGGTTGAAATATATCCCAGAATCCACTTGGCACATCTATTAAATTAGACGAGAAAATAGCATGAATCGCGATGAAGAATTAATAAGATTGTGAGAAGCCATACGTCTGATTCATGACGAGAGAAAATTACCATTTCAATTAAAACCTTTACAAACAAAATTTTAGAGAGTGCAATGTTGACAGTCCGGCAGCCGTTTACAAAATAACAGGGGGACCCAAATTTTTCGAGATAAGTTTTTTTCTCGACGGTTTTATATGGAATCGGACCCGCTGAATCCATTTTTCGCTACTGGATCACTGTCAGCCTGGAGGGTTTTTAGTAATTAGCGAATTACTAATTAAAAAACTAATTAAAATCCCCATTCCTTTAAAATGACACATACAAGTCGAAATACGCCGCTGTTTGTAATGTTATTTATAGAATAGGACCCCTGAGTCTGTTTTCGATACTAGTTCATTATCAGCCAGATTGTATTTCAAATAATCCGGCGGCCATTTACGAAATAACAGGGGGACCCAAATTTTTCGAGATAAGTTTTTTTCGAGACAAGTTTTTTTCAGGACGGTTTTATATGGAATCGGAACCGCTGAATCCATTTTTCGCTACTGGATCACTGTCAGCCTGGAGGGTTTTGAGTAATTACTGAATTACTAATTAAATAACTAATTAAAATCCCCATTCGTTTAAAATGACACATACAAGTCGAAATACCCCGCTGTTTGTAATGTTATTTATAGAATAGGACCCCTGAGTCTGTTTTAGATACTAGTTCACTATCAGCCAGATTGTATTTCAAATAATCCGGCGGCCGTTTACGAAATAACAGGGGAACCCACATTTTTCGAGATAAGTTTGTTTCTCGACGGTTTTATATGGAATCAGACCCACTGAATCCATTTTTCGCTACAGGATACCTGTCAGTCTGGAAAGAGGGTAAGCAAGTCGCTAATTACTAATTAAATAATTACTAATTAAATAGTTAATCCCAATGATTTATCATCCCCTTTTGCAATGTACATAGGGATAATTCAGCACGAGTATTAACCATTGTGGAAATGCGCCATTTATGTCACTTATGGAGATCGGTCACACGAAGAGGGTGTGTCCACTTACTTGTGGGTGTGTCAGTCAAGCGACTGGAGCTTGGAGTCCAGTCTCCTACTCGTGGGACTACAAGTCTCCTACTAGTGAGACTACCGGCGGTGACTTGTAAGAAATGTCATCATTTTCATGCCGAAACCAGAACAGCCTCGTCCCTATGCGGTCACAACAAATGCTGTAGTTTTGTGAAGCACTCATCACTCACTCTGCAATGAAATGGCTGAAAATACATGTTATCTCCAAAGGGTGTATGAATGTACAAGTAACAAGGCGTGGGGAGAGTATGTTAAAGCTAAATCCAAAAGAATAGAAAACATATATATGCTTCCATCGTTTAATTCTAATTCATTCTTTAAATCTTCCTCAATCCCATCCTCGTAAATTTTGCTACATCTAGCCATGTTTTCTATTCCTTTAGGTTTAGCTTTAACATACTCTCCCCACGCCTTGTCACTTGTACATTCATACACCCTTTGGAGATAACATGTATTTTCAGCCATTTCGATAAAGGATGAGCGATGAGGGCTTTACAAAATTACAGCATTTATTGTGACCGCATAGGGACGAAGTTGTTCTGATTTCGGTATCAAAATGATGACATTTCATACAAGTCAACGAGCACCACACACATAGATTGATATGGTTCACTCTGCAGCATGCACTTACGATACGTTAAAAATATCATCCTGGGCACAGCTTTCGATAATCCAATTATTATAGATCTTTTTCAAACGTAAATTGGAAAAGACACATTTTGTTTTCCCCGGTCACCGCTAGTAGTCCCACCAGTAGGAGACTGGACTCCAAGCTCCAGTCTCTGGACAGACACACCCACAAATAAGTGGACACACCCTGTTCGTGTGATCGATCTCCGTAGGTGACATAAGTGGGGCATTTCCACAATGGTTATTACTCGTGCTGAATTATCCCTATGCAAAATGGGATGGTAAATCATTGGGATTAACTACAACTTTAATTATTTAATTAGTAATTCGCTAATTACTCAAAACCCTCAAGGCTGACAGTGATCCAGTAGCGAAAAATGGATTCAGCGGGTCCGATTCCATATAAAACCGTCGAGAAAAAAACTTATCTCAAAACATTTGGGTCACCAGCTTTGGCCGCCGACTTTCCGTCAAATTTTGAGGACCCATCCAGACTAATATTCGTAGAATATTTGTTTGGATGATAGAGACCATAGGCGTACGAGGCGGGTGCCCCCCCCCCAAAGGGTGCCCCCCCCAAAGGGTCCCCCCCAAAGGGTGCCCCCCCCCCCAAATCCAAATATTTTCATGAAAAAAAATTAGAAATCTAAAAAGAGCTCAGAATTGTGAGATCGGTCATTATTCGAGGAGTTTTTGAAAATGAGGTGGGGAAAGGTTATGACCTTGTCGGGAATGGCCATGGTCTTGTCGGGAATGAATGCTCAGTTTGTCGGGAAGCGTCGAGCCGTCTGTCGGGCTTTGAATATTTTTAATAATATGGAAGCGTAAAGAAAGCAGGCTAGTCATTGAAGAACACGTACGCCATCTGAATAAAACTAGCACCTACACATGACCTTTCTCAGTTCTCGAGTACTGTGTTCCAGTATATTGGATGACAAACTTATAAAAGTGTCGTCGATTGATTAATGGATTCGGTTACAGTACAAGATAATTGTAAATTTTGCCCATCGTCTTATAGTAACTCATTAATCTCCTTTTCAATTTTCTATGACTTTGTTAAACTAATCAATTTCTATGAATTAAGTTCTCGCGCGTTTTTTGTCAAGTTAGTTGTGTGCGGTACCGTGTTTATACAATCAAGGGACACTTGTTGAGACAACTGTCTGAATTAAAATTTGTAAAAAAAATGTTTGTTGTCAAAACTGTTGGGATTGAATCGAAGTAAAGTCCATATTTAATTTGTTGTCAGGGCGGACGCACCGCTTATATAACTCCAATGATATGAGTGTACACTTTCTATTGCTGATGTTTAATATCAATTCGATAAAAAAAAATCAAAACTATTTTCAGTACTGATTTAAATACTGCTAGCATATAGAAGATTACTAATGCTTTAGCAGTATTGAAGATTTGAAAACTGTCTTCAGTACTGCCGTGAAAATTGAAGGAAACGTATCTACTATGGCGTCACAGTCAAATAACGGAAAGAAAGATCATGTCGGCAAGTTAAAATGTACGTCCTGCCAACAACAGATAATGGACAAAGGACACTTTAAATTGCATTCTAAAGATGATTTTTCACCAGTTTTTATGCCGCAACTGACATAATTTAGGCTACTACCCACTCCAAATTACTAGAAAGTATTCGAAATGCCTGGAAAACGCGTCTACGGCCGTCTGCTTTTCAAAATTTTCAATCTACCAATCAATCATTTACTAGATTTGTTTGTGTAACTTATGTTTGGATGCAGTCCCCCTGCACTTACTGTTACAATCCACGTTTTTCTGCTATTCAAATCCGTAAATATCTTGGTTACGGTGTTATGCACGGCGAATAGTTAGTTACATGTTTTGAGTATGCTACTTCAAGGTTGCGTATCTCATACAAAGTTTGGTGCAAATGCATGAGCATTTAATTCACTGTCTGTAGTGAAAATCCCATTTGGGGAAATGTTTGAGTCAGGCAAAGAGATTAGAATTAACATTAAAGTCAATGGTGAAATTAATGGTGGTCTGCATCCTGGATAGTTATTCAGGAGTTATGTCCCTTTCCTATGGCAAGCATGAAAGTCCAGTTTTATCACAAAAACGGAATGATTGTAAAAACAAAATAACATAATGAGCACGCGAAACAACAAATTAAACAAAATGTATTAGTAATAAGTGTGATACCGGGTGAAATATCGCTGAATTTTTTTGTATTTGATGTAGTTTCGATTTGTGTCGTTTGTGGAACCGATGAATAAGTACTGCGCATGTACCCCGTCAGATGAGGCTGAATCAGCTTCCGATTCCGAATCAATGTAACCTAACGGTGAAACGAGGGAGATTTGATATGAAAATATTGGAAGAAATCGAAGTTTGATGACAGAAGAAATGATTGAAAGAAGTTTGTATTTTAAAATGTTGAAATTAGTTATTCTAACTTACTCTTCTTGTCGTTTTATGGAGATGGGGATTGCAAGTTTTCTCATTTAGTTGGCAGACTTTGAAACTGAAAGTACGCAGTTTATTTCTAATTTAGAATCTATTTTAAAGGGACTGTCCCGAATAGAACAGAGCCTCGAAAATAAAAGTCCGAGTACGTATGAAATTTAAACGCCAAAATATAGAAGACTGGTGTATATACTCTTGACTCAAAATTTCAGCCAAAAATATTGAGTCGTTTGGACGTGAGCGTTAAAGGACCTTAGAAGTCCGTAACTCAAAATCCTCCAAAATCTTTAACAAATCGGCCATTTTAAATCAACATTGATGATGTAAACTTACCGGGAAAAGATGAGCTTCTGATATCCGATATTTTAGATAAAATAATTTTTTAACATTGTTACCACGAATCGTGTACCATAATGCACTTCAACCCCAGTTTTAATAATAGGGGTTTCACGTCACGTGACTTTAGGTTGAAATCGGGACAGCCAGCAGCTGAAATACAAAATGTATAGCCCACTTCAATCTACGATTCTGAAATACTAATTGATGTAAATGCATTCCTAACAATTGTATTGCAATAGTTTAATATCAATCTCGATATCTGCAAAGATTCGGGCTAAAAAAGTATCGATATGATAGCGAAATTACCATTTGTTTACAGGAGACGCTAGCGGGAAAATATCGCGGCCGGTACATTTCCACTGACGGCATTGCTACGGCCCACTTCATTGGTGATTCCGATCGTTATTTTTCAGGGGATTTTCATATAGAACCAATCAAATGATAGGAACATTTTTGTGATTATTATTCTGAGTGAAACCTCGAGATCGGACAATTAGAGCCGTAGAAAATGGGATTTATCTGTTTTGATGACTGAATATTGCTAAATTTCGACTAAATATATAAAAAAATTCGTGAGGTTTCATCGAGATTATAAATATTTGACATATTATCATTCAAATTATTATGATTTTAATAAATCTTAGCTGATAATAACGATCCGATTTCAGTTTTAAAATTAGTACTAGCGATTCTGAAGGGGAAATACCGCTTACGTCGTCACTCAAATATGACTGAAAAGCACTTAGTTTGGTGCCGTGCTACGCATTGACGGGTATAGAGCAGTTTGATTACATTATTGACGTCGATCTCGGATTTTAAAATTCCATAACTTTGGATCTAATTAGAATATTTTGATGAAATAAAAAATATTGGGTAGCATTTTATATATATTTTCAAAATATATTTAAAATATTTTTTTTTCTCTCATTTAAAACTTTGACCTGAAACCCCTATTAATAAGAGACTTGAGGAGCGAGGCTAGACATATTGCACATACGGCGTATGTTGACTGGAATAACCAGACGCTATAGAAACTTGCAGTAGATTGAGACTGTATGGCTTATTTCGCCGAACGTAACTGATTTGAAATTGGGGAAAACGGAAATCATTGAATGTAAATCAGTTTATATACATTAATATTACCGTATTATATGCGTTGCGACCCACTTTTGACAATTTCTAGGTCCCAGCTTATCCGAAAACGTAACCCTTTTAAGATTTTGGGTCAAATCTTTGGTTGGGTGACCCAATAATCGATTCCCGTTTCTTTAGAGGTCTACACGTTGAATGGTCAATGTGTTGTACTTGATAACAAAAGGTAATTTTCACCGACACATTATTTTTAAAATAAAACTCTGGTTTTATCAAATCACCGCATAATACAGTTTGGGACACCTGACTCCATTTTATGTTACATAAAAGAAATCAAAAGGATTAAAAAAAAAAACACTGACAATACATCTTTGTGTGAAATATTATAACAACGGTAATGTTTGTGACAGAATTTTAAGACAGACTTTGTCTTCCACGTGGGCCGATGTGGAAGAAAGGAGGTCGGATTCATTGACGACAATTGTTATTCTGAGAGGTTTGGAATTTCAACATTTTAAAATGATGTAAAGCATTCTTCTTCTTCTTCTTCTTGGTGTTTAACGTCTGCTTCCACTCAAGTGATATCGCAGACAGGACATAGGAGAGCCGAAGCTGCTTCCTGTTTTTTATACGCCCACATTGACTTTAAATTTATACACAGTGTTTAAGGTCATGAGACGAAGAGGCCGATTGATTTTCAGCGTTTCCAATAATTACTGACTGAGTTATGGCCCTTGATCACTTTCAAAATTTTGTGGACGCTCTAGAGGCTAAAGTTAATATGCGATTGACTTTAAATTTATACACAGTGTTGAAGGTCATGAGACGAACAAGTATATTGAGTTTCAATGAATTTAGATAACTTGAACAGCATGGAGGAGAACTGTATCAAAGCCAAACAAATTCCAATGATATTCTGATAATTACATAATGAGATGACTTGTTACTTTTAATCAGATTTTAGTGTATTATAAATGTTTCATTACCGAAAAAAGTAAAATATGCTACAACTCTTGTTGACTGCCCGGACGATTTAGCTGCTGTGGGCGTATGTTTTGTTGCCTGGCTACCTATGTTTAGAATATGATTTTGCAATCTTTCCATTTTTGGCCTTAGGCCATGGATTTGGTTTAGTGGGAAGTTCTTCCCTTTATTTAATAAAAAACATATCGTTTGGTAGATGGTCTCTTCTGCTTCTGGATTGGTAGATGTCATCTTTGTGGGATAAGTTTTTAGGTGCCAGGCCTGTCCTCTCGTGGCCTCCCCTTACTCCACTATCCCACTTTATAGG
Organism: Patella pellucida; assembly: GCA_917208275.1. Lineage (NCBI taxonomy): Eukaryota > Metazoa > Mollusca > Gastropoda > Patellidae > Patella > Patella pellucida. Next base: position 5,786,864 of record OU795039.1, on the reverse strand, counting down.
TTTTGTATCTTTTTTTGGGGGGGCAGAATAGTGTTTAGATGCCGAGCTCGTCCGATCATGACTCCCTCTTACTCCACTATCCCGCCAGTTATGCAGATGTTATATTGGTTTTTTTGTTAGTATAAATAAATTAAAAATAAATAAATTGAAATAAAAGGAATAAAGTGAATTTAAAATAAATAAACTACAGTACATAAAATATGTAAAGAAAAGTAAAGTAAAATAAATAAATTAAAGTAACTAGATGCAAATTTAATAAATGCTAACATTTCAGCTTTATGTATCATTCGCATGATTAACTCTAGTTATTAGTTATCAATTGAAGACATCAAAGTAAATTTTCTAATTTGTTTGATGTTGGCATAGTAAATATGGCTGCACGAGCGATGAAAGTCGGCAAATATGCTGTAGGAACAACTAGGTTTTAAGAATACCGGTAGTCACACAGTACTAATTAAAAAACAAAACTCTGTTAATTAAATTGATTAAATGTCAAGCTTTTAATCTGTTTGATATTGATCCTCCGTTGATTGTTAGTACAGCAATATACCCAAGGCTTATTGATCGGCAGTGGTTTCAATTCGTGGACTACTGAACACTGTTAAATTTATTATACCAGGGGCCTGTTTTAACTAAGATAATATCCCCGATTTTAGTAATTCGATTGGATGGTATTAGATTTATTTTACCGCTTAGCCAATTAGATTTAAGTATGTACTAAAATTTTGATTTTATCTTTAGTTAAAATTTCGTGAAACAGGCCCCTAACAGTTTACATTACGACACGCACGGAGATTCTTTATATCCCAAGATTTTATGATTTTTTCCGGAGCCTTAGATCCCGACAGGCATATACTGTACGGCCGACATGGAACCCATGATGTACACTGAACTTATGAGAAAACCATGCCTGTGAAGCAGAGATTTTATTTCATTTTGTTTTTATACTAATAGTTCAACATTTGGTCTTACTTGTCTTTACAACACTAGGATCTGGAAGAGTTGTTATTTAACCCATGTTCTGGTTGATGTGAGGGATTAGCCAATGAAACTGTCGTTTGTGATGATTTCTTGGCGTACGATGCACAGAGTTGTGGGTATCCTACTGGAAACATCAGTGCTGATTGGTTAATCATATTTCTGACATCATAGGGTCAAGAGCCACTCGTATGACCCCCCTCTACAAATGGCCAGATATCCATGTTGTATAGGCATTCAAAAGTATAAAAAAAAACCCCACGAAATATAGGTCTACATGTACCTCATTATGAACCAATTTTCACTTTTCAGTTTATACTTTTCAAAATAGTATAAACTGTAAATTGGTTCATTTTGGTTCATAATGAGGTAGACCTAATCTTTGAGGTATAAATGAACTGGACTCCATATTCAGGATTTAGGTGGCATTTTGACAGGAAACATTTAAAAACAAATCAAATTTGGTGCCTTCTTTGACTTTGAATACTTTGATTCAAAGTTAATTTGACAGTAGATGTCCGATCTGGTAGACGTTACTAAAGTGACAGTGGCATTGTGGTCACTTTATGGTATTTTGCCTGAATTAGGCCCCTTCACAAGTCTGTGTAATGATTTTCCAGTCCTATGTACATGTACATGTAAGGCAGCAACAGTGTGTTTACGCTTTAATTCATTTCTATTGAGGGGGGTTGGGTTGTCGTAGTGGTCTAGAGTGCAGCACTTCGACCTCTAGCTGGCCGGCCACCTCTGGCTTGCGTCTGTTGTTTCGAGCCCTGGTGTGAGCGTATGTGGCATGGAGGTAGGAACGCCTTCTCAACCTCGTGGCTTTCCTCCGGGCACTCCGGTTTCCTCCCACTGCTAAAGACCCCTACGTGCAAGCGAATCATTGAAAAAAAAACAAAAACATATGTTAGTCCCGAAATGACCTAGTTGTGTTTAGTGGACGCTAAACCCCATTTCTCTCTCTCTCTCTCTCTGTTTAAATCTGGATAGATCCCTTTAATAAGTTAACGGCTCTAAGCCCTGACGTCATAATCCTGTTGATTTTTATACCATGACAGAGTTAGGGGTGGTTGGTTACTTAAGCTTGAACTGGATGATGAATACTTTATTATTAGATGTGGTTGGTTAGTTAAGCTTGAACTTGATGATAAATACTTTATTATTATTATTATGTACTACGTAGTAAGTAGTAACCTCTGAATAGTGTACTCTTATTGACTAGTAAAATAACTGAAAATTGAGTTGCTCTAATCATGCATTAAGGTCACTAACCAAATACAATACTGTAATAATTGTAAAGGGTAAATAAAATAATAATTACATGACATGTGTGTTTACGATTACTTGGCCTTAAGGTCACTAACCGAATATAAAACTGTAATAATAATAAAGAATGAATGAATGAATGAAAGGGGGTTTAACATCCCACTATTATGCACCTACATTGTAACCTGGGCTAAAGACTAAATAAAATGATAATTATGTGTGTGTTTACGATTACTTGGCCTTGTAAGATAGGGTCAGGCGATTTTGTCCGCTTGAAAATTTATAACCTTTGTGATTGTCATGTCAGTTTAGATAGGTACATGTACATGGATGTATGTAGAGTATTTATTTTAAATGTCCAATCATTTCTAGTTTATTTTATTTACTTGTACTGTGAAAAATAATGCCAATTTGGAAGACTGGGGAAATGAAAAAACAATGTTTCGGATCGGTGATTTTAAATGAAAAACCACAAGGTCAGTTGTATAATCAGGAACACAGGTATTTTTGTTTTTGGCTTTTTTTATTTTGAGGCCTAAGGTTGTAAATGGGCCTACAATTTTAAAAGTTCAGAGAGAGTGAGAGAGAAATGTGGTTTGAAGTTCACTCGACTAAAATACATGTATGGTTCAATTTTATTTCACTGATTTGATTGGCGTAAGTTGGAGCAAACCAGAAGACCTAGAGAAAACTCACGAGGTTGGACAAGCGTCTCTACTTCTTGTCACGTACATGTATAAGCTTGGGATCGAAACCACGCCACTTGACTCAATGTTAAAGCCCATGTTAAACCATTGAACCACCCAATCAAGCCTGGATAAAAACAACCTGTCACTGACTGTCCAGTACAAAGTATCACCTAAGGTATGTATACAGGGAGTTGGTGTAACACTATCTTACAGACTTATCAGCATATAGTGTACATGTATTTATAAGACCTTTATTGAGTACAGGAAATAAGACATATATGGAAAGGGAGTCCTATATCAAGTCTGATTTAGTCTCGGTGAACTCCTGCTTATAAAGCCTTCAACAGTTAGCTGAGATGATAATCATATATGATCTTGTTTATTATTAAATTATGGTGTTTGTAATTACACTGTATATTTCTCTAAGAGTCACCGCTGGGTCATGGTATACATCAACACGTTCTCTTTGAAGTCATAGCTAGTGTTCATATGTAGCTTATTAATAATAATTGGATTAATAGAAGTTTATCAAAATCGGTCCTCATAGGAGTTTTCAAGAGTTTATAGTCAACATCACTTAACTTCACTTATCAAGAGTTTATACGTCAACATCACTTAACTTCACTTTGTCATATTGGATGGCTGAATGGTTAGGGCTTGCAATTGCGTTATAAGGTCTGTCATTCAGTTATATGTGACAAGGCGTAGGGTCGTCTGTCCAACCTTGTGAGTTTTCTCCGGGTTCTCAGGTTTCCTTCCACCACCATATAGGCCTACTCTTGCACGCAAGTGAATTATTGAAATAAAATTGAACCATGTGTTAGTCCCGAAATGACCTAGTTTGTGTTGAGTAGGCGTTCAATTAAACTCCATTTCTCTCTCTCTCTCTCTAGATATAAGGCCTAGTATTTAGCATGTGGCCATTTTCCGTACGGGAGATCGGAAGAAAGGTTGCGAATCCGAGAGTCTCAATGAAAGAACGGGCTAGTTGACATGTCTGTTTTCAATGCCGATTATTGATAGTAAAAATAACTATCGACACCCAGCACTAATCGGGCAACCATACATGGCTGTGGATATTTGAAAAATATCGGCTGCGAATCTGCAACCAAATTTTAAAATTCAGTGGCCATGGCCACTGAAGTCTACGGCAGTTTCGAGCCCTGCTTGACATCAAGTTACATGTATGTAAAACTGCAAAGTTACAAGACTCTACCATTCATATTTAGCGGGATTAGGATGACCTAGTGGTCTAGAGTGCCGCTCTTCAACCTCTAGCTGGCCGGTCACCTCTGGCTTGTGGCTGTGGTTTCCAGCTCTAGTGTGAGCATATGTGACATGGACATAGGGGCGCCTTCTCAACCTCATGCCTTTCCTTTGGGCACTCCGGTTTCCTCCACTGCTAAAGACCCCTACGTGCAAAGGAATTATTGAAATAAAAATCGAAAACCATATGTTAGTCCCAAAATAACCTAGTTTGTGTCCAGAAGACGTTAAACCCCATTTCTCTCTCTCTCTACCATTCATATTTGACTGAGATATGACTATATGAATCAAGGTATACATTGTACATGTGTTTTATCATATGACTTGATTTTTGTGATCAGATTTTATTCCTTCTTCTATGTCTAGTCAGTCTACATTCTTGAAATTGTGGTTTTTTTTAGAGAATGCTATCATATAACTTTGATGTTTTACATAAATTTGGCGGATCACTGTGGCAAAAAAACAAGGTCCCATGTACACATTGGTGTGCACGTAAAAGATCCCTTGGCAGTTGGAATCAGATATAAGAGTAGGCTGAGCGCCGCTGCCCGGGCAAACTTTCCCTCATACATGTACATTGTAGCACACTGTATGGCGTATGCCCATCTTCCATTAGCCCAGGTTAGGTGCATAAAAGTAGGACATTATTAAACCCCATTTCATTCATTCATTCATTTTACATTAATTTGCATGTTTATAAAATATACTTGTTTCATAATTTTCTGAGGGGATCATTTTACAAGCACTGGTCCACTTGACATGGAATGGCCCATATGTATTACATGTACATGTTATAGCCTACATGTATAACAAAAATATTGTGTGATATGTTCTGTCTGACTAAGTCTGTATAATAGGTGCCTTCTACCCATGCTTGTACCCACCCCTCCTGTGATAGGTACCTTCTACCCATGCTTGTACCCACCCCTCATGTGATAGGTACCTTCTACCCATGCTTGTACCCACCCCTTCTGTAATAGGTACCTTCTAGCTACATGTACCCATGTATGTACCCACCTCGTCTTGTGATAGGTACCTTCTGCCCAGGCTTGCACCCATCACCCCTCCTGTGATAGGTACCTTCTACCCAGGCTTGCACCCATCACCCCTCCTGTGATAGGTACCTTCTACCAGTGCTCACTCTGGGTTCCATTTTTTTTCCGCCAATTTTTATTTTTATTTTTTTAGCCATATATTTCTTTCGCCAAAAAAAGTAAAATTTTTCAGTAGTTTTTATTTACATATATACTGTAGAATCTACATAGTCTATAACAAATTACAATATCCCTCTCTGCTTTGCAGAAGGACATATTTTGAAAGATTTTGGAAATATGTCGTCTTAGGTTAAGGCAAATTTACAAATGGCCGTAATAGATACATCACATAAATCAGATAATTGAACATAATTGTGAAATGCCATCAATTCTTCGGACAAGTTAAGGGTATCTAATTTTAACAAATTCACATACCGGTAACTTCAGAAAGAAATATATCAAACATCCGTCATAATTTCAATAATCCCAATCGAATCAACCGAGTACTGTTCACCGACACCGTGTCCGCCATTTTGAATTTACAGAAACCATCAAAAATGCACCGATTCGTATTGAAAACAGACAATTAAATAGTTTGTCTCTTAATTAGTTTATTACTACTCTTACTGTTAATACTATCAACACTAATTTGAGATTGATCAAGAGACAAAAGATAGGTCTATTGATACCTAATTGATTGTTAATTGACTCAGTGTCATTCAGCCGAGCGCAATGAACCGTAACGCGTCTATTCGGCGTGGAAATCAAAGTATGACAAGAAAAAATTATAGCCAAAGGTAAAAAAGTATCGCCATGTAGGAAAAAGTTATCGCCAAAAATTCCGCCAGATTGAATATTTTATCGCCAAGATTATATTTTTATCGCAATTGGTGGAAATGGCGATCGACAGCGTGAGCGCTGCCTTCTACCCAGGCTTGTACCCCCCTCCTGTAATGTCTGCTTGTACCCCCTGTTCTGTTATAGGTATCTTCTACCCATGCTTGTACCCAACCCTCCTGTAATGGGTACCTTCTACCCATGCTTCTACCCACCTTGTCCTGTGGTAGGTGCCTTCTACCCATGCTTCTACCCACCCAAACCTCCTGTAATGGGTCCCTTCTACCCAGGTGTGTACCCACCCCACCCTCCTGTAATGGGTCCCTTCTACCCAGGTGTGTATCCACCCATCCTAGAAGTATATATTAGAAGATATAGAGTAAGTAACCACCTGTTTATAAATGAGTGACATGTTTGATATTTGGTATGACGAGTATGTGTGTTAAAGTCATGGGAATATTTTAATATTTTTATTAAATGAGTTGGGGTTTTAAAGTGACAGGAGGAGGAGAATAACACAACTAATTACAGACATGTACAGTTGAAATTAACAAAAATATGTTTTACTGCACACATATATACAGTATAACAAGTAAGGGTAGCACGATTTACCCAAATCCACCCAAACACACCATTATTTCAAATTATAACATAAGACAATAATTTATATCGATATTTGCCAAATTGTCATATTTAATTTGTAGTCGTAACGTTTTGGTGTCAAAATGCTCCTCGAAATACGATTTCCAAGTAAGTTTGGAAGTAGTAGCCAAGGGACATAACTCGTTTATTGCACGAAATTCCTTGTTTGGAAATTGCATTTTGAGGGATATTTTTGAAACAAAAACCTAAATATTTTAAATTTAAAATGCAAATTTGGCATAAAGAACAGAAGATTATCAAATATAGATATAAATTATTATTATATGAGTTGAAATAATGGTGGATTTGGGTGATTTTGGGTTGTTTGGGTAAATCATGCTACAGGCGGATCTTGTGTCAACCCTACAAATGAGAATAACACAGCTAATTATAGTTACCGGTACTTGAAATTCCTGATACTATTAATCTATGTTTTACTGCATGTATATAACAAGTTATTTCGAATTTTAGTCATTTAAAGTGGGTCTTGTGTCGACCTCATAAATGATCAAGTGACTGTTATTTTGACAAGTAAGAATGACTGTGATTGTAACTACTGAGAGCGACATGTACAGTCATTGTACATGTGTACAACTCTTTTCCATGAAAACAACATCATACATGTATGAAAACAATGTAAACCCCACTTTAATTTAATGAAAATTTATTCTACATGTACATGTACTGGTAGATCGTAAAGTAGAATTTGAGATAATATAAGATAATAGCTTGACCTGCATGTAATCAGATAAACATGAAATAAATACAATGTATAGTGAGGTGTAATCGCTGGGAAACTAAAGGGTATTGTTAATACTTATACATTCATATTACAGTATTATATGCGTTGCGACCCATTTTGTTAATTTCTAGGTCCCAAATGTTAGCGATTTAGTTCCTTTAGTACTGACAATTGCTCAACCTGCTTGTGTTATTGCACATAAATCCCACCCCACTTCTCTATGATTTCTACTAAAACTAGCATAAACCAGCAAAAGTGTGCAATAAAACTGAAGATGTCTATTTATTGCACAGTTATGCCCCAGTGAGTTTAGTAGAGGTAAAACAATCTGCTTATAGTCTTCAATTCGGTTTAATCAATGGGAAACTAATTAAAGGGTATTGTTACTTAGTACATTGTTCTACTACTCTTCGATTTGGTTAATCGATAGGAAAAAACAGAGTATTGTTAATAGGCTTCAATTTGACTTGATCAATTCATAGATCTATTTCATTATATATTTTATAATATCTGTAGATTTAAATGTAAAGCTGTTTATGATAAAACGCACACATGCTAACCATTCGACCATCCCATCCCTTCCGCTATATTAGAGAATATTAAACTAAAGATGAACTATACATAGGGTATTGTTTGGTTCGATCAGTTCAAAGGATTATCGTTGGTGTGGGTATTATTCATTTCTCTTTCATAACATATTTTATAATATCTTTATAGAGCCCTTTAGTTCTATATTCTCTAATAGTGCGTAGGGTTTGGCTGGGCGATTGGTTAGCATGTGTGCGTTGTATCATAGTCTCTGTCATTGAGTCAACTAGCAAGGTTATGATTTCCCCCGTCGAATGTGGGTTTATTCCTGTTTTGGGTTTCCTCACATTGCTATAGACTCCTACGCTCCAGCAAATTATTGAAATAAAATTGAACCATAGGTTAGTCCCGAAGTGTCCCACATGTAGTTTGTGTCCAGTGGCTGTTAAACCCCATTTCTCTCTCTCCATCTCTCTCTCTCTTTCTCTTTCTTTTATAAAGCTTTATGGATAGATACAGATGAATTATGCAAGAACAAAATCTGCCTTTCTTTCTTTTGGGCTAAAATATTATATAAACTATTATTAGACATTCCGAAAAGATCATAATCAACTCTTGATGCCATCTTATCGGTCCGATTTTTTATTGGATTTGAATCCGATCTGCTGTTTATGAATAAAAGCGAAACTTTATTTATTATCGTAAGTCGTAACAGTCCTTCTAAGGCTAATATTTTCACTCACAATAGAGTAGTTTGAATGAAATTTTCAAATTATTCATTTTACCTACCTAATTATTTGATTTTGTCAAATTGTCTCATGAATTATTCATAGCCGTGTGCATTTTCATTCCAATCGTTCGACCTCTAGCTGACCGGCCACCTCTGACTTTCGGCTGTGGTTTCAAGCCCTGGTGTGAGCGTTTGTGGCATGGAGATAGAGGTGCCTTCTCAACCTCGTGGGTTTCCTCCGGGCACTCTGGTTTACTCCCACTGCTAAAGAACCCTACGCGCAAGCAAATTATTGAAAAAAAATTTAACCATATGTTAGTCCCGAAATAACCTACATGTAGTTGTGTTGAGTGGATGTTAAACCCCATTTCTCTCTCTCTCTCTCTCTTTCTCTCTCTTTCCACATATCCTGAGAATACATGTACATCGATTTTCTTGGCGTTTCTATTTCTTGTAATTCTACCATGCGCATTAGGTAATTTAATAATAATCAGCCCTATGATTCTTAAAGTGCTCATAAGACGACAAACTGAAACTCGGCGTAGTGATGGACAGTGGTTATTATATGCACATTACGGAAAGTTAACATCAATCTGATTAAAAATAAATCAGCTATCTTCACTCAAAGTCGCAAATATAGACCTCCCGTAAAAACGACTTGGCCAATTATCGAAAACACTCTTAATCCCCTCGGTCCTTAGTGACGTCACAGTGTACAAATGCATATTCGGAATGTTTATTCCTTAATTACCTATATACAGCCGGCGTGTGTATTCATTAACGCCTGACTGGTTCCTTAATCCCCTAATTAAATAAAACAACTGACTACGGAATAATCTGTTTTTTAATTTAGAATTTGTTTTATAAAGCCGATTGCTGTAGCATTGTCTTTTTAATCAGAATAAGCCGACCGTAAACTAACAATTGGCTTCTGATTGAAACACGATAGGTGTAGAATTGGTGTAGCCGGCGCTACGGACATCTATGTAGCCAATTGAAATAATTAATTGTCGGCATTTAAGAAACGAAATGGTTTTAAGTAGTAATCATATAAATAAATCATTAACACGTGTTATTGGTCATTCTATCATACACCGAGAGAATGGAAGCAGAATATTTAGAGTTATCCTATAGCAGTACATGTAGTTCTTTTAGCTCTGGCAATGTATCGGATACAGATACGTCGCGAGAAATGATAACTATAGCGCCATATATTATGTTTGAGCCGTATCTATCTGACTGTGGCTCCATAGAGGATGGCGATGTAGATGATACCGGATCTAATAATGAAAACCATCCGATTGTTGCGAGACTAGATTCATTGATTTCATTAAATTATCTATTTACAGCTTTTATAAATAAATTGATTTCATTAAATTATCTTTTTAGCTGTAAATAAATTGATTTCATTAAATTATCTATTTACAGCTTTTATAAATAAAAGAATTGATATTACATGTACACAGCCTGCCCTATAGTAGTAATTTACACACAAAGGATATTTAAACTAAAATTGCTTCAGCATTCCACAAAATTTACATCCGTTATAATCGAGAGCCGTTTTCGTTCAGTTTGGGTTTCAATAACAGAATTACCTCGTGATATAATCGTATATGTCCATGATACAACACCTCAAAGAAGACTTGCTGTGTTCTATTTTTAGGTTCAAATAATCCGACCATATCAGAAAGCATGCATTTGCACCTTACACGGTGAAATAATCGTATATACGACCCATGAGATGCCATGATATAACTGTCATCAAAGGGAAGCGTGCATGCACCAATTGGGATGTGTTCTATTTTTAGGCTCAAATAACCAGACCATATCAGAAAATGTGCACGAATAATAATAAATGACTAACGATTTTTTTTATATGTAACGAATAATAAATTACGTTTTGCATTTTGCAATTCTAAATTAATTCAATGTTTTTAAGCGCTTTAACAATCAGATTCACCAATCAATTGTCGTCAATAATCTTAACTCGCTGAGCAGAATGGGTTCGATAATCAACACCAGATTTAAAAAAAGGCAGGTTATCGTTTATTATTTCAATTGGGAATTTAATTGGCATTTATTTAATTAGGTGATTGGCGGTTGTTGAGACCGCGATTAACACTGCTAGTTCTCCTTTGTTTTATTTTATCTGCGAGTATAAAACTTGCCAAAATGTATTGTTGAAAATTTGTGCATATTTAGTAATACTTTGTTGTTTTTCTTTTATCAAATAGTTAACGAACTTGATTGACCTTCCACTTACCAGTGGCTTGTTCGCACCAATTTATCGATTGGTATTGACATCTACGACAAGCATGTCGTCAAGGTGTAGCTCACTGATTATTAACAATTTGTAGGGGCTTGTAAAAAAAAAAGATTGCATGTCGTGTAAATATTTATTTTGTTTTTGTGTAGGTCATCAGCATATTATTCGTTTTAAATAAATATTATATAATTTCATGGGAAACGATGATTATCAAAGAACCGTAAGTGCAACTAATGTTTTATCGTTTGGTTGAGCCTTTTACTAACCACGTGGTTCTTGATTTTTTCTTTCGTGTTTTGAATATATATATATTTCCCAAACGTCGTATACCAGAGTCCCAAACTTCGTATATCCGAGACCCAAACGACAGATATCAACTCTCGCGTCATGTTTTTTTTACTACTCCATAACAATTAATGGTGTGTTTATTTCATAATAAACAATGAAGTTTATTCGACAATAAGTACAACTCGGTTAATTAACTGCTTCTATAATAACAAGTGGGATGAAACAGCCCGATAGCAAATCAGGTGTGGGATGAAACAGCCCGGGGTGAACCAGTCGTGGGATAAAACGACCCGCATCCGCCAATCCGTAATTAAATTGTTGACAAACGCAATCCACTCTTTCCGTAATATTTCGTCTTTGGGAAATTTATGAAACGTCGGTACATTATTCCCCTTTTCTCTGCTGGAATTTCCACAACTCTCAATAATACAACGATAATTCGGCATCGTGAAATACACTCGGAAATATTATAGTAACAAATAAAATCTATTACAATTCAAGACGAGAAAGGTCTGCGTTTGAAAATGCTTTGAATTATATAGTGATGTGTAGCTTACATAATTACGAGCTAATGATTACCGACAATACACACTTGTTAACTGTTGGTATGTTGATACAGTGATATATTATACAGGCAGTGATATATTGGATAGATAATGTGTATAGTATGTGTAGTGCCTGTGACGTCATCAGCCAATCAACCGGATTAAGGTCGTTCATGAAAATTTGAAAACCGTTTTTGGCTGTCCCATACTAAAACGTAAATAGCTCAGTTAATTTTAATCAGATTGATTTGAACTTTCCGTAATATGGATTTAGTAATCATTGTTTATTATAATATGTAATAGAAAATTATGATCTTAAAGCGAGAATTTCATATTTTCTAGGAAAGTCAAAACGTAATTATTTCTATATCTTTTGCTCAATAGGTTATCAACTCACTATTGTACGATCATGGGCATTAATTCCCACCCATAAAAATCATTGAGACAGGAAATAATATTTCAATTACCTCACTGTTTACCTATTTCCTCCATGGAATAGCCATCTTCAAAGGTTGGAATTTGAAGTTAAATATGATATTTCTGCCAATTTCTCAACTGTCTAAAGATGACTGTTTATGGAAACCATCTATTTTTAGGCTTTATTTTAATAAATTTTAAAAATGTTACTTATAAATATGAAATTGTAGCTTTAAGAAGGAATATTTATTGTCAGTCTTTTTATTGTGATACATGCATATGTACATGTAGATACGACCTCTAAATCAATATTTCTACTCAAGCTTTGATTTCCTGGGAATTTTATAATAATTGTGTCATGTCATGGTGCCCTAGAAATCAGTCATACATACAACTGTACAGTTAGCTCCAATCAGAAATAGACACCCAGCTATTAGACCGACATTTTAAGTCCTAAATCAACGATTTTAGTCAAAAACACTACATGTAAGTATACTGCGAGAATTTTTAGAAATATTTTGTCTGCTTCCATTTATTGGAATTGATTACCGGTAGGTTTATTTAGTCTTTGTGTGTATGTCAGATGTGAAACGAAGTAGAAAACAATATACTTATTGTTTGGATATGGCGGCCATTCAGACAGAGATTTATTCTTGAAGTATACAGTAGATCAAGATGGTTTGATGACAAGATAACTTTGATTCTCACTAGTGACAAGAATCCCAGCTCAGGGCAAGAACTTGAACTTTATCGTTGTAAGTGAGAGGGATATTCGGTCTCCCGTCCGACCAGGCAGGTTTCCCCCGAGTTCTTCGGTTTCTTCCTGCAGTAATGATCGAAATCATTCGCACGATCTGTGCCAAGGGCCAAGCCTAATTTGCTACCCTTGTAAAATGACAAGAGATGCAACTTTGTTATTAGTGTATAGTTTTAGTACCAGGTACCTCAAACCATAGCTTGATCCTGAACATTTTATGCTTAGAATAAGGATAAATTATCAGTATTATTGTTCGATACTTCTGAAAAAGATAATGCGTGTCATCTATTCCAAGAAGTGTGCTTATTTTCTATTGTCGCTGTTCATCAACATGTACATGACTCATAGCCTGTTGATCGATAATTGAAATTGACTTGAATGCATGTTTATACATGTACACAAATTTCTGTTGAAATTCAGTTGTAGAAAAAAGTCGCTCATTATTAAATCTATCAAGAGGCTTGACTATTTGTGTAGGTTCATTGTACAAGTAAGTATGATTCTAATTTCTACACACACATATTGAAAAATGGTTGTACATGTATGGGGGGGGGGTGATTGGATGGCAGAATAGTTAGCACGTGCGTGCTGTATCAAAAGGTCTGTCATTGAGTCAACTGGCTTGGTTTCGATTCCCTGGTTGCACATGTACTCGACAAGGAATAGGGTCAGGGTCGCCTGTCAAACCTCCTAGGTTTTCTCCGGCGCATCCGCCAATTTCCTCCATCTACTAGTACTAAAGACCCCTGCGTGCATACGAAATATTGAAATTAAAAGGGAACCATACCCTTAACAACTACGGTATAAAATGTTCAGTCTTAAATGTACATGTATATAATTATTCATTATTGTTTATTGTTACTAAGTAACCTCTAGTATATTAGAGGAGCATTGTAGATTGTAAGGTAGTGGACCACAGGCAGGTAACAGGACATACTATAAGGCAGGTCTCTGATAAGTTATTTCTTAGATGCTGTTCCTTATTAGATTACCTAGCCTGTGGATCATTATTGTAATATATTATCATTGTCAAGTATTGTTACAGAATATAATATTATACCAAGAAGAAGTGAGTTGTTGAGTTATTGTATGTTCAATCGTACACCCCCACTAGATTGAACATACAACCCATCGTCGAAGGTTGGACTAGAAGCAGGTTCATAAACCCCCGGTGATAATTACGGGATACAAAAACATAAATAACTTTCATTTGAATATGGCCGCCATGTTCAAACTAACGCTCAGCTCAGCAAATATTCCAAATTAACGAATGTCATTTTACATGAAATAGTGTGGGATTTTTATAAATTTGTGTCGGATGTGACAAAAAATGATTCCTTTTAGCGACCAAAGAAAATCACGGTGAAAACTAGACGATCAGGATTCCAAAATTGCCTTAGATCTGAGATACAGGGAAAGCCTTATTTTCATACTAGTTGTCAATAGGGGCTGATAGTAACGTAGTAGAAAGCAGAGTCAATACAATTTACGTTACTTGATTGAAGTAACTACATGTAGTAACTAGGCAGCTTTACATGTACGTGTATATACTGCTACTCTTTTGTACATGTAGCAGGTGTAGAATTTGATCTTTACATGCAATTTGTTGGAGACATACATGTAACCAGGCCCGGATCCAGGATTTTTTCGAGGGGGGGCCCCATACATTGTAACAAATGGTAATCATAAGAGTGCCGCATGTCATTAGTGGATTGGTGTAATCCCCAGAGTCTTGACACATTGTATCATCAATTAAAAAGCAGATACACCGGTCTCGCTGGGGCTGAGGGACCCCCCCCCCCTGGATCCGCGCCTGGTAACTAGTCAGCTTTACATGTATACCGCTACTCTCTTGTAGCTGGTGTACAATTTGATCTTTACATGAAAGATGTATTTCTTCTTTTTGACCACAAAAGACAAGGTCAGGTTTGATAAGCAGAGGTTTTATCTATATTTTATGTTACACAGTACAAATTATTTATCACTTTAGGCTAAACCACTTTAATTATTTCTCATAATATGCGATGTTTTGTTAAAAATATCAAAACTTAAATATTTGGATAGAAAAGAATTTGAGCAGAGCGACCAAGTAGTCCTACTTTTTGTTTTTAATTTATATATTTTTCCGGATAAAATCAAAAGCATAATTTTGAAAAGGTTTGTCGTTCGATCCCTGCATTGGCTGGCTAACCTGGTGTCTTAAGTACGATCACTGCATTGGTTGAAAAAGTTCACCAGAATTTTCAAACATGGTTTCCCTTTGTCCGTGGTGCAGGACGGAGAGCCTGAAAAGGACAGCTGTCTTGTCGTTTGGATGGGATAAAAAAAAAACAAGTTCCTGTGTATACAGTGGTGTGCACAAGAAAGATCCGTTGGCAGTTGGAATTCAATATAAGAGTAAGGCTTAGTGCTGCTGCCTGAGCAAAATTTACCTCATAGCACACTAGCTCAGTCAGAGCACAACCGTAAGACATTAAACCCCATTTCATTTTATTTTATTTTATTTTCAAATTTGGGTGGCCTTAACTGTGATTAATTTCATACTTGTGGTCTGGCCATGTGTTTTGTATCTGTAGTTGATAATAATAATTTAGACAGTCACTGTTAAAACATTTGATAACATTTCAAATACCACCACTGTATGAAAATGAAGCAGATATTTATATGTAGACTTGGTTATAGACATACATGTTGTCAGTGCCTATAGTTGGCTATCATACTTCAGTAATTGTATCCTGATCAGCTGGTAGCCAATTCCAGGGCAAAGTATAGGCCTACATTTAGGTGAAAAATCGAATTCGATGATAAGTGGATAAAAATAGTGTTTTTTGGTGAGAAATAATCTATATAATGTATTGAGGACAAACTTAAATTTGGGCAGAAACTATTGGAACTTTTCTTATTTGGTCTTGTGTTAAAGGAACTAAGTCTGTAACTCAAAATCTTCCAAAATCGTCGACATCGAAACCAAGAATTATTGGTCAATTTAAATCAACATTGATGATGTAAACTTACCGGGGAAAGATAGGCTTCTGATATCCAATATCTGAGATAAAATAATTCTTCTAACATTGGTACACGAATCGTGTACCATAATGCGCTTCAGTCCCAGTTGTATTGCGAGACTCGAGGGACGAGGCTTGACATACATGTATTACACCAAACCAGACGGCACATGTAGACTGGAATAACCAGACGCTAAAAATGTGCGCTAGATTGAGACTGTAGGGCTTATTTCGTCTTGCATAACTGATTTGAAATTGGAGTAAAAACGGAAACCATTGAATGTAAATCAGTTCATATACATTCATATTACATTATTATATGGGTTGAGACCCACTTTTGTCAATTTCTAGGTCCCAAATGTTAGCGATTTAGCTCCTTTAAGGTTTAGGTTGTAAATGTCAACAATTATTACTTTATTGTATTACTTTGTGTTTGTTTGATTATTCTGATAATGTTCCCCATAAATAATCATGATATTTATACATAAAGTTAATATATTTTGTGAAAGTATTTAACATTATAAAATATGGCTAGGGGAAGGTACATGTAGGCCCTACCCCTACATGTATGGCTGTTACCAAATATTTACATTTTCCCTTTCTCATTCCTACATGTATAGATGGAATTGTTTAAAACTTTATATTTAAAGGTACAATCACCCATTCCTGACAATGAATAGAAAAGATTATAAAATACCCTTAGTTTTTAGAATAACTTTGGGTTTTCGTAAATGTGCTACCGTTGCTTTTCATAATGTTTAATTGTCCCCCGCCTTTTGAAGAAAGCAGGGGACTATTAAAATGGGTTCGTCCGTCCGTCTGTCCGTCTGTCTGTCTGTCTGTCACACTTTTTGGGACACAATAACTCTCGTTCTAATTGAGCTAGAATGTTCAAACTTAGTGTAGGTGTTTATTATGGCAATACCTTGATGGAGTTCGAAGATGAGCATTTTCCGCTTAGGGTAAGCAGAGATAAGCAATTTGATTGGTTGATGCTTTGGGACACGATAACTTTAGTTCTAATTAAGTGAGAGTGTTGAAACTTGGTGTATAGTTTCATTACATCAATATCTTGACTAAGTTCGATAATGAGCATTTTCTGCTCAGGGTAAGCAGAACGATAAGCAATTTGATTGGTCGAGACTTTGGAACTGAATAACTCTCATTCTAATTGAGTTAGAATGTTCAAACTTAGTGTGAGTGTTTATTGGGTCAATGTCTTGATGGAATTTGAAGATGAGCATTTTTTGCTTAGTTTAAGCAGAGGCAAGCAATTTGATTGGTTGATGTTTTGGGGCACGATAACTTTAATTCTAATTAGGGTAAATAAAGAAATTGGTTTTGTTTCATTACATCAATACCTTGACTGAGTTTGATAATGAGCATGTTCTGCTCTTGGTAAGATGGCTGATAAGCAATTTGATTGGTCGAGATTTTGGAACACAATAACTCTCGTTCTAATTGAGTTAGAATGTTCACACTTGGCATAGGTGTCTATTAGGTGAATACCTTGATGGGGTTCGAAGGTGAGCATTTTCTGCGTAGGGTAAGCAGAGATAGGCAATTTGATTGGTTGATGCTTATTAAGTTCTGATTAAGTGAGAGTGAGGACACTTGGTGTATAGCTTTAGCTTTATTACACCGATATATTGACCAAGTTCGTTAATCAACTTTTTCTGCTGAGGGTAAGCAGAACGATAAGAAATCTGATTGGTTGATGCTTTGGGGCACGATAACTTTAGTTGTAATGAAGTGATAGCAATGTAACTTAGAACTCAGAGTATAGATTCATTTTATCATTACCATGAGTCCTTGACTAAGTTCAATGTTGCAAATTTTCTGCTTTGGCTAAGGAGCGATAAACACTTTTATTGGTCAAGACTTTGAAACATAACTCATTAGGCGAATGTCTTAACTAAGTCAATAATTAATATTTTGAAAAAAATAAATGTTCGATTAATTAATATGTGTCATCTTATTATTTTGGGATTTCGGCGGGGGACATCAGCCTCACTGTTGGCTTGTTTCATTTTATCTCTCTCATTCATATTTATTGATAGAACTAGAACTGTTTAAAAACTTTTATTTAAATATAAGCTAATTTCTTTTTATTATGACCATTTGCCAAAATTCTCTGAATCACTTTGTGTTTAATTTTTAGCTATACACGTTACACAGGCCTCGAAATGTTTAAAAAAAAAAGAGCCTTATATAATAAGTTATAATAAAATAGCTGCAATATGAAAATAAGGTAAAATACCGCTCTCCCTCTTGTGTTCTCAGGCTGTTTTAGGACACTATTCACTAACCTTCTCCCGTCTTCAATTCGCTCTGGTTAAGTGCATAACAGTAGGACTTTAAACCCCATTTCATTCATTCATTCATTCACTAACCTTCTGTTTTTCACTGTAATTCTTTATTTTCCACCAAAAGGAATCATTAATCAATATATTTGACACAAATTTTTAATTATTCAACACAGTTTTCAAGTACAATTTAGCGTTGAAATAAACATGCGGTTTGCACATATTGGGTTCTCATAATGTCTGTCAGATCAAACGTATTTTGTGAATTTTTTTTAATCGCAGAATTCTGCTTGAAAATAGTGTTGAATCATTATAAATGTGTGTCAGCTGAAAAATAAAGGTGAAAAATAGTAGGTAATGACTCCAAAATAGCCTTGGACAGAAGTGGTGAAGATTGGTATAGGAATGAATGAATGAAATGGGGTTTAACGTCCTACTGTTATGCACTTAACCTGAGCTAATTGAAGACGGGCATACGCCATACAGTGTGCTATGAGGGAAATTTTGCCCGGGCAGTGGCGCTACGGCCTACTCTTATATCGAATTTCAACTGCCGAGGGATCTTTTATGTGCACTCCAATGTGTACACGGGACCTCGGTTTTTCGTCCCATCCGAACGACTAGGCAGCTGTCCTTGTCAGGCCCTCCTTCTGCATCACTGACAAGGGAAATCACATCGGAAAATCGAGATGAACTTTCTCGGCCAATGCAGGGATCGAACACCCGACCTCCAGGCTAGCGAACCAGCACCTTATCCACTTAGCCACTGTCAGTGGACATTGTCTGCTCAGAGACAGTTCCTAAGGAACTACTTTTCTCCATTTCTCCATACTTCAGTAAATAACCTGTCACTCTCTCAATTTTCAAACTCAAAGACTAATCACACACGTTTGTTGACGTCTTGACATAAATTGCTCCATATAATTATCGTATTTAAACCTTTTTATTTCTTCAACATCGGAATGCCCATTGCCCAAAAGTTCTTGATGAAAGTCGGTAAATCTACTGTGGCTCAGCGACTCGAAGATTCGTACAATTCTATCATCTGTTTCCTCATAAATTCCACAAAATATCATGGTACCACACATCCGTACTAAATCGAATACTTCGCGGTTGAGTTGTAGAATTCAGATTTTAAAATATCGGACAATATCAGTAATGAATTGGTCAATATCAAAACACAAATCACACCTGTGCATGGCACCGTATTTACATGTACATGTACTAGGCTACCGCGTACGGAGGACAGGTAACGCCACCTAGAATTCCTGTCTCGCATATCTGGACTATATTACACAACAAATTATATTTATATGAAATATTTTTCCTACCTAATTATTTTATTTTGTCAAATTGTCTTATGAATTATTCATAGCCGTGTGCATTTCCATTCCAATCGTTCGACCTCTATAGCCCACCCCTATTATAAGATTACAGTATCATTACATGTATGGAGTATTTATATCTGAATAAATTAAAACGTACTCCAAGTGAAGTCACCTGATATACTTCTACCGTGGAGTAACGACATCACTGTAAATATAGTAGTGGTTGGAATGGAGAGAGAGACTTAACATATGGTTTAATTCTATATCAATAATTCGCTTGCGCGTAGGGGTCTTTAGCAGTGGGAGGAAAGCGAAGTGCCAGGAAGAAACCCACGAGGTTGAGAAGGCACCCTTATCTCCATGCCACATACGCTCACACCAGGGCTCGAAACCACAGCCCCAAGCCAGAGTTGGCCAGCCAGAGATTTAGATAAAGAGCTAGCCATTTAGTTCGAAAATAGATAATGTTAAATGAAAAATTTGAAAACTAAACCACAACCTCCAAGTATATACATATAGTCTATTCCAATATCAAGCCACTAAATATAGTCCCCTAAGTAAGGGACTACCTAGTACATGTACATGTAGCTCTCCCTTAAATAATTGGGTAGGATTTACCAAGTAGCTGCCCCTTAAATAAGGTTCTGTGGTAGGGTTTAACAAGTAGCTGCTCCTTAAATAAGGTGCTGGCTGGGTATTGGGTAGGATTTACCAAGTAGCTGCCCCTTAAATAAGGTACTGTCTGAGTAAGGGGTAGGGGTTTCCCAGTAGCTGCCCCTTAAAAAAGGTACTGTCTGAGTACGGGGTAGGGGTTACCCAGTAACTGCCCCTTACATACAGTGCTGGCTGGGTATGGGGTAGGGATTACCAAATATCTGCCCCTTAAATAAGGTGCTGCTAGAATTACTAGAAAGTAAAAAAATTGGTAGTGTTTACTAAGGTGCTGTCCCTTAAATTATCAGGGTAGGGTTTACCAATATAGGTACCCCTTAAATAAGGTGCTGGGGGTAGGGATTACCATTGAATATTGTAAATTTGTATATTTGTTTTATTTTTATAGTTTCTAACAGTATGGCTGAAAGTGATGGTAATGGTATAGGAAAGAGGAAACGAAATGACAATGACACAGATACAGTGTTGGAGTTGGATTACAAGGTCTCTACTGTTTTACTATTTTTCAGGTTTATAAATATAACTGTATAATGTTCATTATTAGATTATCCACCAATATCGGGTTTGAAAATGACCTGAGAGGTCGGGTTTTAAAATCACTTGGCAGGCTAGGAGATTAAAGTTTGTTAGAAAGGGTTGGAAATGATCGGTTGAAAATGAAAATTGAGGGTTGGAAACGATCGGTTGAAAATGACCAGGGAGGGTTGGAAACGTCAGGTTTAAAAATGACCAGTGAGGATAGGAAACATCGGCTTTAAAATGACCAGAGAGGATATGAAGTTTAATTTAAAAATGACCAGGGAGGGTTGGTAACAATCAGTTAAATGACCATGGTAGGTATACTGTAGGAAACGTTAGGTTGAAAAATGATCTAGTAAATTTAGACAAACTGAATTCTTCGGGTAGAGAAATCAAAAAAGGATCTTCAAAAATCAGAAGCATGCTTTATATACCAATTATAGACATAAAAATCTCTTGGTAAAAAGAGCTTCACAGATGTTCCTATTCTGTTTGTGGGTTTGTCTATTTATATCCCAACAAATAATCAAAAATGAAATGGCCCAAGAATTTTAAATTGTATTATTTCAGCCTCTAGAATAGCCCTTAGATTTTTGAATTGTTTTATTTCTTCTGTACAGGTATTCAATGATCCTATTCACGGCCATATTGAAATCCATCCCCTTTGTATGAAAATTATTGATACACCAGAGTTTCAACGTCTACGTTATTTAAAACAACTAGGCGCTTGTTATTACGTATTCCCTGGTGCATCACATAATAGATTTGAACATTCCATAGGGTAAGTATGTTAGAATGTACATTTGATATTTCCACACCTGGAAATAACAGTTTTAGATGTACCTGACAAAATATCTGGCCCTAATGAAATGTCTGACATTTCCAACTTAGTGCAGGACATGTATTAATAATATCAAAGACAAATCTGTGCCTGACATTGTCAGTGACAGGTGCCTTATTTCCAGGCTTGGATATTTCCTATAAGATATTTAATTTATGATATTTAATAGAGAATATGTAATTTATGATGTTTGAAAAGTGAAATGAAATGGAACTAAATTCTTAACATCCTACTGGAGTTAATGAAGACGTGGCTTAGTATAAAACTCAGTAATTGTTTATTCATAAAATTGAGCCCAGGGCTTAAGCGTGGGGCAATCCGGGCGAATTCGAGCAAAAACATGCACCCGTAACACCTTGGGGCTTGACCACGGCGACTTCTCGATCACCTTGTGTAATACATGTATTGTGCTCTTTATTTTAGTGTTTGTCATCTTGCTGGTGAGATGGTCTGTAGACTTCAGAAACAACAACCAGAGCTGAAAATAACTGATGTTGAGGTTTTATGTATCAAAATAGCTGGTCTATGTCATGATCTAGGTAAGATTTTATATATATTTTAGTCTACAAATAACCTTGTTGGGTTGAATGAAACGCCTGTCACTAAGAATGTCAGACACAGATTCAGGCTTTGTCAGGCACAAAACCTCTGGTGGTGCCTGTCATTTTGTCCGGCACTGATTTGTCTTTTTGTTGATATTATTAATACATGTCCGGCACTAAGTTGCAAATGTCAGGTACTTCTTCATTATAAAAATATCTAATGTTAGGTTGAGTGATGCTGTACATCTAATGTTAGGTTGAGTGATGTATATCTAATGTTAGGTTGAGTGATGTATATCTAATGTTAGGTTGAGTGATGCTGTATATCTAATGTTAGGTTGAGTGATGCTGTATATCTAATGTTAGGTTGAGTGATGCTGTATATCTAATGTTAGGTTGAGTGATGCTGTATATCTGATGTTAGGTTGAGTGTTGTATATCTAATGTTAGGTTGAGTGCTGTATATCTAATGTTAGGTTGAGTGATGCTGTATATCTAATGTTAGGTTGAGTGTTGTATATCTAATGTTACGTCGTTGAGTGTTGTATATCTAATGTTAGGTTGAGTGATGCTGTATATCTAATGTTAGGTTTAGTGTTGTATAATGTTAGGTTGAGTGTTGTATATCTAATGTTACGTTGAGTGATGCTGTATATCTAATGTTACGTTGAGTGATGTGTATCTAATGTTAGGTTGAGTGATGTGTATCTAATGTTAGGTTGAGTGATGCTGTATATCTAATGTTAGGTTGAGTGATGTGTATCTAATGTTAGGTTGAGTGATGCTGTATATCTAATGTTAGGTTGAGTGATGATGCATATCTAATGTTAGGTGGAGTGCTGTATATCTAATGTTAGGTTGAGTGATACTGTATATCTAATGTTAGGTTGAGTGATGTATATCTAATGTTATGTTGAGTGATATATACCTAATGTTAGGTTGAGTGATAAATATCTAATGTTAGGTTGAGTGATGTGTATCTAATGTTAGGTTGAGTGATGTATTTCTAATGTTAGGTTGAGTGATGTATATATATCTAATGTTAGGTTGAGTGCTGTATATCTAATGTTATGTTGAGTGATGTATATCTAATGTTAGGTTGAGTGATGTGTAATGTTAGGTTGAGTGATGTATATCTAATGTTAGGTTGAGTGATGCTGTATATATAATGTTATGTTGAGTATATATACCTAATGTTAGGTTGAGTGATAAATATCTAATGTTAGGTTGAGTGATAAATATCTAATGTTAGGTTGAGTGATGCTGTACATCTAATGTTAGGTTGAGTGATGTATATCTAATGTTAGGTTGAGTGATGTGTATCTAATGTTAGGTTGAGTGATGTATATATATCTAATGTTAGGTTGAGTGATGCTGTATATCTAATGCCAGGTTGAGTGATGTGTATCTAAGGTTAGGTTGAGTGATGTATATATATCTAATGTTAGGTTGAGTGATGTATATCTAATGTTAGGTTGAGTGATGCTGTATATCTAATGTTAGGTTGAGTGATGTGTATCTAAGGTTAGGTTGAGTGATGTATATCTAATGTTAGGTTGAGTGATGTATATATAATGTTAGGTTGAGTGATGTATATCTAATGTTAGGTTGAGTGATGTGTATCTAATGTTAGGTTGAGTGATGTATATCTAATGTTAGGTTGAGTGATGCTGTATATCTAATGTTAGGTTGAGTGATGTGTATCTAAGGTTAGGTTGACTGATGCTGTACATCTAATGTTAGGTTGAGTGATGTATTTCTAATGTTAGGTTGAGTAATGTTTAGTAAACTTAATGTTAGGATTTTGTTTTCAGGTCACGGTCCGTTCTCACATTTATACGACAATAGATTTATACCGTTGGTTGTACCCGGATCGAAATGGACGGTGAGTGATCTACTTTACATACATTTTGTTTATTGGCACCCTACAGGTCACAATTTTTATCCGATTTATAGGGTTAACTCCCAAAGATCTAGGTTCTTTTCGACATTGGCATGTGTCGGTCCGTAAATTCATGGATTATGGTCCCTGATTGTATGGAAAATGACCATTTAAACTTGTTTTCTGTCCAATCTCTTGCAAAATGTGGGCATAAATATATGTTGCATAGCTACCATTTGTTTATATTACAAAAATTTGAATTTGTAAAGAACAAATCAATAGGCCCATTGTTGGCTGTTAGTAGCTAATAGTGTGGTGCACTTGACACTGGAAAATTGGTATCAGCGCTCACGCTGTCGATCGCCAATTCCGCCAATTGCGATAAAAATATAATCTTGGCGATAAAATATTCAATCTGGCGGATTATTTGGCGATAACTATTTCCTACATGGCGATTCTTTATTACCTTTGGCAATAATTTTTTCTAGTCATAATTACAAAGCGTTGATATCCACTACGTATAAACGCGTTACGCCTACGGTCCATTGCGCTCGGTTGAATGACAGTGAGTCAATTAACAATCAATTAGGTATCAATAGACCTATCTTTTGTCTCTTTATCAATCTCGGATTAGTGTTGATAAGTATATACGGTACGAGTAGTAATAAACTAATTAAGAGACAAAAGATTTAATATTTTATTTTCAATACGAATCGGTGGCTTTTTTATGGTTTGTATATATTCAAAATGGCGGACACGGTGTCGGTGAACAATCCTCGATCGATTCGTTTGGGATTTTTGAAATTATGACGACGGTTTGATATATTTCTGACTGAAGTTACCAGTATGTGGATTTGTTAAAATAAGATACCCTTAACTTGTCCGAAGAAGTGATGGCATTTCACAATTATGTTCAATTATCTGATTTATGTGATGTATATATTACTGCCATTTATAAATTTGCCTTTGACCTAAACTAAGACGACATATTTCCAAAACTGTTTGTGATATTAGTAAGCGTTTGCTCACAATTCCTGTTACAACTGCAGAACGTGAAAGAGGATTTAGTAGACACGTCATATATATAAAAAAACAAATACCGCAATTCATTAAAAACAAATACGCTCTGTAATTTAATGGTTGGCTACTCAGCAGTATTCGAAAGGCGGTTTCCCCGGATTTTAAAAAATCCTTCAAAAAATGTGTTTCTGCAAAGCAGAAAAGGATATTGTAATTTGTAATAGACTATGTACAGTATAAATGTAAATAAAAATGTTATAAAAATTACTGAAAATTTTAACTTTTTTTGGCGGAAGAAATATATGGCTAAAAAAATAAAAATTAAAATTGGCGGAAAAAAAATGGAACCCAGGGTGAGCACTGATTGGTATGGTTTAACTTGGTGTATATGTAGACCTAATTCTCTTCTGTGTTGAATTATTCATATCTATAGTTTAATTTCGGCTAATAATGTTCAACTTGTACTTGTGTACAACTTAAATCATAGTGTTTAATTTTGATTACCAAGCTGCTAATTAACTAGTGTTTAATTTGTTAATTAGACACTTGGTAATCAAAATTAAACAGTTGGTGATCAAAATTAAACACTATGATTTAAGATGTACACAAGTACAAGTTGAACATTATTATCCGAAATTTAACTATAGATATGAATAATTCAACACTGAAGAGAAATTCGGGCTGTATACAGTACACCAAGTTAAACCATACCAATTTTCCAGTGTGAGCAGGGTATGCTTTATCTTTCTGGAACACCTGATATCACTGCCCATTTTTATGATTTCACACAGTTAATTGATGGTAGTTATACCTTTGTATTTGAATTCAGGTAACTTGCAGATTCGCATAAAGTTGGTTTAATTTGAAAAATGTTACTGGTCCAAACTGATAAAAATACAGATCTATATTTCGTTGTTTTTTCGGTTTTTTTTACTTACGATGGCCTACACTACATGAAGATCTGACCAGTTGATTTGGAAGGTAGCTTGAAGAGGGGTTATTACGAGCCACTTTTGACACTGTGACGTTAGCCGTTAGACATTGATAAATAAATCAGCCGCTGTGAGCGTTAATGTTTTTTAGTGGTTTACCCACAGTTCCAAGCATCGTACACCAAGAAGTCGCTGTAACAGATGGTTTCATTGGCTAATCTGTCACGCTATCCAGAACGCAGATTATATAACAACTCCTCAAGATCCTAGTGTAGTACAGACAAATAAAACGAAATTTGGAACTATAAAAAACGAAACAAAGTCGGATCTGTGTTTTAATCAGGTTGTAACTGATCATTCTATGTCAAATCCTATGTAACAGTTACTGAGATCAACTGACGGGGTTTCAAATCACTGGTTGTACGTGACAAGGAGTAGGGTCGCCTGTCCAACCTTGTGGGTTTTCTCAAGGTCCTCCGGTTTCCTCCCACTGCTAAAGACCCATACGCGCAAGCGAATTATTGAAATAAAATTAAACCATATGTTAGTCTCGAAATGACTTAGTTTGTGTCGAGTGGACGTTAAACTCCATCTCTCTTTCTCTCTCTCTCTCTCTACTGAGATCAAGTATTTTATGTTTGTATATTTGTTTCCTCAATATAGCATGAAAAGGCGTCCATTCAAATGTTTCACCATTTGATCGAGGAAAACAATCTAGAGAAAGATTTTGAAGAATACGATTTGGAGCAGGTGGATGTAGAATTTATTAAAGAACTAATTGCTGGACCGTCCGATAAAGAGGTAAAGTAGGTTTGTTAATGTTGTTGTTGTTGTTGTTTATTACAGATTTAAAGGGGCCATCCTGATAACATTTTGGGGGTTAAAATTGCTTAATTTTGTATGAAAAGCCCTTAAAAGCCTCTAACTTAGATCCGAGCAACTTCTTCAAGCTATGCGATACGTTTTCAAACAACTTCAAATCGCCAGTATGGCTCGGTGGTCGAAGACTAGTGTTCTGTTTGCATTACACAGAAGTGTCTGGATAAAACGAGTCTATATATGTGCAGCTTTCAATCTAACCCTATTGACTCACTTTTAAAGCTCTCTATTGATTAAGTTAAAATTGGTATCAAATATAGTCGCGCTTTTCAAGTAAAACGACCATAACAATTTAAAAGAAAAACTTAAAACAGCTAGTGTCCAGTTAAAGCTTTTTTTGCATTCGTTCAAACTACTCAATATTTTAAACTGAAGTTTTCAGACAAGGTAAATACACTATTCTTCTATATTTTGGCGTTTAAATTTCATACGTTCATGAAATTTGGGCTGGCCCCTTTAACGTCCAATACAATGAATATGATATTATATGGACAGGTTGATTTAATTTAATTATTTACAGGTGAAAATTGTTAAAAACACAAAATAAAAAGGGTCCTCGGGTATCAAAAAGTTCCTTGAAGCACTATTATAAATTCGCTGTCGTGAGAAGAGAGGGCGGATCATCTTCTCCCTTTGTCATAATAACATTGTTCAGGGGGGCGTGACTTGTGCCACGGCTGTGTCAGGAATAGCTGGTTAAATATCTTCCAAATTATTCAATGGTCTAAAACCACATTGTCAAATTCTTCAAAGAAATATCATCGGCGGTATAATCTTCGTTAAAATTTTGTTCATCTGAGATCTAATAAATAAGCAACTTTTTTGACTGAATGGAACTGGCGCTTCCTGTTAGTTCCACTGCCACTAGGTTTCATTTTGACAGGTATAAATTAGCTTCAATATTATCAAAAAGTCAATCTAAAAACCAAGTCAAAGATTAAAGTATGAGGCTGATGTTTCTGTGATGATATCCCAGTATTACTACACAATTCTAAACCCTGATTGGTCGTTATATTTAGCGTTCTTTAAATATGTATGACAGCATACATTGAATCCAGGGCCCGATTCCTAGAATATTCTTAAGCACGTTCTTATGCTTAGATTTTAGTCGACTTTGCATTTAAGTAAACTTACCTTATTTTGTGTTCCAAGAAAATTCTTAAGAACGGCCTTGTGCTTCGATTTTAAGTAGACTTCATTGTAAGCACAAGAACGTTATTATGCGTTCCAAGAAAAAACTTAAGCACAACTTCGTTCTTAAACATAGCCAGTCTAAGCACAAGTCCCAAGCAAGGTATAGGGCTTGCTTACCAACCTTAAGTCTGTTTCTGCTTCAAAAAGATGGCTGACCGTAGGAGCTATTCGACGGCATTTCCGACACCCTTTGATACCAAAGAGACAATTACAAGACAGGTAAAATTCTTCTCAAAAAGAAATTAAGAATGCTATAGAAAATTTTGCATCTAGGGCCTTATAGGCCTACCCTGAAACCAATTTATGTATTTGCCAATTAGTAAACAATAGGCTACAAACACACAGGCTGATCAGGCGCACTCACAATTATTCCGTTAGTTTGAAGGCCTATGTGTCTGCGTTTTTTAAAAATATATTTTGGCACATTTCATAATTATGTAGGCCTATACAGGGGACATGTCAATCAAATCAACTACAATGAAGCAGACGACAAATTTATGACGTAATTCGCACACCAAAGTTATTTTATGACGTTAAAGAGCATCGTAGTCTCAGTGTATGGTAAGCTTTACCAGTCACAATGTGCTTAGACTTGTACTTGACTTGTGCTTACGTAAGAATGGTCTTGAGAATTTTCTAGGGACGGTATTTTTAAAAGATTCTTACGTAAGTAAAAGTGAAGTATGACTTTGTGCTTACTTTAAGAATTTTCTAGGAACCGGGCCCTGGTGTATCAGGATTACGGTGTATGAGAACTTACTAAAATTACTGATAAATCGGGACTGCAGGTTTAAAGGGTTAAAACACCATTTTATTAGATCTGTGTATGTAGTAATTGATGATATAATTACTGATAAATCGAGACTGCAGGTTCAAAGGGTTGAATCACCATTTTATTAGATCTGTGTATATAGTAATTGATGATATAATTACTGATAAATCGAGACTGCAGGTTCAAAGGGTTGAATCACCATTTTATTAGATCTGTGTATATAGTAATTGATGATATAATTACTGATAAATCGAGACTGCAGGTTCAAAGGGTTGAATCACCATTTTATTAGATCTGTGTATAGTAATTGATGATATAATTACTGATAAATCGAGACTGCAGGTTCAAAGGGTTAAAACACCATTTTATTAGATCTGTGTATATAGTAATTGATGATATAATTTATCTTTTTCTAGTCTGGTAAACCGGTGGGTATTCATTTAGCTTTATCTACTGTCGCATACAAAATTTTTAAAACATGTCTATCTAATATCCTTAAAGGTGCATTCCCGGGTACAAACTTTGTGATTTGACGATATATTTGGACCAAACACATTTAAAGTAACCAATCTATCAAAATTTTTCGCGTAATCTAGTATTTTTCTAGTAAGATTGGGTGTCTATACTTTTCATAAATACCAAATTTGCCATACTTTTATTGGAAATAACCAGCCGATAAATACTTTGCTGGGAACCCATCTTTAATGACATTTAGAAAGAGGTATAAAATTCATAATATTTAACACAACTTTATGGATTTACTACTTCTTCGTTTATTACATGCAACGTTCCAATACTCTTACAGGTATCTTTATCAAGCAATGATCAATAATGAACAACAACCTCCATTTATTGTACATCCATGAAGAAGACAATAAAAACATAACATTAATTAAGAGTTAAAACACCAACATTTCCCTATAAATGTAGTAACAATAGCCACTGCCATTAATTAATATAATAATATAATCTAATCCTATCCAATAATGTGCAAATTTTTTCTGGCTTTTGACTTTTGTTTTAATCTGATCAAAATACAGATCTATATTATTTCGTTTTTTATACTTTTTTGATGGCCTAAACTACATGAAGATCTGACCAGTTGTAGTGGGAGGTTGCGTCAGGGCTTTTGACACTATATGAGTAAATGCAGGAGGACTGCACTACACGCAAAACAAAAAATCTACAAGATAAACCTGCGGACAAGACAGAAAATAGACATTGCAAAAACTAAACAATTATCAAATCAAGTGAATGGATCCGGGGGCCAGCCGTAAGCGTCCACTGCGCTGTACAGTCCCGGGCCTGTCTTGGTACAAGCTTCACTAAAATGATTTACATAAAAGACGTAACAAAGAAAAAGCGACCGATCTTGTAAGTGGTGGTCTCTTTAATGGCGATAGTCAGCCAATTGACATCAGACTTTTGATAACTTATCCGCGTTGATGTTTCTACTGGGCAAGGTAAACACCGTTTCATTGGCTAATCCCTCACATTAATCAGAACACGGGTTATATAACAAACTTTCTAGATCCTGGTGAAGTAAAGACAAGTGAAACGAAATTTTGAAATATAAAAAACGAAATGAAATAGGATCTGTGTTTTAATCAGATTGGCTTTTGTTTATCAATGTACCTCTAGCTTAATACCCAACAATCCTGTAATAACCCACACAGTTTAATAAAACAATATCAGGTGTGGGGCTTGTTGATTATTTGCTAGACCTGTAGAATAATTACACAATATTTGGTGACTCTGTTTGTTCATTTTCTCCTAGACCTGTAGAATTATTACACAATATTAGATGTGGGACCACAGCTGATCAGCTTTTTGTTTATCTGCTAGACCTGTATCATAATTACACAATATTTGGTGTGGGACCACAGCTGATCAGCTTTTTGTTTATCTGCTAGACCTGTATCATAATTACACAATATTTGGTGTGGGACCACAGCTGATCAGCTTTTTGTTTATCTGCTAAACCTGTATCATAATTACACAATATTTGGTGTGGGACCACAGCTGATCAGCTTTTTGTTTATCTGCTAGACCTGTATCATAATTACACAATATTAGATGTGGGACCACAGCTGATCAGCTTTTTGTTTATCTGCTAGACCTGTATCATAATTACACAATATTTGGTGTGGGACCACAGCTGATCAGCTTTTTGTTTATCTGCTAGACCTGTATCATAATTACACAATATTTGGTGTGGGACCACAGCTGATCAGCTTTTTGTTTATCTGCTAGACCTGTATCATAATTACACAATATTAGATGTGGGACCACAGCTGATCAGCTTTTTGTTTATCTGCTAGACCTGTATCATAATTACACAATATTTGGTGTGGGACCACAGCTGATCAGCTTTTTGTTTATCTGCTAGACCTGTATCATAATTACACAATATTTGGTGTGGGACCACAGCTGATCAGCATTTTGTTTATCTGCTAGACCTGTATCATAATTACACAATATTTGGTGTGGGACCACAGCTGATCAGCTTTTTGTTTATCTGCTAGACCTGTATCATAATTACACAATATTTGGTGTGGGACCACAGCTGATCAGCTTTTTGTTTATCTGCTAGACCTGTATCATAATTACACAATATTAGATGTGGGACCACAGCTGATCAGCTTTTTGTTTATCTGCTAGACCTGTATCATAATTACACAATATTTGGTGTGGGACCACAGCTGATCAGCTTTTTGTTTATCTGCTAGACCTGTATCATAATTACACAATATTTGGTGTGGGACCACAGCTGATCAGCTTTTTGTTTATCTGCTATATCTTGTTCAATAATTAAAGGGACAATAACACTCTTGCTGGCTTGACAGGTCCCGAAAAAAAATATTAGCCTTATTCTAAATACTAGATGTTTAAGTGTCCTACCTGTTGTGTAAATTATCCATTACAACCTATCTTACTTGTCCAGGGGGTTTGAAAATATGTTTAAATCCAAGTTACATTTAAAAGTGTTTACGTAAAGCTTTTCAAATTATATTGTTACCATGCAGTTAAATTTTTTCAATTTTTTAAATTTAGTGTGTTAAGATGAAATTTGTATCATCAATTAATTGGAATATTGTAAAATAGTACAATTTGTTGACCAGAATAATGATTGGGGTATATTTTTCAGTTACAACAAGAGTGGTATAGGGGCTTTAAACATTTAGGATTGGGGAGCTTAGCTACACATGTATACCCCCTATAATGACTGTAACATGTATTAATGTCAAAATCATCTAATTTGTACTTGTGTCCAGTTTAAAGCTGACTGATTAATTATAATGAGTGTCCAGTTCACAAGTATAAGGGCATAAAATTGTAATTCTATTTGGCTTCAATCTTCTTTTTTTTACTGTCCCCTGCCTTGCGGAGAAAGCAGGGGACTATTATAATGTGTTCATCTGTCTGTCTGTCCGTCAAACTTTTTGGGACACCATAACTCTCCTTATGAAGCTAGAATATTCAAACTTGGTGTAGGTGCTTATTGGGTCGATGCATTGATAGGCAGAGATAAGCAATTTATTTAATGGTGCATTTTGGCATTAGGCTAACGAGCGATAAGTAATTTGATTGGTCAAAAAAATTTATCATAACAATTCTGCTATTAATTGAGGTAGAATGTTTAATCCTGATGTTGATGTTCATTAGGTGGTCTAGAGTGCCGCGCTTCGACCTCTAGCTGGCCTGTCACCTCTGGCTTGGGGCTGTGGTTTCAAGCTCTGGTGTGAGCGTATGTGACATGGAGATAGGGGCACCTTCTCAGACTCGTGGGTTTCCTCTGGACACTCCGGTGTCCTCCCACTGCTAAAGACCCCTACGCGCAAGCGAATTATTGAAAAAAAATTAAACCATATGTTAGTCCCAAAATGACCTAGTTGTGTTGAGTGGATGTTAAACCCCATTTCTCTCTCTCTCTCTCTCTCTTAATTTAGGATTCAGATGTTATAAAAATTATAGATAAGTTCTTTATTTGAACAAGCCCCAAAATCAACTCTGTAGACCCATGGAGGGCTCAGCTACAGCTTGGATTTAAAAAGGATTTCCTGATTGATTAAATCATAAATGGCGCCCCATGCGGAGATTATTAACAATTACGTTGACATCAGTTAAATCGAGGCTAAATGATAGAGTGTACTTAGTGAGGCCGCTGTTGAACGATATTCTACATGCTAATGAAAACTTTACTTGATAATCGAGATTATGTAGGTGGAGTTGACGCCTGTCAATCAAATGATCGGCCAAAGTGAAGATACATTTGACTACCATTTCTAGTCAAATATTACAACGATGATAACTATGTTCAGAATAAATTATTTGACCGAAATTTTCAATATATTCTTCTTTCATCATCTACTTATAGCAAGAATGGTCAACTCTCTATAAAAAATCTCCAATAATGTATCTTTAACTTTAAAGCCACAATAACACTCTTTTTGTAACTGAATAATATGTTCCAATCTTTATTCTGGTCAACAATTTGTACTATTTTACAATATTTCAATTAAAAAATGATACAAATTTCATCTTAACACACCTAATTTTAAAAATTGGAAAAATTCAACTACATGCCGTAACATGGTTTGAAAAGCCTTACTTAAGCACTTTCAAATGCAACTTGGATTTAAACATATTTTCGAACCCTCTGGACAAGTAAGATAGGTTGTAATGGATAATTTACACAACAGGTAGGACACTTAAACATCTTGAAGTTAGAATAAGGCTAAAAAACAATTTCTGGACCTGTCAAGCCAGCAAGAGTGTTATTGTCCCTTTATAAGTAAAGACCACACAAATCAACAAATCACGTATTTTTACCTCATGTTAAAGAGTTCAAGTCATTCTATAGATCACAAAAAAAAAAATATAATTAACCATTTTTAAATAGATTTTTTTATTTTTTACAGATTTATAAAGGTCGACCCAACAAGAAATATCTGTATGAGGTAAGTTTATAATAATATCCATCATCAGTTATCACTTGAAAATTTGTTAATTAGACACTTGGTAATCAAAATTAAACACTTCATTATCAAAATTAAACACTATGATTTAAGATGTACACAAATACAAGTTGAACACTATTAGCCGAAATTAAACTATAGATATGAATAATTCAACACAGAAGAGAAATTAGGGCTATATACGCCAAGATAAACCGTACTAAGTTTCTAGTGTTTCATCCAATTGAAATTTTTGATCCAGTCTCCACGCAGATGTACCAGCCTGTCTAGCTTTCATTACTCTTCGTGGGGGGTTGGGATGGCCTAGTGGTCTAGAGTGCCGCGCTTCGACCTCTAGCTGGACGGCCACCTCTGGCTTGCGGCTGTAGTTTCGAGCCCTGGTGTGAGCATATGTGGCATCGAGATAGGAGCGCCTTCTCAACCTTGTGGGTTTCCACCGGGCACTCCAATTTTCTCCCACTACTAAAGACCCCTACGTGCAAGCGAATTATTGAAATAAAAATTAAAAACCATGTTTGTCCCGAAATGACCTAGTTGTGTTGAGTGGACGTTAAACCCCATTTCTCTCTCTTTTAATTACTCTCTAAGGGAGTGTTGCCGTACCCTTCTCCTGTTTCTAGTGAATTCAGTCTTATACGGGCAATTCCACAGTAACGGAATTACATTCTGAGTTGTTTGGTACTGTAAAACAGCTTGCAGATTTTTGCTTTTGGCTTCTTTGGTGTTACAATCTGAATAAAACACAGATCCCATTTCATTTCGCTTTCTTAGTTCAAAATTTCATTTACTTGTCTTTACTACTCTAGGATCTGGAAGAGTTATCATTGACGTGTTCTGTTTACAATGAGTTCTTAGCCTTTTGATGCACGGAACTGTGGGTAAATCACTAGAAACGTCAACTCTGATTGATTAATAATTGTCTGAAGTCGTAGAGTCAAAAGCCGCTCGTTTGATCTCTGATGTGAACTCTCAGTATCACTTGTCAGATTTATATGTAGTGTAGACCATTGAAAGTATAAAAGACCCAAAAGAAATCCTGATCTATGTTTTTTAATCAGATTATTGGTGTTAAATCTGTTATAAAGTGAGAGCTAACACGCGTAAATATCTCTAAAAAAAAATGTAGAAGGCTTCTGTGTAGGTTAGGGGGGTGGGTGGTGGATAGCTGAATTGTTAGCACGAGCGTGCTGTATCAAATGTCTGTCATTGACTAAACTAGTGAAGTTTCGTTTCCTCCCACTGCTAAAGACCCCTACGCGCAAGCAAATTATTGAAATAAAATTAAACCATATTTAAATCCCAAAATGACATAATTTGTGTCGAGTGGAAGTTAAACCCCATTTCTCTCTCTCTCTGTAGGTTAACCCAATGGTAATGGAATTACAAGTCAAAACCTCTCATTAAGTTAAGCGTAGTTATTTAAGAAACTCTGTGGTCGCCTGTCCAACCTCAGGGGTTTTCTCCGGGTCCCCCGCTTTCCTCCCGCTGCTAAAGACCCCTACGCTCAAACAAATTATTGAAATAAAATTGAACCATGTTTGTCCCAAAATGACCTAATTTAGGTTAGTCCACATATATCTCTCTTAAGAAACTCTGTGATTTATAAGGACAGGGTCCGTATTCAAAGGTTTTCTAAAAGTTAAGTAAAAATACTTACTTTTTCAACTTAACCAAGTGTTTAACCTTAAATCGGTATTCAAAGGCTCTATTTTACATATGCTTGGCTGTGTGAAAACTTAACTCCACGCTTAAATTATGGAAAACTGACATTCGCCAAATAGCACAAATTTTCAATTTATGGAATACCCTCCACTGCCAAAAATCACGAATTTATATCATTGCAAGCAAGTTATGTCCCCTTAAGAGCATCGCATATTTTATTCAATTCTTAGTTTACATTACTAGGAAAATGTTTTGTCGAAATATTATATTGTAACACATGAAAATAGTATGATTATAATTCTGGATAAATTATTATAGTGGCATCCTTTGCCGGAATTTCAGTTTTCATAGACTTTTTTTTAAAATTCCATTTCAATACATTAGAATAAAAAGTGGTAGTATAATGATGGATATTATAAACTTTAATTATTTATGACACAAATAGAAAACAACATATTAGCCATACACAATGACATTTATCTTCTAAGTTAGACAGGACAAATCATACAGTGTTTTTTTTTATATAAATCTATTATTTGAGAAATTCATAGACATTGTGTAACTACCTACATTTTAGATTGACGGCACATTGTGTGTACGAAAGATGCATGTTGCATTATATTTTACCTGAATAAATACTACGGATTATGTCTATATGGGAATGAGCTGTAAAAAAAACGTCTGTTTAATAACTCGGTATCCTTTCATTTTATTCAATCAGTATCAATCAGTGTTGTTACGCGTGAAAACTGATCAGGTTGGTCGTTTAATAAGACAAAAGATTAATAAACAGATAATCCCGGGTTGATTGTTCTTTTTACATTTCTTTTTACCTGATCAGTGGGGTTCCAGTTAATTAACTACTACTCACGGGATTAGCGGGAGTGTTACAAAGAACGAACAACAATGGCCGTTGAATAGCCGATGGTTTGTTGATTTCATTAGTAAAATCGTGACCGTTGAAACAAGAGAATTTTGACGGGGGGAATTAATCATGATGCCCGTTGCACGCGTTATCAATTCAGACCCTTTCTTAGTGTTAATTAGTGATAGTAGTTATTTCAAGCCAAGTGAGTAAGTCATGTCAAGACAGTTCAGTATCGTTCGCTTAAGCGAGAACGTAATTTCCGTGACAGTTCACCCTCGTTCGCTCAAGCGAGAACGGGATTCTCCGAGATGTGCTCGCTTAATGGATGAAATAGCATGATCGGGAGCTAATATAAGTGCCCGCTGCACGCGTTGAACAGGTGCGTGTTTAGTAGAGGTTAGATTACTTAAAAAACGCTCGGGGGGATTTTTTGGTGTTCGTTGAAGCGAGTGTTCGCTGATTATGAGTGCACGCCGTAGCAAGCTCTACTGTAGTTAAGTGACTATCTTAGACTTGAGATAACCTTTGAATACGGACCCTGGTCTACATTTTTTAAAATGGGACATAAAGTAATGTTCTGCGAAATATTTCAGCTCATCCATTTTTTAATATTACTTAATGGGTTATTGCCCTTGATCAGGTTTTATTGTCTTGTGATAGCTCCTATAACCTGCACAACAATAAAAAATGTGACAATATATCGTTGTGGACTGTTTGATCAATTTGTTTTGTTGCCTGGCAACTTATCTTCATTTTATGTTTTAGATTGTCGCTAATAAGCGAAATTCGATGGATGTGGATAAATGGGATTATTTTGCTCGTGACTGTTACATGCTTGGTATCAAGAATAATTTCGATCAT
This sequence comes from Patella pellucida, assembly GCA_917208275.1. Lineage (NCBI taxonomy): Eukaryota > Metazoa > Mollusca > Gastropoda > Patellidae > Patella > Patella pellucida. Next base: position 5,749,614 of record OU795039.1, on the reverse strand, counting down.
AATCGTTTCTTGCGATTTTTTCGTGTTATTGAAGATAATAACGGGGAAAAGCAAATCTGTCTACGTGATAAAGTAAGTCTAATTCTTATAAGTGTAGGGACCACGGTGGCTACTTGAGTAAGAGGCTGGTTCGCTAGCCTGGACGTCGGGTTTTTGATCCCTGCATTGGCCGAGAAAGTTCATCCAGATTTTCCGGCGTGGTTCCCTTGTCAGTGATGCAAGACGGAGGGCCTGACAAGGACAGTTGTCTAGTCGTTTGGATGGGACAAAAAACTAAGGTCCCGTGTACACATTGGCGAGCACGAAAAGGATCCCTTGACAGTTGGAATTTGATATTGAGTAGGCCGTAGCGCTGCTATCCGGGCAAAATTTTCCTCATAGCACACTGTATGGCGTATGCCCATCTTCATTAGCCCAGTTCGAGTAGGACAGTAGGACGTTAAACCCCATTTCATTTTGATTATTATACGCCCATTATAATGTTGAGGTATATTATATAATGTTCGGCTATCAGTCACAGTCTCCTGTGAACACTGTACGTACAGGTTCGAGTCAGCTCCCTATTTACAGTCCTGAAATGTTGCGAACATGTTAGAGAACGGGCTTGCAGATCGTTTTAAAACTTTATAGTATACAGGGAAAAAGATTGATTATGAGGTTAAAATTTCTACATATTTGAATATTTTTTAAAGTGATTTTAAAATTTGTGTTCTGTCCTTAATTTTTTTTAATTTTGTAACAGGAGGTTGAGAATTTATATGACATGTTTTACACTCGTAAAACTCTACATAGTCGAGCTTACCAACATGCTGTTACCCAGGCTGTAGAGAGCATGTGAGTATATTTCAAGATGGCGACCTAACTGGCTGAACATGAAACAGCTCCCTGGCATACCATTCAGGCGCTTATTTTAAAACAAGTTCAAAACCACTTTAACTTTTCTGACCTCTTTGGTCAAAGGTTAGAGTTATTTTGTTCTTGCACACTTCGATAACTCCAGCGCAGCATGAAACGGCATTTTTCCGGGAATGTAACTTACTTCGTGCTACACATGTTAAAAGTGAGCTGGAGGCAGGGTTTTTAAGACAACCCGTTCAGACAGCCAGTTTAAAATAAAAAGCCTTCTCGAAGACAGGTCATGAACTAGGGTTTTGAAGTTGGTTTTTTTGCCCCTCCTTTGCATTCAGACAACAAAATTGAACTGGTTTAAGGTTTCCCACGGATTTTTATACCAATTCAACTTAAGCGCCTGAAAGGGCTTTAAGTTTCTAGATAATTTCCCATGAAGTGGATTGACATTTGAAATTTCAACATAGGGTAGATCGTAGCGCCACTGTTCGTGTAAATTTCCCTCTTAGCACACTGTATCGTGTAGAACAGTAGGGTGGTAAACCCCATTTCATTTCTATCTAATTTAACCTAGTTGGTGCGGATGCTAAACCCCATTTCATTTCTATGATGATTTATATTTAATCTTGCTGTTATGGTGATAATCTATTGTTATGGTGATGATAATCTATTGTTATGGTGATGATAATCTATTGTTATGGTGATGATAATAATATTCTGTTGTTATGGTGATAATAATCTGTTGTTATGGTGATAATAATCTGTTGTTAAGGTGATAATAATATGTTGTTATGGTGATAATAATAATAATCTGTTGTTATGGTGATAATAATAATAATTTGTTTCTATTTAAACTAGGATTGTAGATGCATTGGTAATAGCTGATAAATGTAAAACGTTTACATTTCTGGGTAAAAATAAGTAAGTATATTTATATTTCTGGTAAAGATGCAATCCCAGATATATCTATATTTCTTTTAAAGGAACTGTCCCAGATGTATTCTATGTTATTTCGTGAATAAAAAGGTGTACAGTACATGTATAAATATGTCCAACCTCTTGGGTTTTCTCAGGGTCCTCCAGTTTCCTCCCACTGCTAAAGCCCCCTCCCTATACACAAGCAAATTATTGAAATAAAATTAAACTATATGTTAGTCCCGAAATGATCTAGTCTGTGTCAAGTAGACGTTAAACCCCATTCTCTCTCTCTCTTTGGAACATTAAAAAGAGGGAAAAGTGTATATTATTAATGTAATAATGTATATAAAGTGATATGTTCGATAATATTTATCCATTGTTGTGTAGAAATTTTTTTGAATTAATTTATCTTATCAAAAAAGCACATGTTCAAAAAACATCAATCTATCCTTAGCTCTCCTGGTAGAGAAACGTTTAAAACCCCTTATTTTCTGGTGTGGTTTCCCGTTGTTAGACAGGCAGGACGGAGGGCCTGACAAGAACAGCTGTCTAGTCGTTCGGATAGGAAAATAAATGAGGTCCTGTATACACATTGGTGTGTACATTGAAGATTCTTTGACAGTTGGAATTCGATACAAGAGTAGGTTTTGGTGTCGCTGTCCAGGCAAAATTTCCTGTATGGCATAGGCCCACATGTATGACCGTGCTCATTAGCCCCGTCTGAGCAGAACCACATTTCAGAAAATTATAGCATTGTTTGCAGCAGGTCTCTTTGTTTTCAGACTTGCTTATCTCTAGACTTTAGATTTTAGGCGTTGTTTTTGTAAAACATTTAAAAAGTCCCAAGATGTTTTTGTCATTTAAAAAATAGGATGTACATTTTTCATGGTCTTAAAATATTTTTCAGCAAACCTCTATGTTTAAGTGAATGTATCAACGATATGGTGGCGTATAAGAAACTTGATGATACAATCTTTCAGAGATTAATGTGGTCGACAGACCCAGAGTTACAAGGTGCCCGAGATCTGATTGATAGAATCCAGAAACGTCAGTTATATCGTTGTGTTGGCTCAACGCATCGTCCAGAAGGTCTGGATAAGGTGAGATGAGACCAGTAACATGATGTTGGATTAGGGGGGTTGGGGGGGGGTGATCACGTGGCTAAGTGGGTAAGGCACTGGCTCGCTGGCCTGGAGGTCGAGTGTTTGATCCCTGCATTGGCTGGGAAAGTTTTTCTTGAAGGTTTCCCTTTTCAATGATGCGGAAGGGAGGACCTGACAAGGACAGCCGCTAGTTGTTCGGATGGGACCAAAAACCAAAGGCAGTTGGAATCGATATAAGAGTAGGCAGTAACACCGCTGCCCTGGCAAAATGTCCCTCTTAACAGACTGTATGGCGTATGTCTGTCATCCAGTAGCCCAGGTTACGTGCATAACAGTAGGACGTTATACCCTATTTCATTTTGTTTCATTTCACGTGGGTTGGATGGCCGAGTGGTGTAAACCATACTTGTTAGATCATGAGGTCTGTCATGGAGTCAAGTAGCGTTGTTTCCATTCTCGGCTTGTAGGGATCACAGTAGCTAAGTGGATAAGGTGCTGGTTCGCTAGCCTGGAGGTCGGGTGTTCGATCCCTGCATTGGCCGCGAATGGTTAATCTCGATTTTCCAGCGTGGTTTCCCCTTGTCAGTGATGAAGAAGGGGAGTCTGACAAGGATGAAAAACCGAGGTCCCGTGTACACATTGGAGTGCACGTAAAAGATCCCTTGGCAGTTGGAATTCGATAAAAGAGTAGGCCGTAGTGCCACTGCTCGGGCAAAATTTCCCTCATAGCACACTGTATGGCGTTTGCCCGTCTTCAATTAGCTCAGGTTAAGTGCATAACAGTAGGACGTTAAACCCCATTTCATTCATTCATTCTTTTAAATGCTCTATCGATATATCATACAGATATTATTTTCTTGTAAATATGCAAATGTCCCCGTTACCTACAAAAGAATATATATGCAATATAGCTTCTCCACTGCTCAAGGGGGGGGGGGGGGGTCACAGTGGTTAAGTGGGTAAGGCACTGGCTCACTGATCTGGAGGTTGGGTGTTCAATCCCTGCATTGGCCGAGAAAGTTCATCCAGATATTCCAGTGTGGTGTTCCCCCTTGTCACTGATGAAGGACGGAGAGCCGAACAAGGACAGCTGTCTAGTCATTAGGATTGGGCAAAAAAACGAGGACCCGTGTTCACATTGGCATGCATGTAAAAGATCCCTTGACAGTTGGAATTCGATATAAGAGTAGGCCGTTGTGCCATTCTCTGGGCAAAATCTCCCTCATAGCACACTGTATGTCGTAGCATGCCTTCATTAGCCCATTTCGAAGCAGAACAATAGGACATTAAACCGTAAAACCCCATTTCATTTCGACTACTAAGATGATCTAGCTGCTGTGGGGGTGTGTTTCGTTGCCTGGCAACCTTTCTTTATTTGACAGGAAGGAGATAAAAAGGTGCTAGAAGAAATCGCGCAGATGGATAAAGAATTAGAACCTGAATTTCTCACATTGTCGGTTAGTTTATTTACATTTTATAAAAGACATTCATCATATGACAGGAACGAGGTGATGGGCAGTGTGCACGCTGCATCATAAGCTCTGTCTTTGGGTCAAGTGGTGTGTTTCCGATTCTCCACTTGTAAATGACAAGGATAAGGGTCACCTGTCCAACCTCGTGGGTTTTCTCTGATTCTTCCGGTTTCGCCCAAATGCTAAAGAACCATATCAAGCGAATTATTGAAATAAAATTGAAGCATATCTTAGTCCCATAATGACCTAGTAGTTTTTTTTCTGTCTCTCATATGACGGTCATTGATGTACAAGCCCCATTGACTCCCATGAAGCGTCAACGAGACACAACAAGAATAAACAAATGAAAATACCGAAGTAGCGGATAGCATTCGTTGCTTGAACACGTATCGAGTTCTCAACGACAATTTTGGAGAAAATTGCTAATCTTTAAAGCAAAACTTTGTCATGGAGGGCAAGTGTTGAGGTGCACGTAAAATGGCTAGGACTAATTAATATGTCCAATTAACAATGTGTGTCAAGGGTTGCGAAATTCTGGACATTTTTCAGTCAACACCCGAGTCGAACCGGTATGTAGGGGTTAAGGAAAAAGCCCCTTGTTCACTGGGCCAGCCAAAACTGACGTGTAGACTCCTAAAACCTATCATGTAAATACTATATGCTAGGTTGCCCTTAGTTGCCTTCATTGTTGTCCTGGGTTACCTTTGATTGTTGCCCTTGATTGCCTACAAAAAACTAAATATGGGACTTCTCAAGCAACTTAGCTGCTGTGAGAATAGGTTTCATTATTGATAAAATTTAAATATATCCTTCATTATTTCAGTCTGTACATTATGACTATGGTATGAAGAATAAAAATCCAGTTGATCGGACCCGATTTTACTCAAAATCCAACCCTAACGAGTGTAAAAAACTTCGTAAAGATCAGGTATGTTTTTACGATCAGGGCTAGATGTGTTTACATAAGGGCTAGATGTGTTTACATCAGGGTTAGATGTGTTGACATCAGGGCTAGATGTGTTTACATCAGGGCTAGATGTGTTTCCATCAGGGCTAGATGTGTTTACATCAGGGCTAGATGTGTTTACATCAGAGCTATACATGTTTTTTAAGGGCTAAACGTGTTTACATCAGGGCTAGATGTGTTTACATCAGGGCTAGATGTGTTTACATCAGGGCTAGATGTGTTTACATCAGGGCTAGATGTGTTTACATCAGGGCTTTACGTGTTTACATAAAGGCTAGACGTGTTTACATAAAGGCTAGACGTGTTAACATCAGGGCTAAGATGATTCAGAGGGTTCGCGCAGATTGCATATATAGAAATCCAATAGATTCTCACAAAAAATGACTAATTTCTAGCCCTGAACTGAGCTCCCGTTTACACATCGGTGTGCAAATAAAATAAACCTTAAAATTTGGCATTCGATAAAGCGTAATTTGAAACATTATTGTCCGTCAAAAATTCACTTCCAGCAAGACGCCTTCACTAGCCGTATACATACAGATGATTAGATAGATCCCTTTCGATTTTATTTCATTTCATTTTCAATCTTCTTTTCAGGTCTCTCAGCTGCTTCCAGAGCATTTTCAAGAAGATATGATCCGAATCTTCTGCAAGGAACATAATCCACACATCATCCAAGCTGCAAAAAAAGCTTTTGAAAATTGGTGTCTTAAAAATGAATTAGTGGCTAAGGTAGTCGCTTATTATATTGTATTCTGGACAAAATTCTCCGAATGGACGAATATAAAGTCATATCTGCATGATTCTGATAAACTCAGCTTCAAGAATTCGCATGGAGAAAAATGATCCTTTATTCTGTAACTGTTTGTGTATGTGAGAGCACCATGGTGGCTCAATATTCAGGCGCTGGCATACCAAACAGAAATGAAATCAAATGAGGGGGTTTAATGTCATACTGTTCTGCTCCTAAACTGGGCTAATAACACTGGAAAATTGGTATGGTTTAACTTGGTGTATATAGCCCTAATTTCTCTTCTGTGTTGAATTATTCATAACTATAGTTTAATTTCGGCTAATAGTGTTCAACTGCTAAAGACCCCAACGCTGAAACGAATTATTGAAATAAAATTAGTCCTGAGTTTGTGTCGCATGGACGTTAAACCCCATTTCTCTCTCTCTTTCCTTCCCAACTGACTGACTAGACACTGTCCTTGTCAGCCCCCCCCCCTCCCCATATTCACCTTTCATAACCAGGGACTGAGAAGCATGTCAGAAAATCCTGAGGAACACTTTATTAGCCAATACCACGATGGCATCTTACTGTGTCACACAGTTCCCTTGTGGTACAATCAGTCGAAATCTGCATTTTTAAAAACAAATTTGAACTTCTTTTATTATTCAGACAGAGAGATGGGTTTTAACACCAGCCAAAGCCCAACATATAATGAGTTCGAGTCCAGCAGATTCAGCAACTGTAACAAGCCATGATATTCCCAGTTTTGAAAGGAGTAAAAAAAATTTATTCTCCAAAGATAGCAATAAGGTATGGTAAGCTTACTCTTCTGGACACCTGTTACCACTGTTTATCACCCAATAATACATTTGACAGTAGATATCGCTTGTGTGATAAATTACATAATCTACTGTGATATATACACAGTGGTGATATCGCTTTACATAAATTTGATTGGTCAATCAAAAAGGAACTACTTTCTTTTATTTTAAAGAAACCACTTTGTTTAAGTAAAGAGTGACTTTTTTATAAAAAAAAGGAAACTGCTTTTATTTAATTGACCTTGAAGGACAAAACTGGGTCAGTATCTAGGACTATACAAAAGCTAAACTGCTTTCAAAAAATGATGTATCACTACGCTGTAATGTAATTAGGTTCTATAAAAGTGAAATCTATACCAAAGAATTATATTTATTTATTTGTGCATGTAAGAAAGGATTGGGTGATAAATAAAATCTCCAAGTCGTGTTTTTTGATACCAAAAAATATCAACACACGTTGATAAAGTAAAAAAACTCGGCAGAGCCTCGTAATGAAGACAGAAAATATTCGACCACATCGCATCAATAAGAACGCCTATTATAATAACAACACTTCCAGATCCTAGTGTAGTAAAGACATGTAAACGAAACAAAATAGGATCTGTGTTTTAAGCAGATTGGAGGTTAGTTTTGCTCTGACAGTGGCGTTTCTGGCTAGGCCTCATTGAATTCCAACTGTACATGTACGCCAATTATCCCAGAATGACAAGACATTGTTCAATTCTGTCCTACACGTCTGCCAAAGGAAAACCTAACAAGGTAACAAGGACCTTCACGGACCCAGAATGACTAGACATTGTTCAATAAAATAAAAACCAAGTACAAACAATCCAAACCATTAGACAAAATTCAACGTCCTAAAAATTAAAAAAAAAACAAAAAAAAACGGTATAGGCAAAATAGTGTAAACAGCATATGGACTGTTCAATGTCTGCCAAAGGAAAACTCAACAAGGACCTTCGAGGACCCAGAATGACTAGACATTGTTCAATGTCAGACCCTCGGTCCTGCACGTCTGCGCAAGGAAAACCTAAACAAGGACCTTCACGGACCCAGAATATATCATATATCATATATTTTTACAACTCCTAATAAATGGTTTCTTGTTTTTCTTTCTAGAAACCCAGAACGGAATAAAGATAACAGATTAAAGCAGCTTTTTAACCGTCTTCAGAAGAGGTTGCTTTTATTTTCTGTAAAAGGGGTGATTTTAACTGTTTGTAAAAGGGGGCTGTTTGAACATAGATAGTTGAGGTTATTTTAACCATATGTTACTGTCTACTCTCTATTCTGTACAGAAGCAATTTTAATCATCTTTAAAGAGGTTATATAACTGTCTTTAAAGAGTTTTTTAAACATCTAAACGAAATATTTCTATCAAAAGTTATTGTAATCATCTATAAAGAAGTTTTTTTTTTAAGCATATGTTACTGTCTTTTAAAAGATTAAGTGACTTTCGGTACAGAAGCAATTTTATTAATCATCTATACAAAAACTTATTTTAATCTATAAATGAAATTATTTCAGTATAAAAGTTATTTTAACTACTGTATCTATAGAGAAATTATTTTAACCATTTCTAAAAAGATAACTCAAACCACCTATGAAGAAATTATTTTAACCATTTCTAAAGAGATTATTCGAACCATCTATAGAGAGTTTTTTTTAACTGTCTTTAATTTTAAAGAGATTCATTTCACCATCTATATGTGGTTATTATAAAGAAGCTATTTTAACTATCTTTAAAGAGGTTCATTTAACCATATATATGTACAGAGGTTATTAATTTAACTGTCTATAAACAATGTTTATTTTACCATATATATTTAGTTTAATCTTTAAAGAAATTATTTTAACTATAAAAGTTATTTTAACTGTCTTTAAAGGGGTTATTTTATCCCCTTCTAAGATATTATTCTAACCATCTATAAAGAGGTCAATTAAGAGGTTATTTAACCATCTATAAAGAGGTTATTTAACCGTCTATAAAGAGATTATTTAACTATCTATAAAGAGGTTATTTAACCATCTATATAGAGGTTATTTAACCATCTATAGAATTGTTATTTAACCATCTGTAGAGGTCATTTAACCATCTATAAAGAGGCCATTTAACCATCTATAAAGAGGTCATTTAACCATCTATAGAGAGGTTATTTAACCATCTATACAGAGGTTATTTAACCATCTATAAAGAGGTTATTTAACCATCTATAAAGAGGTTATTTAACCATCTATAAAGAGGTTATTTAACCGTCTATAAAGAGGTTATTTACCATCTATACAGAGGTTATTTAACCATCTATAAAGAGGTCATTTAACCTTCTATAAAGAGGTCAATTAACCATCTATAAAGAGGTCATTTAACCGTCTATAAAGAGGTCATTTAACCTTCTATAAAGAGGTCAATTAACCATCTATAAAGAGGTCATTTAACCGTCTATAAAGAGGTCAATTAACCGTCTATAAAGAGGTTATTTAACCATCTATAAAGATGTTATTTAACCATCTATAAAGATGTTATTTAACCATCTATAAAGAGGTTATTTAACCGTCTATATAAGAGGTTATTTAACCATCTATAAAGAGGTTATTTAACCATCTGTAAAGAGGTTATTCAACCATCTGTAAAGAGGTTAATTAACCATCTATACAGAGGTCATTTAACCATCTATAAAGAGGTCATTTAACCATCTATAAAGAGGTTATTTAACCATCTATAGAGAGATTATTTAACAGTCTATATAAGAGGTTATTTAACTGTATATAAGACACACTATTTATAAGGGGACTCAAATCGCATAGGCTTTTAGAAATGTTTAATTTATACTAATAGGGAATTAGAAGTTTTATTTATTTATTGAGGATATTGTGAATTATTTGTTGATTTCAGGATTATTGTATTTATCATCTATCAGTATTATATTGTTTGTAAGAAAGCTAACACAGTTTGATGTTAAAATACCTTCAAGGTGTTTGCAGTATTTACTTTAGAAATCCAAGTGAACATCTTTTTATTGAGTTGTTTTTACAGTTTTAATTTAAACTAATATATTTATTGTTTCTGTTCATGTAGTTTGTTTTACTTGGTTTTCCCTTGATGCTAATAAAGGGTAGAGTATACATTTAATGTAAAGGGGGCACACATTTAATGGTAAGGGGGAACACATGTTATTGTAAGGAGACACACATTTAATGGTAAGGGGAACACATTTAATGGAAAGGGGGAACACATTTTTAATGGTAAGGCGACTCACATTTAATGGTAAGGGAGGGCACATTTAATGGTAAGGAGACACACATTTAATGGTAAGGGGGAACACATTTTTAATGGTAAGGCGACTCACATTTAATGGTAAGGGAGGGCACAGTTAGTGGTGAGGGGGAACACATTTAATGGTAAGGGGGAACACATGTTATTGTAAGGAGACACACATTTAATGGTAAGGGAGGGCACATTTAATGGTAAGGGGGGCACATTTAATGGTAAGGGGCACACATTTAATGGTAAGGGGGCACACATTTAATGGTAAGGGGGACACATTTAATGGTAAAGGGGAACACATGTTATTGTAAGGAGACACACATTTAATGGTAAGGGGAACACATTTAATGGTAAGGCGACTCACATTTAATGGTAAGGGAGGGCACATTTAATGGTAAGGGGGGCACATTTAATGGCAAGGGGCACACATTTAATGGTAAGGGGGCACACATTTAATGGTAAGGGGGACACATTTAATGGTAAGGGTGAACACAATTAATGGTAAGGGGAACACATTTAATGGTAAGGCGACTCACATTTAATGGTAAGGGAGGGCACATTTAATGGTAAGGGGGGCACATTTAATGGTAAGGGGCACACATTTAATGGTAAGGGGGCACACATTTAATGGTAAGGGGGACACATTTAATGGTAAGGGTGAACACAATTAATGGTAAGGGGAAACACATTTAATGGTAAGGGGGAACACATTTAATGGTAAGGGGCATACATTTAATGGTAAGGGGGCACACATTTAATGGTAAGGGGGAACATATTTAATGGTAAGGGGAACACATTTTATGGTAAGGGGCATACATGATTAATGGTAAGGGGCACACATTTTTAATGGTAAGGATACATTTTTAATGGCAAGGGGACAAACTTTTCATGACAAGGGGGACTCATGTTAAGAGGGAGAGCAATCTGTGGGCCCAATATGCCACGCTTATATACATATATACAGTCGATACATTCTATCAATCTTGATATCGTTGGACGGTTAGGAGGATAGAATAGTATTTGATCACATGCCTACATGTTATGTGATAATTTATACTGGACAAAGCCTTTGATAGGTGCCTTATGTCAGGTTTTGGTTATTTTTATAGTGTAAAGTTGCCTTATATCAAGCTTTGGTTACAGTGTAAATATTCTGTTTTACAGTTCAGAATGAGAGCCTTCCATTCGAATTTATGGCATTTTACTTGGAGTTATTGCCCTTGGGGCCTGTCTTGTAATCTGTGGGGATGCTTGATTCACCGTCCAGAACCTCCAGAATTGCAATTGAGTGACGCAGAATTCAGTCCTGTCACAGTTCTGTCAGTCCCGACAGCTGAGGTAGTGTGAGTAGAATTGTGACGTATTTTAAGTAGCAAATATTTTAGCTGCCATGAGTGCTTGAGATATTTTTTATCCAGTCGAAGCATGCGTTGTACTCAGAATTTCTCCTTGTCACTCGATTGACGACATTTTCAGAATTGGGAGAATTCAATTCCGGAAAGTTAAATAAGGTACGCCCATAGTGTTATGTGATAATTTGTACTGACAGAGTCTAATAAATAGATGCATAGAGTTATTGCCCCTTTCTTGTAAACTTCGTAACATTGTTATAACACTCTACAGGTTAGATGTTTTTATTATTATTATTTATCGGCTTAGTTTGAAATTTTTAGACAGCCCCTGTTTTCCTTTTATTTGTTGTTATTGTCCGAGAATCCGAAAAATTGAAAAGCCACCCTTATAAAATTTTGCCTGGGTGTGCATATATATTCATTGCTCAGTCAAGGTGCATTAATTTATTTACATGTAAAATATATTATTATTTAAATTCTTATTATCACCGGTTGAAAAGTATTTTATATTTTTAGAAATGTTAAATTTGTTGAAATGTTCATAATTATCCTTAAATGACATTTAGAAGTAGAGGTATAATATTATTCATAATAACACAATTTTATGGATTTACTACTTCTTCATTTATTACATGCAAAAATATGGAACGCTTCACGAATCATGACATTCAAATTCGTGAAGCGTTCCATATTTTTGCATGTAATAAACAAAGAAGAAGTAGTAAATCCATAAAGTTGTGTTATTATGAATGTTGATAATTGTAATCCTGTGAAATTTTCCTTTTCTGTTGAGTGTATTTATTACAATTTTTGAATCCAGATTTCCGTAATCTTCTTGTTCTTGTGGAAACTGTGTTAAAAGAAAGCCAACGGCTTCTCCCATTGGAGTACCATCAACCTCGGCAGATTCCTTCTAATCTAGCTAGATGTATGTAGGGTACCGGAATCTGCTGAGGTTTGCCGAATGAAGCTGGCTCGGATAGCCGTGGCGATAGAGAGGCGGGTTTCACCAATGCAACGAGGGTTCAATCCCAGGTCAGGGCAAGAACTTTATCGTTGTAAGTGAGAGGGATATTCGGTCTCCCGTCCGATCAGGCAGGTTTCCCCCGAGTTCTTCGGTTTCTTCCTGCAGTAATGATCGAAATCATTCGCACGATCTGTGCCAAGCGCCAAATTGGAAAAAGGCCTCAGGCTTCATTTGCTACGCTTGTAAAATGACAAGATTATTATTATGGTATTGGCATAATATTACTTGTAGTCTCACATATCAAGTCTTTTTGATATAATATTTAGGACATGTACTGGCATAATATCGCTTGTAGTCTCACATATCAAGTCTTATTGATATAATATTTAGGACATGTACTGGCATAATATCGCTTGTAGTCTCACATATCAAGTCTTATTGATATAATATTTAGGACATGTACTGGCATAATATTGCTTGTAGTCTCGCATATCAAGTTATATTAATAACATATCTAGGACATGTTGTCTCGCTTACCAAGTCTTATTAGTATCATATCTAGGACATGTTGTCTCTTGTAGTCTCGCATATCAAGTCTTATTAATATAATATTTTAGGACATGTAGTCTAAGTAATATAATATTTTAGGACATGTAGTCTTATTAATATAATATTTTAGGACATGTAGTCTTATTAATATAATATTTTAGGACATGTAGTCTAAGTAATATAATATTTTAGGACATGCAGTCTTAGTAATATAATATTTTAGGACATGTAGTCTAAGTAATATAATATTTGGAGCATGTTTCTTCATAAAGTGACAGATATCAGGCCCCGAGGTTCACAAAGCATTCTCAGACTTAAGTTAAGAATTTACTCAAAATTGTTTGCCTTATTGTAACTAAAATATATCCCTCAAATACATCAAAAAGAAACTACATGTATGTGTAAAGTTTTGTGTTTCTGGATCCAAGATATTGGAAGTTGAGTCTAAGTTTGCTTTGTCAGTGAACACCATATTCCCGAAGCAATGGTGTGAGATCTAATCAAGCGAAACACTGCGAGTAGTATGGTGAACACGGGACCTGGTCTAGGTCTTATTGGTATAATAGTCAAGACTTGGGATCTTACAAATCCAATTTATCCTAATTATTTATTTAAACCGAACAGTATTTATTTTAGTATTTTATAAGTTTTAAGGTTTCACATTAAAGGTTTAGCATTAATCCTTTTTTATGAAAATGCTTGTGTAAGGACAATCTATTTAAAATACAGATCTATATTTCGTTTCGTATTTTTCATACTTTCGTGAGTCTACACCGGTTGTAGTGCCTGGTCGCATCAGAGGTCATCAAATGGCTTTTGACCAGTGATGGGAATTTGCCTGTATATTCTGGACTTGTCCGAATCTTTTTTCCAAACATTTTGACCAATTGTTGTCAGAAATTTGATTAATCAATCAGCGTTGATGTTACAAGTGGATTACACAAATTTCCATGCAAAACACACTTAAAGCTCGCTGAAACAGACTGTTTCATTGGCTAATCCCTCACATCATTCAGAACACGTCAATGATAATAATTTTTCCAGATCCTAGTGTAGTCAAGACAAGTAAACCAAAATTTTGAACTATAAAAAATGAAACGAAATAAGATCTGTGTTTTAATCAGATTGGGATAATGATAATAAAAATTAATCGTGACTCCTTTATTCTTTCTTTCTATTTTTACCTTCAAATCTGCTGTCAAAAGGCGAAACCTTTTTTTTTATCAAAATTTAGTATGGACCAAATTTGTAGTTAACAATAGTTACCACTAGGGTATGTGCTTCATGTTGTTGTACTAAATCTTCCAATCTTTTGATTTTGTAAGCAGTTGCACCCATGACACAACCTATAACTTCCTTCATTTGTCTAGCTTATGCCACCAACATACCTATTCCTTTGTTCTCTCAAAATAAGGGGATCACGGTGGCTTAGTGGATAAGGCGCTGGTTCGCTAGCCTGGAGGTCGAGTGTTCGATCCCTGCATTGGCCGAGAAAGTTCATCTCGATTTTCCGACGTGATTTCCACTTGTCAGTGATACAGAAGGAGGGCCTGACAAGGACAGCTGCCTAGTCGTTTGGGATTGGACGAAAAACCGAGGTCCCGTGTACACATTGGAGTGCACGTAAAAGATCCCTTGGCAGTTGGAATTCGATATAAGAGTAGGCCGTAGCGCCGCTGCCCGGGCAAAATTTCCCTCATAGCACACTGTATGGCGTATGCCCGTCTTCAATTAGCTCAGGTTAAGTGCATAACAGTAGGACGTTAAACCCCATTTCATTCATTCTCTCAAAATAAGAAAAAAGTGAGTTACTAGGTGTTGTCTTTGTTCTCTCAAAATAAGAAAAAAGTGAGTTACTAGGTGATGCCTTTAGACAGTAGAAATGTTACAATGTATATATAAGTTATTAGGCCTATATTTTAATCACAAGCCCATAATCACCTCTTTCTGTGATGGTGATGACATTGAATTGATTATATATAAGTTATTTTGTCTATATTTTAATCACAAGCCCATAATCACCTCTTTCTGTGATGGTGATGACATTGAATTGATTAGATATAAGTTATTTTGTCTATATTTTAATCACAAGCCCATAATCACCTCTTTCTGTGATGGTGATGACATTGAATTGATTAGAATACATTCGCTATTTGATGAATTAACGTTAAAATGAATATTCAAGACTCTGTTTATCATCGTAACAATGGTACTTGACAATCACGACTATCCAGTCAAAATTTCAGACACTCATAACTCGGCTCAGAAATACAGTAAATTGACTCAAGTTTTCAGACATTCATATCTCATTATCAATTTTCAAATCATTATAGCAAGAACGACCAGCTCTTTATCTAATCTCCTGACTTGGATCCACCCCTGTCTTATTTAAGATGTTTGTTTTATGTAGTTTGCGAGCTGGTTCCAGGGGGAGGGCCCTAGGTGCCCGGGGCCCCCCCCCCCCTAAATCCCTAAATAACAGTATAAAAAAATAGATATGCGCCACAAATCACCACTGACACCCCGATTTTTTCAAAAAATTTCTCAGGGCCCCCCCCTAACTGGATTTCCTGGATCCGCCTCTGGCTGGTTCTATTGTTATTATGTTATACAATATTATAAATAGGCTTAAGTGGTATAATATTACGCCTATTGCGTAGATTTAAATTGATACATCATGAGGGATTAGATAAAGATGATGACTTAGTCTGGCTTTCCCATTTTTGTTATATTAGATTTTTAAATGGCGAACCTTTCTAATTTAGTTAAAATCTCGAGTATCCGATGCCATCGAGATTTGATTATGGTCTTGTTTTGGTAATAAATGTCTAATTAATAGTTTATATAATATTTAAGGCCTAAAGAAAGACCTGCAATAGTCAGATATAGCTCTTGCATAATGCATGTTTAATATTATTTTAGGTGTGATAGCTTTCAAGTTTTTACTTTGCAACCTGTTTTTATTCTACGAATTATAATTTGTTGATCAATGTAAATATATGTTTTTCTTTCTGCTTTAAAGTTGTTGCATTTTATACACCCACATTTTCATCGCCCCTGTCAACAATTTGATAGTTGGAATTTGCTTAAGAGTATGCAAAATTTCCCTCATAGCACACTGTATGGCGTATGTTCGTCTTTATTAGCCCAGTTTGCAGCAGAACAGTAGGACGTTAAACCCCATTTCATTGGCCAACGACCTATCCGAGGGTCTAACAGATTCCTCGATTATTGTGAATACCAAGTCTTGCGTTTTCCCGCTAAATTTTCTACCTGTGATAATCTAGTTCAAGGCTCGCTCGACAGAGGTTGCCATGTTTGATTTGAGTGTATTTGTGTCACAGGTTCGGATTGGACACTTCTGCTCAAGTGTCTGTGGTAAAAATGTAGCTATAAGTTTGGGAATTGCAGACCAGTGCAGCAATGCCAACCATAAATCTAAAATACCTACTGTAGACTGTGCCGTGTGTGCCCCCCTAAAAAAACTTCAATGCCCATCCGCAGCAAGCAAGCTGGCTACGGGCCTGATGGTTGGAATTCAGATCGACATAGAGTGAACCATTAGAGAACCCAATAGTTTAAGAAGCAGAAAAACACATTTGCGGTAGTGAAATTTTCTCAGGGAGGGTGAGGTCCCCATACCCCGAGGCCGAGACAATTGATTGGGTGTTTGAGGTTCAGGTCAGCCACCAAAGATAGGCTATATTGGAACACAGACTGAAATAGAAGGAAAATGCATTTGCAGCAGTTAAATTTTTTTTTAAATTTTCTCCTGGCAATCCAGTCTCTGTGGACTGGAAACGATTGATTGGTTGATTGCAATTCGAGTCAGCGATCTTAATTAGGCTATATTAGACCACTTTGAAGTTGCTGTATTCAGTGGCTGGAAAAGTTTTGCAAAATTTTCTTGCAGTATCCTAATACACAGTCTCCTCCACTCTCGATGGCAATTGTCGCCCCCCCCCCCCAAAACTGTCATTAATTCTGTATGCCTAAGCAATCTATTTTTTGTCAATAATAGTTAGTGCAGGTGGACTGCACACATAACAACCTGCGGACAAGACGGAAAATAGACAATCTCTCCCTAAAATTATTGTTGACTCACAGCTATCAGTGACATCTTGAATTTTATCCTGTAACTTATTGTAATAAAATGCCTGTTCGTTATCGCCAATAGGGCCTGTATGTATTAATTATTGTTATCGGTTTATTGTCAATATCTCCCCTGTTGTACGTGACAAGGAGTAAGGTCGTCTGTGTGACGTGTCACGGGTGCCTTATGTGATAATTTGTACCGGGGTAACATAATTATGGTTCCATATTAATTTAAATAATTGGCTTGCGAGAAGAAGGCTTAAGTATTGGGAGTAAAAACTCCAGTAAACCACAGGTTAAAGCCTATGGACAGGCTATAGTCAACCCAACTCCTTGTCATGTACAAGCAGGGGATCAAAACCACGCCATCCGTATCCCAGAGGGGGGGGGGCACACTAGAGCGCCAAAAGTGCAAAGGAGACAAGAGAGGTTCCAGGTGTCATCCACCGTGAGATTTTGAAAACAAGAATCCGAGAAATGCCATTTCCAGTCATCTGACAGAGACAAGATTGTTGTTCTTCACTGAATGCCCGACTTTAAAATCCAGAAATGTAATGGGGTTTAACGTCCTACTCTTCTGCCCCTAACCTGGGCTCATTTAAGACGGACATACGCAATGCTATCAGGGGATCTTTTACGTGCACACCAATTTGTACACAGGACCTCGGTTTTTCGTCGCATCCAAACGACAAGGCAGCTGTCCTTGTCAGGCCCTCCATTCTGCATCACTGACAAGGGAAAACCATGCCGGAAAATCAAAATGAACTTTCTCTGCCAATGTAGGGATCGAACACCCACCCTTCAGGCTAGCGAGCCAGCGCCTTGCCCACTTAAGCACATACATTAGACAATTTAGCCACCAACCCCTGTGCTGCATTTTAATAAACAAAAATTGAGGTAATAGCCAAGATTATATCCTTTTTATACAGATTTAAGACAATAAACACACATATATATATATATATATTAATGATATATATATATATTTAAAAGAAATAAGACAGAAATATACAGAATATATATATATGTATATAATATACCAATTATTAAAAAAACAAAAAAAACATAACGTCAGATCTATTACTTGTAAACATTCTTCATGTTCACGCGATCTTAAAGTTTACAATTCTAATTTAAAAAACTACAAAAAAAACTCAAAAACTAACAAACTACAGAAAAACAAACCTGGTGTAAACTACGGTACTAAATTATAAAATGTCTTCCTTTTTTTCCCCAGCAAAAGTTCGAAGGAAAAGCTAGAAATAAGATTAGGCATTCGGACACAGTGAAAACTGAAAATTTACCTCGAAACTTAATTGAAAAATAAAAATCACTCCCGACATATTTTTTGTAATTTACTTGATTAAAATAAAAATGTACGGTTATTGACTGATCTTTTACACAAAACAATAATTTCTAACGAACCCTGTTTTTCTTGATAAATAAGCCCTTAAGAACAATTCATACTTCGATACTATTGGTGGTGTCTAAAATCATGGAAGAATAGGGAGGAAATCAGGGTGGTTGGGGAAGGGCCGTTTAATGGGGATGCTAACCCAAACCGTTGTCGTATTTCTATCGGAAAGATTCCCTAAATACACAAGATCACCCCTCCCACCGAACACTACCAAATGGAAATCACCAAAATGATACATAATTAAAAATTTTTGGCAAGAATATTAATAAAAAAAAACTTATTTGATTAGAATACAAAGCTGCAAGAATTTTCAATCTTAAAAGATATATGAAATAAAATAAGTACAATATTTCTCAGATTGAAAGCATGTAAATGAGGAATATATAGACGAATGAAAAAAAAAAGAAATGAAATATATTAAATCATATAATATGTAATATGTACTTAGATATAATTTAGCTGGGCTTTCATTTCAAATCACACCTGACCATTGAAGATTCTGTTAACAATTCAAAGAATTATCCCAATTTCTAAAAAATATTTTAAACTGTTCTTACAAGTAGAAATGATAAATTTCAACATATTCTTTGAATTGCTAATTACATGATATGTAAGTTGACTGAAAGTTAAAATTCCCCAACAGGTCAAATTCACTACCAGTCAAGTCAATGCTGGTCAACAGGACTGAAATAATAACCCTCCTCCAAGGACTATTCATAAAGGGAAATAACTCATGTAGGTTTCAGACCACTATCCTTGTTGCATGTAAATGTAAGGTTCTGCAGTGGTCAAGATTTGTTAATATGACTAAATCATAGCAAAATTCAACATGACAAAAACCACAGTGGACTACTTGACTTTCAAGTTAAACCGAAGATATCAACCAAATTCCCATTTTTAACAATGATTAAAAAAAAACAATGTATCTAGACAGGGTAAAACGATAAATTCCACTTAATTCTCATTTTTAACAAATTTTAACACTGATAAAAAAAAATGTATCTACATTTGAACAACAGAATATGAAAAAAGTGTTAACATATATTTAACAATTTATAGCTTATTTTTTTATTTGAGGTAAATAAAACTTTATAACATTCCATTATATATATTTAACAACTTAGCAAAATAACAAACCAGGATTTAATATTCATTGCTATTTGAATTAATATGCATGACGTTTGTTTGCTTTAAGTGAGAAAAGAGGTAATTATTACACATACATGTGCAAATTTCCACACATACATGCACAAATTTAGCTAAAAAAAATCACAAACCTCTTAACATTGAAAATAATTATGTGGACATTTGACTTATAGAGAGTGTCGTGATTTGAATAAAAGAAGAATAATTAAAAAAAGTGCCACAGCTGTACGAAATTTTCAAAGACAGAGATTAAAAATAAAGTTATTTGAAAAAAGAATTCTAAAGGCACTTACAATGGACTATTAATTTACCCAAAAAATTGCTTTCTGAAAAGTTGATAGAAAATCAAACGAGGTGTGTAATGTCCAGCTTTCAAATTTTATGAAATCGCAAACAAATGAGCACAACATTATAATCAAGGGCCAATTGGTGCAGCATGGCCATTTTAGGGTTTTATTTAAAAAAAAACAAAACAAAACAATGTTGACTCCTGTTATTTGCTGTTGTAAGTTATATTAGGTGTCCGATGTCAACACAAATAAGATGTGTCAGAGAAATGCTAGTTATTAAATTTGACAAAATTTGAAAGAATGGACATGAAAAAACCATAGGGAGAAAAGATGTTTATTCGTAATTTGACATAAGCTGAGATTCAATCAAAAATAGATCAATAATAAAAAATGTCTCTATCAAATCTAACAGAGGGCAATAAACAGGAGAACTACCCAGTTAAAGAATTAAAATCTGTCAATTTATAGACGACCAAATAAAAGGACAAAATATATTTGAAAATAAAAATAACAATGAAATAGACAAACCAGAATCAACGAACCAACAGTCGTACAAGGTGTATATAAATATTACACTTAAAATTTTCAACAACTTTTCTTTTTTACAATTTACACGCATAAGCATCAATAAATACTGTACTTTTAAAAAACAATATTTATTGTAACATGTCTATTTTATGTACAGTTACATTATAGGCATTGTGGTTGATGCAGACTTATTTTTGTTGCCAGACAAAAACTGTCTACTTTCTGATATCGAAATTACAAGTCTTCAACCAGCACCTTGTAAATAATGTTTCAATCTCTTGTACAATTTTCGTGAAATCTGCCTTATTTATTATTTTTACAGAACATTTATATAGCGCTATCTTTGCGCGTTACATCCAAGTAAACGTAGACGAAAAGTATCTGACGTATTGTTGATAAAAAGTACAAAGGTTATATTCTGTAAAATCACATCAGATCAGATCTATAGAGAGAGAGAGTGAGAGAGAGAGAAATGGGGTTTAATATCCACTCAACACAACTAGGTCATTTCTGGACTACAGATCTAAAGGTAAGAGCTCACAAAACCTAAACATGGAAATATAAAACCTACAAAACAGAAAGTAATAAAGGTCTATCTAGAACGGCTCCGCAGATGCAAATTCTTGATCAATATAATAATATACATGTATATAGTATCCTCAGCTACACAAAAGATGCTTAAATATGATTTATATATTTAATTAATAACTATCAATTAATCTATCAGTTTTCTACTGGTTTAATTACAACACATACAACAAGCAAACAGTTTCTTGATAAAGATCCTTTGATAACAACTCCATATAACCAATTGAAACAAGCGATTGCCTTTCGGCTTAACTAATGCCCCGTGTACATTCCAGCAATTCAATAATAAGCTGGGTTTGATATTATCAACAATGACATAATCAAAGTTTTAAGATTAAATATCTAAATCCAAACCAAAAGAATCCAGATTTTATGAATTTTTAAAAAAAAATATGATTGTATTGTATTAAATCCAAACCAAAAGAATCAAGGTTTTTGAAAAAATATTTTTAACCATGATTGAATTTTTAGTTGGCACCTTTTATAACAACCTCTTTCTATTTTCCTTTGCTAATCTGAATTTGTTTTGATGCCATTCTGACTTTTTCGTTCAGGCTATTATCAAAGGTCTAATATGGATGTGCTGTATGATGTTTCGATCTACAAATTAATCTATACCCTAATTCTTACGTCAAAGTCAATACTTTCTTAGAGATCTCTTAAATCATAGTCAAGTTTTACAAGTAATTACATGGGACCTTATTTACCGCTTGTATAGAATTTAGAGAGAGAGAAATGGGGTTTAACGTCCACTTGACACAAACTAGATCATTTGGGACTAACACGGTTTAATTCTATCTCAATAATTCACTTGCCACGTACAAACAATGCCAGCTGACTCAATGACAGGCTTTATGATACAGCGCGCACGTGCTAACCATTCGACCACCCAAAATTTAGAGGTTGGCGATTCAGATATCATATAGTGAACATAAACCCTTACCCATGAAGTCATAAAAATAGCACTTACAATATTTTTAATGATATTTTACAGTTTCGAAATCAATTCTTTTTCGTTTTACTACTACCTTTTAATATTTAGCGTGTAATTAAGGTCCCTTGTCATGATTGATATAAAGTTTTCAAATTCAGAAATCCATGAGACCTCTATGACTTACTTCTCACAACTAGCTACTATCCATGGTACCAAACAAGAATCATTAAAACTTTTTTTTATCGGTTTTAGATATTTTTAATTCTCAAACAGTAAAGAACACCAACAGAGATGCCCAGGATATTTTTCTATATCAACAAAACTTCCGGAAAATTAGAGAATAATTTTAAAAGGTCCTGTGTACAAGAATTATAAATTAAATTACTTATGGGCTAGTCTTAATGAAAATGCAGACGGTTTTCTTTCTTGTTTAGAGAATAATTTTAAAAGGTCCTGTGTACCAGAATTATAAATTAAATTACTGAATTAAAACCAGTATATCCATCATGAAGCCTAATAACTTTTTTATCTCTAATTTTATCATATAAATATGTGTTTTTTCCTGTTACCCTGTCTAATATTGGGTCCTGGTTTCGTAAGCTGTTGTAGTAGTAGTTGTAGACGTATTAGCAGCTGTTGGAGATGCTGCTGGATGCTGAACGACTTGCCAACCTCGATAATTAAAGAAGGTATCAATGGCAAATACTGCTGTAGCAACAAATGCAAAGAACTGAAAAAAGAAAAAGCAACAAAAAGGTCAATTTAATGATAATTCTCAGATTGTGAAAGTAATAGTACTGGCGTCTGATATTAATGTATAGCAGTGTACAGTAATATCTAGTCTTTGAATGGAGTTAGCTTATTAAATATTCCAACTGAATAATATTCCAATTAATTGATCTTAACACACCGAATTTAAAAAATTGAAAAAAACTTGTAAACCTTTTCAAATGTAACTTAGATTTAAAAATATTTTCGAACCCTTTAGACAGGTAAAATTGGATGTGATGGATAATTTACACAACAGGTAGGACACTTAAACATCTAGTAGTTAGAATAAGGCTAATTTTTTTCTGGACCTGTCAAGCCAGCAAGAGTGGTATTGTCCCTTTAAGTGGCATTTACATTTAGTAATTGAACAGTAGCACACTTAACACTATTTATGGATCACAATTGATAAAGACGAGAGTATCATCAGTGAAACGCTGCTTGTCAATAAACCAGTAATTATTGTTATCCATAAATAGTGTTCAAGGTCACCTACCAACTTAACAAATCTTTCTAAGTGATACATTTCTCAAATTATTTGGACAACCCTAATTCTTAGAGGGCAAGTGATCAGTTATTGAGAGTTAAAAATTGAAATGAAATGGGGTTTAACGTCCTACTGTTATGCTCTGACTGGGCTAATGAAGATGGGCATACGCCATACAGTGTGATACGAGGAAAATTTTAGTCTAGACAGCGACGCTACATCTTACTGCCAAGGGTTCGTTTGCTACACACCAATGCGTACAGAGGACCTTGTTTTCGTCCCATCGGAACAACTATACATTTTCCATAGTCAGGCCCTTCGACTACATCACTGACAAGGCGGAACCATGCCAGAATAAATCAAGGCGAACTTTCTTGGCTAATGCAGGGATCGAAAACACGGGACCTCCACCTTAGCAAGCCAACATCCTACCCACTGAGCCACTGTGGCACCTATTGAGAGTTAAACGAGTATTAGAGGTTAATAAACTATTCCTTAATGAACACCAACATCCACATGAAAACACAGAATTAGTCAATTATAATTTGGTTATTAACATTATTTAATTAAAGATGCATTATGTATTGTAAAGAGCTAAATCTGAATATTATGGGTCTGCATTTTACTGTCAAATAAAATAAAAACCAAGTACGAACAATCCAAACCATAAGACAGAATTTGAAGTCCTAAAAACGTTATAGGCAAAATAGTGTATTCAAGCAAAATAGTGTAATCAGCAAATACACTACAAGTGTCCGGAAGAGTAAGCTTAAACTTTTATTTAGATTTTTCTTCACACTACAAGCCAATAATCAAATCTTAAGAATGAAATTTTCGATATTTTCACTTTTCATTATTCATTATAGCAAGAACGACCCGCTCTTTACCCAAATCTTAGATAATGCATCTTTAATTATCTCCGGTTTCATTTCCCCTCAGCCTCCACTCCCACCATCCACCAAGAAATGCCTGGGGATTTATCAAAGCAAAGGCCGTTACAAAACCTACCAACAGTAATAAGAGAGTTGCTAAGCAAAAATTGGAAATTAGTTTTAAAAATTCTGTAAGTATTGGAATTAATTGAAATGGAGTTTAACAACTAACGTCCTTCCTTTTCTGCGGCAACCGGGCTAATCTGAGAAAGATGGGGTTTAACGCCCACAACACAAACTAGGTCATTTCGGGACTAACCTATGGTTCAATTTTATTTCAATACTTGTGCGTAATGGTGTTTAGCAATGGGAAGAAACTAGAGAAAACCCACAAGATTTGACAGGGGACCTGACTCCTTCGAATCAAAACCACGCCATTTGACTCATTGATTGACCCTATGATCTAAAGTGCACACCTTAATTAGACTTTTCTGTCATCCACCCCCCCCCCCCCACAGGATTATTACAAGAAGGGAACAATTACGTGTAACACAACACAAAGTGCAATAAACTTAGAAACAGACAAAGTGTATTTTAAGATAACAGTTATAGGCTTTTGAAATAATGGGCTTTTCTGCAATTTGCTGTTTCGGATCGTAAATACTGATCAAATGTCAGATTCTGCGATTTCCGAATAATAATCTACCATTTAAAATACAGACTGAAAGAAGATTTCATTGACTTTGATCGAAGTCGTTTCGCCGTTTCGGATTCAAAGAGGGAGAGAGAGAAATGGGGTTTAACATCCACTTGACACAAACTAAGTCATTACATTATTTTAAGGCTGACAAAGTGAACGTGTACATAATGGTGGGCTTGAACCCTTGCCAGCTGGAAATCAAAGAAGAATTCTAATACCCGAAATTACCAAAAAAGCGCAACATATTGGTTAAATAACGATGGCCTCACAGGATATTTGATATGTCACCAATATATTTACAAGTTTAAAGTAGATATTTATTGTTTCTCATACTTACAGCTGCAGCGGCAATTGAATCAGCATAGACACCCCGCGCGGCAGCTACGATAGCAGCAATAAGCCAACAAACAGTTATAATGCAATAATAGATAAATTCCTAAAATAAAGCCAAAAAAAAAATAGGAAAAAAATAACATGCGTGAACATTACAAACAACATCGATCTCGTTTACTTACACACGTCGCCCCGATTGAAGAATGATATCCAAATCGAGCAGCGGAAACGACAGCCGCAATCAACCAACAGACGGTTATAATGCAATAATAGATAAAGACCTAAATAAAACAAATACACAAATAATTACATGTAGACAGAATCGTCTCGGATCAACCTTAAATAGTCATGCCGTTAGTCATGTGCTTTTTAGCGCTTTTTGGAGGGTGTGCTGATTTGGAAATTGGAAATTGGACCAAAAAAGCTTTGTCTCGGATCAACCTTAAATAGTCATGCCGTTATTCATGTGCTTTTTAGCGCTTTTTGGAGGGGGTGTGCTGATTTGGAAATTGGACCAAAAAAAGCTTCCTAGAGAAGTCACTGTGTTGTTAGTAGAAACTTTATGTAATGACACAAGGTCAATAGGTTAAGAGTGTGTCTGCATTAAAAAAACAGTATTTTTGAATTAACAAATTTGAATTTCGGGACTTAAATTCTTAACTATTATTATCGTTATTCCTAACATATCAATTACTACCAAGACCAAAGAACAGTAACCACATGTCTTATACGACCACAGGTTTTTCAACCAACAAATCGCAACACAATTTCTGCATTATAACGTCAAGTAATACTAATATGCTCATAATTGTTACATTGATGTATATGAACATGTCTTGGAATAAAATACTCACTTTAGCTCTGTTGTCAGGACTGACAAGAGCTGTAATACAATGTAGGACTTAATTCCACGCAACTCGATTGCAATTCTGGACGTTCTGGACTGACAATCCAGTATCTCCTAAGACATGAGAAGAAATAGGGTTTAACATACTACTGTACTGTTCCAAGCTCGGCTAATGAAGATGCAGTCTTAGACATTAGCTAAATGGGGTTTAACGTCCTACTGTACTGCTCTTAGCTGGGCAAATGAAGACGGCCTTAGACATTAGAACAATAAAGGGAGATGGCCTTAGACATTAGAACAATAAAGGGAGATAACTTACAATAAAGACCCATGGTCCAGGCAGACGGTGAATAATGTGCATGAAGTGAAGAATGAATAATATAATAGTTGTTATTAACGCCGTGGCAGCCACAAATTGAACCCATCCACCTCCAAGTGGTGACCAATAAACGATTGAAGAACAAATTAAAACTATGATAGACAGGACCTAGGAAATAAAAACAAAAATTATTACGATTATTTATAATAAAAAACACTGTTTTGTTGAATTCTTGCAATCTCGTTCCCAGAGTCAGCTGCGGGGCCGGAGGCCTCTGGGGCCAAAGACCGTCCATTATCTTCAGATTTTTTAACGCGTAAGCCCAGCCCATGCTGACCTCTGATTGGACAATTTTTTGGGGGTCTTTTTCTCGAAAACAAGATGTTGGATCGTCGTTTTGTTTGCTGTGAAATGAGACAACTCGCTGACATAACAAAAGTGGATCCTAAATGTAAAAAAATTAAGTTTTCGTAAAGATCTATTTTTCTACGCGTGTGTATATTTTTAAGTGATTCAGTCATCCGGAAACGTAAAAAAAATACATGTCACGTGAGAGTCGTGTGATTCGTCCCTTCCGTGAAAATGGCTACCCAGTGTTCCCCAGAGAAATTTCTTTCTCCAAAATTTTTCTGGTTAGAGATTGGATTTCTTGGTCTAGAATGGACGAAAAGAGTTTGAACTACATTTTCTGTCAGGTTTTGGTAAATATTGTTGATTTAGAGGCAGAAGGATAACAGATGGAGAAAAAGAGTTTTATATCCATTTGACACAAACTAGGTCATCTCGGGACTAACATATGGTTATGGTTCAATTCTATTTCAATAATTCGCTTGTGCATAGGGGTCTTTAGCAGTGGGAGGACACCAGGGGACCCGGAGAAAACCCAGGAGATTGGACAGAAAACCCATACTCCTTGTCACGCACAATCGCATGCAGGGAATCGATACAATGCCAGTTGACACAATGACAGACTTTATGATACAACGCCTGTGTGTTAACGACTGGCCATCGAAGCCACCTACAAACAGCTTTCTGAACAAACCAGCAGGTCAATGAAGACAGACATAAAATCAAATGGGGTTTAAAATCCTACTGGGCTAAAGTAGACAGGTACATGTATACACCACACTGCGCTATGAGAAAATTTTGTCCAGCCAGCAGCACTACAGCCTACTTTCATAACAAATTCTAACTGCCAAGAATCTTTCAGGTGCACACCAATGTGTACACAGGACCTTGGTTTTTTTTTTATCCCTTCTGAATGACTAGACAGCTGTCATTGTCAGGCCCTCATTCCTGAACTACTGACAAGGGGAGACCAAGTCGGGGAAAAACCTGATGAACCTTTTTACCGTACATGTGTAAATGGTTGACAGATTTGGGGTAAACGGATTGGAGTTGTCGTTTCAGAATGAAAACCAAGCCTCTTGATTAAATGACAGGCATTATGATCAACGACCCCACCCCCTCCTTTTCGTCTTTAAAGCCCCAATACCACTCTTGTTGTAACTGAATAATATGCCCCAATCATTATTCTGGTCAACAATTTGTACTATTTTACAATATTCTAACTAATTGATGATACAAATTTCACCTTAACATACCGAATTTAAAAATGTAACAACATGGTTTGAAAAGCTTTACGTTAACACTTTCAAATGCAACTTGGATTTAAACATATTTTCCAACCCTCTGGACAAGTAAAATAGGATCATTAGGATGTAATGGATAATTTACACAACAGGTAGGACACTTAAACATCTAGTAGTTAGAATAAGGCTATTTTTTTTTTCTGGACAGGTCAAACCAGCAAGAGTGATATTGTCCCTTTAAAAGTAGATCTACTTACAATTTCTGCTATTTTCAAAAGACCGGGAATGCTTTTAACGTAGTTTACATCCGGTCTGATTTCCGGCGCCACCCCGGTTGATGAAGTCTGTGTTACAGTTGTTTGTTCGTACGTCGTCGTCATCTTAACGTTTTATTGCTTGCTGCCTTTCAAACTTTGCTACAAATAACTGAAAGTAGATTGATATATATGAACACAATCAGTAGACGACATTTTACATCAAATCGATTTCGTTTTGTTTTTTTATACATTTAGTTCAAAATTTCATTTTACATGTGTTTACTACACTATGATCTGAAAGAGTTGTCATCGAAAGTATAGGAAAAAGAACAAAGTATACATGCACATATAGATCTGTATTTTGATCAGATTGCTAAACTGGACATACCGTATTTCCTCTAATAAGCGCCCGGGCGCTTATTTTTTCAGCACCCCTTGACCCCCCCCCCGAGTTCTTCGGTTTCTTCCTGCAGTAATGATTAAATCATTCGCACGATCTGTGCCAAGCGCCAAATTGGAAAAAGGCCTTAGGCCTAATTTGCTACCCTTGTAAAATGACGCGATTATTATTATTATTATTATTATTATTATTAGTATTATTATTATTATTATTATTATTATTATTATAGGCTTGACATACATGTACATTGTTACTAGGGTCTATTTAGGTTTAAACAATATTTATTTGCAATGTTTACCATTATTATAGCTGAATTACAGTATATATATGATACGAAAAACAAGCATAAAGATGCTTGGAGATATCGCTTCCTATTTAAACGTTCCTACAGGCACTGACATGCTTCTGCTTTAAAAAATTGGTGCTTTGAAAAATTGTTATGAGAAAAATGTATAGGGGAAGTTTTGCTATCCACATCTTCAATAGAAGGCTTGATCTCGCCTTAACTACATGTACATACAGCTTATTAAGCCCTTCACTCAACACTCTACATTTTTCGACACTAAATTTGATTGGGTACCGGCCTCAACCGTAATCCAATCAGATTCCTTCATTAAATGAGTTACTAAAAATAAGACTACTTTCAATTTATTTTATTTATCCTTCCTTTAAAAAATCGTCATGATTATCACATGTCAAGTCTTGCGCTTCTAAATAAAATGTCTATGTGACAATCGAGATGCAAAGGTCAAGGTTCGATTAATGTCAAGGTCCTAAAACTGCTTCAATTGCCCTTTTTGGTTTTATGTGAGTTTCTCAATTGAAAAAAAACTTTCAACGGCTGTAAACTTGTCTCGTTCTTTTTCTGTGGAGGCTGCCATATTTGTTTACTACAGTAACGTGCTACAATGTGAGTGTGTTATGTGCCACGACCTCTGACTGGACAATGATTTGAATGCTAATTAGTCACGTGTAAACTCAACCAGCGTAAAAGTTTAGGAAGAGCCAAGTGTTGAAGCAAGGGTTAGATGTTGTTAAGAGACAGAGACAGAGAGGGGGAGGGAGAGAGAGAAGAGGGGGAGGGGGATATAACATCCACTCAATACAAATTAGGTCATTTTGTGCTAACATTTGGTTTAATTTTATTCCAATAATCTCAACTCAAACAAACTAGGTCATTTCAGGACTACATGTAACATATGGTTCATTATTTTTTCAATAATCCACTTGCACGCGGAGCTCTTTAATAGCAGTGGGAGGAAACCGGAGGACCCGGAGAAAACCTACGAGGTTGAACCTGCGACCCTTCCTCTTGCATAATTTATGACATTGTTTCTCATATAAATAGTAACCAGTGAGCGAAATCACAACATTGTTTGGAGTAAGGCACAAATGAATAAATATATAACACAATTCATTCGCTTGCTTTCAGGCTAACAAAATCGCATGATATTGACAGATGTCACCGGAAGTTCAATTTCTCATGAAATCTCGCAATTTTGCGGGATTTACTTATCGGCCCTATTAATCGATGTATTTCTATTTTTCATTTATTCTCAGGTCATGTTACTGTACAATGTACATATGACCATGTAACATGATCAGCATGGATAGATTGTGGATAGTTATCTTCATCAGTTCAACTATTGTATGGATCATCATATCTCTTTATGCTTCAACGGCAACGATTAAGGTCAAACCTTGAAATTCTGATATGACATGTACATGTACGTGTAGTTTACACCACGACACGCACGGAGTTTTGTCGTGTCCAGGATTTTATGATTTAGCACAAAATATGCTATTTTTCCGGCATGCAAAATGACCTACTGGTCTGCTCGGGTGTAGGTCATTTTCTAGTGCCGTAGGTCCCGACCGGCATATACGGCCGAAATGGAAGCCTTGACGTGTAGCCTACAAGGACATAAATATAGAAACTTGAACAGTGAACAGAGATGAATTTCTTATGAGTGTTGGGTTACCCTAATCTATGTTCTATACTTGTGTGACTTCGGATCAAGTTTTTATGATGACATTTGAATCTTAAGAGATTTCTACTTGTGTTTTACAGTGACATACAAGTCTTGGAAACTACTTGTGGCTTCAGATCAAGTTTTATGATGACATTTGAATCTTAAGGGATTTCTACTGGTGTTTTAAGGTGACATATAACTAATAGTAATATAATCCATGTACACCAGACCATAAATAGACATAAGATATATGTAGTCCTGACTGTTATTATAGAATGAGAGACAGAGAGAGAGAAAGAGAGAGAGTTTATCATACACTCCATACAAACTAGGTCATTTAAGGCTAACATATTCCAATAATTCACTTGAGCGTAGGGGTCTTAAGCAGTGGGAGGAAATGACTGACCCGGAGAAAACCCAGGAGGTTGGACAAGCGACCCTACTGCTTGTCACGTACAACTGGGGAATTGAAACCAAGCCGGTTGACTCAAAAACAGACCTTATGATACAGACCTCAGGAGTGCCCAGAGGAAACCCACGAGGTTGAGAAGGCGTCTCTATCTCCATGCCACATACGCATATTTTGATATAAGACAGCGGATTGAACATAAGTTTGTCATAAAAATACAGTGTAATATCAATCAAGATATCATACATGTATCTATATCAATAAGTTTTTACAGGACATATGTCACACTACACAATACATTTTAACAACCATTCCTTTCACAATTACCACATAGATAGAAAAACATAGGTTGCCAGGCAACGAAACATACGCCCACAGCAGCTAAATCGTCCGG
This sequence comes from Patella pellucida, assembly GCA_917208275.1. Taxonomy (NCBI): domain Eukaryota; kingdom Metazoa; phylum Mollusca; class Gastropoda; family Patellidae; genus Patella; species Patella pellucida. The sequence goes on along the minus strand of OU795039.1, from coordinate 5,718,269 downwards.
GCAGTCCACAAGAGTTGTCACATATTTAACTTTTTTCGGTAATGAAACATTTATAATACACTAAAATCTGATTAAAAGTAACAACTCATTATGTAATTCAGAAAATCATTGGAATTTCTTTGGCTTTGATAAAGTTCTTCTCCATGCTGTTCAAGTTATCTAAATTCATTTAAACTCAATATACTTGTTCGTCTCATGACCTTCAACACTGTGTACAAATTTAAAGTCAATCGGATAATAACTTTAGCCTCTAGAGCGTCCATAATAATTTTTTTTAAGTGATCAAGGGCCATAACTCAGTCAGTAATTATCGGAAACGCTGAAAATCAATAGGCCTCTTTGTCTCATGACCTTAAACACTGTGTATAAATTTAAAGTCAATCGGATATTAACTTTGGCCTCAAGAGCATCCACAAGAATTTTTGAAGTGATTAAGGGCCATAACTCTGACAGTTATTATCGGAAATCGCTCAAAATCAATAGGCTTCTTTGTCTCATGACCTTAAACACTGTATATAAATTTAAAGTCAATCGGATATTAACTTTGGCCTCTAGAGCATCAACAAGATTTTTTTAAGAGATCAAGGGCCATAACTCTGACAGTAATTATCGGAAATTGCTGAAAATCAATAGGCTTCTTCGTCTCATGACCTTAAACACTGTGTATTAATTTAAAGTCAATCAGTTATTAACTTTAGCCTCTAGAGTGTCCACAAGATTTTTTAAGTGATCAAGGGCCATAACTCTGACAGTTATTATCGGAAATTGCTGAAAATCAATAGGCTTCTTCGTCTCATGACCTTAAACACTGTGTATCAATTTAAAGTCAATCGGATATTAACTTTGGCCTCTAGAGCGTCCACAAGCAATTGTAGACGCCGGACCGACGGCCGGACCGACGGACGGGGGCGACGGCAATATACGACCACATTTCAATGTGGGTGTATAAAAACAAGAATATTCTGTATTGAACAATATTAGCGTATATTATCATTATTCAAGAGCTAAATCAGCCTAGAGCAGGTCTTTATTAGGGCATAAAATGTTTTCTAAAGTATTAATTAGACATTAATTAACTGATCCAGGCCTTAATCAACTTTGGATGGCATCAGATTGCTCCGATATTAAACAGATTAAAACGTTTCAGTGATAAATCAAATATGGCACGCCCAGACGCTTCGAGTCTTAGCTTTGATCAACCAGAACCGTGGTTGAAATTATTGCATACACATTGGCGTGCACATAAAAGATCCCTTGACAGTGGGAATTCGCCATAAGAGTAGGCCGTAGCTTAAAAGATCCCTTGGCAGTTGGAATTCAGTTGCTGGCCGGGCAAAAATTTCCCTCATAGTAGCACACTATATGGCGTATGCGGCATGCCCATCATCCATTAGCCAAGGTTAGGTGCATAATAGTAGGACGTTTAACTCCATTTCATTTCATTAACATTACAGATTCAAGTATTTTTAATAACAGTCTGATTTGGCCATTTTTTCAGGATTATGATTCCCTTGGAAAATGAGATCAAATACAATATTGTGTTTTTATTGAAACTGAATGACTAGAGGGGACCCACACTCGATAATCCTGGAAGCAAACCCACAATCTACAGGCTAGCGAGCCATCGTCTTACTCACTTAGTAGCTGTGGCTCCTTGAAACTAAAACAAACTATAATAAAAGTTTTTCTTTTCAAATTTTCCCTCTCCTTGACTACACAATTAATATCCATGTTGTTCTCGGCTAATAGTATTCATGTTGTTCTCGGCTTTAAAATGGCCGTACAATATAAATAAATATATTCAGGAATGTTTAAACTAGGTGTGAAGTACTGTGAAGCTATTATTCATCTGGTGGTGGAATAAACACAACCCACGCGATATGGTTTTAATTTATGTCACTGTTTAAACTTAAAGGAGCAATGTGATTAATTTATAAAAACCAAACACATCTACATGTAGTTCTTGAATAAAGGCAAAGAGTAGAAATGGGTTTAACATCCACTCGACACAAAAAAGGTCTTTTTGGGACTAATATTAATGGTTTAATTTTATTTTAATAATTCGTTGCACATAGGGGTTTCAACATTTAATATAGTTATAATAAAAGCTTAATAACAAATTATTCAGGCAAACATTGACTTACAAGTACTGGAAGTTAAATTGCTAGTTCTTCTAAATTCAACATTTAATACAGAGTTATAATAAAAGCTTTAATAACAAATTATTCCGGCAAACATTGACTTACAAGTACTGGAAGTTAAATTGCTACAGTGTAGTTCTTTTAAATTCAACATTTAATACAGAGTTATATAATAAACGCTTATTTATAACAAATTATACTGTAGAGTCAGTCCCTTTAAACACAACAGCTGGAAGCCATTTTAACCAACTAGCCCCACCTTCTGTAGAGAAAACAATATGACAGCCTTTCAATATAAACAATATATGTACATGTACATGTATGTAGAATGATTGAGGTTTCACAGCAACACAAGTTTGCTTAGGTCATTCTGGGACTGACATATACATGTATGTAATGTATGTACATGTATTATATACATGTAGTAGAATGATTCAGAGATGGGGTTTGAATGTCTCACCAACAACAACTTGCTTAGGTCATTCCGGGACTAACATATACATGTTCAACAAATTATTCCTACTTTCTTTACAGAAACACAATAGAACTACAGCCTTTCAAATATACACTACTAGTACATGTATCTATATGGTACATGTACATGTATCATGCATGCCTACACTCTTGGTATTTTCTACCATTATCATTCATATCTGATGACAGTTTAAAGGGACAGTCCCATATTATACAGAGGCTCAAAAATAAAAGTCTGAGAATGTATGAAAATAAAACGCCAAAATGTAGGGGAATGGTGTATATACCTTGTCTCAAAATTTCAACTCAAAATATTGAGTCATTTGGACGTGAACGCCAAAATTGCTTATCTGGACACGTAACCCTTTTAAGATTGATGGTCATTTTTTTCATTTGGTGACCTTATAATCGATTAACGTTTCTTGAGAGATCTATACAGTGAATGACCCATGTACTGTACTTGATAACAAAAGGAAAATTTTACCTACATATTATTTTTATAGAAAATAGTCTGGTTTTATCCAGATACTGTATGATACAAAGGTCTCCATTTCCAGATGCAGACTGTCAGGTTTAAGTTATTTACAAGCATATCACAAAAATCGGGTTAGTTGATCGGCCTTAGATAATGGGTTTTAAATGATTTTAACACAAAATTAAGCAGTTTTATTCCCCAAAATGTTATCGGGATTGGCCCTTTAATCTTATGAATAAATTTCGCTTTTTGTTTAGAACAGTGAGAAAATACATGTACATGTAAAACTAGGATGTATTAACTTAGGCCTACATTGTATTTCTCAAATATACTTAAGAAAAATGAATAACAGAGACAGAGAGAGAGAGAGAGAGAGAGAGAGAGAGAGAGAGATGGTTTAATTCCACTAGAAACAAACTAGGTCATATATGGTTTAATTCATCCAATAATTCGCTTGTGCGCAGGGGTCTTTAGCAGTGGGAGCGGAGGACCGGTGGAGGAGAAAACAAAAGTTGTATTAACTTGGTAATGTATAAAAGCCAAGACTGATCTGATAGTAGATTTTGTCATACATGTACATGTACATCCATCTAGGTCACAAGATTTAATATGTATGGTTAGAGCATGGCCTATACTCTTATAATCATACATACATATAATTACAAGCCCTAACCCACATTTTCGTCAACAAACAGGGCCCTGTTTCAGGAAATTTAACTAAGATAAAATTCAAATTTTAGTAATTTCATTGGATAATATTAGATTGGTTTTAGTGCTTAGCGAATCAAAATTGGGTTTTATCTTTAGTTAAGATTTCGAGAAACAGGGCCCAGTTCCCTAACTAACCCTATTTACATTTCTTGACCTACAGGTATGTTTGATGGAATCTGCTGTCGGTCTTGGCTTTTAGCCTTTTAGCCTTTACCCTGTCCTTATCATACTGGTGTGAGACATGATGTTATTACAGATCATGGTCAGTAAAACAAAAGTAGAGATGACCTCCAACTCATGTCATATTTCACAGTGTTAAAAGAATGTTTTCACATCAGTGTAATATTATAGTCCTATCACAGTGAAACATGTCAGAGAGGTACATTGTAAGTACATTTTTTTCCAGACTTGCAAAAAGGGTCAATCCCGGTAATGTTTTTGAGAATAAAACTGCTTTAGTTTTGTGTTAAAATCCATTAAAATCCCCTACCTTAGGGCTGAGCAACTAACTCAATAAATGTGACATGTTTAATACAACTTTAAACCCACCAGTCTTCATCTTGAAATAGTCCGTTGTCCCAGACTGTATTATGCGGTGATTTGATAAAAACAGATTTTTATTTTATAAAAATAATGTGTCGGTGAAATTTACCTTTTGTTATCAAGTAGAAAAAAAAGGACCATTCACCGTGTAGACCTCTAAAGGAACAGAAATCGATTATCGAGTTACCCGACGAAAGAATTGACCCGAAATCTTTAAAAGGTGTGTGTCCGGAAGCTGTTTTAACGCCCACGACCAAACGACTCAATATTTTGAGCTGAAATTTTGAGTCAGGGTATATACACCATTTTTCGATATTTTGGCGTTTAAATTTCATACGTACTCAGACTTACTTTTTTTTTTGAGGCTCTGTTCTATTCGGGACAGTCCCTTTAAACCCGAATAGTTTAACAGAGGCACGTTGCAGTTACACCACACAGTCTGTCATTGAGTCAAGGAAAAGGTTACCTGTCCAACCTTTTAGAAGGAGGGCCTGACAAGGACAGCTGCCTAGTCGTTCGGATGGGACGAAAAACCGAGGTCCTGTGTACAAATTGGAGTGCACGTAAAAGATCCCTTGGCAGTTGGAATTCGATATAAGAGTAGGCCGTAGCGCCGCTGCCCGGGCAAAATTTCCCTCAAAGCACACTGTTGGCGTATGCCCGTCTTCAATTGGCCCAGGTTAGGTGCTTAAGCGTAGGACGTTAAACCCCATTTCATTCATTCATTCATGGGTTTTCTGTACAATAAAAAATTTATCCATTTTTACGTTTAATTATTTTCATAAAATGTATTCAAATCTGCTAAATATTGCAGGTTAATGATGGCATTGAGAGTTGATTATGGTCTTTTCATGTTAATAAATGTCTAATTAATAATCTTATACATACAGTATGTAACATTTCAGGCCTAAAGGAAGCGCTGCAATAGGCAGTTTTAGCTTGTGCATAATGTACATGTATGTTAAGAATTTACTCAACTTTCAATCACTGTTTATAAGGAATATATTTGATCCAGAAACACAAAAAAATGCACATACATGTAGTTTCTTATTGATGTATTTGATACAGTACATCAAAATAACATACATGTTTAAAGTTACATTATTCAAGATATAGATAAGAACTAGCCATTCTTGCTATAATAGTTCGAAAGTAGATGATGTAAAATGAATAATTTGAAAATTTCATTCAAATTACTCTATTGCTAGCGAAGAAATAGGCATTTAAAGATTTGACCGACCTGTGCAATAATTTCAACCACGGTCCTTGTTGATCAAAGCTACGACTCGAAGCGTCTAGCCGCGCCATATTTGATTTACCGCTGAAACGTTTTAATCTGTTTAATATCGGAGCAATCTGATGCCATCCAAAGTTGATTAAGGCCTGGATCAGTTAATTAATGTCTAATTAATACTTTAGAAAACATTTCATGCTCAAATAAAGACCTGCACTAGGCAGATTTAGCTCTTGAATAATGCATGTTTAATAGTTTACATAACATTTCAGGCCTAAAGAAAGCCCTGCATTTAGCTCTGGTATAATGTAGACAGGGCCTACCGTGTGTATGTTTAAACGGTATCTCTCTTTGACTCTGTGTGTAAAGTGGTAGAACTGACTTTGTTGAATGGAATGTGATTAGTGTGAGTTACTATGATATCTCTACACCTGGATACATGTAGTAGTACTGTTAGTTGCATGTACATTACTACTCTACTTCAGTTTGTAATAAATCTAATCTCAATAGGCATTCAACCATGACCACAATAATAAAAACCAAAGTCAGGTTATTATTATAAACGAACAATGGGGGCCCAGCGGAGACAGTAGGTATTCATACTAAACTTAGGCTGTCTGTCTACCGTTAGCTCTGCTTAAGAACAGACATGCAGCTTCGTGACATTTTAAGTCCTAAATCAATGATTTTAGTCGAAAACACCAAGGATACTTTGAGAACTATTCATTCTGTTTCCATCTAATGTCTAATGGAATTGATAGGTTTATTTAGTCTTTGTGTGCACTGTATGCCAGATGTGAAAGTTCTTCGGTTTCTTCCTGCAGTAATGATCGAAATCATTCGCACAATCTGTGCCAAGGGCCAAATTGGAAAATAATGCGATTATGATTATTATTATTAAGGCAAACTTTACATACTTAATCTTGAGAGGCCTTTTTCTGTCTCACACAACTGATAAGGAAACCCCCCATGTTTCTCGCTGATTGTACATGTATGTATATGTTCTGATGTATTTAATAGTAATACATACTGAAATAAGCCATTAATATGCAGCTAGGTTACTGGAGTCATTACACACAATAGGGAATCCAACCTTAACAACTTTTCTTTCCAATACAACACAATGAGATTGTTCATGGCCGATATTCTTGTAGAAAATTATATACAATATCATTACGTTTTATTACTCTGTCTGTATTGAAGCCCCAATAACACCCTTGTTGTAAGTGAATAATATGTCCCAATCATTATTCTGGTCAACAAATTGTACTATTTTACAATATTCCAATTAGTTAATGATACTAATTTTATCTTGACACACCGAATAAAAAATATTGGAAAAATTCAAATTCATGGCAACAACGTGGTTTGAAAAGCTTTACGTAAACACTTTCAAATGCAACTGGGATTTAAACATACACGTATTTTCGAATCCTCTTGACAAGTAAAATAGGATGTAATAGATAATTTACACAACAGGTAGGACACTTTAACATCTAGTAGTTAGAATAAGACTAATTTAAGGGGAGGGGGGGGGGCTGTCAAGCCAGCAAGAGTGGTATTGTACCTTTAATATTACGGTGTGTTGGCTGCAAAAGTACATCAGGATTTTACTTTATCTGCCTTGGTTTCCCCTTGTCAGTGGTGCAGGACAGAGGGCCCGACAAGAACAGCTGTCTAGTTATTCGGATGGGATGAAAAACTGGTGTACCGTGTACAAACTGGCGTGCACATAAAAAGATACCTTGGCAGTTGGAATTCGGTATAAGAGTAAGCCTTACCGCCACTGTTCAGACAAAATGTCTTTCATAGCACACTGTATGGCGTATGTCCGTCTTCATTAGCATAGTCGGAGCAGAACAGTGGGACTTTTAACCCCATTTCATTTCATTTCTGTTTATAATACTTACGTAGTATTATGTACATGTATACTGGCATTTAAATAATATTATCAATATTTACCCTGGTTCAGTTGGATTCATTGATTTTTCTTGTAATAAAGTCAAGTCAATTATATAATACATGTATATGGTACAGACAATATTGATACGAAATGAAATTGAATACCCTAGGGTTTAAATGAGCTAAATAGCTAATAGACCAGAAATTGACACAAATATGTAGCCACCCATGTAATAATAGAAGAGAGAGAGAGAGATGGGGTTTAACATCCACTCGACACAAACTAAGTCATTTCCTAGGGGTCTTTAGCAGTGGGAGATAACCGGAGAAAACACACTATGTTGGACAGACGACCCTACTCCACGTCACATACAACCGGGTATTCGATAATGTAATAGGACTGTACATAAATTTGTTTTACATTCAATTGTTTCTGTTTTACTTTAATCTGTTATTTTTCGATGAAAAACGTGCAGCAGAGTCCATATTAATTGGCAGTCTTTGACAGGTTTTTCCAGACAACACCAATAGACCAGTACATGTAGTATTCTCTTGTGGGATAGGTTTATTGTTTAGCCTCGTTCATCAAGTCGCTTCATTACAAATGGTACCCAAAAGCATTCTGGCACTTGGTTCGTGTGCCCAATGTTAAAATTTTCATTTTTCATTTGGTCTTTTAAAAATATTGGATTTATATATATCAATCAGAAAAGTCCATCTTTATATGGTAAGATTACCCTAAGATCACGACATCAATGTTGATTTAAATTGGCCAATAAGTTGTATATATATATGCATGTTCATGTACCTTACATGTGTACATGTACATGGTATATTTCATATTTGTGGTGATAATATTTATATCTGTCACTCAAAAACAAGCATACAGTAAAACCATTAGGCCTAATATCTGTCAAAAAAACCTATTTGTTATAACTTGTCTAAAAAAAACACAGATTTTACAGCTACATGTATAAATGCATGGGGAGGATTTTATTGTTGATCTTTCCTCTAACAGCAACCCTGTTCTACATGTATGATCCCAACAATAGTTTTTTGGACCCTTTTAATGACCCTTGATCCGAAAATGACACACGTGATAAGCTCATAGTGTGAGCAAACTGATGTTTTATTTTATAAATAACTTCCTTTAAATGTTGAGATGCATAAAAAGAGAGAAATAGAATTGATGATATTTAATGGGTTTTATGGGTATTTTTTAACATCTTGTCAAAACACAATCTGATTATTATACAGATTTATATTTCATTTCGTTTTTTTATACTTCCAATGCCCCATACTACATGAAGATCTGAGACGTTGTAGTGGGAGTTCAAGTCAGAGGTCATCTCAAACAAGCAACTTTCAACCAGTGTTGAGGTTTCTAGGGGTTTACCCACAGTTCCGCGCAGAGAAAGGCAAGAAGTCGCCGTCACAGATCGTTTCATTGGCTCCAGATCCTAGTGAAGCATTCAATAATTTGCTTGCACGTGACTGAGGGGCAACCAGTGGACCCTGTTTTCGGGATGTACATGTATGAATAAATGAAAATGAATAAAAAATGAATAGGTAAACTTAGTTCTTGTCACAGAATTGAGGACTCAAAGAGAGAGACAGGTGGGGTTTAACGTCCACTCAACACAACTAGGTAATTTCTGGACTAACATATGGTTTTAATTTTATTTCAATAATTCGCTTGTGTGTAGGGGTCTTTAGCAGTGGGAGGAAACCAGAGTGCTCGGAGGAAACCCACGAGGTTGAGAAGGCGCCCCTATCTCCATACCACATACAAATGTACGCTCACACCAGGGCTCGAAACCACAGCCACAAGCCAGAGGTGGCCGGCCAGCTGGAGGTCCAAGCGCGGCACTCTAGACCACTAGGCCATCCCATCCCCCCCCCCCCCGCGGAATCAAAGTCACATTCCTCTAATCTGTAGCACAGCTTATATTTAGTTAAAGGGACAATCCCGAATTAAACAGAGGCTCAAAAATAAAAGTCTGAGAATGTATGAAAATATAGGGGAATGGAGTATTTACCTTGTCTTAAAATTTCAACTCAAAATATTGAGTGGTTTGGACGTGATCGTTGAAACCGCTTATCCGGACACGTAACCCTTTTAAGATTTCGGATCAATTGTTTCGTTTGGTGACCTTATAACCGATTACGGTTACTTGAGAGGGTCATGCAGTGAACCCATGTGCGGTACTTGATAGAGAAAGGCAAATTTCAAGGCAAATTTCAACTACACATTATTTTTATAAAAAAAAAATGTTTGGTTTAATCCAGATACCACAAAATACACCTTGGGGCACCGGTCTCAAATTCCAGATGAAAACTGACGGATTTAAATAGTTTGAAAACGTATCATAAATACTGAAGTAGTTGCTCGGCCCTTGACTCAAATATTTTAAGGGATTTTAACACAAAATTAAGCAGTTTTATTCTCATAACAAATACTGGGATTAGCCCTTTAAGTTTAAATTTATAAACTTACGTGGTGTGATAACTTTTTCGCATACCGGTATAGGCTATCAATTTTAACACATCAATTTTATTATAACAATATACCTGTGTCGAATTATAATACAATGCTATAAATGTAGGTATTTAGGACAGCTTACAATTCTCAACGTACATGTATGTACCTTGTTTGTATCGTTAAACTGTCTGAAGTGGGCGGAAGACATCAGTAGTGGAATCATTTCTAACATGGACTAACCTCTTAACGACTATCTGATCAGAGTTAAATTCTTAATATAATGAGCTAACTTACTGTGTAATTAGCTACAACTCTTACCTATGAATTACCAAGCATTGACTAAGCCAAGAAGAAGAGTACATAATTAACATAATAAACATAATAATAATAATATTAATTATTGCACATCTCAAAGCAAAATATCATGACTATGAGTCTATGAGGTCTATTTTTGTTTATAGTCTATTTTTAGATTCACATACTTGCTAGCACAGCAAATCATTACTCAGTGACTGACTGCATAGTATATTTAATCCAATGAATGTTGTACGTCAAAAAAGGCCTCTCCCTTGACGACTGTTCTAACCAAGTGAATAATGGCGTTCGCCCCGATTTAAATCACGGCTTTTCTTAAACTGAATAAGGCCTATCAATGAACGTGTCCATATAAGCCTATATCAGAAATAAGCGATACCGTTCTCTAAGTCTAATACATTTTATGAACAAATCAATAAATTCGTGACAAACAAAATAACCATATTTGTCAATGACGATGATGGTGTAGTGAAGAATGAAACACTTGTTGGACGATCGCTTCAAAATATCACTCACAAACGCTTCGTAAAATGAAGTTCAAACTGTACACGGAACAAGCAATAGCCAGAATATGAAATGCACTAAAATCAACGAATTTTGCCCAAATTAAAAGTAGTATTTTATTAGTAAAAGTTCAATTATATTCACTGACCTGCTTTCCAATGAAATCCAGCTCAACGGAAGTATGAAAACAGCTCCACCTTTATACAAAAGAGTCTAAAAATACATGGAGTCAGACCACCTATCTTGGCCTTCAACATTCCGATTAAAATCTCCATAACCACAAGGTGGTTGGGTTGCCGAATGGTTATCACGTGCGCGCTGTATCATTAGGTCTGTCACTCAGTCAACTGGCGTGGTTTTGATTCCCTGGTTGATCGTGGCAAGGGGTTGGGTCGCCTGTCCAACCTCGTGTGTTTTCTCTGGGTTCTCCCATTTCCTCCCTCCCACTGTTAAAGAACCACTGCTAACCATATGTTAGTCCTGAAATGATCTAGTTTGTGTCGAGTGGACGTTAAACTCCACCCTCCCTCACTTTCCCTCCCCTCTCTCTCTCCCTCTCTCTCCCCTCTCTCTCCCTCTCTCTCTCTCTCTCTAACCACAGTAATGATATGAAATGGGGTTTAACATCCTACTTTTCCTCCACGACTGGGTTAATGAAGACGGATATGACACCATGAGAGGGAAATTTTGCCCGGAGAGCAGCGCTACGGCCTATTTTAATATCGAATTCCAACTGTCAAGGGATCTGTTACGTTCACACCAATGTATACACGGGGCCGAACAGTGCTACAGCCTACTTTAATATCGAATTCCAACTGTCAAGGGATATGTTACGTTTACACCAATCTATACACGGTGCCTCTGATTTCCGTACCATCCGAACGACTATATACGTTGTTCATGCCATGCCCTCTGTCCTGCACCATGAACTTTCTCGATCTTCATACGAACCAGACCACAATGCTTTGATTGATACAGATATCAAATGGGATTGACCGTTTTGATGAATAATACGGAGAAAGGTTCGAGGCTAGCTGTTCAGTGTTTATACAGATTTTGAATATCTCACGAGAACCACCAAATATAAACGGCAGACCAGAAGCGAAGAAAAAGCTAGCCACAATTTAATTTTCGTACGTTAGTTACGTATAACGGAGACATTCTCCACGCAAGTCTCGCTATCCAGTGTGGACTGCAAGGGAAGACATAAAAACACAGTGTGCCAGAATTATTTGATCATTGAGAGAGAAAGAAACGGGGTTTAACGTCCACTCCATATTTAATCATTGACGATTTATACACAGTGTGGAAGTCAGAGTTGATTCATCTGTATGAAAACAGCAGCGTCGTGTCACGTCAACATGATTTTTCCAGATCGGAGGGCTGGGATGGCCTAGTGGCCTAGAGTGCCGCGCTTTGACCTCTAGCTGACCGGTCACCTCTATAGCTTGGGGCTGTGGATTCGAGGCATGAAGATAGTGTGCCTTCTCAACCTCGTGGGTTTCCTCAGGGCACTCCGCGCAAGCCAATTATTGAAAAATAATTTTAAAAAACTATATGTTAGTCCCGAAATGACCTAGTTATGTTCAGTGGACGTTAAACCCCATTTTTTCTCTCTCTCTCTCTCTCTCTCTCTCTCTCTCTCTCTCTCTCTCTCTCTCTCTCTTATCTGTATAAAAACTGCAACGACGTGTCACGTCAACATGCTTTTTCCAGATCCGTGACTAGGATAGTGTCACATCTGATCTTTCCGGCGAGAAACGAGTTCCCGTGTGGGAATTCAGGGAAGAGTAAGCGGAAACGCCGGTGTCCAAGCATATTTCTCTTATCATAGCATACTGCATGGAGTATGCCCATCCCCATTAGATCGGTTAATGTAGAAATATAGGACGTTAAACCCCGTTTCATTCATTTTCTGATATTATACTGTACACGTATTTTATATTATCGCCATTACTATCCTTGTATCGCCCATGAAGTCAGCCATACACCATAGTCGGTAGTTAAAGCCTAACTCGCAATGGGCTTTGGCACGCACGGGCCGTAGGGTTTGATAGCTCACAGATCGGCCACAAGAAGCTGGGATAAACTTTTGTTAATTAGTACTTCGACGAACACCTCCCTTGTAGTAGCATGCACGGTGGGTAGTGAACTGAAGCAGTTGTTTTGATCGACGGAAGAAGTGACGTATTCCGTGGGAAATGCGTATGAAAATGTATAGGCACGCATCAGACTACTTCTGTAGTGGAAATCGTTTCTTACTTGAAATTCTTATTTTCCAGCACAGTGGAGATGTGGTCTGTATCCATATCCGTTGTCATTTTAAAAGAGTTATTTCCCTTTAAATAGTGTGATGAATCTCCAAGATGTATTTAACGCGCTTACAGTTGTCAGGTCACAATTCTATGGAATACAATTACTGCTTATTACTGAGCGACGCTTCGACCCTGGCGTATGCCTGTCTTCATTAGCCCAGTCGGAGCAGAACAGTAGGATGTTTTAATCAATTTAATTTCATTTGAACAACCTGGGGGCAGGCCCGAAGCCAGAAACCGAAATTTAGCCGACATAGGGGGGCGAGGAAGATAAATTTCCGATAACAAAAAATCAATGAACGAAGGTCATCGCCGACTGCCGTAAGCATTAGGAGGGGAGAGCAGGAAAATTAGAAGCTGTGAGAGTGAATTTAGGCCTCTATGACATGCAGGTGGCGAAAGTGTCGGAAAATTAAGAGTTTCCAGCCGACATTACCTATCTCTCGGCCGAATTTGAGAGGATATGTCGTACTAAAACTCTCTCCCGGCGAAAATGCGAGCATAACTAACCAGCGATTTTTTTCCGACGCAGACAGAAAAATTCCAACTGGAACGGCTATGGGGGGGGGGGCGCCTCGGGCCTGCCTGGGGACAGTGCCAGATCTAGTGGAGGCAAAGTGGGACAAAACTCTGTCATACTAATACTTTATCCCGGGTGGAGCTATCTAGTACGTGGGCTGAGGGGCGAGGATTGTGGCCCTAAGCAGTAAGGGATGTTGGGGGTCCCGGGACTGGTAGGTACCAACAGATTTTAGGAGGGGGGGGGCAGAGATCGGTTTGGCCCTAAAATTAACTAAACTACATAATTTAGAGGTTCTACCAATCAATAGCACTCAATCCCGCGATGTGATTGCTGGGGTCTAAGCAGTCCCGTAATCTTAGTATAGTAAATCAGTCAACGGAGTTTAATGCTATATGTCACCTGAAATGATTTCACTAAATTCCTGAAAGGAAAACATCCCAGGCACTCAAGGGGGCGGAGTACATACTAGTACGATCCGAACAATTCGAAATGGGGCCCCTGCACAGCTGGTATGTCCCGCCCCCCCCCCACAAGGTTAATCCGGCCCTGCCTGGGGGTCAGGTGTTCGATCACTGGGTTAGCCGAGAAAGTTCATTGGAATTTTCCGTTATGTTTCTCTTTTCCGTCATATCAAGAGACAACGAGGTCACGTGACATTGATGTACACGTAAAAGATCCGTTAGAAGTTGGCATAGTAAGTTCTTCGGGATTTTTCAGTTGTGATTTCGCCTTGTCAGTGATGCAGGGCAGAGGGCGCGTCTGGTCAATCTGATCGGATGACAAATCCAGCGTATGACTGAACCCATTATCCCAGTAGTAGGACTTTAAGCCCTAGTCTTTTTCATTTCACTGTCAGTAGTAAAGAGTGACGTGCGGTGGTCTTTGTGAAATCCCTGATACTACAGGCGGTGGGAGGGGGGGGGAATCTAGTCCCTTCCCCGGACTACTCGAACAGAGCACATTTTCCTCGAAATCTGCCATGGGCGATAGCTTTCAGTCCTAACCATAGATTTACACCTAAAATAGAAACTGGAATGGATATTTCTTGTTTTTTAAACCATGTAGTTGCTTTTTTTTCCATTTTTTTAAATTCGGTGTGTTAAGATGAAGTTTGTATCTTCAATTAATTGAAATATTGTAAAATAGTACAATTTTTTGACCAGAATAATGATTGGGACATATTTTTCAGTTACAACAAAGTGTTATTGGGCCTTTAAACCGAGCCCCATTTACATCTCCTTACCTATGGTGAAACCTGCAACGGGACTTAGATTTTAGCCCCAACGTAGATTTACGCCTAAAATATGCAATGGGCCTTAGTCCTTAGCACTAGCCATAGTTTTAGAAATGAACTGGTTATACAGAGAGAGAGAGAGAGAGAGAGAGAGAGAGAGAGAAATGGGGTTTAACGTCCACTCAACACAACTAGGTCATTTCGGGACTAACAAATGGTTTAATTTTATTTCAATAATTCGCTTGCGCGTAGGGGTCGTTAGTAGTGGGAGGAAACAGTAGTGCCCGGAGGAAACCCACAAGGTTGAGAAGGCGCCCCTATCTCCATGTCACATACGCTCACACCAGGGCTTGAAACCACAGCCGCAAGCCAGAGATGGCCGGCCAACTAGAGGTCGAAGCGCGGCACTCTAGACCACTAGGCCATCCCAACCCCCCGAACTGGTGATACAAGTTGTGAGTATGTATATTTATTACAATATACAGCAACAAAATATACAAATATAAAATTAAATATTACTACAACAACAACGTTTTGTTCCATAATCAATAATCAATAATCAATAATCAATGAATCGATCATAAATTATCGAATATCAACAATCGAAATAACTTTTTACATGCTATTATACAATAATCATATAATACTCGTGTGTATATCTAAAACGATATAATTATGAAATGAAATGGGGTTTAAAGTCCAACGCTTATGCACCTAACCTGGGCTAATTGAAGACGGCCATACAGTGTGCTATGAGGCAAATTTTTTCCCGGCAGCAACTGAATTCTAATTGTCAAGGGATCTTTTACATGACGCCAATGTGTACACGGGACCTCGGTTTTTCGTCCCATCCGAACGACTAGGCAGCTGTCCTTGTCAGACTCTCCGTCTGCATCCCTGACAAGGGGAAACCGCGCCTGAAAATCGAAATGAACTTTCTCGGCCGATGCAGGGATCAAACACCCGACCTCACCCACTTAGCCATGTGATCCCCAAAAGCGATATTGGACAATGCACGTGATATAATTGTAAACCATTGTTGAGAATCCCACCACACGAAATAGTGTCCTGTTGTTTGGAATCAGAAGGGGCGGGAGGCCGTGGTCCCGTGTATACATTAGTGTGGACGTTAAAGAATCCCCGACAGTTGGAATTTGACTTAAGAGTAGACCGTAGCGTGTAGGCGTACACCTGTCCTCGTATGCCCAGCGTCTGTTCCGGATCAGATGTGGCGTTAAGTTGTGGTCCCGTGTATTCATTAGCGTGCACGTAAAAGAACCCCTGACAGTTAGAATTAAACATGAAAGTAGGCCGTAGCGAATAGGCCTAAGTCTGTCTTCTTTAGCCTAGTTGGGCGGAAGAGTAGGACGTTAAGCACTGTTTCATTTTATTCATTTCTAATTGGTATAATCCATCGATCAGATGAAAGGAAATCGGGTTTAACGTCCTACTTTTCTGCCCCGACTGTGTAAATGACGACGGCCATACGCCATACAGTGGGCTATGAGTGAAATTGTACTTGGGAGCGGCACTATGGTCTGCTCTTATACTCACTCCCAAGGGATCTTTTACGTACACGCCAATGTTTTTGTCCCATCCGAACGATTAGACACCTGTCCTTGTCAGGCTCTCCGCCCTGCATCACTGACAAGGTAAACCAAGTCGGAAAAACTGTAAGACTCGGAAGAAAAGGAGTGGCGTCTTACGCCCCTACAACACAATATGTTGACCGGAACAATAGGGTTTAAAAACAATATTTAACCGAAAAACAACGTTTATACTTGTTTTTTATATATCTTCAATGTTTACAAGTTTTATTTCAGGCTCCAAGTTTACAAAGCATTCTCAGGCTTAAGTTGAGAATTTACTCAAAATTGTTCACCTTTTTTAAACTAAAATAATAGCCATTTATAAAACTTTTGTTGTTTTAATGTATCAAATACATCATTAGGAAACTGTGTGCACAGTTTTGTGTTTCTGGATGAAAGATATTTCTCATAAACATTGATTAAAAGTTGAGTAAATTCTAAACTTAAGTCTGAGAATAATACTTTGTGAACTCGGGGCAAGGTTATAATTGTGGCGATATTTATTCTTGACATAGACACCGAGTAAGTACAATGTTATTATTCCTACATAGAACCCCACAAACCATCACCGAGTACACAATAAATATAGTCTTTAAATGGCATTTAGTAACTGGATAGATAGAATAACAACAAAACACATACTTATGGAAAACAGCTATTAGTGTATTTAAAGCGACGTTTCATAGAGTATTGTATGAAACGTCGCTGATAACGTTGAGAGAATACTCTATGAAACGTTGCTGATAACGCAGAGAATACTCTATGAAACGTCACTGATAACGCAGAGAGAATACTCTATGAAACGTCGCTGATAACGCAGAGAGAATACTCTATGAAACGTCGCTGATAACGCAGAGAGAATACTCTATGAAACGTCGCTGATCCGATAACGCAGAGAGAATACTCTACGAAACAACGCAGAGAGAATACTCCACGAAACGTCACTGGTAACGCAGAGAGAATACTCTATGAAACGTCGCTGATAACGCAGAGAATACTCTATGAAACGTCGCTGATAACGCAGAGAGAATACTCTACGAAACAACGCAAAAGAATACTCCACGAAACGTCACTGGTAACGCAGAGAGAATACTCTATGAAACGTCGCTGACAACGCAGAGAATACTCTATGAAACGTCGCTGATAACGCAGAGAGAATACTCTACGAAACAACGCAAAAGAATACTCCACGAAACGTCACTGGTAACGCAGAGAGAATACTCTATGAAACGTCGCTGACAACGCAGAGAATACTCTACGAAACGTCGCTGATAACGCAGAGAATACTCTACGAAACGTCGGTGTTTTGTTGTTAAATATAGTCTTGTTTTCATGCAGTTCAGGGCCGTATATAGCGGGGATGAAGGGGGTACATTGCACCCTAAGTAAAATATGGCGCCCCGAGAAATGACCCCACCCCCACCCCTCCTTAAAAAAAAGTTGGACATCCTTTTAATTATAAAATAATACACTTGATTATATGATCCACACGGTGATGCTCTTAAGACACTGATCAGTCTGTCTTTTTTTAAGGTCGCCCACAGGCCATTGGGCATTATTTTGGCGCCCAGACGCCAATGGGCTTTATTTTGGCGCCCACCACTCTGCTGCACCCCAACTTTTAAATTCCTACATACGGCCCAGATCCAGTTTCACAAATACTTCCCACGAATTACACCTCTTATACTACCAATTGAGTGTTTTTAATTGTTCACGACGCTTGCTGACAAATCTCCTCTCAGAACGTTTGTAACGAACACCCGGGTCGCGTGACTTCTACATGTGACTACCAATTGAGTGTTTTTTATTGTTCATGACGCTTGCTGACAAAACGAACGAACACCCGGGTCGCATTATTTCTAGACTTGACTTCTACTCGTTCCCAGCACCTGCACTGGTTATATCTTTATTTTTCCACATATATCGGTTATCATTTAATAAGAGGGCGAGTCTTTTGTTGTAAGGTTCATAAAAATCTTCTAACATTTTCCGCGTCGATTCATTCATCGTTCCGTACTTCTTGTCGCCCTTCCGTCTCGAGTTGGCCACCGGTTGTCCGATTATAAAATCAGCCTCTGCTTTAGTTAAATCTCCTGAAACGAAAGAAAGAAAACGAAAGTAGATTAAACTCATCAAATTTTGTGTTTATAGGATTGGCGGGCGGTTGGAATGGCCTAGTGGTCTAGAGTGCTGCGCTTCGACCTCTACCTGGCCGGTCACCTCTAGCTTGCGGCTGTGGTTTCGAGCCCTAGTGTGAGCGTATGTTACATGGAGATAGGGGCGCCTTCTCAAACTCATGGGTTTCCTCAGGGCACTCCGGTTTCCTCCCACTGCTAATTAAAGACCCCTACGAGCTAGCGAATTGTTGAAATAAAAAATTAAGCCAAATGTTAGTCTTAAAATGACCTAGTTTGTGTCGAGTGGACGTTAAACCCCATTTCTCTCTCTCTCCGAGATTTTAGTTGTTCGTTATCTTATTGTTGCTGATGGCCCCCGGATCCATTCACTTAATATGATAACTGTTTAGTGTTTGCAAGGTCTATTTTCTGTCTTGTCCGCAGGTTTATCTTGTAGATCTTTTTTGTTTTTTTTTTGTTTTTTGTTTTGCGTGTAGTGCAGTCCTCCTGCATTTACTATTAGACATTAATTAACTGATCCAGGTTGCTCCGATATTAAACAGATTAAAACGTTTCAGTGATACTTCGATTTAATAAAATATGGCGGACCCAGACGGTTCGAGGTTTAGCTTCGATCAACCAGGACCGTGATTGAAATTATTGCACACCTCTGCCAAATCTTCAAATGCCAATATCTTCGCTTGCAATAGAGTAATTTGAATGAAATTTTCAAAATATTCATTTTACATCATCTACTTTCGAACTATTATAGCAAGAATGGCTAGTTCTTATTTTTATCTTGAATAATGTAACTTTAAGATCGCCATAAGCATGTTAGAAACGCAACCTATCGTGCCGTGGTCACCATGGTCGCCAATGATCGCCAAGTCACGGCGTTTATTTTGAGCATGCTCAAAACAAACACCAAGGTTCTGCGATCTCAACTGGAAAGCTATGAGAATACGACTTTTTCAAGTTGATAATTTTTTTGTGACATTTTCACACGTTGTGTTCACGTTTGCCGGCGACCTTGTCCATTTTCTGGTCGGCGTACGGTCGCAGCAGCAAGGTCGCAGGACGCCAACCGGCCTGACGGGGGCATTATAGCTGATAATTCATAAATATTGTTTTGGACGATTATAAGATATTGGACACTTAAAATTAGATCCATATAGAAAATTGTTTTGGATGACTTTTACCAATTCTATCAGATATGGAAAACTGGTAGACGGTAATACTGCCCTTTAAGTAATATGTTTAGCATCTTTTGTACGTTATGTAAAACTAGTGGACGGCGACATTGAGATGAGATTTAACGCCCACTCGACACAAACTAGGCCATTTCGGGACATAAAAAAATGTTTGGTTTTATCCAGTTACCACAAAATACACCTTGGGGCACCCGTCTCAAATTCCAGATGAAGACTGAAGGATTTAAGTCGTTTGAAAACGTATCATAAATACTGAAATAGTTGCTCGGCCCTTGACTCGAATATTTTAAGGGATTTTAACACAAAATTAAGCGGTTTTATTCCGAAAACAATTTTCGGGATTAGACCTTTAAACTCCATTTAATATTATTTTACGTAAAACTAAATAATAAGTTTAAACATGATTCGAAATTATGTAAATTTGTCAGACGGAAAAATTTAAAATACCCTGTCTAAACTAATGGTAGTATACATGTAAGTGTTTCTTTATTCAGGAAATACAGTTCATAATATGTTTGGCACGCTGATTGCAAAGAATGAAGTCATTAAGCGAAAAAGAATCACAGAAAAAAAAGTGGACGATGGCATAAATAGATCTCTTTATTCAGATATGTTTGTTTTCAAATGAAGCTGTACATTTTATGTTAGGTTGATAATTAAATGAAGATGTTCGGCTATCCATTACTTTAATTATTTCACAAGAATCTTGGCAAACATTTTCCTGAATATTTTCACATAGTCATCATTCTAAACAGGAAATGAATTTTTCGTGTTTATGTTTATAGCCGTTTCTCGGAGTGTTGGCAAACATTTTATAAATATTTCAACGATACATTTAAGAGAAAATTCCTTGTGAAATAAGTGTTTTAAGTGAAATTAGTGTTTTAAGTGAAATTAGTGTTTTAAGTGAAATTAGTGTTTTTCAGAACCTCTATCAACTAGTAACCTCACATGAAGAATTTCCGATTTAAGATTCCTCGGGTTTACATTTTGAGGGTTTAGAAATTAAGATCCAGGGCCCTGTTTCTGGAAATCTTAACTTAAATAAAATCAAAATTTTAGAAGACACTACACATTAAAATTAATCTAATATTATCCAATCAAATTACTAAAATTTGGATTTTATCTTCGTTAAAATTTCGTGAAACAGGCCCCAGATTCAAAACAAAGATTGTCTCGATTCTGTCAATATACCGGAAGTATGTCCCTTTTCAGCCGCACCAGACATCAACGCAACACCTTTAAATAAATATTTCCTAGCGATATTGGTAGCGAATTAGATGGTTTCAGGACCAAATTCATAACGCATTTAACCTCAACCCCAACATTCCGACAAGTACCAGATCCACGCCCAGAAGTTGAAATTACATTATTAACTAAACTGAAATGGGGTTTAACGTCTTACTGTTCAGCTCCGATTGGGCTAATGAAGGCTGTCATACGCCGTACAATTTGCCTGGACAACGGCACTATGGGCTACTCTTATATTGAATTCCAACTGCAAAGGGATCTTTTATGTACATGCCAATGTCTACACCACGGGACCTCGGATTTTCTTGTCATCCGAACAGGGGGACTGGCCCGGATCCAGGATTTCGAGGGGGGGGGGGGCATACATTGTAACAAATGGCAATCATTAGAGTGTCGCATACATTAGTGGGTTGGTGTAATCCCCAGAGCCTTGACGCATTGCCTGGGCACAGACACTGCGAAAATCATGTTTATATCATCAATTAAAAAGCAGATACACCAGTCTCGCTGGGGCTGAGGAGGGGGACGGCCCCCTGCCCCCCCCCCCCTGGATCCGCGGCTGGGAGAGGGCGAGAGAGAGAGCGAGAGAGAGAGAGAGAGAGAGAGATATGAGATTTAAAGTCCGCTAGCAACAAACTAGGTCATTTCGAGACTAACATATGGTTTAATTTTAGATCAATAATTCGCTTGTGCATAGGGTCTTTAGGAGAGGGGGGAAACCGAAGGACCCGGAGAAAACCCACGAGGCTGGACATGCGACCCTACTCCTTGTCACGTACAACTGGGGATTAGAAACCACGCCAGTTGACCCAATGACAGGCTTTATGATACAGCGCGCACGCGCTACCCATTCGGCCATACAGCCCCCCCCCCCCTTACTGACAAGGGGAAACAGTATTAACCGAGACAAATTATTTATACTGTCTAGTGAAAAAGAACAGTAGCGTAATTATCCCGAGAAATTCTTTGATTGGGGTTTAAAAGAATTTAACTGGCATAAACCACCCGGAACAAGAGACAAGCTTATCTTTTAATACAGGATTTCTTATCTCGAAGCGTCAGTGAGTTCACTGATTGACGCAATGGGGGTTGGATTGAGTAGCATACCGTACTAGACCTAATAAAAGGAGGGATTTAGCGCCAAACTGTTCTATGGTCAGATCTATTTAACAAGGTCACCTGCAGATTTCCCCGATGTCACGAGATTATTGTTTAGGGATTATGGTAAGTCTTACGGCTAATTTATGGGTTAAGGTTAGCGCTAGAATTGTTTTTATCTCGTGACCTTGGCTGTTCTTGAGGAACACTGCAGGTGGCCTTGGTAAATTGGTCAAACCACTGTTCTACACCAACCGGGCTATTGTATGAGGACGGACAAGCGCCAAGAGGCGGGGGCGGAGGGTGTGTGTGTGTGTGTGTGGGGGGGGGGGGGTGCAGCCACGTGGTCTAGATTGCCGCGCCTTAGTCTCTACCTGACCAATTCCTCTGGCTTACTGTTGTAGTTTTGAACCCTAGTTTGGGGGTAAGTGGCGCATTCTCAACCTCATGGATGTTCTCCGATTTCCTCCCAAAGGAATGAATGAAATGGGGTTTAACGTCCTACGCTTAAGCACCGTACCTGGGCTAATTGAAGACGGGCATACGCCACAGTGTGCAATGAGGGAAATTTTGCCCGGGCAGTGGCGCTACGGCCTACTCTTATATCGAATTCCAACTGCCAAGGGATCTTTTACGTGCACTCCAATTTGTACACGGGACCTCGGTTTTTCGTACCATCCGAACGACTAGGCAGCTGTCCTTGTCAGGCCCTCCTTCTGCATCACTGACAAGGGGAAATCACGCCGGAAAATCGAGATGAACTTTCTCGGCCAATGCAGGGATCGAACACTCAACCTCCAGGCTAGCGAACCAGCGCCTTATCCACTTAGCCACCGTGATCCCCTCCTCCCAAAGGGCCCTGCGCGTGCGCTAAATATAGTGAAATAAGACTTGTCTGTGAGATCCCCCTTAGTGAAAACATACATTAGTCCCCAAGAACAAAACCCATACAATTTAGTTTTGCTAATCTGCATCGAATTCGAAACGTCAGAAGTTTTGCTTTACGTGTTTTAGTCCCACCTTAACAACTAGACGATATTCCCTGTCAGACAAAGGGAGACCACGCTCCAAATCACGAGAAACGTTCTCTGTGGTAACCAGTAAGGGTGTTTTATTTGAAGGTATACGGTATGGGTTTTATGGCTGTTTTCTACCGCCCACAGTAAAAACAACACATAACGACGATGATTAAAACTGTCAGATTTATTGGATAATACTTCTTTATCACCAATTCCTGTTTGTCTTTAAAAACTACTGTTTTCTTTTGAGTCATCTGGCGCGACATATTGTATATGGAGCGGAATTCTCGATATAATGAGAGAGAGAGAGAGGGGGGGGGGGGGAACGTTCACCCAACACAAACTAGGTCATTACAGGACTAACATATGTTCCATTTTTTTAAATAATTCGTTTGGGCGTAGAGGTCTTTAGCAATGAGAGGAAACCGGGGGGAGGGGGCAGAAAAACCTACGAGGTTTGACAGGCGACCCCATGTCTTCCCACGTAGAACCTTGGAATATAATTATGATTCTTAACTTAGTAATATGTGTATGCTGGTATGTAACTTCTTACTTATAGCCCGTCTTCATTAGCCAAGTTCGGAGCAGAACAGTATGTAAGACGTTCAACCCCATTTCATTTCGATCCATTCACTCTTTTTTGAATTTTTTTTTTTTTTTTTTTTTGTTTGCTGTTTCGGAGTATGATGTCTTGTCGTTATATTTGTCCTTTATGTATATCATATGTGGCGCAGTCCCCTTGCACTAACTATTACAGGTGTAAGGGTGTTAATTTATAGTACTTATTACCTAAATATTGTATTTTAACAGTAAGTTCAGGGGGACCGTACTTCTCACAAATAATTACACAAGACAAACCCATGGACAGGAGACAATATACAGACTACCAGTTCTGTTTATATTCCTAGGCAGTTAGAATTCTATACAAGAGTTAGCCATAGTGCAGCTGCCCGGGCAAATCCCCCCCCCTCCCCATAGCACACTGTATGACAAATGCCCGTCTCCATTAGCCTACTCGGAGCAGAACAGAGGGACGTTAACCCTCATTTCATACTATTTATATTACCCTAGATTAATAGGTTTAGTTTCAGAATAATGACTTTAATTCTGCTCCATAGTCATATCAGTGGTTTCAAGGCGCCTGACTAAATAACGAAACTGAAAATACGACTGTTTCCAACGATCTGGGGGGTGTGTGATTAATTCGCAAGTAGCCCCTCCAGTCCTACCAAACCGAAATTGTTTTTCAAAATTTGACCTACCAAAACAAAATTGTGTTCTAAACCACTGACTATCCCAGACATCCGATGCCCTAGAGAGGTGATTATAGATTTGGCATGTATGTTATATAAATGTCTCAATAATAAAAGCCACACAAAAACTCTTTTTTTTTCTTTTTTTTTCTAAACTATATTTTTATTCAGGATGTCTAAATGGGATTGGGGAACAGGCTTAGACTATCAAAAACCCCTCTCCAAACAAATTGTTGAAATAAAACTGAACAATGTGTTACACGGGAACCACCCGTTTCATAAGCTTTTTTTCATAAACAATATTTTTATTCAGGTTGTCTGAATGGGGTTGGGGGACAGGCTTAGCCTATGTACCCCCCCCCCCCTCCCTGAAAAAAAGCTCTTCAATAATGTATCTTTAAGAATGGAATTTTAAGACCACACAGAGATTCAGAAATTACAAAAAGTTCAAATAATTTTCTCACCATCAAGCTGTCAGTATCTCCTGCACATAATCTAAACTTTTTAATTTTGAAACAGAAACCTATTTGTCAACCTCGTAACATGGAAATAAAAATGTTAAAATCTGGCTTTTAAATTAAAATTGTTAGTGACAAGGAGTTCCTTGTAAAGTATTTGTGTTTGTGTTTGTTTTTGGGGGTTGTCGTGTTTAATTGCAGAAATGAAGAAATGCAGCCGCCCTGTTTATGTGCCAATATGATTGTGTTGATGACGCTAAGATTGCATGCTTGCCTCCGTCTCTGTCTCATATAGGATCGCCGAATGGTTAGCGTGTGTGCGCTGCATCTAGTTCCTTTGGAACTGTCTCTGAATGGACGATTCGTCAGTTCCAAAGGAACTACGTTGCATCATACGGTCTGTCGTTGAGTCAACTGACGTGGTTTCGATTCCCCGGTTGTACGTGACAAGAAGTATGGTCGCCTGTCCAGGCTCGAGGGGTTTCTCCGGCTAAAGATCCCTACGCGCAAGCGAATTATTGAAATAAAAATATCTCCCCCTCTCTCTCTCTCTCTCTCTCTCTCTCTCTCCTCTCTCTCTCTAAAGCTTCATCTATCTATCTATCTCCCTCTTCCCTCTCTCTCCCCTGTCTCTCATTAAATCAAGTAGAGCCATATAAGGCTAACCAGCTTTTTCACGATGTTCAATAGTGACTTCTAAAATATGGATTTCAAAGCATTTGGCGGAAACGCCGACTTTCCGGATAACTATTTCGCCATCTTAAAGACCTGGGGTAGTGTAGTGAGGTCACACTCTGTGTATCATTCCCCTGTGAGTATCGTTTGTATATTCAAGCTAACAAGTCAATAATCTCTCCTTCGAGACTCATTAAAGATGGCGTCCAATTACAAGATCAACATTATTTTTGAAGCCGGTTATCAATAAATGCGAATGTTGTATCAATAAATACACACACGCCCAATCGCTACAATCCAAATAAACAACATGATCACGTGACGTTTTATCTTCTTGCCTTACAACTGAATAAATCCCAGGAATCTGTTTTTTAAACGGTCTATGACGTAAAATCGGAGTGAAAATTAGGGCGTTTTAAAACTACAATCCTACGGAATGCGTAATCTGACCAACGAATCTGTAGAGAAGTTAAACAAAAATAGCCAGCTCTTATTTCATTTTAGAGCCTTAGTTACGTACGTGAAATGCGATAAGATGTCTTGTATAAACGCCTCGTCAACACAATACATGGTTATTTTGGGACTGACATATGGTTATTTTTATGCCCATGATTATGTGTGTAATGCCCGGTTGGTGAAGTTTTCCAGAATTCATGACGTACTTTAGTTGCATGGTAATGTATAAAGGGGGAGCCAATGCTGGGATCGAGCAACCGACCTCCAGGCTAGCGAGCCAGCGTCTTGCCCACTTAGCCACCGTGACCCCCGTATAGAGGGCTGGACTCGTCCAATACTCCATGGAACGTCTACAGATAGTTTATTAAACAGCTTTTTGTGGATACACACAAGTGTTTTAAGGGTAACCGGGACAACATTTAAGTCCAGACCGAAGTTGTAAAGATAGGTTGCCAGGCAACAAAACATATGCCAACATCAGCTTAGATATCCGAGCCATCAACAAGTTTTGTCGTACGTTAAGACAGTTTATCGCGTGCATTTTGCATACCGATAGTTCATTGGCCAATCACGCTATTTTATGACATTTCGCCTAATAGATTGGATGCAGCTATGGCGGTTGTGGCGCCAGGCAGGGTCAGCTTACTCTTCCGGACACCTGTTACCTCTGCTTGTCGTGTATTTTGTACACGAGGAGCAGTCCATTTGCTGATTACACTGTTTTGCTTGAATATACTATTTTGCCTATAACGTTTTAAGAACTTCGAATTCTGGCTTATGGTTTGGATTGTTCGTACTTGGTTTTCTATTTTATTCTTTTGTCAGTAATGAAAACATTTATCACATACTAAACAACTCGTGAAATAATTATCAGAAAACATTTAATTTGTTTCGATTGGCTCATGACCTTATATTGTCTTTAGCCTCTAGTACGACCATCATATTCTCAAGTAATCAAGGGCCATAACTCAGACAGTAATTATCGAAAATCAAAAGGTTTCTTCATCTCATGACCTTAACAACTATGTAAAGTCAGTCGGGTATTAATTCTTGTGGACGCCGGACGGACGGACGGAGGCGATGGAATGATTATCAAGTAATCAAGGGCCATAACCCAGGCAGTAATAATCGGAAATCAAAAGGATTCTTCATCTCATGTCCTTAACAACTATGTATAAATGTAAAGTCAATCGGATATCAACTCTACAGAGTCAACAAGTAATAGTGGATGTTCGGCGGACGGACGGACGGACGGAGGCGATGGCAATTATAAACGACCATATATTTCAATGTGGGCGTATACAAAGAATATCCAGAGATTACCATTACGAACGGCAGATCGTCTGCAAGAATTAAAGATAACACCCCCGAATTCTTACAACAGCTGATGTAAGACAAATGCGTGGGAATTTCAGAATGTCAACAATTGGATCCTGGAAGCATTCTCAGATAAATAATAGTTTATCTTCAAATAGCCAAAAAATGCACGGCAGCTGCATAGTGAAAGATAAGGGTGGAATTGGATACAGAACAGTTTGATGCACATTACAAGAATATCATCTTCTTTTAACCTATCTAAACAACAACTTGATGCACATTACAAGAAGTGAAATGAAAGTAAAATAAAATGGAGTTTAAACACCCGAATGGGCTAATGAAGACGGGCATACGTCATACAGTGTGCCATGAGTGAAAGTTTTCCCGGGCAGCGGAACTTTGGCCTACTCTTATATCGACTTCCAGCTCCCAGGGGATCGTTCAATAGTTATATCCTAATGACCAGAGAGCTGTCCTTGCCAGGCACCACTGACAAGGGGAAGCGAGGCTGGTAAATCACGAGGAATGGTCTCGGCGAACACCGGGATCGAACTCGCGACCTCCTGATTATTGACCCATTGCCTTACTTATTGGCCTACCTTGGCTCTCATGAAACTAGAAATGGCTAGAAAACAATACAGAGAAAAGACATTAAAGGAACCGACATTCCAACTCTGTCACCTGGGAAAAGAAACTAACTGCTCCTCTTCAAAACAAAGCATTTACTGGTCTTAGGTGGGGCTACATTCTCTTAGCTTCTCACCAATGCAACAAGGGTTCAATCCCAGCTCAGGGCATGAACTTTATCGTTGTAGGTGAGAGGGATATTCGGTCTCCCGTCCGATCAGGCAGGTTTCCCTCGAGTTCTTCGGTTTCTTCCTGCAGTAATGATCGAAATCATTCGCACGATCTGTGCCAAGGGCCAAATTTGAAAAAAGGCCTCAGGCCTAATTTGCCACCCTTGTAAAATGACGTGATTATTATTATTATTATTATTAAACTATTGCCCAATCTAAATTGCTGAACCCATTTTACTGGTCTTAGGTGGGGCTACATTCTCTTAAACTATTGCCCAATCTAAATTGCTGAACCCATTTTACTGCCTGGTCTTAGGTGGGGCTACATTCTCTTAAACTATTGCCCAATCTAAATTCCTGAACCCATTTTACTGGTCTTAGGTGGGGCTACATTCACTTAAACTATTGCCCAATCTAAATTCCTGAACCCATTTTACTGGTCTTAGGTTGGGCTAGATTCGCTTAAACTATTGCCCAATCTAAATTGCTGAACCAATTTCTACTGGTCCTAGGTGGGGCTACATTCTCTTAAACTATTGCCCAATCTAAATTCCTGAACCCATTTGCTATAACTCCAGGCAATGGTAGAATTACTCGCAGACCATTCTGACAGGGTTCTTAAATATAACCTTCCGAATACCAAGGAAAGTAAACCTTTGTTTTATAACAGAAATAATCTCTTGAGTTGAAAAACACTGTTTGAAACCCACAGATCAGAGACAATGGCTGACGTTTTATTTCTTGCTCGAGGGGGGAAATGATGTAATAATAGAATGATACAAAAGAATGTATCAAAGTTTTGGCAGATTCATCAAAGACTTAACATTCCACAAGACACCAACCCGATAAAATGGTTGCCAAACTTCTGACTTCCAAAATGTACCATGTTGAATATAAGTCACCCATTGGTTTGTGTCTATGGCGAGTCGATAAAAATGTAAACAAACTGTTCGTGATGTGCCCTTATTCGGTAAATCATATTTCGCCTCGGGTGTTTTGAAGTTTACCCAATGTAAATAAACTATTTTCACCCATTTATACCTAAATAAAAAAAAGCCAAAATCAAGGGCCTGTTTCACGAAATTTTCCCTAAGATAAAATCCAAATTTAAGCAATTTGATTGGATAATATTAGATTGATTTAAGTGCTTAGCCAATCAAAATTGAAGTGTCTACTAAAATTTGGATTTTTATCTTAAGTTAAGATTTCGAGAAACAGGGCCTAGGTATGACCAACGCACGTAAATAAATAAATTTATGTAACAATTAAGGCCTAAAGAAAGACCCAGATTTAGCTCTTGCATAATGAAAGTTTAAGGTATCAAGCAACATACACAACTCTAGTAAATCCCGGTATACCCAAGTTAAAACGAAGTTTTCCCTCTTAGATATTATTAATACAGAAATTTGCCGACTTATCAGTTTCTTGATAACATTTTCTATTTTTTATAATTAAATGAAATTTATATTGCATTTTTTAAGAGAAATCAAGTTTTAATTTATCTGAGTTGGCACAACACCAAAGACATATTTTCTGGAGTGTGGGTCTTCCCTGTAATATCTGATTTATATGGTACATAAGTGTATGTTTAGATTTAATTAAAAATATTGCTATAAATTTTTGATAAAACTTTTTTAGATTTAATTAAAATTATGCTATTTTTGTACTGAGTTAGACTGAGTGATAACACCAGTTCCAGGCAAATAGAAATGAAATGAGGTTTAACGTCCTACTGTTTTGCTCCGACTAGGGTAGTGAATGAATGAATGAAATGGGTTTTAATGTCCTACTGTTATGCACGTAACCTGAGCTAATTGAAGACGGGCATACGCCATACAGTGTGCTATGAGGGAAATTTTGCCCGAGCAGCGGCGCTACGGCCTACTCTTATATCGAATTCCAACTGCCAAGGGATCTTTTACGTGCACTCCAATATGTACACGGGACCTCGGTTTTTTCGTCCCATCCGAACGACTAGGCGGCTGTCCTTGTCAGGCCCTCGTTCTGCAACACTGACAAGGGGAAATCACGTCGGAAAATCGAGATGAACTTTCTCGGCCAATGCAGGGATCGAACACTCGACCTCCAGGCTAGCGAACCAGCGCCTTATCCACTTAGCCACGGTGATCCCCGACAAGGGTAGTGAAGTCAGCCGAGTAAAAAGGTCGGTCAAACTAGTAAGTGCAACGTTTAGGGTTGTGAAAATGTTCATGAGGTGTGAGAACAGGCAAAACAATGAATGAATGAATGAAATGGGGTTTAACGTCCTACGCTTAAGCACCGTACCTGGGCTAATTGAAGACGGGCATACGCCACAGTGTGCAATGAGGGAAATTTTGCCCGGGCAGCGGCGCTACGGCCTACTCTTATATCGAATTCCAACTGCCAAGGGATCTTTTACGTGCACTCCAATTTGTACGCGGGACCTCGGTTTTTCGTCCCATCCGAACGACTAGGCAGCTGTCCTTGTCAGGCCCTCCTTCTGCATCACTGACAAGGGGAAATCACGCCGGAAAATCGAGATGAACTTTCTCGGCCAATGCAGGGATCGAACACTCAACCTCCAGGCACAGGCAAAACAAGAAGCAAAAGGTAGTCAAGTCAACAAGACAGTCGTGAGCACCCACAGCTATGGTACCCACATCTCTGGTACATATTTCAGAGAGCCCGGTTGGTACAGGGAGAGAGAGAGAGAAAATGAGGTTTAACATTCACTCGACACAGACTAGGTCATTTCGGGACTAACACATGGTTATTTTATTTCAATAATTCGCTTTCCCGTAGGGGTCTTTAGCAGTTGGGTAAACCTGAGGACCCGGAGAAAGCCCACGATGCTGGACAGGCGACCCTACTCCCTGCCACGTTCAAACAAGGATTCGAAACCAAGCCAGTTAACTTAATGACAGGCTTTATGATACAGCGCGCACGTGCTAACCATTCGACCATCAAATCCCAAAGGCTGGTTCAAGTAGAACGTTAAACACCCTTTCATTTCATTATAGAAACGTTGGACGCTATACCTAATTTTATTCCGTTGTAAAAAAGCATACCCTTAAAGGAGGTAAATCTCTGGGACCCAGAAATGGACACAAATGGGTCGCAACACATATAATAATGTAATATGATTATATTAAAACTGATTTACATTCAATCGTTTTTGTTTTTATTGTTATTTCAAATCAGTTTTGTTCGACGAAACACGCGAAGAGTCTGAATTGAAAGGCAGTCTTTGACGTCTGGTTATTCCAGTCTACACCGGTAGTATTCATTGCTCATACGCATGGATTTGTGGGATAGGTTTAGCCTCGTTCATCGACTTGCTTCATTACAAATAGTGCTCGGAAACATAGCCAATTTTGAAATGTTCAAAGTATTTGATATCCGAAGTCCATCTTTTCATGGTAGGATATTAAACATCAATGTTGATTTAAATTGAGAAATAATTCGTGTTTACAAAGTCGAAGACTATGGATGATATTGGCCAATACGTCGTGTTTGCAATGTGGAATACTTTGGATGATATTAAAGTTAGAGACTTGCCCCTTTAAACCTTGATTCATTTCACCCCATTGCACTATATTAGGATGTTGAACTCAATTTTATTTTTAATGTATTTGCATGTTGGGTAGAACCTTGAATCTGGAACATTCGCCAAGAAATTGTTTATTTTCATTTGTCCTATACGCAAAGTGCCAAAACTTGCTGTTGCTGGTTTTTTTTATCCTATTTTTGATGAGATGTTTGGCTGTACATCTATCTGCATGCTGTTACAGCTGAATCTGCAGTTTAAAGTGCATTATGTATATAGAGAGAGGAATGGGGTTTAACGTCTACTCGACACAAACTAGGTCATTTTGGGACGGTTTGGGCGTATGTGGCATGAAGATATGGGCGCCTTCTCAACCTCGTGGGTTTCCCCCGGGCACTCCGGTTTCCTCCCACTGCTAGAGACCCCTACGCGCAAGCTAATTATTGAAATAAAATTAAAACCATGTGTCACTCCCGAAATGACCTAGTTGTGCTGAGTGGACGTTAAACATTTTTCTTTTTTAACGATTACAGCAAGAACGGCTAGCTCTTTGTCTTAAAATCTGTCATAAATCATCTTTGGGCTGAATGTTCAGTTATATGGCATGAATGCACATGTTATTGACGTGCAAACATTACATATACACAGCGATAATGTTACTGTGTATCTTATAACCATGGTAGCTGAGATCAAGTGTATATTATAAGTTATCTATATTCCAGGCTGTGTAGGGTCATCGCTCCCT
Source organism: Patella pellucida (assembly GCA_917208275.1). NCBI lineage: Eukaryota > Metazoa > Mollusca > Gastropoda > Patellidae > Patella > Patella pellucida. The sequence continues at coordinate 5,685,901 of OU795039.1, read as the reverse complement.
GCATATCTTATAAACAAAGATACAAAACCCGATAAAATATACCGCAACGACGAAAACATGGAATCCAAGGTCATTTTTTTTTTATCAAGCAAACATTTGCCAATATTCTTTTTTTTTTGAATAACTCAGGGTATAAATAACGTATGTAAATGTTTTTCATATTAGCAGAGCATTTTTTAAGGTAAAAAGTATAACGTCTGTTTTCTACATCTATAATTTATAGCGGGAACACTTCGTATAGAAACTAGTCTCAGCTGATTCGTACATTTAATCACTGCATGATTGTAATGGTACAAAATGAAATGAAATAGAGTTTTACATCCTACTCTTCTATCGAGAGTTCTTTGGATTGCCGAATGGTTAGCGTGTGCGCGCTGTATCATAAGGTTTGTAATTTAGTCAACTGGCTTGGTTTCGATTCCCCGGTTGTGCGTAATAAGGAGTAGGGTCGCCTGCCCAACTTCGTGGGTTTTCAGCGGGTCTTTTGGTTTCTTTCCACTGCCAAAGACCCCTACGCGCGAGCGAATTATTGAAATAAAATTGCACCATATGTTAGTCTCGAAATGATCTACATGTAGTTTATATCGAGTGGACGTTAAACTCCATGTCTCCCTCGCTCTCTGTCTCTCTCTCTCACTTCTCTCTCTCTCTCACCTCCCCCTCTCTCTCTCTCTCACTTATTTAAATCTTGTATAATGCATCGTTCAGAGTATCTCTATCTATTTCTCTATCCCCCTCTCTACCTCTCTCCCCTCTCTCCTCCCCCCCCCTCTCGCTCTCTCTCATTTAAATCCCGTAATAATGCATCTTGTTCATACAGTTTTTAGCAGAATTGCTATATTTACCTTTTTTATAATACACGTGAATGTGACCCAGTATAACAGGAATAACTATATAATTGAAACCGTATTTTACATTTAGCAGGAATTCAACAATCGACAAGTAAACAATGAGTTAAAGTACCAGAGATTCCTGCGACAGTTCCTGTTTATTATACCATAGAATACAATACCAACTCTGTCTAGTATCTATAGCTGGTTTGTCTGGTTCTATCACACACCTTTACCTGATTATAATATACGAGGACTTTTCAACACATGCACGTGTCAACGCGACGGAAGTTTCATATATGAGTGGTATCAGGTGTTCAAAAAACAGTAAGTATACCCTGGCTCGTGTACGACACACACATAACAATATTATATACATGTGGACATTTTTTCACATGCACGTGTTAACGCGACGGAAGTTTCATATATGAGTGGTATAATAATAATAATAATAATAATAATAATCACGTCATTTTACAAGGGTAGCAAATTAGGCCTGAGGCCTTTTTCAAATTTGGCCCTTGGCACAGTTCGTGCGAATGATTTCGATCATTACTGCAGGAAGAAACCGAAAAACTCGGGGGAAACCTGCCTGATCGGACGGGAGACTCCATACGCTTATACTGCCTCGTATAAGACACACACACCGATATTATATATACGAGGACTTTTTATCACATGTACGAGTCAACGCGACGGAAGTTCCATATCTAAGTGGTATCAGGTGTTCAACAAGCATACACTGCCTCGTACACGACACACACACACCGATATTATATATACATGGACTTTTTATCTCAATGCACGAGTCGACGCGACGGTGGTATCAGCTGCTCCACAAGCATACTCTGATTCGTGCACGACACACACCGATATTATATGTTAAAACTATGCAAGGGAAATGAAAAGAAAAGTGGTTTAACCTCCTACTTTTCAGCATCAACCGGAGTACTGAAGTCGAGCGAACGCTGACGATTCTACGCGGGACCTCGGCTTTTCGTACTCCCCGACGTTTTTCCTCGCAGGCTGTCCGTTCAGTGGTACGAAAAACCGAAGATTCGGATGGTCCTTGTGGCTTTATTTTAAGCGTATTTATTACGAATAAAATGTTTGTTAAAAATACTTACTTAATTTAAGAAATCTAAAAACATTTTTCATAATGTTTCTGGTATTGACAGCATAATCCTCCAATCGTATCACCAGAAACTGATCACGTGGATAAATATTGAGCCAGTTTTCCAGGTAAGCATAATATATGCCTATACGTAATCTTACCTATAATAAAAATTAAACAACAGCCTAAGAAAAAAATAAATAATAATAAAAGAAGGGAACTCTGTCCGGAAAGGCCAATATGAAAATCAAATGCAACCACATAAAAAAATATTAAAAGAAGTGGACTTTAGGTACCAAAAAGAAACCGCATGTAAAACATGCATAGCAATTTGTGTCAATGTCCGGAAGTGACGTCATAGTGTGTGAATTGTTATAAGGACACAGGGATTCTTGTTAATGAAGCAGGCCCGAAGCCAGAAACCAAAATTTAGCCGACATAGGGGGGCGAGGAAGATAAATTTCCGACAACGAAAAATCAATGAACGAAGGTCATCGCCGACTGCCGTATGCAGGAGGAGGGGAGAGCACGAAAATTAGAAGCCGTGAGAGTGAATATAGGCCTCTATGACATGCAGGTGGCGAATGTGTCGGAAAATTATGAATTTCCAGCCGACATTAACTATCTCTCGGCCGAATTTGAGAGGATATGTCGTACTAAAACTCTCTCCCGGCGAAAATGCAAGCATGCTACCCAGCGATTTTTTTTCTGGCGCCCCCCGGCACCCCTACTAGCCTCGGGCCTGCAATGAAGTAATTGAAATGACATCAAACCCGAGGCCCAACATACCGTATAGTTGAAACGTTGTTATTGGCAGGCTATTGCATCTGGATTTCTGACTGAAAACGTCTGAAGACGGGCATAGGCCATACAGTGTACTATGAGGGAACTTTTTCCCGGGTAGCGGCGCTACGGCCTACTCTTATATTGAATTTCAACTGCCAAGGGATCTTTTAAGTGTACTCCAATGTGTACACACCCTGCATTGGCGGAGAAAGTTTATCCCTTGAACGTATTAAAGAGATAATGATTTACTTACCCGAGCTAAATTTGCTAACGTACGGTTATATATACATGCCGTAAGGGTATATTTTTGAGTACAGTTGATATGAAAAGAAATCGCCCTGGCGGCATTCATATGAAAATCCTCCGCTGATTTACTGATTTTTTGAAAATAAAGGTAGTCAGACCATAATCTGAAAGAGAGAAAACAATGAAAATAAAATAAAATAAAGTGAAGTTTAACGCCCTTACTGAGGCTAATGAAGACGGGCATACTCCTTACAGTTGTGCAGAGTGGTGCTGAACTCCATCCAGAGCGGACCTAACATGGAACTCCATACTAAGCAGACCTAACATGGAACTCCATACTAAGCGGACCTAACATGGAACTCCATACTAAGCGGACCTAACATGGAACTCGATACAGAGCGGACCCAACATGGAACTCCATACTAAGCAGACCTGACATGGAACTCGATACAGAGCGGACCTGACATGGAACTCCATACAGAGCGGACCCGACATTGAACTTCAACCAGAGCGGACCCAACATGGAACTCCATACTAAGCAGACCTGACATGGAACTCGATACAGAGCGGACCTGACATGGAACTCCATACAGAGCGGACCCGACATTGAACTCCATACAGAGCCGACCTGAGATGGAACTCAATACAGAGTGGACCAGACATGGAACTCGATACAGAGTGGACCAGACATGGAACTCCATACTAAGCGGGCCCGACATGGAACTTGATTCAGAGAGCACCGAAGCACAGCTTAACAATTTGCCAATGGCTTTTGCACTACGCATCATCACGCATGGCGCTATATTTTAATCGTCACCAGGCTGCTTGGTGCAGAACAGTAGGACGCTAAATACCGTTTCATTCAATTAAACTGGTGAAGGAATTGAACTAAGCAACTTGATTATTTTTTATTAACTATCAAATTCCAAAGCATGAATGAAACTTTAAGCTATTTATTAGAAACTCCTGGGAGAAATTCTGTCGAGAATCTAACAGGATGTAATTTCACAGATTTTAAATACACACGATATCAAATTAAACAGAGGTCATTCTAGAAGTTAATTTAGTACGAAAGACGCCGCGTGATGTAAGAGGGGTAGATGTGGGGTTTTTTGCTGATGGCGAAATACTTATTTAATTTCATTAGATTTTTTAAAGATTCATTTGATGAAATTGGGTTTCGGTATTAAACGGAGAATTTGTAGATTCTGGTGTGAGTTGTAAGTAAGAGGGATATCCGGTCTCCCGTCCGATCAGGCAGGTTTCCCCCGAGTTCTTCGGTTTCTTCCTGCAGTAACGATCGAAATCATTCGCACGATCGGTGCCAAGGGCCAAATTGGAAAAAGGCATCAGGCCTAATTTGCTACCCTTGTAAAATGACGCGATTATTATTTTCTTAAAATAAAATTATCTCTCGGCCTCTAACTGGATTCTGGTCTAAAAAAAAACAACCCCTCCTTATTACTTATTACGATGATTGAAGAACTCCATATGGTGCAATCGTTTCATTTTCAATTTCAATTAAGTACGACAGACGGAAGCCACGGTGGCTAAGTGGGTAAGACGCTGACTCGCTAGCTTGGAGGTCGCGTGTTTCATCACTGCATTGGCCGAGAGCGTTCATCGGAATTTTTCGGCGTAGTCCCACCTTGTCAGTGGTGCATGACGGAGGGCTTGACGAGGACAGCTGTCTAATCATTCGGATGGTACAAAAACCAAGGTCCCGTGAATACATTGCCGTGTACGTAAAAGATCTTTTGGCAGTTGTAATTCAATATACGAGTAGGACATATTCCCGCTGTCTAGGCAATACTTCTCTCATAGCATATGGCGTATGCTTGTCTTTATTAGCCTAGTTCGGTGCTGTACAGTGGGACGTTAAACCCCAGTTCAATTTTAGTACGACAGATGGGACATGATGAACGAGATGTATGGGTTGTTTTACTCACTGTGAAATAAGACGTATTCCAGTTTTTTTTAAATAAAATTTTATTTTAACATAAAATAGTTATTTTTTTTTAGATCTTAGTTCAAAATTTCGTTTTACTTGTCTTTAGTACACTAGGATCTGGAAGAGTTGTTCAATAACCTGCGTTTTGGATGGCGAGAAACGTCAACACTGACGTCCTAGGTCGAAAGCTGCTCACACGACCTCTCACGCGACCTTTCACAACAACCGGTCAGATCTTCGATCGCTGTTTTGTTTTAGGATCAAGCTACTGCATATAAAACAAATTTTATTTTGGCTTTTAAGATTAAGATGATAAGAAGCGATTTCAGTGAAGGAGAATGAATGAATGAATGAAATGGGGTTTAACGTCCTACGCTTAAGCACCTTACCTGGGCTAATTGAAGACGGACATACGCCATACAGTGTGCTATGAGGGAAATTTTTGCCCGGGCAGCGGCGCTACGGCCTACTCTTATATCGAATTCCAACTGCCAAGGGATCTTTTACGTGCACTCCAATGTGTACACGGGACCTCGGTTTTTCGTCCCATCCGAACGACTAGGCAGCTGTCCTTGTCAGGCCCTCCATCTGCCTCACTGACAAGGGGAAATCACGCCGGAAAATCGAGATGAACTTTCTCGGCCTATGCAGGGATCGAACACTCGACCTCCAGGCTAGCGAACCAGCGCCTTATCCACTTAGCCACCGTGATCCCCAGTGAAAGAGAACAACCTATATTATTTTCACCAAACTAGTTTGACTTCCCAGACTTTTCCAGATAAGGGGTGGATGGCTGAACGGTTAGCACCTGCACGTTGTATTATACAGCCTGTCATTGAGTCAACTGGCGTGGTTTCGAATCCCCGGTTGTGCTTGACAAGAAGTAGGATCGCCTGTCCAACCTCGTGGGCTTTCTCCGGGTCGCCTGGTTTCATCGCATTGCTAAATACTCCTACGCCAAAGCGAATTATTGAAATACAATTAAACCCTATGTTAATCCCTAAATGACCTAGTGTGTGTCGAATGGACGTTAAACCCCAGCTCTCTCTCCCCCTCTCTCTCTATCTATATATGTCTCCCTCTCTCTATCTCTTCAGATTTTAGTTGAACTAAAAACAGCTGTTACATATAAATTTAATCTTGGAAAGGACAGAAAGGCGATATCGACTCGACACTGATTTTAAATATGATGTAATTTGTATTAAGTGTATGTCATACGATTTATATAATTTATTTAATGTATTTTTAAGAAATTGGAGCTGACAGTATGACTTAATATCAAATATATATTTATAATTTATAATGTAATTTTATTCCGTTAGATATTACATAATTTATTAACGGCATTTATTAGAATGGGACAAGGGTTACCTGTCTAATTTGATCTGTATTGCTTTCCCATGTCGCGATTTGACTCCGTTTTACTTATTATTGGGTCTACATTTGATAATGTTAACTGTGAGACTGAGACACCAACACGTAGACAAGTCTGTTTTATTTAAAGGACCTAAGTCCGTAACTCAAAATCCTCCAAAATCTTCGACATCGAAAACACGAATTATTGGTCAATTTAAATCAACATTGATGATGTAAACTTACCAGGAAACGATGAGCTTCTGATATCCGATATTTAAGATAAAATAATTTTTCTAACATTGGTACACGAATCGTGTACCATATTGCGCTCCGATCCTAGTTTTATTGAGAGACTCGAGGGACGAGGCTAGACACATTGCACTGTATCACACTGCATATGTGGACTGGAATAACCAGGCGCTAAAAAAAATGCACTGGGTTGAGACTGAATGGCTTGTTTCGCCGAACATAACTGATTTGAAATTGGAGTAAAACGGAAAGCATTTAAAGTAAATCAGTTTATATACATTCATATTACAGTATTATATGAGTTTCGACCCACTTTTGTTAATTTCTGGATCCCAAATGTTAGCGATTTAGCTCCTTTAAGTCATGTGATATCAAAGCGTTTCAATATGGCTGTACCAACATCCTAACAGATTGACTACGTAACAAGATTGAAATCTGGCAAACAGCCGAGTAAAATCAACATTTAGATTCCATCACATATTATACACACCATTCAAAATTGAAAACTGGCAAATATTTATGAATTAAAGATATTAAAACAGTTATGGACACTTAACCATCGACTCCTGCAAACTATTTATATGAATTAAATATTCAAATTTTACGGACGATGCAGGTTCGTTCCCGTTGTTGGCTGAGAGAGATTCTTATTACGTAGATGACATCACGTGTCTTTCTGAAACTCTACTTGATTGTCTTGAAGTACAATGAAAACAAACTATTAACGCTCCTTCGAGAGTAGATCTCTGAACAAAACAGCCGCCATATCCAGTGAGTAAACTCCGATTCACGGGGTCACGGTGGCTAATTGGGTAAGACGCCGGCTCGTTAGCCTGCAGGTCGGGTGTTCGATCCCTGCATTGGCCGAGAAAGTTCATTCAGATTTTCTGGCAAAGTTCCCCCATGTCATTGATGCAGATTAGATGGCCTGACAAGGTTAGCTGTCTAGTCGTTCGGATGAGACGAAAAACAGAGGTCTCGTGTACACATGGGCGTGCTCGTAAAATATTCTTGACAGTTGGAATTCGATATTAGAGTAGGCCGTAGCGCGGCTTCCTGGCACAAGTTCCCTCATGGCACACTGTATGCCCGTCTTCATTAGCCTAGGGTTACCCTTGTCCTAACCCTAACCCTAGCAGACCCCATTTCATTTATCCAGGTTCACATCTGAGACTAATTAAACCTTTTCAATTTTATTGAATGAAAACAGACTATACACTTCTGAGAATTCTTGTAACATACTTTTGGGGTTTCGACTAAAATCATAGATTTGGGACTTAAAATGTCGGTCAACTAGTTTCGTGTCTGTTTTCAAGCAGAGCTAACTGTAGACAGACAGCTTAAGTTTAGTATGATTAATTGATTGTAGGTCTATATCAGGCCCTGAAAACACCATTGATTCTTGAAAAGCATGACAACAGCTTGCTGGCAATATTTACACTGAAACGCGGTTTTTGATGATTCACCGCCTAAAAATCGTTTTTAATATGAAATATAAATTTTATCTTTATAACTCGACATGCAAGTCAATGTCTTGTGTAAACATGTATGACGTAATATCTGCAGATCAGAAACCATCCGTTGTATAAACACCGTATCAAATAACAGCGGATAATACCACTTTATAAAACGGCTAAATTTATCACTAATGCTATGTTCACACCTAATGCGTTTTCAAAGCGCTTTCTGTAAAACGCCCTACGGAAGGCGCTTTCGTTACCACGGGTGGCGTCACACTACAAATTAAACCGCTTTCGATTCGCATTAAAACACGTCACACTCAATGCGCATTAACAGCTTTCCCCATGCGATAAAACGGAAGTACTGCACTGCGCAAGCGCTGTTCGATCTCAACGCTGTAATGCGCGTCAGTTATATCGCTTCAGCCAATGCGCATTAGAAATGCGGTTTCGCTAAAGCGGCTTATATTTGGTTTAATGCGCATTGAGTGTGACGCGTTTTAGCGACTTAAGGCTTTAATGCGCATTCGATGCGCATTAAAAGGCTAGTGTGAACACAACATTAGAAAAATATTTGAACATATGTGCAGCCGCATGTACAGTAATCACAATACGAAGAAATCTTTTTTAGGGTGGGGCCAAACGTTTAATTTTATGTCGATTTCACATATAGAAACTATTAGAACAAGAGATAAAATAATTTGTTAAATATATTCACCATTTGTACTTTGTAACGATAAGAGAATACTTATCGAAACGTCGTGCTATATGTCTATAAACCAGTGATCGTTTTCCATATAATTATTTTTATATCCAAATTGTTTCTATGGAAGCAAGCTCTAGGGGAAAAACGGGACTTTTCTCTTAAAGGGACAAAAACACTCTGGCTGGCTTGACAGGTCCAGAAAAAAAAATTGGCCTTATTCTAACTACGAGATGTTTAAGTGTCCTACCTGTTGTGTAAATTTATCCATTACATCCTATTTTACTTGTCCAGAGGGTTCGAAAATATGTTTAAATCCAAGTTACATTTGAAAGTGTTTACGTAAGACCTTTTCATTATCATACAGTTCAATTTTTTCAATTAGGTGTGTTAAGATGAAATTTGTATCACCAATTAATTGGAATATTGTAAAATTGTACAAATTGTTGACCAGAATAAAGTTTGGGACATATTATTCAGTTACAACAAGAGTGGTATTGGGGCTTTAATAAATTTCGTTCGGACGGGCGTGTATTGCAAGGTACATATGCATTTCTATTCTAGTCTGTCTCAAGCAAACAATCTTAGACAAAATAATCTTTAAGTGGCATTTAGCGATCGGAAACACACTAGACAAACGTAGTCGAAACGTCGCTCAGTGAAACCATTGAAGTTGTGTTTTTATGCTAGCCTCTATATTCATTTACCAAAACCTGGGCATATTCTTGTAGAAAGACAATGACTAGTGCAATGAACAGTGATATTTTCCTGGATTCTAAATGATGTTTTGGATCCTAATGACCCCTAAAATGGCGTCTTAGATCCTAATTATCCAGGAACTTGTTTATTGCACAGTAACACCTCTCTAAATTCGCAACTGAAAGCGTTTGTCTTTAAAGGCTTACCTGTCTACGGGGTCCCGTAATACAATGATAATTTTAGCGTTGGGTAAAAAGTGATGAACATAGTCAGCGTTTGTATATTTAGGTTCTGTGTGTCCACAATTCTCCTTCAATCTCCACCATTCATCATTATCCCACAGGGTGGATACTGAAGCGTCTCCTGTAATATATAACATATCATTAACCCACAGGGTGGATACTGAAGCGTAATATATAACATATCATTAACCCACAGGGTGGATACCGAAGCGTCTCCTGTAATATATAACATATCATTAACCCACAGGGTGGATACCGAAGCGTCTCCTGTAATATATAACATATCATTAACCCACAGGGTGGATACCGAAGCGTCTCCTGTAATATATAACATATCATTAACCCTCAAGGTGGATACAGAAGCGTAATATATAACATATCATCATTATCCCACAGTGTGGATACTGAAACGTTCCCTGTAATAATCATTAACCCACAGTGTGGATACAGAAACGTCCTCTGTAAAAATCATTATCCCACAGTGTGGATACAGAAACGTCCTCTGTAAAAATCATTATCCCACAGTGTGGATACAGAAGCGTCCCTGTAATAATCATTAACCCTCAATGTGGAAACAGAAGCGTCTCCTGTAATAATCATTAACCCACAGTGTGGATACAGAAGAAACGTCCCCGGTAATAACATATCATCATTATCCCAAAGAAAGGTCCCCGGTAATAATATATTACCATTATCCCCTGTCCAATCTCGTGGGTTTTCTCCGGATCCTCCGGTTTCCTCCCACTGCCAAAGACCCCTTCGCGCAAGCGATTTATTGAAATAAAAATAAAACCATATGTTAGTCCCGAAATGACATAGTTTGTGTCGAGTGGGCGTTCAACCCTACCCCCCCCCCCTCTCTCTCTCTCCCCCCCTCTCTCTCTCTCTCCTTCGTCAGTATTCCACAGAGTAGATACAGAAGCGTCTCTTGGATAAACAATCCCGCCCAGACAATCACTTTTATTTTCGCTTCACAGACACAAAGACTTGAATAAATTGCATGTAAATAGGATGTTAACTTCAACCACTTGAGTTTTATAAACGAAATGAAATTGAGTTTAACATCCTACTGTTCTGCTCCGGAGGGTGTTATAAAGATTGTTCTGGGATCAGTTGCTCAAAACGAAATTATTTTAACGATCCGTTAAACTCTAACGGCCATATCTTGGTAACGGACATATCTTGGTAAATTTACTACAGAAAACACTATAGAATACTCTATTTTTCCCTTTAGAAATATTAGAATAAATCTGTAGGAAAAATTTGCACCACAGAATGTTCAGGGCCTTTATTTCGAGCAACAATCTTTCTCTCTGTTAAAGTTAACGGATCGTTAAAAGATAACGGAGCTTTGAGCAACCGGTCCCTGGTTGACAAGGGCTGCCGATATTTAACTATTTTTAAACTGTTAGTCCTTTTAGAGAAATGTATTTTAAAGGGATTCAAATACCCTTAATAAGCGATGGCAAGAGCTTCGCCATAATTATTCCTGTTCTAGTAATGTTGGTAGTTTTTCTAATTAAGTTAACTAAATGTCGATGCATGAAATGAAATTGGATTTAACGACCCACGGGCTAATGAATATGAGCATACTCCAATACAGTGTGCTATGAAGGTCATTTTGCCCGGATAGCGACAGTACGGCCTACTGTCAAATGACCTTTAAGGTGGACGCCAATATGTATACGGAAACACGATTATTCGTCTCATCCAAACGACTAGATAGTTTTCCTTGTCTGGCCCACTTTTCTGCTCCATTGACAAGGGGAAACCACATTGGAAAATGCCGATAAACTTTCTCGGCTAATGTAGGGATGGAACACGAGACCTGAAGGCTAGTGAGCCGGCGTATTACCCACTTAGCCACTGTGATCCCCGAGAGAGCGAAAAAACATGTAGTCATATCTTTCTCGGAGGGATCGAACACGTGACCTCCAGGCCAGTGACTAGGGTCTTACCCACTAAGCCGCCGTGGCCCCGCTAAATATAAGGGAATGCGTGTCGAAAAGTCGTGCTTCTGATAAATCAACGATTGTTTGTTTACCCTGTGTTCTGTAATTGTCCAATTTGTCTCTTTTTCCTAAAAATCTATCAAATTTGTATTTTTAAATTAGACTGAAATTAGTTTGTAGTGGGCCACGCCTGTCACTGTCTGTTTCTAACCAATCCAGCTTAGTGTTACAATAACATCAGTAATGTATTTGTTGTTTTTTGTTTCACCAGCTGCCAATGGCTGTTAATTTGACATGTAAGAGGTTTTCAATTAAGCCAACATTTATTTTCCTAGCTTAATGAAAGTGGTAAAATAATCCCCGTTTCCTAGATTGGCTCCTAAGATTCCACACATTCCTTAGATTTTCCTGTCTACGAATTTATAAATGGTGACACCACAGGAAAAGAGATAGAGAGGGGGGAGGGAGAGAGAGATAGGGATAGAGGGAGGGAGAGAGAGAGGGGAGAAAGAGGGAGAGAGGGAGGGAGAGAGAGAGGGAGGGAGGGGAGGGGGAGAGAGATAGAGAGATAGATAGAGAGAGAGACAGAGAGAGAGGAGAGAAAGAGGGAGAGAGGGAGGGAGAGAGAGGGGGAGAAACAGAGAGAGAGAGGGCGAGGGAGAGAGGGGAAGAAAAAGAATGAGAGGGAGATAGAGAGAGGGAAGAGAGAGAGGGGTGTTAACGTTCACTATACGCAAACTAGGTCATTGCACGAGGAGCCGGAGAAAAACCGCTCGGTTGGACAGGGGGGGGGGGATTGAAACCACACCATTTGACTCAATGCCAACCTTCTGATTCAACGCTCACATGTTATTATTCGGCGTCTAAATGGCAAATGGTTGTAAAACATACAGATGATTAAAGCCCCAATACCACTCTTGTTGTAACTGAATAATTTGTCCCAATGTTTATTCTGGTCAACAAATTGTACTATTTTACAATATTCCAATTAATAAATGATACAAATTTCATCCTAACCCACCTAATTTTAAAAATTGGAAAAATTTAACAACATGCCGTAACATGGTTTGAAAAGCCTTACGTAAGCGCTTTCAAATGCAGCTTGGATTTAAACATATTTTCGAACCCTCTGGACAGGTAAGATAGGTTGTAATGGATAATTTACACAACAGGTAGAACACTTAAACATCTAGTAGTTAGAATAAGTCTATTTTTTTTTTTCTGGACCTGTCAAGCCAGCAAGAGTGTTATTGTCCCTTTAAGACAGATAGAGAAATGAGGTTTTAGCGTCCACTAGACATGGTTTATTTTTTAATTTCAAAAATTTGCTTGCGCGTAGTGGCCTTTAGCAGTTGGAGGAACCGGAGGACCTGGAGAAACCCAAGAGGTTGGGTAGACGAGCCTTCTTTTTGTCACATACAACCGGGGATTCGAAACAACGCCAGTTGACTCAATGACAGGCGTTCAGATTCAACGCGCAAACGTTAACTATTGGCCACCTCAACGTACAGATGATTATGCTAATGTAGAAAGTCATCAAGCATCAACTGGAGACGATTCCTACCAAGTTTGATGACCGTATCACTAGTACTTACTGATATATTGACAATACTTGTAACCTTACCCCAGTTTGCATGATTGCTGGGGGTCAGATTTTAAAAATGCGGGACATTTTTTGGGATGATGTCCTAGTCATATACTTTCAGAAAAAAGAAGAATCATTTCTTCCCTAATTTTTTCCTCAGTTCAAAGCCCAGCCATTAGGCTATATGATTAAAATACAAATCTTTATTTCGTTTTTTTTTTTTTAATTTTTGATGGCCTACACTACATGAAGATCTGACCGGTTGTAGCGATAGGTTGCGTCAGTTGTCATACTAGCGGTTGTCGATCCTATGACGTCACACATTTGATTAACAATGATGTTCCTAGTGGATTACCTACAGGTCCGTGCAACACACACCTAAAGCTCGCCGTAACATACCGTTTCATTGGCCAATCCCTCACGTCAGGCGGAACCCGAGTCAAATAACAACTCTTCCAGGTCCTAGTGTAGTAAAGGCAAGTAATACGAAATTATGAACTATAAAAAACACGAGACGAAATAGGATTATTGGTGATTGTGGCACAAATAAGAAATTTTTCCTCGATTCAGATTGGTTGAAAAGTGTCTCGTGTTCTAATTTTTCAAGCATGGTTAAATGGACAATAAACCCCTCTAAATACGTAACAGGAAGTGTTAATCTCCTAATGGACAATAACCCCTCTAAATGCGTAACAGGAAGTGTTTATCTCCTAATGGACAATAAACCCCTCTAAATACGTAACAGGAAGTGTTTATCTCCTAATGGACAATAACCCCCTCTAAATACGTAACAGGAAGTGTTTATCTCCCAATTAAAGCAGCTTACCTGTGATGATGTTACTGATACCGCTACTTGTTGATTGTGTATCGATATCATTAGCTACACCATCGAATAAATCGATATAATCACTGAACGGCTGAGATGTCGTGTAATTAGTTCTCCAACCTGAATAATAATAATAATAATAATAATATATATAATAATATATATATATATAAACATTTATTCGTAATCAATGGAGTTCGAAGATGAGCATTTTCTCCAATAATAATAATAATAAAATATATTTCTTCGTACCCAATGGAGTTCGAAGCAGGCCCGTAGCCAGGGGGTGGCACGGGGGGGGGGGGGCAACTGCCCTCCCAATACTGAGTCTTGCCCCCCCCCCCAATATCACAAGAAAATTGGCCTTTACCGCAAAATTCATGCAGATGCCCATGCTAGTTGGCCCCCCAAAAAACAACTTCCTGGCTACGGGCCTGGTTCGAAGATGAGCAATTTCTGCTTAGGGTAAGCAGAGATAAGCAATTTGATTGGTTGATGTTTTGGGACACGATAACTTAAGTTCTAATTAAGTGAGAGTGATGGAACTTGGTGTTTAGTTTCATTACATCAATACCTTGACTAAGTTCGATAATGCGCATTTTCTGCTCAAGGTAAGCAGAGCGGTAAGCAATTTGATTAGACGAGACATTTTAACACAATAACTCTCCTTCTAATTCAGCTAGAATATTCAAACTTGGTGTAGGCGTTCATTAGGTTATGCCTTGATGGAGTTCGAAGATGCGCATTGGTTAAAAATTGAAGTACGACATCGTGATTTTTTCGCTGATTTGTGGATAAAATTTGTATTTATTACGGTTTGATAGAAAGATTGACATTTAAAATTCAGTAGAAGGTTGATCAGCGTCCAAGTGGTCGGTAAGTGTTCTGATTTTGGGCAAATTTCGGGCTATGGCATTTGTGTTTTTTTTCGACAGTCGGCGATGAGAAACACATTGCAATAAGCTTCTTGAGGACAAAAATTTGATTTGATATGATACTATTTTTTAAAAATCAAACACGAAACAATTAGGAAACGAACTGCATTTTATATTATTCTGTCCTATACTTAAAGATCTTAGAGCTAATTTCCTACCCACATGGCTAACAAAACACCCTACCGAAGAAAACGCTATCAAATTGTTTAAATGTCAAGACTCAAGCATAGTTCGTTCTCTGTCCATTTATATATGTAAGGCGATGGAACTAAGATCAAAAATCCTGCAACCATAGTGCTCTTTGATAATGCTCTGTATATATTCAATTTCATCCTTATTTTTGTCATGTTATATCTAAAAGATAATTATATATATATATATTAATTTATATCGAATTATTTTGTAAATTATATTGTTTGTACAAATATCATTGTATATTTTTGATACTGTAGGCATATTGCCTTAAAGTAACTGAATAAAGAATTGAATTGAATTGAATTGAATTGAATTAAACCCAAACTAAACAGTGTTATTCCTTGTTCCATTGAACTAAAGATCGTACTTCGGATTTCGCATTTTGGCGGAAACAGAAATCTGTCAAAAACCAAGTACGAAGCTGTGTTCGTAGTTCGTACTGGTTGCGGAACCGCTCTATAGGGACCTTACGCATCGGTACGAAAACGAATACGTCATCGATTAGTGTGCACTTGTGACGTCAACCCGTAATGAGTGTTCGGCGAGTGAAAAACGTTACGCGTATTGAGCTGGATTTACGCAGGTATGCAAACGAAAATGTTTTTGTCTCAAAAATTGAGTTTTCCGCAATTTTCAAGACATTTTGTGTATTGTTGATTGTGTAGGGTTTGTAGAATGTGCTCAAATGTAATATTTAGCTTGATTTATTTTACATCTGCCAAAATATCGATATATGGATTGGAAACTCTGTCTCGGCCGAGAAGTTCATGGAGTGGAAATTAACGCTATCTAGCTATTACCGTACGTCGGATTGCGAAACCGCGTTTTAGAAGATACGTAAACGAACATTTTGGTGTTCGTTATCGTACCGATGCGAAAGGTCCCTATTGTAAAATGAATAATTTGAAAATTTCATTTAAATGACTATTGCGAGCGAAGATATTAGCCTTTGACGGTTTTACTAGACGTGTGAATTAATTGTACTACCAACTACCGTACTGGCTGCTCGAAGCTAAGTCACGCTCCTCCATTTTTAGATTAAATCAAAATATGGCTGAATCGTTTTAATCTATTAAATATCAGATAAATCTGATGCCATCGAGAGTTGATATTGTGGCGTGAATCAGTTGATCAATGTCTGATTAATAATTTAGAAAACATTTCAGGCCTAAAAAAAGACCAGCAATAGCCAGATTTAGCTCTTCCATAATGCATGTTTAACCTTTATGTTGACCTGGGAATTTTTTTGTTCACACGTGTCAAATACTCAATATAAATGGGTGTCGACTTTCAACTATTCAATAATTAGGGTAAGAGGTTTAACATTTGTATAAATCCTGTCAACTCAAAACTAACCCGAGGAATGGGTGACGGGAATAGAAGCCTTGAATCTAATAGTATCCAAACGAATTACTAAAATTTGTATTTAATCTTAGTTAAAATTTCGTGAAACAGGCCCCTGTCACCTCAGAACTAACTTCAGGGAATGGGTGACGGGAATAGAAGCTTTTGATCCTGTCCTGGGGATCACGGTGGCTAAGTGGATAAGGCGCTGGTTCGCTAGCCTGGAGGTTGAGTGTTCGATCCCTGCATTGGCCGAGAAAGTTCATCTCGATTTTCCGGCGTGATTTCCACTTGTCAGTGATGCAGAAGGAGGGCCTGACAAGGACAGCTGCCTAGTCGTTCGGATGGGACGAAAAACCGAGGTCCCGTGTACAAATTGGAGTGCACGTAAAAAATCCCTTGGCAGTTGGAATTCCATATAAGAGTAGGCCGTAGCGCCGCTGCCCGGGCAAAATTTCCCTCATTGCACACTGTGGCGTATGTCCGTCTTCAATTAGCCCAGGTTAGGTGCTTAAGCGTAGGACGTTAAACCCCATTTCATTCATTCATTGATCCTGTCCGTGATATCACCTAAGAAGAAGCCAAAAGAAAACGATCGAAATCAGCTATATATTCCCACACTCAACACTATGTATGGATAACAATTACTGGTTTATTAACATGCAACATTTCGACGATGATAAAGACGAGAGAATCATCGTCGAAACTCCTACGCGCAAGCGAATTATTGAAATAAAATAAAAACCATATATTAGTCTCGAAATGACCTAGTTTGTGTCGAGTTGTCGTTAAACCCCATCTCTCTCCCCCCCCCCCTCTCTCTCTCTCTCTCTCTCTCTCTCTCTTTCTCTCTCGCTCTATCCATAAATAGTGTTTAGTGTGTCACAGTTCAATTACTAAATGCCACTTAAAGAAGCTATATAATCATCTCCAGGTATAAAATTTAATACACATTTCAGGATGATTTCTGCACAAACAGCACTCACTACTTTAAGCATTGAGCTATGTCCCAAATGGCCACCATATTAAAAAAAATAGTTCACCATTTTGTAATGTGGTTCTAGTCTTTCATACGCACAATGACAAACCAAACATTTACAATTTTATTAAATAGAAGCGTAATTAATCGTTCTCAAAATTTTCGAAGCACAGATAAACAGTCAAGTTGAAAGCGTAGGTCAACGAAAGTATAAAGTAAAACAAACGATATATAGATCTGTATTTTAATCAGATTGGTCAATTTGGGAACTAAATTGTCGGCCAACCAGATTCGTGACTGTTCTCAATTGGAGCTACATATAGATAGTCCACGTAACACTTTCCCTTAGTCAAGATGTTCACTGCACATGTCTAGATGACCACTGCATTTGGTAAGTGGAAAACTGCACGTATAGCGTGGATCACTGCACGTGTCACGCGGATCACTGCACCTGTTAGGACGATCTCTGGCCATTTTATTTTCGCTTTTAATTCAAAGAACTAAGCGGAAGGGTACTTGTTTACTAATTTTAGTTTAAATTTTAGCTTACTGCGCGTGGGACATAGTATCGTATATTTCTAAAACTTGGCCTTATCTATAGCGATCCAAAGAAGCCAACAACAATAATGTGTTTAATCCAGACCCGAGGCTAGTGGGGGGGGGGGGGCGCCCCCCCCCCCCCATGACCGTTCCTGTCGGAATTTTTCTGTCTGCATCGGAAAAAAATTGCTGGTTAGCTATGCTCGCATTTTCGCCGGGAGAGAGTTTTAGTACGACATATCCTCTCAAATTCGGCCCAGAGATAGTTAATGTCGGCTGGAAACTTTTAATTTTCCGACACATTCGCCACCTACATGTCATAGAGGCCTAAATCCACTCTCACAGCTTCTAATTTTCGTGCTCTCTCCTCCTCCTGCTTACGGCAGTCGGGGATGACCTTCGTTCATTGATTTTTTGTTGTCGGAAATTTATCTTCCTCGCCCCCCCCCCCCCCTATGTCGGCTAAATTTTGGTTTCTGGCTTCGGGCCTGCTTCCACTCCCTTTAGTATACCACTATCCAGCTCAACCTAAATACCGTTTGGTCTGTCTAACAACCCAGCAACATTTCAAAATAACACGGATGACATATAACCACCCTTCCTCTTCACTTTATAATACACCTATCATAATTATATTATATTATAAAGCCCAACCATTACCATGTCAGAACAATGGTCACTCAGTTTAATAGTTTAAAGTTCGACCATTAACATTTTTGTGAATAAAACTGCTTAATTTTGTGTTAAAATCCTTTAAAATCCCCTACCTTAGGGCCGAACAACTAACACAATATATGTGGTACGTTTTCAACAATCTTAACCCGCCAGTCTATATCTGGTAAGAAGAGTCCGGTGTCCTAAACTGTATTATGCGGTGATTGGATAAAACCAGACTTTTTTTTATAAAAATAACGTGTCGGTGAAATTTACTTTTTGTTATCAAGTACAGCACATGGACCATTCACCGTTTAGACCTCTAAAGGAACGGGAATCGAATATCGGGTCACCCAACGAAAGAATTGACTCGAAATCTTAAAAGGGTTACGTGTCCGGATAAGCTGTTTTAACGCTCACGTCGAAACGACTCAATATTTTGAGCTGAAATTTTGAGTCAGGGTATATACACCATTCTTCTATATTTTGAAGTTTAAATTTCATATGTACTGGTACCTTTATTTTTGAGACTCTGTTTAATTCGGGACTGTCCCTTTAAAGTTCGACCATTACCATTTTATAATAATTATTCTACATTTTAAAGCCACAATCTGTCATTCTACATCATATTATAAGGCCCCACCACCACCACCATGTTCAAATAAAGGTCAAATAATAATTTTTAGGCCCACCATACCAGAATAATGGTTATTTTACATTGTAAAGTCCCACACTGTCAGAATATAGGGTTTTCTTTATCATATCATAAGGCCCCACCATCGTCACCATGTTCCAATAGAGGTTATATAATATTTTAAAGGCCCATCATGCCGGAATAAGGGTCATTCTATATTATATTTTTGCCAGATTACACTATTTTGCCTATAACGTTTTTTTAGGACTTCGAATTTTTTCTAATGGTTTGGATTGTTCGTACTTGGTTTTATTTCATTACTCTATATTATAAGACAGAATATGGGAATCTTGATTTTATTTAGTTGTTTATAACACAGTCCTGCGGTGCTCCCTTATACAAGTTTCGCAAAACAGTTAAACAGTTAAACTCCGAAACAGAAACTAGTTTATTTCGGGGACTATCATATGGTATCATTTTATTTCAATAACTTGTCACGTACCAGTGGGGGAATCGAAACTACACACCAAATATAGTCACAAATACAGAACAAAGATGACGTATAAACTTACCGTATCTATTTTTACCCCACCAATGACATTCCTTGATGGGCGGCGACACCACATCCGGGTGACTTATTAATTTTTTATATAAATCTGTACTACCACACTTTGGTTGACCAGCAATAAAGAAATAGGGTAGACATCTCACTCGTCGGGGATTTGTTTCCTCCGCCAACTTTTTCTTCCAGTGAGAAGTTAATTTGATAAACACTGATTTAACACTGTGGTAATATTCCGAGAATTTATTATTAGAATATACGTCATAGTCCGTGAGATCTTCATACCAACATGGATTTTTAAAGTTAGGATTATACCTGGGAACATCCTGAAAATTAAAAGATAAAATAATTAATAAGCGGGAATACATTCATTTAATTAAACTAGTCAGGTTGGTATTTAAAGCCCCAATACCACTCTCGTTGTAACTGAATAATATGTCCCAATCATTATTCTAGTAAACAAATTGTACTATTTTACTATATTCCAATTAATTGATGATAAAAATGTCATCTTAACACACCGAATTGAAAAAATTGGAAAAATTCTACTACATAGTAACAACATGGTTTGAAAAGCTTTACGTAAACACTTCCAAATGCAACTTGGATTTAAACATATTTTCGAACCCTCTGGACAAGTAGAATAGGTTGTAATGGATAATAATTTACACAACAGGTAGGACACTTAAACATCTAGTAGTTAGAATAAGGCTATTTTATTCTGGACCTGTCAAGCCAGGAAGAGTGTTATTGTCCCTTTAATAATGCATAGTCTGTGAAATTAAAACTGGTCAGGTTGATATTTTATATTCTATAAATACAAACTAAAATAAATAATATTCAGATGTTTTAACCTGTGTACGTGTCAACTCGTCGAAAGTTCCAGATCTAAGTGGTATCAGTTGTTTCAGAAATAGTACACGCGCAAGAGAGAGAGAGAAAGAGAGACAGGGGAAGAGAGAGGGAGAGGGAAAGAGAGAAATAAATGTGGTTTAACGTCCATTCGACACAAACTAGGTCATTTCGGGACTAACATATGGCTTAATTTTATTTCAATAATTCGCTTGCCCGCCGAAGGGGGCTTTAGCATTGGGAGGAAACCGGGGGACCCGGAGAAAACCCACGAGGTTGCACAGGCGACCCTACTCTTTGACACGTACAACCGGGGATTCGAAACCACGTCAGTTGACTCAATGACAGGCTTTATGATACAGCGCGCACGTGCTAACCATTCAGCTATCGTCCGACCCCCCCATGTTATCAAGAAAAATGTAATTCACTGACGTTATCTCGCTTCCTCTATCTAACAACTTTTTGATTTTATTTTTTTTATCAGGCTCATAAATCCAACATAAAATACAGCCGACAAACTGGCTCTAGTCCAATACCATGTTTAAATTCCTGTGGTTTAGTACAACAACTTTATTATTATGTTCTTGCATAAGATTAATAACGTAAACACGGAACTCGATCACGACGATCAGGGGCCACGACGGATCGGTAACCATGTTTTTTTTAGCTGTGACGCCAAGGACTAGATAACAAAACCGTCTAGTTGTTTGGAAGGGACGAAGAACTTGGATCAACTTTGATTTTGGTATATAAAGACACATTATGGCGTACCGCTACTTTTAGGTCAAAACTTCCCTCAAAGCACACTGCATGGCGCTTCGTGCACGTCTGGCTTGTACAGGGAAGCAAAACGTTAAACACCATTTCCTTATTGTTACGAATAAACACCATTTCCTTATTGTTACGAATAAACACCATTTCCTTATTGTTACGAATAAACACCATTTCCTTATTGTTACGAATAAACACCATTTCCTTATTGTTACGAATAAACACCATTTCCTTATTGTTACGAATAAACACCATTTCCTTATTGTTACGAATAAACACCATTTCCTTATTGTTACGAATAAACACCATTTCCTTATTGTTACGAATAAACACCATTTCCTTATTGTTACGAATAAACACCATTTCCTTATTGTTACGAATAAACACCATTTCCTTATTGTTACGAATAAACACCATTTCCTTATTGTTACGAATAAACACCATTTCCTTATTGTTACGAATAAACACCATTTCCTTATTGTTACGAATAAACACCATTTCCTTATTGTTACGAATTTATCTTGACAATATATGTGATTGAACATTGATATGTATCTGTATATAATAGTAGAACGCTAGATCGAAGACAGTCCTTGGCATTTTATGACGTCATATGTGGATTGTGGGTTAGGGTAAGGGTTAGGCTTGGTCCAGGGTTAGGGTTAGGGCTAGCCCTGTCTACATCACGAGACTCTGGCGAAATATGCAGGTCCTAGCCCTTACCCTAACCCTTATCCTAACCCACAATCCACATATGACGTCATAAAATGCTAAGGACCGGCTTCGATCTAGCGTTCTCAGGAACCACTTCTTGTGTAACGCGTCTGGGGTGAGTGGCGTCTGCTTAGTCGCGACCCTGGAGAGCTGCTTTGAAACTCTCCACTGACTGTGCGCATGCCACACTCTGATAAATGTATGTTTCCGGCACACAAGCACACGGTCATGTTTTCCTAATTAACGATTCCTATATAATCTGCAAGATATCCTGGAACCGACAGACTAGTTAGCAAATCTTAATACATTTGAGACTGGTAATAAAAATAGAAACGCACTCAGATTAATCTTAGAACTTTTTTTTAGACTAGGAGTAAAACAAGTACCGCACGCAGATAAAATGTAAGAGTATTTTAGTCGAAGGAAATCAGCGGGGGTTAACTAAATACGTACGTGAACCTAATTATTTACACATTTATTTAAGAATCGTATCGTTAAATAGCTGTAATATACACTCCCTACCATTTTACTTACTTTTACAGATCAAGCGAGAGAGAGAGAGAGAGGGAGAGAGAGAGGGGGAGGGAGAGGGGGAGAGAGAGAGACAGACAGATAGAGAGAGAGAAAGAGCGAGAGAGAGAGATAGAGGGAGAGGGGGAGAGAGAGACAGACAGATAGAGAGAGAGAGAAAGAGGGAGAGAGATAGAGGAGGGCGAGAGAGAGAGGGGGGAAAGGGAGGGAGAGAGAGAAGAGAGAGATACACGAGGACGAGAGAGGGAGAGGGGGAGAGAGAGAGAGACCCCCTACTATTTTACTTACCTTTTACAGATCAAGCGAAAAAACGAGAGAGAGAGAGAGAGAGAGAGAGAGAGAGAGAGAGAGAGAGGGAGAGAGAGTGTCAAAAAGAGGGACTTCCTACTATTTTACTTACTTTTACAGAACAAGCGAGAGAGAGAGAGAGAGAGAGAGGGGGGGGTGGAGAGGAGAGAGGTGGGTTTTCACGTACACTCGTCACAAAGTAGATAAATTCGGGACTAACATATGGTTTAATTTGATTTTACTTATTTTTACAGATCAAGCGAGAGAAAAAGAGAGAGTGAGAGAGAGGGGGAGGGGGCGGACGGATGTATTTATGTATTTATATATCACTAAATATATTTGAATTTTCTAATATATTCTGTATGTATTCCTATATATTCTAGTCATGTTTATTTTCTTTCTTTTTGTTGTAAGCGTACTTTCTAAATTACATTATCAGATTGAATTAGGTTGTATGTTCGTTTGTGACATATTTACACATCGCCCTTGAATCATTATTGACCAAGGCAGCGTTTATCTATGTTTGTGTATATTTGTGCTAATGTGACTTCATTTTTCATTTTGTAATTGTAGAGAGAGAAATGGAGTTAAACGTCCACTTGACACAAACTAGGTTATGTAGGGCCTAACGTATGATTTTCAATTTTT
Source organism: Patella pellucida (assembly GCA_917208275.1). Taxonomy (NCBI): domain Eukaryota; kingdom Metazoa; phylum Mollusca; class Gastropoda; family Patellidae; genus Patella; species Patella pellucida. Next base: position 5,662,255 of record OU795039.1, on the reverse strand, counting down.
AGTTCAATAATTTGCTTGCGCGTAGGAGTCTTTAGTAGTGGGAGGAAACCGTAGTGCCCGGAGGAAACCCACGAGGTTGAGAAGGCGCCCCTATCTCCATGCCACATACGCTCACACTAGGGCTCGAAACTACAGCCGCAAGCCAGAGGTGACCGGCCAGCTAAAGATCGAAGCGCGACACCCTTCACCACTAGGCCATCCCAACCCCCTTGTAATTGTATGCTGCTTCCCGTGGACGTTTTATTATGCAATAAACTTACTTACTATAGCATGACCAAAAGTTTTCAGTTCATGATCAAGGGCCTTAACTCCCGACAGTAATTATTGGAATCGGTGAAAATCAATAGGATTCATGTAAACACTTTTTTAACTTTAAAACCAATCGGATGATAAAGTTTTGACGGTGTATACATATCAATACGAATGTAAGTGCAGAGTATACGTTTGCGGTAATTCGTAGATTTGAATTTAGCACATGTATTCATATGCGCGGTAAATCGAAGATTCGCATTTGACACTAATCTCGAACCAGAAAAATTTTGGAGAAAAAAATTTCTCTGGTGACACTGGGTAGCCATTTTCCCGGAAGGGCCGAATCACATGACTGTCACGAGACATGTATTTATGTTAAGTGTCTGGATGACCGAATCACTTAAAAATATACACACGCGTAGAAAAATAGATCTTTAAGAAAACTTAAATTTTTACATTTAGGATCCACTTTTGTTATGTCAGCGAGTTGACTTTGACCCAAGAATCATTTCACAACAAACAAAACGACGATCCGACATCTTGTTTTCGAGAAAAAGACCCAAAAAAGATTGTCCAATCAGAGGTCAGCATGGGCGGGGCTTACACGTTAAAAAATCAGAAGATAATGGACGGTCTTTGGCCTCAGAGGCCTCCGGCCCCGGAGCTGACTCTGGGAACGAGATTGATTTGACACGTGTATTTGTTTGAGAAGACTACGACATGTATAAGAGACAATTATAGGATGGCCTAGTGGTCTAGAGTGCAACGCTTCGACCTCTAGCTGACCGGTCACCTCTGGCTTTCGGCTAGGGTTTCGATTTCTGGTGTGAGCGTATGTGGCATGGAGATAGGGGCTCCTCCGAGTCCTCTGGTTTCCACCCACAGGAAAGACCCAAGACTTGTCTGCGATACCACCTGGTGGAAGCGGACGTTAAACACCAAGAACAACAACCACCTACCATTGATAATAATTCTGAACTAGTGTCCATTAAACTACAGTTATAAAATGTAGGTGCTTGGAATTTATTTGAGCTTGACATAAATGAAAGAGTTTTATCACGATTGATGCTGAGAGTCTTAGGTTTAATGTCACTGATATTCCTCGAGACAACTCGGTTTTCTTCTGCTACGTTTCCAACTTGCGGCGACAGTTCTGCAACGTTTTTGGAAAAATGTCCACTCGCGTTCCGAGATGAAGTAGAATACGCCAGAAGTAACATGGAGGCAAAACTTGCCAGGACACACAGCATGTACAGGAGTCGCGCTTGACGACGTGTTGCGAATAGTGATCGCGGCCATCTTTGATCTGTAGAACAGAGACATCCGTTATTCATGGTATTATGGGCCCCTTTAAGCAGTGTGACATCACCATCCCATTTGCTGTTGTTTTTCTGAAATAAGAAAACAATAATCATTTTTAATAACAAATTATAAGGGTTATTTTTTTTTATCAATTATAAGAGGTAACATTTTCCCTGTATGGTGTAGGCCCTCTACCTTCTGTCTTCAATAGAGAGAGGAATGGGTTTTAACGTTCACTCGACACAAACTAGGCCATTTCGTGACTAACATATGGTTCTATGTCTATAATTCGCTCGCGAGTAGGGGTCTTTAGCAGTTGGAGAAAACCGGGGGACCCGTTGAAAACCCACGAAGCAGGGCAGGCGACGCTACACGTACAACCGGGGAATCAAAACCACGCCAGTTGACTCAATGACAGACATAATTCAACGCACAGGCGCTAACCATTCTGCCATTCCCCCAGCCCCCGCCATAAATACAGTGTAGGCCTAGGCCCACATCATATAATTATGCTATTCTCCATTGACCAACGCACGTCAAATCTCTCTGTACGAAACTTTCCTATATTCTTAAAAGCAGGGGGCTGTCCTTCCTCCCGACCTTCCCGTTTTAGCTCCGTGCCTATTTATATAAATATGCTGTATTTAATACGACACAGGGTAACATATTATATACCAAGTTAATTTGATAGACTGCAGAACGAAATGAGTCATTTTGTTGAACTAATTTCCTGATATTGTTAAATTGTTCGCCGACTCACTACAAATAGGAAGTGTGAATTTATAAACAAGCTAAAGTTTGTAAAATTAAAATTTGAATATTATTAACCTGGAAGTCTAGAGGGAGTATATATTTCAAGATCTAGTGCAGACAAATTAAATTAAAGACGCATTATGTATGATTTAGTTATACTATAATAGTTCAAAAATCCATAACCAACCAGTGCAGACTTTCACAAATTAAAGACGCATTATGCAAGATCTAGACAAAAAGTTTGCCGTTCTTGCTACAATAGTTCAAAAATAGATTAGTAGAAATGGATATATTGAAATTTGTATGCAAATGAATGAAATTGGGTTTAACGTCCTACGCACCGTACCTGGGCTAACTGAAGACGGGCATATGCCATACAGTGTGCTATGAGGGAAATTTTTGCCCGGGCAGCGGCGCTACGGCCTACTCTTATATCGAATTCCAACTGCCAAGGGATCTTTTACGTGCACTCGAATTTGTACACGGGACCTCGGTTTTTCGTCCCATCCGAACGACTAGACATCTGTCCTTGTCAGGCCCTCCTACTGCATCACTGACAAGGGTAAAAAAAAGATTAGTAAAATGGATATATTGAAATTTGTATGCATTGTTTATTATCGTAGCAACGGCAATTGACAATCGAGACTTAGTCTCCATTTTATAGCGGGTGAATTATTGATGGTGAATTATTGAATACCATATACTATACTTGGTTGGGGGGGGGGGGCATGGTGTACTTTAGATCATAAGGGAGAGAGAGAGATAATGGGGTTTAACGTCCACTCGACACAAACTAGGTTATTTCGGACTAACATATGGTTTTATTTTTTTTTTAATTATTTGCTTGTGCGTAGGGGTCTTTAGCAGTGGGAGGAAACCGGAGGACCTGGAGAAAACCCACGAGGCTGGACAGGCGACCATACTCCTTGCCGCGTACAACCGGGGATTCGAAACCTGGCCAAAGCCCCTACGCGCAAGCGAATTTTTGAAATAAAATTAAACCATGTGTCAGTCCCAAAATGAAATGGTTTATGTCGAGTGAACGTTAAACCCCATCCCTCTCTCTCTCTCTCTCTCTCTCTCTCTCTCTTTCTCTCTCTCTCTCTCTCACACATCCTCTCTCTCACACACCCTCTTATAGCTGATACATGAATTCTTTTAGCTGACAACTAAATGAATGAATTATTGTGGCTGAAAAATGAGTGAACGAATTCATGTAGCTGACAAATGCTAAAAAAAACGGTTATTGCTCGATGTGTTACGACTAACTTGTTTCGTTGCACTGTTAAATTAAATATGGTTGTCATAAAGATTACATTAGGAACACAAAGCTGTTTAGGTTGTTGTTTGTTGCCATATATATATATACAATATTATATCCAGACAACGTGACAAATATCACTTCTACTCCTTTCCTCCAACTCAAAGTTTACTACGTTAATACACAATTGCATAGTTTTAACTTTTATTTTTAAAATTTTTTAAAATAAAGCCTTTAAATAGATGGCCTCAATAGTGAGCAAAAGACATAGAAATAATTATGTTTTGACTTTATTAGAAAATATAAAATTCTCGTGGGGGAATCCCCAAGAGTTACTTAAATATACATTATAGTAAATGCAGGAGGACTGCAATACACGCAAAACAAAAAATCTACAAGATAAACCTGCGGACAAGACAGAAAATAGACATTGCAAAAACTAAACAATTATCAAATCAAGTGAATGGATCCGCATTATGTAAGAGCTTAATCTGCGTATATTGCAGTCTTTCTCTAGACTAAGTTTGGGCCTGGAATGTTATATAAACTATTTTTTAGACATTTAATTAACAAGAACAGACCTTAATCAACTCACGATGTCATCTTATGTGTCGGATTTTCTATTTGCGAAAGAACTATGCATTATTTAAAAAAAAAATGGCACAAGCGGTGTCGACGATTTTGACCAAACTGTTCAGATTTGGTTATTGGGTACCCCATATACCCCACATGAAATATGAGGGGCACCAACCTTGTATTTACGGAGAACCATCTATGGCCATTTTTTAGTTGATAAAACGTCATTTTTTATAACCCCCGCCCCTAAATACAAATATTTACGTTAAGTTGATTTTTTTACATTTTTAAATTATTTTTATGAATGATCTTGTCGACTACGTCAATGTAATATATGCTATAACATTTTTTCGAAACCATTTGAGGACATGAGGAAATTATTTTGAGAAGTAGTTCTTGCTATATGCTAAAACATATAAATTTCATGATGCTATATCTCACCCACTGTGTGGCTGGGGACAATTCTTTTAATAATGGAAGTTAGGGACTACTAATGCTAATATTTACTTTTGTCAAAATGAGTGGCGCGGAATTTTTTCATATTAAATTTGATGGTCGAACTTGGAGAAAATAACTACATTTCTGACATCATTTTTTCAATAAAATCATTATTAGGCCTGATACTACCCCATGCAACCCTGTGTAGGGCCGATACAGATGATTCAGGATTTTTTAACTATAGAGAGAACTTCCAGGGCCCTTATTCACTTTAAGAATTTTAAGAAATACTGCAATTCGATTGGCTGACCCCTAAAATCGATCTGCATATATCCAATGAAGTTGCAGTATTTCTTAAAATTTCGGTTGTAACTTAGTTTAAGATTTCGTGAATAAGGGCCCAGATCTTTACCTTATCTTCCGTAATGTATGTTTTACAAGCATCAATACAAAGAACTAAAAATGTTTCAAAATCCCAACCAGGATGTGAACCTACATATCGAATCACACGGCGGTTAATAACCCACACTGTAGTCAGTCCAGCATGGCGCATTTTAGTTGCATGCTTAATTACATCTAGTTTCCATGGTAACCAAAACCCATCATTTATTTCAACATCCACTTAAGTTAATATATAAACCATATTTTATAGTTACATTACAGACAAGCGTTGTTAAACATGGCCGATAAATATTATCTTTAAAGACACAAACACTTTCTTCATTGATTCTCTTCCTACTTTACACAAGAGGGTGGATGGATGGTTAGCGTGCGCATTGTAGCATAAGGTATGTCATTGAATCAACTGGCGTGGTTTCGAATCCCCGGTTATACGGGACAAGGAGTGGGGTCCCCCGGTTTCCTCCAAGTGCACAAAAGAATTATTGAAATAAAATTGAACCTTATTTTACTTACTAAATGAGCTAGTTGGTGTGGAATGGACGTTGACCCCCCCTATCTCTCCCCCTTCTCTCTCTCTCTCTCTCCCTAGGTTTCCAGGCAACGAAACATTTTATTTGGATAGCAACACTAACAGTGAGGACATTATCATAGTATTTGTGGAGGTCAATAGGGTTCACTACCGATTACTACTATAGTATTTCAATCTGATCATAATTCGTTTCGCGTTTTATAGTTCGAAATTTCGTTTGTGGCCATCGAAAGTATACAAAAACCGAAACGAAATATAGATCTATTTTGATTAGATCGTAGTATTTAAGAAGGACAATGTGGTTACATACGACAAAGTCTAAACGTCAAGCTCCTCTGCAGATTTCGACATAGATCGCGAGATGTAAAAAGGGTTAGTGCACGTGATTGTTGACGAGATTGTGGCTTACGGGTAGGGCTAGGTCCGATGTTAGGGTTAGTCTGTTTACAGCTCGTGAGCTATGACCAAATCTGCAGTGGGCCTTAACTTTTAGACCATACTAAAATGGAAATAGAATGAAATGGGGTTTAACGTCTTACTGTTCTTCTCCGACTAGGCTGACGAATTCCGATTGCCAGGGAATCTTTTACGTGCATAGACCTTACGTTAAATACTGATAATTATTATCGTATATGTGAAGGTCAAATAATTATTATTATTTTAATGTAAGGAGATTCTGTTCGATACCTGCATTGGCCGAGAAAATTCATAGCGATACTCCGGCGTGGTTTCCCCTTGTCAGTGATGCAGACGGAAGGCCTAAAGGACAGCTGCCTGGTCGTTCGGATGGGACAAAAAACCGAGGTCCCGTGTACACATTGGCGTGCAAGTAAAAGATCCCTTGGCAGTTGGAATTCACTTGCTGTCTTGGCAAAATTTCGCTCATAGCACACTGTATGGCGTATGTCCGTCTTCAATTGGCCCAGGTTAGGTGCAGAAGCGTAGGACGTTAAACCCCATTACATCCATCTATTCATTCTATGGAGGTTCACTGTCACACATGTAATATATCAGGAAGTAAGGAAAGAATATGTCCCGTGTAGACCGACACCTGACAGCCTACTTCCTGTATCCTTGCTCTGTCTCAATAAACAATGGAATTTAAATTTAAATTACTACGTTATTATTGCAACAAACGTGTTTTACTCGCCCCCCGTCCAACCAGGCCCGTAGCCTGCCAGGAAGTTTGTTTTGTTTGGTTTTTTTTTGGGGGGGGGCAAAGAAGTTTTCGGGAGGGCCAACTAGCATGGGCATCTGCATAAATTTTGCGGTAAAGGCCAATTTTCTTGTGATATTGGGGAGGGGGGGCAAGACTCAGTATTGGGAGGGCAGTTGCCCCCCCCCCCGCGTGCCACCCCCGGGCTACGGGCCTGCACCCAACTGGTCAGGGGTAACACATGCAGGGCTAACAAGGAACGTGTCGCCTATACCTTAGTCGTCGGGAAGGGGTGAAAAAATGACCACTTCTCTAAATAGCTTGGTGTGTACTCAAAATAACTCCTTACAGTCGACATTCGATGGAAAGTGGGCGAGGTTATCCTCGGCTTAGACAAACGTCTCCGCTTTACCATTGTACATGTTTTAAAGGGAAACATGTGTTAGTCTTTAGTGGTTTAATACAAAAATATCTCGACACATTGTTAGCTATTTGAAGTGACATGGGTCGCACTATAGACTAATGACCCCATTATTATAAACTGATGACTAAACAATATACACTAATGAATCGATTATACACACTAATGACCTCATTATATCAACCGATGAATAAACTATACACACTAATGACCTAATTATATACACTAATGACCTAACTATATACACTAATGACCTAAATATATATACACTAATGACCTAACTATACACTAATCACTAACTATGCGCACTAATGACCTAACTATATACACACGAATGACCTAACTATACACACTAATGACCTAACTATACACACTAATGACCTAACCATTTACATACTAATGACCTAACTATTTACACACTAATGACCTAACTATATACACTATTGACCTAACTTAACACACTAATGACCTAACTATACACACTAATGACCTAACTATTTATACACTAATGACCTAACTTAACACACTAATGACCTAAATATACAAACTAATGACCTAACTATTTACACACTAATGACCTAACTATACACACTAATGACCCAAGTATACATACTAATGACCTAACTATACACACTAATAACCTAATTATTTACACACTAATGACCTAACTATAAACACTAATGACCTAACTATAAACACTAATGACCTAAATATACACACTAATGACCTAACTATTTACACACTAATGACCTAACTATATTCACTTATGATGATCTAACTATATAGATTAAAGACCTTACATCATTTAATAACGACCGAACTGTATCCAAGAATGACGTAATTCCACCCCCCATTATATCCGGGAGCACGGACAAAGCCCGAAAACCCGTTAATTTTAATAATGGTTATAATACTATGCCGAAAACGAACACAGTGTAACACCAACAAAGTCCCACCCACATTGTAACAACTTATAGCTGGCTCGGATAGCCGTGGCGATAGAGAGGCGGCTTCTCACCAATGCATCGAGGGTTCAATCCCAGCTCAGGGCAAGAACTTTATCGTTGTAAGTGAGAGGAATGTTCAATCTCCCGTCCGATCAGGCAGGTTTGCCCCGAGTTCTTCGGTTTCTTCCTGCAGTAATGATCGAAATCATTCGCACGATCTGTGCCAAGGGCCAAATCGAAAACAGGCCTCGGGCCTAATTTGCTACCCTTGTAAAATGACGAGATTATTATTATTTTTATTATTATTATTATCAGCAGTCAGTGTTGCAGTACTAGATCAACTTAACGTATACAATTCCTACTTATTAAATAAACGACAGTACCATATATCCACTTGACTTGCTAGAAAATCGTAATCCATTAATATTTCACTAACAGACGATCTCCTTATTTACATTAAAATAATAAAAAACCTCGATCCCGGCCATTTTGTTTTATTAACAGGTGGTGTAATTATTATATGACGTACACGACATGATGTATGATGACGTTGACACAACAACACGTCATCATAAACACATTAAATGTTACACCCCTTGTAAAGTACACCGATGACTTTAACACACGACTGGTCTAGTTTCATTTACAGTGTGGTTTCAGCTTTTTCAGTGGGGAGAAAGAGAGAGAAATGGAGTTTAACGTCCACTCGACACAAACTAGGTCATTTCGGGACTAACATACGGTATTAATTTTATTTCAATAATTCGCTTGCGCGTAGGGGTCTTAAGCAGTGGGAGGAAACCGGAGTACCCGGAGGAAACCCACGAGGTTGAGAAGGCGCCCACATACGCTCACACCAGGGATCGAAACCACAGCCGCAAGCCAGAGGTGATCGGCCAGCTAGATGTAAAAGCGCGGCACTCTAGACCACTAGACCATCCCAACCTGGCAAGGAGCGGCGTCGTTATAGAATTGGGCCGGGTTGCTTTCTGTAAGTGTCAGACTCATTAACTAGTAGGCTGAGACAGTTCCTCGGAATTTGCCATTGCCTATGTTGCAGGACTAGGAGCTTTAGAAGAAACGGGGGGGGGGGTAAATAAAATTGAACCTTTGGCCCGAAATGAGCTAGTAAGTGTCGAATGGACGTTAAACCACATTTCTCTCTTCTATAGGAGAATGCTTTGTTAACTCTTGGCCAGGACACAGTTCTATGTAATATTTGTATCGTATGTTACAGAGTAACGCTTCGACTTGGATTGTTCAGTTATTCTTAAGGCGGAGCTAAATTGTAGACAGACAGTTCAACCCTCGCATGCATTCTCCAAAAGCAGGAGTTAAAAATTAAAGGCTTTGTCAGTATCGTACATAAAGCAGGGCATACATTCGGATAATTCACAATGGCCGTTGAATGGGCGATGTTTTGTTGAATTTATTAGTAAAACAGTGACCACTGGCCGCGTTAGAGGAGTAACCGTTGAATAAAGAGATGAAACAATAGAATTTTTACGGGGGGAATTTATCCTGATCGCTTTACAAGGAGATGTTGCTGAATAGGAATGGATGCTTATACAGATTCTACTGTAGCTAACAAATTTAAATGTACTTTTGTTTTTATCTGACAAAAAAACCCCAAATAATTACGTGGGAAATTAACAAACCAATCTTTAACGTGAATTGTTCTGTTTTAGTTTGTGGGAATAATTGGCTTAGTAACGTGTTAACCACATCCTTGTCTGGTTTGCTAGTTATATTAGACTGTTTATTTTGAAAACACCAGTCGTTTGTTCCATCAGATTTTCTTCGCACTGTTCTATTAATTGTAATTCCAGCAATATGCCTCCTCTCTATGTTAATCATATTTACACGCATGTATGTATCTCCTCTACACTGGTTGATTGTATCGACATGGATGCAAGTATGTTGATTGTATCGACATGGATGCAAGTATGTACAGAACCGATACAATCTAATCCTAAAATATTTTCCAGTCACGAGATGACTTATCGTAATAATATTATTTATTCTTATGAAAGGCTTGTGCTTAGTTGTGCTGAGCTGTGCTGTGTTTTATATATTGCGTTGCGTTGCGTTGCGCTGCATTACAATGCATTGCATTGCATTGCATGGTATGGCATTGTATTGCATTGCATTGCATGGCATTGCATTGCATTGCATGGCATTGTATTGCATTGCATTGTATTGTATTGTATTGTATTGTATTGTATATTGTATTGTATATTGTATTGTATATTGTATTGTATATTGTATTGTATATTGTATTGTATTGTATACTGTATTGTATATTGTAATGTATATTGTATTGTATATTGTATTGTATATTGTATTGTATATTGTATATTGTGCATTGTATATTGTATTTTATTGTATTGTATAGTATATTGTATTGTATATTGTATTGTATATTGTATTGTATATTGTATGGTATTACATATACATTGTATTGTATTACATATACATTGTATTGTATTACATATACATTGTATTGTATTACATATACATTGTATTGTATTACATATACATTGTATTGTATGACATCGCATTGTATTGTTAGGCATGTATTTTATTAAATGTAGTGCATTGTAGTATGCTAAACTTTTTTTGCTTTTAGGTGGATTGTTTTACCACGAAATAACGGACTTAAAACCGAAATGCGGCTTGAAGTAAATCTCATTAAAAATAAGAGTCTCTTACATATCCTTTCACGTTATTATAACGGTGTATATATTGTAACGGGGTGTATATATTGTAACGGAATGTATATATTGTAACGGGGTGTATATATTGTAACGGAGTGTATATATTTTAACGGGGTGTATATATTGTAACGGGGTGTATATATTGTAACGGGGTGTATATATTGTAACGGAGTGTATATATTGTAACGGGGTGTATATATTGTAACGGGTTGTATATATTGTAATGGGGGTGTATATGTATTGTAACGGCGTGTATATATTGTAACGGTGTGTATATATTGTAACGGGGTGTATATATTGTAACGGGGTGTATATATTGTAACGGAGTGTATATATTGTAACGGGTTGTATATATTGTAATGGGGGTGTATATGTATTGTAACGGCGTGTATATATTGTAACGGTGTGTATATATTGTAACGGGGTGTATATATTCTCATTTATTGCACATTCGAGTATATATTGTAATGGGGAGTATATATTCAATTGTAATGTTGTATATATTGTCATGGTATTATTTATTGCACGTTCGAGTATATTTTGAAATGAAGTGTATATATTCTCATGGGTATTACTAGTATATTATAATGAAGTGTGTACATGTATAGGAGTATTAGTATATATATTAGCGTTATAATAGGAATCCAGTAGAAAGTATATCTAAACTGTAAAGTAATAATAACATGGCCTGAGTTTAACTACGTGGAAATCATATACACGTGTTATTGTCGTTAGTATGTACTGAGCCATGAATTATTTTCATTAACCCAAGTACAGTACTTTAATGTCTTGTAACACAGGATTGTGTCGAGTGGACGTTAAACGCCATTTCGCTCTCTCTTCTCTCTGTAACACAGGAATAAAGCGTGTAAAAGACAGTGCAGCTGGTTTTCATCTATTAAAAATTGAGAAAATATCAAATAAAATAAAACCAAGTACGATCAATCAAAACCATCAGACAAAATTCGAAGTCCTAAAGAAACGGTATAGGCAAAATAGTGTAATCAGCTGGTGGACTGTTCACGAAATACTGACATAAAATTATCTTTATACATGTAATACGGTTTATTTTGGGGTGTTGGGTGGTGGTGTCACACGGTTTATCATTTAGTCGATTGGCGTGGTTTCGATTCCCTGGTTGTACGTGAAATGACCTAGTCTGCCATTTCTCTCTCTCTCTCTTGTCTATCTCCCTCTCTCTGATACGAGCAGGCTAGTTGTTCCCCTCTCTCTCTCTCTGATACGAGCAGGTTAGTTGTTCCCCTCTCCCTCTCTCTGATACGAGCAGACTAGTTGTTCCCCTCTCCCTCTCTCTGATACGAGCAGACTAGTTGTTCCCCTCTCCCTCTCTCTGATACGAGCAGACTAGTTGTTCCCCTCTCCCTCTCTCTGATACGAGCAGACTAGTTGCTCCCCTCTCTCTCTCTCTGATACGAGCAGGCTAGTTGTGTACATGTTCCTACTATTACGGATATGTCTGGTGACGTCATTTTGAACATGTGACTACCATTATGACAAGATTATAACCAGAAGCCTTTTTAAGAACGTCGAGTTTTAAATTGAACTTTGTTAACATTTTAACACCGTAATAACAACCTATCATTTACACCAACAACATATTGTAACCTTTTCTCGTATCATCTTGCTGTACATTAACACACGCCCTTTTTTAAAGGCCCAATAACACTCTTGTTGTAACTGAATAATATGTCCCAATCATTATTCTGGTTAACAAATTGTACTTTTTTACAATATTTCAATTAATTGATGATGCAAAGTTTAACTCCCTGCTGTTTTGCTTCAACTGGGCCGATAAAGTGTGCTATTAGGAAAATTGTGCCCCGACAGTGGCGCTACGGCTAAGGCTTACTCTTGTATCGAATTCCAACTACGGGCAGCGTCGCAAATGTGTACACGTGCCCCGGTTTTTCGTCCCATGTCCCATGTCAAGGGTTCGATTAGGATTAGGGTTAACCTATATCATAAATACTGTATCTACGAGATAATTGTTTAGGGACAGGGGAGAGCGCGGTGGGAGGGGGAGGGGTAATATTCTTTATTTGTTAACACGATGGTTACGACAATATTCATACATAAATATAACGCGCTGATATGACAGACAGCACTGACATTTTCAGCTTTCGGGGATATTTAAATTATTGCCAATGAGATTGGCGGAACCAAGGCTGCTCGTATCATCAATCAACGTGTAAAGACTACCAACATCAGTTGAGTATGTATAATGAATGTATATTATTCTGTGATGGTGTAGATATATCACAGATACCACACTATATACACCATACTCATGTATTCAAGTCTAATATACCATGCTATGTATAACATATCCATGTATTAAAGACAACGTCCATTCAACACAACTAGGTCATTTCGGGACTAACATATGGTTTAATTTTATTTTAGCAGTGGGAGGAAACCGAAGTGCCCAGAGGAAACCCTCGAGGTTGAGAAGGCGTCCCTATCTCCATGCCACATACGCTCACACGTCACATATTCTGTGGTGGTGTAGATACGTCATATCTACCACCAAACATACAATACTATATATTCAATATCCACATATTCAAGTCAATATTGAATTTGTATTCTGTAATGGTGTAGATATATCATTGATACCAGCCATACTATATATTCAATATCCACATATTCAAGTCGATATTGAATTTGTATTCTGTGGTGGTGTAGATATGTCATTGATACCAGCCATACTATATATACAATATTCAAGTATTCAAGTCAATATTGTATGTATAATTCTGTGGTGGTGTAGATACGTCATTGGTACCACCCAATATATACAATATTCACGTATTTAAGTCAGTATTGCATGTATTATATTATATCCTGTGATGTTGAAAATACATCATGAAATACACCCAATATACCATACTGTGTATACAATATCCACATATTTAAGTCAATATTGAATTTATATTATTCTGTGGTGGTGTAGATACGTCAATGATACCACCCATACTATATATACAATACCCACATATTCAACTCAATATTGCATGTGTTATATTATATTCTGTGATGGCGAAGATTAGATAGATCATGGATATAAACGCTATAATCACGTATTCAAGTCAATATTGCATGTATATTATATTCTGTGATGTTGTAAATTAGATACATCATATATTTTTTTGATTTTTTTAAAACTATATTTTATTCAATAAGAATAGGATTGGGGAACAAGCTAGGCCTATATCACCCCTCTCCCTTTAACAAAACAATATACATGTAATTACAATTAGTTCACTTAAATATATGTATAGAGTCGAAACTGTTATTAATTAATACAATTCTGAAAGTATACAATACTATGTTTTCAAATAAAACGGTTATTTGATATACATTATAACACGTTTTGGTTTAAGGCCTGAAAGGATATAAATATACATATGTAAACAGAATCGAATGACGGTAGTGATAAATGACGATTCCAGTACTTAAAATCCATTACTTAAAAGAGCTAAATCGCTAACTTTGGGACTTAGAATTTCACAAAAGTGGTTCGCAACGCATTTAATACTGTAAAATGAATGTATATAAACTGATTTACATTCAATGGTTTCCGTTTTTACTCCAATTTCAAATCAGTTATGTTTGGCGAAATAAGCCAGCAATGTCAATCATGTGCAAAAGTCAAGCGTCCAGTTATTCCAGTCTACATAACTCCGTTTGACTTGGTGCAATGTGTCTATCCTCGTCCCCTGAGTCTGTCAATACAACTGGGGCTGAAGCGCATTATGGTACACGATTCGTGAACCAATGTTAAAAAACAATATTTTATCTTAAATATCGGATATCAGAAGCTCATCTTTTCCCGGTAAGTTTACATCATCAATGTTGACTTAAATTGACCAATAATTCGTGTTTTCGATGGGGACGATTCTGGAGGATTTTGAGTTACGGACTTAGGTCCTTTAATTCTAAAATGTTTTGCACCTCATAGATACCATACTTATATATACGACGCCATATTCACGTGTCAGTATTGACAGATGAAATATAAACAGATTATCGGACTACATCTTGTGATTCTGATCAACACATTATTCTCTACTAATCTTATATCGCTGACTCCTTCACCATCCTGTATCAATACATGCTTTCTCTACTAATCTTATATCGCTGATGCCAATAAAACAAATTGTTTCTTTTACCATCATGTATCTATGATTCTAATCGACAAATTGTTTCTTTTACTAGAAATATTGTAGCATTGATCTCTCATAGATTATAGATAAATATTACAGGGGGTTCAACGGGTGTAAATCGCATGTTAACTACGATAGAGAGAGGGGGAGAAGAGAGATAGGGGGAGAGGGGGAGAAGAGAGAGAGGGGGAGAGGGAGAGAGAGAGAGGGGGGGAGAGGGGGAAGAGATAGAGGGGGAGAGGGGGGAAGAGAGAGAGAGGGAGAGGGGGGAAGAGAGAGAGGGGGAGAAGGGGGGAAGAGAGGGAGGGGGGAGGGGGGAAGAGAGAGGGGGGGAGAGGGGGAAGAGAGAGAGGGGGAGAGGGGGGGAAGAGAGAGAGGGGGAGATGGGGAAGAGAGAGAGAGAGAGAGAGGGGGGGAGAGAGAGAGAGAGAGAGGGGGAGAGGGGGGAAGAGAGAGAGGGGGAGATGGGGAAGAGAGAGAGAGAGAGAGAGAGGGGGAGAGGGGGGGAGAGAGAGAGGGGGAGAGGGGGGAGAGGGGGGAGAGGGGGGAGAGAGAGAGGGGGAGAGGGGGAAGAGAGAGAGAGAGAGAGGGGGAGAGGGGGGGAAGAGAGAGAGGGGGAGATGGGGAAGAGAGAGAGGGAGAGAGAGAGAGAGCGAGTGGTGGGGGCGAGGAGGTGTAACGTCTACTCGACACAAACTAGGTCACACCTGGATCGCCTAACATGGTTCGATTAAATTCCAAAAATTGGCTTTCGCATGGTGGTCGGTAGCAGTCAGGGGAGAAACCGGGGGAGCTGGAGAGTACAGATGAGGTTGGACATGCGATCCTGCTCCTTGTCACGTACAACCTAGAAATCGACCCCCCCCCTCCCTGTGCCTTCTGTGTAGATTGGAAGAACATGTACCACCCTTTCTTACCACCATCAAATCTAAAACACTAATCGATCAACACTGTGGACTGTGGACCGGATTTCGGATGTGGGATTGGTGTCCTTTAGAATATAATAATTTAATTGAGAGTTCTCAGCCTCTAAATCATATTGTCGTTTTTTGTTTATTTTTTCAATTCATATAATTCTTTATAAACTGTTTCAATTCTTCCTGAATTAATCCAGTTCCTAACGTTTTAAATATATATAATATATAGATCGATAAAGTGAGTTTAACATTACGATTAAACGATTGTATTATTCTAAAGTGAGTTTGAATTATATATTGTCTAAAAGTTTATCGCGACTTTAAATTGTTATATTATCGAAAAGTTTAAAGTGGGTTTTAATTTTTATATAGTCTAAAAGTTATAAAAGTTTAAAGTGAGTTTTAATTATTATATAGTCTAAAAATGATAAAAGTTTAAAGCGAGTTGAAATTATAATATAGTCTAAACGTTATAAAAGTTTAAATTATTATATAGTCGAAAAGTTATACATGTTTAAAGTGAGTTTTAATTATTACATAGTCTAAAAGTTATAAAAGTTTAAAGTGAGTTTTAATTATTATATAGTCTAAAAGTTATAAATGTTTAAAGTGAGTTGTAATTATTATATAGTCTAAAAGTTATAAAAGTTTAAAGTGAGTTTTAATTATTATACCGTCTAAAAGTTATACATGTTTAAAGTGAGTTTAAATTATTATATAGTCTAAAAGTTATAAAAGTTTAAAGTGAGTTTTAATTATTATATAGTCTAAAAGTTATACATGTTTAAAGCGAGTTGAAATTATAATATAGTCTTAACGTTATAAATGTTTAAAGTGAGTTTTAATTATTATATAGTCTAAAAGTTATAAAAGTTTAAAGTGAGTTTTAATTATTATATAGTCTAAAAGTTATAAAAGTTTAAAGTGAGTTTTAATTATTATATAGTCTAAAAGTTATAAAAGTTTAAAGTGAGTTTTAATTATTATATAGTCTAAAAGTTATAAATGTTTAAAGTGAGTTTTAATTATTATATAGTCTAAAAGTTATAAAAGTTTAAAGTGAGTTTTAATTATTATATAGTCTAAAAGTTATACATGTTTAAAGTGAGTTTAAATTATTATATAGTCTAAAAGTTATAAAAGTTTAAAGTGAGTTTTAATTATTATATAGTCTAAAAGTTATAAAATTTTAAAGTGAGTTTTAATTATTATATAGTCTAAAAGTTATAAAAGTTTAAAGTGAGTTTTAATTATTATATAGTCTAAAAGTTATACATGTTTAAAGTGAGTTTTAATTATTATATAGTCTAAAAGTTATAAAATTTTAAAGTGAGTTTTAATTATTATATAGTCTAAAAGTTATAAAAGTTTAAAGTGAGTTTTAATTATTATATAGTCTAAAAGTTATACATGTTTAAAGTGAGTTTTAATTATTATATAGTCTAAAAGTTATAAAAGTTTAAAGTGAGTTTTAATTATTATATAGTCTAAAAGTTATACATGTTTAAAGTGAGTTGTAATTATTATATAGTCTAAAAGTTATAAAAGTTTAAAGTGAGTTTTAATTATTACATAGTCTAAAAGTTATACATGTTTAAAGCGAGTTGAAATTATTATATAGTCTAAAAGTTATAAAAGTTTAAAGTGAGTTTTAATTATTACATAGTCTAAAAGTAATAAATGTTTAAAGTGAGTTTTAATTATTATATAGTCTAAAAGTTATAAAAGTTTAAAGTGAGTTGAAATTGTTATACCATCTAAAAATGATAAAAGTTTAAAGCGAGTTGAAATTATAATATAGTCTAAACGTTATAAAAGTTTAAATTATTTATAATCTAAACGTTATACATGTATATGTGTAAAGCGAGTTATAGTGTTATCTAAACGTTGAAAGCGAGTTACAATTATTGACAAGCTATTATTATAATATACAAGTTATTTAATATGTGAGTTAAATTAATTTTTGTATCAAAAACATAACACACGGGGGCATAACGTGACATTAACACGCGGTGGCATAACGTGACATTAGCGTCTTCTAAATACGGAACAATATCGACCCAAACTCAAAAAGTCAACTGGAGAGAATTGAGAATAATTCCTCATCGAAATGAAAATAATCATAAAATTACTCGGTCATTTACACAATTTAACAACAAACAAACAAACAACAGTTTAAAAACAAACAAACTTCTTGGTCCCTGACTACTAAACTCTGAACCACAGCGACTTGCATCGGGTATCCCTCGCAACAAGAATTGAAAATTGAAATCATATTACGTCTGGGTATTTACTTACCAAGTTCCCAATCTTGGTTGAATGTAAGTTAAAATTATCCAGACAGTTATTCATAAGTTTAAAAACATCCCTGAATATGCAAACGTTAATATTAAACTCCAGTATGTCAGACCAACCGTAGACGATATATAAATAAATCTACCAATATAAATCGAAATATACTTACCAAATTTTCAATCTTTTCGTAAAATAACCTTCAATTATATTAAATGAAATTATCCAAGAGTTTTCAAAATGAACAACAATCCCGTCGACACACCAGTTCACAGACTGAACTGGAGACGAGATTTACAAACCGAAGAATAAGTTTCTGTAGCAAGAACGAGTGTAACCTAATACCTGACTTCCCCCGTCTCTCAGCGTGGAACCAATGGTTCAGAATATAGAGGCTCTGTAAAGGAGGTCTGAACCTAATTACCCCACATGTCTACTGACCTCTAACCTATTAAAATACATACATATGTGTAAGTTGGTGTAACACTGACCCCCCTCAAGCTATAGGCCATGCGGAACGTTTTATAAGGTCAACCAGACCGTGACTGGGGCCTGGAACTTCAATAGGTCATATAACCAAAATGATTTGTTGGAAATAGGCGACAACTGGAACCCATTGAAAATAAGGAATTTTGTATTTTTCGGTTATTCGTCGGTAGTGGCACCGTCATCAATTCCATATGGCACCTCACGTATAATGCGAGAGAGAGAGAGGAATGGGGTTTAACGCCCACTCGACAGAGATAGAGAGAAAGGGGGTTTAACGCCCACTCGATACCCAACTAGGTCATTTCGGGACTAACACATGGTTTAATTTTGTTTCAATAATTCGCTTGCGCTTAGGGTTCTTTAGCGGTGGGAGGAAACCGGAGGACCCGAAGAAAACCCACGAGGTTGGACAGGTGAAACTACTACTTGTCAAGCACATATAATGCAATAGTACAATTTAATTAAAATACAGATCTATGTTTCGTTTGTTTTTTTTATACTTTTGATGACCTACACTACAAGGAGATATGACCGGACCGGAGATCTTGCAAGAGGCTTTTGACTTATTACGTCAGAAATTTGATTAACCAATGATGTTGCTAGTGGGTTACCTACATTTCCGTGCACCTCATGCCAAAATATCGCCGTAACCTAACGTTTATCATCCGGAACGCGGTGTATACAAAAACTCTTCCTGATCCTAGTGTAGTAAAGACAAGTAAAACAAAATTTCGAAATATAAAGAACGAAACGAAATAGGATCTGTGTTTTAATCAGATTGCGCAATTGTGAAGCAATATTAGTAGCTATGTGATCTTGGCCAAACAGCAGATAAGTGATATCAGGTGTTCAAGGGCAATAACTCCGAATGTAATTTCCGGAACATAAACACAGAATAAATAGAAAGGTAATCGAAATATAACTTTATCATCTTGAGCACCCTCAAGGGCTATAACTCTGGAAGTATTTACCGGAAACTATAGAATAACAATAGGATTCTTCGTATAAATTTCAAGTCAATTTGAGAAAACTGTAGTCTACAGAACGCCGACACATTTTTCCAAAGAAATCAAGGGTCATAACTCTAACAGTAATTATCAAGAATCGTTGAAAACCAACATATTTCTTCCCCTCGTATCGGATTTATAAATTTCTAGTTAATAAGGCGACAACTTTAGCCTCTACAGTGTTCACAAGATTTTATTCAAATTAATCAAGGGCCATAAATCTCAACTTTACCCTATATGGAGCGTCCACGTGCATTAACGGGCGCTCGGACGAGTGGCAATATTTTGAAAGATGAATATCTGAAAATGGATCAATTCCGTTTAGTATTTATCGATATATTATGACGTATTGGAAATAGTACAAAGTTCGGAACCCGTCTGGAGACAATATGCACGGCAGGTGGTCAAACAGACAGCAACAGCGGTTCAGTAAAATCTTTTGGTGCAATGCTTTTGGAATGAGTTATTTCGTCTAGAACGAGAACGGTAAAAATGCTTCGTAAATTGGCGCGGCTCTATTTATTGATAGAGAGAGCGAGGGAGAGAGAGAAAGAGAGAGAGAGAAATGGGTTTAACGTCAACTCGACACAAACTAGGTCATTTCGGGACTAAAATATGGTTTAATTTTATTTCAATAATTCGATGGCGTGTAGGGGTCTTTAGCAGTGGGAGGAAACCGGAGGACCCGGGAAAAACCCACGATGTTGAACAACGACCATACTCCTTGGCACGTACAACCGGATAATCGAAACCACGCCATTTGACTTTATGATACAGCGCACACGCTAACCATTCAGCCACCCATAAAGAAAACAGTACACAAAGACAAACCTAAAAATCATAACCGATAGAATAAGTGTCATAACTTAAAGACATGTCAATAAATGGGGTAAATGGATAAATGACGAACTTATTACGTCTCTAATATAATCTGTTAATTCCATTACCAGGAACTGTCAAACACTTGAAAGATTGGCATGCCGTACTTGTTGAAATACCCACTAAACACATCACTATGTTATTTACGCACAAACAGTACTATCGGAGTTTACACAAACCCCAACAGAACCCCCCAAATATTCTTCAGAAACCAGAAGAATTTTTTTCACACATAGCGATTATAATCCGTCAAAACAGATGGAGTTAGTGCGCAAAACAAACCGTAAATTGGAATCAACACGATCAGTAAAAAATATCTAAATATTTAATAATTATATCTTCACTACTACAGAAATTCTAGTAGAAACTAAAGAGATATACATAAATACATAAGTACTTGTCTAGTTTCAACTCAGAACCCGATATCAAAACGACTTAAACGCAAAAATGTTAGGAGTTTCATGCATGTAATTTGATGCTTTTTACCATTTCCCAATGGAAAATAGTCCTCTAAGGTTTCTATGAATTCGCCTGCCTGTGGTATTTATTTCTCTTATTTCGACCATTAGGCCAGGGTTTGATTGTAAGCAGCCAAATTTACTTTCATTAACCATTCCCCAATCGGGAATAATTGGTAAGTGTTTTATTTGTGCGCAATAACTATTTCTCGGCTTAACCATTATGCTAGAGCTTGCACAATCCGTGTTGACCGTTAGCATTCAAAATGTGTTCTCTATACTTTAATCATTTCCACAGTGTGAGAGAGAGAGAGAGGGGGAAGAGAAAAGGAGAGAGACAGACAGACAGACAGACAGAGACAGAGAAACAGAGACTAACATATGGTTTAATTTTATTTCAATAATTCGCTTGCGCGTAAGGGTCTTTAGCAGGGAATGAATGAAAATACTTATAATGCGCCATGCATTTCAAGAAAACTGCTCAACCGCGCATGGAAAAATCATCAATGACACAAAGGTGAAAACATATGTCAAAACTTAAGTCGATCGCCGTAAGCTTCATGGGAAAAGTGTGTCTCGATTTGAAGATATCGATTTTGTCCAAAGCTCTAAGCTCCAGGGGGAGCCGTTCCACAAATAAGGACCAGCAACCATGAAGGCCGGTCTCCAAAGAGGGAACCGGGGTACCCGTCCCGTATTTCCCGATAGAAAATAGTTATCTAAATTGTCCGTTCGAGGATGTACAATAACTACCCGTACCACCTGTGGTATTAAGACTATTGAGCTCGACCATCATACTAGAGCCTTCACATTTTATGTTGGCCATAT
Organism: Patella pellucida; assembly: GCA_917208275.1. Classification (NCBI taxonomy): domain Eukaryota; kingdom Metazoa; phylum Mollusca; class Gastropoda; family Patellidae; genus Patella; species Patella pellucida. Next base: position 5,640,444 of record OU795039.1, on the reverse strand, counting down.
ATAAGGTTATTATTTACCCAATATGTGGTTAATTATTATTAAGAAGTTTTATAAATTGCTGTTTCCACAAATAGTTCTCAAAGGCGCCATACCATAAGCATGATAAAAACACACATAAGGTAAAACGATCACTAATATTGAAACTAATATATAAAAATGGACGCAACGATAGTGAAAGCTATCAGTGGTCTGACGCCAAAAGCGGACACAGTGGAACAACAGAGACTTGCTATAAATAGACCATATTAACTACTAGCGGGGGCTAGAGGTCCCTAAAGTGTTGCTGTTAGAACTCTGGCTGGTCGGTCCTATTTGGCTTGTGATCGTGTGTTCGATTCCCCGGTGTGGCTTCGAGATAGGGGCGCCTTCTCGAACTCGACCGCTAACAAAATACAAATTAGACAACTAATCAAAGAAGAAGTACTAGTCCCGGACTCCAGTTTGTGTTTTTACCGTTAATGGTACTTCATCTTGATGGTACTAATTCTATGATTTATCACCAGAAGTATGAGAGACGAATTGGTGTTTTTACAGTGATTATACTACTTCCTGTCGACGGTAGGGTACTAATTCTAAAATGGCTACTTGTCTTTCAACTCTCCCCATGTGTACAAACATTAATATCAAGGTTAGTCTCTATGTTTTGGATAATAAATAAATAAAAACCAAGTACGAACAATCCAAATCATAAGACAGAATTCGAAGTCCTAAAAACGTTATAGGCAAAATAGTGTATTCAAGCAAAATAGTGTAATCAGCAAATGGACTACTCCTCGTGTACAAAAATACACGACAAGCAGTGGTAACAGGTGTCCGGAAGAGTAAATAGTTTTAAACAATTTACCTTCCTATATCTATTTATTTAATTTTACAACATAAAACAGCATGATGAAGTTCTGTTTACTCCTTGCAGTTCATTATTTGTGGTTGTATGTCTATTTACTAATTAAAACCAGGCCCGTAGCCAGGGGGTGGCACGGGGGGGGGGGGGCAACTGCCCTCCCAATACTGAGTCTTGCCCCCCCCCCCAATATCACCAGAAAATTGGCCTTTACTGCAAATTCATGCAGATGCCCATGCTAGTTGGCTCTCCCGAAAATATCTTTGCCCCCCACCCCCCCCCCCCCCCCAAAAAAAAACTTCCTGGCTACGGGCCTGATTAAAACGGGGCGTTGGGGAAGTTGGGGTGGATGGGCTTTATCATAAGGTCTGTAATTGAGTCAACTGGCGTGGTTTCGATTCCCCCGTTATACGTGACAATTTTATTTCAATATTTCGCTTTTGCGCAGGTGTTTTTAGCCGTAGGAAGAAACTGGAGAAACCACTCGAGGTTGAATAGGCGACCCTACTCTACTCTTTGTCACGTACAAGCGTTAACAATTCCACCCCCCCCCCCCAAACAATCAAAAATGTTAAAATTATTACGTAAACATCGGTGATTCGATCTAAACAAAACAGTCAACGAGTAACCTACTAGTTATTTTCTTCCGCACAATTAAATAGTGTACGAGTCTTAGTCGTGAACGACATCACCACTTAACACATAAAATAAGATTCGATAGAAACATAAATTTGACTCTGTAATAAATCTAACACCCTACCAGACCTATACGGGGTCTAACAATCACAATGTAAACCCATCAAGGTACAGTCCGGAAAATAAAATTGGGTTTAATATCCTACTTTTCTGCACCAACCGGGTAAAAGAAGTTGTTAATATTCGACCCAGTCTCTGTTTATATACTACCTACAATATATTATAACATTTATCATTTTACTATAACACGTGCCATAATTAGGGGGCGGATACATTGATATGGAGGGGTGGGGGTGGAGGGAGCACACAGGCTTCAAAGCCGCGCGCTGAGAAGTGCAAGACTGGGGTAACGGGTGGCGGGCCATTTTAAGTGATCTGGGACAAGAATCCGGTTCTAAAGTGCGGAGCCGGTTGGGGGGAGCCGGGTGGGGGGAGCCGGGTGTGTCCCCACTGGCATGTATTATAAGCTAAACCCCACTGTTTTCCCGTTAGAATCAGGACTTCTCGGTTTAATGGAGTAGGGTCCAGAATTACAGATTGTTTACAAATTGAAAGTCAAGAATTTGAAAATAAAATTTCACTTAAATTGGACAGGCGACCGTATTCGCTGTACAAGCGGAAATCGAAACCACGTCTCAATGACAGACCTTATGATATAGGCCAACGTGTTAACCCATTCGCCCACACACACCACACCCTTCGTGGTGGCCATCCCAAGTATATATGTCTAGAGAAAATAAAACCAAGTACGAACAATCAAAACCATAAGACAAAATTCGAAGTCCTAAAAACGGTATAGGCAAAATAGTGTAATCACGCACAATAGTTTAATTAACATATGGACTGTTCACCGTGTACAAAATACACGACAAACAGTGGTTACAGGTGTCCGACAGTCTAAGCTTACCCAGTTTTCGTTACTACAATGTAATAGGGCCCATACACGATCCAACATGTTTGATAAAACATGTTGGATCAAACATGTTTGAAAGCTTGACGTTGCCCATACATTTTCATACTTGTTTGTCAAACATAAGTTTGTTCGTCAAACAGTCAAACATGTTGGATCGTGTATGGGCTTCATCAAACTTGTTTGTCCAACATATGAGGATGTTTTCAGTCGATTTTATCTATCTGGCTGCTTCTGAAAAAATAATGTTGGACAAACAAGTTTGATGAAGCCCATACACGATCCAACATGTTTGACTGTTTGACGAAAAATATCAACAGAAATCAGATCCATCAAACATTTGACGTCAAACATTTCTGGCCATCAAATTTACACATACACGATCAAATATCCATCAAATATGTTTGATCAAAAATATTTGATCAAACATGTTGGATCGTGTATGGCGCCCTTAAGTGAAAGCGCCAAAATTGACACATCTTGGCTCTATCTATCCACTGGGCGGGGTTCTCCGACTAATTCTGAACATTATCACGTGTTTTTCATTCAAACATTTCTGTTACTGTGGTCTACACGAAACATAAAAAACATGTTACATTTTTTTCTTTGATTTTTTTTACCACTTTACGGACAGTATGAAAGGAACGGATACAAGTTTTTGTTGGTGCAAATAAATCGCTTGGTGTCACAATTACAAATTTATTCCGATCCCCAAGTTTCCTGTCTGAAACGCAACGGCCGATTATTCTTCGTCAACGTCGGGGTTCTGACGATGGCATGGATGTTTGTTTGTATTTACACCACGTGTCAGGTCGCAATCTATTGTTTAGATTTCTTTTAGGAATAAAAACTAAAAGGTCTTGAAAATAATCCAAAAAAAAATTAGATGTCAACTAGGTGTATTTCATGTCTGGTCTTTCTACTGTTCAATAACAAGAGAGAGAGAGAGAGCGAGAGGGGGTGGGCGGTAACAAACTAGGTCAATTTCGATACAGCGCATCTTATCACATCTCATCTCATCCCATACACACCACCTAATCTCATCTCATACACACCACCTAATCTCATCTCATACACACCACCTCATCTCATCTCCCACCCAAAACGTCACATGTTACTCACCAAGAATTTAAAAATGACAAGCAGTATGTGGCAAGAAGTGGGTCGCATGTCTTGCTTCTAAACACCTCATCGCAAAATCATATTATGATGTGTTATTCCTGAAATTACCTAATATCGAGTAGACGTTAAACCTCATTGGTGGATTGTAGGCGTGACTTGTATAACTTATTGGGTTATCTCTGGTTTACTCCTACTGCTAAAAATGACCCCCCCCCCTCTGCGCCTGCGAATTATCGACATACTATTGAATAGGCTAGTCGCAAAATGACTAAATGTGCGTTGAATGGACATTAAACAGAAAAACCACCGTAAAGATAGAAATACACGAATCATCCCGAACAACTGGTTCTTATTCACCTCCGAGTCGATACCCCACCTTTACGGCGGAAATAAACGAAATGTGTCGACCTATATTATATGATAAGGTTAAATACTCAGCCTTGTACATCATCATATTCTGTAACAATGATACACTGGGTCAGACAACCATTAAAGATCAAATATATTTTATTATTACCAACCGGAGAAAGGTGATATGTTAAACAATGTGGTATCGTCATGTTGTTTCTTTCAATAAATATAATATTATAACATATTGTTTTAAAGAAAATATGATTAAAACACAGATCCTATTTCGTTTCGGTTGTTTTAATGTTCCAAACTAACCTTTTATTTGTTTTTACTACACGAACAGCACTCGGCAAATTTCGACAGATTCCGGTACCCTACATCTAGACTCGGCTGTATGACGAATTCCGCCATTTTAAAACTATTTTAAAGGACCCGGATAAAAAAAATGGCTGCCCCAATGGAGATTATATCAACAAACTAATAAATGGCTACCCCCATAGAGATTATATCTAGAAAAGATGCCATTTTGGGACTTTTTTGTAAAAGTGGCACGTTTTCCTGTTAAAGTAAATCGGTAGTCGACTAGCCGCATCGCAAATGTATGGTTGTAGGTACATATCAATTACTGTCATACAGCCGAGTCTAGATGTAGGGTTACGGAGGGTACCGGAATCTGTCGAGGTTTGCCGAAACACATACTGCGGGTTGTGTATTTTTATATAATTCTTATAATGTGTATTTTTATATAATTATTGTGATTCTTATTATGGGTATGATTATATAATTTATGTTTTAATTACATTGTTTTCTAGTCATTTACTTGATGTCAGTGATAAATGACATTTTACACAACCTGAGCAAGTGGTGGGTTCGGTTCTTGGGTGAGGGACACAAATAAGCCTGTTCCTTTTGCCGTAGATATAACAGATATGACTTTGGCCATATGATTAAGATATAGGCCTATTTCTTTGATCATTATTAGATATCTATTTCGCCTAGTGGTCTAGAGTGCCACGCTTCTACCTCTAGCTGGCCCGCCACCTCTGGCTTGCGGCTGTGGTTTCGAGCCCTGGTGTGAGCGTATGTTGCATATAGATGGGGCGCCTTCTCAACCTCGCGGGTTTCCTCCGGGCACTCCGGTTTCCTCCCACTGCTAAAGACCCCTACGCGCAAGCGAATTATTGAAATAAAACTAAACCATATGTTAGTCCCGAAATGACCTAGTTGTGTTGAGTGGACGTTAAACGATAAACCCCATCTCTCTCTCTCTCTCTTTCTCTCTCTCTATTTTCATTCAATATTCATTCGTATGACCAGAGATGTGTAATAGATTAGATATCCGTTGAATTAAGGGACATAGAAGATATATAGATTACTTCGACATAATTTGGCATAGAAATTTAAGTTTAAACCCGTTATATTATATGTGAGCCGGAAACCGTTATTCTAGCAAGAAACAAATTTAACAGATGTCGGGTCCTGGAATTCACAGACCTGTTTCAAAACAAATACAATGACAGAACGAGGGCCTGATCCTTATCAACACAGATTTTAAATTAAAAAACTGAACAGAATTTTAAATAAAATAAGCCATGTGTCGCATCGTTAAAAGGGAGGTTTAAAAGCCATGTCTGCCAGGTTACGCCCAAGTGTTAATTCTCAATTATTGTATAATGTCGAATGTTTCGACCGTTTTTCAGTAGACCATCAGAGTATTTTTTAAATGGAAAGTTTGTATGTAAAATGTTTTATTATGTATCAGATTTCTATCCTTTCACACAGACTAGCTGTAAACATGTCACTTCCCCAGATATAACTTTAAAGTGGGGTTTGGGTGGCCGACAGATCTAAAGTGTACACTAGTTGTAAAATGAAATGAAATAGGGTTTAACGTCCTACTGGTCTCCAACTGGGTTAACGAAGACGGTCATACGCCATACGGTGTGCTTCGAGGATAATGGCTGAAGTCCCCGACTCGCAAGCACGATGTCCAGCCTCGTGGGTTTTCTCCGGGTTCTCCCCCACGACTGTATAGATGACAGATATGTAATATGCTACATATTGTAACATCATTTGTAACTTCATACTCACGACTGTATATATGACATCTGTTATTTGCAGCTCATCATCGCATTCGTGACTACATAGACATTACGCTTGTAATCTGCGTAAACCGTAAAATCGTACTCAAGACTGCATAGATGGCATACCTGTGATCGCTAGCACTTTCCATAACATTGGACTCATGGCTGTATAGATGACAGACCTGTGATCGCTAGCACTTTCCATAACTTCGTACTCACGACTGTATAGATGACAGACCTGTGATCGCTAGCACTTTCCATAACATTGGACTCACGGCTGTATAGATGACAGACCTGTGATCGCTAGCACTTTCCATAACATTGTACTCACGGCTGTATAGATGACAGACCTGTGATCGCTAGCATCTTCCTTAACATTGGTCTCACGGCTGTATAGATGGCAGATTTATGATCGGCAGCATTTTTCACAGCATCGTAATTACGACTGTATGTAATCTGTTGCATATCGTAACATTGAATTCGCGATTTTATGGATGGAAGATACGTGGTCTGCCTCATTTCGTTATCACGTACCCACGACTGTGTAGATGACAGTCATGTCCTATATGCCACAGGTTAAAGAGTGATTACCTTTATTTCTGTCACATTGCAAAATTGTAAAATGAAGCTGTACTGCCACTTTAAGGGGAGACGCTATCTGTTGATTGACAATAGCAGGTTGACGAGATTTAGATTTTTATAATGTTGTAGAAAATTCCAAACTTCCAGCAGATTGACGAGTGATGATTCCGGTGCTCAGTTTAGAATTTCTGGCCTGGCACCTAAAAACTAATCCCACAAAGATGACATCTAACAATCCAGAAGCAGAAGAGACCATCTACCAAACGATATGTTTTTTATTAAATAAAGGGAAGAACTTCCCACTAAACCAAATCCATGGCCCAAGGCCAAAAATGGGAAGATTGCAAAATCATATTCTAAAAAAACAGGAAGCAGCTTCGGCTCTCCTATGTCTTGTCTGCGATATCACTTAAGTGGAAGCAGACGTTAAACACCAAAAAGAAGAAGAAGTTAGAATTTCTGTCCTCCTCTGACAAGTGAAGGGTCATAAAAGATTTCAAGTATGACCTTTGACCTACGGGATTCTAATGTGTAAACCACATATTACGACATCAAAGCTGATTTCACGTGCATTAATGTTATTTGATGCTACATGTTCGCGTATTAATAGTCGGGTGTAGTCTAAATTACAGGTCACTTTAAACTATTAGGGTTGAACGCCATGTCGATATCTGGTATTTTGTGAATTACGTCTGTAATGGTTACAAACACGGGCGAAATCCCATCACTGATGCAGGTAGACTTTTGACCAGGCAGCTAACTCAATGGCAGCCTTGTGCACTCATCCAATATGAAGACTGTGATACTAGGTGTTCTAGAAGAACTACTTTGACAGGTCGAAAGCCTAGACTCTAAATAACCAAGCGACAGAGTTGTCCTCTTTTGAACATTAGGGTATTGGAAAATACGTCTCTTGACAGTCGGGATTCGAAACCCTAATAAGTCCCTTGGCAGTGTGATTGGAATTCGAAACCCTAATGCGTCCCCATGCCATTTGTTTTTGAAACTCTACAATTTGTCTTTGCAATTGGAATTATATCCCACTTATACCGGCCGTCCGACCATGAAACCTTATCACATCGGAATTACAAATTCCAAAATACGTTGGCATTTGAAACCTTGGCGGTCGGAAATTTAAACCATGGTATGTTCCTTAGCAACTGGAATTCGAAACCCTGGCATGTCCCTTGGCAAGTGTCATTCGAAACTCCAGCACGTTACTTGGCAATTCGAATTCGAAATCCTAATATATTTCAGGGGGGGGGGCACGTGCGCGTTACATCATAAGGTCTGCCATTATGCGTGACACGGAGTAGGGTCGCCTGACCAATCTCATTTGTTTTCTCCGGCTCCTCCGGTTTACTCAAACTGCTAAAGACCCCTAAGCGCAAGCGAATTATTAAAATAAAATTGAACCGGGTGGACGTTAAATCATATTTATCTCTTTAATATATTTCTGGCCTGTTGCAATTAGACAAAGCACTGCCTTGTCAAAAGTCTACCTGCAGCAGTGATAGGATATTGCCCGTATTGCATACACGTATGTAACTATTACAGATGCAAGTCACAAAATACCAGATATCGACGGGGCGTTCAACCCTAATAGTTTAAAGTGACCTGTAATTTAGACTACACCCGACTATTAATACGCGAACATGTAGCATCAAATAACATTAATGCATGTAAAATCAGCTTTGATGTCGTAATATGTGGTTTACACATTAGAATCCCGTAGGTCAAAGGTCATACTTGAAATCTTTTATGACCCCTCACTTGTCGAAGGAGGACAGAAATCCAAAATTTATTACCACGTATCTGTTTCATTTTACATTTCCTATATTCTTTTTAAATTGAGGAATGCCATTAAAGTGCACTTTTCGAGAAATCAGGGAAAGAGGTTTTAGATTTATGGGCTGTTAATCCAACATTCGCGCATCTCGTTATTTCGTAATGAGCTTTCAAGATCACAAGTATTACGGTTAAAGGTACATTATGGGAGATTTTTTATAGAAAGTTGGCCATTCTTGCTATAACAGTTCAAAAGTAGACGATGAAAGAAGAATATATTGAAATTTTCAGCCAAATTACTTTATTCTGAACATAGTTGTTGTTGTAATATTTGACTAGTAATGGTTGTGAAATTTGGTCTTCACCTTCGCGTTTACTCCACCTACATAATCTCGATTAGCAACTTAAGTTTTCAATTACATGCGGATTCACTCAAAAGCGGCCTCGCTAAGTACACACTATCATTTAGCCTCGATCTAACTGATGACGTAAACATAACAGTATAATCCCACCAGGGTGCCCCATATTTGATTTAATCAATCAGTGAAATACTATTTAAATCCAAGCTGTAGCCGAGCCATCCGTGAGTCTACAGAGTTAATTTTAGACTTGTTGTTGAAATAAAGATCTAATTTATAATTTCTATAACATCTGAAGCCTAAATTATTCTTTGCAGTAATCAGATTTATCTCTTGCATAATGTATCTTTAATGACTTTCCTTCTGATTCAAAGACAAAAAAATACAATGAGTAACAGCTTCTTTTTTCAATAATAAATTCTACGAAGCAGTTTATGCCAAGGTTCTTGATTTTTATTTTTAATTTATATTTTTAAAATTTATTAAAATAAAGCCTTAAAATAGATGGTATTCATAAACAGTCCTATCTACCTTGTTAAAGAATAATCCTATTAATCCTATTGGAAATAATATCACTATTTTCAACTTCAAATTCAAACGTTTGAGGATAGTTATTCCATGGTGGGGAATAGGAAAACCAGGGGGGTAATTGGGTTATTATTTCCGGTGTAAATGAGTTTTAAGTGTGAGAATGACACCTATGATCGTATAACCTATTGAGCAAAAGACATAGAAATAATTATGTTTTGAAATTCTTATAAAATATGAAATTCTCGCTTTAAAACTAAATGTGGAACGAATCTATCAGTTATTACGTCACAGCCATGTTGATTAAAACGGCATTATGTAACATTTACATCAAGAGCAGGCCGTTCCCGCTATAATAGTTAAGAAATACATACTGAAATGAAATAAAATGGGGTTTAACGTCCTACTATTCCGCTCCGAACTGGGCTAATGGAGACGGGCACACGCCATACAGTGTGCTATGAGGGGAATTTGCCCGGGCAGCGGCACTACGGCCTACTCTTATATCGAATTCCAACTGCCAGGGGATCTTTTACGTGCACGTCATTGTGTACACGGGACATCCAAACAACTAGACAGCTGTCCGTGTCAGGCCATCTGTCCTGCATCACTGACAAGGGGAAACCACTCTCACACAGATAAAATGCCAAATTATACAAATTTGAAATTCCAACTACATATTTACCTGATTATGGAAATAATGATAGTGTATTAATCCCTTGTTGTGATTCACAATTTATTGTCATACAGATGAAACACACAATTGTATAAATTTTATATTATAAGAGTTCATGGTACTGGACGAGAAAGGCATAACTATCAACTAGTGAATGATAAAAACATGATAGTCATCTGACATTCACATTACAGACACTCATCTCAATGATTCACAATTCATTGGCCAATCACGCTATTTTACCCAGATTTAGCATAATAGTTTAAATGCAGCTATGGCGGGTGTGGCATGCCAGCGGGGTAAGCTTACTCTTCCGGACACCTGTTACCACTGTAATGATTACACTATTTTGCCTGATTACACTATTTTGCCTATACCTTTTTTTTGGAACTTCGAATTTTGTCTTAGGATTTGGATTGTTCGTACTTAGTTTTATTTTATTCACACTCAATAACTGACACTTTATATAAAACGAAACATTCGTGAAACCCGTATGCGAGACAATCGGAAATATCATATGTAGTCATTTATAATATTGCTTGATAATCGTACATAATATGACAGAATGATTAATAATACCCCAGTTGGTATTTGCTGTATAAACTTTCATCCAATATAACACGTTATTATTATACTAAGCAATTACAAATATTCAACTTGATTAAAATACAGATCTATATTTCATTTCCTACACTATCTGACCAGTTGTAGTGGAAGGTCGTGTCTTGGATCATACGAGCGGGTTTTGACCCTATGACTTCAGACATTTGATCAACTACTTGATGAAGATCTGACCCTATGACGTCAGACATTTAAATAACTGCTTAATGCAGATCTGACCAGTTATACTATTCCGCTCCGAACTGGGCTAATGGAGACGGGCACACGCCATACAGTGTGCTATGAGGGGAATTTGCCCGGGCAGCGGCACTACGGCCTACTCTTATATCGAATTCCAACTGCCAGGGGATCTTTTACGTGCACGTCATTGTGTACACGGGACATCCAAACAACTAGACAGCTGTCCGTGTCAGGCCATCTGTCCTGCATCACTGACAAGGGGAAACCACTCTCACACAGATAAAATGCCAAATTATACAAATTTGAAATTCCAACTACATATTTACCTGATTATGGAAATAATGATAGTGTATTAATCCCTTGTTGTGATTCACAATTTATTGTCATACAGATGAAACACACAATTGTATAAATTTTATATTATAAGAGTTCATGGTACTGGACGAGAAAGGCATAACTATCAACTAGTGAATGATAAAAACATGATAGTCATCTGACATTCACATTACAGACACTCATCTCAATGATTCACAATTCATTGGCCAATCACGCTATTTTACCCAGATTTAGCATAATAGTTTAAATGCAGCTATGGCGGGTGTGGCATGCCAGCGGGGTAAGCTTACTCTTCCGGACACCTGTTACCACTGTAATGATTACACTATTTTGCCTGATTACACTATTTTGCCTATACCTTTTTTTTGGAACTTCGAATTTTGTCTTAGGATTTGGATTGTTCGTACTTAGTTTTATTTTATTCACACTCAATAACTGACACTTTATATAAAACGAAACATTCGTGAAACCCGTATGCGAGACAATCGGAAATATCATATGTAGTCATTTATAATATTGCTTGATAATCGTACATAATATGACAGAATGATTAATAATACCCCAGTTGGTATTTGCTGTATAAACTTTCATCCAATATAACACGTTATTATTATACTAAGCAATTACAAATATTCAACTTGATTAAAATACAGATCTATATTTCATTTCCTACACTATCTGACCAGTTGTAGTGGAAGGTCGTGTCTTGGATCATACGAGCGGGTTTTGACCCTATGACTTCAGACATTTGATCAACTACTTGATGAAGATCTGACCCTATGACGTCAGACATTTAAATAACTGCTTAATGCAGATCTGACCAGTTATAGTGGGAGGTCGCGTCTGGGATCATACGGGCGGCCTTGGACACTTTAACGTCAGACATTTGATTAACTAATCGGCGTTGATGTTTCTAGTAGGACACCCAAAGTTCCGTTCTCTCTGAAACGAACTGTTTCATTGGTTAATCTCACATTAACCAGAACGCGGATTGTATAACAACTATTCCAGATCCTAGTGTAGTAAAGACAATTAAAACCAAATTTTGAACTATAAACACGAAACGAATATGACCTGTGTTTTAATCAGATCTTTCCCACTGCTAAAGATCCCTGTGCGTAAGCAAATTATTGAAATAAAATTGAAACATATGCTAGTCCCCAAATGACCTAGAATTATCGAGTGGGCAGTTAATCTCTCTCTCTCTCTCTCTCTCTCTCTCTCGCAACAAGGGCCTCTTCAGATTATCCAGTCCTAAATAAAACCTAATAAGCATGAACCTATGTAGACTATGTTCTGGGTTAATCCTTCCGCTCGCGTGAAACAACCGCATATTAGGTTAATAAAAATCAGAACTGCGCAAACTGAAGTGAAATTCGACACAGATCATCCTTATTTACAATGACGTCAACTTAATGGAAAAATAACATAAAACATTCAGCAAGCCTTAAACAAATATGAGGAAAATGTTTAAAATATTTGTAGTTCCAGCAGTTACATGAAAATACCATAAACAAGACATTTAACTAGAAGATAAATAATCATACGCGGGTTGGTTGACCGAATTTCCTAACAACCACTATATGTTACACTGACTAGCCACTAAAACGTGTTCACATATTTCTCAGCGAAATTCGCCATTTGCAATAATATGTCTTTGAATATGAACAATTCCATACCATGATGAAATAAAGGATTAAAATAAAATCAAAACCAAAAACAAACCAGCGGCAATGCCACGATATTTCCCAGGGGCTAGTTGCCCAAAGCTCCGTTATCTTTTAACGATCCGTTAACTTTAATGGACATATCTTGGTAACGTGTTGTTTGTTAAATTTACTACAGAAAACACTATAGAATACTTTATTTTTTATATAAGCATAAATCTGTAGTAAAAATTTGCACCACAGAATGTTCTGGGTCTTTATTTCCAACAACAATCTTTCTCTCCGTTAGAGCTAACGGATCGTTAAAAGATAGCAGAGCTTTGAGCAACCGGCCCCAGAGCATTACTGTATGAGCATACAGTTCAGTTGATTATTAATCATGATAACATTTCTCAAACAGATGTGTGATTTAAAACAAGAAAGAGTTGGTGATGATTTAATGATTTCTGGAAGGCTGCTCCACTGTTGAGGTGCATTAACTGAGAATTTTCTGTATCCGAATGATTTTAGCTTCCACCTTGGGCAACACAACTGATGATGTCTGTTTGATCGGGGGTTACACGAGGGAACATGTATGTGGTCTAACAATTGTTATAAACCGTATGATGTTAAATGTAATATATTATTATGTGGTGTAACAATTGTTATAAACCGTATGATGTTAAATGTAATATATTATTATGTGGTGTAACAATTGTTATAAACCGTATGATGTTAAATGTAATATATTATTATTTGGTGTAACAATTGTTATATTATTATTTGGTGTAACAATTGTTATATTATTATTTGGTGTAACAATTGCTATAAACCGTATAATGTTAAAAGTAATATATTATTATTTGGTGTAACAATTGTTATAAACCGTATGATGTTAAATGTAATATATTATTATTTGGTGTAACAATTGTTATAAACCGTATGATGTTAAATGTAAAATGTTATTATTTTGGTGTAACAATTGCTATAAACCGTATGATGTTAAATGTAAAATATTATTAATGTCGTGAAACAATTGTTCTAAACCGAATGATGTTAAATGTAAAATGTTAATAATGTGGTCTAACAATTGTTATAAACCGTATGGTGTTAAATGTAATATATTATTATGGTGGTGTAACAATTGTTATAAACCGTGTGAAAAAATGTAAAATATTATTAATGTGGTCTATCCATATTGTAGTGTTATAAAACAATGTGTGTCAAATATTATTATTGTTATTAACTGATGATACTATGCGCTACGTGGGCCTATATTTGTTATGTATCGTTAACAATTATGGTTATAATATTAAAGGCGAGAATTTCAACTTTTTTAAGAAAGTCAAAACATAATTATTTCTATGTTTTTTGCTCAATATGTTATCAACTCACTATAATACGAACATGGGTATTATTTCCCACGCTTAAAAATTATTGACACAGGAAATAACAACAAAATTACCTCCCTTGTTTTATTATTAACAACGTGGACGGCCATGTTCAAACGTTGGAATTTGATGTTGAAAATGATATTTTTTCACAATTTCTCAACTGTCAATAGTAAATTATAGGATTAACAGGATAATTCTTAACAAGGTGGGGCCGTATGTATATGGATACCATTCCAATAAATTTTTAAAATATAACTTAAAAATATGAATTTTTAGCTTGAAATAATAAAGAGGGAGAGAGAGAAATGGGTTAAACGTCCACTCAACACAAGTAGGTCATTTCGGGACTAACCCATGGTTTTAATTTCATTTCATTAATTCGCTTGCGTGTAAGTGTCTTTAGCAGTGGGAGGAAACCTGAGTGCCCTGAGGAAACCCACGGGTTGAGAAGGCACCCCTATCTCTATGCCACATACGCTCACACCAGGGCTCGTAACCACAGCCGCAAGCTAGAGGTGGCCGGTCAGTTAGAGGTCGAAGTGCGGCACTCTAGACCACTAGGCCATCCCAACTCCCAAAACAATGCAATTTGGGGCTACCGATAAGTATAATACATGTAAATACAAAAATAGTTTTCCTACCTTAGAAGATGTCATATCTCGATCCTCACCAGAATTCATTTCTTTCTCAATAGATAATATTTATATTTGAAGAACGTCGCTTACTCAGTTAAAGACTGTTTAGGGGAGTTTTCGTTTCTAGAGTTTAACGTCCACTTCCACCTGGGGTGATATCGTAGACAATTTCTGAACAGGTTGATATCACCATTAGGAGGGATAATAACAGAAGAAATGAAGTCAATTAGAGTTCGTTCGTTTCTGGAGTTTTCTGAACAGGGTGGTGTCACCGTAAAGGACAATAACAGAAGAACTGCGCTCAGTTATACATCATTGACGACAGAACGCGGATATATTGACACGTGACCTCACTTATCATTGATCTGTTTGTAGTATTGACAGTGTAATGCGTGCCAGATTACAGTTCGATGGATTTTAAAAGTCATGTTTGAATTACAATTAAAGATACGTTATGTAAAATTTAGATAATGAGTTAGCCATTCTTGCTATAATAGGTCCAAAATAGATAATCTAAACTGAATATTTTGATAATTTCATTGAAATGACTCTATTATGA
The DNA here is from genome assembly GCA_917208275.1 of Patella pellucida. NCBI lineage: Eukaryota > Metazoa > Mollusca > Gastropoda > Patellidae > Patella > Patella pellucida. The sequence continues at coordinate 5,625,136 of OU795039.1, read as the reverse complement.
GCGAAGATATTAGGCTTTGAAGGTTTGACAAGACGTGTATGAATTACAATTTAAGATACATTATGTTAGATTTAGATAACGAATTGGCCATTCTTGCTATGATAGTTCCAAACTAGATAATCTAAAATGAATAATTTAAAAATTTCATTAACTGACTCTTTGACAAGACATGTTTGAATTACAATTAAAGACACATTATGTAAAATTTAGATAACGAGTTAGCCATTCTTGCTATGATAGGTCCAAAATACATAATCTAAACTGAATATTTTGATAATTTCATTGAAATGACTCTATTATGAGCGAAGATATTAGGCTTTGAAGGTTTGACAAGACATGTATGAATTACAATTTAAGATACATTATGTTAGATTTCGATAACGAATTGGCCATTCTTGCTATGATAGTTCCAAAATAGATAAATCTAAACTGAATATTTTGATAATTTCATTGAAATGACTCTATTATGAGCGAAGATATTAGGCTTTGAAGGTTTGACAAGACGTGAATTACAATTTAAGATACATTATGTTAGATTTAGATAACGAATTAGACATTCTTGCTATGATAGTTCCAAACTAGATAATCTAAAATGAATAATTTGAAAATTTCATTGAAATGACTCTATTATGAGCAAAGATATTAGCCTTTGAAGGTTTAAAAAGAAGTGTGCAATAATTTCAACCGCCGTACTGGTCGTTCGGAGATAAGTCTCGCTCCTCCATTGTTAGCTTAAATCAAAATATGGCTAAACTGTTGTTATTTATTTAATATCGAAGAAATCCGATGCCATCGCGAGTTGATTATGACCTGGATAAGTTAATTAATGTATAATTAATAATTAAGATAACATTTCGGGCCTAAAGAAAGACCTGCAATAGACAGATTTAGCTTTTGCATAATGTATGTTAAATACCGATCCACATGTCAGTTCATTTACCACGGCCCAGACCACGTACGCGCCAAAGGCTCGCGAGCGTCCGAGGGGGGTTTGTGGGGTTCTCCCCCAGGAATTATTTTTACATAGACATCCCCAAACACATTTTCTAAGTATTTCAGACCAAAGCAGAAGAAGGCAAATTTTTGATTTTCTGATACATTTAGATAACAGAATGACCCCCCCCCCTCTCCTTTCTTTTTTCTTTCTCTCTTTTTTCTATTTTTCTTTATAGGCTTAGGCCCACCTTTTTTAATGAGCTTATGACAGGTTGACCCAGTCCGGCACTGACTAAGATGCATTTAAACCTCATTCTGCATTAGGGACCACGGAAAACTAAATCTCGAATGACCTTGACTATATATATATGGCATTAAATCCGGGGCCCCCTATAGCGAACGGGCATCATACTACACCCCCCCCCCTTCTCCCTCTCTCTCTGGCTTTTTCTCTGAGGCGAGGTTTAGATTCCCCGCTTGTACGTGGCAAGGAGTAGGGTAGCCTGTCCAACCTCGTAGATTTCGCCCCACTGCTAAAGTTGAACCATATATTAGGACCGAAATGACCTAGTTTGTGCTCTCCCCCCCCCTCTCTCTCTCTCTCTCTCTCTCTCTCTCTCTCTCTCTCCTATATTTACACGTGTCTACAACACTCAATGTTTTCTGGATAAATAAATTGAGATTGACAGATGAAATAAACTAATAGATCTACCCAGGTGGTTGATGTTCTCCTCCAATCACTAAAGGTTAAAGGTCAAATATACTTGTCCAAATTATAAACTTACAGACTCCTACAACAAAATGAAATGGGAGTTTAACGTCCTGCTGTTCTGCCCCTAAATTGGTCTTTTGAAGACGGGCAAACGCCATACAGTGTGCTATGAGGGAAATTTTCCCGGGCAGCGGCGCTATGGCCCACTGCGTCACTGACAAGGGGAAACCACGCCGGAAAATCTGGATGAACTTTCTAGACCAATGCAGGGATCGAACACCCGATTGGGGCGGGAAGTGTTCTCAGAGGGTGCTGTTGAATTGACGGAAAATGTATATCCATTTTTTTCACGGGGTGGGCCGGGGGGGGGGGGGACTTTTTGGAGTTACGGATATAAATGGGGTTTCTTCACCAACCAGACTAATAAGGACGGGCGTGCACCATGCTGGGATAATTTTTGCCCGTACAACGTCGTTACGGTCTGCTCTTACTTTCAATCTCATGGGTGAAGGGATCTTTTAGTAGCACGCTAAGGTTTACACGGGGCCTTGGTTTATCATCCTGTCAGAACAACTAGAAACTATAAAAGGAAGGCCATACCGGAAAATTCCTCGTTATTTTCTCACCAGATACCTTGATCGTTTCCCGGACCCGCTTCTTAGTGAGCCACTGTGACTCACATCCAATATATTTTTAAATATGGTTGGATTTTTTAAAACATGAATATCTCGTAATCTTTACAAACGTTTCATAATCCTACAGGATACAAAGTTTACCTGTCAGAAAATCCAAACCTAAGTTCTACAAAATAACGACCACTCCGACTAGCCTGAAAGACCACTCCATTACCCAGCTAGTCAGACAGGTCACTTCAATACACAACTAGTCAGACAAATAACCCCAATACACAACTAGCCAGACAAATCATTCAAATACACACCTAGTAACACGGATCATTCCAATAAACAACTAGCCAGACAGATCATTCCAATACACAACCAGCCACTCCAATAAACAACTAGCCAGACAGATCATTCCAATACACAACCAGCCACTCCAATAAACAACTAGTCAGACAGATCATTCCAATACACAACTAGTCAGACAGATCATTCCAATAAACAACTAGCCAGACAGATCATTCCAATACACAACCAGCCACTCCAATACACGCCTAGTAAGACAGATTATTCCAATACACAACTAGTCAGACAGATTACTCCAATACACACCTAGCCAGACATATTATTCCAAAAGACAACTAGTCGGACAGATCACTCCAATATACAACTAGCCAGACAGATCACTCCAATACCCACCTGACCAGAAAGTAAGCCATCGAGGAAAGTGATATTATTTTCTTACCTTTAATTTATTTGACTACAACTTTATTATACTCTCTTTATTTATTTAATTTTATATTAGTTTAATTTACTACTAACATCTACTAAACTGGCGGGATAGTGGAGTAAGAGGGAGTCATGATCAGACGGGCTCGGCATCTAAACACTATTCTGCCAAAACAAATACCAGTGGGATAGCGGAGTAAGGGGAGACCACGCGAAGACAGGTCTGGCACCTAAAAACACAAATCCCACAAAGAACTTCCCACTAAAACCTAATCCATGGCCTAAGGCCAAAATGGAAAGATTGCAAAATCATATTCTAAAAATCAGGAAGCAGCTTCGGCTCTCCTATGTCTTGTCTGTGATATCACTTAAGTGGAAGCAGACGTTAAACACCAAAGGATTAATCATCACTTTGTGACTAAAATATGGTAGGTTTTATTTTATTGCAAGTTTTATAGTTATTTATATAATTCTATAGTTGTGTTGTAATCCTTGTTTTACACGGGGTGGGGTATGCTTTCTTTATCTGTGCACTATACACTATCCAAGTTCGGGCTCTCGACGGTAGCTTCTGTCCAGCTAACGTGTGTGTAGTAGTTGATGATTCGTGTTTTCCTTTGGCGTTCGTCACTTCCGATTCATGGAACTTGTATTACGCCTCTATCGTAACAATGATCGCTGTGTTAAAATTATATTTTGAATGTGTTTAACCCGCTCTATCACACATGTGATAATGACTGACACCAATATTCAAATTTTGTTGTCATTTGAGTACCAACCAATGTCAGCCAGTGTTAGAGAGTATATGGGCATAAAAACACAGTATTTGTATCATTTGTATTATTTAATTGATATTGTATGTCGGGCTTGGCAATCACAGCTAGTTGTCTCCCTTTATATATTTTTTTGAAGCGTCAGTCTTCTTAGTATGAGTTGAATGATTTCTGTAATTATATTATTTGTATGCTATTTTCTATTTATATTTTATTCATCGGGGACCAGTTGCTCAAATCTCCGTTATCTTTTAACGATCAGTTAACTTTAACGGAGAGAAAGATTGTTGCAGGAAATAAAGGCACCGAACATTCTGTGGTGCAAATTGTTCCTACAGATTTATGCTAATATTTCTAAAGGAAAAAATAAAGTATTCTATAGTGTTTTCTGTGGTAAATAAAACAAACAACACGTTAACAAGATATGCCCGTTAGAGTTTAACGGATCGTTAAAATAACTTAGTTTTGAGCAACCGACCCTAGGTGGTTTTATACTAAGTAAAGCCTTTATAGCAAATATTCCCCATGTCTTCTTGCATCTTGAACCCTGGCCCTTTGGCTTGAACAGTTCATTACCTACAAGTGTTAGTTGTAATAAGAATATTTATCAGTGGTAGCTAACCGTAGTTTATTAGCTGAAATTATGTGTTATTTTGACAGAATTTATGTTTTGTATATTTTAGTTAATCGTTAGACATCGTTAGAAATCGTTAGACCACATTAGACAACTTAAATCATCATATTACATTCTCATCATCATCACCATCATCATCATATTTGTATAGAAGTTTCATTAAAGAACATTTGTATTCACATTAGTCTACTGCAGGGGCGGGTCCAGAGGAGTTGGGTGGGGTCCAATAAAAAGCTCAATTTGTATGTATGCCTATCTATGTAATTTGTATGTATGCCTATCTATGTAATTTGTATGTATGCCTATCTATGTAATTTGTATGTATGCCTATCTAGTATCTATGTAATTTGTATGTATGCCTATCTAGTATCTATGTAATTTGTATGTATGCCTATCTATGTAATTTGTATGTATGCCTATCTAGTATCTATGTAATTTGTATGTATGCCTATCTAGTATCTATGTAATTTGTATGTATGCCTATCTATGTAATTTGTATGTATGCCTATCTAGTATCTATGTAATTTGTATGTATGCCTATCTAGTATCTATGTAATTTGTATGTATGCCTATCTAGTATCTATGTAATTTGTATGTATGCCTATCTATGTAATTTGTATGTATGCCTATCTATGTAATTTGTATGTATGCCTATCTAGTATCTATGTAATTTGTATGTATGCCTATCTAGTATCTATGTAATTTGTATGTATGCCTATCTAGTATCTATGTAATTTGTATGTATGCCTATCTATGTAATTTGTATGTATGCCTATCTATGTAATTTGTATGTATGCCTATCTATGTAATTTGTATGTATGCCTATCTATGTAATTTGTATGTATGCCTATCTATGTAATTTGTATGTATGCCTATCTATGTAATTTGTATGTATGCCTATCTATGTAATTTGTATGTATGCCTATCTATGTAATTTGTATGTATGCCTATCTATGTAATTTGTATGTATGCCTATCTATGTAATTTGTATGTATGCCTATCTATGTAATTTGTATGTATGCCTATCTATGTAATTTGTATGTATGCCTATCTATGTAATTTGTATGTATGCCTATGTAATTATGTAATTTAGAGACGATGATGAAATATTGTCTTTACAGGAACCTCCCTCCTGCAAAAAAATTCTGGATCAGCCCCTGCTACTTGCCAACGCATTATGTGATACAGTATCCCCAAATGACAATTTACTCCCTACACTACAGCGGACATACCCCCCCCCCCCTCAAACAACTACATACATCCAAGAGTATTTCATATTATAGATCATACACAATAAACTTACCGTGACTTTTGGTCTACTCCCATCCAATTTATTATATACAACCGTTACATCCGTTCACACTTTTAGAAATGAGGTAAACACATGCGTCTATAGTTAACAAGCTAAAAATACACGGATCATGAACCATAGCATAGCTGTCATGTTATGTATTAACCAATGGCTACCAGATTCACTATGTGGGAGAGAGAGAATGGATGAATGAAATAGGGTTTAACGTCCTACGCTTCTGCATCTAACCTGGGCCAATTGAAGACGGGCACACACCATACAGTGTGCTATGAGGGAAATTTTGCCCTGGCAGCAACTGAATTCCAACTGCTAAGGATCTTTAACGTGCACGCCAATGTGTACACGGGACCTCGGTTTTTCGTCCAATCTGAACGATAATGCAGCTGTTCTTGTCAGGCCCTGCGTCTGCATCACTGACAAGAGGAAACCACGCCGGAAAATCGAGATGAACTTTCTCGGCAATGCAGGAGAGAGAGAGAGAGAGAGAGAGAGAGAGAGATGGGGTTTAACGTCCACTCAACACAACTAGGTCATTTCAGGACTAACATATGGTTTAATTTTATTTCAATAATTCGGTTGCGCGTAGGGGTCTTAAGCTGTGGGAGGAAACCGGAGGACCCGGAGTAAACCCACGAGGCTGGACAGGCGACCCTTAAACCACATTGATTAACTATGTGGTTGTAACTAACTAACCTGGGTAATTGAAGACGGGCATATGCCATACAGTGTGCTATGAGGGAAATTTATATTGAATTCTAACTCCCAATGGATCTTTTACGTACACGCCAATGTATGCACAGGACCTCGGTTTTTCGTCCCAGCCGAACGACTAGACAACTGTTCTTGACAGGTCATACGTTAAAATTGAAGTAATGAAGATGGGGTACTTCCCAACCAGACTCGAAATTTCTATTGAAAAACCCTGACTGTCGAGTATTTTACAGCTACAAGTACAAGAAAATCTCTATAAACAATTTAATATTTGATTAAAGTTGGGGTGCCACGAGTGGTAGATCATATTTAAATGTTGTTTAAAATTAAATGTGTATTGGGTCGAAAATAAGATTTTGTGTGAAACAGGTGTCCTGAAAACAAATAGGTTCATTTACATCAAATATCTTGTTCTATTGTATTTGTCCCTTCACTGCTAATTCCTATGTGGAACAAACGTTTCCGTTTCATAGACAATTCGATTAAACAATTTATTTTAGTTCGAGGGGAACGTGTTGTGCTGCATGTGGTAGGCCCAATTTAAATCTTGTTTTCTTAAAGATACCTTCCCAGAAACGTAATAATCAGGGGTGGGGGTCAATAAATGTAGAGTAATTTTGGTATATATGGAAAGTAGAAACATCCAATCTTACTAGAAAAATACTCGATTCCCTGAACAACAATCATGGAGCGCATACTGGACAGAATGTAAGGGTTTCCCTAATTGGCAACCCGACGATTAGGGATTTCTTGCACGAGAAGATCCCAGCGTTAGTGAGCGCTTGATGTATGTGTTGATAAATTCCACGAGGCTGGACAGGCGATCCTATTCCTTGTCACGTACAACCAGATAACCAGATAACCACGCCAGTTGACCCAATGACAGACTTTATGATACAGCGCGCATGTGTCAACCATTCGGCGACCCAATCCTCCGACTAACAGGAACCCTAATTAACTAGTTAAGAGACTAATGAAACTAATGCACCCTTATCCAGCCCCTCCCTGGAATTGATAACTTAAAGGGACAGTCCCGTATTATACAGAGGCTCAAAAATAAAAGTCTGAGAATGTATGAAAATAAAACGCCAAAATATAGGGGAATGGTGTATATACCTTGTCTCAAAATTTCAACTCAAAATATTGAGTCATTTGGACGTGAACGCCAAAATTGCAAAGACATACCAAGCGAAGAAAACCTCACTTAAACACAAGGGCCGCTAAACAGATGTTTGAAATTTTTAAATTTAATTCTGAACCCCGAAAACCTTATTTGATATATTTTAAAAGCAATATCCACGTCGAAAAAAATCTCCATTATGGACTCTATTTTGATTGCTGTTTTCACAATTAGTTTTTGATGCCAGAATTGAACCCAGTAACCCAAAAACCGTATATAAGGCACATTACAAGTACAGTGGCCATTTTGGATTTCGAAATTTAATTTTTGAGATCATAATTTAAAATTTTGACAGCTTTTTTCTTTTTTTTGTGCGAGAGAAGAACATTTACTGTTTCTTTTTTCGTAATGAGATAGGATAGCAGAACCATTTCTGCTATTTTCTTTGCGTAGTGAAATTGTAGAGCATTTCCGGTTTCTTCTTTGTGTGGCGAGATAATTGAACATTCCCGGTTTTATTTTTAACGTGGTAAAATTGTTGAACCATCACGGTTTCTTTCAGGTCCCGAGTTCACCAAGCATTCTCTTACATAAGTAAAGAATTTACTCTACTTTTAATCACTGTTTATGGGAAATATCTAGGCTCCTGGAAACACCAAATTTACGCATAGTTTCTTACTGATGTATTTGATATATTAAAAACAAAGTTTTATAAAGGGCTCCATTCCAGTTAAAATAAGGCGAACAATTTCGAGTAAATTCTTAACTTAAGTCTGAGAATTGTTTGTGAACCCGGGGCCTGTATGTGGTGAGAGAGCAGCACCTATCCGGCTCCATTCTTAATTTGGTAGGATGCCAGATCCTTCCCGGCATCATTCTGTATGTGGTGAGATAGCTGAACGTTTCCGGTTACTTTCTGTACATAGGGCATATCATAACATTGAAGCGTGGAATTCAATTTCGTCGATCAAGTGTTGTTCGGGAATCAAACCCAGTTACATTTACGTTGGCGGAATTAACGACTGAGTGGTACACTGGATCCTAAGCCCCGGCATCCATGATCTTTGGTTGTTTTCTCCGTTAAACGAGTTTTCGTTCACTGTTAATTAAGGGCCTTTACAAAACCCACTCCGCCTGCAAATAAAAATGAATTGGTCCAGCCGCTTAGGTCGATACTTTCATAGTCGTCATAGAATCGTTCGCTTTTAGCACATATATTTCGACACTTAGATCAAGTTTCTATCGTATCGTGAAACCAAAATCTCATATTTCGGTAACGGCCATCTTTAATCCAAAATGGCGGCCGAAAATGGGGTCTGGGCCTGTTTCACGTAATTTTAACTAAAATAAAATCTAAATTTTAGTAATTTGATTGAATAATATAAGATTGATTTCAGTACTTAGCCAATTAAAATCGAAGTATCTAGTAAAATTTGGATTTTATCTTTAGTTAAGATTTCAAGAAACAGGGCTCAGATCGCGTGTGGCCCTCTCTTCTTCGTAAGAGAACATCAAAAACTACCTTTATCCCAATTTTTTTGCCCAACTCTCTCTCAAACATTTAAATGTGATAAATAACTATTATATATCTAGTTTGATATTTGATTTAACGACCTTGATATATATAGATATATATTCTAGTAAACATCAATAGACTGTAACCGGAAATAACAACAAGCTCACCAAGTGCGTTGTAGAAATGGTTACTTCCGTGTCATCTTCTCATAGTTATAAGGTTATACCATCACCGGAAGTCATCATTCATTTACAAATTTTAATGCGAATATAATACCTCTTAGGTCTTACTTTAATTCTACAGTAAACGGAAAAGTTTATAACTTTAAATGCGTATATGCCTCTTCGGGCTTAAGGTCGTTTCGACGCGAGCGTTTTGTCGTGGTATATATGTGAAATAACGTGGTATTATAATACAATAGGCAAACGAAGACGAGAATACGCCATACAGTTTGCTATGAGGAGAATATTGCCCAGGCAGCGGCACTACAACCTACTTAATTTCTAATACATCGGTCAAGAGTCCTTTTCTATGCATGTCAATGGGCTAGAGATAAAGGGACTTGGTTTCATCGTGGAGCCTGTCCCAGGTGACCTCATTGGTCAACGTTAGTTTTTGTCGTTAATATGGAATTTAATCCATATACGTCAAAACACGGCCCTTTTAACATCGATAAGGTCACGTGGAACCGCCTTTTTACTGGCGACACCTGATGGGAATGACGTCCGAACTTCTTCAGCGAGGACGGCCATTGGTTTAATCTGAACGACAGACTCACCCCACCTGCAGAGAAGTGACTCTGGCACACTGAACAGCCATGATAGCTACGTGCCGTTATCTAAACGTCACAGGTCGCGAGGTCAACACACAGAAGTCAGTTTGTAAACAAACAAACGAAAGTACAATGACTTCGACGAACAGAAAACCTGCGTCGTATCAGGGTTGTCTGTTAAATAACACGGACACAACTCGAGATTGAATAATAATCCCCGGAAGAAAATGGGATTTTAACAGAATAAGCAAGTTTAAACGGACATTTGACACACGCGGGGGCCGCGCTATTGGCACTATTTTGTGCTTCGGTCGGGTCCATTTCACAATCAGTTCTGCTAATGTTTTTAGCGTGGGAATTGACTAATAGTTAATTTATTTCAGTTCTAAACAAAAATTTTAATCTTTAAAGGGACAGTCCCGTATTATACAGAGGCTCAAAAATAAAAGTCTGAGAATGTATGAAAATAAAACGCCAAAATATAGGGGAATGGTGTATATACCTTGTCTCAAAATTTCAACTCAAAATATTGAGTCATTTGGACGTGAACGCCAAAATTGCTTATCCGGACACGTAACCCTTTTAAGATTGATGGTCATTTTTTTCATTTGGTGACCTTATAATCGATTAACGTTTCTTGAGAGGTCTATACAGTGAATGACCCATGTACTGTACTTGATAACAAAAGGTAAATTTTACCTACATATTATTTTTATAGAAAATAGTCTGGTTTTATCCAGATACTGTATGATACAAAGGTCTCCATTTCCAGATGCAGACTGTCAGGTTTAAGTTATTTACAAGCGTATCACAAAAATCGGGTTAGTTGATCGGCCTTAGATAATGGGTTTTAAATGATTTTAACACAAAATTAAGCAGTTTTATTCCCCAAAAAGTTATCGGGATTGGCCCTTTAACGCAATATGAAAAAATAGCCAAATTCTGCCTGGGATTACTGAGCAAAATGGCCATTCACTGGATACGTACGAAAAAAAAGCCAGCTACCATAAATTTCGTCACGTTAATTAGCTACCATAAATTTCGTCACGTTAGTTACGTACGCCATTGGTTTGGAGGACATTTTTGTTATGCAAATCCAACTACTGTAAATAAAAATAACAACAAAAACAATAATAATAATAAGTGATCATTTATTAACAAAAGAAGAACTTAAAGTGACTATGATAACAATTGCAAATTTCTAACTGACTACATGAAAACGTGATTATCAGTGCCCGGACCTCCATTTCTACTGTATGAATTAATAAACCAGTGGTCTATACCCTATCCTCGGTACCCCTAGCCAGTGGCATCGTTCCACTCTTCTCCATTTGCCCCTGGGCCCATTCACGGGGGGGGTTGGAGCAAATAGTCAAATTATCAGCCCTTGAGTGAATGAATCAAGGGGTAAGGGGGGAGTAGAACGGAATGGCACCACTGGAGATGCCCATGCCGATGTTTTATTCTCTAGTAACAAAAAGCAAATTATAGAGCGAGTTTAATGTCTACCATACAATATCAGGGGCGGATCAAGAGGGGCCGGGTCAAGAGGGGGGGGGGGTCCAAACCCGCCGCTGAAAAGGTTGACTTGGATATTAATTGGATTAGAGCATGAACATTATTTAATTGATTAACGTTAAAACGGAAAAAACACACTTGGTTCAATTTAATTTTAAATTATGTATGTTTTCACTATCATAGCAAGAACTACCAGGTTTTGATCAAAATCTTACATAATGCATCTTTAAGTAGTGCTCTAAGACATGATTTAAGTTTTTATAATAAATATCGTAAAGTTGTAATACTAATATTGTCATTAATTTATGTATTCAAACCAAGCCGGAGTTTGCCATGTTGTTATTTATTCATATAAACAAACCAGTATGCATCTAAAATGATGACTTGGATCTGTTTAGGTCCGATACTTTCATTACTAACAGTCATGAGTTTACAAGCGAATGATATTTACTTTACAGTGACTACAAAGACTACATGTAGAAATACAAAAATATACGGGACTTTTCATGAAACCATATATATAACGCGCCGATCGCTATAAACATTTTCCCAACAATATCTCATTTTATACTGCTTAATCCATGCTAAAATGTTTCCATCCAACATTTAATTTTAAAGAAAAAAACAAAATATAAATTAATATCAATGGCTTATAATCCACATTGAAATGTAATTCAAATTGATTTTCCAACTTTGATTAAGAAGGGGTTGGGATGGCCTAGTGGTGTAGAGTGCCGCGCTTCGACCTCTGGTTTCGAACCCTAGTGTGAGCTTATTGGATACCTCGTGGGTTTCCTCTGGTTTCCTCCCACTGCTAAAGACCCCTAAGCGAATTATCGAAATAAAAATTGAAAACCATCGTTAGTCCCAAAATGACCTAGTTTGTGTAGAGTGGACGGACGTTAAACCCCATTTTATTCATTCATTTATTCCATCAGATTAAAACGGGGTCCATTAATAGAATGTGTCCAAGTTGGTCAACGTTTGTATATTATATACAGATAATGCAGAATATTGTGATTTTTTCCAGTTCATCAATGAAAGAGGGAGGAGGAGAGCGGGAGAAATCGGGTTTAATGTTCACTGGAGACAAACTAGATAATTTCGGGACTAACATATGGTTCTATTTTATTTCAAAAATTAGCTTCGCATAGGGGTCTTTAGCAGTGGGAGGAAACGGGAGGACCCTGAGAATACCCACTAGGTTAGACAGACAACCCAATCCTTGTAACATACAACCGTTGAATCAAAACCACGCCAGTTGACTCAATGACAGACCTTATGATATACAAATATGCACATGCTAACCATTTGGGAATCCAAAACCTCATACTGAATAGAACTAAACCATTTTTAAACTGATAGAGATTCTACTTTTTAACTATGTGGTAGTTCACAATATTGTTGTTTACAAGAAATTCAAAATGGCGATCAGAGGCTCACATCTCAATGCTGTGTCTTTTTTTTATTGAAGACAAATAACAAATAATGTGACTGACTATACACAGGGACTTGGTACAACTATATACATTAACAGGGCCTTGATCTCACAACGCTTAATTCATTGAGAAATACAATTAGACACATCCAGGGCATTTCTTCAATTAGCCTGGGTTAGGTGCAGGAGCATAGGACATTAAACCCCATTTCATTTATTCTTCATGAAGAATTACATTAAAGTTACTTAAAGATACAATATCTTTATCATTTCTGATTTCTTTTAAAGATATGTTCCCAGAAAAGTATGTATCGGGTGGTTATTTTCAATAAACGTATAGTAATTTTGATATAAATGGAAAGTAGAAATATCCAATCTTACTAGAAAAATACTGGATCCCCTGAAAAACACTCATGGGACGCATACAGGCCTAAAATGTAAGGGGTTACAAAGGAACGTATCTTTAAGCGATTTTCAATTGAGTATTAATGAAGTTCCATATATGCCAATTAATAGAAGATTTGCAGGGTTCAGTGGTAGATTGAATGCTGGGCTGTTATTTTGTGTTTAGTATATTTAACATACATGTAGGCCTATCTGATTTTTAATATCAAATTTAAAACAGGGACTTGAATTTGTTTAGAACTTTGCTCTAATAATTTGTACAGTTAAAACAGATGGCTGTGACATTTAACAATCTTTTTAAACCAGCGGTTCCCAGGCCAGATAATCCTATATTTGGCATGAGATGGATAGAGAACAAGCTAAACAAAAAAGAGCGATTATTTTGTTCAATCTGGGGCCATAATCCAGAAAGTTATGGTCTGAAATAAGTGAGACCTAGATATTTGGGATATAAAAATATATTTTAAGTTTCATCAAATACGGATAAAAATTGTGACCTCTAGCGTGACCACCAGCTATAAATGTGATTGTTCGTACAATCAGGGGCCATAATCCATGAAGTTATGGTCCGATACATGCCAATATCGATCGAACCTCAAATCTTTGTGAGATAGGTCTATATTTCAAGTTACCTGAAAAAAACTTGTGACCTGTAGTCGTAGAGTGTCCACAAACAAATTGTGGACGGACAGACAGAGAGAGAAATGGGGTTTAACGTCCACTCAACACAACTAGGTCATGTCGGGACTAACATATGGTTTAATTTTATTTCAATAATTCGCTTGCGCGTAGGGGTCTTTAGTAGTGGGATGAAACTGGAGTGCCCTGAGGAAACACCGAGATTGAGAAGGTGCCCCTATCTCCATGCCACATCACTCACACCAGGGCTTGAAACCCAAGCCGCAAGCCAGAGGTGGCCGGCTAGCTAGAGGTCACAGCGTGGCACTCTAGGCCACCCCAACCCCCGGACAGACAGAGAGGGGCGTATAAAATCATAATGGTAAGATTATCAAACAACTGCGCTGAATTCGATTCTTACTCTCTGACTGGCAATACTGGGCCTAGATCACATTACCCTCTAATTGGCGATACTGGGCACAGGTTATTACCATACAGTCAGACATATTGGGTTTGTATTATTACCTTCTGACTGGCTATGTTGGGCAAAGATCACATTACCATTTGACTGGCGATACTGGGAACAGGTTATTACCCTCAGACAGGCCATGTATGATGTTGGGTTTATATTATTACCGTCTGACTGGCCATGTTGGGCATAGGTTATTACTCTTGACAATGGTCGGCCATTTTACGTGAATGATAATATGTACAGAGCAGACCTCGTCAACTTATCAGGGTTTATTTACATAGTTGTTGACCGAAAAGCCCCTGTGTTTTGTAAATTGTAGTCGACCTGCAAAGTACAAACCCCCTGCGTCTAATAAACTGTAGTTTCCCTTCAATCCCCTGTGTATTTATAAATGGTTCTTGCTCTACAAACCCCTGTTTATTTGGTAGTTTACCTACAAGCCCCTGTGTATTTTTAAATGGCTGTTGCCCTAGAAACCCTGATGCAATTTTAAATGGCTGTTGCCCTACAAACCCCTGTGTATTTGGTAGTTTACATACAATTGTAGTTGCCCTTCATGCCTCTGTGTTTATTTTTAAATTGTAGTTGCCCTGACCTACAAGCCCCTGTGTTATGTATAGAGAGAGAGAGAGAAATTGGGTTTAACGTCCACTCAACACAAATAGGTCATTTCGGGACTAACACATGGTTTAATTTTATTTCAATAATCCGCTTGCGCGTATGGGTCTTTAGCCGTGGGAGGAAACCGGAGTGCCCGGAGGAAACCCACGAGGTTGAGAAGGCGCCCCTATCTCCATGTCACATACGCTCACACCAGGGCTCGAAACCACAGCCGCAAGCCAGAGGTGACCGGCCAGCTAAAGATCGACACGCGACACTCTAGACCATTTGGCCAACCCAACCCAACCCCCCCCTGTGTTATATAAATTGACCTTCAAGTCCCTGTGTATTTATAACAATAAGGTATATTTACACTATACAAGATTCCATATACAAATAAACAATACAATATATCTCTCTATAATAAACTATCAGCTAACAGCAGGCACCACCGTGGTTTTCTCACGATATTTCTTGAAGCGTTTCCATTCCCCCGTCAGATAGTTCATCTGGAAATACGTGTCTGCTATCATAATCTTTTTATTTCCATCCGTCTGCTGAACGAGTTCGTCGTCTTCGCTTAATTTTATACTCAAAACACTTCCCTGTTGTGGGCATGGATTTTCTGAAATAAATAATAATAATAATAAGTACATTTATATCGCGATCACTCTTGCAAAGATTTCTCAAATAAGTATGTTTTCATTCTGGATTTAAAAGTGTCTAATGATGGACTGGATCGAAGAATTTCAGGTAGCAAGTTCCACAAATTGACGACTTTCCAGTTCCGCACCACCTAGCAGCGTTCTCTCGCATATAAACAAAGATGGCGTCGGATGGGGTCATGGCGAGAAATACGTGTTTTTCTGACTGAAATGGCGCGAAACTGGAAAGTCGTCAATTGGCAGCAACAATCGAGCTACAAATGAGCAAATTAGACACATTGTCAACACCAGTGTATCATTTAATCTTGTGTTTTAATATAGAATTAAATTCTTTCACATACATTCAATATCAAATCATTGTTTAACAATTTGTAAAGATATGTTGCCAGGCAACGAAACATGTGACCACAGAGTCTAAATCATCTGGGCAGTCGACATAAGCTGTCGCATATTTTTAAGTTTTTTTGTAATGAAACATTTATAATACACTAAAAATTGTTTAAAAGTAACAACTCATTAAGTAATTATCAGAAAATCATTTTCGGTAATGAAACATTTTTAATACACTAAAAACTGATTAAAAGAAACATCTCATTATGTAAGAGAGAGAGAGAAATGGAGTTTAACGTCCACTCAACACAAACTACCGGTAGGTCATTTTGGTACCAACATATGTTTGATTTTATTTCAATAATCCGCTGTAGGGTTCTTTAGCCGTGGGAAGGAACTGGAGGACCCGCAGAAAACCCACAAGGTTGGACAGGTGACCCTATTCCTTGTCACATACAACCAGGGATTCTAAACCACGGCAGTTGACTCAATGACAGGCTTTATGATACAGCGCGCAACGCTAACCATTCAGCCATTCAACCCCCCACTTTTGTTTGTAATGAAACTTTAATAATACACTAAAAACAACTCATTAATGTGTTCAATTACTAAATTCCATTCAAACAGTATTGAGATTTACTCCTCAGTACCATTTTAAATTGTCTTCTTTATTTATGAAAAACTTGTGTTGAGAGACCGGATGAAAATGAAAAACTTGTGTTGAGAGACCCGATGAAAATGTAAAACTTGTGTTGAGATACCTGGGGCCGTATTTATAAAAATTCTTAGAGTTTTCTTAACTTTTACTCTAAGACTTCCTAAAACAACATTTAGTTAAAAGTTACTCTCTAGAAATATTTATAAAGGGTCTTAGAGTTACTTTTAAATAAATGTAAGACTTGGGTACTAACCAAACTAAATCTGTCACAAAAAGAATCCCACCCATGTCCATTCGATATCTCCTTATCAACTCGTCATTGTTGTACTCCACTAAGAAATCTCTGCTTGTTTTAAACTCTCTTAGGCGGCGTACAGGGACGGCCATGTTAACCAAGATAAGAGTACTTTTAACAAGTTAGGAGTGCTACAGGAGGACTCCTAAATATGTGTCATAGTTAGGAGTAATTCTTAAAGTAAAATGTTTTATAAATAGGTCTAAGGGAAATCTACAAAGTTAGGAGTAATTTTTGACAGTTAAGAGTTGATATCAACTCTTAGAATGTTTATAAATACCGCCCCTGGTGTATACGAAAGACCTCTGTTAAGAGACCTGGTGTATACGAAAGACCTCTGTTAAGAGACCGGATGTATATGAAAGACAGATGTTAATATATTACTCTTACCTCTAGATCCAGCCATAAAACCTAATATTAAAGCTTTCTCTGGTCTCGACACTTTATTAGAATCTCGAAACATCTCCTGAGCTTCAATCATTTGTTCACGCTACAAAAACAAAAAGTTTCAAATAAAAGATGATCATATCGTACCACGACTACTAACATGCTTCTTATTTAGAGAGAGAGAGAGAGAGAGAGAGAAAGAGAGAGAAAACCAAAGTGCCCGGAGGGAACCCACAAGGTTGAGAAGGCGTCCCTATCTCCATGCCACATACGCTCACATCAGGGCTCGAAACCACAGCTGCAAGCCAGAGGTGGCCCTCCAGCGAGAGGTCAAAAGCGCGACACTCTAGACCACTAGGCCTTCACAACCCCCTCAGAGAAATGAAATGAAATGAAATGAAATGGGATTTAACTTCCTACTGTTAAGCACCTAAACTGGGCTAATAGAAGACAGATATACACCATACAGTGTGCTGTGAAGGAAATTGTGTCCGGGCAGCTGCACTACTGCCTATTCTTAAATCTATTTCCAACTGCCAAGGGATCTTTAATGAGTACGCCAATGTGTACACGGGACTAGACAGCTGTCCTTATTCAGAGAGTGTCAGTGTTTATGCAATAGGGCATTGACCCTAATTACCAAGGTTCAAATGAATCTTTAGGATTTTAATTTTAATTCCTGCAGAGGAAAATGTGCCCCGGGGTATACAGAGACAACACGAGGTTCAAGGTTCAAATGAATCTTTAGGATTTTAATTTTAATTCTTGCAGAGGAAAATGTTCCCCGGGGTATACAGAGACAACACGAGGGCCATCTGATTAAAACACAGATACAATTTTGTTTCCGTTTTTTTATAGTTCAAAATTTCATTTTTACTTGTCTTTACTACATTTGGATATGGAAGACTTGTTATTTAAGTCGTGTTCTGCTTGAAATGAGGGGTCCGTCAAATCAAATGGTCTTTCGAATCGAGCATTTGACCTTTTTTGCGTGGAACTGTGGGTAGACATTACCAGCGATAGAAATCAAAATAAATCAAAAGTGTAGATTTTAAAAAGCATGGCAGTCACTAATTGGTAAATCGAATGACTGATGTTATCGGGTCAAAATCTGAATGCTTGTTACCTGACGTCATAGAACGTGAACTATAACTTGTTAGATCTACATCTATATTTTCATTAGATTGCACACAAGGGTAGACAGACGACCAAACTCCTTGTCAAACTGACACAAGTTTTCATACATGCCAATTTTTCTTAAAATGTTGCCGTTAGATCTTCATGAAGTGATAAAAGTCTGTTCAGTCGAGGCAAGGCAATATACGACCACA
The DNA here is from genome assembly GCA_917208275.1 of Patella pellucida. Classification (NCBI taxonomy): domain Eukaryota; kingdom Metazoa; phylum Mollusca; class Gastropoda; family Patellidae; genus Patella; species Patella pellucida. Next base: position 5,606,584 of record OU795039.1, on the reverse strand, counting down.
TTTCCATGTGGGCGTATAAAAACGAAATATAGATCCGTATTTTAATCAGATTGTTATCTAGCTTGAGTAAACTGACATTAGTTTCCAGGCACACAAATTTTATTTAAATTCTTACCGTTAATGACAGGGCTTTTTTAATTTGTGTTCCTTGTGCAACTTGAGGTTGAGCGACCATTGGTGGAGCTGTAGGAGCAGAGGGAGCTGGTGGTTGGACAATAATAGGCTGTTGTAGATTGGTTGTTGATGGCGGTGCCATGACAACTGTTTGTGTTCTGATCTGTGATTGGCCAAGTTGTTGCTGTAACTGTTGTTGAAGATTTTGTCTGGCGGTAGCCTGAGCATTTGATGATAATGGAGCTGTAAGTAAAAACAGTTAAATTAGAGTCAAGATGTAATGCACATGTACGTGATCACAAGCAATCCTCCACCGGAAGACCTGGAGAAAACCCACAATGTTGGACAGGCGACCTACTCCTTGTCACGTACATTTGGGGATTTTTGAAACCATGCTAGTTGACTCAATGACAGGCTTTATGGTACAGTGCGCATGTGCTAACCCTTCCGCAATCCAACCCCTCAGAGACTATCAACTTTATTATGTTTGTATATATTCATTTATATAAATATTCATTAAAGCCCCAATAACACTCTTGTTGTAATTGAATAATATGCCCAATCATTATTCTGGTCAACAAATTGTATTATTTTACAATATTCCAATTAATTGATGATAAAAATTTCATCTTAACATACCTTATTTAAAAAAATTTAAAAATTCAACTACACGGTTTGAAAAGCTTTACTTAAACACTTTCAAATGCAACTTGGATTTAAATATATTTTCGAACCCTTTGGACAAGTAAAATAGAAAGTAATGGATAATTTACACAACAGGTAGGACACTTAACATCTAGAACTTAGAATTATGCTATTTTTTTCTGGACCTGTCAAGCCAGCAAGAGTGTTATTGTCCCTTTAATATAACAAAGCCTTATCATTGCAAGTGTTATCCCATGATTTGATTGACTGTTGTCCTATTAATTTGGTTGGCCGCCCCACACCGAATACCATGTGGTGTTAAAGAGTCTCAACAGCTTCTCTTACTCAGAGAGAGAGAGAGAAATGGGGTTTAACGTCCACTCAACACAACTAGGTCATTTCGGGACTAACATATGGTTTTATTTTATTTCAATAATTCGCTTGTGCTTAGGGTTCTTTAGCAGTGGGAGGAAACCGGAGTGCCCGGAAGAAACCCACGAGGTTGAGAAAGCGCCCCTATCTCGATGCCACATACGCTCACACCAGGGCTCGAAACCATAGCCGCAAGCCGGAGGTGGCCGGACAGCTAGAGGTTGAAGCGTGGCACTCTAGACCCCCCCTCTTACTTACAGCAACTAGACTAAATCTGAATACTCACCTATATTACCAGAGAGAGTTATTCCAGTAACTGGTACATTTGGTATCCGACTGGTTGCCGAGGGAACGTAAGCTGGCGTTGAGGCAGACAACGGTATAGATGTAGTACTTACAACAACTGTTGCTAATTTCTGAAAAATATAAATATTTTTTGTCGAAATTTAATAAAATCTGTAATGTTCTGGGTTAAGAGAAAAGAGAGAGAGAAATGGGGTTTAAAGTCCACTCAACACAACTAGGTCATTTTGAGACTTACATATGGTTTAATTTTTTATTTCAATAATTCGCTTGCGCGTAGGGGTCTTTAGCAGTGGGAGGAAACAGGAGTGCCCGGAGGAAACCCACGAGGTTGAGAAGGCGCCCCTATCTCCATGCCACATACGCTCACACCAGGGCTAGAAACCACAGCTGCAAGCCAAAGGTGGCCGGCTAGCTAGAGGTCGAAGCACCACACTCTAGACCACTAGGCCATCCCAACACCCAGGTTAAGAAAACGATAGAGAGAGTCTGAATACCAGGTGGGTGAATATGAGAAAATCAAACTTACTGGTGTAGCTGGCGTCATAAGACCAGCGGCGTAATCTGGTGTGTAAGGTGCTGTGGTTGTCGTGGCAACAGATGTTCCTGCAGCAATAGAGGCCTCCTTCTCCTTACGTTGTTGTTCCATGGCTTCCACGTCTAGAAGAAAAAAAATCGTGTTTAACATCCAAAAATACTTTATCTAATTAAAACACAGATCCAATTTCGTTTCGTTTTTTATAGTTCAAAGTTTTTAATTGTCTCTACTACTTTTGGATCTGGAAGACTTGCTATTTGATGAGGGGTCGGCCAATCAAATGGTCTGTCGAATAGAATACTTGACCTTTTTTTCTACATGTAGTGTAGGCCATCGAAAGTATAAAAAACGGAATGAAATATAGATCTATTTTAATCAGATTGATTAAAATACAGATCCATATCTGATTGAACCACAACATTGGTATTATGTAGCAGCTGTTCTGTTTTAGCTGAAGTTTTTTTAATAAGAGATAAGGCAGCTATAAAGACCTGTTTATCCCGAATGTCAGTGACTAGTTTCGTTCGTATTAAACTTTTCAGACTGATCAAAGTTTCTTTATTTAATGTTTAGTTTCAAACCATTGTAGACAAATTGTTCAAATTCTAATGGGCAACACTTTCCAGAGTATAAAAGGTTCCCCTGTCCGATATGATTCAAACTTAGAATATTTTTGTCAGAGGGCTGGTATCGCAAACACTCAATACAACAATCTCCATTTTTAAATAAACTTAAAACAAACGATGCTTGCAGAGAAACAATGCAGAACATCATACACACAACCATCAAAACACAAAACACCCCTAAAAAAACCTTTACAAATTCTTACCCGCTTGTTTCTTTCGCCGTTTAGCTTCTTTTGAACCGATAGGCTGCTCACCAATATCCAAAAACTATAGGTAAACAAAAGATGAACATAAATATTAACTCTTGATAGATAATGACATGAAGTGAAAAGGGCTTCAATGTTCTTCTTCTCCGCAAAAACCAGAGAGAGAGACAGACAGACAGACAGAGAAAGGAGAGATGGGGTTTAACCTCCAAACAACACAAACGAGAGGTCATTTCGGGAGTAACATATGGTTCAATTTTATTTCAATAATTCGCGTAGGGGTTTTTAGCCGTGGGAGGTAACTGAAGAAAATCCACGAGGTTGGACAGGCAACCCTACTCCTTGTCATCTACAACCGGGGAATCAAAACCACACCAGTTGACTCAATTATAACAGACCTTATAACACAGCGAAAATGTGCTAACCATACGACCATCCATGTACATGTAGAAGGGTTTACTTTGCCACATTGAAAATGCAAAATTGATAAAGAAAACTCTGATTGGGTCTGGTGGGCCGACAACTCTCCCGTCAAAAGGCAAAACCTAGTAACTTTTTTTTTATTTTGAGAAAACAAAGGAAAAGGGTTTTGCTGTGTTATAGCCCACTAGGCAAATGAAAGGAGTTGCTATTTTGTGTCATGGGTGTAACTGCTTACAAAATCAAAAGATTGAAATAACTAGTACAACAACGTACAGGAAGCACATACCTTAGGAACTACTGTACAAATTTGGTCCTAACTCAATTTTTATCAAAAAGTAAGGTTCCTGGATTTTGTCTTTTGACTGGAGAACTGCCCATGATCATAAGGCTTTAGAATTCAGCTTGTCAAGCCCAATAGTAGGGGTGGGCAAATGGAGGTCGAATTTTGGGAATGAGTGTTTTCTAATGCGATTTTGGCTGCTGAATCCGAATCTGGTGAAAATTTTGTTCTGTGACGTCATTTTGAGCTGGTTCCATGGCCATTTTAGAAATGACTTTTTTCAGTTATTACCCTCATATCGATATAGGATGTTATCAAATCATAAATATGAGTGCAATTTTAGAATCCATGGTCATGAAAACATATATTTTAACATATTGGACAACTCTTTCCAATATTGTCTCGCTTTTATGAGAAAAAAAGTCATTTTTGGGCCGCCATTTTGAAAACCACGGAACCAGCTCAAAATGACGTTTTTGGGCCGCCATTTTGAAAACCACGGAACCAGCTCAAAATGACGTCACAGAACAAAAATTTCACCAGATTCGGATTCAGCAGCCAAAATCGCCTTAGAAAACACTCGTTCCCAAAATTCGACCTCCATTTGCCCACCCCTACCAATAGGTAAATCCGAAACTGTGTTTGAAATAAAAAACAATCAATAAATGTACCTTTATTCCCCCTTCTTTCTTGCTGGATCCCGATCTGGGTGCTATTGGCATGTGACCAATCGGTGAGCTGTTCAACCGGGCTAAACCGGAACTAGGTGTCCTGTAGCCAGACGGTAGAGGAGTACGACTCGGTAATCCTTTCAATGGAGCTACAAAAAAACAAAAAAACTATTATTAATAGTCCATATGGTAGAGGGGTTCGACTCGGTAATCCTTTCAATGGAGCTACAAAATAACAAAAAAACTATTATTAATAGTCCATATGGTAGAGGGGTTCGACTCGGTAATCCTTTCAATGGAGCTACAAAATAACAACAAATATTATTATTAATAGTCCATATGGTAGAGGGGTTCGACTCGGTAATCCTTTCAATGGAGCTACAAAATAACAACAAAAATATTATTATTAATAGTCCATATGGTAGAGGGGTTCGACTCGGTAATCCTTTCAATGGAGCTACAAAATAACAAAAAAACTATTATTAATAGTCTATATGGTATATTTCTTAGCTTAAGCTGGACTTGGAATACAGCAAGCCTAGAAATAAGGCACCTGTCACTGACAATGTCAGACACAGATTCCGGCGTTGTCAGGTACAAAAGGTCTGGTGCCTGTCATTTTGTCAGGCACTAATTACTGTAAAACACTAAATTATTGCGACATGAAATTATTGCGAGTTGGGGTGGTGAAACATAATTGCGAAATGTAATTATTGCGAATTTCTATAGTGGGGAAAAAATTATTGCGAATCAACATCAGTTGATTGGTGATCATTAGTAACAGTAAATAAACAACTATTGAGGATTATGGCTTCGAGTCTGTATTCAACAGATCAAAGAAAATGAAATACCTGTTATCAAACTTCATTTTTAAATAATTATTGTTAAATTTAATCCCTTGATTATTAACTCCAAGCTGACGAACGACTATAAAACACAGATTTTAAAATAATTATCGTTAAATTTGATCCGTTGATTATTAACTCCAAGCTGACGAACGACTAGGCTATAAAACACATGGCTGACATTTTAACAAATTTTAACTTATTGGGACTCTTTCTCGTGAAGAGTAATGAAGGGGGGATAATTCAATATGGCCGACATTTTAACAGATTTTCACGAAAATATTGCGAACATGAAATTATTGCGAGAGGGCCTCGCTCGCAATTGTCGCAATAATTTCATGTTTTACAGTAGTCTTTTTTAATGATTTCATTAATACATGGCCGGTGCTAAGTTGAAAATGTCAGGTACTATTTCATTTGTGCCTGACATTTTGTCAGGTACATCTTAAATCAATATTTCCAGGCCTCGAAGACAGACACTGATTAGTAAATCTGTACTAATTGATTACCATGTTAAATCCATGAAATGAAATGTGTATCTAAAGTTTTCCATGGTGAACCTCATTCGTGCTTTTGAGAAAGACGTTGTCACATGTTGTTCCATCTGTGGTAGAAAGCGTTCTACCCAACAAAAGTTAAAGCTGGTCTAACAGATGAGAATTAACGTTAAAGTCAATGGGGATATCATTAGTGATCTGTGGCCACACAGTATAATTGATGAAAAAGGGAGTTATCTCCCTTGAATTTATTTGAGGAAAGCAAGGAATCACTCCTAGTGCAATCAAAAAACAGAAATGAAATACTTACTGGAGTCGTCCATTTTTTTCACAAAACTTCTGATTTTAATTGGTACACTATTTGGCATGTTATTCTTTCTGTTATTAGACACTTCATTAGCTGTTTAAAAACAAAATAGATCAAGAAATTCACAAGGTACACCACTATACATTAAATATTTGAAATAAAATTAAATATAACGGCGAATGGGGCTTAAAGACCTACTGGTCTTCACCGACTAGGCTAATGGAGACTAGCATAAAGCCATACAGTGTGCCACTGCCATGAGGGGAATCTTGCCCGGACACTATAGGCTACTTTTATATCAAATTCCAACTGGCAAGGGGTCTTCTACATGCACTCAAATGTTTTCTACATACAGTGTCATACACTCAAGTGTTTTGCATCCCATCCAAACAACTAGACAGCTGTCCATGTCAGGCCCTCCAACCTGCACTATTTACCAGGCGAAACGACATCGGAAAATTCTGACCAACTTTTTACGCGAATGTAGGGATCGAACACGCAACCTATAGACTAGTGATCGAGTCATCGTCCTTACCCACTTAGCCATCATGGCTCCATACTTCAAATAACGCATGAAAAATAAAACTAACACGCTAAACATGTGGTCAAGACAAACTACATGTGGATAGACATCGGAACAAACAAACTCTGAAAAATCTGTATTTTTGGCCGCCATCTTGGAAAAATGGCATGATCTGATCGAAATACTAATTTCTGACAACTAATCTCATCGGATTCGGTTCTAACACATTAAATCGCCATAGAAAAACGTATGTTTATTTGTCATATTGAAAAAAGTTCAATTAGTGCCCACCCCTAGCAACAAACAAACAACAAATATCAATTGAATCTGGAGGCCTGCATTTAGTTACATTATGTGAGGGTGAAATCTGCATAATGTAAGTCTTGTTTTTGGATCTTTAGACTCCGCGATTATACCTAGAATTAAGACTCTTTTGATAAATTGAAATGTAATTTAATGTCCTACTTCTGAGCACCACAGGGGCTAATAAAGACAGACATGCCTGCTATGCGTGTTATTTAGAATTACAACTGACAAGGTTTCCTTAACATGTGCTCTTAACACCTTGGATTACAAGTTTACAACCCCACTACAATGTCTAACGCTTTGTCCTACTTTCCCAACACTGCAGAGTGAGAAATGAATGAATGAATGAAATGGGGTTTAACGTCCTACGCTTAAGCACCTAACCTGGGCCAATTGAAGACGGGCATACGCCAACAGTGTGCTATGAGGGAAATTTTGCCCGGGCAGCGGCTAAAGGGCCTTCTCTTATATCGAATTCCAACTGCCAAGGGATCTTTTACGTGCACTCCAATTTGTACACGGGACCTCAGTTTTTCGTCCCATCCGAACGACTAGGCAGCTGTCCTCGACAGGCCCTCCTTCTGCATCACTGACAAGGGGAAATCACGCTGGAAAATCGAGATGAACTTTCTCGGCCAGAGTGAGAAAGCACTGTTCTTACTGGGCCACCTTGGCTCATATACATGTATCCATAACAAAACTCATTGGTAAAAGGGAGAGAGGTCATTTCGGGTCTAAGATATGGTTTAATTTTATTTCAATAATTCACTTGCGGGTAGGGGTCTTTAGCAGTGGGAGGGAACCGGAGGACCCAGAGAAAACCCACGTGGTTAGACATTTGTAAAAGGGTTAGACTGGAAAAACAATATTTTAACTGTCAAAATATTCTTACACTTTTGAAGAAGTTCTCGTTTTAACGTTGCTGACTTTGGTTTTCTTTTGAGTGTAAAATGTTTGATCGGTTGAGCGGAGTGACCAGCGATAGAATTTAACGCTGATCTGTTTACGAACTGACATTCCAGTGGTAACATCCTCGTCTCTAGAGATTTCTTCACTGAAAATACAAATATATAATTTATTACATGGCAATATATACTTTATTACATGGCAATATATACTTTATTACATGGGAATATATACTTTATTACATGGCAATATATACTTTATTACATGGCAATATATACTTTAGTACATGGCAATATATACTTTATTACATGGCAATATATACTTTATTGCATGGGAATATATACTTTATTACAAGTGTCTAGACAATATATACTTTATTACATGGGAATATATACTTGATAAACTTACAGTCAGCATATTATACATGTAAGATAGGTTGCCAACCAACAAAACTTATGTCAGAATAAATTTCATCTCTATGACAACAACTTTCTGTCACAGACTAGCAGATGTGATACCCGACAACATGTTCTCATCAACTCTGATCAGGATATAGAGTCGGAAAATTATAATCAAGAGGTCAGAGGGAAATCTCTATTACAACCCGGTATTGAGCACAGCACAGGTAGGAAGGAAATCTCTATTACAACCCGGTATTGAGCACAGCACAGGTAGGAAGGGAATCTGTAATACAACAGGGGATTGAGGATAGGTCAGAAGGAAATCCCTATTGCAACCCCGGTATTGAGCACAGGTCAGAAGGAAATCCCCATTGCAACCCCGGTATTGAGCACAGGTCAGAAGGAAATCCCTATTGCAACCCCGGTATTGAGCACAGGTCAGGAGGACATCCCTATTGCAACCCCGGTATTGAGCACAGGTCAGAAGGAAATCCCTATTGCAACCCCGGTATTGAGCACAGGTCAGGAGGACATCCCTATTGCAACCCCGGTATTGAGCACAGGTCAGGAGGACATTCCTATCCCTATTGCAACCCGGTATTGAGCACAGGTCGGAAGGAAATCCCTATTGCAACCCCGGTATTGAGCACAGGTCAGGAGGACATCCCTATTGCAACCCCGGTATTGAGCACAGGTCAGGAGGACATTCCTATCCCTATTGCAACCCGGTATTGAGCACAGGTCAGAAGGAAATCCCTATTGCAACCCCGGTATTGAGCACAGGTCAGGAGGACATTCCTATCCCTATTGCAACCCGGTATTGAGCACAGGTCGGAAGGAAATCCCTATTGCAACCCCGGTATTGAGCACAGGTCAGGAGGACATCCCTATTGCAACCCCGGTATTGAGCACAGGTCAGGAGGACATTCCTATCCCTATTGCAACCCGGTATTGAGCACAAGTCAGAAGAACATTCCTAAAACACAATAAAGGCACTATGTGGTGTATATTGTGCCGTGTCCGTAGGTTTTCTTGTGTGTGGTGCCGTTCCCCTGTGCTTAATAAATTAAATGGCATGGTTAATTAACAAAATTATAATACTATTAGGTCCTTCCAGCAGAGACAGAAATGGGGTTTAACAGCCTCTCAACACAAACTAGGGCATTTTGGGACTAACACATGGTTTTATTTTATTTCAATTATTCGCTTGCGCATAGGGATCTTTAGCAGTGGGAGCAAACCGGAATGGTTCAATTTTATTTCAATAATTTGTTTGCACATAGGGGTCTTTAGCTGTTGGATGACACCAGAGGACCTGGAGAAAACCTACAGGGTTTGACTTGGGAACCTTATTCCTGCAGGCCTCTGAACCAAGGATCTTAATCGACTCAGCCACTTGATGTATGAATAAGCCGATTGATAAAACAATCAACCGGTCACTAGGCTATCAAAAATCAGTTTACTTTCGGTTTAATTACAACGGGTAATTATGACTTGTTTTAGTACCAGTAACTATGAATTGTTTTTCATAATTATGACTTGTTTCTAGTAATCATGACTTGTTTTGTTTTTTTAGTGGTCATGACTTGTTTTTAGTAATCATGACTTCTCCTTCTTTTTTTTTTAGTGATCATGACTTCTTTTTAGTAATGATGACTTGTTTTTTGTTGTTTTGTTTTTAGTAATTATTACTTGTTTTTAGTAATTATTACTTGTTTTTAGTAAATATGACTTGTTTATAGTAATCATGACTTGTTTATAGTAATCATGACTTGTTTTTAATAATCATGACTTGTTTTTAGTAATCATGAGTTGTTTTTAGAAAATATGACTTGTTTTTAGTAATCATGACTTGTTTTTAGTGATTATGACTTGTTTTTAGTGATTATGACTTGTTTTTAGTAATCATGACTTGTTTTTAGTGATTATGACTTATTTTTTTAGTAATCATGACTTGTTTTTAGTAATCATGACTTCTTTTTAGTGATTATGACTTATTTATAGTAATTATGACTTGTTTTTAGTGATTATGACTTGTTTTTAGTAATTATTACTTGTTTTTAGTAATTATTACTTGTTTTTAGTAAATATGACATGTTTATAGTAATCATGACTTGTTTATAGTAATCATGACTTGTTTTTAATAATCATGACTTGTTTTTAGTAATCATGACTTGTTTTTAGAAAATATGACTTGTTTTTAGTAATCATGACTTGTTTTTAGTGATTATGACTTGTTTTTAGTGATTATGACTTGTTTTTTTTAAAAGTAATTATGACTTGTTTTTAGTGATTAGTAATGTATCTAATTATAATAACATGTCAAAAGGACTTACTCATTTTTTTAAGATCTGTGATGACATCAGCGAAAGTTCCGCTCACTTCATCTAAATCAAGATTTACGGTTCCAGTAGACGGGTACATACGTAACATTTCTGCAACCATGGTAACCCAGGGATCAGAATCATTTTCAGCCATACTCAAAATTTCTTCTAGATCGGCCTTCCACTACAAATACAAAATAAAACAAAAATAATATTCATCGTCGAATACTGGAGTCAGATTATAAATACAATGTGAAAACTGTTTTAATGGCATTTAGTGATTGAACTGGACTGTTACTGAAGTATACAGGTCACAAATCTAATGCTTGATAATAACAAGAGAAGCCTAATGAAACGTCGCTCAAAGACAGAGAGAGAAATGGGGTTTAACGTCCACTTGACACAAACTAGGTCATTTTAATGGTTTAATTTTTTTTCAATGATTCGCTGTGCTCGTTGGGGTCTTTAGCAGTTGGGAGAAAACCGGAGGACCCGGTGAAAACCGACGAGGTTAGACATGCGACCCTACTCCTTGTCACGTACAAATAGGGAATCAAAACCATGCCAGTTGACTCGTTTCCTGACATTATGATACAGCGTGCACACGCTGGGACCTCTGTCCGATTTAGCCATGCCTTGTATTTCAATTTATATGCAATTTTAGTTAGTCTACTTATAATATATAGGTCACGATTTTATGGAATACAATTACTGCTTATTACTGAGCGACATTTTGACCAGACATCTTATGCAACATAGCTCAATAATAAGCCGTAATTGTATTCCATAAAATCGTGACTTGTATAAATACAACTAACTATTGGTTGGTATTTTAATTCGAAAAACTAAACCTCACAAAAATAACTACTGGTACTTGTTAAATGTTTCTGGGCATGCTCTGAGAAACTTCACCCTTTGGAACCCAGTACACGTACATGTAAATATAAATAAAATAAAACCAAGTACGAACAATCCAAACCATTAGACTAAATTCGAAGTCCTAAAAACGGTATAGGCAAAAATGTGTAAAATCGCAAAATAGTGTAATCGGCATATGGACTGTTCACTGTGTACAAAATACACGACGAAGTGGTAACAGGTGTCCTAGGAAGAGTAAGCTTACCCTGCCTGGCGCGCCACACCCGCCATAGCTACATCCAATCTATTAGGCGAAATCTCGGTAAAATAGTGTGATAGACCAATGAACTATCGGTATGCAAAATGCACGTGATGAACAGTGTTAACGATGTAGTACACATATATAATCAGGGAGATAGTATACCCGTCAATTAAATATGTCTAGAATAATAGTCGAGAGAACCCTTTAGTGTCTGGCACAGTATATGTTGATATAGCTACACTACCTCAGTTAACCCTTTAGTGTCTGGTACAGTATATGTTGATATAGCTACACTACCTCAGTTAACCCTTTAGTGTCTGGTACAGTATATGTTGATATAGCTACACTACCTCAGTTAACCCTTTAGTGTCTCCTGGTACATGTGGGTATTGACTACCGGTATCAGTTAACCTTGCTTGACAATATTCGAAAAAGATAATCTCGTTTACATTGTGTTTTGTATTTCTTTTTCAAAAAACTGATCAAAAATGCTGCTCCATGATTGACCATACACTGCAGATTGCTTGAGTCGTTACACATGTAGAACTAGTAGATCTTTAATATCTGACTGGTTACGATTTAACCACTTGGACTGATGAGTTCATTTAATGGTTTGTCTTTGTCAAATTTGGTGTTGAGGAATTAATTAAATAACAATAATCAATCAATGTTTTGAAGAATTTAATTTTGAGAGTGATTGATAGTTGCTGTCTCCAGAGACAACCATATACCGGTAGCTCTAAGGCTCTTCTCTAGAGACAAGGAAGACGGGGAGAATGGTAGCCACACGATGAAACACAGATTTCTTGTTGACTTTGCAAGTACAGTGGTTATAGGGGTACGGTTATCTGCATGCAGCATTTAAATCATTTACAGCAATGTGGCATCATTGAGTATGCTATTGACCCGAGAAAAGAGGCCTCTATGTGAAGGCTACTTTTTTGTCATTGTACCAGTAGCTGGAATTCTCGAAAATCTTTAAATTGGATGGAACCTGTCACCTGGATCTTTGCACCGTGCATGACAGTCTTATTGACACATAATCATCAACTTAGTTTGATACTAATGGGCAACACAGTGTCTGTTTTCATACAATTGTGGCAATTTAATTAATTGGCACATTATAATTATATCCTGGTTGTAGACATACTATGACTATGGTGGTCAGCAAATGGTCTGCATACGAAGCATCGATATACAGACAACTCATCCCAAAGACAACTCACCCCAAGACAACTTATCCCAATATAAGACAACTCATCCCAAGATAAAAGACAACTCATCCCAACTTGAAAACATGGGTTGAGATATATAAGACAACTCGGATCCCAACAATTATAAGTGTTAATTATATTTGTTTTAATACTACAGTCTAGCTAATATTTTGGGATGAGTTGTCTTATATTGGGATAAGTTGTTTTATATTAAAGGAGCTAAATCGCTAACATTTGGGAGCTAGAAATTGACAAAAGTGGGTCGCAACGCATATATTAGTACTGTCATAGGAATGTATATACACTGATTTACATTCAATTGTTTCTGTTTTTACTCCAATTTCAAATCAGTTAGTACGGCGAAATAAGCCATGCAGTCTTAATCAAGTGTAAATTTCTAGCGACTGGTTATTCCAGTCTACATTATGTCGTTTGATACAGTGCAATGTGTCTAGCCCCGTCCCTCGAGTCTCTTATTAGGGCTGAAACACATTAATGGTATACAATTTGTTAGACAAATTATTTTATCTTAAGCATCGGATATCATAAGCTCATCTTTTCCCGGTAAGTTTACATCATCAATGTTGATCTAAATTTACCAATAATTCTTGTTTTCGATGTTGAAGATTTTGAGTTACGGACTTAGGCTTAGGTCCTTGAGATATGGGGATGAGTTGTCTTTTAACTTGTAATGAGTTGTCTTATATCAAATACTGGGATGATGGGTTGCCTTGTCTGTGTGATGAGTTGTGTTTGAGTTGGATGAGTTGTCGGGTACCGTATTATAATTTATTGTTACTGTAGTGTTAAAGCATCGATAAGGTTACAAACCTACTGTTCAGTTTTTGATGCATGATAAACTATTGTTTGCTTTGGAGATTGTAACAGTAAATTCTAACTAAATTATGTTACATTTGTAAAATATTGGTTGGAAACAATGTTTGCGGATTGTTGATTGTAAACAGAACTAAAATTTAAAAATGTAAACAAAAAAAAGACATTTCTTCACCTGTTCGGTATTTCGTCTGGGCATATGAAGGAATGCCAGTAAAAGCTTCACCTTGACATGAGGCTGGAGTGTGTGAAAACATTCTTGGATACTTTGTAAACGTTCCTGCGAAAGCTGGGAACATATTGTCCGCCCAGACCACAGATCATCCGTGGAGCCCAATTTATTATGAAGCCACAAAGCAGTGTCTCCAGCGGCCATATTGAAAAGAACCTGCTGTAAAGGAAACCATCATTTTTGATTGGTTAAAAATATTAAATGGAGTTGCTTCCCTTGTTACAGGAAATTGCAACAAATCGAAAAAGATTGTTTTATTTTTGCGCAAAATGGGCTTTCTAAGAAGAAGAAAAAAAAATCTAATTCGTTATTATTTAATTGAGGCTCGTAGTTCTGGTCACACGGTAGTTAATAATGCAAGCCTAGGCCTAACTAAAAAAACCAAAACAATTCATAAATCGATAAAACAGTTAAGGTTCTGGCTCGCTAGCAATTATTAAAGAGGTCGGGTGCAGTGGCGTCACTAGGGGGTGGCACAGGGGGCACGTGCCCCGGATCTTTTCATGTGTGCCCCGGATCTATTTTGAGCAGACAAAATCGATAATTTGCAATAATTTCACTACTTTCCCTATCATTATTTCGAATGTCCCGAGTACGGAAGAGAAGCTTTACAGTGCGAAGCTTTTCTGGATTGTCTTTTCTGGCCCACCGTAGATTTCCCCAATTGCCTGCACGTGCACAGTTTACTACAGTATTATATAACTAAATAAATATTTGACTGAAAATAGTGTAGAAACGATCGTGCATGACCTAGTTTACCCGCCGTGTATGTTTAGCGGGACAACAATATCACATTAAATTTTAGTTCGTGATAATTTAGCTCACAACTTCACAAGAACTCGTACATATTTCCCAGTATTCGTATAATAACTATATTATTATATCGACAAAAATAATCCGCGGTTTGAAACATCAATAGAATACCCACGGCAACGTCATGTCGTTATTAAAACGAATACTGGAAAATATGTACGAGTCGGGCCTGTGCCCCGGATCTAATTGGGTCCCAGTGACGCCTCTGCGGGTGTTCGATTCCTGCATTGGCAGAGAAAGTTCATCTCGATTTTCCGGCTTGGTTTTCCGCTCGCAGTGATGCAGACGGAGGGCCTGACCAGAACAGCTGCCCCGTCGTTCGGATGGGACAAAAACCGAAGTCCCAAGTACACATTGGCGTGCACGTAAAAGATCCCTTGACAGTTGCAGAATTCAGTTGCTGCCTTGTCAAAATTTCCCTCACAGCACACTGAATGGCGTATGCCCGTCTTTATTAGCCCAGGCTAGGTGCAGAAGCGCAGGATGTTAAACCCCATTTCATTCATTCATTCATATATTTATTTGTTTTTTCAATTTTTTTTTGGGGGGGGGGGCGTGGGAAGGGGGTGGCTATTTTGTCGATTTTGATGTATTGCACGAAATGCAGGTTTATACTACGTTAAAGCGGACATTCCTATTTTTTAAAATGTATTAAAATAAAGCCTTAAAATAGATGGTATCCATAAACAGTTCTACGTTGTTAAAGAATAATCCTATAATTCACTAATGCCATCTGGGAAATTGGCAAAAATATTTTCAACTTCAAATTCCAACGTTGGAAACATGTTGCCAATAGCAAAACAGGGGAGGTAATTGTGTTGTTATTTCCGGTGGCAATGATTTTTAAGGGTGGGAAATAATGCCCACGATTGTATAATAGTGATTGTATAATAACCTATTGAGCAAACGACATAGAAATAATTATGTTTTGACTTTCTTAGTTTAGGATAATGTTTTGATGTTATCAATCTGATGAAAACACATATCCTATTTCGTTTCGTTTTGGTAGTTCAAAATTTGGTTTCACTTGTATTTACTACACTAGGGTCTGGAAGAGTTGTTATATAACCCGCGTCCTGGTTAGTGTGAGGGATTAGCCAATGAAACGGTCTGTTGTGGCAAGTTCTTGGCTCTTGATAAACCAATCGGCGTTGATGTTTCTAGTAGGACACCTAAGGTTCCGTATAAACTTTAGGTGTCCTACTAGAAACATCAACGCTGATTGGTTTATCAAACGTATGACACCTAACCCTACCCCCTTCTACAACTGGTCAGATCTTCGGGTAGTAGAGGCCATCGAAGGTGTAAAAAAAAGAAAAAAAAAAGAAACGAAATATTTTAATCAGATTGTGAACCCACAATACAAGCCGGACCAATGGGGATATGTGACGTCATCTTCATGTTCATTTCTTGATTACTCAATCAATTAATTCATTTGTAAGGAAAATGTGCGAGGGGGGGGGGTCGAGAGGCTAATTATGGAAAACTTAAGCCCGCGGAGTTTGTGGTG
The DNA here is from genome assembly GCA_917208275.1 of Patella pellucida. Taxonomy (NCBI): domain Eukaryota; kingdom Metazoa; phylum Mollusca; class Gastropoda; family Patellidae; genus Patella; species Patella pellucida. Next base: position 5,590,574 of record OU795039.1, on the reverse strand, counting down.
GGTGTTAATACGTTATAACAGAAGGCCCACAGTCACCATGGTCCGTACGTACGTGTCATTAAGTTGGGGTTAGGGTTAGCTACCCCCCCCCCTTAGACGCTTACGGATGGCCCTTGGATCCATTCACTTTATTTGATAAAATTGTTTATATTTTGCAATGTCTATTTTCTGTCTTGTCCGCAGGTTTATCTCGTATATTTTTGTTTTGCGTGTAGTGCGGTCCTCCTGCACTTACTAATAGAGGAGGCTTGGGAGGCCGAATGGTTAGCACGTGTGAAGCTGTATCATAAGGTCTGTTATTAATTCAACTGGCGTGGTTTCGATTCCCCGAGGAGTGAGTTCGCCTGTCCAACCTCGTGGGTTTTCGCCGTGGTCCTCTTACTAAAGACCCCCATGACCTCTATACCTTCAAATTGCGCGAGACGAACCTCTTGATGTGTCCCTCTAGTAAGATTCAAAGGAAACACCTGTCTGCGATAAAACTCAAAGCGGACGCGGACTTTAAGTCCCACTGACTGACCACTTCCAAGTACTCACGTTCTGATTATAGGAAACGCATTTGTAGCCTAAACTTCATGATGTTATGGGGGGGGGGCACTGCACTGCGGCATTTATTTTGGGCCATTTTATTTCACCCCACCCTACTTCTAAGGTTACGATTTCTCAGTGACTAAACTGTGGGATTTAAAATTTTAAAACTTTTAGACCACGTTCTACTTGCTGTACTCGCCAGCTAGAAGGGCGGGAAAACCGCGCTAGCGATCGGCTATTTCATTTGTTCCCCCCACCCACCAAATCTTGAATTCAGGTGGACGCAGCTATATGACCACTCCCTAGGTCCCCATAGCCCCCGTTGCCGTGCTTCGCTCCTTTAAGCGGGAATGCTTTTCGGCCATTTGATGTCCATGTAATAAAAGATTGTGCGTTCCCTATATAACATAGTAAATCTCGAAAGTATATGAGAGTCACTGTTGCGCATTGAAAAAGGCACTGGCTCACTAACCCTGAAATGTTGAGTTCTATCACTGTGTTTTAGGAGTATTGCTGCAACATGGTTTCCTATTGTCAGTATTGCAGGACGGAAGAGCAACAAAAATGTCTAGTTGTTCGGGTGGGTAGAAAATTCGGACTAACTCGAGCAGGCTAGTCATTGGCGTGCACGTAAAATAACCATTGATAGTTGAATTTTGAAGGCGGAAATACCGCTACCCGGGCAAAATTCTTATTATACCACATTGCAATGTCATCAATATCCCATTTAGAGCAAAACCGGAGGAAGTTAAACAGCAGTCCATCTCTAACTATCGACTAATTCGTGACAATATTATCTTTGTCTGCAACACATAAGTATGAATGAATGAAATGGAGTTTAACGTCCTACTGTTATGCACTTAACCTGAGCTAATTGAAGACGGGCATACGCCATACAGTGTGCTATGAGGGAAATTTTGCCCGGGCAGCGGCGCTACGTCCTACTCATATATCGAATTCCAACTGCCAAGGGATCTTTTACGTGCACTCCAATGTGTACACGGGATCTCGGATTTTAGTCCCATCCGAACGACTAGGCAGCTGTCCTTGTCAGGCCCTCCTTCTGCATCACTGACAAGGGGAAATCACGCCGGAAAATCGAGATGAACTTTGTCGGCCAATGCAGGGATCCAGCGCCTTATCCACTTAGCCACCGTGATCCCCCGCAACACATAAGTGAAGAGGGAAATCACGTGGCTAAGTGGGTAAGGTGCCAACTTGCTACCCTGGAGGCAGTAGCGGATTATCGGTGAGGCTGATGAGGCTGCAGCCTCAGGCCCAAAGATTTTGTTAAAAAACCTTTTTTTCTTTTTTTTAGACTTGTCTGATACGATCAACATGGGCCTTGACCCGAAATTAGCTCTAACTTTAAAATCTAAATAGGCCCTCCAGAAACTGTCACCTCAGGCCCTCAGGCCTTGGTGGAGCTTAATCCGCCACTGCCTGGAGGTCGGGTGTTCATCTCGATTTTCCGGCGTGGTTTCCCCATGTCAGCGATGCAGAACGGAGGGCCTGACAAGGATTGCTGCCTAGTTGTTTTGATGGGATAAATTACCGAGGTCCGTGTAACATTGGCGTGTACGTAAAAGATCCCTTGGTAGTTGGTATTCAGTTGCTGCCCGGGCAAAAATTCCCTCACAGTGTATGGCGTATGCCCGTCTCGATTTTCCGGCGTGGTTTCCCCTTGTTAGTGATACAGAACTGAGGGCCTGACAAGGACAACTGCCTAGTCGTTCGGGTGGGATAAAATACCGAGGTCCCGTGTACACATTGGCGTGCACGTAAAAGATCCCTTGGCAGTTGGAATTCGATATATGAGTAGGCCGTAGCGCCGCTGAACGAACAAAAAAAAATTCCAATAATTAGCCCAGGTTAGATGCAGTTAAACCCGATTTTATTTCATTTCATAAGTGAAGAAAGAGGCTTAGTGTTTGAAAAAAAGATAGAACAGTTTATTCTTAGTTACATCTACTACAAGGATAAGTAAAGGGTGTTATAGCGTATCTTTGTTACATTTCATTATTATTTCATTTAAGTTAAAGTAGCAATTGGCCAATGTTGTTTTTTTAAAACTGTTTGAGTTTATGCTTAATGTTAAGATAACGTCATTATAGCCAACACGAGTTCTTCTGTGTAAAATCACCTGCTTCCTTTGTATAATTTAACATTTCTTATCAAATATCAATATAGAATCATTTTAATCCTAAACTTGTATATCTTTGTCAGTGGCGGAATAAGCTACAGCCACCAGAAACAGCACCACAGTAGAAAGCACAACAAGCAAACAAGAATAAAAATAAGACATTTCACAAACGAGTAGGTGTTTTCTTTCTCTTTTAAATGCAGAAAATCTAAATATGAAGGCAATCGTAGATATTTAAAAAGCTTTATTTTTTAAAGCTGCGGTTGATTTTCGTTCAATTACTCACACACACATTGAAAGGCCGTATCCACAAGTGGACACTCTGGCGCATTTCTTGATTTACAACTCCCGGTACTGTAGCCAAGGCTTTTACACCGGTTTTTGCACCCTTGCCAGATCCTTCCGGTTCCATAAGAGCTCCAGCGACTACATCTGCTCCAAGTTTGATAACATCCAAAAATGGCCTCTGTAGGCGGTGTCATGGTCAAAACTGCGAACAAAAGCAACATGATCGAACCACTAAGTACTTTTTTATCCACCATTTTGTATTAGGAAATATAAACCGGTTGAAACTAAAAAATGAAAATGAAATTATATTTAGTAATTTTTTCTAGTCCAAATGGCCTACATCAAATCCCTTGTCCGGCGTCCATTTGCTTTTACGTTATTTCTCCCAAACCACATCAGATCTAGATTCAAACGACAAGCGAATATATATTTTTTTTTCATAGACCAAAAAATTATTAATTTACTGTAGCCTTTTGGGAAAGAGGCGGCTGCAGATATGACAGGGGGTGGGGGTAGAGAAAGCCGATGACGTTAGGCTGACGACACGAGTGGGATCCAAACCCCGCAATTTGACTCAATGACTGAGTTTTATTTAAAAAAGAAAAATAACTACATGTATTATACTTCTGGTATAACGAGGCTGTAACTCATTGCGTTATATAGTCTGTGGGGTTTAATGTCTACTCGACACATTTCGAGACTAACATGACATATGGTTTTTAATTTTATTTCAGTAATTCGGCTTGCGCGTAGGGGTCTTTAGCAGTGGGAAGAAACCCGAGGACCCGGGGAAAACCCACGAGGTTGGACTGGCGACCCTACTCCTTGTCACGTACAACCGGGAATTGGTTCAATGGCAAGATGACACAGCGCGAATGTGATAACCTGTATTTACAATAATTCGTAGTGCGGCGGACAAGACTTCTAGCAAAGTGAAGGCAAGAAGGGAAGAAATATTTCTCTTCCGTGGCTTCGCTGCAAGTTATAGGGCCCATACACGATCCAACATGTTTGATAAAACATGTTGGATCAAACATGTTTGAAAGCTTGACGTTGCCCATACACGTTCAAACTTGTTTGACAAACATTAGTTTGTTCGTCAAACAGTCAAACATGTTGGATCGTGTATGGGCTTCATCAAACTTGTTTGTCCAACATATGAGGATGTTTTCAGTCGAACTTATCTATCCGGCTGCTTCTGAAAAAATAATGTTGGACAAACAAGTTTGATGAAGCCCATACACGATCCAACATGTTTGACTGTTTGACGAAAAATATCAACAGAAATCAGATCCATCAAACATTTGACGTCAAACATTTCTGGCCATCAAATTTACACATACACGATCAAATATCCATCAAATATGTTTGATCAAAAATATTTGATCAAACATGTTGGATCGTGTATGGCGCCCTTAAGTATTGTCGCGGCATCTTAATTGAATCGCTCTGTCACCTCGTTGACGAGAAGACAAAAGGGAGCAGAACTGTAAAACCCACCAATAAAGTAAAATTAAGTACATACCCGTTGTAGTTGTAGTTCAAATATGGTCTGTAGATTTATGATTTCTAACTTAAAGTACCCGTATTTATACTAACCTAACAGGAAAATAATGACAAATAATTCTCAAATTCTAACCAATGAAAAGTTTAGATACCAGGAAGAGGGTCGAATGAACACTTTATATCCAACCTAATTCTTTAGACTAACCAATGAAAATGACGGTAATATGGGAAGAGGACGTAATGTCGGCCATTGAAACAATCGAGGTTTATGAATTCAATAACGTAAACAGATCTAAAGCATATTAAATGTAATACTCACTTGACCTTCACTCCAAATTAGGCGTGAAGTAGGCAGAGGGTAACGAGACAAAACGAGACGCTGGCGAAACATAATACAGCTGAAATATGAGACACAAGGGGTAAAAATCAAAACTCAATAACGCCTGTGTCCACCTCTAGCAGCCATGATACACAGTACCGGACTGATGGGCCTTCGGGCCACTTGCCATACCTTTTGAAAAATAGACAGCCGCAAACCCATTTTCAAGCACCTCAGGCCAGAGCAGCAGATGGAGATATATGGTGACCTGCGATCACTTTAATCACACATCCTCGAATACGAATAGAGAAATCAAATTTTACAAAATATTCCAGTTTTTGGCCATTTATCAGGTTTTAATGACTAATCAAGAGCTGGGAGTGACTGAAGAAAGATTGTCGGTTTATTAATGCTGTCACCATCTTTAGGTTAAACTCATGAATTTATGCATAATTTCACCAGGTGGTAGAATTTGTTTCTTCCAACGAAATCTATCTTTCTGCTTTTCTTTCCTTTCCTTTCCCTGTTTCCTCTCCTCCCCTCTTTTACTACCTTTTCTTTTTCTTTTTTTTACTTTTTTCTTTTTTTCTTTGAGGCTTAGGCCCATATTTTTTTTCGGCTTTCCTTTCCTTTCCCTGTTTTCTCTCCTCTCCTCTTTTACTACCTTTTCTTTTTCTTTTTTTTAATTTTTTCTTTTCTCTTTTTTTTCTTTGAGGCTTAGGCCCATATTTTTTTTCGGCTTAGGTAACGAGAGAGAGAGAGAGAAATGGGGTTTAACGTCCACTCAACACAACTAGGTCATTTCGGGACTAAGGACGTGTTGTTTGTTAACTTTCCGTTAAATTTACTACAGAAAACACTATAGAATACTTTATTTTTTATATTAGCATAAATCTGTAGTAAAAATTTGCACCACAGAATGTTCAGGGCCTTTATTTCCAGCAACAATCTTTCTCTCTGTTAAAAGTTAACGGATCGTTAAAGATAATGGAGCTTTGAGCAACCGACCCCTGGTCATTTCGCTGGGAGCTCCGTCTTCCAAGGGACTATTGTCTGTATAATAAAATAGTGAATTTCAGCATTTCCATTCTGCAGAATTTAACCTTTTGTGTTCAAGAGAATTGGACTGCGTTTAGGCAGCCGCGCAAACATAATTCTCGCTCGTTTTGGCCACGGTGGCTCAGTTAGTAAGACGTCGGCTCGCTAACCTGAAGGCCCCGTATTCGATCCCTGCGTTGGCAGAGAAAGTTTATCGAGATTTTCCATCGTTGTGTAGCAGGAGTTTTAATGGACAGACAGACTATCCAGCAATCCAGGTCGTGGGTAAAGTTGTAGCACAGACTAGTTGACTCCAATTAACAAGACAATGGTTTATTACAGGACAAAATACACATAACAAAAACACTGAAAAGATACAAAATGATTATTTACAAAAAGTGAACTATTACATACGGCATATATGTTATAATACAAGACAAAGGGCCTGGAGAGAGACAACGTATAATCGTTATTCAAGGTTGTGTTACAAATGGCGCTAAACGCATAATGGTACACGATTCGTGGACCAATGGTAAAATGTTGATTTAAATTGACAAAACAACCCTGACTGTAAATGAGTAATTTGTCTAAATCTTCATTCTGGTCATCAAATTGTACTTTTATACACTAATCCCCATTCATTGGTGGTATATACATGATCTTATCAACGGTATTTTTAAAAAAAAAATAGAAAAATTCCGTTGGGTGAATCGTGTTCAAACAAATCATTCGGCAAACCTCGACAGATTCTACGCAATTTTATCTCGGCTGTATGACCTTATCCGCCATATTCGAACTATTTAAGGTTTCCGAATGGAAAATGGCTGTCCACATGGAGATTTCTGTGGAGAATGTATTAGATCAACAAACGTCACGTACGTTTGGCATTGGGTTTGGGGAATTACCAGGGAATTTGATCAAACCAACAGCCTCGAGACAATATCTCTGCTCGTTTAGGTATACACTCTACAAAATACGCAATTTGGAACTTTTTTGTAAAAGCGACACGTTTTCCTGTTTGAAGTAAACCGGTAGCCGCATCGCAAATGTATGGGCGTAGGTACATATCACTTACTGTCATTTGCCGAGTGCTAACCAATTTCACTAAGAGAGACTGGTAGAACAAGTCAATCAAATCTGGAGCTAATTATCTCCCTTGATAGAAATTGCTCTCAGATAATTTAAATCTCTTTACGTAAAGACTTATAATTGTGACTTTTAAAATATTTTCGAACCCTCTGGACAAGTAAAGTAGGATGTAATAGATAATTTACACAACAGGTAGGACACTAAAACATCTGGTACCTAGAAAAAGGCTATTTTTTTTTATTTTCTGGACCTGTCAACCCAGCAAGAGTGTTATTGTCCCTTTAAGAATCAACAATAATACTAGTCCCTAAATGTAAAGACTTGCCCCCAAAAAAATATTTAGAGGGATAAATATTGCCCTTGATATAATATACCTCAACACAGATCATATTTCGTTTCGTTTTTGTAGTTCAAAATTTGGTTTCACTTGTATTTACTACACTAGGGTCTGGAAGAGTTGTTATATAACCCGCGTCCTGGATAGTGTGAGGGATTAGCCAATGAAACGGTCTGTTGTGGCAAGTTCTTGGCTCTTGATAAACCAATCGGCGTTGATGTTTCTAGTAGGACACCTAAGGTTCCGTATAAACTTTAGGTGTCCTACTAGAAACATTATTCTGTTTTTCGCAGAAGACGAAGTGAAGGGGGGCCTCTAATATTCCTGAGCGATTGCACTTAGGGATTTCATTCAAATTAACTTCAAACTCCCAGTTACAAATTTTATTGTAAAGCAAACAAGTCAACTGAAATGATACAAAAAGTAAACAAATCATTAAACAGTGTTATTCACTGGTGTTGTTGTTCTTACCGTGTTTTACACGTGAAAATAAGATTATTTCTACTACTATAGTATTGTTACTACTTACTCTAACAGTGGGAATATAAAGAGTTTAAGTTGTAGAGGTTTATAAGACTTGGTCGCCTCAGTTTTAAAGGATTTACAAGTTAAGTTTAGCCAACTTTTTAATGGCGCTTTTCTCACCCTATTCACCTCTTTTGTTAAAGTAAAGCTGATTGGCTAGACGTAGACCTACACATTAATAGATGTACACTTTTGATTGGGCAAGAATGATGTAATGTTACTATTTTTAGAATATTAGTAAAATATGGAAACACAATATTTCTACGGAAACATTTAGGTAACACTGTCACAATATGAAATATTTAAAATAAACAAAATCGTCAAAAGTTCTTGATAATCGTAAAACTTTTGAACTACAGTTTTTATACACAATGAGTGAGTTCTTCTTTGGTCGCTATTAAACATAATTTATGTATTGGTCTGTCGTAGAGTCCTGAAGCAGTCTTTATCTGAATTTACGAACTTTTCCGTCCGATCCAGGATAAACTTGTTGTATAACTGCCATTTTCCACTGCCCTCTTTTTTGGTTTGGGTCTATTTCCAATACAAGATCTCCTATTTTTAGATTCGCTCTTGATCTGTACCATTTATTTCGGGGGATAAGTGTAGGGGCGAAATATTTTAGCCAACAATGCCAGAATTCAGCGACTCGACTCTGAGCACTTCGATTTAAATTCCTTGGATTAATACGATTTTCAACCTTAGGTTGTGGAGGAGTGATGTTTGGTCCAAATAATAGATCGTTTGGTGTGATTGGTGGATCCTCGAAAATTTTATTCGATGCAGGATACAATGGTCGACTGTTTATAAGATACGTTGTTTCTGCTAAGATAGTATTCCACTGTTCTTCAGTGTATTCGCGCATTTTACACGTAGCATTTAGAGCTTGTCTAACGGAATGAATGAGGGATTCCACTACACCATTCATGTGACTGGCGTGAGGTATATTCCAGTCCCATTGGAACTGTAAGTTACGTCCATATATTTGTGTTATCACATTTTTGACCTTGTTTATGTCCCAGTCTTTCATTATTTCTTTCAAATAAGTTTGTGAGCCAATGAAATTAGTTCCTTGGTCGGACCATACACATTTAGCTTGACCTCTTATACACGAAAATCTACGATACGCCATAAGGAATGTGTCCGAGCTTTTGTCGGTAACAAGTTCAAGATGTATTGCTCTTGACGTCATACAGGCAAATATTATAACTTGCGCCTCTTTAAGAGTTTTTCGTCCTAACTTAATATGAACTGGACCGAACATATCAAGCGCGGTGTTGTAAAATGCTGGAAATCCTGCAGCTACTCTGAGTTCTGGTAGCTGTCCCATTAGCTGATTTTCTGGCTTTCGACGCAGTTTTCTAAACGTAATACAGTTTCTAGTTAGAGATTTAGCAGTATTCCGTAATCCGAAAATCCAGAAATGTTTTCTAGCTTCTGCTATTAAACTTTTATAGCCATAATGTCCACGTTTCTCGTGCAGATGAATTAGTAGTAAATTCACAAATCTGTGGTCCTTTGGTAATATGATCGGATTTCGTTGATCCGTCGGTAAGGTTCGTATGTTTTCAAGTCTTCCGTGGGCTCGAATTATCCCGTTGTCATCCGGTAGTAGTGTGAACCCCAACTTTTCTGATGGATTTTGGAGATCCATTTGAGTCCATTTATATAACACATTTTGTGAATGTTTTAGTTCAGATACAGTAATTGCACCTTTGTTAAAGTCTCGTTTCGCGATATATTTAGCGAATCGTATTAAATGACACAGATATCTTCTAAGTTTTATAAAGCTTGAAACGCTGTTTAAGAGTTTATTCATTACATCTGTTGAATTGTTGTTCTGAATTGCATGAGTTGATCCTTTCATAGTTTTGTATTCGGCTAGGATTTGTTCAGACTCATCTTCGTGAGTTGACAGTTTGATTTCAAAATTTGGCCATTCTGACTCATTTAATTTGAGAAAGGCTGGTCCTTCTAACCATTGAGAAAGTTGATTTACTTGAATTCCGCGAGTAAGTGCGTCGGCTTGATTGAACTCTGACGGAATGTAACTGAAATGTTGAACATCAATTGTTTCCTGTATTTCAGCGACTCTAGCTGACACGAATGGTCGAAACTTTTGTGGTGGTGATTTTAGCCACTTTAAAGCTGTAGTCGAGTCACACCATAAGAATACTGGAAAATCTTTTGCTCCCGCAAATGTTAGTGCTTTGATGAGCGACTCGTACATTCTGGTTAACAGTAAACACCCTAACATTTCTAGTCGTGGTATAGACTTCTTCTTTAGCGGCGCTACTAAGGCTTTGGTTAACACTGGAACGCATATATATTCATTATTGTTTAAAGTCCATCTTAAAAATATTACGGCACCGAAAGCCATTTCTCCACCGTCACAGAAACCGTGTATTTCGGGTTTGTCCGTCGCGTTTTCTGGTTTCATTTTTCTTTGAAAGGTTGACTGGAGAATTTCATTCATTAGCTGTATGTTATTCAACCATTTGGTTTGTAAATCTTCGGGTAAACTTTGATCCCAAGTATATCCCATGGACCATAAATGTTGCATGTCTATTCTGAACTTGATTGTTACAGCTGACACAAGTCCGATTGGATCCCAGACTTGTGCAAGAGATGCAAGGCATTTACGTTTGTTAAAGGATCCTTTGACTTCACTGATTGAATCCTTTTTGTATGAAAAGGTGTCCGTTTGTTTGTTCCATTTGTGTCCAAGAATAGTTGTTACTTCTTCTTTTGGAGTATCTTGATCAATGAGTTCGTTATTAGAATACCAGCACTTTATTTTAAAGTGGCCTTGGTCTAGAATAGAATCGATATTTTCTATTGTGTTTTTAGCTTCATCTTGAGTAGCCTTTGACCCAGCTATATCATCGACGTATGTCCTGTTTAACAGTTCTTTAGCTGCTTCCGGATATTTGTTTTTTGACATTTTTGCCAGTACGTTGATAGCATTTGACGCTATTGAAGGAGCTGGTTTATCTCCGAAACTTAGTCGTACCCATTGGTAAATGTTAAGTTGTTCACTTGGACTTGGTCGCCACAAGAACCGATGGTAGACTTGATCATCAGGATGGACAAGCACTTGGTTAAACATCTTTTGAATGTCCCCTGAGTATGCTACATTATCCCATCTCCATGCTATTAGAACTTCTAATAAACTGTTTATTAAATTAGGTCCTTTTTCTAACCTATCATTTAAGGAAAGACCATCGTGTCCCTTTGCACTTGAATCGAACACTAACCGCACTTCTGTGGATCGTCCAGGTGTAAATACTGCCTGCATTGGAAGGTAGAATTCGGGTTTAGAGTGACTTACTTCCCCTTGATTGAGTATCTTCACAAAACAAGAATCAACCAATTTGTTGACTTCCGTATTAACTACTTCCAGTTTGTCTTTCTTTATCAAGGATCTTTCTGTAGACTCCATTCTTTTGTAGGCGAGGTCATAGTTGCTGTGTGGAGGAGGACCTTTAGACATCCAGGGCATTCTAACTTGGATTCTTCCGTCGATAAGTTGTGTTGATTAGCTTAATAATTTAATGAAGCGATTTTCTTTCAGTACGTCTTCAGAACATACACAATATTTTGTTGGCTTGATACCAATTTGGTCCTGATACAACAGCTGCTTTATGTCATGGTTTGTTTGATCACTATTAAAGTTCTCGATCACAGCTGATTTTACAAAATTACAGGATTTGAATTCAGTCTTGTCATCAATTGAACCTAGAATATACCAACCGAAAATGTTTTTCTTCGCTATAGGTTGACCACTTTCACCAACTTTTGATGCAAGGTCGATAAATGCGTCGGAAAATTCTGTACCGATAAGAATGTCTATTTTACCCCCATCTAGGTACAATTTGTCTATTAATGGTTGCAGATGACTATATTTTTCCAAAGATTTCTTTGACACAGTTTTAGAATCACTACAAGGTTTGTTAATGATGTATACATTAAATGTTTTCTCCACTTCCTTGTCATCAAATGGAGACACTGTTATGGTAAGTATTTCTGAAAGTTCTACTTTCCGTTCACCTCCGGCAAGAACCATGTTTAATGTGATTTCTTCTCCACGTAAACCAAGTTTCTTGGCGTATTCTTTTCTCATTAGACATATGTCTGAACCAGAATCTAGGAAGATTAATGCTTCCTTCTTGTTGTTGTGAGCATCGTTTACCAGAATCATTTGAACGGGGCACTGGGTGGATACACAATTGATTGTTCTATCTTGCACCGTCAATGATTGATTAGTACCATTTGCTATTGTTGTGTCATTTGAAAATGGTCTGGCGTTTGGATTCAAACTCCCTTTGTAATAGTCGTCAATGTGGAGTAATGTGTTGTGTGGTTCAGCACATTTGTCACAGTTATTAGCTTGTTCACATTTATCTGTATGATGTGTACTAAAGCACTTTCGACAACGTTTTTGTTTTCGAATAATTCTCCAACGATCATGAATCGTCATAAATTTGAACTTTGGGCAGGTTAATAATTGGTGTTTCTCCGAACATTCTATTGGACAGTTTTCAGCAGTTTTTATAGCATAACTAGATGAACTTCTACTTGGTTTGTTTGAATATTTATGTCCTGAATAGGTATTATTACTCATCTTGATCCAATTATTACCACCGGTATCGATTCTAATTGTTGCCATAAAATCCAGCCAGTCAGCAAGAATTTCAGAGGTTTCTTCTTGATTCTTCAAATTAACGTAACATCTAAAACTTTCTAACGTTTCTCTGTCCATTTTCTTGCGGAGTTTATCTACAAATACCTCACAGTGAGTTTCTTGAGGTCTACCAATATCTTCAAATTGTTGAATTAATCACGAATTATTGATGAGAATTCCGATAAAGATTCAGAACTGTTCGGTTTTAACCGGAATTTATCCAAATTATTGTAGATTTCAGCGATGAGCTTCTGGTTATTTTGGAATTCTCTGTCTAAAAGAGTCCATGCTCTAGTTATGTCAGAACAGGTTTCAACCTTACGTTTCCATTTAGCTCCAGGATCTTTTATGGCACTTCCTAATCTGATTAATTGTTTTGAGTCATCTTGATGATTTTGTACCATAGATTCTGAAAAGTGTTTCTTAAATGTAGCATAAGTAGTTCTCTTACCATCCCACGAGGGGCAGGGTAATCTCTCGAGTTCGCACCGGCCTTCATATTTAGGCCTTAAGGCTTTAACTACTTCAGCCGCTGCTGCGGCGGCGGTAGCACCAGCGGTTTTCTCGATTTCGATCATTTTAGTCTCAAAGCTTTGACGATCTTCTGAGGGGGGTTCCCTATCATGTTCTTTACCATTTAGAGCTTGATTATATCTCTCTGATGTCATAGTAATTGAAATTCGGAACTTTTCCCGGAGTGATCGGATTTCTTGAAGTTCAGTTTTACTTGTCTCTGTTTCAGTTCGACAAATCAGTGACTGTGCGTATTTATTATGTAGGCCTTTGAATACCAGGTTTTCTTCTTGAATGTTTTCATAAACTTGTATTAGATCAGCAGGCAAGAAGTCTCTTGTAAGGAGAGCATCAAAATCCTCAAATAGGTCTTGTAACCTAATCATAGAAGCTTGAAATATGTTTTTTATCTCCTCAGTCTTCTTGGCCATTTTACCGGTCTGAGTTACCTTCGTCTATGTCTTGTTAGATTGACTATTCTGTTTTTCGCAGAAGACGAAGTGAAGGGGGGCCTCTAATATTCCTGAGCGATTGCACTTAGGGATTTCATTCAAATTAACTTCAAACTCCCAGTTACAAATTTTATTGTAAAGCAAACAAGTCAACTGAAATGATACAAAAAGTAAACAAATCATTAAACAGTGTTATTCACTGGTGTTGTTGTTCTTACCGTGTTTTACACGTGAAAATAAGATTATTTCTACTACTATAGTATTGTTACTACTTACTCTAACAGTGGGAATATAAAGAGTTTAAGTTGTAGAGGTTTATAAGACTTGGTCGCCTCATTTTTAAAGGATTTACAAGTTAAGTTTAGTCAACTTTTTAATGGCGCTTTTCTCACCCTATTCACCTCTTTTGTTAAAGTAAAGCTGATTGGCTAGACGTAGACCTACACATTAATAGATGTACACTTTTGATTGGGCAAGAATGATGTAATGTTACTATTTTTAGAATATTAGTAAAATATGGAAACACAATATTTCTACGGAAACATTTAGGGAACACTGTCACAATATGAAATATTTAAAATAAACAAAATCGTCAAAAGTTCTTGATAAACATCAACGCTGATTGGTTTATCAAACGTATGACACCTAACCCTACCCCCTTCTACAACTGGTCAGATCTTCGGGTAGTAGATGCCATCGAAGGTGTAAAAAAAAACAAAAAAAAAACGAAATATTTTAATCAGATTGTGAACCCACAATACAAGCCGGACCAATGGGGATATGTGACGTCATCTTCATGTTGATTTCTTGATTACTCAATCAATTAATTCATTTGTAAGGAAAATGTGCGAGGGGGGGGGGGTCGAGAGGCTAATTATGGAAAACTTAAGCCCGCGGAGTTTGTGGTGGGTGTTAATACGTTATAACAGAAGGCCCACAGTCACCATGGTCCGTGTCATTAAGTTGGGGTTAGGGTTAGCTACCCCCCCCCCCCTAGACGCTTACGGCTGGCCCCCGGATCCATTCACTTTATTTGATAAAATTGTTTATATTTTGCAATGTCTATTTTCTGTCTTGTCCGCAGGTTTATCTCGTGTATTTTTGTTTTGCGCGTAGTGCGGTCCTCCTGCACTTACTAATAGAGGAGGCTTGGGAGGCCGAATGGTTAGCACGTGTGAAGCTGTATCATAAGGTCTGTTATTAATTCAACTGGCGTGGTTTCGATTCCCCGAGGAGTGAGTTCGCCTGTCCAACCTCGTGGGTTTTCGCCTTGGTCCTCTTACTAAAGACCCCCATGACCTCTATACCTTCAAATTGCGCGAGACGAACCTCTTGATGTGTTCCTGTAGTAAGATTCAAAGGAAACACCTGTCTGCGATAAAACTCAAAGCGGACGCGGACTTTAAGTCCCACTGACTGACCACTTCCAAGTACCCACGTTCTGCTTATAGGAAACGCATTTGTAGCCTAAACTTCATGATGTTATGGGGGGGGGGGCACTGCACTGCGGCATTTATTTTGGGCCATTTTATTTCACCCCACCCTACTTCTAAGGTTACGATTTCTCAGTGACTAAACTGTGGGATTTAAAATTTTAAAACTTTTAGACCACGTTCTACTTGCTGTACTCGCCAGCTAGAAGGGCGGGAAAACCGCGCTAGCGATCGGCTATTTCATTTGTTCCCCCCACCCACCAAATCTTGAATTCAGGTGGACGCAGCTATATGACCACTCCCTAGGTCCCCATAGCCCCCGTTGCCGTGCTTCGCTCCTTTAAGCGGGAATGCTTTTCGGCCATTTGATGTCCATGTAATAAAAGATTGTGCGTTCCCTATATAACATAGTAAATCTCGAAAGTATATGAGAGTCACTGTTGCGCATTGAAAAAGGCACTGGCTCACTAACCCTGACATGTTGAGTTCTATCACTGTGTTTTAGGAGTATTGCTGCAACATGGTTTCCTATTGTCAGTATTGCAGGACGGAAGAGCAACAAAAAAGTCTAGTTGTTCGGGTGGGTAGAAAATTCGGACTAACTCGAGCAGGCTAGTCATTGGCGTGCACGTAAAATAACCATTGATAGTTGAATTTTGAAGGCGGAAATACCGCTACCCGGGCAAAATTCTTATTATACCACATTGCAATGTCATCAATATCCCATTTAGAGCAAAACCAGAGGAAGTTAAACAGCAGTCCATCTCTAACTATCGACTAATTCGTGACAATATTATCTTTGTCTGCAACACATAAGTATGAATGAATGAAATGGAGTTTAACGTCCTACTGTTATGCACTTAACCTGAGCTAATTGAAGACGGGCATACGCCATACAGTGTGCTATGAGGGAAATTTTGCCCGGGCAGCGGCGCTACGGCCTACTCATATATCAAATTCCAACTGCCAAGGGATCTTTTACGTGCACTCCAATGTGTACACGGGATCTCGGATTTTAGTCCCATCCGATCGACTAGGCAGCTGTCCTTGTCAGGCCATCCTTCTGCATCACTGACAAGGGGAAATCACGCCGGAAATCGAGATGAACAGTAGGACGTTAAACCTCATTGCATTCATTTATTCTATTGAAGATGCTGTGTCCCATGCATTCTCTCTACCGGTGGCTAAGTGGATAAGGCACTGGTTCGCTAGCCTGGAGGTCGAGTGTTCGATCCCTGCATAGGCCGAGAAAGTTTATCTCGATTTTCCGGCGTGATTTCCCCTTGTCAGTGATGCAGAAGGAGGGCCTGACAAGGACAGCTGCCTGGTCGTTCGGATGGGACGAAAAACCGAGGTCCCGTGTACACATTGGAGTGCACGTAAAAGATCCCTTGGCAGTTGGAATTCGATATAAGAGTAGGCCGTAGCGGCGCTGCCCGGGCAAAAATTTCCCTCATAGCACACTGTATGGCGTATGCCCGTCTTCAATTAGCCCAGGTTAGGTGCTTAAGCGTAGGACGTTAAACCCCATTTCATTCATTCATTCATTCTACCGACTTTGAACATTGTGAAAAAAAAGCAACTATAATTACAAAATTAACAATCAATTTATTCACATTGTATACAACAATTTTAACAAGAAATTTAACAATTATTACAAACTGCATAAAATATTTTATTAATATACAGACAAGACTCCGATTGGTAGCAAATCTACACATAACGAACAATGATAATCTAATTAAAATACAGATCTATATTTCGTTCCGTTTTTTATACTTTCCATGGCCTACTGGAACAATAAAAACGAAACGAAATAGGATCTGTATTTTAATCAGATTGGAACAATGATGGTAGTCTCGGTCACCCAGAACCCCCTAGTCTTCAACGTACGGAGGATATTGTTTGGATGATAGAGACTACAATGATTGATGCTTGTACGAGAGTTTCTGGATTACGAATTTACTCAAACTTGTTTGCCTTATTTTAACTTAAATATAACCCTTTATATACCCTTTGTTGTTTTAATGTATCAAATACATCAACAAGAAACTATGTGCTAAGTTTTGAGTTTCTGAATCCAAGATATATCTCATTAACGATGATTGAAAGTTGAGTAAATTCTTAATAATTGAAATTTGAGAATGTTTGGTGAACTCGGGACCAGGTCACTGACCAAGTAATTAGCAACTAGACGCCATTTCCAATTTAAGGTGTTCAAGGTCATATTTGTTTTAGATACTTTCAGAAAGCAATGAATTGATTTCTTTGTCGTGTAAAATTAAGAAATTATTTTTTAATCTTAATATTTTTTAATGATATAAAAAAAGTTACCGATAAAAAGCCGAAAATGAAACATAAAGTCGATTTTTTGTTTAAAATGTTGATTTTGTGCAGGAAATGTTGACATAAGAATGTAGAAACAAGAATCATTAGTTTAGAATGTTGTATTCGTGTCTAAAATGTTCAAACTTTAATGTAGAAACAAGAATCATAATATTGTCCCATTTGGTCTTCCATAGGTTCCCCCTTTCATAGTTTCCATATAAGAGAGAGAGAGAGAGAGAGAGAGAGAGAGAGAAAAATGGGGTTTAACGTCCACTCAACACAACTAGGTCATTTCGGGACTAACACATGGTTTAATTTTATTTCAATAATTCGCTTGCGCGTAGGGGTCTTTAGCAGTGGGAAGAAACCGGAGTGCCCGGAGGAAACCCACGAGGTTTAGAAGGCGCCTCTATCTCCATGCCACATACGCTCACACCACAGCCGCAAGCAAGAGGTGGCCGGCCAGCTAGAGAACGAAGCGCGGCATGTGATCCTATTGATTCATTATAAACAAGAAACGGGGTGTCTCTCTTTAAAAAGCTCCATGTATATGCAGGCCTACGTAATTTCGAGATGATGATGGCATTATGCATTGTCAACTGTCAAATGTATGTATACCTATGCTACATAATAGGTGAAAACGAACTATTGTATATTGTTATAAATGAAGAAGACAAACGTCTTAAAAAAACAGTAAGAAAATACGCAACGTGTAAGATGAGCAAAACCAGCTAGAGACCAACTCTAGACGATCGAGGGCTGTTCTAATATGTAGCAAGAAACAATATGCATGGGTTGAATGTACGATGTGGCGACCGGTATTCCATAGACACTCTTACGTCAGACAGAAGGCCCTTAATAATAATAATAATAATAATAATAATAATCGCGTCATTTTACAAGTGTAGCAAATTAGGCCTGAGGCCTTTTTCCAATTTGGCCCTTGGCACAGATCGTGCGAATGATTTCGATCATTACTGCAGGAAGAAACCGAAGAACTCGGGGGAAACCTGCCTGATCGGACGGGAGACCGAATATCCCTCTCACTTACACCGATAAAGTTCATGGCCTGAGCTGGGATTGAACCCTCGTTGCATTGGCGAGAAGCCGCCTCTCTATCGCCACGGCTATCCGACCAGCCCTTGGTGCTACACTAGCCAGCGTCTCGTCCACTTAGCCACCGCGACCCCCCCCCCTCATATTATATAATGGATGATAATGAAAGAAGATTTGTAAATAAGACAAACTAAACCGACCAAAACAGTACAATGAAGGTGACTGGTAATCTATTGTCAAAAGTTCTTGACTCATACATGTATATAATGAGGCTGCACGTAGCCTAGTCTTTTAATGGCGCTATGGAATATCATATGTTCACAAAATGTTTAATCTTCCGTTCACGTTAACAATACGCTACCATTTTGCGCTATATAAGTTCTAATCTCGAGCAAGTAGGCCTTTCCAGATAGGCCCACCAGGCAATGGAGGTCAGAAATAAGATCCGAAGTCAATCTCGCGAACTCATATATTATATCAACCGTATGTATCGCCTTATCTTTAACCAGCCACATGACACACCTTTCCGACGATTAAACACCAATTCCTCATCCCGCTTACAAGCACAGTCTGTGATCCTCCATCGATAATATTCTTTCAAACTTAAATTCCCCATTCAATTTAGCAAAGCACATCCTAGAACGTCCATAAATACATTCATTGCGGCTGTTCAAATTTAAATTCCCCATTTAAATGAAAAGGCACGCGTTCTGTAACGTTCCAACAATACTTTTACTTCTCGCCCGTCAAACACAGCATCCTCATTCAGTTTACGAAACACATTCTGGAACCTTCCATTAAAACATTCTTTCCCGCCGTTTTTCAAAGCACCAATTCCTCATTCAGTTTGGAAAGCACGTTCTGGAACTTTCCAATAGCACACGCTTTCCCGCCGTTCAGACGTCAACTTCTTCTTTCAAGTCGCTGACGTCACCACCGATAGGAGTCACCGGTAATTGACCTGCAGTACCACTACCTATTTCGGAGAAATCCGCCACCGGGGAAACTCTAGAAAAGAAATGAAGTTACCAATACAATATTATGAAAGTATGAGGAAATAAATGTGGACTAAAGTTGTTTTATATTGTAAACTCAACTTAGAATGTTTTTGTTAGACTAAAAAATATAGCAGGGGGGGGGGGGGGCTAGTGGTCCTGAGTGCCGCGTTTCGACCTCTAACTGGCCGGCCACCTCTGGCTTGCGGCTCTGATTTCGAACCCTGGTGTGAGCTCATGTGGCATGGAGATAGGAACGCCTTCTCAACCTCCCATTGCTAAAGACCCCTACACGCAAGCGAATTTTTGAACCATATGTTAGTCCCGAAATGACCTAGTTTTGTTGAGTGGACGTTAAACCTCATTCTCACTCTCCCTCACACAAAATACAGCAATAAAGCAATGAGATAGCCCCTTTTTCAGAGCTTTCGGTGAACAACGGAGCATTGTGACGCATTATTTATATGTGTGTGCGGGGAAGGTTGAGAGGGTCCCTCCTAGTACCGCCGAATTGATCCTCGAATTGATGTGTTAGCTATAGCTTTGACACAAAAAAAGCACCAACATACCTTTCCACATACCCGCCTTCGAGTACTTCCACGGCATTCCCGTAATCATCTTCTGAGATGGTATGAACAGCACCAAGGTCTCTTGAATAACGAATATTTCTGTGTCTTTGTTGAAGAACAAACAATTTAATGGCAGCTTGGTGTAGCCTTTGGGACACCTTTTTATCTTCAGACCTAGAACAATAAGAATACGTTCATATAATAATACCTTTCAGGGCCAGCGGAAGCAATTCTTAATTGGGGGGAGGGGGAAGGGGCTTCCATCCTAGATCGTTATGGGCGAGGGTCCAGGGGCCGCAATAAACTGGAGAAAAATGTACTTGCGGCCAAATTATTGAGGGGATGGGGGGCACTTCGTCGGGCCTGTACCATTTAAATTGACAATTTTTAGCAATGTCGTTAGTTTCTGAAATTGAAGAGTCCCAGGTGATGTCATTTAAGATTCCCCTTTCTTTGAAACGCCAACAGACGTGTTTCCAGACTGAGTCAAATTGCGACGGGTTAACGAATGTTATGGCGAGGATCTACAAGAATCGTTACGACCAGGATCTACAATAATCGTCATGACTAAGGTCTACAAGAACCGTTATGGTCGGGATGCATGGGAATCGATGTGGCCAGGTTCTACAAGAATCGTTACGGCCAGGATCTACAAGAATCGTTACGGCCAGGATCTACAAGAACCGTTACGGCCAGGATCTACAAGAATCGTTACGGCCAAGATCACCAAGAGTCGTTACGGCCAGGATCTACAAGAACCGTTATGGTCGGGATGCATTGGAATCGTTATGGCCAAGATCACCAAGAATCGTTACGACCAATTAAGATCACCAAGAATCGTTATGGCCACGATCTACAAGAATCGTCATGGTCAGAATCATACTGCACTCAGCGATCCACCTACGTCATACTTCGGGAGCTAGCTGTAGACAGGCCCACCTAAGTTTGGGATTGACCTTGATCTACAAGAATTCGTCTCTGCGGGGATCTTGGTGAATAATATCAAAATCAAGTTAATAAGGAGAGGCAACTTGCCTGTTGGATAAACCTATTGTTCTTCTATTTTCCTCCAGAATTCCTGAAAACTCAGTATGGTTTTGTTCAACTGACGACTGTTTCGTCTGGTAAGCCGAATCTTGACTTCTAAGAGGCTGCTTTGTGTCCGAGTCTACTTGCGTCAACGGTCGATGAGGCGAAGGACTAAAACTTTTGTTGAACGAAGAAAGAGCACTGTCGCTATCAGTTGTAGACAAGACGGATGTTGCCGGGGCTAGCGACCGCTTATTGCTTATCACTGACGCTGGTTCCGAGTGTGCTTCCCTTCGGATAACGGCGGGAGAATGTACATGTACTTTGACTGGTTCGGAAACAGAAGAACGTAAGATCGGATGAATACTATCCAAGTTTAATGGACGATCATAACCTTCGATATATTTATTCATTTCGTCGGTTTCATCATCCACACAAAAATCCGTTAAATCTTGACTCAAGAATTTTCGTAAAATTTCTAATCTGGCCATATCCATGTTGTCCTCGTGGCGTTCTCGATCCTCATACGACTTCCTCTTTTGGACATCATGGCGAGCTCGTCTGTGAGACACGAGTTTATATTTTTTATACCTGTCACTATCAGTACTGGAACCGCGTCGCATGTGGCGCTCTTCCCGACGGGAATCGTGGTGGGAACACGGTGGTTCTCGGCGATGTCGCCGTCGACGTTCCGGATCCGGACGACGGATACAACAGTCACAGTTCGCACAAAAACCTGGTAAACGATCGTCAAAGCTACGTGATTGGTAGTCATCATGTAGGTCGAGTCTGCGTTGTTGGTTGCGATGGTGATGATGATAGTCATGTTCCGACACGGATCGCTTACACCCGGAGCATTGATAATTGGCCTCCATTATTTTGATCTTCCGGGGTTCCAAATTGTGCAACCCCGAGGTTGGCACGTCCAAACTTTTGGATATTCTATGATAGCTCTCGAGAAATTCTTGTCTGAAACGTTCTTCTCTTTCGACGCACTGTAGTCTACCGACGGATCGTGTTTCGAGTAACTTTCTATGGTTGACGGACAGAAAATTCGGAGAGGGGCAAAGCCGATGTGACTCATCCTTGTCCAGTTTTGGAACAGCTTCATCTCCGTCAGCTTTGCTCTGAGTCTGCGCAACGATGACGTTGGGGTAAATATGATCCGTGGATGAAGACACGTAGCCATCGTTTATAGTCCCGCCCAGAGCATAATCATCAAACTGTGTTTCCTGGCGAACTAAATATGGTCCGGTGCTATGAGACCGTTTCATCCTGACATCTCTGTTTACTGATGCTGCAGTCGTCGGGTCGAGGGATGCCGACTTCCTCGGTACACCAGTGGTCGACTTCACCTTTAGATGGTCCAACAATAAACGACCGCCAACAATCTCGCCATTTTTATCGTCTGCCGGTTCTGACAGAAACGTGGCTGTATTCTGTATGAAGTCAGTCGCTACTGGAGTTGAGATGGACGATGTTCCAGCACCATTGTAGGACGCAAAGAAACGTTTAGCAATTTTCCTTCCTTCGTTTGCCGGCTGAAATCAAGAAAATATTTATCTTAAACCAAATGATCATAATGATCTGTGTTCTTGATGGACTAGTTACCATGGTGTCCCGTCGTCATTAGCTCAGTCGAAACACAGCAGTTACACGTGAAACCCCATTTCAGATACCGCAGGGCCCACAGTTAAATGACCACCCCGGGCACGTGAGAGGTGCTGGTAAATATATTATTTAATTCATCCCGTTTTATAGTCTGTATATTCGGCTCTAGATGACACCCGATTTGTTCTACGTCACAGCGCTATTCTGACCTCAATCTGTATTAATATGTCAGAGTGGCATAAGAGGGGTGGACCGAGAAGACGAGTGGCGTAGGACAGCGAGGGTGTGAGAAACGAGTGGCGATGGGGTGTGAAGCCAGTGGCGTAGGGCAGGGATGGTGTGAGAAACGAGTGGCGTAGGACAGTGACATGGTGTGAGAAACGAGTGGCGTAAAAAAAGGGATGGGCTGAGAAGGGGCCTGCTAGTATTTTGTTTTCGGGGTCCCTAAACGTATTTTGAGGGCCCTTAGTAGCCTTCAACTAACCCCGTGTTCGATGAATTGGTAGCCTTGTTATTTATACACATGTATAACGTGATTGGTACTCTAGAAATGTAATGAAATGGGGTTTAACGTTCCACTGTACATTGAGCTAATGAAGACGGGGTACTCTAGAAAGCAACATTTATACGCGTCTCAAGGGGGGGGGGGGCTCAAAGGTTCAACTCCGGGGCCCCTGTCCGCTTCTGACACAGGCCCGTAGCCAGGGGGTGGCACGGGGGGGGGGCAACTGCCCTCCCAATACTGAGTCTTTCCCCCCCCCCCAATATCACAAGAAAATTGGCCTTTACCGCAAAATTCATGCAGAAGCCCATGCTAGTTGGCCCTCCCGAAAACATCTTTGCCCCCCCCCCCAAAAAAAACAACTTCCTGGCTACGGGCCTGTTGTGCCATGCCTGATATGGTTAGTCTACTAATATACAGTGATAATGACTAGAGAATCCTAGTTGAAACGTCGCTCAGTAACAAGCAGAAATTGTAGTGCATAGAATTGTGACTTGTGCACTTCAGTCCAATAACTAAATGTCATTAAAACAATTAATTCTACTATTGGAATTGCAAAGAGTGGAGTCCGGGCAGACTTGACAATTTAACTACGTACCTCACAAACTGGGGTATACGGTGTTATCAGTATGGGTGGTATGTTGGTAAACTTTTGTAATGATTTTTCCACCGAGTAAATATCACTGGAGAAAGTTGTCTCATTCACGTCCGTTTTATCTTTCTCTGAAATATGGAACACCATATATGGAAATAGTGACGTCATTCACGTCTGCTTACTTCCCGACCTGTACACCTCAAAATCACGAATATTCAACAACACATGCATGAAAAAGGAGATTCAATTCGATTCTAGACAAAATAAGTCAACAAAAATTGTCATGCAAAAAGGGTTGAAAGAGAGAATTGCTATAAATAGAGGCACTAAATGAGATCAAAGAAGGCAGTTAATTATTCTTAGACTCTTAGTGCGACTATGTAGGCACTATTTCTGGCTCGGAATGTTTCAATTCCTTTTTTGGTTTTAGTGATTGATGTTAAACGATTTGAAAGACTTCCGCTTAATTACATTTCATGACGTGTACCGTCTGCGAAGGTCTTGACCTCGTCATAACTAACAGCCCCCATAACAGACGACACACAGAGTGGCTTATGACACTGGTCAACGTCATCGTATAACGGCCATGGTTGTCATGCCACTAGACTGAAATTCTTTTGAATAGTGTTTGGTTATCATTTTATGACATAAAATTGACCGAAGTTTAACGTCCTACTTTTCTGCACCAACTGTGCCAATGAAGAGGTTCATGCCCGATACAGTGTGCTACAAGGGAATATTTTGCCCGGACAGCCGCATTATGGCCTATTCTTTTTTTCGAATTCCAACCCTCAAGGCTTCTATTACGTGCACCCTTATTACGTGCACACTGGATGTCGGGTTTTTGTCCCATCCGAACGAATAGACACTGTTGCTTGCCACACCCACTGCCCTGGGGCCGGTTTCACGAAATTTTAACTAAGATAAAATTCAAATGTTAGTAATTTGATTGAATAATATTAGATTGATTTTAGTGCTAAGCCAATCAAAATTGAAGTATCGACTAAAATTTGGATTTTATCTTTAGTTAAAATTTCGTGAAACAGGGCCCTGTACTACTGATAAGGGACACAATGGTGGAAAACCCCCTTCTCACTCTTAGTTTTTTAAGATGCCGGCGCTTTCGTCAATATGCACACTATTTTTTAAAGCCCCAATAACACTCTTGTTGTAACTGAAAAATATGTCCCAATCTTTATTCTGGTCAACAATTTGTACTATTCTACAATATTTCAATAGATAAATGATACAATTTTCATCTTAACACACCTAATTTTAAAAATTGGAAAAGTCCAACTACATGCCGTAACATGGATTGAAAAGCCTTACGTAAGCACTTCCAAATGCAACTTGAATTTAAACATTTTTTCGAACCCTCCGGACAAGTAAGATAGGTAGTAATGGATAATTTACACAACAGGTAGGACACATAAGCGTCTTGTAGTTAGAATAAGGCTATTTTTTTCTGGACCTGTCAAGCCAGCAAGAGTGTTATTGTCCCTTTAAATATATTAAATTGCCTCGTTTTCGTTTACTCACTGTTATCTTTGTTCGTCGTCTTCTTTTTATTGGGTTCACAACATTTAAAATATTTGCCGCATTTTCTTCGGACGAGGTAAAAAATTCCAAACAAAGAAAGTACTGAGAGGATGACTATTAGACCAATCCAGATAGGTTCGCTCATCAAGATGTCACTGATTGATGACTGGGGTGTTAACACGACGATAGCCTGCGAACAGTTGAAACCTGTAAACAAAACAAATCATCAGATAATCGAACAGGAGAGAGAGAGAGAGAGAGAGAGAGAGAGAGAGATATTGGCCTCTCATTTTACGGCTGGCGTTTCCTCACAAGCATTCTAGATGAAATTATTCTGCGAATATGGCCTAATAGCGCAGTGACGTGGGAACCAGCCTGACGTCATTTAGAGCAGGTTATCTAGTCTAGACAGCTTGTCTCAAAATAAGAGAAGGGTTCCACGTCCACTAGACACAGACTAGGTAATTTCGGGACTAACATATGGTTCAATTTTATTTTAATAATTGGCTTGTGTGTAGCCAGGAAAGGACCAGAAGAAATCAGTCGAGGATGGACAGGCGACCCTACTCCTTGTCACGTACAAGCGTGAAATCGAAACTAGACCACTTGACTCAATGACTCAATGACAGACCTCATAATGCAATGCACACGCGCTAACCCCCCAACCTAACCCCCGCTAAAGACTTAAAATAAAATATATGGTTAAAAACAAACAACCTACCTTTAAATAAAGCCTGACATCTACAGGTGGGGGTACTGGCGCTGCCTGTACACTGTCCATTCCCATTACAAACAGATATAGAACATTCTTGTGACGTCATGTGACAATGTCTTCCCCAGTTTCCATGGTGACAGTCACATTGATAATTAGACGAATCGTGACGACACGTTCCACGATCACATGGTCCGAGTTCACACCACGTGACCTGACACAGTAATCCTACAGTAAATATTATGCCAATATATGTAAATATCAAGTTAGCTTCAAGTTCAATCTAATTAAAATACAGATCTATATTTCGTTTCGTTTTTTTATACTTTCGATGGCCTCGCTCATGTAGATCTAACAACTAACAGTGGGAGGTCACGTTCTATGACGTAGCAAACGACATTTGACCCTATAAGGTCAGTCATTCGATTAACCAATCAGAATCGTTGTTGCAAGTGGCCAACGTTTGCTTTGTTTTGATTTCTGTCGGAGTTCATGTCTACCCACAGTTCCGTGCAAGAGAGTTCAAACTCCCGATTCGACAGACAATTTGATTGGCTGACCCCTCATTTCAAGCTGAACGCGAGTTAAATAACAATCCTCCCAGATCCTAGAGTGTAGTAAAAAGTAAAACGAAATTTTGAACTATAAAAAACGAAACGAAATTGGATCTGTGTTTTAATCAGATTGCTTCAAGTTGCATCGTATAAGATTTAGACAAGAGCCGACCTTTCTTGCTACAATAGTTCGAAGATTGACAATGTGTAGTTTACGATGTAGCTAAGATTGTTTATTATCGTAGCAATGGTACTTGACGATCGCGACTAAATCTACTAACAGTGTGTTATGAGGGAAATTTTGCTGGGACAACGTTACTACGGCCTACTCTTATATGAAATTCCAACTGTGATGGGATCTTTTACGTGTACAAAAATGTGTACACGAGACGTCGGTTTTTCGTGCCCTCCGAACGTCCTGCATCACTGACAAAGGGAACCACCGAATGACTAGTAGACAGTTGTCCTTGTCGGGCCCTTCGTCCTGCCTCACGGACAAGAGAAACCACGCCAGAAATTCTGGATAAACTTTCTCGGCCAATGCAGGGATCGAACACCCCGACCCCCAGGCTAGCGAGCCAGCGTCTTACCCGCTTAGCCACGGTGGCCCCTCGCAGAGCATCACGGGAAGGTACCTACCTGTATAGAACTGTGAACAATGACATGTATATGCCGATGACGTTATATATTTGCACGTGCCATTATTTAAACACGTGTCTTCAACACAGGACTCTAGAACACCTTTAGATATTCCTTTTGTCGCTTCCAGAAAGTCTACGTCTGCAAAACAAAACATATTGAAAATGAATTAATGACTGACGAAATCTTGACCAGTGACGGATGCAATCTTGACTAGTGACTGACCAAATCTTTACCGTTGACCCACCAAATTTCGACCAGTGATTACTTTTTTGGGGGATGTTAAAATGCAGATTCATATTTTGTTTCGTTTGTTTCATGCTTTCGGTGGCCTCTACAACGTAAAGATCTGACCAGGGCCCTCATTCACGAAAAATTAAACTAAGATACAATCGAAATTTTAAGAAATACTGCAATTCGATTGGCTGACCACTAAAATCAATTTGCATATCCAATGAAGTTGCAGTATTTCTTAAAATTTCGGTTGTAACTTAGTTTCAGATTTCGCGAATAAGGGCCCTATTGTACTACGAGGTCGCGTTATGTGTCATGTGAACGGCTTTTGGCCCCATGCCGTCAGTGATTGGTTAATTAATCAGCGTTGACGTTTCTAGTAGTTTACACACACACGAACTCTCCACAACAGAGTGATTCCTCACATCCACTAGCATGACTGTAATATAACAACTCTTCCAAAAGAGAGAGAGCTACAGAGACAGAGAGAGCGACAGAGAGAGACAGAGACAGAGAGGGCGACAGAGACAGAGAGAGAGACAGAGACAGAGACAGACAGAGACAGACATAGAGAGACAGACAGAGACAGACATAGAGAGAGAGAGCGACAGAGACAGAGAGAGCGACAGAGAGAGACAGAGACAGAGAGAGCGACAGAGACAGACAGAGACAGACATAGAGAGACAGACAGAGACAGACATAGAGAGAGAGAGCGACAGAGAGAGAGAGGAACAGAGAGAGACAGAGACAGACATAGAGAGAAAGAGAGACAGAGACAGACATAGAGAGAAAGAGAGACAGAGACAGACATAGAGAGAAAGCGAGAGAGAGAGAGAGAGAGAGAGAAATGGGGTTTAACAGTCCGCTCGACACAAACTAGGTCATTTCGGGACTACCATATGATTTAATTTTATTTCAATAATTCGCTTGCGCGTAGGTGTCTTTAGCAGTGGGAGGAAACTTGAGGAGCTGGATAAAGCCCACGAGGTTGGACAGGCAACCCTACTCCTTGAATGTACAACCGGGGATTCGAAACCATGCCAGTTGACTCAATAGTAAATGCAGGAGGACTACACTACACGCAAAACAAAAACAAAAATTCTACAAGATAAACATGCTTTATTTGAAACTAAAGACTTACCTAATATGGCAGATACGTTTACAGTAAAGGCTTGATACAGACTAGTATGTCTGTTCTCTGAATAACGGATATCCAATTCAACTTGGTGAAACTCTGACACAATACTCAGAGATGTATCCCGATGGCTGGTTTCGTTGTTCTTAATGGCCTCACACAGATTAAGGAGCTGTTTGTAATACGGCTCACCAAACGATACATCAGTAACAACAAGCGTAGAGTTAATACAGCTACCATTGTATCTGAAGTCAAAAATAATTGATTTATAACAACAAATATGGCGGAGTTCTGGTAGGATGGCAATCGGATTAAAACACAGATCCTATTACGTTTCGGTATTTTTATAGTTCAAAGTTTCGTTTTACTTGTCTTCGTGTAGTGTATGCTATCGAAAGCATAAAAACGAAACGAAATAGGATCTGTATTTTTAATGAGATTGGTAGGAAGGAAACGATAATAAGGCAAGACAAAGATTGATTGTTTTAAGGTAGGTGCGAACAGTACTGGGAGTGGGATGGTTGGCCCCAAACCAGCAGTCCCAATACTAGAGGGGCCCTTAATTTAGTTATAAAAAAACAAATTTCGACCATATAATCATGTTGTATATGTTTGTAGCAAATAAATATATTATACTGTTACACAAATTGAATTTGTGTGAGTATATAAATATGGCGGGCAATAAACAGAATATGCCCCTAGTGGGCCAGCGTCTTACCCACTTAGCCACGTGATCCTTGACAAAGGGGAGGAAGGAAGGAGGTGATATAGGTAAAGGTTTGTCTACCTGTTTGAAGGTGTGTCTACCTGTTTAAAGGTGTGTCTACCTGTTTAAAGGTGTGTCTACCTGTTTAAAGGTGTGTCTACCTGTTTAAAGGTGTGTCTACCTGTTTGAAGGTTTGTCTACCTGTTTAAAGGTGTGTCTACCTGTTTAAAGGTGTGTCTCCCTGTTTAAAGGTGTGTCTACCTGTTTAAAGGTGTGTCTACCTGTTTAAAGGTGTGTCTACCTGTTTGAAGGTTTGTCTACCTGTTTAAAGGTGTGTCTACCTGTTTAAAGGTGTGTCTATTTGTTTAAAGGTGTGTCTACCTGTTTAAAGGTGTGTCTACCTGTTTAAAGGTTTGTCTTATGGAGGTGATATAAGTAAAGGTTTATCTACCTGTTTAAACCTGTAAAGGTGAAGGTCATTAATAGTTTATAACGTAAAGGGGCTGTTAGAAGTGTTTTATAACTGTAATCATCTATATGGTGATACGGATAGTTTAAACTGTATATTATTATATCATCTTCAACTTCTAACTCGTATCGTCTTGTCTTCAATACAGCACCACCGGAAGTATCAACTAGAGAAAAACATTCAAAATAATAGTGTTAAATTTTCCGGGACGAATGGATAAAGGTGAAGCAGGGTGTGGTGTGCGTGTATCCAGGGACGACAAGATTGATCTGTTATTGTTCTTAACCCTTTCCGGCCCGCCGGGACTCCTCTCATGTCCCATCCTATAGTGACTACAATGGCGAAATGCATGTGTATTATGGGCCTGAAAGGGTTAATGTTTAAGGTCCGCTTCCAACCAAAGGTGATATCGCAGACAAGTAAGTTGTCTCATTTTTATCATCTTAGCGCAGGCGTAGGGGTCGTTCCTGTGGGAGGAAACAGGAGTACCCGGAGCAAACCCACGAGGTTGAGAAACCGTTCCTATCTCAAAGCCACATACGCCCACACGCGGGATCGAAACCACAACCACTAGCCAGGGGTGACCAGTCAGCCAGAGGTGGAGACGCGACACTCTAGATCACCAGGTCATCCCCCATTGTTGTTCTGTCGTACTGGCTTGCTCGTGAGAATGTGGGGCTACGTTGTTTAACGTATGCGCTTTAGATATGAGGGTCTGTTTTTGAGCCAAGAGGTGTGGTTTTGATTGTGGATGTTACGCAAGATTTTCCGCCCCCACCTCCCCTATTCAGAGCTTCTAGATACCATTCAGCGCCATATTCATTGACCCACTGCGGCCCTTTTATTGCAAACCAGTTTCTTACCTGTCGCATAGGACCCTTTAAAGCCGTCTGTCCCCCTTAATTCCATGCCTCTGTACAATATCTTCATAATATTACCACTGGATATAAATTCTTTGCCCTCGATTGTCATGTTGCTAACACAAAGAACACTGCTACCGATATCCACCGCCACACTGCAGGCTAATTTATCGGACAAGACCGGCGGAATCAGAGACGTGAATTTTAACAGCACACGTGACCAAACCTCTCCAATGATAGTCGTAACACACTTCACTTCCGCCGCGAAAGGTAATCCGAAATTAAAGCTAGAAAAAATCCCTGATTCATTAGTCAACCGGAAGTTCGAACACATCTCCATATTCACCGCTTTCCACTGAACTTTGACCCCGGCTCTTCCTATGGAACCATCACTGACAAACCTCAAGTTCAGTTCGTCATCGGACGACAGGACGTGCCTGGGTTTAGTTAAATTCCCGCACAGTTTTATCGTCTGCTCGCTGTCGTTTATCATGAAATAATCGTACAAACAATCTACTTGATATTCCACGTCCAATTCAACAACAGTTAGTATTATACGACGGTTGTCTACTTTCAATTTCCAATAAAGGTCAAGGTTATTTTCATACACGCCGCCATATTGTTCGGGAACTGTTATTGCGCCTTGAGATGTGTTCATTGTTAATACTTGATGCTGGTTTGGTGAAACTGGATAACAGAAAAAAAAACCTTTAAAAATAATGATATCGCCATTTATATCTGATTATAAATAATAATTATAGTGTATATTTAAAATGCGCAAATTCCATGCAGGTATGCATGCTCAAGCGCCAAACACTATGCACACTATGTATCATTCACTATTTACACAACAGTATATTCGGTTTGTCACTTATATTATATACCCAGATGTAGCCCTGGACTCCCTGTTCACTTATTATCTCCGGTGGTAGAACTAGCCAATAACAGCTAATTACAAATCAAGCAATATTCGCTACTTACTGAGTGGCGCAGTGCATAAGATGGCTTGCTAAACTAGAGGCCCCGTGTTGGATCCCTGCAACATTAGCGCGCACGTACCTTGACAATTGAAATACGATGTGGGAGTAGACCGTAGCGCCGTTGTCCTGGGAACGTATATCCCACATAGCATGGACGTCTTCGTTAGCCTAGTCGAGTCAGAGCATCAATCAAAATCTTTACCCCCCCCCTCCTCCATTTCCTTTCATTACCTTACTCACTTTATCGAAGCCACCAAGTGACTGCGCGTGTGTGTCAAAAGATTAGGTGGAAACTTAGTGGCCATTGTTGAGTTTACGTCTGTTTACGAGAATGTTAATATTCTAGAACACTTCCAAAATACACTCAAACAGTACGTAGTTAGGCCTACCTGGGCACGGCTTTAGACAAATAAAGGGAAGTAATTGATTCTGACTTCTGGTAACTATAGTTACATTGGTGGGTATTAAAGTTGCATTGTTTATCATCTTCGTCTGCCAGGCCATCGACAACCTCGTGCTATCTAAAAGACATAAAACAAAATCCGATGACAAAAAAACATCAGAATTCTTAAAACAGGTTTCCATGGTTTCCATAACATACATCTTCTACGGACACAGCTCACCAAATATTCCTATGACGTCAAATGTAGGGCGAAAGTTATTTTTAGTCTTTCTCTTTCACCCCCTCCCCCACACTCCTGCATGGCTAGGGGCGCAACTCTTGGGGGGAAATACTGGATAATCAACCACAAAAAAATCCGTTTACGCATGAGCAATAGAACTTTACCCAGACTATGAGGTTCTAGCCACCACCAGTTTAGTTTCGTGGGATGTTCTGACTCTATGGCAACAGTTCTCGTGCGGACGTTCGGTTCCTATTGGATATATTACTCAACAGGTGATGACGTCATTATAGTCCCTATTCTTACGCACAAATTTAAGTTTTGAAAATTAAAGTTACATTATTCAAGATTAAGATAAGAACTAGCCATTCTTGCTATACTACTTCGAAAGTAGTTGATGTAAAATGAATAATTTCATTCAAATTATTCTATTGCAAGCGAAGATATTGGCATTTGAAGATTTGGCCGACGTGTGCAATAATTTCAACCACGGTCCTGGTTGATCAAAGCTAAGACTCGAAGCATCTAGGCGCGCCATATTTGATTTATCACTGAAAAGTTTTAATCTGTTTAATATCGGAGCAATCTGATGCCATCCAAGGTTGATTAAGGCCTGGATCAGTTAATTAATGTCTAATTAATACTTAAGAAAACATTTCATGCCCAAATAAAGACCTGCACTGGGAAGATTTAGCTCTTGAATAATGCATGTTTAAACTAAATGGATTTTTAAAGTTCTACTCTTCTGCAACAACCGGGCTAATGGAGACGGGGCCATGAATTGTGTCGTAGGGACATTTTGCAGCGCATTTTCTTATCAGACCATCCAGGCGGGGGGGGGGTGGAATGGCCTAGTGGTCTAGAGTGCCGCGCTTCGACCTCTAACTGACCGGCCACCTCTGGCTTGCGGCTGTGGTTTTGAGCCCTGGTGTGAGCGTATGTGGCATGGAGATAGGGGCGCCCTCTAAACCTCGTGGGTTTCCTCCGGGCACTCCGGTTTCCTCCCACTGCTAAAGACCCCTACGCGCAAGCGAATTATTGAAATAAAAATTGAAAACCAAACATTAGTCCCAAAATGACCTAGTTTGTGTCGACTGGACGTTAAACTCCATCCCTCTCTCTCTCTCTCTCTCTCTCTCTCAGATCATCCAACATGCGTCTCGAACAAATCGAAAC
Organism: Patella pellucida; assembly: GCA_917208275.1. Taxonomy (NCBI): domain Eukaryota; kingdom Metazoa; phylum Mollusca; class Gastropoda; family Patellidae; genus Patella; species Patella pellucida. Next base: position 5,557,404 of record OU795039.1, on the reverse strand, counting down.
CTCACAGCATAATCATGAGGCACCCCGGTGTACCGAATCCTAATCCCGTAACTCTCAATATAAAACCAAAGTTCCAGACTATCTTTGATTCTACGATGTTTTGAATTGGCAAATTAACTTCGCAATTCTTAGACTCGCTGATACCAACTTCCTATCTGTCCGCAATACATTTGTGGTGTCTAAATCCAATAGTTTTAGAGATATTGCAATTTTTGATCGACGGCCGCCATCTTGGATTTGACCACGCCCCCTGTCCTTAGATTCTATGATGTTTTGAATTGGCGAATTAGGATATTGTCAATACCTTCTGAGAGTGTAAATATTGAGTTTTGCAATCATTGCCAATAGTTACCTGACGATTTGACTTCAATCCATATATGGTAGGCACCGTCTCTTAAAACTAATAAAATAAAAATCAAGAATTAAACGATGCATTTTAGCTTAAAAAAACAGCTCAGTTTTTTGACTGATCACGTCCCGAAATAAAAACTCTGCATTAAGGATACTGTATATAGAATTTAGATAAATAGCTGACCTTTCTCGCTATAATAGTTTAAAAATAGATAATGAAAAATGGATATATTATTGAAAATGACAGCCAAGCTACTTTATTCGAAATGTGAAGTTGTAACTATTTGAAGAATAGCGTGGTATTTATTTTGATTGATGGCTAAGACATTTTAAGCCCTAACGATTTTAGTCGAAAACATTTTGTATACTTCGAGAATTTTGAGGGAGGAGATATTGTGCTTTAATTTGATGGAATTGAAAAAGTTTATTTACTTTTTGTTTTTGTTTGTGTGACAGATTACAAAACAATGTACATATTTTTGGATATGGTGGCCATTGGGGACAGAGATCTATACTAGAAGTATGAAGTAGATGGATCTATGTGTGCCAAATGAGGTTTGCTTTGATGAAACCGACTAGTGCAGAAAAGGATGACCGTTAAGGCCTGGTTTTGTTTTCTTCGCCTTTCTGTTTACTATTGATTACCTTTGTTTTGATATAAGTCAATATGTTTACATATGTTTACATGTGTGTTTCTATTAGTTATGCAATAAGTTTACCTATGTTTACCTGTATGTACCTGTGTTTTTCTATTAGTTAATGTGTTTACCTGTGTTTTTCTATTAGTTAATGTGTTTACCTGTGTTTTTTCTATAAGTTAATGTGTTTACTTATGTTTTTCTATTAGTTAATGTGTTTACTTGTATTTACCTATGTTCTGTGTTTACCTATGTTTACCCGTGTTTACTTGTGTTTGCCTGTGTTTGCCTATGTTTGCCTGTGTTTGCCTATGTTTACCTGTGTTTACCTATGTTCACCTATGTTTACCCGTGTTTACCTGTGTTTACCTGTGTTACCTGTGTTTACCTATGTTTACCCGTGTTTACTTGTGTTTACCTGTGTTTGCATGTGTTTACCCGTGTTTACCTATGTTTACCTGTGTTTACCTATGTTTACCTATGTTTGCATGTGTTTACCCGTGTTTACCTATGTTTACCTGTGTTTACCTGTGTTTACCCGTGTTTGCCCCTGTTTACCTCTGTTTACCTCTGTTTGTCTATGTTTACCTGTGGTTACCTGTATTTACCTGTGTTTGCCTATTATTTAATATGTTTACCTGTGTTTACATGTGTTTACCTGTGTTTGCTATTATTTAATATGTTTACCTCTGGTTACCTGTGTTTACCTGTGTTTGCCTATTATTTAATATGTTTACCTGTACTTACCTGTGTTTGCTATTATTTAATATGTTTACCTGTGTTTACCTGTGTTTACCTGTGTTTACCTGTGTTTGCTATTATTTAATATGTTTACCTGTGTTTACCTGTGGTTACCTGTGTTTACCTGTGTTTGCTATTATTTAATATGTTTACCTGTGGTTACCTGTGTTTACCTGTGTTTGCTATTATTTAATATGTTTACCTGTGTTTACCTGTGTTTACCTGTGTTTACCTGTGTTTACCTGTGTTTACCTGTATTTACCTGTGTTTACCTGTGTTTACCTGTGTTTACCTGTGTTTACCTGTGTTTACCTGTGTTTGCTATTATTTAATATGTTTACCTGTGTTTACCTGTGGTTACCTGTGTTTACCTGTGTTTGCTATTATTTAATATGTTTACCTGTGGTTACCTGTGTTTACCTGTGTTTGCTATTATTTAATATGTTTACCTGTATTTAAATAAACTGTAGCACCTAGAAATCGTTCAGCTGTGGTCAATGGTTTCCACAATTCGCCATTTTCTTTTTGGCAGACTTGTCTGGCATCTTCTAATGACATCCTGTTTTGATGAATAACTAATAAACCTCTGTCGCTAGGTAATGAGGAAGATTCACACCTGTCCACACCTGCCCAATGATAAATACCTTTAATCTATATAATTACAGCTAATTATGTCTGGTTAATTTGTGTTTTACGAGTTTGAAAACAGTTTTCTTTTCAGTTTATTCCAGTATATCAAAAGAAAACATTGGACACAACTTCCAGTTACATAATTGAACTTGGCTAGAGAATCAATCAACACAGGATCTGGAGAGAGAGGGAGAGAGAGAGAGAGAGAGAGAGAGAGAGAGAGAGAGAGAGACAGAGAGAGAGAGACAGAGAGAGAGAGAGAATTGGAGTTAAAGGTCCACTCGACACAAACTAGATCATTTTGGGATTAACATATGGTTTAATTTTATTTCAATAATTCGCTTGCGCGTAGGGGTCTTTCGCACTAGGAGGAAACCGATCTGGAGAGAGATAGAGAGAGAGACTGGGAGAGAGGGAGAGAGAGAGACTGAGAGAGAGAGAATTGGAGTTTAAGGTCCACTCGACACAAACTAGATTATTTTGGGACTAACACATAGTTTAATTTTATTTCAAGAATCTGCTTGAGCATTGGGGTCTTTAGCAGTTGCAGTAAACCGGAGGAGACAACACAAGAAGTTGGACAGGCGACAATACTCCTGGTCGAGGACAACCAGGGAGTCGATACAACGCCAGATTATTTCACATTATGTAGAGATTATTTTAACCTACCTTTTATAGCAGACACTTGAAGTTTAAAACCGCGAAATTTTCGCGAGTTATCCGTCATAAATCTCATATAAACAATGTTACTGGATAACCTCTGATTTAAAAGTTTAGACTTGTCTGTCCAGTCACCACAAAGTTTCACTGTTGAATTGTCTTGTAGGTTGAATGGCGTCACGCTGACAGACAAATAATCATATGTACATCTAAAAATGGAAAATGTTCAAATTAATGACAAAACGAAAAAATAGAAAAATGGAAATTGGTCATGAAGAAAAAGGGAGGGTTCAAGAAATGCGAACCATTACCATCATGAACCTGGAGTTTGGCTTGAATGATAATAATAATAATTATAATAATAATAATAATAATAAGGATTCTTATATTGCGCTAAACCAAAGTGTCTGCTCAAAGCGCTAACACAATATGCAGATCAAGTAACACAATATGCTTAACGCGACCATTATTGAAAATTTGTATCAAGGATGCGATTAAAAGCAATAAAAATCCCAAATGAAAACCGTTTAAAGCCTGCTTTGTTCAGTTGTGGCCATTAATTTTCACAGAAGAGAGTAAAAATAACGCCAGCAACCACTGGACCCCGTATAGTTCTAGCACCACTGAGTAACCACTAGTCCCCGTATAGTGATAGCATCAATAACTAGTGCTGGTACAACCGAATTAAATTATTTTTAAAAAATCATAGAAGAGCAGAATAAAACAGTTATTAAGAGGTTTAACTTGTTAATTATGTAAATTCCTCAAATGAGAATTGATATAAAAAAATTGAAAAAGGTAAGCATATCCCGTCCTAATTGTACCTCAATGTCCTTCATTACGTAGGGATAAACTGGCGTGTCCGTTTGGGCCTGGACTTGTGGAGTTGGGATGGCCTAGTGGTCTAGAGTTCCGCGCTTCGACTTCTAGCTGGCCGCCACCTCTGGCTTTCGGCTGTGGTTTCGAGCCCTGGTGTGACCGTATGTGACACGGGGATAGGGGCGCCTTCTCAACCTCGTTGGTTTCCTCCTGGTACTCAGGTTTCCTCCCACTGCTAAAGACCCCTAAACCATATGTTAGTCCCGAAATGACCTGGTTGTGTTGATTGCACGTTAAACCCCATCTCTTTCTCTGTGTGTGTCTTCCGCTCTCTCTCTCTCTCTCTCTCTCTCTGGGCCAGACTTTTGGACAGAGACTGTAACGTACGTTCAACACAAATTGGTTTATTTTAGGACTATTCTTATTTCAATAATTCACACGCATCTTTAGCAGTGGGAGACGAACACCAACGAGGTAGGGAATGTTATCCAAATTTTTGACTCGTCTCGTACAGTTGTCGGAGAAATGCCGCGACACTCGACTCAAATACAGAACGAGGGAAGGGGGGCTCTGATGATTTAACGCGTGTGGATGGAAGTATAAGGTCTGTCATTAAGTCAAGTGTCTCTTCCTGTCCCTTCCTGCCTCTTCCTGTCCCATCCTGCCTCTTCCTGCCCCTTCCTGCCTCTTCCTGTCCCTTCCTGCCTCTTCCTGTCCCTTCCTGCCTCTTCCTGCCCCTTCCCGCCTCTTCCTGTCCCTTCCTGCCTCTTCCTGCCCCTTCCTGCCTCTTCCTGTCCCTTCCTGCCTCTTCCTGCCCCTTCCCGCCTCTTCCTGCCCCTTCCTGCCCCTTCCTGCCCCTTCCTGCCTCTTCCTGTCCCTTCCTGCCCCCTACCGCCTCTTTCCGCCCCTTCCTGGCAAGTGTCGGACTGATACCGCAATAGTTGACTCAATTTCAGACGTTACAATACCGTACCGAGAGCCCCCACCCCCACACAACACGCACCACTGTACCAGACGTTACAACACCGAGAATTCACACGCACACAACACGCACCACAAAACACGACAATGAAGTACTTACCCCACAGACGGTTCCACGTAGAAATCATTAAACTCAACAACCAAGTGCAGGCTAGGTGGCGCTGTTACAACCACGTGACAATCAAGAAATTGTGAATAATTATTGGGGTAGTTTGGACTGTGTATTTCTACACTGCTCGTTACGTCATCGAGGTGAATGTTCTGATCACAGTCCTTAGGCACGTCTAAAATTGGAAGAAATCCTGAAACAGATAGGACGGGAAAACGAATATGTGAGAGAGAGATAGAAATAGGGTTTAAGGTCCATTCAACACAACTAGGTCATTTCGGGACTAACTAATGGTTTTAATTTTATTTCAACAATTAGCTTGCGCGTAGGGTTCTTCAGCAGTGGTAGGAAACCGGAGTGCCAGGAGGAAACCCACGAGTTTGAGAAGGCGCCCCTATCTTCATGCCACATACGCTCACACCAGGGCTCGAAACCACAGCTGCAAGTCAGAGGTGACCGGCCAGCTAGAGGTCGAAGCGCGGCACTCTAGACCACTAGGCCACCCCAACCCTCCTTTTCTTGATTTGACACTTACCCGTGGTGTAACACTGACAGATATAGAAATTATTTACAGCACAATCTCGATCATTCCACATATACCGATCAACAAGTTCCGATTCCTTCCCGGAATGGCGAAAAGATCTCCGTAGTTCTACACAATCTTCATTGGACAGACCGTCATCGCTTGGCTGACTCTTACTCCCATGACCGTCAGACCAACCTTTAAACCAATCTGGAATTTAAAAGAAAAATATAGCTGGTGCATTTGTAATCAGCCATTTGATTAACCAATCAGCGTTGATGTGCTAGAGGGATACCCACAGTGTCGTGCACCGCATCGTTTCATTGGCTAATCCCTCACACCAACAAGAACGCGGGTTATATAACAACTCTTCCAGATCCTATAGTACTAAAGATAAGTAAAACGAATTTTAAACTATAAAAAATGAAACGTAATAGGATCACTGTGTTTTAATCGGACTAGCGTTTAGATGAATTCTAATAACTTACCAGCATAGGTGACCTTTGAACCTCTCGTCCAGTAGAAATCTGATTCGTATTGAATATCGTTGGCACCGATCCAAAATGATGACGTTTGGTCGGAACAATTACTAAAATAAAAACACAGCGATAAAAGAGAGAGAGAGAGAGAGAGAGAGAGATGGGTTTTAACGTCCACTCAACACAACTAGGTCATTTCGGGACTTAACATATGGTTTAATTTGTTATCAATCATTCGCTTGCGCGTAGGGATCTTTTAGCAGTGGAAGGAAACCGGGGTGCCCGGAGGAAACCCACGAGGTTGAGAAGGCGCCCCTATCTCCATGCTACATAAGCTCAAACCAGGGCGCAAAACCATAGCCGCAAGCCAGAGGTGCCTGGCCGGCTAATAATAATAATAATAATAATAATCGCGCCATTTTACAAGGGTAGCAAATTAGGCTAGAGGTCGTAGCGAGACACTCTAGACCTTTAGCCCCCCCCCACCCCCTGACTTTTAAGTAAACGCCGAACTTTTATAATGTCGCAGGGTTAATACTTATATAAATATTGCGCTAGCGTATTTTATTTTTGTATGTTGAGGCACCATTGAACGTGTGGTCTACTATGGAATTTGCGATCTAAACACATACACATGTAAATGTGTTTATTCCACAAGTCTACCCTATACTATGTTGCCTGGTCGTTCGGGGGAGGGGGGGGGCGAAAAACCGAGGTCCTGTGTACACATTGGCATGCACGTAAAAGATCCTTTGACAGTTGGAATTCTATATAAGAGTAGGCCGTGGTGCCGCTGTCAGGGCAAAATTTCCCTCATAGCACGCCGTATGGCGTATGCCCGTCTTCCATTAGCCCAGTTTAGGAGCAGAACAGTAGGACGTTAAACCCCAGTTGATCGTCCTACTTTTCTACCACACGTCTGCACACACGTCATGCGGTGTGCGAAGAGGTAACTTCTGATCGTATCCACGAACTGCTTTTTCGAATTCCTATGCACACGTGATGTGGGAGGTCTATTGGATTAAATTGTAAGTGCTATGGTTTCGATTCGCGGCTTATAGGCCTACATGGCAAGGCGAAGCCCCCCCCCCCTCCCCCGCCAATTATTGGTAAAGGATCCTACACGAATTTTTGAAATAAAATTGATTCATATATAAAGACCCGAAGTAGTTCCTTTATGAACTGTCTCTGAGCGAACGATGTCTCGCTAACAGTTCCTCACGGGCCTTATTATCAACTAGTATGAAAATAAGGCTTTTCTCCATCTCGGTTCTAAGGCTATTTTAGATCCTTACCGTTTACTTTGCACCGTGATTCTTCTTTGATCGCCAAAAGAAAACATTTCCTGACACAACCGACACAAAATTATAATAATTCAACACTATTTTCATGTAGAATTCGACGTTAGAAAAAGATAAACAAAATCGTTCAAATCTGGCCGCCATGTTTGTTAACTAACGTCAGCGCAGACCGGTCTTTTTCTAACATCGAATTCTACGCGAAAATAGTGTTGGTTTATTATAAATTTGTCTCGGTTGTGTCAGGAAATGATTTCTTTTGGTGATCAAAAAAGTTTCACGGTGCAAAATAGACGGTAAGGATCTAAAAAAGCCTTAGAACCGAGATGGGGTAAAGCTTTATTTTCATACTAGTTGATAATAAGGCCCGTGAGGAACTGTTAGCGAGACATCGTTCGCTCAGAGACAGTTCATGAAGGAACTAGACCCGAAGGGACCTAGTTTATGTCGAATGGACGTTAAACCCCATTCCTCTCTATTCAATGCGTACATTGCGCGCCAGTAACTAACGTGACGAAAATTAAATGGTAGCTGGCTTTTGGGGTTTTTTTTTACTTCTCCGCAGGTAGCGTTTCTCAGATGTTCAGAATGCTGAACGAATAGACGGGTGTCCTGGCCTGCGCACATTATGTCTACATCGTTACCCGGAACGAATAGACGGATGGCCTGACCACTACACAGTACACCGGTCATCTGAACAACTAGACAGATGGCCTGGCCTGTGGGTTTGATCGGGATTTTCCCACATAGGACTGCAATGGCCCGTGCACCAATTAGTCTATTATCTTTTAGTGACATTAAGCGATCGGGAAACACATTGGGAACGTCATGCTTTAGAATAATCTAGTGATTGTATCCCATTGACACTGTGTTCTGTTAGTTGTGTATATATTGCGGCTACCTTGACCTTGCTTGTGATATATAAAATTTAAAATAACAATACCCACCTTTTCAAAAGTTGTTTATTTACAACTTCTTGTTGTTTGACATTTAATACAGACATCAGGTGCCCACCACGTGATCGACAGTCGCGCTCACTTTCCCGCCAAGAACGTGCCTGGTACACAATCTCAAAACACGTGTTATCTTTATTTAGCACACTATTCGCGCACGCGCTATTATTCTCCAAACTGATCGTCTGCCATTCTAAACTAAATCCTTTCCTAGTATTGACATCGTCGCTCACGAAACGTAACGTCACTTCCGCTTTATAAGATCTGATAGTCAGAAAATCTTCTTGGCCACTCCAGTCCCCACAGATTCTCTGTGTTTGATCGTTAATCGCCAGTTCCAAGTAATCCTTATTGCATTCGGCCCCTATTTGTCGGCGTTCGTCATTGTCAGATTCCGTTTGGAACTTTGAGAATTTTAACACTATTCCATCCGAGGCGTCGTCGACGGTAATATTGTAATAGCAGTCCTCATTATTAGCATAGTTTTGTGAATAATTCGTGCTCGCTAAAACGCCATGGTTCGTAGTAAACGTTTGATTTTCACACATTTCCTGTCCGCGGTACCGCAAGCTAAATCCGCTATTCCGAACTAAAGACTCCGAAACGAATGTAACAGATAGTTCCGAAGATGTTGACTGGAACTGGAATTCTTTCTCTTCGTGAAATCGTTCTCCTGCGCACCATTTTCGTGACGTATTAGCCACGTGATCGGTGATTATTAAGGCATCAAGACAGTTATTGGGTTCGAGGCTAAGGCTTGTTATTGTCACAAAAACCCTGAAATTCACCGGAAGTAGGATGTGAGTTACACAATGGCGGCGATTGACGGGCAGGTAGTCCGACGGATAGGTCGGACTTGTAACTGTTCCGTTTATATCACGTAGCGTGACGTCACATCCTGAAACAAACAAGTACATCTTTATTATAAACCTTTCATAAAACAAAACTGGGAGTTTCAGAGAATAACTTATGAGTAACCAACTGAAAGATCTTCAGATAATATATATATCCAGAAATATTACGCAACCGTAAAGCTGCACACAAACTGATTTCAACACTGGATATATTGTATATCTCTACGGATACTTAAATCATGACCGTGAATTCGTAAATGGCCGTTTTCGACGGACTGTAAACATAGCAGTGAATTCGTAAATGGGGGAGAGAGAGAGGGAGAGAGGAAGAGAGAGAGGGGGAGAGAGGGAGAGAGAGAGAGAGAGAGAAATGGGGTTAACGTCCACTCGACACAAACTAGGTCATTTTGGGACTAACGTAGGGTTTTCAATTTTTATTTCAATAATTCGCCTGCGCACAGGGGTCTTAAGCAGTGGGAGGGAACCGGAGTGTTCCATGTCACATACGCTCACACTAGGGCTCGAAACCACAGCCGCAAGCCAGAGGTGACGGGCCAGCTAGAGGTCGAAGCGCGGCACTCTAGACCACAAGGCCATCCCAACCCCCATTCGTAAATGGTCTTTTACGACCGACCTGACTGAGAAGACCTAAATGGACGAGATCGGTGGACTAAAAATATGTAATATGTGCGACGGACTACAAACGTGACAAGAAAACGTAAATGACCGCGTCGGGATGGCCTAGTGGTCTAGAGTACCGCGCTTCGATCTCTAGCTGGCCGGTCACCTCTGGCTTGCGGCTGCAGTTTCGAGCCGTAGTATGAGCGTATGAGACATGGAGATAGGAACGCCTTCTCAATCTCGTGGGTTTCCTCCTGGCACTCCGGCTTCCTCCCACTGCTAAAGACTCTTACGCGCATGCGGATTATTGAAATAAAAAAAATTGAAAACCATACTTAAGTCCCAAAATGACCTAGTTTGTGTCGAGTGGGCGTTAAACCCCATTTCTCTCTCTCTCTCTCTTTCGAACTTTAAAACATTTCAGTTTAAAGTTCGATACTCTTCGAAAACTGCGGTCACGCATAGCGTATTTCAACCCAGAAAATTTCCCTCTTAAAGACCATAGAATTGATTCCTGGGGAATTTACTCACCAAAAAGATTGTTTGTGTAATAAAAAAGTTGAAATGCTGATCCACTGGTGTTGGTCCCATTCGATACAAATTTGACTGTGGCCATGTTGCTTTGTGTGGTATAACTGTACCGTGTTGTGTTATACACCCCACATAATCTTCCCGATGTCTGGTTGTCGGGAGCAACTTCTACATAATTCAAACATTCGCCATTTAATGAGTCCGCCATCTTTAATATATTTATCTAAAATGAAATAAAATAGTCGTTGATTACAAGTAGGAACGAACGGGGGGGGGGGGGCAGCGAGTCGCGAACGAGCCCGGTCAAAGACAAGAGAATTCACACTGGAGTCAATGAGAAAATGAATCGTGTATTGTGGTCGATTCCGTGTCACTCGGTAGACTGGATAACCTGCTCTTAATACGTCAGAATCGCTCCTACGTCACTCCTTTTCTGACTTGAAGTTAGACTGGATAACCTGCTCTAAATGACGTCAGCCTGGTTCCTACGTCACTGCGCTATTCTGACTTCAATATATGCAAGTCAGAAAAGGAGTGACGTAGGAGCGATTCTGACGTATTAGAGCAGGTTATCCAGTCTAACTTGAAGTCAGAATAGCGCAGTAACGTAGGAACCAGTCTGACGTCATTTAGAGCAGGTTATCCAGTCTAGTCACTCGGTTGCAATTTCGTGAATTCGGGATGTTCATGGTGACAAAATTATGTCATGTTATCGAATTATTTCCCTGATAATGGGATGTTTGATGATTTACTAGCAGATAAACGAGGGTTATCTAAATGGGAAACCATCTCACCTACTACTCATGGATTAAAGAGAGGGGGAGAGATGGGGTTTAACGTCCACTCGACACAAACTAGGTCATTTCGGGCCTGACATGGTTTAATTTTATTTCACTAATAAATTCGCTTGCTCGTAGGGGTCTTTAGCAGGGGGGGGGGGGACGGGGGACCCGCAGAAAACCCACGAGGCTGAACATGCAACCCTTCTCATTGGCACGTACAACTGGGCATTCGAACCACGCCAGTAGACTCAATGAAAGGTTTTATGAATGGTTTAACCATTCGACCCCCCCCCCCCTCCTGGATTAAGCCAATCTGAATAAACTACAGATCTATATTTCGTTTCGTTTGTTTATACTTTTGATAGCCTACATGAAGATCTGACAAGTCATAGTGGGATTTTCGTCAGAGGTTAAACGAGCGGCTTTTGACCCTATGACGTCAGGCGTTGATTAATCAATCAGCGTTGACGTTTCTAGTGATTCACCCACAGTTCCGTGAATCAAGAACACGCCGTAACAGATCATTTCATTGGCTTCCCCCTCACATCATTCAGAACACGTCAATGATAACAAGTCTTCCATATCCTAGTGTAGTAAAGACAAGTAAAACGAAATTTTGAACTATAAAAAACAAAACGCAATAGGATCTGTGTTTTAATAAGATTGGTATTAACACTTTCTCCCGAATTATGACCGAGTATAAATTCCGTCAAATGTTGACCGAGTATACATCCAGTAGACATGGTACAAGGGTTAATCAGCGAAATGGATGTATGAGATGTGTTGTTGACGTTTGGGAAAGTAGACGAAGGGAAATGTGTAGGGAGTGATAGTTAGATGTATTATGAATGGTTAGAGTGGCTGTGGTGTTACGGTGAAATACTATGCCGCCACCGTAACAACACAACTTTATGATTTGTTAGACAGGAGTGATGTAATAAGTCCGACAATAATAAATAACATATTTCTGATTTTATTGTCGTCTTTTACCACTTGCACTGGTTGTACGCCATTTTGAAACTAGCTGACGAAGACAGCTCGGGCGGCGATTGTTCGACTCCGGACTGCTCTGTCAGTCGTATCATGTCACTCGATATTCACTCGGTAATTCACGGAATTCCACGATAAAAAACACGGTAATATCGTGTTTCATCAAACCTCCGCGATGCGCGTACTGTATGTTTTAACCTTGACTTATTACTCAGTGATAAGCCTCCGCTTCAAAAAGAGTTCTCGCCTTTTTATTATTAGTATAATGACTTTGTCATGTGCGGCAGGTTAGTTTGCTTCTAAAAACACTGTTTAACGTTCCAAAAAATACAAAAGTAATTTTCTACCAGACAACCATGGTTCTATTCACCGAGACTAGATACTTTCTCTCGGTGTAAGGATATTATCGCTATGAATAAGTTCATACACTGTTGAGAAAATAATCCCGTTGGTTTGCTTAGCAACAATTTGAGCATGAATCAACACTGTACTGAAAATTCTGTGCGTTATAAATATGAACGGTCTTCAAACATTCGGTTTATAATTAGCGATACACAGGTACAGTGGCAAGTGTTATGCTTAACAGACCTATTACCGCAAAAGTACCTACGCGCGAAATCCCAGATTTTGGTACATGTAAAACAAAAAAAATAGTGCCCGTGAGCGTGCCAGTAATAGAAAAACTAAGAGTTCGCGCATAAAAAATGCACGAACGTACCAGACGCGATGTCATCTAGTCCCGAAATGACCTAGTTTGTGTCGAGTGGACGTTAAACCTCATTTCTCCCTCTATCTCTCTTTCATATAATTCTGTAAAGTATCAATGACTTTTAATTTCAAATTGAAAATGTTAATACCCCTTTAATTAAAGTTACATTATTCAAGATATAGATAAGAACTAGCCATTCTTGCTATAATAGTTCGAAAGTAGGTGATGTAAAATGAATAATTTGAAAATTGCATTCAAATTACTCTATTGCAAGCGAAGATATTGGCATTTGAAGATTGGGCCGATGTGTGCAATAATTTCAACCACGGTCCTGGTTGATCAAAGCTAAGACTTGAAGCGTCTGGAACCGCCATATTTGATTTATCACTGAAACGTTTTAATCTGTTTAATATCGGAGCAATCTGATGCCATCCAAAGTTGATTAAGGCTTGGGTCAGTTAATTAATGTCTAATTAATACTTTAGAAAACATTTCATGCCCAAATAAAGACCTTCACTAGGCAGATTCAGCTCTTGAATAATGCATGTTTAAAGAATAGTAGCCCCTCAAACCAGTAGAAATAGATGAAGTCATTGGTACTATTCTACAGATTTCTACTTTTCCACAGATCCCAGTTTAGATGTCGTTCTGTCACTAGCTTCCAGCTACTACGGACCTTTTTGTACGAGTGTTGTTGTCAGGGGCCGCGGAGCCGGGGGGGGCTAAGGGGGCTTTAGCCCCGGCAATAATTTTTAATATTGAAAAATAAAATGTCGCCAAAACCTCAAAAAGCGAAAAAAGGTTATGGGGGGGGGGGGGAAGGGTGCTTAGTGGGGGCGGCCACATTGCGTGAGTTATTGTCAGTAGCCCCGCGGCCTTTGGTTGTTGTCGCTGTCCTTTGCTAATTAAAGGATAATGGTAATAGGATGATGTTCCTTTAATTGAAGTAGGCTAGTAACATGATCATATTGATAGTCAGATCGTGGCTAATTACCCGACACGTTAATGGCAAATTCAGGTAGGTAATAGGATTATCTAGAATATTCCCATCTCTAATCGCATCTGTAATCAGAGTTTATTATCGGCTCCAGACAAACTGTAATATCACGCGGTTCATCTTTTTATATATCATAAAGGTTAAATATCTCCTGATGTCGGTGCCATGGAAACACGAGGACGGGATAATGGTTGAAATATCTTGGGATTGACTCCACGTGACTATCTAACAGTAATTATAAATGTGCACATTATTCTTTATCTAACAACAAGTTTTGCTCCCTTCCTTTCTCAGAGGGTGTGGTCACGGAGATACAACACAGAGAGAGAGAGAGAGGGAGAGAGAGAGAGAGAGGGGGGAGATGGAGTTTAACGTTCACTCGACACAAACTAGGTTAATTTGGGACTAACGTATGGTTTTCAATTTTTATTTTAAAGCCCCAATACCACTCTTGTTGTAACTGAATAATATGTTCCAATCTTTATTCTGGTCAACAATTTGTACTATTTTACAATATATCAATTAAAAAATGATACAAATTTCATCTTAACACACCTAATCTTAAAAATTGGAAAACTTCAACTACATGCTGTAACATGGTTTGAAAAGCCTTACGTAAGCACTTTCAAATGCAACTTGGATTTAAACATATTTTCGAACCCTCTGGACAAGTAAAATAGGTTGTAATGGATAATTTACACAACAGGTAATTTACACAAACATCTTGTAGTTAGAATAAGGCTAATTTTTTTTTCCGGACCTGTCAAGCCAGCAAGAGTGTTATTGTCCTTTAAATGATTCGTTTGCGCGTAGGAGTATTTAGCAGTGGGAGGAAACCGGAGTGCCTGGAGTTGCCCTGGAGGAAACCCACGAGGTTGAGAAGGCGTCCCTATCTCCATGTCACATACGCTCACACTAGGTTAACACCTGGAGATACAACAGATGTAAACGTGAGCTAATCGGATCAAAGTTGAAAGGGCCAAAAAAAGAAACGTCCATGACCGTAAAGTCAGACAGGGTTTAACAGGTGTGATTGGCTTTCCAGCTACGGAGATAAAATAGATAGTTCAATAGGGGGTTAATAGGAGATTAAATGGGTGGATAACTAGGAGGTTGAATAGGGAGGCAGACCACCACTAACAAATTGGAGTTCGTCTATTTATAGCAATTCCCTCTCTTTCTCTTTTCTCCTCCTTTGCATGGACATTTTTGTTGATTTTTTGGTCTAGAATGGAAGAAGAGGATTTTAATTAATATTTTCTGCCAGGTTTTGGTAAATATTCCGGATTTTTAGGCGTAAGGATAACTGGGTTATCAGGTTGGCTACGGTGATATGTACGGCAACTAGTTACATGTTTTGGGTATGCTTCTTCAAGTCGGTGTAGGCTATCTCAAAATTTTGGTGGACAACTTCATACAAATTTTAGTGCAAAGACATGCTCATTTGTTCCTCAGCCCAACGAAAATTTGGGGAAAAAAGAACGTAAATAGGGGTAACGATGGGGGTTCAGGCTTTCCGAGACGGGCGTGGGTGAATTAAAGTGAGTGAGTTGAATCTACATCACCACATTTTGAGGATCATAAAAACAAAAAACATTTCCCAAGTAGTTCACGTGTTATTGTTTATAGTAGGTTTACAGCAGGGTGTTTTGGGTAAGAAATCACGCCGGAACTGGCTTATGAAACTACCCAAACGACGGGCAGGGCCAATGAAAATATACGAGCAACTTTATAACACTGTTTTCTTGTGAATTTGTTTACCTGTATATACTGAGTATCATTTGAACTCGATTTACCTGTCGAGAGAGTATCTTTTGAACTCGGTTTACCTGTCGAGAGAGTATCGTTTGAACTCGGTTTACCTGTCGAGAGAGTATCGTTTGAACTCGGCTAATTATATAGAGAGAGTATCGTTTGAACTCGGCTCCTGTATATAAAGAGTATCGTTTAAACTCGATTTACCTATATAAAGAGTATCATTTGAACTCAGTTTACCTGTATAGAAAGAGTATCATTTTAACTCAGTTTACCTGGATGGCGAGTATCGTTTGAACTCGGTCCCTGTATATAAAGAGTATCATTTGAACTCAGTTTACCTGTGTAGAAAGAGTATCGCTTGAGCTCGGTTTACCTTGATGGCGAGTGGCGTCTGAACTCGGCTCCTGTATATAAAGATTATCATTTGAACTCGGTTTACCTGTATAGAAAGAGTATCATTTGAACTCAGTTTACCTATATAGAGAGAGTATCATTTGAACTCAGTTTACCTGTTAAGAAAGAGTATCGTTTGAACTCAGTTTACCTGTTTAGAAAGAGTATCGTTTTAACTCGGCTACCTGTATAAAATTGAGTATCATTTAAAATCAGATTACCCGTATAGAGAGAGTATCGTTTGAACTCAGTTTACCTGTATAAAAGAATATCATTTGAACTCAGTTTTACCTGTATAAAATTGAGTATAGTTTGAACTCAGTTTACCTGTATAGAAAGAGTATCATTTGAACTCAGTTTACCTATATAGAGAGAGTATCATTTGAACTCAGTTTACCTGTATAGAAAGAGTATCATTTGAACTCAGTTTACCTATATAGAGAGAGTATCATTTGAACTCAGTTTACCTGTATAGAAAGAGTATAATTTGAACTCAGTTTACCTATATAGAGAGAGTATCATTTGAACTCAGTTTACCTGTATAGAAAGAGTATCATTTGAACTCGGCTACCTGTATAGAAAGAGTATCATTTGAACTCAGTTTACCTATATAGAGAGAGTATCGTTTGAACTCAGTTTACCCGTATAGAGAGAGTATCGTTTGAACTCAGTTTACCTGTATAAAAGAATATCATTTGAACTCAGTTTTACCTGTATAAAATTGAGTATAGTTTGAACTCAGTTTACCTGTATAGAAAGAGTATCATTTGAACTCAGTTTACCTATATAGAGAGAGTATCATTTGAACTCAGTTTACCTGTATAGAAAGAGTATCATTTGAACTCAGTTTACCTATATAGAGAGAGTATCATTTGAACTCAGTTTACCTGTATAGAAAGAGTATCATTTGAACTCAGTTTACCTATATAGAGAGAGTATCATTTGAACTCAGTTTACCAGTTAAGAAAGAGTATCGTTTGAACTCAGGTTACCTGTTTAGAAAGAGTATCGTTTGAACTCAGTTTACCTGTTAAGAAAGAGTATCGTTTGAACTCAGTTTACCTGTTTAGAAAGAGTATCGTTTTAACTCGGCTACCTGTATAAAATTGAGTATCATTTAAAATCAGATTACCCGTATAGAGAGAGTATCGTTTGAACTCAGTTTACCTGTATAAAAGAATATCATTTGAACTCAGTTTTACCTGTATAAAATTGAGTATAGTTTGAACTCAGTTTACCTGTATAGAAAGAGTATCATTTGAACTCAGTTTACCTATATAGAGAGAGTATCATTTGAACTCAGTTTACCTGTATAGAAAGAGTATCGTTTGAACTCGGCTACCTGTATAGAAAGAGTATCATTTGAACCCAGTTTACCTATATAGAGAGAGTATCGTTTGAACTCGGCTACCTGTATAGAGAGAGTATCATTTGAACTCGATTTACCTGTATATAGAGAGAGTATCGTTTGAACTCGGTTTACCTATATAAAGAGTATCATTTGAACTCAGTTTACCTGTTTAGAAAGAGTATCGTTTGAACTCAGTTTACCTGTTTAGAAAGAGTATCGTTTGAACTCAGTTTACCTGTTTAGAAAGAGTATCGTTTGAACTCAGTTTACCCATATAGAGAGAGTATCATTTGAACCTGTATAAAAAGAGTATCGTTTAAACTCGATTTACCTGTATATACCGAGCATCATTTGAACTCGGTTTACCCATATAGAGAGAGTATCATTTGAACTCAGTTTACCTGTATAAAAAGAGTATCGTTTAAACTCGATTTACCTGTATAAAAAGAGTATCGTTTAAACTCGATTTACCTGTATAAAGAGAGTATCGTTGTAATTTGTTTACCTGTATAGAAAGAGTATCGTTTGAATCCACCAGTATTATATATGTACAGTTGATCTTATTTCTGTACTCAGCTGGAAATCCCGGTGAAGCTATCACTCCATATGGTTTGGTGAAATACTCTACACAGTCTGTAGTGAAAAGAAGAGACATGAAATGGGGTTTAACTAAAAATAGAATAAAAATGTCGTATTTGAGCTAATGCTGACTGGCATACGCCATACAGTGTGTTATGGGGGACACTATGGCCTACTCTTATAACGAATTCCAACCGGCAATGTATACACGGGTATCCGTCCCATCCGAGTGACTAGACAGCTACCCTTGTCAGGCCCTCCGTCCTGCACCACTGACAACAAAAACCACGTTGGAAAAACACGATGAACTGTCTCGGCTAATGCAGGGATCGAACACCCGACGTTCAGGCTAGCGAGCCAACGTCTTACCCACTTAGCCTAACCACCGTGGTTCTCTACAGTGAAAAGAAATAACAATAAAAACAATTTTGACTAATATATTTTAACTTTCTTCGACTTTCTACTGTAGCTCAAATGCGACATATTTTTTTTCACTGATATTTCTGTTGATTTACGAGCGAAGATGGCCCAGCGAGAAACTATACAACTCCATGTACATTCCAATGAGCTTTATATTATTATTACAGTATATTTATAGTGCGCGCACCCTTTTATATAACATGTTCAGGGGCACTTTACAAAGTGACATAGATAGCCAAACGTTGAAGACTTCATTATACAATGTGGGAAAAAATATGGACAAAATGAATAAATTACGTCCCAGTGGTACAATTTCAACGTGATTTATTATAAATGCCTTTTCCTAAACTGTCAAAAATACAAAAGAAATTGACACATGAAATTGGAATGGAATATATTGATATGAATTGTTAGTGGCATGAAATAAATAATCCGCGACAATTCCTGACACTATTAATACACGGATGAATTTAAATGTGTCAGGCTTAATGGTTCTATCTGTCAATTTCTATTACATCTTTCTCCCAGGTCTAACAACTTATAACATCTATTCAAATAGTTTTAATACAAGCAGATATTTATTTAAAGGGCATCGATCCCTTTCAGAAACGAAATGGGGTTTAACGTCGTACTGTTCAGCAGGCCCGGTTGAGTAGGGGGGGGGGCATAAAATAGGGGTTATTATCTGCGCTGAATTTCAAAGTTACCCTTATAAAGTCACGTCCGAAAATTTTATATTTACCCTCAAAGGTGGTTTTACTGGCCCCACCCCCATCACGCCTATCTTAGTAAGTAAGTAAGTAAGAAGTTTTTTCAGCCCCCCCCCCCCTCCTTACTTTGCTGAATGCAATAATATAGGATGGCAGTAAACCATATAATATAATTAAATATAGCCAACATGTAATTGTGTTGAATGATAACAGAGTATAAATAACTACCGAACAAGATTTAGATAAAAAAAAAATGAACTGGCGCCGAGTTCACAAGGCATTCTCAAACTTAAGTTCAGAATTGTATCTAAATTGTTCGCCTTATTTTAATTAAAAAAAGGCCCTTTATAATTTTTTTGTTGTTTAAATATATTAAATACACCAATAAGATACCATGTGCAAATGTGTGTTTCTGGATCAAAGATATTTTTTTCATAAACAGTGATTAAAAGTTGAGTAAATTCTCAACTTAGGTCTGAACACTGGGACAAGATTGTGTTGGAAGAGTCTGGTATAAAACGATGGGATAACAAATATCTGGAGAGAGAGAGAGAGAAAGATAGAGACAGAGAGAGAGAGAGAAATGGGGTTTAACGTCCACTCAACACAACTAGGTCATTTCGGGACTAACACATGGTTGAATTTTATTTCAATAATTCGCTTGCGCGTAGGGGTCTTTAGCAGTGGGAGGAAACCGGAGTGCCCAGAGGAAACACACGAGGTTTAGAAGGCGCCCTTTTCTCCATGCCACATACGCTCACACCAGGGCTCGAAACCACAGCCGCAAGCCAGAGGTGGCCGGCCAGCTAGAGGTCGAAGCGCGGCGCTCTAGAACACTAGGCCATCCAACCCCATTTTTATGATAGGAGTCACACAGGAATGTCTGGACAATTAATAAAACATCATTTCCTCTAAATTCAATCCAGGCAATTTAACTTACCTGAAGGCAGATGCAAAGTTGTCGATAAAGTCAACCAAAATGATACATTCACTATAATTACAGCCCTGTAACATAAATAATACAAACACATAATATAAACACATAATATAAACAAATAATATAAACACATAATATGAAAATTATATAAACACATGATATAAACAAATAATATAAACACGTGATATAAACAAATGATATAAACACGTGGTATAAACAAATGATATAAACAAATGATATAAACACATGATATAAACAAATGATATAAACAAAGATAATAGAAACACATAAACAAATAATATAAACACGTGATATAACCACATAATATTAACAAATCTTGTTTTGCTGCACCGACTGGGATATCACCGTATGCCACAAGAGAAAATGTTTCCATGACGATGGCGCTATGACCTACGGCCTACTCTTATTTCGAATTCGAAGGGAGAGAGAAATGAATGAATGAAATGGGGTTTAACGTCCTACGCTTAAGCACCTAACCTGGGCCAATTGAAGACTGGCATACGCCATACAGTGTGCTATGAGGGAACTTTTGCCCGGGCAGCGGCGCTACGGCCTACTCTTATATCGAATTCCAACTGCCAAGAGATCTTTTACGTGCACTCCAATTTGTACACGAGACCTCGGTGTTCGTCCCATCCGAACGACTAGGCAGCTGTCCTTGCCAGGCCCTCTTTCTGCATCACTGACAAGGGGAAATCACGCTGGAAAAAAATCGAGATGAACTTTCTCGGCCAATGCAGGGATCGAACACTCAACCTCCAGGCTAGCAAACCAGCGCCTTATCCACTTAGCCACCGTGATCCCCGGGAGAGAGAGAGAGGGTGAGATTTAACACCCACTCGACACAATTTAGGTCATTCCGGAACTAACAAATAGTTCATTACTTTTTTTATTAATTCGCTTGTGTGTAAGGGTATTTAGCAGTGGGAAGAAACCAGAGGACCCCGAAAAAAACCCCACTAGGTTGGACAGGCGACCCTACTCCTTTTCACGTACAACCGAGGATTCGAAACCACGCCAAGTGACTCAGTGGAAGACCTTTTGATTCATTAGGCCGTCCAAACCCCCGGCGAAGCTTGAAAATTCCCATGACGTTGGTTTGGCAATACTTCTCTTCGTCACGTACAATCTTTGGAATCGACCCCACGCCACTTGACTCAACCACAGGCCTTATGATATAGATCTAATAAATTAGAACACAGACATGATCAATATGATATATTTCCGCACCCTGGGAAATTGATATCTATTTTTATATTCTGAGATAATATCAATATAAAACGATATTTAGCTATGTATATATATATATATAGTTAACACGTACCTGATTTTAACTAATGAAGTTATATTTGAATCTGGTTTCCATAGTAACGATATAGGAAGGGTAATATTGGATAACGTGAATGGACAAGAGGAAGTCGAATCTTCCGGCGAGTCACCGATATTTATATAGATTCCTCTCACAGTCTCCGTTTCTATTTTAGGAAATATTTCCACTGAAAAGGAATTAAAAAAAAACTTGTTAATTGCTTTATTTAAAGTCGAATTATTACTTTATTCTAAGGAAAAGCGTGTTTCGTTTGATTAGAGCTAATCCCACTTAACACGGCTGTAATGGAAATGGGAGGAATTGCTTTTCCAAATTATGATTGGTCAATAGTCCGATTAACAACCACTAACTAATAGCGTACTAGTATCATTCGACATTAAACCGAGCTCCAAATTGGACCAAAATTGTTTACATAACGTCACGAAATGTATTACGTGTGCGGGTTGAATCAGGAGTAGGGTCGCTTTCCCAGCCTCGTGGGTTTTCTCCGGGGCCCCCACTGCTTAAGACCAATTTACTAGTAACAAAGTAACCGGGTTTGTGTCAAGTGGACGTTAAACCCCATTTAGCTATCTCTCTCTCTCTCTTAATTCTGAGCAAAGTTCTGAATGTTTGAGTTTTGAAAAGATATAATGTTATTTCGGTTATCAAGTACCATTGCCACGATAATGTTCGAAGTCTCGGTTTTCAAGTGTAATTTTTAACTAGGATATGGCAGAGATTGTCTAATCTACTCAATATCTTAGCAATTGAAAGATTTAGCCCTCACATAAAATGTATCTTTAAGTTATTCAATGCCCTGCAAATCGGGACATGAAAATCCTGTCGGATGTCACAGAAATCCGGAGTGATCAGACATCGGATGTGACAGAGTCCACTGTACCTTCCTATCCAACCCTTTATTCTAGCCCTGTATTTACCTTTCCATCCCACCCCCTCCCACCCATTTAACTATTTTTATTTAATCAACTTTGATGGAAACATTTGGTCAATATAAGGGACTTTGCAATGGTTGAATTATCACTACGCCATAATGTTGACCCGGCAAGCTGGTCGGATAGCCGTGGCGATAGAGAGGCGGCTTCTCACCAATGCAACGAGGGTTCAATCCCAGCTCAGGGCATGAACTTTATCGTTGTAAGTGAGAGGAATATTCGGTCTCCCGTCCGATCAGGCAGGTTTCCCCCGAGTTCTTCGGTTTCTTCCTGCAGTAATGATCGAAATCATTCGCACGATCTGTGCCAAGGGCCAAATCGAAAACAGGCCTCGGGCCTAATTTGCTACCCCTGTAAAATGACGAGATTATTATTATTATTATTATTATTATTATAAACTCCCGCCTGCAACACATCTTGGATCAATATAACATGTAATTGTCTGCGATATCAATTCGGTGTAAGCGGACGTTAAATAAAGCTTTTTCACACACAGTTAACCCCGAAAACGGCAACAATGACAAATGGCGTATGCTGGGTGTGGCGCCAGGCAGGGTAAGCTTTCTCTTCCGAAAACCTGTTACCACTGCTTGTCGTGTATTTTTGTACACGATGAGCAGTCCATTTGCTGATTACACTATTTTTCTTGAATACACTATTTTGCCTATAACGTTTTAGGACTTCAAATTCTGTCTAATGGTTTGGATTGTTCGTACTTGGTTTTTTTTTAAAATTAAACACGTATAGTCAATATTCAAATAACCAGTTTGTAGCCAGAGGTTTTATGTATATATTTTGTAATTTAATACCCACGAAAGAGTACCACGTCCACAACCTAGATTCTTAAAGGAAGGGGGTCACGTGACTAAGTTGTTAAGACGCTGGCTCGCTAGCCTGGGGGTTGGATGTTCGATCTCTACATTGGACGAGAAAGTTCATCTGGCTTGGTTTACCCTTGTCAGTGATGTAGGACGATGGGCCTGACAAAGACAGCTGTCTAGTCGTTCAGATTGGACGAAAACCGAGGTCCCGTGTACACATTGGCGTGCATGTAAAAGATCCCTTGGCAGTTGGAATTCGATATAAGAGTAGGCCGTAGCGCCGCTGCCCGGGAAAAATTTCCCTTATAGCACGCTGTCTGGCGTATGCCCTTCTTCCAGTAGCCCAGTTTAGGTACATAACAGTAGGACGCTTAACCCCACTTCATTTCATTTCATTTCATTTCTGTAGCCGGTTGTAATATCATTCGACGCCATATTGTTTATTAGTCGGTTCACTTGCATCGATACGATAAGGGAGTTGGGATGGCTTCGACCTCTAGCTGGCTGTGGTTTTGAGCCCTGGTGTGAGCGTATGTGGCATAGATATAGAGGCGCCTTCTCAACCTCGTGGGTTTCCTCCGGGCTCCGGTTTCCTCCCACTGCTAAAGACCCCTACGCGCAAGCGAATTATTGAAATAAAATTAAACCATGTGTTAGTCCCGAAATGACCTAGTTGTGTTAGTTGGACGTTAAATCCCATTTCTCCCTCTATATCTATCTCTCCCTCTCTCTCTCGACGCCATATTGTTTATCAGTAGATTCATTTGATTGCTTTAATAGAAAAACAAACTCGCCTATCGGTGGACAAATCAGAGAGAGAGAGAGAAATGGGGTTTAACATCCACACGAGACAAACAGGTTGAACAGGCGACCCTACTCCTTGTCATGTATTCGAATATTTAGAATTAATGATGCTGTAGTGTTTTTCTACTTCATCTTGAATTAAAAGAACCTCATCCAGAGTGAAATTGTTTTTTTTTAGTCTCTTTTTTTCTGATTGAGTTGAAGGCATTGCAGGTGTAGAAAAATGGTTGGCGGCCATCTTGAATTGGTTCCAAGTAAGGGGGATTATGGGATACTTGGTTGCATGGTTAAATTTTAACCATATGGTTATTGAATGGTTAAGTTTTAACCATATGGTTACATAACAACGTCGTTAAATTTAGTTGAACAACACAAATTTAACCACTGGTTATGTAACCATTAGTTAAATATTTAACCCATGGTTATACATAACCTCAGGTTAAATTTAACGACAAGTTGAACAACCGGGCCCAGATGAGTAAACTGCACAATGCTGAAATGTCCCACTGACTTTAATGGGCGTGACTCACCGAAGCAAAGGAATATAGCTTTAAAGGGACAATACCACTCTAGCTGGCTTGACAGGTCAAGAAAATGTTTTTAGCCTTATTCTAACTACGATATGTTTAAGTGTCCCACCTGTTGTGTAAATTATCAATTACTTTTTCAAATCCAAGTTACATTCGAAAGTGTTTACGTAAAGCTTTTAAAATCATGTACTTCAATATTTCCAATTTTTTAAATTCGGTGTGTTAAGATGAAATTTGTATTATCAATAAATTGGAATATTGTAAAATAGTACAATTTGTTGACCAGTATGAAGACTGGGACATAATTTTCTGTTACAACAAGAGTGGTATTGGGGCTTTAATGACCGTAACTTGATTCATTTACAAGAAGATGAGACAAACTTCTTGACATTTTAAATATTTAATAATATTATCGCCATATGCTTTCTTCTATATCAGACCCCATCTCCTCTTGTTCTGTTCGGGTAATTTCACACAAACAATTGAACATTGTGAAATGTCATCTATAATGAATAAACTTATATTCCTAGAGAAGCAGACTATTTTTTAGACATGTATGTAGTCTTGATACCATCGCAAACAACTTAAACATGTTTTAACCCAATGACTGTACTCAAACTAATCATAGCGCGCGCGAGAGAGAGAGAGAGAGAGAGAGAGAGAGAGAGAGAGAAATGGGGTTTAACGTCCACTCGACATAAACTAGGTCATTTTGGGACTAACGTTTGGTTTTCAATTTCCATTTCAATACTTCGCTTGCGCGTAGGGGTCTTTAGCAGTTGGAGGGAACCGGAGGAAACCCACGAGGTTGAGAAGGCGCCCCTATCTCCTTGTCACATACGCTCACACTAGGGCTCGAAACCACAGCCGCAAGCCCCCCCCCCCCCTCCACCTATTTCATAGCGCTAATGTGTAAGCGTGTTCAGTCCCATATTCCTATTAAAAGCAATGGCCCGGGAAATCCCTCTCTGGTCATTGGTTGATCGGCTTCTGATACTTGAACTTTTGAGGGTGTGTGTCTATTCTTCCCGTTCAATCAAATATATTACAGAAACATAGCAGTCCCTCTTTTAATATGGGGTCTGCCCTATAACTCTGGACAGTGATTTAAGGTATTAAAAACTGTGAAAGTATGTTCGTCCCCATACAGTATTGTTTACTTTATGTCAATGTTGATAGCCTCGTTTGTCACACAATTAGTTTTACTGCAATATTCTCTCATGCACTGGTCAATTTGGCATAATAAAATCGTGAGCCATGACGTACCGTTATGTAAACACATTTGGTCGAAATTGACGCCCTGTTTTAAGGGTAGTGCCTTTGTAACACAGTTAGCGATTGGTAGTTAATCGGACTTTTGACCAATCATAATTTAGAACGAGAATTTTCCCTCTTTCCAGAAGTGAGTAGTGAGATTAGCTCTAATCAACCGGAACACTGTGGGGAGTATGGTTCGATCCCTGCTGCATTGTCCGAGAAAATGGATTCATCCGGATTTTCCGGCGTGGTTCGCTCTTGTCAGTGGTTCACGACAAAGGATCCTGGCAAGGAAAGCTTTCTAGTCGTTCGGATGGGACGAAAAATCGAGGTCCCGTGTATACATTGGCGTGAACGTAAAAGCACACGGCATAGTGTATGACTTTCTTGTATATTTGGGTACTTTGTGCGAAAATCAGGGCCCCTCTTGGCCGCCTGGCAAGTAGGGCCCTTCGACCCAGTCCAGGCCTGCATATATATATATGGTAGTGGCCTTTTCCCTCATAATAGAGGGCGGGCCCGAATAGAGGCCAACTTACCAGTGGGCCTCCAATTTTGACAAAAATAAATCACTATTTTTACTGAAATTTGATGTATTTTTGAGTTTTTAAGCCAAAAATGGGCTCCTCTTGAGGAAAATGGGGGCCAAATGGTCACCGAAAAGGGACCAAAGTACCAATGGCAAGTGGACCCCTACTCTTGACTATGGGCCCCCAATTTTGACAAAAATAAATCACTATTTTTACTGAATTTTGATGTATTTTTGAGTTTTTAAGCCAAAATTGGGCCCCTCTTGAGGAAAATGGGGCCCCTTGGCCACATGTAGACTACTGACATGTAGAGTGGGGCCCAGCTTACGTCAAATATGGGGCCCAAGTTGAGGGAAATTGTAGGGACAAAGCTAGCTGACATGGGGATGGGGGGCCCCAAGTTGAGGCCAGTGCACCCCCCCCCCTTGACACTCTTTGAAATCCTTTATGTTCACTTTTACATTAAAATATTTTGACATCTTATTTAGGTTTTTTTTGGAAGTGGGGGCCCGCCTGTGCAAGCACAGGCGCACAGGCGGGCCAGTCCGCCCCTGGATACACAAGCTAGAAGTAGAGACAAGAAAACATGCAATTTCAGGCCCTACATTTCAACGTAGCCAACCTCACAACTCTTGTATCCTTCCGCCTCAAAATCATGAATATTCACCAAAACCTGGACGAAAATATATTTTCAAACCCTTTTTTCGATTCTACACCAAAAAGTCAACAAAAATCGCCATGCAAAAGGGAAGGGGGGAGAGAAAGGGAGAAAGGGACTAAAGAACACTTTCGCCCTACATTCGTGGGTGACGGCCCAGGAATATTTGGAGACCTGCGTCCTATGTTACGCCTCCGCCTACTATTTTAGGTACGGTACCTATTTATATTAAATATGAACTATTTGTTTTTATCCAGATATACATGTAGGCGTATATTTTATGAATTAAAAACTTGTTTGAGGATTTATTTTTCAGAAGAAAATTAATTAATAACGAGAGCTAATTAACTCACTCAGGTGTCCAAGTGAGAAAACCATTAATCTGATAATTGAAACACAGATCATATTTCGTTTTGTTTTTTATAGTTCAAAATTTCGTTTTACTTGTCTTTACTACACTAGGCTCTGGAAGAATTGATGACCTGACAAGACCTTGGCAACTTTGGACCCCATTGGAAATAAGCAACGGATGTTATATATACGTCAGGCTTCATGGGATATCCTAAGTTAAGGTATCTTCTTGAAACCATACCTATCATATTTCTATATGCTTGTCTCTTTTCACATCCCAATTATACAATGCAGCGAATAGTTCTTATTTTCATATACATATCTGTATTTATTGTTGTCATTTTCCCAGTTGTGCAATGCGACACTAGTTTTAATTATAAAACATTAATTTATTGTCATGTTGTAACCTTTACTTGAAAAATAAATAAATAAAATATATAAAAAAAAAATACCCGTATTTTTGTTTATGGGAGGGATTAGCCAACAAAACGGTCTGTTACGGCGAGTGGGTAAACCACTAGAAACGTCAACGCTGATTGATTAATCAATTCATGACGCGATAGGGTCAAAATCCGCTCGTACGACCCCCGACGCGACCTTCCAGTGCAACTGGCCAAATCTCCATGCCGTGTAGGCCATCGAAACTATAAAAAAACGAAACGAAATGTAGATCTGTATTTTAATCAGATTGGAAAAAAATTGAATTAAAACCCAAAATTTACCCTGACGAAATCAGCGCAGTGGACGCTTACGGCTAGACCCCGGATCCATTTACTCTTTTTGAATTGTTTGTTTGTTTGTTGTTTCCGAGTTTGATGTCTTGTCGTTATATTTGTCTTTGTGCATGGACATGTAACTCTTTTAAGATTCCGGGTCAATTTAGTCGTTGGGTATACACCTGATAATTTATTGCCGTTCCTTTAGAGGTGTAGACGGTAAATGCCCCACGTGCTATACTTGATAACGAAAGTTAAAATTCACCTACAATTTATTTTTATAAACGCCGTAAAATACAGCTTTGATTTAAAAAGTATTTTTTCAGAATTCTTATATACAGTCATAGAATGAATCATATGAATAGATTGGATACAGTAACAAGCAACTTAATGCTTATATAATACTGCTTCCAGAAACAATATTAAATGTTTTTATTCAGAATTCTTATATACACTCATAGCGGGGAATAATATGAAAAATTGGATACAGTAACAAGCAACTTAATGCTTATATAAAACTGCTTCCAGAATAGGGTGACATGAATATAATTTTAATGATCAGCTGGTGAGTACAGCTTTAAAAACGTATCACGTATATTGAGTATAAGCTTCTCGGCTCTAATGTAGAGGAAATTAGGCAGTGTTATTCTCTTATGTAGACCATCACAACCACCCTGGTCTAGAGTGCCGTGCTTCGACCTCTAGCTTGCCGGTCACCTCTGGCTTGCGGCTGTGGTTTCGGGCCCTAGTGTGTGATATGGAGATAGGGGCGCCTTCTCAACCTCGTTGGTTCCTACGCGCACTCCGGTTTCCTCCCATTGTCCCATTGCTAAAAATTGAAAACTATACTTTAGTCCCAAAATGACCTAGTTTGTGTTGTGTCGAGTGGACGTTAATCCCCATTTCTCTCTCTCTCTCTCTCTCCTTGTCTCTAATGTAGAGGATTTTAGGGGCTTTTAACACACAATTAAGCAGTGTTATTCTCCAGAACATAATCGGGATTAGCCCTTTAAATTAAAGACTCATTTCTGAATTGATATGTCCAGTCATTTCGGTACCAATATATTTCAACGATTTTGGGCATCTCAAATTAAAGGGTATTAGCCATACAAAAGATTATCATTTGAACATAATTGAGTAGCTATTGTCCACACAACCCCTCTCTCTCTCTCTCTCCCCCTCTCTCTCTCTCTCTCCCTCTATCAATCTATCTATCTATCTATCTATCTATCTATCTGTGTAATTGTTACGTGAACGTAAAGTCCCCTCTCTCTCTCCCTCTATCTATCTATCTATCTATCTATCTATCTATCTATCTATCTATCTATCTATCTATCTATCTATCTATCTATCTATTGTTACGTGAACGTAAAGTCCCCCCGTCTCTCTCTCTCTCTCTCTCTCTCTCTCTCTCTCTCTCTCTCTCTCTGTAGTTGTTACCTATTAATCGTCATAAACAAGCCTATTAAATGGTATTATCAACAGTACTATAATGAGCTTGTATACGCCTCACCTGTAATACGTTAAGTGAGCACTTACAGGTAATTAAACGATAACAATTAAAACGTCATTATAGATAATAATCGGAAAAACAGCAAGTAAATAGCACAGCAGAATGACATGGCGATTGTTTTGTATATAGGTAATAATGGGAATAACAACCAGTCAATGACACAGCAGAATGATATGGCGATTTGTTGTTTTCTCAACATCCTTCCCTTTCTGCACCAACCAGGCTTATGAAGACGGGCTTATAGCCAGGGCCGATGGAAGCAATTCTTGATGGGGTGGGGGTAGGCAGGCCCGTATTTAGCGGGGGGGCAAGGGGGGCAGCTGCCCCCCCTGGGAAAAATCGGCGCCCCGTCTCGAAAAAGCAGGCGCCCCCAATGGGCGCCGAAGGCGCCCTTTCCATTGAACACAATACAAGGCCATCGATTTACATGCCCATATCAGTATGGGCGCCCCATAAAGCCGAGTGACAGGGCGCCCAACCAATGTCACTTGGTTTTATGGGAGCGTCTTCAATCATGTCGTTATATGTGAGGGGCCCCTCAAATGGTGGGGCGCCCCACAATGACTCACACGATGAACAACTTGGTGGGGCGTCAAAACGGTGTGATCTGTGTTCACCTTATCCCAGAGGACCTTCCATAATGACATGATTGGTGGGGCGCCCTATTATGACAATATATGATTGTTTGGACGCACATAATGCATAATGCCTTTATCCATTGCGAGAAAAATGTAATGGGCGCCCTTTCTATTGGACGCAATACGAAGTCAGCGACTAACGAGTCCATATTCAGTTAGGCGCCTACTACTAGATTGATAGGACCCCTAACCAATGTCACTTCTATTCATGTCGTTATGTGAGGCGCCCCTTCACCCAAATGATGAGGCGCCTCATAATGAATCACACGATTAACACCTAACTTGAGGGGGCGTCCAAAACTGTGTGAGCTGTGGTGTTACTTATCCCGGAGGGGCGCCAATAATGACACGATTGGTGGGGCGCATTATAATGACAATGTATGTATGTTTGTCGGTTCGCACATAATAAATAATGTCGAGCGAAAATGGTTGGGCGCTCACGACTTGGTCAATAGGGCGCCCAATACAGCATGATTGGGCGCCCCTTGAAGGGCTTGTGTTATATGCGCCCGTTATACAGCGCACCCCCCGCATGATCATGGGGAAACAATTCATTTTAACTTGTGTTTATAGACTTGAAGTCGCGTCGTATTGCTCAGCTAGTATCATAGCTCAGCAGGGGCTGTTTATGGTCTGCCACTCGAATTATTAGCGAATCTCAATAGTTATTAATATTTCACTGGCATCCTTCGTATTTTAGTGAATTCATTACCAAAATTATTCTAGATATTGAACTTGTTTAAGGTGCACACCGTACTTGTTGCCGTTTATAGCGCATTAGACAATAGATCTGGCAGGGTTGCGGTCGATCTTTTTCAAAGGTGTCAGATACTGCCGCAAACCTGGGCCCGATTCCTAGAAAATTCTTAAGCACGTTCTTGTGCTTAGATTTTAGTCGACTTTGCATTTAAGTAAACTTACCTTATTTTGTGTTCCCGGAAAATTCTTAAGAACGGCCTTGTGCTTAGATTTTAAGTAGACTTCATTGTAAGCACAAGAACGTGATTATGCGTTCCAAGAAAAAACTTAAGCACAACTTCGTTCTTAAACATAGCCAATCTAAGCACAAGTCCCAAGCAAGGCATAGGGCTTGCTTACCAACCTTAAGTCTGTTTCTGCTTCAAAAAGATGGCTGACCGTAGACTTATTCGACGGCATTTCCGACACCTTTTGATACCAAAGAGACAATTACAAGACAGAGAAAATCTTTCTCCAAAAGAAATTAAGAATGCCATAGAAAATTTCGCATCTAGGGCCTTATAGGCCTAGTCTGAAACCAATTCATTTATTTGCCAATTAGTAAACAATAGGCTACAAACACACAGGCTACTTTAAGATCAGGCGCTCTCACAATTATTTTTTTTATATCTTTTGTCACATTTTATGTTATGTGTGTAGGCCCTATAGGGGACATGTCAAACGCATCCAAATCAACCATAATGAAGCAGACGACAAATTTATGACGTAATTCGCATACCAAAGTTGTTTTATGACGTTAAAGAGCATCGTAGTCTCAGTGTATGGTAAGCTTTACCAGTCA
The DNA here is from genome assembly GCA_917208275.1 of Patella pellucida. Taxonomy (NCBI): domain Eukaryota; kingdom Metazoa; phylum Mollusca; class Gastropoda; family Patellidae; genus Patella; species Patella pellucida. The sequence goes on along the minus strand of OU795039.1, from coordinate 5,525,946 downwards.
CAATGTGCTTGGACTTGTACTTGACCTGTGCTTACGTAAGAATGGTCTTGAGAATTTTCTAGGAACAGTATTTTTATAAGATTCTTACGTAAGTAAAAGTGAAGTATGACTTTGTGCTTACTTTAAGAATTTTCTAGGAACCGGGCCCTGGGCGCCTTGTTTCAAGTATAGATTCAGCGCGCCCCCTTTTCCGGATTTGAAGCGTCCCTTTCGTATTAGTATTTCAGATATTATAAAACTTACTTTAGACTAGAACCCAAGGAGTCCTTACCCGTTCTCCGCAGTATTTTAGGGAATTTTTAGAATTCGCGTTTTTTTTTCTGCCCAGAATCTGTCGTTAAGTGTAAAGTAGCAGGAATTAAACTTTTTATTACTGTCAAGTATATAACGGTTCCCGATACATACAGCATCGATATTGTATAACGCGCAATACTAAACAGTGTTAAGACATGCTCCCGAAAAAGAAGTCGGGCAGTGTGGCAGTAGATATCTACAATGACGGAAACGCGACTAAACGACCACATACCGACGCCCGAAGAAATTCACTATAAGAAAGCCAACTGGAGATTGTAGGAAATATTCAGGTTGAATTCCCGATGGTGATGAGATTGATTCAAGCCCGCGCCAGGAGTGATAATCTTCAAAATTCAAACAAGTCGCACTCTAACCCTATTCAAAACATTTCGTTTTTCTCATAAATTAATAAAGGTACGCTGAAGTTGTATTCCTTCCTTCAAAATTTTATAATGATCATAATACGCCAATATCGCAAATAAAAATTTCTGACATTTTCATAGTTCCTCGGGTGTAAACCATATTTTCTAAACTTTTCGGGCGCCTCGGGGGAATAGACCCTTCTCCGTGGACCGTCAACTGTAGGTACACCGGCGCCCCCAGAAGCCCCATCGGCGCCCCAGGCAGCCCTTGCCCCCCTAACATTTTTGGGCTAGATACGGGCCTGGTAGGCTTCCATCCTAGGTCTTGTAGGCGAGGGTCCAGGCCCACAATAACCTGGAGAAAGGAGTACTTGTTGCCAAATTATTGGGGGAGGAGGCTAAAACCCCAGCTCGCGACCTGTCTGCGGTTTTATTTTAAAGGGGTTGTTTTGGTTTTTTTTTTAAAAAAACGGCTCCGGCTCGCTTTGGACATTCCCACTTAGTCATAGTGTCCGAGTGGTTGTAGTGTCCGAGTGATTTCTTACGAAGCCCATCCCGCTTTAAACCTACTATAAACGACAACATGTGAACTACTTGAGAAGTGCTTTTTACGATCCTCAATGATTTTTGGGTATGGCTGCAACGTGGCAAGAATATTTATTGTCTTTGATATACATCCCCCTCGCTGTTCGAATGAACTGGTGATTTGGCTTCGAACTGGATCTGGTCAGCCCTATTTATCTCGAGGACCAGTCTCTGACATACTGTCAGGCGCCATTTCCAGCAGTCTATTTCTCAAAACATCATGGCGAAAATACTCATTCACTTTGATTCACCCACTCCGTTCGTTTGCCACCTTCCTCTCTGTGAAGCCTGTACCTTAACAGGCCCGGGACTGTACAGCGCGGTGGATAATTGTTTATTTTTTTAAATGTCTATTTTCTGTCTTGTCCACAGGTTTGTCATGTAGATTTTTGTTTTGCGTGTAGTGCGGTCCCCCTGTACTTATTAGGATATACTAGTTTTTCAGGTGACAGGTGGTATCTGGTAAGCTCTATATTTATCTCGACGATCAGTGCCTGAAATACTGCCAAACTCATTTCCGACCGTCTATTTTTTCCAATTTTCGTGGACTTTGTTAAAGTTTGACACTTCCTAGTCTCTGGAGTTGGATAAACTAGAGAGCACGTGACAGACGGTATCTGGATACCTTCCCACAACATTTCCTGCAGTCTATTTTTCAACATTTTCTAGGAGAGGTCACCGATACCTTTCCTAAGGACCTTCTACTTTCCCGCTTCTGAGTGGGTTTCGTCGAGGTTTGCAGACACTTTATCTCAACGATCAGTGCCTGAAAGACTGCTAGACAGCTAGTCCCGAAATGACCTAGTTGTGTTGAGTGGACGTTAAACCCCATTTCTCTCTCTCTTCTCTCTCTCTCTCTCTCTCTCTCTCTCTCAGCTGGACTGCATTTCCGGCAGTCTGTTTTTCACAAATATCTGGCTGACACTCAATTTTGGCTTTCCTGTTGGAGCAAAAACACGGTGTCAAACATTCCTTTGATATAGAAATAGATTCCACAAAATTATATACACACTTGTAAGGATATACTACTTCTGAATTATATTAACATGCTACGTTTCAATACACATACAGGTATCGTTAGTGCACCGGGTGTCCATCAAATGGACATCGATGCCGGGTGGTAATCAGTCCGCCGTTGGGGCGTTTTCCAGATAGTCGGGTCAATGTCAAGTGTGTTAATTTGCCTTGAAAGTGAATGCGCAGCCATTGAAAATAAGCTGAAAATGAACGAAAATAATCACCCTTTCAATAAAAATCTAAACTTGCTTAATTCACCTTTGTTCTTTGTTGCCCTTATAGCAATTAAATATATGCGTGAAATATAAAAACTAAAGTGAAACCAGTTTTAATTACATGTAATAATAGAATATTTAAAATTTATCTTTAGGTGGTCTTAGCACCGAACTTTTACTTTGTAACGTCGAAAAAGACGTCGATATCATATCAATGAGAACTGTGTGTTCAGCGGAAAGTTCTTCTGTGTAAATAGACTACAGATGTGCCTTCTAATTGGTCAGCCGATGTGTGTGAAATAGCTTTATTTTACGTCCCCTTCCACCAAAGTGATATCGCAGACAGGCAGCCTATAATATATGTTCAAGGCTATTATAGTGCCCGTGCTCTTCAAGTTTATGATAGTCCAAATTATCCAGTGCAGTCTTGATTATGAAATGCTTCGCTTCCACAAGATACAGTTCTCGTCGATTTATTGATGACAAATGTCTGAATGTAATGTAGTTGCCTAGTAACCGTTATATCATTATATGAAATGTGTAATCAACAAATAAAAACTGTTTTTGTTACAGTCAAACTATTTCTAAATAAATGAAATAATTGGTTCAATTATTAGCAGTTTTACCATTTCTAGGATTTATGTATTCTTGTTTATATATATATGTATAACATCAATATGGTCGGAAGAGAACTGAAAACGTTAACAAAAAACACGTGTTTATTTCTATTTTTAACTTAATTTTATTTATATTTCTCTGGGAATAGTTAAAAGAAAACCTTTTTTGTGTATATTTATAGTACATCTATAGGTAATTTCAGGACTAACATGTGATTCATATGGGGTGGTTTCGATTCCCCACCGGTACGTGGCGAGGAGTAGGGTCGCCTTCCCAACCTCCGATTTTGACCGACTGCTGAAAACGAATTATTGAAATAAAACTGAATCCCATGTTAGTCCTTAAATTACCTAGTTTGTGCCCAGTGGGGGGGTAAACTCTAGCCATTTAGAGTAGGCTATGTCCTGTAGGCAAGTACGACCGCCACTTCCGTGACCGCCCCTCACCCAATGAGTTAAATCTATTTGATTAGTCAAACTTCACGTTTGGTCAAAGGTCACGAGATGTAAAAAGGGCCAGCGCTAATCCCAACCTTTGACCTAGCCCTAACACTTGCCCTAACCCTAACCCTGGTCCTAGCCCTAACACTTGCCCTAACCCTAACCCTCAATCTCACAAACAATCACGTGTCCTAACCTTATTTACACCTCAGTGACCAGGGGCCAGTTGCTCAAAGCTCTGTTATCTTTTAACGATCCGTTAATTTTAACGGAGAGAAAGATTGTTGCTGGAAATAAAGGCCCCGAACATTCTGTGGTGCAAATTTTTCCTACAGATTAATTCTAATATTTCTAAAGGAAAAAAATAAAGTATTCTATAGTGTTTTCTGTAGTAAATTTACCAAGACATGTCCGTTACCAAGATATGCCCGTTAGAGTTTAACGGATCGTTAAAATAATTTAGTTTTGAGCAACCGACCCCTGGACGATAATTGAGTTGGCCTAAACAATTAAATCTAGCCGTTGTCCAGATTAAAATAATGTTTTTGGACATTATGCTGTATTCGTCACTCCTCGTTTTTTTTTTTGAAAATACGACAAACGAAATGGCACATAGTGCTCGTAACTACAAAAATTGGCTCAGAAGTCGCGATTTCTAATGGAGAACTCGGGTGGCTAAAACTATATCATGCTCGGCACACACAAAAATTAGACACACAGTGAAAACATGAAATGAAATGGGGTTTAACGTTCAACTGTTTTGCACTCCCTGTACTTATAGTACTACCCTTCCCCAGAGCCCAGTGTCCACTAGAAGGAGAGGTGTGGGTGTGTGTGTGTGTGTGCGTGTGTGTGTGTTGGGGGTGGGAGGGGCCCGAGTGATCCACTACATGCTCTTTAGATCAAAAGGTCTGACATTTCGTGGGGTGTTGGAATGGCCTAGTGGTCTAGAGTGCCGCGCTTCGAGCTCTAGCTGGCCGTTCACTTCTGGCTTGCGTCTGTGGTTTCGAGCCCTAGTGTAAGCGTAAGAGGAAATGGAGTTTAATATCCACTCGACACAAACTAGGTCATTTTTGGACTAACGTATGGTTTCCAATTTTATTACAATAATTCGCTTGCGTTTAGGGGTCTTTAGTAGTAGAAGGAAGCCGAAGTGCCCGGAGGAAACCCACGAGATTGAGAAGGCGCCCCTATCTCCATGTCACGTACGCTCACACTAGGGCTCGAACCACAGCCGCAAGCCAGAGGTGACCGGCCAGCTAGAGTTCGAAGCGCGGCACTCTATACCACTAGGCCACCCAATCCTCTAATTTCAATACAAACTTAAACAGGCATTATTCGAGAGCTAAATCTGTCTATTGCAGGTCTTTTTTTAGGCCTTTAATGTTATATAAATTATCAATTAGAATTAATTAACATGACAAGCCTATAATCAACTTTTAATGGCATCGGATACCAAATATTTTTACTAGATTAGAATGGTTCGTCCTTTTCTAATGCCTTGACACAGATAGGGAGAGGGGGGGTAACGTCCACTCGACACAAACTAGGTCATTTCGGGACTGCCATATGGTTCAATTTGTATCGATAATTCGCTTGCGCGAAGGGGTCTTTAGCAGTAGGGGAGGGGAAACCGGAGGATATGGAGAAAACTGGAGGCTTGGCAGACGACCTGCTCCTTGTCACGCACAAGCAGGGAATAAAAACCGCGCCACTTCTTGGGTACTAATGATCTCAGGACATGTCTATTGGACAATAACACCCCTCTTAATACCAAACATAACAGGAAGTGTTATCTCCTAAATGGAGGCCTTTTGATGCAACAACGCACGTTAACTACCCGGCCAGGTAATATAAACCAAAACCCATTTCTAGACAGTATGTTCGTGTGCAGGCCTGAAAATAACAGTTTTAGATGTACCTGACAGAATATCAGGCACTAATGAAATAGTACCGGACATTCTCAACTTAGTGTCGGACATGTATTAACAATCTCAATAAAAAAGACAAATAAGTGCAGGACAAAATGACAGGCACCAGAGGTTTTGTGCCTGACAAAGCCTGAATCTGTGCTCGACATTGTCATTGACAGGTGCCTTATTTCCATCCCTGTTCGTGTGTTTTATTTGGTGACGTGCAATGAGGTGGGGTCGAACTCATTACGGTATACACACGTATTTATCACAGAGAATGGAACATGGTATGCGTTCATTCTACACACAGAGATTCGTGTACGCCATTCGTCGAGAGCTGGCCCCGAGTTCACAAAGCATTCTCAAACTTAAGTTGAGAATTTACTCAAAATTGTTCGCCGTATTTTAACAAAAATATATTCCTTTGTTAGTAAGATGCTATGTGCAGGGTTTGGTTTCTGGATCAAAGATATTTCTCATAAACAGTGAAAGTTGAAACTTAAAGGAGCTAAATCGCTAATACTTGGGACCTGGAAATTGACCCTAATGGGTCGCAACGCATATAATAATATAATCTGATTGTATATACACTGGTTTACATTAAATTGTTTCCGTTTTGACTCTAATTTCAAATCCGTTATGTCAAGCGAAATACGGCATGGGTCTCAACCGTATTAAGTATTTGTAGTGTCTGGTTATTCTAGTCTACTGGGCATGCCCACCAGATAAAATATAGTCTCATCGTTTGACAGGAGTTGTGGAATGAGTCTAGCCTCGTTCTTTCTAGTCACTTGTTACAAGTGACGCCGAAACGCTCTATGGTACAAGATTCGTGTACCAATGATAAACTGTTTATTTTGTTTTAAATATTGGATATCAGAGGCCTACCGTTTCCAGGTAAGATCACAACATCAATGTTGATTTGAATTGACCAATAATTCGTGATTTCGATGTCGAAGATTTTGGAGGATTTTGAGTTACGGACTTAGGTCCTTTAAGTCTGAGAATGCTTTGTAAACTTGGGGCCAGATCTCTGCGCTTAATGGCCGCTAGATCTCAAAAGTAGGATACGGTTCGCAATGCGGTTCTACTACGTTCCACATCTGTCGAGCACACTAAATCCAAATAAACTTTTTCAAATGTATTAAATTGGAGTAGAATAAATACTCTCTACAATTATCGACGTGTTTTCGTCGATTTAGGAGTTAAACTGTCGACCAACTAGCTTCATGTCTGTTGTTAAAAAAGTATCAAAATAAAGCCTTAAAATAAATGGTATCCTATTATTCCTACAATTAAATATTGCCAGTTGAGAAGTTGGCAAAAATATAATTTCCAACTTCAATTCCAACGTTGGAAGCAATCTCCCAAACAGAGTTGGCTTCCCTTGCAGTCCACACTAATCTCTGCTAACGGCTCAATTGACTACGCCACCAAGATTCTTGGTGAAGATGGACAATGATAAACAATACGATTTAAAACAAATAAATCATAATATATTTAATACTATTACCATATTGAAATAGAAATGGGGTCACAATTTCAAAATAACAATGTATATACAGATATAACAGGAAACTCTTTTGCGTAAGATTACGGGTGAAATGGTCGGAAATACTTACTGCGCATGTCGCCGTGCTAATTTTAGAATTATAATATTATTTAATACACGTGGGTTTGTTTATCAGTACTACACGATCGGCAGGCCCAACAATTAATTTAGAAATGTCTAGTTAATCCAAATCAAAGAATTCTTGATATATGTTTGAAATGTAAAAGAAAAATCACTTCGCGGGATAAACATTTCGAATTCGCTAAAAAATAAAAATGTTTATAACCTCAAACATTTCGCTGACAGGCGCCTTTTTTGACCAAGTAGTAAATCTCGTGACCAATGACCTCCGGGTCAAACCTTTATAGTACACGAGCCGACGGCAGAGTCGAATGCTGGATAGCGAGACTTGCGTGGAGAATGCGTTGGAAGATGGCTGAACAAAGAAAACCAGGGGGTAATTGTGTTATCATTTCCTGTGTCAATGACTTTTTAAGGGTGGGAAATAATGCCCATGATCGTACAATAGTGAGTTGATAACCTATTGAGCAAAAGACATAGAAATAATTATGTTTTGACTTTCTGAAAAAATTTGAAATTCTCGCTTTAAGTCATTTTGAGACTAACATGCGGTATTTTAAAGATGCATTAAGCAAGAGCAAAAATCTGTCTATTGCAGGTCTTTATTTAGGCCTGAAATGTTATCTAAATTATTAATTAATTAACTTATCCAGACCATAAGCAAATCTCTATGTCATCGCCAGTCTGCGATGATTACTTTATTTGGATCTGCTTTGCTGCTCAACGCTCATTGATAATTAAATATAAAAAGATGGATAATCGAAACTATGTTCTTTTTTTTTCGTACCGAGTTTATTAGTGATAATCGAGGCTATGTCAAATATTCAATCGCTAAATTCTCAGTTCAGGGAGGATCAATTTGACTGAAATGTTCAGCAAATTCCCTTTGCGTTATCTAGTTTTTAACTATAGTATTGTTAGAATTGCCAGCTCTTTATCCAATCTCTCATAATGTATCTTTTAAATGTTTGGAACGAGAATTGTACTCGGAGAATGAATATATTTTATGACCTCGAGACTACGGAAGCTCAAATACGAATTAATTTTGTTTTTTTCGATTTCCTATTTCTATTTTTAATTTTTAATTTTGTAAATTAATTTTTAATTTTAAACTTATCATTTTTAATTTTTAACTTATAATTTTTAATTTTTAACTTATAATTTTTAATTTTTAACTTATAATTTTTAATTTTAAACTTATAATTTCATTTTTTGTATTTTTAATTTCTATTTTGTAAAATAATTAATAATTTTGTAAAATAATTAATAATTTTGTAAAATAATTAATAATTTTGTAAAATAATTAATAATTTTGTAAAATAATTAATAATTTTGTAAAATAATTAATAATTTTGTAAAATAATTAATAATTTTGTAAAATAATTAATAATTTTGTAAAATAATTAATAATTTTGTAAAATAATTAATAATTTTGTAAAATAATTTATAATTTTGTAAAATAATTAATAATTTTGTAAAATAATTTATAATTTTGTAAAATAATTTATAATTTTGTAAAATAATTTATAATTTTGTAAAATAATTTATAATTTTGTAAAATAATTTATAATTTTGTAAAATAATTTATAATTTTGTAAAATAATTTATAATTTTGTAAAATAATTTATAATTTTGTAAAATAATTTATAATTTTGTAAAATAATTTATAATTTTGTAAAATAATTTATAATTTTGTAAAATAATTTATAATTTTGTAAAATAATTTATAATTTTGTAAAATAATTTATAATTTTGTAAAATAATTTATAATTTTGTAAAATAATTTATAATTTTGTAAAATAATTTATAATTTTGTAAAATAATTTATAATTTTGTAAAATAATTTATAATTTTGTAAAATAATTTATAATTTTGTAAAATAATTTATAATTTTAAACTTATAATTTTATATTTTGTATTTTAATTTTTTTTTTGTAAAATAATTTTTAATTTTGTTTTTCTCGGGCACCATTCGGTAAACCTCTATATTAGACCGCTCATGTTACCACGTAGCTTGATAAGCGTCTCCGCTCTCCGTCTGACCTTATGGCACGGTCGTAGTTTACTGATTAGGAAGACTGATTACTTGATAAAACATATAGTTCTTAAAAAAAGTGTTGTTAAGTTCAAAAATTTCAGACATAGGTAATCAAGAACATTTCTTGATACAAATGTTCTACAAGATAGAGAGAGAGAGAGAGAGAGAGAGGTAGAGAGAGAGGGGGGTCAACGTCCACTCGACACAAACAGATCATTTCGGGACTAACATGGTTTAATTTTATTTCAATAATTCGCTTGCGCGCAGGGGTGTTTAGCAGTGGGAGGAAACCGGAGGACCCGGAAAAAACTCTTTGTCCACCGGGGATTCGAAACCACGCCAGTCTACTCAATAGCAGGCTTTATGATACAGCGCACACGTGCTGACCATGTACAAGTGATTATTGTACTCGGTGCTGTTATGTCTTTAGTGCACTGATTGGGATCTTTGTATTAATTATTTCTTGCATATTTTGTATGAAAGGTTTTTGCTACTATTAGGTGATAATTTAAGAATGGTGTGATGTGTTGTCTTTTGTTTCTTTAAATTTGGATTATTTGGGGCATATTTTTATATAAAAACTAGGTACCAGTGAAGTCGGCAATATAAATTTTTTTCGAAGCATTAGATTAGCTTTGAAATTCGCTTGTGATAATTTAAGTTAAACCTAAGCCGTCAAATATGAATGTTATGGCCGACAGGTCGCTGAGGTCAGTTCAAATCAGTGCAAGTTCAATGATTGTGACATTGATTTACGAAACGGTATAGTGCCGATATGGATTATTGTTTGTTATGACGGACAGGTGGCTGAGGACAGTTCACATCTGTGCAAGTTCAATGCTTATTACATTGTTTCGTGTAATATAACTGAAATCCTAAATTAATTTACAAAATTATAAATTATTTTACAAAATAGAAATAAAAAAACAAAATAGAAAATTATAAGTTTAAAATTAAAAATTATAAGTTTAAAATTAAAAATTATAAGTTTAAAATTAAAAATTATAAGTTTAAAATTAAAAATTATAAGTTTAAAATTAAAAATTATAAGTTTAAAATTAAAAATTATAAGTTTAAAATTAAAAATTATAAGTTTAAAATTAAAAATTATAAGTTTAAAATTAAAAATTATAAGTTTAAAATTAAAAATTATAAGTTTAAAATTAAAAATTATAAGTTTAAAATTAAAAATTATAAGTTTAAAATTAAAAATTATAAGTTTAAAATTAAAAATTGATTTACAAAATTAAAAATTAATTTACAAAATTAAAAATTAATTTACAAAATTAAAAATTAATTTACAAAATTAAAAATTAATTTACAAAATTAAAAATTAATTTACAAAATTAAAAATTAATTTACAAAATTAAAAATTAATTTACAAAATTAAAAATTAATTTACAAAATTAAAAATTAATTTACAAAATTAAAAATTAATTTACAAAATTAAAAATTAATTTACAAAATTAAAAATTAATTTACAAAATTAAAAATTAATTTACAAAAATAAAAATTAATTTACAAAATTAAAAATTAATTTACAAAATTAAAAATTAATTTACAAAATTAAAAATTAATTTACAAAATTAAAAATTAATTTACAAAATTAAAAATTAATTTACAAAATTAAAAATTAATTTACAAAATTAAAAATTAATTTACAAAATTAAAAATTAATTTACAAAATTAAAAATTAATTTACAAAATTAAAAATTAATCTACAAAATTAAAAATTAAAAATAAAAATAGGAAATCGAAAAAAACGAAATTAGTTCGTATTTGAGCTTCGTACGAGACGGTGCCTTCTCCAATCTTTATCTTATCTCCCATAATGTATCTTTAAAATGGATGGAACGAGAATTGTTTCTGGAGATAGAAATTATTTGATGACCTCGAGACGGCGCCTTCTCTAATCAGCTATAAATAATTTGACCACTTCATCAGTCACAAGTAGACAATTTATAAATATGGAGGAGCTATTTCACATTGATTTACACTCGTGTCTTCCCGGTTGTTACGCATCGTAAATATTATCAGACTCTCGTCCAACCATCAACATTATTATATTGGCAAAAACAGGATGGATGATACCCACGTTAAACTGTAAATTAATATCAAGGTTATTCAGCCATTTCTATTTTAATCAACACGGCAGGATCGATGGCCGAATGTCTATAAAGTGGGTGCTCTATAGTGGGAGAAAGATGGGGTTCAACGTCCACTCGACACAAACTAGCTCATTTCGGGACAAACATATGGTTTTATTTTATTTCAATAATTCGCTTGCGCGTATGGGTCTCTACTAGTGGTTGGAAACCGGAGGACACGGAGAAAACCCACGAAGCTGGACGAGCGAGGAATAGAAACCACACCAGTTGACTCAAAGACAGATCTTTCAATTAAACGCAAACGCGCTAAGCATTCGACCACCCAACTTCCGTATACCAAAAGAACCAAACTAAAATAAATGCGTATTTTATCCGATAAAAAATGAGATAAATTAATAGATTCCTATCTTTCTAATTACGCTAAAGTTGTTTTCAATCTAATTAATCTATCTATATTTCGTTTCGTTTTTTACACTTTTGATGACCTACACTACATGTAGATCTAACAAGTTATAGTGGGAGTTCACGTTCTATGACGTCAGGTACTAAGCTAGCGACATTTGACCCGATAACTTAAGTCATTCGATTAACCAATTAGCGACCGCCATGCTTTTTTAAACCCTTTTTCTTTGTTTTGATTTCTATCGCTTGTAATGTCTTCCCACAGTTCCGTGCAAAAAAGGCCAAACGCGAGATTCGACAAACCATTTGACCCGATAACGTCAGTCATTCGATTAACCAATTAGCGACCGCCATGCTTTTTTAAATCTACTTTTGCTTGGTTTTGATTTCTATCGCTGGTAATGTCTTCCCACAGTTCCGCGCAAAAAAATGTCAAACGCGAGCTTCGATAAACCATTTGATTGGCTGACCCCTCATTTCAAGCAGAACACCAGTTAAAAAACAAGTCTTCCAGATCCAAATGTAGCAAAGACAAATAAAAACGACATTTTAAACTATAAAAAACGAAACGAAATTTGATCTGTGTTTTAATCAGGCTGGTTTGTTTTGAATCTTGGAGTATTCTCTCTACATCTGATAAAATGGTAATCAATATATGTAAACAGGACACAAATTATATCAAATTGACGGAGGGCCTGACAAGGCCGGCTGTCTAGTCGTTCGGACGGGACAAAAATCCGAGGTCCCGGGTTCGAATAAACATTTTCTGTCTGGTTTTGGTGAATATTCGTGATTTTGAGGCGGATGGATACACGTGTTAAGTGATGGGCCAGTAGGGCGAAAAATTGCATGTTTATTTATCTCTACTTCCAGTTTGTGTATCTCAAGTTTACCATGATGAACCTCATACGTGTTTTGTTATTGTTGCTCCAATTACGTGCTACAACTTGCTCCATCTGTGGCAGAAAATGTTCTACCCTTTTGGGGAAAAGTTAGAGCCAGTCTAAGAGACGAGAACTAACATTAAACTCAATGGGGAAACCATTGGTGATCTGTGACCAAATCCAACCAATAATTGTGAGATATATATTAATTTTACGTCATAGGTCACGAGTTGCGAACGGGGCTAGCGCTAATTCTAACCACAACCCTAACCCTAGACCGAGCCCTAATCATGACCTTAACCCTAACCTACGATCACGTGCCCCAACCTTATTTACATCTCCAGCAACCTTCACAAAAATTGAGCTTGTCTTAACAAATAGATTTAACCTATTACTAGCCGTGTTGTGTATCTATCAATAATTTGTGAGATACATAATAATTCAGCTGGCCTTAACAAATAGATTTAGCCATTACTGGCAGTGACGTGTATTTATTGTGTAGGCTAATGTCGTCACTACTTTAGATTAAAATGATAATAACATGACAAAAATCAATTAAATGTTCTTCAAGTAGGCAATCAACGATCGGCTAATAGAAACAATAACAAAAACGTTCTTTTGAACTTAAAGGGACAATAACACTCTTGCTGGCTTCACAGGTCCAGAAAAAAATAGCCTTATTCTAACTACTAGATGTTTAAATTATAAGTGTCCTACCGGTTGTGTAAATTATCCATTATAACCTATCTTACCTTTCCAGAGGGTTCGAAAATATGTTAAAATCCAAGTTTCATTTGAAAGTGTTTACGTAAAGCTTTTCAAACCATGTTACGGCATGTAGTTGAATTTGTCCAATTTTTAAAATTAGGTGGGTTAGGATGAAATTGGAATATTATAAAATAGTACAATTTGTTGACCAGAATAATGATCCGGACATATTTTTCAGTTACAACAAGAGTGGTATTGGGGCTTTAATAACATCGATTCAAACCTACTTAATGACTATTTAAAATCCTATTTATGACTATTGCATTGGACGATGGAATATTGTATAATTCTTCAATTAGCCCTTTAAAGTTAATTGAATGAAATGAATGTAACATCACTCGCATTAGATCAAAATGCGGGTGACGTATTCTATGACGTCAATTACGCCACACCCATTTCTTCAGATTAGCCAGGTGCGTATAAAACCACAGAATCTGATAATTAAAATGTTTCCTTATGGATTTTGTAATGTAGAAGATGGAGAATTGATTTTAAAGATACGTTCTCAGAGTAGCATTTATCGGGTGGTTATTTCCAATAAGAGAGCAGCCATTTTTTATCCGGGTCCTTTAAAAAAGTTCCAAAATGGCGGAATTCGTGTCCGTGGTATATAAATCTCCCAAACAGAGTTGTCCTCCTTTGCAATCCACACTAATCTCTGCTGTCGGCTCAATTGACTACGCCACCAAGATTCTTGGTGAAGATAGACAATGATAAACAATACGATTTAAAACAAAGAAATGATAATATATTTAATACTATTACCATATTGAAATAGAAATGGGGTCACAATTGCAAAGTAACAATGTATATACAGATATTACAGGGAACTCTTTTGCGTAAGACTATGGGTAAAATCGTCGGAATACCGACCCAACAATTAATTTAGAAATATCTAGTTAATCAAAATCAAATAATTCTCGATATATGTTTGAAATATGATAGAAAAATCACTTTGCGGGATAAACATTTCGAATTCACTTAAAAAAAACATAAAATTAAAAAGTGTTTATAACGCCAAGAACATTTCGCGGACAGGCGCCATTTTTGACCAAGTAGTAAATCACGTGATCGATGACCCCCGGGTCAAACGTTTATTGAACGCGAGCCGACGGCAGAGTCGAATGCTGGATAGCGAGACTTGGGTGGAGAATGGTGGTTTATGTGGAAAGTAGAAATATCCAATCTTACTAGAAACATACTGGATTCCCTGAAAAACAATTTATGGAGCGCATACTAGACAAAAATGCAAGGGTTTCCGTAATCGACAGCCCGACGATTAGAAATTTCGGCTCGCGGAAATTGGGCGCTTTATGTACATGTTAGATGTATAACACCTTTTTTAGATCAAAATCACGGGAAAAGACGCGGCAGTGGATATTCAGAGAATTTAATTAGGCTTCGATATTTGTAATGAATAGTAGTAGTCAGCGATTAAAGACAACATCGTCTTATGTATGCAATGAATTCTCCCCCGACATCGCACCCGCTGCTGGGTTCCAAGAGAAGTAAGTCACGTGACCAATTTGCGGGGAGGTTGTTTGGGAGGTGGTTTCGATATGATAAAAACCTGCTGAAACGATTAAGCTTGGGTGTGTCTCTCTCTAAAATGCTGGCGGAATTCGCTAGAGGGCCAAATTTAAAACAATTTCAAATCTCAGGGGCCTCGGGTTTTCGCCCCAACCTTGTTACTATATCGAAGGACAATTGTAAGATTTCCGATATACCTTGTAGAATATTTTCTTGATATTAAAATAAAGCTGAAGCTTAAAGGGACAATAACACTCTTGCTGGCTTGACAGGTCCAGAAAAAATATTAGGCTTATTCTATCTACTAGATGTTTAAGTATCCTACCTGTTGTGTAAATTATCCATTACATCCTATTTTACCTTTCCAGAGGGTTAAAAAAATATGCTTAAATCCAAATTGCATTTGAAAGTGTTTACGTAAAGCTTTTCAAACCATGTTGTTATCATGTAGTTAAATTTATCCAATGTTTAAAAATCGGTGTGTTAAGATGAAATTTGTATCATCAATTAATTGGAATATTGTTAAATAGTACAATTTGTTGATCAGAATAAAGTTTGGGGTATATTATTCAGTTACCACGAGAGTGGTATTGGGGCTTTAATAACAAAAATATTTTACCTTTATAAGTTGCACCGGAATTCAGATGATGAGGTTCGAGTTGACCTAAAGTCACGCGTATACCTCCCGAATTCTCTTCTTCCGGTAATGACGTAATATTGTCAGTTGTTATGTTACCACAGATGATGGTTTTGGTGTAAACGGGTTGGAGGTGCATTGGTTGAATCCATAGAAAGACAATCAAAAATACCGAGAGCATGATGGGATTTCATGACGTCAACAACTCGTGCCTGAAAGAAATAGAAATTATTAATTAGATCATTTCACTCCATTTAGAATTTTTTTTTATTAAGTTCAGGGGGGAGGGGGGTAGCACGTGTGCGCTGTATCATGTAGTCTGACATTGAGTCAACTGGTGTGGTTTCGATTACCCGGTTGTACGTGACAACTTCGTGTCGTGGGTTTTCTCCGGCTCCTCCGGTTTCCTCCCGCTGCCAAAGACCCCTACGCGCAAGCAAAGTATTGAGTGGACGTTACACCCCGTCTCTCTCTCTATCTATCTATCTCTTTTTCTTAAATCCAAAACATGTACCTCGTAAACACGTCAAAAACCTTTCAGTTTCATGAAATAAAATTTTGAAATTGCCAAGAAATTTGATGCCAACGGGCCTCTATTCGTTTTACGATTTCTGACTATATGCCGGGGTGGGGCGCTGAACAAAAATTGGCAAAATTGGTCTTCTATTCGGTTTACGATCTCTGCTTATAGGCCGGAGTCGGGGGCTAGACATAAAGGTGGCTTTCTTAAATGGAGATATTTCAGAATGCAACAAATCATTATATCCGGGATCGGGTTTTTTTCGAAAATTTCCCATCGTGTTTGTTTGGGTTGGGGGGGGGGGGGACTTTCATCTCAGAGCCCATCGCTTTAAAGCACTTCACTGCACTGACAACCACTTTATCTGATTCGTCATATTCCATTCTTTCAAAATCTTTAACACTGTCTACCATTCAACAGCGTTATTTAATGAATTAATATATATTTATTTTCAAAATATTAAACTATAAAAATCCAAATTACTACTGCTCATTATTTTAATTTAAAAATACTACTTACATCTGTATAAATATTAAATTACTAAATAACTATTCTGTATATTTAAATTTAAACCATTATCGTTTTTTGCATTTGGTGATTTTTGGAATGTAAAAAATACATTTTCATTATTCTGTTGCCTTGCATGTGTATGTATACTATATTTATCACCCAATAATACATTTGACAGTAGATATCGCTTTTGTGATAAATTACATTATCTACTGTGATATATACACAGTGGAGATATCGCTTTACATAAATTTGATTGGTCAATCATAGGGAACTACTTTCTGTTATTTTAAAGAAACCACTTTGTTTAAATAAAGATAGACTTTTAAAAAAAAAGAAACTGCTTTTATTTAATTGACCTTGAAGAAAAAAAACTGGGTCAGTATATAAGACTATACAATAGCTAAACTGCTGTCAAAAAATGATGTATCACTACGCTGTGATGTAATTAGGTTCAGTAAATGTGAAATCTATACCAAAGAATTATATTTATTTATTTGTGCATGTAAGAAAGGATTGGGTGATAAATAAAATCTCCAACTCGTGTTTTTTGATACCCAAAAATATCAAAAAACACTCGTAGGAGATTCTCTATGTGTATGTATTATGTATGTGTATTATTATTATTATTATTATTATTACCTTGGTCATGTTCGTCCCAGTTAATTTGAAGGATCATTTGAACATCTGAAGCTGGAGGCTACATTATACAAGTAAGCCAACGATTAAATGATCCTTATCAATATGAAGTATTAACCCGGCATTAGTTAACATTATATTTACATTGATGAAGCTTGTTACCTCTATAAGCTCTAACGATTTTGCCTTTGTGCTAATGGATTTTTTACTGTGGAATGGCTTTTCGGATCTATAACATTTTATTGTTCTGTTTCATAACGTTAGATTGGCTACTTCGTTATATAAAAGATATTTTGTTAGTCCATGGCTTTTCCTTTTCTCCAAAGAGAGAGAGAGACAGAGAGAGAGAGAAATGGGGTTTAACGCCCACTTCCACTCGACATAAACTAGGTCATTTCGGGTTAACATATGGTTTAATTTTATTTCACGCTTGCGTGTAGGGGTATTTAGCAGTGGGAGGAAATCGGAGGACCCGGAGCGAACCCACGAGGTTGGACAGGCAACCCTACTCCATGTCACGTACAACCGGGGAATCATAACCACGCCAGGTGACTCAATGACAGCGCGCGTGTTTACCATTCGGCCATCCAACCCCCCGTTTCTCCAAAGATTTACATACAAGAGGGTTAGAAATCAGACCTTTACTGTAATATACCACAGTAATATACCACAATAATATATCACAGTAATACACCACAGTAATATACCACAGTAATATACCACAATAATATATCACACTAATACACCACAGTAATATACCACAGTGATATATCACGATATTAATATACCATAGTGATATACCACAATAATATACCACGTTAAAATATACCACGATATAAATACACCACGATATAAATATACCACAGTAATATACCACGATATAAATATACCACAGTAATATACCACGATATTAATATACCACAGTAATATACCACGATAATATATCACACTAATACACCACAGTAATATACCACAATAATATACCACGATATTAATATACCACAATAACAAATGAACCATCGATGATGAGTGTGCATAAAGGATATTCTAAACTACCCGGCGTATACAGTAATATACGACGATATTAATAGAAATACAAGATAGTGATATAGGCCTACCACAATAATAAACGACAATATAAATAGGGATATACTACAGTATCTATCGGGAAATTCGATATTTAATCCATGTAGCCTGGCATTAACTTTCTTCCAAACTCAGTAATTTATATCTGATTATAGAAATTATATTTATATATACCCGATATTTATAGAATTGATAATATGTCGAGATAATTCTGGGTTCTATATTCTTTGTCCTCACAGGATGGAATAGGGAGGGATGGGGGGGCAATACGCTGGTTTGTTTGTCAACAGAGCAAAGACGAGAAACAGAGACAAAACAGTGTAGTTTTGTTTGTCGGCAAAGGAATAGTGGGGGAGAGAAAAGGACAAAACATTATTATTAACCACTTGGGATTATGTTTTTTAGAACCAGAACGAACGGAAATGGGAGGAGGACCATACGTTATATTTAAATTTTGTTATTTGATATTAAATCAGGCGGAAATTCATTCCATCTGATTTAAAATGAATAGTTTATAAAGAGAATATAAATTAAAAAGAATGTAGCTGTATGGTCGTACCCGGAGCCTTGTATTCGGCAACCCCTTAACAAAAAACTAACGAGGTCTGTCGAATGCGTCTATTTGTGTCACGTCAGCGTCAGACCGTCATGGAGTCGCGGACAGAATCAAAACGCTCGAAAATAATGTAAATGTTGAAAACAATTGGCTATAATATCGTTTTTCGGGAGTATTTATGCAAATCAAAAAGACTGGATTGAAGAAAAAAACATATCTGAGTGGATCGGCAGAGGTTTGATTGCCTGACTTTACGAATTGTGGAGAAAAAAAAACAACCGAGGCGAGAACAGGTAAAATCGAGTCTTCAAAAGGCATTGCATTCCTGTTCTTTTTTTATTATATTATTGTCTGGTACGACATGGTGTATGCATATAAATACGGAAAGAAGGTCAGATTCCTGTGGTCTCACGCACTTAAATTGAATAAGTGATAAGTTGACATAGTAAACATAGATAGGAAAATTACTATTGCAGCAATATCATTATGATTACATACGTCATATTTGACGAATTGTGATTAAAAGCCGAAACCCAAGAGTAAAAATCTATCAGAATTCTGGGCGATGCCAAGTAGATTCGGGAGAGCCCGCAGAGGTTTAAGGGACAATAACTCCCTTGCTGGTTTGACAGCTCAAGTAAATAAACAAAAGCCTTCTTCTAAGAACTAGATGTTTAAGTGTCCTACCTGTTGTGTAAATTATCCATTACATCCTATTTTACTTGTCCAGAGGGTTCAGAAATATGTTTAAAGCAAAGACACATTTGGAAAAGTTTATAGGCTTTCAAATCAGTTGAATTTTTCCAATTTGTAAATTAGGTGTGTTAAGATGAAATTGGTATAATGTAAAATAGTACAATTATTGACCAGAATAAAGATTGGGACATATTATTCAGTTACAACAAGAGCAGTAGTGGATTATCATTGAGGCTGATGAGGCTGCAGCCTCAGGCCCAAAGATTTTGTAAAAAAAAAATATTTAAATTTGTCTGATACGATTAAAAATGCATATACAATGAATGTTAAGGGGTGTGGTTTAGGCCAAACGGAAACCAGCATAGGCCCTGACCCGAAATTGATTAGGCCCAAGCCATTTTAAACAGGCCCTTTTAGGCCCTCCAGCAACTGCCGCCTCAGGTCTTGGTGGAGCTTAATCCGCTACTGAACAAGAGTGGTTTTGAGGCTTTAAGATAAACCATGTAAATTGGGTAGACTGCATTGATTTATAGGAGAGTCGTGTGATGTAGTGTGTTCCGTCCGTTAACTCGATCTCCCATCGAATTAGGGTATGGAGAGAAAGACATGTTAATTTTAATTATTATAGCCTAATCTTGTACCCAATGTATCCAGTGCTTGATATCAAATGAAGAAACGAACCGTTACATTGCTATTCCTGGTAGACAAACGTCTTAACTACTATAATACTCAGTGCCGGATCTAGGGGAGGCAAAGTGGGACACATGTACCGCCCCCCCCCCCACATTTAGCCCCCCCCCCACAATTCTGGGTCATACTATTATTTTATCCAGGATGGAGCTAACCAGTACCTGGGCTGAGGGGGGCGAGGATTGGGGCCCTGTGCAGCTAGGGATATTGGCGGCCCCGGGACTGGTAGGTGCCGGATCTAGGGGAGGCAAAGTGGGACACATGTCCCGCCCCCCCCCCACACACACATTTAGCCCCCCCCCCCACACACACACACACACAATTCTGGGTCATACTATTATTTAATCCTGGATGGAGCTAACCAGTACCTCGGCTGAGGGGGGGGGCGAGGATTGGGGCCCTGTGCAGTAAGGGATATTGGCGGCCCCGGGACTGGTAGGTGCCGGATCTAGGGGAGGCAAAGTGGGACACATGTCCCGGGTCCCCCACATTTAGCCTCCCCCCCCACACCCACACACAATTCTGGGTCATACTATTATTTAATCCTGGATGGAGCTAACCAGTACCTGGGCTGAGGGGGGCGAGGATTGGGGCCCTGTGCAGTAAGGGATATTGGCGGCCCCGGGACTGGTAGGTGCCGGATCTAGGGGAGGCAAAGTGGGACACATGTCCCGCCCCCCCCCACACACACATTTAGCCCCCCCCCACACACACACACACAATTCTGGGTCATACTATTATTTAATCCTGGTTGGAGCTAACCAGTACCTGGGCTGAGGGGGGGGGCGAGGATTGGGGCCCTGTGCAGTAAGGGATATTGGCGGCCCCGGGACTGGTAGGTGCCGGATCTAGGGGAGGCAAAGTGGGACACATGTCCCGGGTCCCCCACATTTAGCCTCCCCCCCACACCCACACACAATTCTGGGTCATACTATTATTTAATCCTGGATGGAGCTAACCAGTACCTGGGCTGAGGGGGGCGAGGATTGGGGCCCTGTGCAGTAAGGGATATTGGCGGCCCCGGGACTGGTAGGTGCCGGATGTAGGGGAGGCAAAGTGGGACACATGTCCCGGGTCCCCCACATTTAGCCTCCCCCCCCCACACTCACACACAATTCTGGGTCATACTATTATTTTATCCTGGATGGATCTAACCAGTACCTGGACTGAGGGGGGCGAGGATTGGGGCCCTGTGCAGTAAGGGATATTGGCGGCCCCGGGACTGGTAGGTACCATCAGATTTTCGGGGGGCCAGAGATCTGTTAGGCCCTAAAATTAACTAAATAACATAACTTAGAGGTTCTACCAATCAATAGGTCCTAACCAGTTCCAGGGACCCCATCCCGCGATGTGATTGATGGGGCCCAATCAGTCCCGGGAAATTAACGTTATCATAGTATAGTAGTACAGACAATGGAGTTTAATGTTTTATGCCACCTAAAAAATTTTCACTAAAATAAAGTAAAAGTAAATAAAAACATTATGAGAGAAAGGTTCTGTTTAAAATACTCAAATTGTCGACGAATTCTAAAGGTCAATGAAATCGCTGTTTAAATTGTCTCAGATGCACTGAAATTAATCCTAATTTTAAGACCAAAACCTTGGAGGAAAACACTCAAGGGGGCGGGGTACATATGTACATACTAGTACGATCCGCTATCAGTACGACTGAATGAATGAATGAAATGGGGTTTAACGTCCTACGCTTAAGTACCTAACCTGGGCTAATTGAAGACGGGCATACGCCAAACAGTGTGCTATGAGGGAAATTTGGCCCAGGCAGCGAATTCCAACTACCAAGGGATCTTTTACGTGCACTCCAATTTGTACACGGGACCTCGGTTTTTCGTCCCATCCGAACGACTAGACAGCTGTCATTGTCAGACCCACCTTCTGCATCACTGACAAGGGAAATCACGCCGGAAACTGTCAGTACGAACAAATGAAGAAACAACAATGGGGCCTCCGCACAGTTAGTATGTCCCGGGCCCCCACAAGGCTAATCCGGCACTGACTATACTGAGATAGTAAGAGAAAAGTACCCAACGTGAAAAGGAGTCCTAGCCATACGAAGACAATACTAGACAGTAGCAGAGGAGAGGGTATGGTGTGCATCACACGTTGGATGTCGGTGCTACAGCATATAGTAGACGATTAAAGGAAATATCTGATACTGCAAATTTGATATCAAAATAAATTAGGACACTGCAAATATTAAAATTAATTAGAACACTGAAAGTATCAAAATAAGACCGGACACTACAAATGTTAAAATAACATTATTGTGAATCCTTTCACGGATAAAGACCTCTTTTTACATGAGGTTAAATTTTCAATATTTGTAAAATCTTGAACGGATAGAGGCCTTATTTTAACAATTGAGTGGATAAAGGTTAAATTTAACATTTGTGAATTTTGGACAGATAAAGGTTTAATTTAAACATTTGTGAATTCTGGAACGGATATAGTAGGATTTTTTCTGTTTTTTTATTTTAGTTAGTACCTTTCTGGCGATTTTTTAGTTATTACTGCTAATCTATTTGTGAATTTTGGAACGGACATAGAAGGTTTTTTTTCTGTTATTATTTTAGTTAGTTCTGTTAATCTATTTGTGAATTCTGGAACGGATATAGAAGGGGTTTTATCTGGGGTTTTTTTAGTTAGTGTTGTCAATCTTTTTATGAATTTTGGAACGGATATATAAGTTTTTTATTCTGTTTTTATTTTAGTTAGTTCTGTTTATTCTATTATTTGTGAATATTATTTCTGGGGGGGGGGGGGTATAGTTTGTCCTGTTAATCTATCTTGAACGGATATAGTAGGTTGTTTTTCTGGGTTTTCTTTTAGTTAGTACTGTTAATCTATTTGCAAATTCTGGAACGACTATAGTAGTTTTTTTCTGGGATTTTTTAGTTATTACTGCTAATCTATTTGTGAATTCTGGAACGGACACAGTAGTTTTTTTCTGTTTTTATTTTAGTTAGTACTGTTAATCTGACACATGTGTAATTAGTTTTTATGTAACCCATTAGCCGACGAAAATAGAAAGTAATATATTATTTATTAGTAATACATAAGTCCTGATTAGTTATTATCTACAATTAGTATGCAGAGACGAGACGAGTTGGCTGTAAACCAATACCCTATAATATATTATACGTGTAGTAGTATCAAATATAAAAATAACACCGGTGTGCTTCTACATGTTTCAATATAATTTTACTTCCTTGTTCAAATCAAAGCGAGAGAGAGAGAGAAATGGAGTTTAAGGTCCACTCAACACAACTAGGTCATTTCGGGACTATCATATGGTTTTTATTTCATTTCAATAATTCGCTTGCGCGTAGGGGTCTTTAGCAGTTGGAGGAAACCGGAGTGCCCGGAGGAAACCCACGAGGTTGAGAAGGCGCCCCTATATCCATGCTACATACGCTCACACCAGGGCTCGAAACCACAGCCGCGAGCCAGAGGTGGCCGGCTAGCTAGAGGTTGAAGCACGGCACTCTAGACCACTAGGCCATTCCAACCCCCCATTCTGTTGAGGAGGGAGGGGTTTTGCCGGTGCAGTAGATCAGGGTGTCGAGGGTTCGATTAGGTTTGTCAAGGCGGTGGTATCCCCTTCTTAGATATTTGTATTTTGGACTGGCTCGGTTTCGAATCCCCACTTGCACGTGGCAAGGAGTAGTGTCGAATGTCTAACCTCTTGAGTTTTCTGTGGGTCCTCTGGTTTCCTCCAATCGCTAAAGACATCTACGCTCTAGCGAATTATTTAAATAAAATTAAAACTATGTGTAAGTTCCGAAATGACCTGGTTTGTGCCGCGTGGGCGTTAAACCCTATTTCTCTCTCTGGGACTGGCGGTTAGGTGCAGAACAGAAGGACGTTAAACCCCATTTCATTTCGTTTCATTTCTCTCTCTCTCTCTCTCTCTCTCTCTCTCTCTCTCTCTCTCTCTCTCTCACTAAACCAGGAAGTCCTGGGTTCGATCCCTGTGTTAGTCGAATTCGTTTATCATGGTTTCCTCGTTGTCCATTCTGCAAATAGGAGGGCCTTGCATAAAACAGGATAGTCGCTCGGATGTGACGAAAAATCGATGTCATGTGTACACGTTTGTGTGGACGGAAATAAAATGAAATGAAATGGGGTTTAACGTCCTACTGTTCTGCCCCGACTGGGCTGATGAAGACGCACACACGCCATGCAGTGGCAAGCTAATGCCTAACCCTATTTCGAACTGCCAATGGATATTTTAAGTGAATGCCAATGTGTTACGTCCATTCGACACAAAGAAAACCCACGAAGTTGGACAGGCCATCCGACTCCTCGTCACGTTCACTCAAATCCAGGGGCGCCGGAACTCGGGTACCAGGGTATACAAATGGTACCCTGCCCTTTTCTGGGGTATACATATATGTACACCCAAACCCTAATGATGGAAGTTTTAGAATCGTGTCTCTAAATCTACAGTCCCGTTCAAAAAGCTTATTCTATTTCCTTGATGAAGATTGGTGTAGGGAATTTTATGCCATCAAATTACTAATCTCCCTAGTCCTTCCAGATGACGCAAATTGGCAATATGGTATTAATATTTGTCACGACGTATTAACTAAGTTCAATACTTAGTTTCCATCTATAGGTCTATAGGGAAATAACTCTATAAGTATAGATAACTACCATTAGCGTGTTCATCACACAATATCATTGATTTGAGTCATCTTTTATGCAGGCCCGTAGCCAGGGGGTGGCACGGGGGGCGGGGGGCAACTGCCCTCCCAATACTGGGTCTTGCCCCCCCCCCCAATATCACAAGAAATTTGGCCTTTACCGCAAAATTCATGCAGATGCCCATGCTAGTTGGCCCTCCCGAAAACATCTTTGCCCCCCCCCCCATAAAAAACCCAACTTCCTGGCTACGGGCCTGCTTTTATGTAACGGTCGTTTGGATGCCCGAATGGTTACCACTTGCTAATCGCACCCCACCCATATAGAAATTTCCAACAAACGAAAATCCCATTGGCGCTAATTCCAAGTTAAATTTCTAATTCGTGTAGACCTACGATTGAATTCAGTCGACTGAGAGTGGTTATAAATATTGCGACACAACGCCAACAATACTGTTCACATCTGGCCCCGAGTTCTCAAAGCATTCTCGGACTTAAGTTAAGAATTTGCTCAAAATTGTTCGTCTCATTATAAGTAAAGTATAGCCTTTTATTGTTTTAATGTATCAAATACATCAATAAGAAATTATGTGCAAAGTGTTTTTGTTTTTGGATCAAAGATATTTCTTATAAACAGTGATTGAAAGTTGAGTAAATTCTCGCCTTAAGCCTGAGAATGCTTGGTGATCTCGGGGCCTGGATAGTAATAGACCTGCAATGCTTTAAGGTAAAAGTTGTTTTTACATATTTTATGTAATCAACACACTCGTTTCTCGAAATCTGAACTAAAGATAAAATCCAAATTTTAGTAGACACTTCAATTTTGATTGGCTTAACACTAAAATCAATCCGTGTGCGCGCTGCATCATAAGGTCTGTCATTGAAACAACTAGTGTGGTTTCGCATCATCGCTTGTGCGTGACAAGATAGGGTCGTCTGGCCAACTTCGTGGGTTTTCTCTGGGTCCTTCAGTTTCATCAAGATGCTAAATACCCCAACGCGCAAGCGAATTATTGAAATAAAATCGAACTGTGTGCAGTCCCCCATCGATACTCTGTTTTTCACTTTATTTTAGAAGACATTCTCAATTACCAATTAGCGTATAAATAGCTATATTAATTGATTTGGCAGAAAATCACGACTTGAAAAAAGAAATTTTCATTAATGAGGATGGAAAGAAAATACTTATCGTATATAATTCATTTCGGCTACATTAGAAACACGTGGAATATATACACGCGATCAATGTCTCGTTCAATAACCACCAACTTTTCATTTATTTTATTTTATTTTATTTTCATTTATTTTATTTTATTTTTATTTTATTTTATTTTATTTTATTTTATTTTATTTTATTTTATTTTATTTTATTTTATTTTATTTTATTTTATTTTATTTTATTTTATTTTATTTTATTTTATTTTATTTTATTTTATTTTATTTTATTTTATTTTATTTTTTTATTTTTTTTATTTATTTTTTTTTTTGTATTTTATTTGTATTTTATTTTATTTTATTTTTTTTTATTCTTATTTTTTATATTTTTTTTATTTTTATTTTTTTATATTTTTTTTAAATTTTTCTTTTAAATTTTCTTTTATTTTTCATTTTATCTTATTTTACTTTATTTTATTTATTTTTTAAAAGCTTACCTATAATCGATGGTTTGTATTATTCCATCAAGTTATCAACAGAATCAACATCGTCGTTTTCATCTTCGTCATCGTCATCCTCATCTTAAAAAATTGAAGAATATATATCCAACATCCACAAGAATTGTCGCACGAGTCCACTGACGATACATTATAAAAATTGAAGTTGTGGATATATATTACAACTATAAAATGACCACACCCTGCTTATTATCACCGCGTGCCATACCTGTATACATACTTCGTGTTATAACTATAACTATTTGCTCTTCTTTGCATGCCGAGCTCGTTGTCATGGATACCGAAAGAACATTTTTAAAGCATTGTATTCGATATATATATATATGTATGAATATTGATATGTAGTGCCTAATGAAGCATATCACGTGGTTACTTATCAAATATGATAACATATATTATTAACACGAATAGCATGAGAATTTCTGAAAGACGAACAAAAGTCAACGACCGTTAACAACGCCAATGCGTAAAACAAACGCTCGTTTATACAAGAATACACGACAAAGACCCAACACAGCGGAACAAACGATAGATACAAAGCTTAAAGCCATATTCAAAAATAATTGTATTTACAAAGAAAATATTCCAAATGTAAATGTAAAACGCTGTGCGTATTTGTCAGTGCGTGTATTTTCGTCATATTATCACAAAATGTAAAATTAAATGGAACGAAATAAAATGGGGTTTAACATCCTGCTGTTCTGCTCCAACTAAGCTAAGAAAAACTTAGAAAGTAATATGGCTTAACGAAGACGGCCGATATGTGAACTGAAATGGAACAAAATGAAAGGGGGTTTAACGTCCTATACAGTTTTGCTCCGTATTTGGCTAATGAACAAGACGGGTATGTAAAACTGTCGTTAAAATCCCAACAAACCCGTATGTTTCGTAAAATTCGTTCTCGTATAATATAAATGAAATAAAATGGAGTTTAACGTCCTACTTTTCAGCTCGGGCTAGGCTAATAAAGACTGATTAACGTCACGGTGTGCTAGAAGGGGAATTCAAACATTCGATAAATAGTCTTTAGGAACAATTTTGGGCCAACGCTGAGATTGGATCCGATTCCTCTTGCTTAGTGAGCCCTCCCCCCTTTTCATCCACTGGGCCACCGTGGCTACGTATACCCAGGGCCCGTTTTTTTGGCACATTTGACCATTTCCTCCAAATTGGGTCCCGCACTAGACATGGGGCCCCTAGCTCATCAATTAAAACATTTGCCAGGCAATCTAGAAGCATGACTGTCAGGTGCAGTCAGGTGTGGAAAAGTGCAGTCAGGTGTGGCTAGGTGTGGCTATTTTCAGATATCAATCAATTACTAATTGTGAAAAAAAATAAAATCCTTGAGTGGCATTTAGCGATTGAGCACATTAAAAAACACAACACAATTTATATTGAAATAACAATCACTGTTTATATACATATAGCACGACGTTTCGACAAGTATCTTCTTGTCGTTATCAAGCAAAAATGATAATTGGTAAACTAAAAGGCAATACATGTATATAAATATATTCCAAAAAAGGTTAAGCCATAAAAAGAAAGAGAGAGGGAGAGAGAGAGAGAGAGAGAATGGGGTTTAACGTCCACTCAACACAACTAGGTCATTTCGGGACTAACATATGGTTTTTAATTTTATTTTAATAATTCGCTTGCGCGTAGGGATCATTAGCAGTGGGAGGAAACGGGAAGAAACCCACGAGGTTGAGAAGGCGTCCCTATCTCCAAGCCACATACGCTCACACCAGGGCTGGAAACCACAGCCGCATGCCCGCATGCCAGAGGTGGCCGGCCAGCTAGAGGTCGAAACGCGGCACTCTAGACCCCCCACCCCTAGGGTGATATCACCTCAGTGGTAGTGGACGTAAAATACATCAAACCCACATTTTCCATATAGCATTCGGCAACCCTACATCTAGACTCGGATGTATGACAGTAAGTGATATGTACCTACGACAATACATTTGCGATGCGGCTAGTCGACTACCGATTTACTTTAACAGGAAAACGTGCCGCTTTTACAAAAAAGTCCTAAATGGCAGTCATTTTGTAGTTTGTTTATATAATATTTTAGTTTATCCCGGTCCTTTAAAATAGTTCCAAAATGGCGGAATTCGTCATACATCCGAGTCTAGATGTAGGGTACCGGAATCTGTCGAGATTTGCCGCGTGACATTATAGATCTGTTTCTACCCACGTGATATATTTTTGTGACGTATGCTGTATCACCCGTGGGAAGATTAGCAACCCGTCGTTTAGTGTTTATCTCTCCCCCTACTCGTATATATTATTAACACCGGCTATAATAATATATAATATAGATTTCAGTTAATCAATCAACTAGAACAATATCTCATAATGGAGACTAAATATATATATCGGGGTCCCGGCTTGTAAACTTCCTAACTAGAATATACAAGAGCAAATCGGATAGCCGTGGCGATAGAGAGGCGGCTTCTCACCAATGCAACGAGGGTTCAATCCCAGCTCAGGGCATGAACTTTATCGTTGTAAGTGAGAGGGATATTCGGTCTCCCGTCCGATCAGGCAGGTTTCCCCCGAGTTCTTCGGTTTCTTCCTGCAGTAATGATCGAAATCATTCGCACGATCTGTGCCAAGGGCCAAATTTGAAAAAGGCCTCAGGCCTAATTTGCTACCCTTGTAAAATGACGTGATTATTATTATTATTATTATTATAACTACAAATACATGTACAGTATTAATCATGGAGCTCAAACCGGGATACATTGTGTTTGAGAGAGAGAGAGAGAGAGAGAGAGAGAGTGCTTAGCCGATCAAAATTGAAGTATCAGCTAAAAATTGGATTTCATCTTTAGTTGAAATTTCGTGAGACAGGGCCCTGGGAATCAAAATTCAAAGTTCGTGTACATATAAAATTTAAGCGCTAAAATATAACGAAATGGTGTATTTACCTTGTCTCCAAATTTCAGCTCAAAATATTAAGTCGTTTGAACGGCAAAACTGCTTATCCGGACACATAACATTTTAAGATTTCGGGTTATTTTTTCCAATTGGGTGACCTGATAATCGTAGAAGTTCGGAGTTCTGTAAGGGGTTCTGTTTAATTTTTTTCATTGGGTGACCTGATAATCGTTTGCCGCCCCGTTACAGGTCTACCTTATTTTCATAAAATAAATGACTGAATAAATGAAATGGGGTTTAACGCCCTACGCTTCTGCACCTAAAATGGGCGAATTGAAGACGGGTAAACGCCGTACAGTGTTTTATGGGGGAATTTATGCCCGGACAGCGGCACTACGACCTACTCTTATATCGAATCCCATCTGTCAAGGGATCTTTTACGTGCACGCCAATACATACATCGGACCTCGATTTGCCGTCCCATCCTTGTTTGCATTACTAACAAAGAGAACCACGCCGGACAATCTGGATGAACTTTCTCGGCCAATGCAGGGATCGAACACCCGACCCCCGGGATATAACGAGCCAGCGTCTTACCCACTTAGCCTCTTTGGCTCCTAAGTCGTGAAATCGAAGTCTCAGAACGTAAATAAATCGGTCACGGATAGGGAAGTGACTGTTTAATTATGAAAGTCGATTAGATTATCTGTTTTTGCTAACGAATAAGACGTTTAACGATTTCCTGACATGCAGGCTTGACTGGGGATAATAAACAACAGTTCGTTAACAGTCTGTTGTCTTTCAACTGATCAATATCCTCCACTCCTCTCAAGGCCAAAGAAAAGTGAGAGAAAGAAAGAGAGGGTGGAGAGAGAGAGGGTGGGAGAGAGAGATAGAGAGAGATGGAGAAAGAAATGGGATTGAACGTCCACTCGACACAAACTAGGTCATTCGGGACTTACATGTGGTTGTTTAATTTTTATTTCAATAAATCGCTTGCGCGTAGGTGTCTTTAGCAGTGGAAGGAAACCGGAGTGCCCGGAGGAAATCCACGAGGATGAGAAGGCGCCTCTATCTCCATGTCTCGACGCTCACACCAGGGCTCGAAACCACGGCCAGTTAGAGGTCGAAGCGCGGCACTCTAGACTACTAGGCCATCCCAACCTCCCTGTATCCCTAAGACTCCAGCTACTCATTTTAAACACACAAGAGATAAGTCTGCCTATTCCAGACCTGAAATGTTATATAAATTATGAATTGAGACACTAATTAACAAAACAAACCAAAAATCAGCTCTTAGTGCAATTGGGTACTCGAGATTTTAACTAGATTAGAACGGTTCGCTATTTAAATATTTTATATATCAAAGATGGTCGCCACCAAACTATAAAAACTGTCACAATGAGCATTCCAAAATGTTTATTTTAATGTATATACAAATCCTACCGATTTTGCGTTAAGATGTCACTCGATAAGTTGAGGGAAGTCCTGTGTTCATTTGTATTTCCCCTTTAATTTGGATGAAAAAAAAACATGGGTGGTAACTCAGAATCTTCAATCATCGGAAAGAAAGGCGAAATTCAAAATGACGTCCAAGATGTAGGAATAGAGATTGGTATTGTTGACTATATAATTTGTGTATTTATATAAAGCAAAATATTGTAAACGGATATCTTGTATATTACAACCTCATCAAGATAATTATATAGTTAAGGGAGATCGTGTATATTACAGCCTTTATAATCAAGATAATTATATAGTTATTAGTATTTCATTACTGGTCTCACTCCCAACATCTGATGGTCGGTCACAAACAAGAACCGTGTCAATGTCCTTAGAAATGAAATGAGGTAAAACGTCCCACTGTTATGCTACGAACCGAACTGGGCTAATGCAGACGGACATACGCCATACAGGGTGATATGGGGGAAATTTTGCCCGGACAGCAGCACTACTGCCTTCTCGTACATCGAATTTCAACGGTCAAGGGATCTGTTACGCGCACGCTTATGTATACACGAGACCTCTTTTTTTACAATCCGAAAGACTAGACAGCTATCCTTATCAGGCCATCCGTACTGCATCACTGATAAACGGGAACCACGCCGGGAAATCTGAATGAACTTTCTCGGTCAATGCATGAACTAGACAGCTATCCTTATCAGGCCATCCGTACTGCATCACTGACAAACGGGAACCACGCCGGGAAATCTGAATGAACTTTCTCGGTCAATACATGGATCGAACACCCGACCTCAAGAGGCTAGCAAGCCAGTGTCTTACCCACTTAGCCACCGTGACCCCCGATGTCCGCAGATGCTTGAGGGGGAGGGGCGATTACTGTCAGCTAGGGTTAGGGTTAGACCGTGGTATGTTTCTTGATTTCCGCCTACTTAGTCCGAGAGAGAGAGAGAGAGAAATGGGGTTTAACGTCCATTCGACGCAAACTAGGCCATTTCGGGACTAACATATGGTTTAATTGTATTTCAATAATTCGCTAGAGGTCGAAGCGCGGCACTTTAGACCACTATATCATCCCACCCCCCCCCACTTAGGGCAGAGATCCGTTTTCAAAGGGTGAAGAAGATATGGTTTAATTGTATTTCAATAATTCGATAGAGGTCGAAGCTGCAAGCCAGAGGTGACCGGCCAACTAGAGGTCGAAGCACGGCACTCTAGACCACTATGCCACCCCCCCCCCCCCACACACACACACACACACTAAGGGCAGAGATCCGTTTCAAAGAATGAAGAAGACTGATCTCTGTGCGTTGAATGAGTCTGGCTCCGAGTTCACAAGGCATTCTCAGGCTTAAGCTGAGAATTTACACAATAACACTATTCATGGATTAACAATTACTGGTTTATTAACATGCAACGTTTCGACGATGATACTCAAAATTGTTCACCTTATTTTAACTAAAGTATAACCCTTTATAAAACGTTTTTTGTTTTTTATATACACCAAAAAAATACTATGTGCAAAGTTTTGTGCTTGTGGATCAAAACTATTTCTCATAAACAGTGATTGAAAGTTGAGCAAATGCTCAAGTTAAGCCTATGAATGCTTTGTGAACTCGGGGCCTAATCCCGAGGGCCAATGATAAACTCCGCCTCTTTTCCGTATATTCGCCAAAGCTGTCATATTTAAGTAGTAGTTATTAGCACCCTTTCCGAGGTGTATCGGTGGGTTTAGTCTCACTTTCCCCACATTAGAATGTTTTGATAAAGGATTAAGAGGTAAATAGACCGTGGGTGTAGGGCTATAGTCTGTTTTAATTAATTATAGTGTAACTGGTGTAAACTTCTCACTCTAATTATTGTTTATGGTGAACACTTCCCACCATCAGTAGATTGGGGAAATAAGTGAAATCAGTTTACTAATAAATTTACATTGTGAGCTGTTTTGATGTAATAATTAATTTGAAATAAAACCAATTAAACTACTGATATTTAATCACAGCTTATCAGTTGATATATATAGCTCCTCTGAATTACAAATGGTTATTCCAAAATGGCGAACGCTCTGGTTAACTTTAAATACATTGCTAATACTAAAGTTGGTCAGAATTTAGTGTTGGATGGTTTTAAATTCAGAGTAATACTATCATATACTTGGAATGTTGCAAAAAGTACTGTACAGCTAGGGTTACCATTCGCGATGGTATTCTAGCATCTCCTCTTCCTCAACATTATCACCCTTCAGAGGAGGACACGATAGCAGTCCTAGAGAATGTAGAGAAAATGAAGGCCAGGTTCAGAGCTGACTGCAGAGCTATACAATTTATATATCTATTTTTAATTAGTTAATATATGTATCTGTTCATTATATATCTATACTTATTATATATCAAACTTTATAAATATTTATAATATAAAAAGTGTCACAAACTTATTACAGACTATACTTTAAATCCCCTTAAACCCCCTTTGTTGTTTAATCAGTCATGCCCTGCGGACCTTGACTCTAAACAATAGATGTGGGGAAAGTGAGACGTCCCCTATCGGTGAATATCAGGACAGTTTTGGTCGGGGGATCAGCCGAGGCGAAGCCGAGGCGGTCCCCGGCCAAAACTGTCCTGATATTCACTGATACACCGAGGAAAGGTGCTAATAAGTCACTTACATCACATTTCTATCGAGTATTTTGAAGCGATATGTAAAAAATAGTATTTATTATCGAGTCGTTTCAACCGAAAAGTGACAAATGTTATTTCATTTATCCCTTTCTGAGCCTCACGTTACATTTCATGGTAGAATGATTTCGCAGTCGAGAGACGAGCTGAGTAGTATTTACACGTGCGTCTAGCTATACCCTGGGTCATTCCTGGTGAAAGTATGCATCAACGAATTATTTGTAATAAAATAGATGTCTTTCTAGGCGTTTTTGTTTTTATCCTGCTTATTTTAAATGTCTGTGAAGTGTCCATCAAGAGAACTGCGCCTTTTATCATCACAATTACAATAATTATTCAGTGTTCTCATTTATATGTTTTGCATATTAATATAAATCAAACCAAATTATGGAATAGGTGCCAATTGACATGTATAATAATTGATTTGTGTAATATGATGTTTAGTTAATTTAATGTCATTGTATATATTTTTGAACTGCCAGTTTGTTCCACCCTGTTTGTTTTGTTACTGTGATTTTGACTAGTTGTTTCATGAAATTTGTCCGGCTGCATTGTAGAGCCATAGCTATCATTGCTATTTGGGCCGGACTAAACGTCCGCTACTTATTGCTTGAATGGTATCTTAAACAGTGTAGAAGTGTTCGTTTGTCGGGAATGAACAGTACCTTTTTTTTTAAAAAGTGTACTGTTCATTTCTGATACACGGATACTTTTAAGCCTGTATTGGAAATAAACAGGCCAGTTTTATCAAAGGTTGCCAATGGCAACGAGGTAGAAGTGGGATGTAATTTAAATAAGGGGTTTACTTGATCACAATCGGATCCTATTTCGTTTCGTTTTTATAGTTCAAAATTTCGTTTTACTTATCGGGAAGAGTTATTATCATTGGCGTGTTCTGAATGGTGAGGGGGATTAGCCAATGAAACGGTCTGTGACGGCGACTTCTTGGCGTTCTCTGCACGGAACTGTGGATAAACCACAGAACGTTAACGCTGATTGATAAATCAATGCCTGACGTCATAGGATCAAAAACCGCGCGTGAACTCCCACTATAAGTTGCCAGATATTCATGTATTGAATAGTAGAACATCGAAAATAAACAAACACGAAACGAAATATAGATCTGTATTTTAATCAGATTGACTTCATCTGGGGTGGGGGGGGGCTATTTAAATGTCTTCCGTTCTAGGATCCCTATGTAATGGGCCCTTTTGTTTGAGTTTCGGCCCAGGGTAAAACCAAACATTAAAAAAAAATATGTTTCTACCTTTATTTACGGTTTGAGACGTTGTTTCATCAACCAATATTACCAGACGTCAGAGGCGGGTCAAGGGGACCCCCCCCCCCCAAATAACAGTATAAAAAAAAATATGCGCCACAAATCACCACCGACACCCCGATTTTTTCCAAAAATGTCTCGGGGGACCCCCACGCCCCCCGCCCCCCAACAGGATTTCGTGGGTCCGCCTCTACCAGACGTGATATACCGACAGGTAAACATATAAGGTGCGTTATGAAATTATTACGAAGTATAAACATGGTCTGATTAGGAATTACTTATAAAAAGGTGGG
Source organism: Patella pellucida (assembly GCA_917208275.1). NCBI lineage: Eukaryota > Metazoa > Mollusca > Gastropoda > Patellidae > Patella > Patella pellucida. The sequence goes on along the minus strand of OU795039.1, from coordinate 5,490,880 downwards.
GAAATGGGTGTTATTGTATCGGCCTCGTGTAGCTCATTAGCAAATCTGTGCTACTTTATATAAGCGTAATCAATGATGGAGTGTGTGCATGAATTGCACTCGGCACACCTCGGGAGATTCTTCCGGTACCCTACATTAGCCTCGGCTGTATGACGGTAAGTGATCGTACGTAACTAACCACTAACGTAACGAAAATTAAATGGCTTTTTTTTTCGCACGTATACAGTGAACGACCATTTTGCGCATTAATCCAGTCAAAATTTGGCTATTTTGTTAAAATTGATATAAAGATTTTAAAAAAAAAATTTTTTAGAATTAAAATAAATTAACTATTAGTCAATCCCCACGCTAAAAACATTAACATAATTGATTGTGTATATCTGAAATAGACCCGACCAAAGCACAAAAAAGTTCCAAGATGTCAGCGTCCATGAGCGAAGAGTTTCTGGGCGCTTTAAACTTTTCAAAGTCGAAGTTAGGAGTTACAAACTTTAATTTGAAGGAAAAACAATTGGGGGCATTGCATGCTTATTATGAAGGTCACGACTGTGTAGCTGTGTTACCGACAGGTTATGGAAAGAGCCTGATTTTTCAAATTCTCCCATGGATATTACAAAAGAAATACAAGGAAGAGTGAAGCCATTATTGTTAGTGCGTTGACCTCATGACCTGTGACGTGTAGACCACGTCATATAAAAACATGTCTATTGATGGTCACTGAGATTACTTCCCGCAGGTAGCGTGTCTCAGATGTTCAGAATGGGTAAGTGATATGTACCTACGCCTATACACTTCTGATGCCGCCGCGGCACCGGTTTACTGTTTAGCAAATCTAGCCGCTTTTAAAAAGAAGTTCTCACAGTTGCGTCGTTCGAGAAGCATGTAGAATCGGATAAACTTTTAAAAAAAACGGCAGACTATGAAATCTTTGTATGATAAAACATTCTTCGAAGGCGTCGTCATGGGCAACGCCGTTGGTAATCCGTGAACTGGAAAATAGTTCCAATGCCGGACTTCGTCATAAAGCCGGGGCTAGATGGAGGGTACTTGAATCTGCTTAGGTTTGCCGAGTGGCAGACACTAAGCTGGTTGGACGACATTTTATCATTTCATGTAAACCTTGAAGCCTTTGGACTCAATATTTTGATTAAATCTCACTGGAATCCCGACTATTAAATCGCCCGCTACTAGTGTTACTATGGCAATACGATCCTAAATATTGACAATTAAAAAATGAAATGAAATGGGGGTTAATGTCATACTGTTCTGCACCGACTTGGTTAATGAAAACGGGTCTTACACCATACAGTGTGCTGTGAGGGAAACTTTGCCCGGATAACGGCACTACGGCCTACTCTTATATCGAATTCCAACTGTCAATGTGCATGCCAATGTACACGGGACCTCGGTTTTTCGTATTATCCAAACGACTAGACATCTGTCCTTGCCAGTTGACCATTAAGACGATTGGCTAAAAAAAATGATCTATCTTTCTCAACATGTACCTGTAGTAGAGTCCATCCAAAGTACAAATAAACAAAACGAAATACAGATATGTATTTTGTAAGCAGATTGGAGAACACCGTATGACGTATTCCAGTCGTCAAGTATCCTACATAAAACCCTATTTCATATTCATTCATGTCTAATCCTGTTCTCTCGTGACGTATATTGTGACGTATATCGTGACTCGTCAATAATTCATTGAAGCATTCAACAGCGTTATAACGGAATCACTGGTCTCCGTGGAATCGTATGAATTAACATGGTTAAATTATTCCCGGCACTATTTCTATGATGTTTCCGCGTAGTCTTATAAATTAATATAGTTGAATTATGCATGGCACTATTTATATGCTTCCTCGGAGTCTTTTAAATTAATATAGCTAAATTATGCACGACATTATTTTTATCTCGGCGGAATCATATGAATTAACATGTTTAAATTATGCACGACATTATTTCTATTAACCCTTTTCTAATATCCTATAATAATAGTGTGTATTTTGTCATCTATAATTTAGGCTTCATCATCAGTCCGAACAAAAGGTAAAAAAGTGCGTGGTTAATTTTTGGCTTTTATCCTGGGAAAATGTAAGTATGGTTGTAAACAAGACAATTATTAATAAAACAGGAAGATAATGAAGTCAAAAAAGAGACTTGACAATCAGGGCTATTATAGATAATGAGATAATTGTACAGCGAGTGTATAATAGGTTCGTTAAATGAACAAGGAAGTTTCGGGAGAGAGAGAGGGGGGGAGTGAGAGAGAGAGAGAAATGGGGTTTAACGTCCACTCGACACAAACTAGGTCATTTTGGCACTAACGTATGGTTTTCCATTTTTATTTCAATAATTCGCTTGCGCGTAGGGGTCTTTTGCAGTGGGAAGAAACCGGAGTGCCCGGGGGAAACCCACGAGGTTGAGAAGGCGCCCCTAGCTATCTCCATCCTCACACCAGGTCTCGAAACCAGAGTCGCAAGCAAGAGGTGGCCGGCCAGCTAGAGGTCGAAGCGAGGCACTCTAGAACACTAGGCCATCTCAACCCCCTCTCAAATGAACAAGGAAGTTCCGTGAAAATAACTCACGGTATTAGCGTTGTTAGGCCTATATATTATTTGTTTGTCTAGTAGTAGTAGGATAATCCATAATGATTCACTGAATGTCATCGGGAATAGCCATCTGATTAAAACACAGATCCTATTTGTTTTCGTTTATTTATAGTTCAATCTTTCGTTTTACTGGTCTTCACAACATGTATTGTGTACACGGTGAACAGTCCATATGCTGATTACACTATTTTGCCTTATTACAATATTTTGCCTATACTGTTTTTGTCTTTGTTCGAACTTTTTATTTACGGTGAACAGGCGTTCTACTTGATGCGGGTAATTAGCCAATGCAATGGTCTGCTACGGAACTGTGGGTAAACCTCTTGAAACGCCAACGCTGATTGATCAATCAATGCCTGACGTCACAGAGTGAAAAGCCGCCCATGTGTACAACTATAACAACTTGTAAGATCTTCGTGTGGTGAGCACCGTACCAGGCCGCGATTAATTTAAATTGACCCGTTAACATTACTCTAAAATTACCGGTCTCAGAACCGTGACAATCACGCCAAATGTGGAACTTTTCACAGAAAAATTAATTTCAGTCCCTATACATATTACCCAGATGAAAACAATTATGACGGTTGATTTAGTTTGAGCAGCCATTTTGACAGAACTGTCAAAGTATGAGGGGGAAAAGGGGTCAAGATTTATTTCGCGCATGCGCAGTTATTCCAAGAAAATTTAACCGCGCCAACTCATTTCAGTGGGACAGACTGACACGGTACGGCACGCTTATGTTTGACCCGTTTACACTACAAAAACCATAAGCGTGCCGTGCCAGGTACCGTTCTTGATACGCTTAAAATTTGTTATGTAAACTGGGTTATAGACAGGTTGTATGATACAGCGCGCACGTGCTAACCATTCGGCCATCCAATCAGGGTCTAAAGAACAAGCACCCTAAGCTTCATGCCGAACGTGATGGACTTTGAGAGTCGTCATAAGTGTTAAACTTTTGTAGAAGTTTTGGTCTTTATATTAGTGGCATTATTGAATTACTTAATATCTGTGGCAAATTATTTTGTATGTACTTACAAAATGAATAACAGATGGATGTACAAAAAGGAGTAATCGAACCAAAACATAGCTGGTTCTACACGTCAAGAACATATTACCAGATTACACGTGATTGGAAATTTACTTATTGCATCATTTGGCTTAAGTAACCAATCATATCAGTAATTAGACGGAGGGAGAGTGATTTGGGGTTTTACGTCCACTCAACACAGCTAGGTCATTTCGGGACTAACATATGGTTTTATTTTATTTCAATTTCAATAATTCGCATGCGCGTAGGGGTCTTTGGCAGTGGGAGGAAACCGGGGTGCCCGGAGGAAACCCACGAGGTTGGCAAGGCTAGAAACCACAGCCGCAAGCAAGAAGTGGCCGGCCAGCTAGAGGTCGAAGCGCGGCACTCTAGACCACTAGGCCATCCCAACCCCCCTTGGCATAAGTAACCAATCATATCAGTAATTGTACAGGTTCAGGGTCAGGGTCGGAGTCATAAATAGCCCCGTCTGTGCGTGATGTCTAAGGGTCCTATAGAAGAAATCATGGCTAACTTTTAAAGCAGATTTTCATTAGATTTCGGTCCGGGGAGATTACCATCTGAATTCCTAAACCATACGATGTAGCAATGAGTCTGGCTGGATAAGGCTTGCGAGAATGACTTTATTAATGGATGCTTTGTACCATATGTAAGCAGCTATGATATATAAAATGTAAAAACAAACTGTTGCATTATTATTCCTGGTAAGGTAAGACGACCGTCTTAACTAACTGAGATAGACAAGAAGTAAATACACAACGTGAAGGGAAAGTGAAGACGGCAAGTGAAAATACTAGACGACCACGAGGCTACTAATATGTAGTATCAAGTGAAATGAAATGAAATTGGGTTCAATTTCCTATACTGGACTAATGAAGATGGCCAGACATTGTGCTATGAGGGAAATGTTGCCCGGGCAGCGGCGCTACGGCCTACTCTTGTATCGAATCCCAACTGCCAAGTGATCTTTTACGTGCAAGTCAATGTGTACATGGGACCTCAGTTTTTCGTACCATCCGAACGACTAGACATCTGTCCTCGTCAGACCCTCCGTTCTGCATCACTGACAAGGGAAAACCCCGCCGGAAAATCTGGATGAACTTTCTCGACCAATACAGGGATCAAACACCCGACCTACAGGCTAGCGAGTCAGCGTCTTACCAACTTAGCCACTAGATCTCCAAATATGTAGTAAGAAAAGGTGCATTGGTCAAACGTAGGATGTAGCGACCGGTTTGACGTGTTCCACTCTCCAAGTCTGACAAAAGACTCATGAGGCAGAAGATAGTTACTAAATGTGGTACAAATTCCATAATACTGAATTGTTCCCGGGTGGATGACTGCCATTGTCGGGGTCGGAGTAAGACCTTTAGATTCTCTATAGGCATTGACAAGATGGCGATGGCCCCTGAACTTGTGTCACGTCATAGAATCACCCCCACCTTATCTTACCATCTTTAACCTTGAACTGTTTCGATTTCCTGGAACAACGCCCATCTCACCCTCCTATCATTGTTAGCACCTTAAATCATGGACTGTTTCAACCTCCTGGACCACACCATCCTCTCACAGTTGTACCATATCCAAAACCCTGGACTTGTTTCAACCTCCTGGAAACACGCCGACCCAACCACCATCTTAAATCATGGACTGTTTTAACCTCCTGGAAACACGCCGACCTCACACCCTCTCACTTATGTTACCATCTTAAAAACCTTGGAACTATTCATATGAAACCTTCGACTGTTTCGACCAGGCCGACTTTACCCACTCACTGTTGTCCCTTGCCCCTTCCTGTAACTGTAATGACCGTGAACTATTTATTGTTTCGACCTCCTGGAACTATCCCTACCCCACCTCTCTGTCAATGTAGCCACACCTTAAGCCCTGCGCTCAGAATCGAGTAATCTGGCCGCGAACGACCGGCCTTTTATCTAAATCGAACACAACCTGGGGCCTGTTTCACGAAATTTTAACTTAAGATAAAATCCAAATTTTAGTACATACTTAAATCTGATTGGCTAAGCGCTAAAAATCAATCTAATACTATCCAATCGAATTGCTAAAATCTGATTTTATCTTAGTTAAAATTTCGTGAAACAGGCCCCTGATTTGTTTTTCTTTGGTTGATAGTGTTGTGAAACCCGTAAGGAGTTACCTCCCCCACTTTCAAATCGCTGTGGACGATATAGATGCTACAGGGTTTAAATTATTATTCTGTGTATAGCATTAGGGTCACAACAGGACAAACCCTATTGATTTTCAGAGCACCGGGACACTTAGTGTTCCAGAGTAACGATGCCCCCCCCCCCACACACACACACACCCACACACCGCACATACACAATATTGATTATGGAGGAACCATATCAATATTCAGCGTTCCCACATGAAACAGATTAGATATCTTGGAGGAGAGAGAGGGATGGGGTTTAAGATCAACTCGACACAAACTAGGTCATTTCGGGACTAACATATGGTTTCATTTTATTTCATTAAGGACCTGGAGAAAACCCATGAGGTTGGACAGGCGATCTTACTCCTTGTCACGTACAACCCGAGATACGAAACCATGCCAGTTGACTCAATGACAGGCTTTATGATACAGCACGCACGTGCTAACCATTCGGCCATCCAACCCCCGATATCTTGAAGGAATCCTTATCAATTTGGGTCAACATCCAAGCTTTTCTTTTCCGGTCAGCTGCAGTTGGGGCATCGCTGCTATGTGGGCGAATCTCACCCCTTTGCGTGACTATCTTTTCTTGTCTTATATAAAAAAAAACTCGATTTTTTAAAAGACCGTAACAATTTTATTATTCCATATATCCACTTTATCAATAGATTTAACAATTAAAAACAATCAAATTAAAATATAGATCTGCTAAAATAAAGGTAAGCATATAATAAATATTAAGCATGTATAATAAAAAAAACGGTAATAAAAAAAACCCTAAATAATTTAATACACCAGTTTAGCATATATTATAAGCTAAACTGAAGCGTTTTTTCAGTTCATTTTCAGGGCCCTGTTTCTCGAAATTTAGATAAAATCTACCTTGTAGTAGATAGTTCTATTTTGATTGGTTAAGCACTAAAATCAATCTAATATTATCCAATCAAATTACTGAGATTTGGATTTTATCTTAGTTAAAATTTCGTGAAACAGGCCCCAGATTTCTAAATCGCTTAAAACATTATATTTTCTTTCTCATAATCTCAACAATTACGGCTAAACAAATAATCCAGGGATAGATCTGGAACCAATCACTCACATGCCCATACGATTGGACGGAGTATGAAAATTGTGTTATATATTTGTTCATCGATATTTAATTGATCATTGCAGAGGCGGATCCAGGGGTAGGGCCCTAGGTTACCGTCCCCCCCCCCCTAAATAACAGTATAAAAAATAGATATGCGCCAAAAATCACCTCTGACACCCCGATGTTTCAAAAAAAATTCTAGGGGGATCCCCACGCCCCCCCCCCCAACATGATTTCCTGGGACTGCCTCTGGATCATAGTCTACATAGTGTATTTCAATCCACCCTTCCAATTCCGTGGGTTATTCCTTCGGTCACAAGTGTTGACATTATGCGACATTCCCCTCATCTCTCTGTTATTACTAGACAAAAACGAGAGACCATATTCCATTAGAATAAATTGATATCGAATGTATAGTTTATCTTGGAAAAATTCAAATATTTGTTTTAGCACTATAATAGCACTTGTAACATGGACGTTAAATCTTCCTTTGTTCTTTTCGTTAATAAGCAGATTGTTTCCCCTCTAGTAGATTGGGTGGAGCTTAACTGTGCAATAAATAACTAGAAATGTTCAATATGTTATTGCACTCTTTTGCTGGTTTACAGTTACACTAGTTTCAGTTGAAATCATATAGAGAAGTGGGGTGGGTTTTCTGTACAATAACCACAAGCATGTTGAGTAGGTGTCAATGTTAACTTATGAAACCCTTGCTATAAATATAACTTCTTGTGGCTATATTTGGGGCCATTCTATCCCCAACCTGATACTCAAACGAACGAACGTGGCATGCAGATCGTAGGTTATACTCAGCCAAATCCTCGACTCACACTCAAGTAAACGACTTAGTACTCAGAAAAAGTGTTTTGATTTTTTCCAGTGCCGTTTTTCCCTTGTTAGCTGTACAGGGTTGAAACCCTTTCATTGAAGGGGGCTAGTTGTTGGGATGAGACAAACAACTAAAGTCCTGTTTACAAGTTAGTGTCGTTAGCGTGCACTGACATTTGTAAATAGGAGTCTTCCCAGAGAAGTCCTACAAAATCATGATTCTTATTTTTGGAAACGCTTGATCTCCTGGGGAACCAACTAATCCAGCTTTCCGACAAACTGGGAGAACTTTATCTTCTGGTCAACTTGGGAGGTCAGGAATTTCCTTATACCAAGATGGTAAGCATTTGTTTCCATCCACCGGAGCCAGGTGTTATGAAGTCATATGTGGATTGTGGGTTAGGATAAGTGTGAGGCTTGGCCCAGGGTTAGGGTTAGGGCTAGCCCTGTCTACAACTTGAGAATCTGACGAAATCTGCAGGCCACAACCCTTACCCTTATCCTAACCCACAATCCACATATGACGTCATAACACAAGGCCACGGTTGATGGAAACAAATGCTTACCTACCAAGATAGCCACCACACAGGGGGAGGTAACCCTAACACTTACCCCATCCCCAACCTGCCTGATAACCTATAGACAACAGCCACTTGGCAAATTCAGGTATCCTACATCTAGGTACAAGTTACTGAGGTTTGCCAAGTGAGACAACAGCAAATGTGCTCAGACAAATCTCAAAATATGGGAGTTAACTCTTGTTCAACTGTAGTCATCATTTTTAAAATGAATATTTTATCAACTTGATATACAATGTAACCACAAACACACTGTTAGCTAATATTGCACATTAACCCTTTACAGGGCCGGGGAAAAAAGTACTTGCAACCAAATTATTGGGGGGGGGGGGCTAGACCCCCCTCCCCCCTCCTCCAAACCTGCTTTAGCACATGGTAAATGTTAAAACTGACCACCCCTTCTCACTGAAATTGAAATGGAGTGAATGTCCTACTTTTATGCTCTGACTGGGCTAATTCACACGGGTATACACCATATAGTGTTCTATGAGGGAAATTTGGCAGGGAATTCCAACTGCCAAGGTATCTTTTTTTGTGCACATCAATGTGTACACAGGACCTCAGCTTTCCATCTCATCCAAACAACTTGTCAGTCCCTCTGTCTTGCACTACAAGGGAGATCCAAGCCGATAAATCTCAATGTGTTGGTTTAACATCCACTCAACACAAACTAGGTCATTTCGGGACTAACATATGGTCTGTAGCAAGAGGGGGGGGGGGGGGGGGGAGGACCAAGGGAAAGCCCTACACCTTGTCACATACAAGCGGCGATTTGAAACCACGCCACTTGACTCAATGACAGATCTCATGGTTTAACGCGTGATTTAAATTATTTGAGGAGTTAGTGTAAACAGTAGTTTCAGGCAGTCAAGGTTTAAAGAGAGAGAGAGAGAGATGGGGTTTAACTACCACTCATACAAACTAGGTCATTTCCAAACTAACATATGGTTTAGTTTTTTTCAATAATTCGCTTGCGTGTAGGGTTCATTAGCAGTGGGAGGAAACCGGAGGACCCCGAGAAAATCCACGAGGTTGAAGTAATGGTACATAAGTATGCAGGGGCCGCGGAGCGGCAATAATTTTAATAGTGAAAAATAAAATGTCGCCAAAGCTCAAGAAAGCGAAAAAAGGTTATGGGGGGGTATGGGGGGGGGGTGCTTAGTGGGGGCTGCCACATTGCGTGAGTTATTGTCAGTAACTCCCCCCCCCCCCCCCCCCGCCGAAATCGTAAGTAAGTATGTCTTTCATAACCTCACATTTGTATTTTTACCCCGGTAATTATTCAAAGTATAAACATAAAAATAAACATCTGAATGTAATAAAATAAAAATCTCTCAAACAAAAACAAGAGACAAAGACAAAGAAAGGAATGATCCACTATTAGTATATAATACTGTAAATAATTTGAGACTAACAAATAATCTTTTTCCTTGTCTGTGGTTCGAAGGTCAGGGGCCTGTTTCACAAAATTTTAACTGAGATAAAATCTAAATTTAAGTAATTTGATTGGATAATATTAGATTGATTTTAGTGCTTAGCCAATCAAAATTGGAGTATCTACTAAAATTTCCATTCTATCTTTAGTTAAGATTTCGTGAAACGGGCCCAAGAAGAATATTGATTAAAACACAGATGTATATTTCGTTTCCTTTTTATATACTCTCGATGGCCTCCAATACATGCAGATGAAGATATCCGAGGTCATATGGGTGAGTTTTGAGTAGTTTGACCTTATGATGTTGGATATTCGATTAACCAATCAGTGTTGATGTTTCTAGTAGGATACCCACAATTCTGTGCAACTCGCCATAACAGACTGTTTCATTGGCTAATCCCTCACATCATCCAGATTCCAGAACATGGGGTATATAACAACTCTTCCAGATCCTAGTGTAGTCAAGACAAGTGAAACAAAATTTTAAACTATAAAAAACAAAACATGATCTGTGTTTTAATCAGATTGGGATAAGACTTAATTGTTATCCTATAGTATATACAATTCAGCTATTATCAGAATGTTTCAATTCTTTAAAGTGCATTACACAGGAGCTACATTTGTAAATCTTTAAAGCTTATATAAATTACTATTCAGAAGTTTATTCATAACATGCCCATAGTGTTGCTACGATAATAAACGATCTACACAACATCTTCAAACAGTCACAACTTCGCCCAGAATAAATTAATCTAAATGAAATTTTTAATACATGTATTTTTCATTATCTATTTTTAACAACAATGGCCCGGGCAAGGTAAATACACCATTTCTCTATATTTTAGCGCTTATATTTCAAATGTGAATTTTGAGACCCAGGGCCCTGTTTCTCGAAATCTTAACCACAGATAAAATCCTAACTTTAGCATTTTGATTGACTAAGCACTAAAATCAATCTAATCCAATCGAATTACTAAAATGTATCTTTTAATAAGAATTACCATTTTTACCAAGAAACATAAATGTACAATGTAATTAATTCTGAATAAAATCAGGTTCCATATTTTTTTTTAAGCAATAACGGCCAGCTCTTTATCTTGCATAATGTATCTTTAAATAAGAATTATCATTTTTACCAAAGACATAAAAGTACAATATAATTAATTCTGAATAAAATCAGGTTCTATATAACAGGAAGGTAAGGCAATGCAAATATTAAAAAAAAAAACAAAACATTTTACAAGCTAGTGAGGACCCCCAAAGCTCGGGGCCCTGTTTCCCAAGATTTTAACAAAAGATCAAATCCATAATTTTGAAAAGGTACTTCAATTTTGATTGGCCAATCAAATTACTAAAATTCGGATTTTATCTTAGTTAAAATTTCGTGAAACAGGCCTCTTGTTAGCCCTTTAAGAATTATAATTTAAACAAAAAGCTAAAAATAGATCAAACATAACAACATGGAACACTAGCGAGGTTAAGAAACAAAGAAAAAACCCATAAAATAACCAATGTTTAAAGGAGCTTCATGTAAATTGCTTATATTTGGGACGTAAAAATTGATACAAATGGGTCGTAAGGCATATAATAATGTAATATGAATGATGAATGTATATACTGATTTTGCATTATCATTTCTGTTTTTACTGCAATTTCTAATCATGCCAAAGACTTGTCGTAACAGACGGTTTCATTGGCTAATCCCTCACATCATCCAGAATGCGGGTAATATAACAACACTTTTCCAATTCTACTATCTTGAACTGTAAAAATCGAAACGAAATAGGATCTGTGTTTTAATCAGATGGTCGAAAATGATTTTAACTCCTCGACACAACTTGAACGTCTGTGGCTACTTACTCTTCTGTCTTTCTCTATTTTCGCCAGTTTTCTTTCTCTCCCTCGTTTTCGTCTTGATATGCTTAGTTTAGGAGCAAAACAGTAGGACGTTAAACCCCATTTCATTTCATTTTTATCACTCGTTTATCATCAATAAACTCCATCAAACTTAAAAAAAAATAACAACATACTTAACATTTCAGAACAAACAAACAATAAAGCACCATAAACCGCTGCCTGGGTTAAAAAAAACAGTTCACACGATGTAATTATCTTCCTTCGGGACTCTCGGGATTTACCAGACTTTCTCAATCAAATTACTCGTATCTGAAAACCAGCGACCTTAATCACAAATCAATTCAGAGTATTCATTGGCTAAGAGAGTCCTTGGCTCTTATTCAATTCTTCCTGCAGTAATGATCGAAATCATTCGCACGATCTGTGCCAAGGGCCAAATTGGAAAAAGGCCTCAGGCCTAATTTGCTACTCTTGTAAAATGACGCGATTATTATTCAATGAATAGACTGATTCCATAAAATACTTGAAATATTGTAGTTTTAAGTTTCGATGATTTGATCTGAAAACATTCTATTCTGTAGATCAACTTCCCACATCAGATTCATGTTCATGTTCAATCACTAACAATCGAATTCCACTGGAGGGAAAGAATCAAGAATTATAGCAAAGCAACAAAAAAAAAACACAACACAAGAGGATCTGTTCACCAAATTTTCCCAACAGCCAAATCTAACTCTACCCCCCCCCCTTTTTATTCACAGCAACTCAGCGACCGCAATACCCTGGCATCCATATAACAGTTGTACAGTTATTGGAAGGATAGACACCACACGGAAAGGTAACTCCAACCTTTACTCACAGTGCCACACACACCGTATCCATCTATAATAGTTGTACTGTTATCGAAAGAATAGACACCACACGGAAAGGTAACTCCAACCACTATGCACTGTGCCGCACAAACCGCGAAATCCATCTGTCGAAAAGATAGACGCCACAAAGAAAGGTAACTCCAACCTTTACTCACAGTGCCGCACACACCGTATCCATCTAAGAATAGACACCACACGGAAAGGTAACTCCAACCACTATGCACTGTGCCGCACAAACCGTGAAATCCATCTGTCGAAAAGATAGACGCCACAAAGAAAGGTAACTCCAACCCCTATGCACTGTGCCGCACAAACCATGAAATCCATCTGTCGAAAAGATAGACGCAACAAAGAAAGATAACTCTAACCACATTCACAGTTCTACGCACACTGTTATATCCATCTATCTTAGTTATAAAGTTATCGAAAGGATCAACTCTACCGATAATCTTTATTCACAATGCCACAACCATCCTGGATAATCTTTATTCACAATGCCACAACCATCCTGGTGTCAATCTAAAGTTATCGAAAGTCTCCCAATCTATCCACCAATTTCACAAAAAAGCAAAACCTGACTTTTGTTCGAAGTTGTGCTTAGTGAGGTCAAAAAGCACAGATAAATCGGCAATATTATCAAGTATGGAAGCGGTAATAAGCACTAGCTATGTTGCTTCCCGCGGATTTTTTTTTTTTTTTTATATGATTATTGCAGAAATAAACCACCAGTATCCTCTTCCAAAACTAACACACGGAGGAGATCGCTGATCGCAGATGGTCTAGGGCATATGATGTCATATGAGGAGTGTGGGTTAGGGCAAGGGATAGGGTTCGGGCTTCAGATGTAAACAGGGCTAGCGCTAAACTCATCCCTAGACATAAATGTAACCCAAACCCTAACCCACAATACACATGACATCCAAGCCTGGAAATAAGGCACCTGTCACTGACAATGTCAGGCACAGATTCAGGTTTTGTCAGGCACTAAACCTCTGGTGCCTGTCATTTTGTTCGGCACTGATTTGTCTTTTTTATTAATATTATAAATACATATCCGGCACTAAGTTGAAAATGTCAGGTACTATTTTATTAGTGTCTAACACTTTGTCAGGTATATCAAAAACCGTTATTTCCAGGCCTGATGACGTCAATTGTGCTAGAGAGTCTTCGATCTAGCGTTGGTTTTTAAACAGTATTATTTCGAGAGTATTACACAATATACCATGATAACCGATGATTTCCACAAAAATGAATCGTTTAGTTATGAACTGTACACATCTGTAGATACGATCGGCACGGATATTTTATTTTTAAACGGTATCCTATTTATACCAGTAGATGGCGCGACTGTGTCTTGCTTGTTGTCTTCCGTATCTGATCTATCTGTTGCTGGCAGGTGGCTGAAAATATCAACAACAGTATCATCGAATATTACAAAAATATACAATATTTTCAAATTTACGAGATTTCGAATCCCTTACAAGCTACAATATTGTAAATGAAGGGGTTTAAGGGGGGTGGCTCCAATTAAATGAGAAAATATTTGTTTTTAAATTGCACTGTCAACTATTAAAGCTAATGCTCTGAAATTTTCAGGACTTTATCGTTATCACACAAGTTTTTGAAAAATTTGCATTTCTGAACATGGACCACGCCCATTTCCCATAATCCTTGATGGCCACCCCATGCCGTTGAGGAAAAACCTGCTTAATAAAATATAGATTGTTATATATCCTAGTAAAGCTAAAACACCAAGGTACATAATTATCTATGTTTGAATGTCATAAGCTGTAGTAGAAACAAGTAATTAAAATAAATGTCAAATTTATTTAATATTTTCTCATTAACTTGGAGCCACCCCCCTTAACATCCTACTGTTTGGCTTTGAGTGGGCTAATCAAGACAGGCATACGCCATACAGTGTGCTATGAGGTAAATTAGTAATTGAACATATTAACATAAGGTACAATTTACTGAGTTTAATACTAAGTGACATTTCGACGAGGAAAGTGGAAGGTTGAATGGCTGAATGGTTAGCATGTGCATGGTGTATCAGAAGGTTTGTCATTGAGTCAACTTGAGTCAATTGTCGGGTTGTGTGTAACAAAGAGTATGGTCGTCTGTCCAATGGCATTGTATTCTCCGGGTCCTCCAGTGTCCTCTCACTGCTAGAGACCCCTACGCCCAAGCGAATTACTGAACTAAAATTGAACCATATGTTAGCCCTACACTTGTATATGCCCTAGTTTGTGCCAAGTTGACATTCAATAATTATTAATGATAACTACTTCTACATATATATAAGCTTGGGGGGGGGGGTCATAACAATAAAAAAAAGGTTAAAAAAAACCTAACATGTAAATTCTAAATTCTAAAACTGAAATCAAAAAATGACTTAGCTACATTGAACGTGAATGAGTGTAAATTGTGGAGAAAATTAAGAGGAGAAAAAAGTATTCCAACTTATAAAGAAAATGGGTTAGAAAAAGAAAACTTTGAGTTTTATTCAGTTTTCAAAGAGATTAGTTAGAATAATATGGAGTTTAACATCCTGCTGTTTCACTCCAACCAGGCCAACGAAGATGGGTTTACACCACACAGTGTGCTATGAGGCAAATTTTGCTCGGACAGCGGCGCTATGGCCTACTCTTATATCGAATAATAACAGTCAAGGTTCTCTTATCTTATGGTCTACTTTTATATTATGTACAAGCCAACACTGAAATCCTTCTCGGAAATTTCGAGGCCAAGGTTACGAAGGTAATGTCTATGTTAGGTCAAGGTTACAAGGTAAAGTCTATGGAAGGCCAATGTTACAAGGTAAAGTCTATGTTAGGTTAATATTACAAGGTAATGTCTATGGAAGGCCAAGGTTACAAGGTAAAGTCTATGGAAGGCTAATGTTACAAGGTAATGTCTATGGAAGGCCAATGTTACAAGGTAAAGTCTATGGAAGGCAAAGGTTACAAGGTAAAGTCTATGTTAGGCCAAGGTTACAAGGTGATGTCTATGGAAGGCCATGGTTACAAGGTAAAGTCTATGGAAGGTCAAGGTTACAAGGTAAAGTCTATGGAAGGCTAATGTTACAAGGTCATGTCTATGGGAGGCTAATGTTACAAGGTAAAGTCTATGGGAGGCTAAGGTTACAAGGTGATGTCTATGGAAGGCCAATGTTACAAGGTAATGTCTATGGAAGGCCAATGTTACAAGGTAATGTCTATGTTAGGCCAATGTTGCAAGGTGGTGTTTACGTTAGGCCAGTTTTACAAGGTAATGTCAATGGAAGATCAATTTTACAGGCTCATAACTCACTCAAAATTAGTATATACCGTTAATTATACCTATCGCTACTAGCTGATTGGTCAGAATCGCCACCTTGATCACATTCAGCCAATGAGAGTTGATTGGAACCCGGTGATGTTGCAACATATTTGGAAGTACATGTACTATCTCTCTTCGCTTCTCTGGTAGAATGGTGAAAAAAAAGAAAAAAAGAAGGAATGACCATCAACCATAAAATAAAAATGAAATTTTAATTCAGAATAAATGTTGAAAAAAAAAAAAAATTATTATCTATAAGTTTAAACACTAAATTATAAATCCAATTTCATAAATTTTAGTAATACAGTAGAATCTGTTCAAGCAGCCACTCCTGTTCAGCGACTTCTCCTTGAAAGCGGTGACACTGAGATTTTGTTAAGAGGTCACATGTGTTAAGCTTTCAATCATGAAAATTCCCTTGTTTGGCTGCTTAATACAGATTATACTGTAATTTAAATGTGGAATGATGGAAAAGTTCATGCTGCCACCAAAGCTATCAGGATGGTGAATGGAATTAATGTGTAAAGGTCAATGAATTGTTTTCACGAAGGGCAGGATGGATGGTAGAAAGGTTTCTACAGCCCACTCCTTTACCCTTCTTAAATAAAGTTATTATTATTATTATTATAAACAAACGCCAGCCAGCAACTAAGACGGCACAGCCAGTGATGGAAGAAGAATAGTTAGTTAGGAGGTTTTGGAGTACTTGGGGGATTGTTTCTCCTCCAAACCAATTTTAAAATATCAGCCGGTCAGTTTCATTAGTAACTTCACCCCAAACATTAAAATGCTCAAATTTACACGTTTCATATAAATAAAAACGGAATAAGTGAATATTTTATAATGTCATTAAGAGGGGGGGTCCTCTGAGTAGTATAAGCTTATGACTCATTGAGGTTTTTTCCTTTAAATGAATCAAAAAGTCCATACAAATGTCCATATATCGGACCTTAAAGAAGAATTATGATAGGTTTGGATACTGACCGTTCTTGCTCTAATAGTTCAAAATAAGATATTGAAAAGGTAATATCTTTGAAAAATTCAGTGAAATTATTTCACTCTGAGCGGAGTTGTAATGATAATAATAAATAAAGTCTCCACCCCATTATCCTTTTTTATAATATATAAAACAGACAATTGTTTTTATAAATCTGATTAAAATCAAGAGGATCTGATTGATGACATACAGAGCTGATTAGAGTCTTAGTAAGTCAATTTTAAATAAAATGTTTAATCAATAATTTAAGGCCTAAAGAGAGAGAGAGAAATGTGGTTTTACGTCCACTCGACACAAACTAGGTCATTTTGGAACTAACATGATTTAATTTTATACCAATAATTCGCTAGAGCATAGCAGTCTTTAGCAGAGGGAGGAAACTGGAGGACCCGGAGAAAACCCACAGGCTTGGACAGGGACCCTACTCCTTGTCACTTACCAAGCCAGTTGACAGGCTTTATGTTAATGCACACATGTGCTAACCATTCAGGCATCCACCCCCTAAGTTTAATTATAAAGAAAATAAAATCGTTGATACCCTGTTCTCACCTTAGTTCTCTAGACAATATTTCCACCTGATTTTTATATAAACCTAATTCTTCTTGTAATATCTCCACCTCTTCTTCCTTCTCGGATAATTCCTTTCTTAAATTATAAACAGTTTCTTCTAAATTCTCACATAAAGCCTGAAATTATAAACAAGTTTCTTCTATAGCTAAATTCTTACATAAAGCCAGAAATTATAAACATGTTTTTACTATAGCTAAATTCTTCTAAATTCTCAAAAAAAGCCTGAAATTATAAACAAGTTTCATCTAAATTCTTACATAAAGCCAGAAATTATGAAAGTGGGTCGAGTCCTACGACAACTCTTCCTTAAAGGAGCTAAATCGCAAATATTTGGGACCTAGAAATTGACACAAATGGGTCACAAACTCACAACGAATATAATAATTTAATATGAATGTATATAAACTGATTTACATTTAATTGTTTCTGTTTTTACTCTAATTTCAAATCTATTATGTTCAGCGAAATATGTCTGATGTCTCAATCGAATGTCAATATATAGCGTCTAGTTATTCCAGCATAGATCGTATAAAGTTACAGTTCTATGTCTCCAGAAAAGGATAATTATGTGTCACCGTCTAGCCTCGTTCGTCAAGTCCCTTGTTAAAAATGGGCCTAAAACACAATATGGTACTTTATATTGGATATCAGAAGCTCATCTTTTCTGGGTAAGATCACAACATCAATGTTGATTTAAATTGACAAATAATTGTTTTTTCATTGTCAAAGATTTTTGATGATATTGAGTTAGAGACTTAGCTACTTTAACACAGGTTTCATGAAACCATAAGTAGTAAACACTGAAACCAAAAGTAGTAGTCCCATACCACTACGTCTATCCGTCACTCCACAGCTGGAGATATCCTTATTTCAGCCCTGGTTTAGCCGCCAAACCTCAAACAAACAAACTACAATAGTTAGTGCAGGGGGACAAATATAACGACAAGACCTTATACTTAGAAACAACAAACAAACAAATAATTCAAAAAAAAAAGAAAAAAGAAGAAGAAAATAGAAAAATTGCTCGCTCTATAGAATAAAATAACCTACCCTGCTTTCTTCTAGACTATCATGTGGTCCCGGAGGATCGTCAAAACAGAAAAAATCTCGAACATATTTACTGTGGATAAACAAATACACTTGTTATTAAATCTTTAATTATTATGATTTGTTATTGTCAAGCTCAGGAATGGAATGTCTCGTTAACAATTTAATTATAGTTTAAAACGCGTATCGACTCTGTTTCTTGCCTAGACAGATGCCCCATGGCCTAATCTTATATCAAATTCAAACTGGCAAGGGATCATTTACATGCATGTCAATGTGTACATGGGGCCTCAGGTTTTTTGTCCCATTCGATCGACCAGACACCTGTATGTGTCAGGCCCTCCGTCCTGCATTACTGACAAGGGGAAACCATGCTGGAACTTCCTAAGCTAACATGTTTCTCAACCAGGGGAGAGGATGTGGTCTAGTGGTTAACGCACGTGAGTGATATCACATGGTCCGTCATTGAGTCAAGTGGTATCGTTTGGATTCCCTGATTGAACCTTACAAGGATTAGGGTCGCCAGTCTGACCTCATTGATTTTCTCTGGGTTCTCCATTTTCCTGTCACAGCTAAAGACGCCTTCGCACAAGGCAAATATTGAAATAAAATTGAAACACATGTTAGTCCCAGAATGACCTAGTTTGTTTAGGGTGGACGTTACTACCCATCTCTCTCTTTCACAGCCAACACCTGAAATCATTTACAGAATCCACTCTTTAGGCAGCAAGCGCCATATCCACCAAAAAAAATGAGGTAAACTTACCAATTACAAATATCTCTATGTCCCGTAATATTATTGAGAAAAGCCTGCAATCCCAGAGTTCTTTCTTCCAGAAATTCCTTGTCGTAATTACTTCGAAACCAACGACGAGGAGGAAGGGCAAGACGAAAATTGGGGAAGAGCTCTTTTAACTTTAAAAAAAATAAAAACATTTTACGACTTACTTAGAAAGGGCTCTGATGTGATTAGAATTAGACTTTTTATTAAATGACAAATGCATGATAATAATCAAAAAATACTTAATTATCAAAATATTATTATTATTATTAATGTTTCATTTATTTTAGCGCTACATTACATATCAAAATGTTCCTAAGCGCTTCACAAGTTTACGCTTAAATATATAATATGAATTTGATTGTCAAATGGTTAATAGATAAATAGTAATGAAGTGATGTCCTTTATCAATTATCGTGGTAATATCTGAGATCATGGTAATGTCTGGTAATATCTGGGATATTGGTAAAGTCTGGGATCGTGGTAATATCTGGGATCATGGTAAAGTCTGGGATCGTGGTAATGTCTGGGATCATGATATTTTGGATCATGGTAATATTTGGGATCATGGTAATACCTGGGATCGTGGTAATGTCTAGGATCATGGTAATGTTTGGGATCATGGTAATATCTTGGATCATGGTAAAGTCTGGGATCATGGTAAAGTCTGGGATCATGGTAAAGTCTGGGATCGAGGTAAAGTCTGGGATCATGGTAAAGTCTGGGATCATGGTAAAGTCTGGGATCGTGGTAAAGTCTGGGATCATGGTAATGTCTGCGATTTTGGTAATATCTAGGATCATGGTAATATCAGGACCATTGTAATGTCGGGATTATTTGTATTGTTCGGGATTATGTTTATGCCAAGACTGAGTGCCTTCAAATCTAAAAAATTTTTGAAGTTACAAACCTTTTCATGGAGTGTGTAAAAATCATTATATCTTCTGAATACAAACCATTTATCAAAGCCATCCCTTTCTATTTCGATTTTATAAACCTAAAAATAATAAACACAAAAATACCGGTACTTAAAGGTTAGCAAAATAAAAGATAGAAGTCACAACACAAACAGTCCAATAAAACAATATACAGTCTTAAAAAGTCAAGGGACAGTCAATAAAAACCATCTTCAATAGAAGGCTTGATCTCACTTTAACTACGTACATCTTATCAAGCCCTTCACGTAATACTCTGTATATTTCAGGCACTTAGTTTGATTGGGTATAAGCCCAGATTGTTAACCTATCAGATTACTTGTTGTCTCAATTACCAAGTCTCAAGCTTTCAAGCTAAAATGTCTACATGTGATAATCGAGTTACATAGTTCAAGGTTCATCCAATGTCAAGGTTTCTGTGGGGTTAACTATGACATGATTTTCGATTATGTGCTACTGTTGACGTGTCTGCAGATAACGTAGCTATAATGTCGGGAATTGTGAAGTAAGCCAGCAACGGCCAGATGTTGTAAAACTCGCAGTCGTTGCTTAAGGAACATGCTTAAAAACAAGAGACAATTCTTAATCTTTATAAAAAACAGTTCGATAAAATAAAGATAGGTCACTAGTCTAAACCGGGCAATAAAATAAGGGTTGGTTACTAGTCTTAACACAAATAGTCCAAAAAAAACTAAGGGACAGTAATTAGTCTCTACGAAACCGTGCAATAAAATAAGGGTTGGTTACTAGTCTTAACACAAATAGTCAAAAAAAACCTAAGGGACAGTAATTAGTCTTTACGAAACCGTCAGGCCCGAAGCCAGAAACCAAAATTTAGCCAACATAGGGGGGCGAGGAAGATAAATTTCCGACAACAAAAAATCAATGTACGAAGGTCATCGCCGACTGTCATAAGCAGGAATAGGGGAGAGCTCGAAAATTAGAAGCTGTGAGAGTGAATTTAGGCCTCTATGACATGCAGGTGGCGAATGTGTCGGAAAATTAAGAGTTTCCAGCCGACATAAACTATCTCTCGGTCGAATTTGAGAGGATATGTCGTACTAAAACTCTCTACCGGCAAAAATGCGAGCATAGCTACCCAGCGATTTTTTTCCAATGCAGACAGAAAAATTCCGACAGGAACGGTCATGGGGGGGGGGGGGCCGCTCGCCCCCCCCACTAGCCTCGGGCCTGGAAACCGTGCAATAAAATAAGGGTTGGTTACTAGTCTTTAACACAAATAGTCAAAAACAAACCAAGGGACAGTAATTAGTCTTTACGAAACCGTGCAATAAAATAAGGGTTGGTTACTAGTGTAATAAAATTTCTCCTAACTAATTATTTACAATCCAATTATTATTATTATTTTTTTTTCATTGGCTCAGTAATCCATCACATCAATTTACAAAAGTACATGCGTTGACATAAGGGTAAGGAATTATCATTTAAAAAATAATATGGGGCCATCCATAAAGTACGTACGCTCAAAATGGGTAAAATTCAGAAGTACGTTTTGCCAATGAATTTACACACCTGTACGTTTTTGGCGTGAACCCCCCTCCCCCTTCAAGCGTACGTACTTTATGGATGGCCCCTATAGTAGTGTACACTGAACTGGGGTTGATCAAGGAGTCAGAGTTATGACACATCATCTAGTTACTATACCTCATATTGCCATTTTGAACTCAAGTTAGGATTAAATTTTGTTACTTATGTAAGCCATATAATGTTCGTGAGACTGTGTTTAACACACATTTTAATTTGAAGAGTGGGTTGGGATGGCCTAGTGGTCTAGAGTCCCACGCTTCGACCTCTAGCTGGCCAGCCACCTCTGTTTGTTGCTGTGGTTTCGAGCCTTGGTGTGAGCATCTGGGCATTTCGGTTTTCTCTCACTGCTAAAGACCCCTACATGCAAGTGAATTATTGAAAAAATTAAACCATATGTTGTGTTGAGTGGACGTTAAACCCCATTTCTCTCTCTCTCTCCTCTTTAATTTGAAGATGAAACATTTTGTTAGAAGAATTATATAATTGATGAATTCTAACTGGGATTTGTTTTACACTTATTTTGAAATGACTATCACATACCGTATTTTTCGGTGTATAAGGCGCACCCTTTTTACCAGATATTTTTATTTACAGAAGGGGTGCGCCTTATCGATAGTAATATTGGCGTCTGAAGTTGATGATGTCCGCATTCCCCGTGCAATAAAGATGGCGGCAATTTTACAGACGAAAACTGTGAATCATTGGCCAATCCCCCCACCCCAATATTTTTGTGAGCACTCATCACATCGACACTAAAAACAGCATTTTAATTTGATCGAAAGCTCGAGATTTCTGCGTCAACAGCAGCGTCGATTACAACTACGCTTTTCTTCAAATTCCTAGTGATTTTCAAATTGCTTTATCAACAGTGTAATGGTAGGTTCCCATTGTCACAATTCAGGTTACGACTAAAATGGTGGTTTTAATCGCAGAGTAATTGTGGCGATCCTATCATGTCTTATCAAATATTGTGGTCAGTGTAGCAATGGTGGACTCAATAGGAGAGAGAGAGAGAGAGAGAGAGAGAGAGAAATGGGGTTTAACGTCTACTTGTCTACTCGATACAAACTCGGTCATTTGGTTCAATTTTATTTCAATAATTCGCTTGCGCGTAGGGATCTTTAGCATTTGGAGAAAACCGGAGGGTCTGAAGAAAATCCACAAGGTTGGACAGGGGACCCCAATCCTTGTCACGTATAATGAAGCACGCACATGCTAACCATTCGACCATCCAACCCCTGGACTCAATAGGAACCATCTTATCGTTATGTATCGCATAACAGTGGGACCCGAACACTATCTATAAAAACTAAAGAAATTAATTATGTTTATTAGGTCTTAAAAGTTAAATTCTTTGAAATTCTAATTTCATGCCAAGTAAATTAACTTCAGCCAATACTTATCAAATATCTCAGAAAAAAAACAGAACTTGAGTGTGCCAGGGGATCAGTTCGGGTGTGCCAGGTGGTAAGTTTGGGTGTGCCATATGATCAATTTGGGTGTGCAATGTGGTAAGAAAAAATATTGCTGTTGATCAATTTGGGTGTGCCATGTGATCAGTTTTAAAGCAACTAATGTTGATGATCAATTTCGGTGTTCCATGTGATCAGTTTTAAAGCAACTAATGTTGATGATCAATTTGGGTGTACCGAATTAGTAATGGTTCAGGATCCCAGAGAAATGATCAGGGAAAAATACCACATAAAAAAACTACAGTAGAATCTGCATGGGAGTGGCTTCTTAATTAAATCTTGGTAAATTTGACCGTGGCTGAGTCTTGCTTCTGAGCGAAAAGTCTTTACAGTATACAAATACAAGACTGTAAAAGTAGTGGGGATTAATCCAGGATGCGTTTTGGGACATAGCCATGAACTATAGCCTGGAACTCTACAGGATTAAAACAATCTGCTTTTAAAGTCTTGTTAAGTTTGTTGCAGAGGGATTACTTGAGAATCTTATTCGAAACCTCGCGTACTAAACCATAGAACTGTGTCCAGTTCAATAACGGTAATTATATACATGAAGTCTTGATTAATCCAGTTTCATAAATCAGAGGGAATACAGACAGGACAGTAAGTAACATGTTTGTAGTGTTTTTGTACACAGTGAACAGTCCATATGCTGATTACACTATTTTGTCTGATTACACTTTTTTGCCGCATTACACTTTTTTGCCTATAGCGTCTTTTTAGGACTTCGAATTTTGTCTAATGGTTTGGATTGTTCGTACTTGGTTTTATTTTATTGAGCATGTCCACACGCTGTATTTAGGAGCATGGAGTGTGATACATGAATTTCTGAATGATATTTGGGAGCATGGGGTGTGATCCATGAATTGCTGATATTTGGGAGCATGGAGTGTGATACATCAATTGCTGATATTTGGGAGCATTGAGTATGATACATCTATTGCTGATATTTGGTAGGAAGGAGATATTTATATTGCTGATATTCAATACTAGAAAAGTGGGAGTAAAACTGGAATATTTGGATTTTTGGTAGGCCTACTGGGAGTAAAAAGTGATATTTTTACTATTAGAGGGGGTGGATAGACTGATATTTTGAAAAAAGATAGTAAGCTGGCACTGCCAGGCAGGATACGCCCACATTTTCGAGAGATGGATAGAGAACAAGCAAAACCGAAAGTGATTTTTCCTACAATCAAAGGCTATAATTCATTAAATTACAATTTGATATGCACAAATATCGAAAAGAATCAAGATCTTTAGGTTATACACATGCATTTCAAGTTTCATCAAAATCGAATTAAAATTCAAAAATTTGACATAAGTTCAAATTTTATGAATAATATACCTACCTGATATATGTACATATGAATTATCGTTCCTTACGCTAAAACTCGCACTTTCCGGTACTAGACCAATCGAGTCTACCGGAAGTAGTTAACATGCGCACGCACCAGATCACATGATCCCATGCACATGTCAGTTCATTCGAGGCGCTTACAAATCGCCCTTTAGAAACTGATTCTGCAATTAGGGGAAGGTTGGGAGGGTTCGTACATATATCAGGTAGGTATATTATTCATAAAATTTGAACTTATGTCAAATTTTTGAATTTTATTTCATAATATCCTACCTGATATATGTACATATGAATTATTCCTAGATTCCCCAAGCATTACATGAATGGAGGTGGGATTCAGATCAGTTCAGTTTAAATACTTTCTGATTTATATATATATATATATATATACATTGTGATTACAACGAACACAAGTTCAAAGTTGTATAAAAATTACATACCTCCCGAAAAAACTCGCCGGGATTTCTGATATATCTCCACTAAATTTTTAGCAGACTTTCTAAAAACCATCACCTCATAAATAACAACCATTACTCGGTTTGCAAGAAATCAACATTTACATCTTGTAAATAAAACTTTATAAATGTATTTTCCTGGGTCCAGTCAGCACTTTCCATGATACTTTTCATGGAAGAACCTTTGAATAGAGCCCAGGAAGCTCCCAATGCCCTAGTAGAATGTCCCCGCACAGCTGGCACTATATCTCCTTTATAGGCTTGTCGTATCACATTTACAATCCATCTAGACACTGTCTGTGTTGAAACTGGTAAATGTGGCTTATTTACACATAAAAACATCTTAGTTTGATCTCTTCCATTTTGTTCTCGAAAAGGTTCTGTCATCTTTAAGTAGATTGCCATAGCCCTTTTCGGATCTAATAGCTTGTTATCTGGAAAAGATGGTATATAAATTTTTGGGTTAAAGTGTGATGCTCGATCTTGTTTTGAAAGACCTTGACGAATAAACGTAACTCCATGGGCTTGAATATTGACATTTCCTTTTCCCAATCCAAGAGATTGTAGGTCGCCACATCTCCTGAATGAAGTTATAGCAAATAAGAAAACTGTCTTCCATGTAACATATTTCAACTTAGATTTACGCATGGGCTCGAAAGGCGACCTAGTCAACATACTTAGAACTCGGGGTAAATCCCATTCTGGGAGAAGTTTCCGAATTGGTGGCCTTGAATTAAAAATTCCCCTTAGTAAACGGATAATATATGGGTGTTGCCCGACTGGAATTCCCTCCACTGGTTGCAACACAGTGGATAGCATGGATCGATAACCAGCGATGGTTCTATAACTTAGATCCTCATCGAACAAGTATGTCAAGAAATTTGCACAGTGACCTAAATTTGATACATGGGGATCAATTTCCCGCTCACGACACCAGCATACATATTTCCTGAATTTTGACTTGTAACCTTTTTGTGTCCCAGACCTCCATGAGGCTGCCAACAATTTCCTAGTGTTAGTAGAAAATCCTGTTGTTTGAAAACGTCTGTCGACAATCTCCATGCAGTCAATTGAAACAGTTGTGGATTTGGGTGGTACAATTTGGGATTTCCCTGCTCTAGTAATACTTCGAGATTCGGTAACCTCAATGGGGGAGCCACTAACAGTTGTAATAACTGAGGAAACCATACCTGCCTCGGCCAAAACGGAGCAATCAGTATTATTTCGCATTTGAATTTCTGAATATGACGAAGAACTAATGGAATCAAGCTTATTGGAGGATAAGCATACGCGAACAGATTGTCCCAACAAATCGACAGGGCATCTATCTCGAGAGCTAGCGGGTGATAAACCCATGCACAAAATATTAGGCACTTGCGGTTCTGGGCTGTAGCAAACAGATCTACTGACGGATAACCCCACGTTTGAAAAATCATTTCGACTACTTCCAGATTCAAAGACCATTCTGTCGACAAAATCTTGCCCCTGCTGAGGCGATCCGCTAATACATTCTCTGCTGATGGCAAGTGCGCTGCCTGAATTGACATATTGTGACTTAGTGCCAAATTCCAAACTTCCCATGTTTCTTGACATAACTGAGAAGATTTTGTCCCCCCCTGCTTGTTCAGATAATGAACAACTGTACTGTTGTCCGAGCGTACTAACACATGTTTGTCTGTTAACTCTGTCTGAAAATGTTTGATTGTTAGGTGAACTGCTCTCAGTTCTAACAGATTGATATGTTCTTTTTTCATCATTTCCGACCACATACCCTGCACAAATCTGTTGTCTAGATGACCTCCCCAACCCCACAGTGACGCATCTGTAGTTATGGTTACCGAGGTCTGCACTGGCCGTAACGATTGACCCTTTAAAATGTTGGCTTCCTGTAACCACCAATTTACATTTAATCTTAGTTCTGGCGACATAGGAACTTTTACTGACAAACTCATTGTCGACATCTTCCAAACACTCAATAGATGAAACTGAATTGGCCTCATAAACAAACGTGCATTGGGTATCAATTCCAGACATGATGCAATCTTGCCCAAGAGACGGAGATAGTCCCTTGCTGAATCCTGACCCCCCAGAAGGGACTGTACTGATTTGCGTAAACTGTTTGCCCTCTCCAAACTTGGGTAAACCATACCCTGGTTGAACTTTAACAGAGCACCTATGTATGTGATCTCCTGTGAAGGGACTAGTTGAGATTTTTTTATATTTATAATGAAGCCTAGTCGAATCAGAAGATCTACCATTTTCCTGCGATCTTTCAATAGATCTGCCTTCTTCTGGTTGACTGACAATAGGTCGTCCAGAAACGCTGCCATTCGAACATTTTGAAAACGAAGGCGCTCCACGACCACCGAGAGGATTTTTGTTAACACTCGAGGGGCGGATGTTGGTCCGAAACACAGAACTTTGAACTGGTATACCTTGTTTTCTACGCAAAACCTTAGATATTTCCTGTGTTCCGGAAAAATCGGCAGATGGAGATAAGCATCTTTTAGATCGATCGTAAAGGCCCAATCTCCTGATTTGACTAGACTTAAAACCTTTTTGAGAGTGTCCATCTTGAAATGTGTCTTCCGGAGATATCGGTTTAATGGCTTCAAATTTATCACAGGTCGAAGTTCCCCATTCTTTTTGGCTACTAGGAACAACGAACTGTAAAAACCTGAATGGATCTTCTTTTCTGACACTGGCTCTATTGCATTTTTTCCTAAAAGAGATGTGATTTCCTGTCTTATAAGACGTAAACCCTTGGCCGCCACCCGAGTGTGCTTTATGCCAAGAAAAGGTGGAATTTTCAGAAACTCGAGTCTGTAGCTCTCCTGTATGGTTCGTAAGACCCAGCTGTCCGAAGTGATCTCTTGCCATTGTGTCAGAAAAAAAGACAGACGCCCGCCCACAGGTATCTCCGGACGTCTCATCAAAACACTTACTGTGTCATTGGTTAGATCTGGAACCTGGTGAAAAGCACCCACCCTGCCAAATTGATCCAGATTTTTTTTCGACATGGCAAAAATGTTCTGAATTTGATGCATGATTTGTTCTTTGGTGAGTTCACTATCCTGAGCCACAAGACCCTGCATAAGTGTACCTAACGCTTGTTGAGTATATAGCTGAATATTTATACCCATTAAAGCGGCTTGTTGCCCTTTATAAGCTAATTTTTCGGCCATCTTATATGGCTGTTGATATAGTGAACGGCCTGACTTAGCAAATGATGCTGATGTACCATGTTTTTGAATCAGACATGATTCAACTAATGGGTCCAAGGTTGGTACTTGTAAAAAAGTCCTGTCCTCCTCGCATATGGGAAACAATTCAATATTTTCCTCTGAAAAAGCTGTCAAATTTGATGGAGTCGAACACCTCCAACTATGACTAATTACATCTCTTTGAGACTGATCTAGCCTTATACCCTGTTCATGCACAGTGTCCTTTCTTGTTGTGGCGGCAGTGCCAAAGATGGAAAACAATCCTGGACCTTTGGTTGATTTGTCCACATTTATACTTATTCCCTGTTCCAAGGGCAAGACAGGCATATCTTCATCAGGCTCAGATGAATCAATCCTTTCATTTTGACCGGGTTGAATTGAAAGACAGTCAGAGTCTGAATCTGAATCATGGTAAAAATAATCATTTCTTTTGCTCCTTCTTGAAATTACATCCCGTTTTTTACTTTTAGAATCTTTAGATTCGGTAACCCTGTCGGGTCTCGTTTCAGACGGCCCAGGGGAGATAACCGTATTGTTTACATCGGTAGCGGTATTCTTGTTCACCATTAGGTCGAACAACCGATCTAGTTTTGACTCCATCTGATCTAACCGATTTTTTGTTTTACTGGGTTTCTTCTTTTTAGATAATGACAAGGGAATAGAACTATTTTCAGTTCTCTTTTCCTTGATAATTTCGCCCGTCACAATCGGCGATTCATTACGAGTTTGGCTTTGCTGACCTCGTTTTTCCCCGTCATTAACATTTGTCTTATTTTCCAACATTATACAAGGACCCGATAAAGGCGCCCTTAATTGGTTACTTACCGAAGACAAACAACTCGATGAAGAATCCTCTCCATCAGTATTACTAGCCATAATGGCTTCCAAATGAGAAAACACTAAACACGTGCGATTTGTAAAGCGCCGAGAAACGAACTGACATGTGCATGGGATCATGTGATCTGGTGCGTGCGCATGTTAACTACTTCCGGTAGACTCGATTGGTCTAGTACCGGAAAGTGCGAGTTTTAGCGTAAGGAACGATAATTCATATGTACATATATCAGGTAGGATATTATGAAATAAAATTGTGACCTATACTGGGTCCACAACCTTGACATACCATATTTGAACACTATTAGCGTAAAACGGTGGCCATTTTGTCTAGCAATTATAGTCTGATTTCCCTGTAATTCAGACTCAACCTTCCTTAGGATGTAACGGTGATATAATCAAACGATTTTTTAAATCGGATAATAATTGTGACCTCCAGAGGTACCACAAGCTAAACAAAGACGATTTTGCGTATAATCAGGGGCCATAATTCAGGAAGTTACGATACGATATGCCCAAATATCGAAAGGAACCAAGATCTTTGGGTTTTAACCATGCATTTCAAGTTTCATCAAAATCGAATTAAAATTGTGACCTCTACAGGGTCCACAACCTTGAAATACCATTTTTTAACAGTCTTCGCGTACGAATGGCGGCCATTTTGTATGGCAATTTTGGTCCAATTCTACCGAAATTTGAACCCTGCCTTTCTTAGGGTGTAACGGTGATATAATCAAACGTTTTTTTAAATCGGATAAGTATTGTAACCTCCAGAGGGACCACAAGCTAAAGCAAGGCGATTTTGCGTATAATTAGGGGCCATAATTCAGGAAGTTACGATCCGATATGCGCAAATATTGAAAGGAACCAAGATCTTTGGGTTTTAACCATGCATTTCAAGTTTCATCAAAATCGAATTAAAATTGTGATCTCTACAGGGTCCACAACCTTGATATACCATTTTTTAACAGTATTCGCGTACGAACGGCGGCCATTTTGTATGGTAATTTTAAACCGATTTTTCCGAAATTTTAACTCAACCTTCCTTGGGGTGTAACGGTGATATAATCGAACGGTTTTTCAATTCGGATAATAATTGTAACCTCCAGAGGTACCACAAGCTAAAATAGGTGATTTTTCGGACAATCAGGGGCCATAATTCAGGAAATTACGTTCTGATAGGCGCAAATATCGAAAGGAACTAAGATCTTTGGGTTATAAACATGCATGTCAAGTTTCATCAAAATCGGTTGAAAATTGTGACCTCTATAGGGTCCACAAGCTAAAAACGTGATTTTTCGTACAATCAGGGGCCATTATCCATGAAGTTTTGATCCGATACATGCCAATATCGAAAGCAGCCGAGATCTTTTTGGGATAAACCTATATTTCAAGTTTCGTCAAAATCGGACAAGAATTGTGACCTGTGGAGAGTCCACAAACAACTGTGGACGGACGTCCGGACGGACGTCCAGACGGACGGACGGACGGACAGACGGACAGGGGCGACGACATAATACGTCCACATGAAAATGTGGGCGTATAAAAACATGTATATTGGGAAGCTGGGGTAGCATGCAGTGATATTTGGATTATTAAATATATTCGGAGGCCTGAATAGTAGGCCTACTGATATTTTAAATATGAAATATATTCGATGTGGACTGTAAAGTGATATTTCAAATATTATAAATTATATTGAAAGGGCAAGAGCACAGACGAATAAAGAATATATGTAGATCATGGGTGTGTGGCAGTGGTTGCAGGGGGGGGGGGGGGGGTCAGGAGCATAGTGATATCCACTTACAATGCTTCTATCCCTTGGTTCCATTATTTCATATCCAACAATCGGTGATTTTACGGTATTAGGTCGGACTACCGCTGACTTATCTTTCAATCTCTGGATTTCAAATAGTTTTTTCTTTGGTTTAAACATCTGATTTTTTAAAATAAAAACAAAGAGAACTGCCAAAGAGTGTGATATATTTTCCTTCTGATGCAGCTACATGTATGATTAAAGGTAGATTATGGGAGATTAAATAATGAGCCGATAGCTCTCACGATCATAGTTAAAAACTAGATACTGTAAAAAAAAAGTGAATTTGCTTAAACATTTTAGTCAAAATAAACAACTCTTAACCAAGAACTTAGCGATTCAATTTTAGGCCCAGCCTTGATCATTATTACTAAAGTCGGTACGATAAAAAACATAGTCTTGGATATCCATTTTTTGATCTAATCGATCGTTGACATCGAGAGATGATAATGGTTTTGATAAGTTAATGAATGTCTAATTAATAATTCAGATAACATGTCAGGCCTGTAATAGATAGATTTGGCTCTTGCATAACGTATGTTTAACAAACTTTGATTGAAAACATCTAATTTGTTGTTTGAAAAGGTAAAAGACAGCCTTGTAAAATGACCATGATGCATTATAAGATATCAATGTAAAGGCAATTTGCTGAAAATGTCAGTCTTGATTATCCATTTTTGCAGTTGAACAGCAGATCAATTTCAAAACCAATGAAAATCGGACAAATAAGATGGTGTCTAGAGTTAATAACATTGAGGCCTAAAGAAAGACCTGCAATAGACAGATTTTTGCTCTTGCTTAATGTATGTTTAAATGAAGGTTTAATCTTCTACTTGGCATTAAGAGTTGATAACATTTCAGCCCTAAAGAAAGGCCTGCAATGAAGGTTTAATGTCCTACTTGTCTGTCTGTACCAACTGTTTATTGTTTATTTCTTGCAGTGTCTGCGTAGTTTGTCTCACTCCAGGTTTGTTTTATGGGTTTGGTTTTGTGTGTACGAAGTACGTGCTGCCCTCCTTTCCTTAGACTCAATTAGCTGTGTGAATATTGTCTACCATTTCTAACTCTTTATTACCTCAAACTAACAACCCTTCTACCACCTCAAACTAACACCCCTTCTACCACCCCAAACTAACACCCCTTATACCACCTCCTTCTACCACCTCAAACTAACACCCCTTCTAGTACCTCAAACTAACACCCTCTTCTTGTACCTCAAACTAACGACCCTTCTAGTACCTCAAACTAACATCCCTTTCTAGTACCTCAAACTAACACCCCCTTCTTGTACCTCAAACTAACACCCCCTTCTTGTACCTCAAACTAACACCCCTTTTACCACCTCAAACTAACACCCCTTTTAGTACCTCAAACTAACACCCCTTCTAGTACCTCAAATAACACCCCTTCAAGTACCTCAAACTAACACCCCTTCTAGTACCCCAAACTAACACCCCCTTCTAGTACCTCAAACTAACACCCCTAATACCACCTCAAACTAACACCCCTTCTAGTACCTCAAACTAACACCCCTTCTAGTACCCCAAACTAACACCCCCTTCTAGTACCTCAAACTAACACCCCTAATACCACATCAAACTAACACCCCCTTCTTGTACCTCAAACTAACACACTTCTTGTACCTCAAACTAACAACCTTCTTGTACCTCAAACTAACACCCCTTCTACCACCTCAAACCACCACCCCTTTTAATACCTCAAACTAACACCCCCTTCTAGTACCTCAAACTAACACCCCTTTTACCACCTCAAACTAACACCCCTTTTAGTACCTCAAACTAACACCCCTTCTAGTACCTCAAACTAACACCCCTTCTAGTACCTCAAACTAACACCCCCTTCTAGTACCTCAAACTAACACCCCCTTTTAGTACCTCAAACTAATCCCGTCTTCAATTAGCTCAGGTTAAGTGCATAACAGTAGGACGTTAAACCCCATTTCATTCATTCATTCCTCAAACTAACACCCCTTTTACCACCTCAAACTAACACCCCTTTTACCACCTCAAACTAACACCCCTTTTACCACCTCAAACTAACACCCCTTTTACCACCTCAAACAAACACCCCTTCTACTACCTCAAACTAACACCCCCGTCTACCACTTCAAACTAACACCCCCTTCTACTTCCATAAACTAACACCCCCTTCTACTTCCATAAACTAACACCCCTTATACCACCTCAAACAACCTCCCCTTCTACTACCTCAAACTAACACCCCCGTCTACCACTTCAAACTAACACCCCCTTCTACTTCCATAAACTAACACCCCCTTCTAGTACCTCAAACTAACACCCCTTTTAGTACCTCAAACTAACACCCCTTCTAGTACCTCAAACTAAAACCCCTTATACCACCTCAAACTAACACCCCCTTCTAGTACCTCAAACTAACACCCCCTTCTAGTACCTCAAACTAACACCCCTAATACCACCTCAAACTAACACCCCTTATACCACATCAAACTAACACCCCCTTCTTGTACCTCAAACTAACACACTTCTTGTACCTCAAACTAACACCCTTCTTGTTCCTCAAACTACCACCTCCTTCTACCACCTCAAACAACCTCCCCTTCTACTACCTCAAACTAACACCCCTTCTTGTACCTCAAACTAACACCCTTCTTGTACCTCAAACTAACACCCCTTTTACCACCTCAAACTAACACCCCTTTTAGTACCTCAAACTAACACCCCTTCTAGTACCTCAAACTAACACCCCTTCAAGTACCTCAAACTAACACCCCTTCTAGTACCCCAAACTAACACCCCCTTCTTGTACCTCAAACTAACACCCCTTATACCACCTCAAACTAACACCCCTTTTAGTACCTCAAACTAACACCCCTTCTTGTACCTCAAACTAACACCCTTCTACCACCTCAAACTAACACCCCTTCTAGTACCTCAAACTAACACCCCCTTCTTGTACCTCAAACTAACACTCCTTTTACCACCTCAAACTAACACCCCTTTTAGTACCTCAAACTAACACCCCTTCTAGTACCTCAAATAACACCCCTTCAAGTACCTCAAACTAACACCCCTTCTAGTACCCCAAACTAACACCCCCTTCTAGTACCTCAAACTAACACCCCTAATACCACCTCAAACTAACACCCCTTATACCACATCAAACTAACACCCCCTTCTTGTACCTCAAACTAACACACTTCTTGTACCTCAAACTAACACCCTTCTTGTACCTCAAACTAACAACCCTTCTACCACCTCAAACAACCTCCCCTTCTACTACCTCAAACTAACACCCCTTCTTGTACCTCAAACTAACACCCCTTTTACCACCTCAAACTAACACCCCTTTTAGTACCTCAAACTAACACCCCTTCTAGTACCTCAAACTAACAAACCCTTCAAGTACCTCAAACTAACACCCCTTCTAGTACATCAAACTAACACCCCCTTCTAGTACCTCAATATTTGATCAGGGAACTCTGGTAGTGCAACGTGCTACAGGGTTAATGGGAAGAAGCCATCAATGTTTTTCTATTGGGAGATGTTAATTGTAGGCCAATTTCGCAGGTTCAGGAATTAGGATTAATATTCCCCCAAATTCTTATTTATATAAAGCGGCCATTTTTGACACCAACCAGAGAGAGAGAGGGAGAGAGAAAAAAGGGGTTTAATGTCCACTTGACACAGACAAGACAATTTTGGGACTAACACACGGTTCAATTTTATTTCCATAATTTGCTTACGCGTAGGGGTCTTACGCATGGGGAGGAAACCCGAGGACCTGGAGAAAACCGAAGAGATGTCAGTTGACTCTATGCCAG
The DNA here is from genome assembly GCA_917208275.1 of Patella pellucida. NCBI lineage: Eukaryota > Metazoa > Mollusca > Gastropoda > Patellidae > Patella > Patella pellucida. The sequence continues at coordinate 5,456,204 of OU795039.1, read as the reverse complement.
ACTTTATGATACAGCGCGCTCATGCTAACCTTCCAGGCATCCCAACCCCCCAGATCCCAACCAACTACAATTAGCATCTCTCTTTTTTATAAGCTACATGTACACTGCTTATTTTACCTCCTGCTTTCTAATTATCTCCCTTACAATAATCACAAAAGGATGAAATGTGAAGATAGATTATCCAGTACTTTTGATATGGTAACAACCAAAGCATGAATGTTAAGATAAATTATCCAGTATTTTCAAAGGTTGAAACTGTTTAACACTTACAGTAAATTTGGATCTGGATTCCATGACCTCATGCCCTAATATGGGAACCCTCAGTGAAGATAAATTATCCAGTACTTTCAATACAGTTACAACAAAAGCATGAATGTTAAGATAAATTATCCAGTATTTTTAAAGGTTGAATCTGTTTAACACTTACGGTAAATTTGGATCTGGATTCCATGACCTCATGCCCTAATATGGGAACCCTCAGTTGATCTGGTTCTATTGGATCCGATTCTGGTGTGATCATGATAGTAGGAATGTCTTGATGATCTGGACTACTACATAATGAAGCACTGTTTGATCCAGTCTCATCACCATCGTCAAATTGATCGGTACTGGCGTAAGGATCAAATTCTCGTGGCGAGTCGCTATCATTCTGGAATTATAAAAAACGTCATTAAATGTTATTCTATGACTACAAGTCTTTAAGGGGTCATACATATACATATACACCTGTTTTTATAGATGCCTGTCCAACCTTGTGGGTTTTCTCCTATTGAAATAAAATTAAACCATATGTTAGTCTAGAAATGACCTAGTTTGTGTCGAGTGGATGTTAAATCCCATTTCTGTGTCTCTCGCTCTCTGTTCTTAAATGGTACCTGCAATGAAAAGGGTTTAAAGCCCTTTATTTCTGCAATTATTGCGCTAACAAAGACCATGCTCCTGAAGCAACTACCGCAAGTTTTACAACATCTAGACATTGCCAAACTTATAGCTATATTATCTCCTTTTATCGCAGACACATGAACAATAGCGTCCTATTAGCTTGTAACAAAAACACACTCAAATCAAACATGGTGACCTACACAGAAACCTTTGCATAGATCGAACCTTGAGCTGTGTAACTCAATTATCACAGGTAGACATTTTAACTAAAGACAGTAAGCTGGCACTGCCAGGCAGGATACGCCCACATTTTCGAAAGATGGATAGAGAACAAGCAAAACCGAAAGTGATCATACAATCAAAGGCTATAATTCATTAAATTACAATTTGATATGCGCAAATATCGAAAAGAATCAAGATCTTAAGGTTATAAACATGCATTTCAAGTTTCATCAAAATCGAATTAAAATTGTGACCTATACTGGGTCCACAACCTTGACATACCATATTTTAACACTATTAGCGTACAAACGGCGGCCATTTTGTCTAGCAATTATGGTCCAATTTCCCTGAAATTCAAACTCAACCTTCCGTATGGTGTAACAGGGATAGAGTCGAGCATTGTTTTAAATCAGATAATAATCGTGACCTCCAGAGGGACCATAGGCGATTTTTCCGACAATCAGGGGCTATAATTCAGGAAGTTATGATCTGATATGTGCAAATAACGAAAGGAACCAAGATCTTTGGGTTATAACCATGCATTTCAAGTTTTATCAAAATTGAATCAAAATTGTGACCTCTACAGGGTCCACAACCTTGATATACCATTTTATAACAGTATTCGCGTACTAATGGCGGCCATTTTGTATAGCAATTTTGGTCCAATTTTTCAAAAATTCGAACTTAACCTTCCTTAGGGCGTAACGATGATATAATCAAATGATTTTTTAAATCAGATAATAATTGTGACCTCTAGAGGGACCACAAGCTAAACGAAGGCGATTTTGCGTATAATCAGGGGCCATAATTCAGAAAGTTACGATCTGATATGCGCAAATATCAAAAGGAACCAAGATCTTTGGGTTTTAACCATGCATTTCAAGTTTCATAAAAATCGAATTAAAATTGTGACCACTACAGGGCCCACAACCTTGATATACCATTTTTTAACAGTATTCGCGTACAAATAGCGGCCATTTTGTATGGCAATTTTGGTCCAGAGGGACCACAAGCTAAACCATGGTGATTTTGCGTATAATTAGGGGCCATAATTCAGGAAGTTATGATCCGATAAGCGCAAATATTGAAAGGAACCAAGATCTTTGGGTTATAACCATGCATATTTTTTTTTTTTTTTTTTTATAAACAATATTTTATTCTTAAAAAAGGATTGAGGAACAGGCTAGGCCTATATATCAAGTTTCATCAAAATCGAATTAAAATTGTGATCTCTACAGGGTCCACAACCTTGATATACCATTTTTTAACAGTATTCGCGTACGAACGGCGGCAATTTCGTATGGTAATTTTGCTTCGATTTTTCCGAAATTTGAACTCAACCTTCCTTAGTGTGTAACGGTGATATAATCAAACGTTTTTTTTAAATCGGATAATAATTGTGACCTCCAGAGGTACCACAAGCTAAAATAGGTGACTATTCGGACAATCAGGGGCCATAATTCAGGAAATTACGTTCTGATAGGCGCAAATATCGAAAGGAACCAAGATCTTTGGGTTATAAACATGCATTTCAAGTTTCATCATAATCGGTTCAAAATTGTGACCTCTATACGGTCCACAAGCTAAAAACGTGATTTTTCGTACAATCAGGGGCCATAATCCATGAATATTTGATCCGATACATGCCAATATCAAAAGCAGCCGAGATCTTTTAGGGATAAACCTATATTTTAAGTTTCGTCAAAATCGGACTAGAATTGTGACCTGTAGAGAGTCCACAAACAATTGTGGTCGGACGGACGGACGGACGGACGGACAGGGGCGACGACATAATACGTCCACATGAAAATGTGGGCGTATAAAAAGCATGAGAATCATTATTCTTGATAATCGAGAAATGGCTCCTAAGCTGAGTGAATACCCAATCGAAATTAGTGCCAAAATATGCAGGGTATTACGTGATGTACGAAGTAAAAACAAGATTAAGCGTGATATGAGGTAAATTTTTCCCTGGCAGCGGCACTACAAATTCATGTATTGAGTAAGCATCCTACCCACTTAGCCACCATGTCTCTTTTAATTCAAACAAGTGGTTGCCATCATCCAAGATATACCCACATTTCGCAAGAGATTGACAAAGAACAATCTAAAATAAAAGTGATTTTTTGTACAATCAGGGTTTTACGAACAAAGATCTTTGGTGTTTCATACAATCATGGGCCATAATTCAGGTAATTACGAGATATTTGGGTTATAAACAAAAATTTCATAACAATCGGAGAAAAATTGTGACCTCTAATAGTAGTATCCACAAGCTAAAAACCGACATTGTTTGGATAATAAACTTATATTTTAATTTTCGTCAAAATTGGATAATAATTGTCTCATGTGCACACTGTCTCATGTTGAGAGTGTCCACAAAATGGGAGGACAGGAGCAACAACATCCACATGAAAGATGGTTTTTGACACCCATGACTTTTAACCACATGACAATATGGGCGTATAGAAACTGTGAAACTAATTTAAAGTAGCTAAATCTCTAGCTCAATACCTTCCAAAGTCTTCGGCATTAAAAACACAATTTATTTGTCAATTTAAATCAACTTTGATATTGTCATTTTACCGGGAAAAGATGGTCTTCTGATATCCAATATTTAGGACAAAATAAACTTTTTACCATTGGTACACCAATCAGACTTCTGGCATTTTTCGCCAAACATACTGTAACTGATTTGAAATTAGAGTTTAACGGAAACGATTGAATGTAAATCAGTTTATATACTTTCATATTACATTATGATATGCGTTGCGACCCATTTGTGTCAATTCTAGGTCCAGAATATTAGCGATTTACCTCCTTTAACCACAGACTTCTGGCTTGCGGCTGTGGTTTTTCGAGCCCTGCTTTGAGCGTATGTGGCATGGAGATAGGGGCTCCTTCTCAGCCTCATGGGTTTCCTCCGGGCACTCTGGTTTCCTCCCACTGCTAAAGACCCCTACGCGCAAGCGAATTATTGAAATAAAAAATTGAAAACCATACGTTATTCCCAAAATGACCTAGTTGTGTATGTAGGCTATAATATATAACCACCTGGACCGGTCAATATGTTCCCAGTACATACCTTATTATTAAATTTCATACCCTAATATAAACTATGTACGCCATATTTTGTCCCTATAGGCCTAAAAACCTTATTAAATTTCATACCCTAACTATGTACGTCATATTTTGTCCCTATAGGCCTACATACCGGTACCTTATTAAATTTTTTACCCTAGCTGTGTTGCCATATTTTGTCCCTATATGCCTACATACCTTATTAAATTTCATACCCTAACTATGTACGTCATATTTTGCCCCTATAGGCCTACATTCCGGTACCTTATTAAATTTCATACCCTAACTGTGTACGCCATATTTTGTCCCTATAGGCCTACATACCTTATTATTAAATCTCGTACCGGTACCCTAACTGTGTACGTACGCCATATGTAAATAGAATATTGACGCAGATATTAGTACCTGTACCGGTCTATATTATTCCCAATACATACCTTATTATTAAATCTCATACCCTAACCATGTTCGCCATATGTAAATAGTATATTGACTACGAAGACAGCGGATATTAAATTATGATCTTACTATGACCTAGTTGTGTCGAGTGGATGTTAAACCCCACTCCTCTCTCTCTCTCCTTTAACCACACCATATGTAAATTTCCCAGTAAATATGCAATTCGAATTTTATGAAAAGTAAAATTCATCCACAGCATAGGAAATTGTTTATCATAGGTGATAATAAATATGAATATAAAAGTTTACAATATATATAATGTCATTCAAGATTTTATTCACAATTAATCTAGGCCAGTCGATATTCAAATCCATTGTGTTGAGAATTTATATACAAATCTGATTTCTCGGAGAGAGAGATAGATGGAGTGAAATAATAGTCAAGGTGACTTTGACAGAAATAGGCCCATTGTCCTTTTTATCAATTTATAAAGTTAGTGTGTCCTTGTTTCTCCAGAAATCCTGTTAATTCATTTTTCGTGCTTGTTATTTTTAAAGGTCAAAACAGTTCTTGTTAATAGTCAAGACAGTTACTTGGGATTATTCAAAGTGGTTTCCCCTTGTCAGTGGTGCAGAATAGAGGAACTTGGAAGGAAGGTCAGATCTGTCAAAAAATATGGTTTTGAGGTGAACATAAAGAAACATTGACAGTTGGGTTTGTATCTTGACAGTTGACACCTCTCAATGTTCCCAAAACCCAAAACTTCCTAATCATTGTTCAAGCAATAACAACTGCTAACTTAGTCAAGCTAGCACACAATAAGCTGGCAGATAAAAATCAGAATGCCAGTCACTGATACATGCGCCCTGAAATTTTTGCTCAGTTCTTGGTCTACACATGTTTTTTCGAGTAAGCCATTTTTTTTCTATTAAGACTCTATATTTATCAAATTTTCCATTCTTTTATTTGATATAACCACCAGATGAATACTGAAGCAGAATTTTTAAAATGAATGTGGCCCACCTACCTCATTAATTTTTAACGGTGTTGACGTGAGTTGTTTTGGGACGAGGGGCGAGTCAGACTCCTCCTCTACATCACATCTGTCGCTCGACTCTTCCTCGTATCTGTTATTCTCCATTTTATCGAGTATTAAATGGCTATCTATTGGATCTATGTTTAATTCTAGAGACAGAAATTCTTCTGCAGTCATTTTATTTCATCCTACATCATGTCAGCTTCTACTGAAAATATTAAAACATGATATTAAAGGGATCGTTCATTGGGTGATATCCCAGGCAAGTGTTTCCTGAGAAACTTTTAAGAGGAGCCAATTTAATAATAATGTCACCTTCTACTGAAAATATAAAACATCATATTAAAGGGATCGTTCAATGGGTAATATCGCAGGCAAGTGTTTCCTGAGAAACTTCTAAGAGGAGCCAATTGAATAATAGGCTCCTCACATAAAGATGCCCGATCCGCCAGTAGAAAGCCTATTCAAATCTGGTTCCTTTGGGTAAAGACACAGTCCATGGTAAACAAATCAGTCAAAGTAGTTGTGAAATCTGTTGACATCAATGCAACGAGTTCGAATAGGCCTACTCATTAATATCACGCCTCCAATCCAAAGCTTAGAAGCCTATTTATTTTTTATGTTGCGTCTCTGGGACTTTTCTCAGTAAACCATTGACGGCGATATCACCCAAGGTAGAAAAAGACGTAAAACCTTACAAATGAAGGATTTTCAGATTAAAATCAAACGATTTTACCCTAAACTTCAAATAAATTATCTTGGTGGCGAGATTTATTAAATAAAATTCATGTCATAGCCTTGAACTGATATCTCACCCAAATGTTTTTTTCTTTCCTTATCAACAAAATCAAACAGGAAATAAATAAACAGGTCACTATAATTAATATGGTTCTGGCTATCTATTCACTGAATAACCTTATTAAAACTGGGTGGTTGGATGGTTGAATGGTTAGCATGGCAAGGATTAGGGTTGCCTGTCCAACCTCGTGAGTTTTCTCCTGGTCCTCCAGTTTCCTCCTACTGCTAAAGACCCCTATGCAAAATCAAATATTTTAATAAAATTAAACCATATCTTAGTCCCGAAATGACCTAGTTTGTGTCGAGTTGAGGATAAACACCATTTCTTTCTCTCTCTCTCTTTTCTTTCCTTATCAACAAACCAACTAACAGGAAATAAATAAACATGTCACTATATGGTCTGGCTATCTATTCACTGAATAACATTATTAAATCTGGGGGTTGAATGATGGTAATTAGCATGTGTATGTTGTTTCATAAGGTCTGTCAATGAGTTAACTGGCGTGGTTTCAATTCCCTGGTTGTATGTGACAAGGAGTAGGGTCACCTGCCCAGTTCCCTCCCACTGCTAAAGATTCCTACGCGCAAGGGAATTATTGAAATAAAATTGAATCATACATTAGTCCCGAAATCACCTAGTTTGTGTCGAATGGTATTCAACCCCATTTCTCTCTCATTAAATCTCATATCCTGGGATAAGTAAATTAAATATTGAAAACGATTAAATTACGATTTAACGACAGGTATGTGTCCACGATAGAAACATGTATGCAATCAATACAAAACATGTACTTTTATAGAAAATAAATGAACAGGATATAATATATATCTGGACCGGTCAATATGTTCCCAGTACATACCTTATTATTAAATCTCATACCCTAACTGTGTACGCCATATTTTGTCCCTATAGGCCTAAAAACCTTATTAAATTTCATACCCTAACTATGTACGCCATATTTTGTCCCTATAGGCCTACATACCTTATTATTAAATCTCATACCCTAACTGTGTACGCCATATTTTGTCCCTATAGGCCTAAAAACCTTATTAAATTTCATACCCTAACTATGTACGCCATATTTTGTCCCTATAGGCCTACATTCCGGTACCTTATTAAATTTTTTACCCTAGCTGTGTTGCCATATTTTGTCCCTATAGGCCTAAAAACCTTATTAAATTTCATACCCTAACTATGTAAGCCATATTTTGTCCCTAAAGGCCTACATTCTGGTACCTTATTAAATTTTTTACCCTAGCTGTGTTGCCATATTTTGTCCCTATAGGCCTACATACCTTATTAAATCTCATACCCTAACTGTGTACGCCATATTTTGTCCCTATAGGCCTACATTCTGGTGCCTTATTAAATTTTTTACCCTAGCTGTGTTGCCATATTTTGTCCCTATAGGCTTACATACCGGTACCTTATTAAATTTTTTACCCTAGCTGTGTTGCCATATTTTGTCCCTATATGACTACATACCGGTACCTTATTAAATATTTTACCCTAGCTGTGTACGCCATATTTTGTCCCTATAGGCCTACATACCTTATCATTAAATCTCGTACCGGTACCCTAACTGTGTACGAACGCCATATGTAAATAGAATATTGACGCGGATATTAGTACCTGTACCGGTCTATATCATTCCCAATACATACCTTATTATTAAATCTCATAACCTAACCATGTTCGCCATATGTAAATAGTATATTGACTAGGACCGACCGATATTAAATTGTGATCTAACTATGACCAATACATACCTTATTATTAAATCTCATACCCTAACTAACCATGTTCGCCATATGTAAATAAAATATTGACTAGGGACGACCGACCGATATTAAATTATGATCTAACTATGACGGAGGAGGCATATGAATCATGTAGGTATGATATACCTGTAAGTGTAGCTATAAATAGAACCTGAATCCAGGTAATCAATAATACCTAATAGATAACTCTCACCTTATTTAAAGAGACATTACACTCAAATATTTTGTATCCATCTTTTTTTTTTTATTACATCTCAGGAATAAGTGGTGTGGTGTGGAGCTCCAGAGATGTTTAAGAGAAGAGCCCCCCCCCCACACACAATTTTAAGAGACATTACACTCAAATATTTGATTTCAATCTGTTTTCTTTCTTTGATTTTTTATTACATCTCAGGGATAAGTGGTGTGGGGTGGAGCTCCAGAGATGTTTATGAGAAGAGCCCCCCCCCCCCACACACACAATTTTAAGAGACATTACACTCAAATATTTGATATCAATCTGTTTTCTTTCTTTGATTTTTTATTACCTCTCAGGGATAAGTGGTGTGGGGTGGCTCTCCAGAGATATTTAAGAGAAGAGCATCCCCCCCCACGATTTTAAGAGACATTACACTCAAATATTTGTATCCATCTTTTTTTTTTATTATATCTCAGGAATAAGTGGTGTGGGGTGGAGCTCCAGAGATGTTTAAGAGAAGACCCCCCCCCCCCCCCCACACACACAATTTTAAGAGACATTACACTCAAATATTTATATCAATCTTTTTTCTTATTTCTTCTTAGGAATAAGTGGTGTGGGATGGAGCTCCAGAGATGTTTCAGAGAAAAGCATCCTCCCCCCCACGATTTGAAGAGACATTACATGTATCAATTTATTTTTCCTTTTTTGATTTTTTATTACCTCTCAGGGATAAGTGGTGTCGCGTGAGAGAGAGAAGTAGGGTTTAACTTCCACTCGACCCAAAATAGGAAATTTTGGGACTAGCATGGCTCAATTTCAATTCAATAATTTGCTTACACTAACCGGGAAAAGATGGGCTTCTTATATCCAATATTTTAGATAAAATAATTTTTTTTAACATTGGTACACGAATCTTGTACCATGATTTGCTTCAGCCCCAGTTTTAATAAGAGACGGCGTATGCTGACTGGAATAACCAGACGCTTTAGAAATTTGCACTAGATTGGGACTGTATGGCTTATTTCGCCGAACGTAACTGATTTGAAATTGGGGAAAAAACGGAAACCATTGAATGTGAATCAGTTGATATACATTCATTTTACAGTATTATATTTTTGCGACCCACTTTTGACAATTTCTAGGTCCCAAATGTTAGCGATTTAGCTCCTTTAAGGTTTAAGTGGAGGGAAACTGGAGGACCCAGAGAAAACCCACAGTTGACCAATGAGATCTAATTTTTTCCCGTAAGCATTGCCCCCTGCTCCCCAATTGGACATACATATTCACTCAGATCCACCCATTGGCGTGACGATATTAAGGTTTTGACAGTTGGAAACATGTAACTGTTGCTGTCTGAGTAAAACTCTTACATCTCCATGGTATTTTATCATCAAGCGATTTATTTAGAGGGAGAGAAATGGGGATTTATGTCGACTCAACACAAACTAGGTCATTTTGGGACTAACGGTTTATCTAGAATCACTATTTCTAATAAAAATACAGATCTAAATTTCGTTTCGTTTTTTTATACTTTCGATGACCTACACTACATGAAGATGTGACAAGTTATAGTTGGAGATCACATCAGGGTTCAAAGAGCGGCCTTTGACCTTATGACATTAAACATTAATTAATCAATCAGCGTTGACGTTTCTAGTGGTTTAAATTATCCACAGTTCCATGCAGCAAAACGCCAAAAGCTCCCTGTAACAGACCATTTCATAATAATTTGCTAATTCCTCACATCAATAAGAGCGCCTATTATGTAACAGCTCTTCTAGATCCTAGTGTAGTAAAGACAAATAAAACGAAATCTTGAACTATAAAAAAAGAAACGAAATAGGATCTTTGTTTTATTCTAAGTGTATTTATATATATTATTATCTACCTCATGACTGTCACATGTTAGTCTATGATGGTAACATGACTCCCTTTTATTCAGGGTTTGGGATGAAGACATCCTCTTGAATGGGAGTCACATCAACCATGACTGTCATACCATAAAGTATTTAGGCCAATGTTGTTGTTCTTAATTGAACGAAAGAAATGAATGAAATGAGGTTTAACGTCCTACTATTATGCACCTAACCTGGGCTAATGGAAGATGGGCAAACGCCCTACAGTATGCTATGGGGCGGGGAAATTTTTCCCGGGCAGCAGCGCTACAACCTACTCTTACATCGAATTCCAACTGCCAAGGGATAATTTACATGCGCTCAAATGTGTACATGGGACCTCGTTTTTTGTCCCATCCGAACGACTAGGCAGCTGACCCTGTCAGGCCCTCCTTCTGCATCACTGACAAGGGGAAATTAACTTATAATTAGTATGGTACTGATTTCATTTTGTGTAAAACACATTCAGGAAGTCTTTTTGGCTAGTCGACAAGGTTTCAGAATCAAATATTAATACATTTGTATATATGAAATAATTACACCATTCCGATACAGGGGTCATATATTAATTAATTTCTCAATATTACATCAAGGCTGAAATTTGCAACAAAATCAGAAGATGTTTGGGGGCCTATACTGATATAGTAAATTTTTCTGTCTTACACACAAACAACTTTATCAAGAATAAAAAATGGGAATTGTAGTAGGCCTACACAAACATTTTACGACAAGAATTAAATATAATTGTTTTTATTTTATAAACTCTTTGCAGTCAATTTCTAGTCCTAGATGTAATCGAAAATCTTTGTTTTATTGAGTTGCAACTGTGTGCTTAGGTGCAATGCACCTGCAATTCATATTAGATAAGGATAAGGGGGAGTTGGGATGGCCTAATGGTCTAGAGTGCTGCGCTTGGACCTCTAGCTGGCCGGACACATCTGGCTTGCGGCTGTGGTTTCGAGCCCTAGTGTTAGCGTATGTGACATGGAGATAGGGGCGCCTTCTCAACCTCCTGGGTGTCCTCCCGGCACTCCAGTTTCCTCCCACTGCTAAAGACCCCTACGCCCAAGCGAATTATTGAAATAAAATTAAACCATGTTAGTCCAGAAATGACTAACATCTCTCTCTCTCGCAATGCATATTAGATAGGCAGTATAAATTTTCAGCAATATGTCCCTTTAATAAAGTCGCTTTGTTTTTGACAAGCGGGTGATTAGATCGATTGACATTCACTACAGTAAAAACTGACTATGACGAGTTTTTCTATCGAACAATTTGTCAAGTATTCCTAACTTTAAAATCTCAGTTATATTAGTTAATTTCTTACTTTTTACATGTCGTCGATAAATGACGTCCACATGAACAATAATTCCACTTTTCTCTGGAAATGGTTCTGATGCGTTCAGTGTCACGTGCTGACCTAATACAGCACAGCTGTTGCCAACAATTCTGTTATCCAGACCTAAAATATAAAGAACAATGTCGTTGAAGTGAAAAGTGAAAGTGTGATCGAGACTAGCTAGCTGTTGACGTGCCATCTATATAAACATTGCATTCAAGAAAAGATAATTTGACTTTCTTGAACAAACTAGTAAATGGGAGGCAACTCCAAATACCTGATTCATTAAATTTATAAATAATAATGTAAAAAAATTGATTGAAATTTACCTTTTAACATAGTCATGTTATGGTTTTAATTTTTGAATTGATGTTTTCCACAATATTCAATTTTTTTATGGGGTTTGAGATTGCTTTTAGTGGGGTGTTTTTTTTTTTGACGACGCGTTGATTATCTCAACCAAACTTTCTTTTAGTCGAATAGCCGAGGGTCTGTCTTCATCTATAACCGTCAGGCGTCAGTGCAGCCAGGGGAATGGTGACCCATGATTTTGCACGAGGAATAGAATCCCGTCCGCCCCCGCACCCTTAAAAAACAAAACAATATTTATATGTGTGTTAGGGTGAAAGGGTGGAATGACAGTCCCTCCCTGTGCAACCGGATAATATTGGGGTGGCTAGAGACAATATTTGTAGCATGACCAACAGATGTGTGTCACCGCGCGATATATTGCCAATTGCGAGGGGGCCTAGAAACTCAACACCATAATGCAATTTAGACTCGTCATTGCGCCCCTCTCTCGGTTAGCCCCTGACTGCAACCTCAGAGCCAAGTTGACCTAATCGACTCGCGTGTATCGACAGTATAGGCCTTATATCCATTAATGTAAATAATATTCAACAATCACAGTTGGTGACTAATAGAGCTCGAGTGAATAATTTAGTCATTATAAAAGAATTTGTTTGAAAAGGTTAATAAATACTGAAATGTGTAATCATCATATTGTTAATTTGAATAATTTGTCAACCCATTTCACTTTAATTCAGCCTTTATTATATGTTTTAGGGAAATGGAATGCAGAGGGGTTATAATGCCATAAGGGAACCACGTTGACTCATTAGTCTGGAGGTACCATGTTCGATCCCTGTGTTGGGCGAGAAAGTTCATTGGGATTTTCCGTCGTTGTTCTGGACGGAGGGCTTGACAAGGATAGCTATCTAGTCGTTCGGATGGGACGAAAAACTAGGGTTCCGTGTATACATTCTGATACATTGCAATGCACGTAAAAGATCCCTTGTCAATTCCAATTCGATAAAAGAGTAGGCCATAGTGCCGCTGCCCGGGCATAATTTCCCCCATAGCACACTGTCTAGTCGTTCGGATGGGACGATAAACTGTTATTTCGTTTATACATTGACATGCACGTTAAAGATCCCGTGGCAGTTTCAATTCAATATAAGAATAGCCGCCGCCCGGGCAAAATTGCCCTCAAAGCACACTGTATGGCGTATGCCCGTCTTCATTAGCCCAGTTTAGGAGAAGAACAGTAGGACGTTAAACCACATTTCATTTCATTTGTTAATACAGTGTCTTCTTCTATATACAATTAAACATCAAAACATTATTATACGTAAACTTTACAGTGTTGGACTGGTGGTAATTTAGGACGCTGGTGCATTAGCTAGGCTGTAACAGGTTCGATCCCTGTATTTGATCCTTGGATGTTACCAGCGTGGTTTCAGCCTCAAGTCGTTCGAATAGTACGAAAAGTCGAGTTCCCGTGTACATGAACCACTGACAGTTGAAAGAGTAGTCCGTAGCGCCGCTGCCCAGGCAAGATCTAACAACATAGCACGTCTTCATAGTGTATGCCCGTCTTTATTATTACCCCGGTTCGTACAGCAAGGCAGGGTGTTAAACCCTATTTTATTCTATTTCTAGTTTAATCACATGTACCATTAAATTCTACTGAAACAATTACAGGTCAACAGATGTTTATTTCCGCTCTGGGCTTTATGGGGAGAGAGAGAGAGGGAGATAGGTAGAGAGAGAGAGAGAGAGAGAGAGAGAGAGAGAGAGAGTTTAACGTCCAATCGACACAAACTAGGTCATTTCATGACTAACACACGGTTCAATTTTATTGAAATAATCCGCTTGCGCGTAGGAGTCTTTATAGGATGGACAGGCGACCCTACTCCTTGTCGCGTACAACCGGGAATTGAAACCACGCCAGTTGACTCGATGACATAACTTATTATACAGCGCGCGCGTGCTAACCATTCGGCCATCCTGCCCCCGCTTTAGGGGAAAACCAAATCAAATAATTATTCGACCTGCTCTGCTCCGTGTAAATAAACGTGGCCTAATATAGTTAAAACCATTTTCATTAGAATCTATATGATCCAAAGTTCAACTCTAGATGTGTAGAATTTCACCAGGGCATTGGTTTTATTTCATTCTATCTTAAATTAAATATAAGAATTTCGTTTATCTCAACACCAACCGTAACTTTGTTATTATTAAATATTAGATTAAACATACCCACCACTAGTAAGAGAGAGAGAGAGAGAAGTGGGGTTTAACGTCCACTCAACACAAACTAGGTCATTTCGGGACTTACATATGTTTTTTCATTTTATTTCAATAATTCGCTTGTGCAGTTGGAGGAAACCGGAGTGCCCGGGGGAAACCCACGAGGTTGAGAAGGCGCCCCTATCTCCATGCCATATACGCTCACATCAGGGTCGAAACCACAGCCGCAAGCCAGAGGTGACCGGCCAGCTAGAGGTCGAAGCCACTAGGCCACCCCAAGAATTTTGCTACTGCAGTGGGATTGACAAATGATATCATTTTCATATAATAACTAACTACGCCATCTATATTCTGCCTAAAATGTAACTTATTATTAGTTTAAACAGACACACCACTAATAAGGACGAATTTTGACACTGCAGCGGGGTTAACAAATATTTATGTTGTAAAGGAATGTCAACTTTTTACTATACATATATTTAAAGAAAAAATTTTGTCAATGCAACGCAGTTAAAAAATAATATTTTCTTAGAATTAATAATTACAACATTTTGCTTTTATTTTACACAATAGAAAAAAACGGCTAAATCTGTTGCTTTTTTTTGTAGATTTCATATTTTGATATTTTTAAAAGAAAAGACGAAAAACATCCAATTTATCAAAGAACCATCTCAGTTGGTGGTCATTAAAATTTACAAATCTGTCAAAGAGTTATGTGTTTATCATCGTAACAACGGTGCATGGTTTCTTTCTTCCTTAACAACGGTGCATGGCTCCTTTTCTCTCTCAACAACGGTGCATGGTTCCTTTCTTCCTTAACAACGGTGCGTGTTTCATTTCCCCATTAACTACCGAAAACTATCTGAAACTGTGACTTATTTAAATAAACATGGCCTCGTGTCGAGTCCCTTCTATCGTCTGTACACGCCCCGGAGTTCACACGTCAAACAATAAGGTGACTGTAGTGGCAGTAACAAAGACCGACTTTCTTCGCTTCCATCATGGACTCCTTTATCAGATCTGTAATTTTATCTACAGAACAAACTTTACATTTGCGTGAAATAAATTGTTTACATTTCGAAACATTATACGCCTATTTGACAAAAAGAGTTGCAGAAATTATGCTAGAATTTATCAGAGTTGGGCGTTTCTTGTCGTAAGTCATAGGCTACCGGAACTAAAACAATGGCGATCTCGTCGCTTTGTAAAATCAATGGGTTTTAAATTTAAAGTAAGTAGCCAAGTCTTTAAAGGGGCTAAATCGCTAACATTTGGGACCTAGAAATTGTCAAAAGTGGGTCGCAACGCATATAATACTGTAATATGAATGTATATAAACTGATTTACATTCAATGGTTCCCTTTTTTACCAAATTTCAAATCAGTTACGTTCGGCGAATTAAGCCATGTAGTCTCAATCTTGTGCAAATTTCTATAGCGCCTGGTTAGTCCAGTCAATATACGCCGTATGGTATGTTGCAATATGTCTAGCCTCGCTCCTTAAGTCTCTTATTAAAACTGGGGCTGAAGCACACTATGGTACACGACTCGTGTACCAATGTTAAAAAAAATATTTTATCTAAAACATCGGATATCAGAAGCTTAGCTTTTCCCGATGAGTTTACATCATCAATGTTGATTTAAAATGGCCAAAAATTCGTGTTTTCGATGTGAAAGATTTTAGAGGATTTTGAGTTACGGACTTAGGTCCTTTAACTCAATATCATCCCAAGTCTTTGACACAGAAAACACGAATACTTTGTCAATTTAAATCAACATTGGTGTTGCGATCTTACCATATAATGTGTTTCAGCGCCATTTGTAACAAGAGACTCGAAGAATAGGGCTAGACATATTCCACAGTTAGCCACGGTTGTTAACTGGGTAAGCCGCTGGCTCGCTAGACCGGAGGTCGTGGGTTCGCTCCCGGTAATGGCCGAGAAAGTTCATCGAGATTTTCTGGCCTGGTTTCCCCTTGTTTGGCGTGCACACAAAAAATCCTTTGGCTGTTGAAAATCGATATAAGAGTAGACCATAGTGCCGCTGCTGGGTGGAAATTCCCCTCCTAGCACAGTATGATGTTTCCACCAACTCTTCTACGATTTCAGTGGTAGATATTGCTTTGCGTGCACCACGTTTAAATGTCAGCTTGGCAAGGGTTTGGGATGTTTTCAAGGGGCCTTGGGTTTTAGTGAGGGGCCGAATGGTTTAATGTCATAAAGTCGGTCATACAATTGTTGAATTGGCGAGATACTATATAAGTTAGTCCCAAAATGACCCTCCTCTATCTCTCTCTCCCTCTCCCTCTCCCTCTCCCTCTCCCTCTCCCTCTCCCTCTCTCCCTCTCTCCCTCTCTCTCATTATCCTCACTACGTCAATTCTTTTCAATCTATTTGACCAGAATTTAATCTCGAGAATAACGTCCTTGTTAACTTCAACTCAGACGGAATGGGGTTTAACGTCCCACTTTTCAGCGCCAACCGGGTTAACCTTCAAACGAAATAGGGTTTAACCCAATACGTTTCAGCGCCTAGCGGGGCGGTTGGATGTCAGAATGGTTAGCGCGTGTGTGTTGTATCACAAGGTGGTTTCGATTCCTCGGTTGTACGTGACAAGGAGTATGGTCGCTTTTCCAGCCTCGTGGGTTTTAGCCGGGTCCTCCCGGTTCCTCCTACTGCTAATGATTCTTACAAGCAAGCGTGGACGTTAAACCCATTTCTCCCTTTCTTTAAGCCCCAAACACATCACGAAGACGTGTCATTAACTTCAACGTGTTAGAACATATTGAACTGTTTAAATTGATCGCCACCGTTGTTAATTGACCAATGGTCAAGTGGAGACATTGACGGTTAAACTGCGAACATATCTGATGTCAATTAGAAGGATCAAGCGTGTCCGTAATGGCGTCCATATGGCTTAAATTAATATTTATGACCTTGCTACCCTCCTCATTTAAAATGAACAAATTGGCCCAACCGGAAACAAAGAAACAACCATTGGTGTCAGTTCAGCAGCAAATTTGGAATTCCAGAACGTGCTGGCGGCGCGCGGGTATATTTATTATTCGATGATTATAATGAACGACCCGGGAGTTATTGTATATAAACGTCTGGAGCGTGTCTGGTCAGTCGAATGGTCGTCTGCGCCAATTAAAATTACCAAAAGATCAAGGCACGTCATTCTGTTTGTTAGTACTTGATGCTCTCTTTAAACGAGGCATTTACCATATTTGGAGAACTTAATTTAGCCAGGGCCCTATTTCTCGAAACCTTAACTAAAACAGTAAAGATAAACCCAAATTTTAGTAGATACTTCAATTTTGATTGGCTATGAACTAAAACCAATCTAATATTATCCAATCAAATTACTAAAATTTGTATTTTATCATATAGTTCAAATTTCTTGAAACATGCCCCAGGAGTAGATGAGGTGACTAAGAAGTCGAGTAAATCATAATATTAATATTGAAACGAGATTGTCGGTTTTTGAGGTCATCATCATTTATGAATCGTTTTGCTCGGGGTGGTTTTAAACTGATATGTTAAAGGGACAATAACACTCTTGCTGTCTTGACAGGTCCAGATTTTTTTTAGCCTTATTCTAACTACTAGATGTTTAAGTGTCCTACCTATTGTGTAAATTATCCATTACAACCTATCTCACTTGTCCAGAGTGTTCGAAAATATGTTTAAATCCAAGTTGCATTTGAAAGCGTTAATGTAAAGCTTTTCAAACCATGTTGTTACCATGTAGTTGAATTTTTCCAATTTTTAAAATAAGGTGTGATAAGATGAAATTTGTATCATCAATTAATTGGAATATTGTAAAATAGTACAATTTGTTGACCAGAATAATGATTATGAAACATATTCAGTTACAACAGGTATTGGGCCTTTAAACTCTAGATTACTATTATCGCTTGAAATATCACACTGCCCTGTAGCAACCATGTACAAATAAACTAGTCTACATTTGAAGAAATTTTTGTTTAATGTCACCCCCATTTTTGTGTCTTAATATTTCATTGTTATGGCACCACCCCTAACCCTGAATTTTGGGTTTCAATTTTAAATACCTGACCCTAACCCTCATCTTAATAGAAAGTAGGAAGCTCCACGAGAGAGAGAGAGAGAGAGAGAGAGAGAGAGAGAAAGAGAGAGAGAGGAGAAATGGGGTTTACACTCGACAAAAACTAGGTCATTTCGTGACTAACATATGGTTTTATTTTATTTCAATAATTCGCGTGCGCGTAGGGCAAGTAAGTGGGAGAAAACCCGAGGACCCGGAGAAAAACCCACGAGGTTGGACAGGCGACCCTACTCCTTGTCACGTACAACTGGGGATTCTAAACCACGCCAGTTGACTCAATGACAGGCTTTATGATACAGCACGCACGTGCTAACCATTTGGCCATCCAACCCCCCAGAATGGGAGGGCCGTCTTAAGACCTAAAATAGAGATTATTTTGAAACAGGACATGAATTGGTCGAGTACGCTGTGGTATGAATAAACTGATCTATTGAATATCGCCGGTGGGCAGAAGCGGATTAAGCTCCACCAAGGCCTGAGGCGGCAGATGCTGTAGGGCCTATTGGGCATATTTAAAAAGGCGTGGGCCTAACTAATTTCGGGTCAGGGCCTATGTTGATTCCCGTTGGGCCTAAACCCCGCCCCTAACATTCATTGTCTATGCGTTTTTAATCGTTTCTGACCAAGTCAGAAATTTTTTTTTCTTTACAAAATCTTTGGGCCTGAGGCTGCAGCCTCATCAGCCTCAATGATAATCCGCTACTGTCGGTGGGTTGTCGTAAGGTCGTATCTTACGTACTTGAGCAGTCTTATTAAATAACAAAACCAAATATGTAGCATTTTTATCGAGTTAAACGAGTATGACCTACTTTCGTTCTATATCCTGTGATTATCATAGAGCCGCTAGGATAATAGGCAACATGGCCTATATATAACAGTAGAAATATATTATATATAATTATTTAACAGTTGTGGGTCTGATTCTGCTGAGCTGTTACTATTTTATATTCACACCAGGAAGAGAATTATGTTTACATGGACGGTTCTAAATCATACTAAACTTACAGTATCTGTCTACAATTAGCTCCGCTTGACAACAGACACTAAGCTAGTTGACCGACATTTTAATTCCTAAATCGACGATTTATACTTGCATACTAAACTTGGACTATCTGTCTACAATAAGCTCCGCTTGACAACAGACACTAAGCTAGTTGACCGACATTTTAATTCCCAAATCGACGATTTATACTTGGATGATTTTGAGAAAAATTTATTCCGTCTAAATTTGATCGGTTTATTTAGTCTTTGTGTGTATAGAAGTAGAACCACATAGAGACACTAAGCTAGCTGACCGACATTTTAATTCCTATATCGACGATTTATACTTGGATGATTTTGAGAAATACTTATTCCGTCTAAATTTAAAAGTTTTATTTAGTCTTTGTGTGTATAGAAGTAGAACCACATAGAGACACTAAGCTAGCTGGCCGACATTTCAATCCCTAAATCGACGATTTTAGTCGAGAAATCTAGCTAAGTGTACTTGGATGATTTTGGGAAATATTTATTCCACTTGAATTTAATATCATTGAAAAAGTTTATTTGTTAGTCTTTGTGTGTATAGCCGATATCGACGGAGTAGAACCACAACACAGGGACACTAAGCTAGCTGACCGACATTTTAATCCCTAAATCGACGATTTTAGTCGAGAACTCTAAGTTTATTTGGATGATTTTGAGAAATATGTACTCCAATTCAATTTAATATCATTGAAAAAGTTTATTTATTAGTTTTTGTGTGTATGTCAGATATGGGCGGAGTAGAACCACATTACACAATAGTGTACGTGTACTAATTTTTGAACATGGCGGACATTAAGGACATAGGTCTATTCTCTAAGTAGATAGTTGTCTGTGTGTAGAATGGATCCTAGTAGGTGCAGGCCAAGTATACTTACATGGGAAAGAAATGTGGTGTAATGTCACTCAACACAAAGTAGGTTATTTTCGGACTAACATATGGTTTTAATTTTAATTCAATAATTCGCTTGCGCGTATGGGTCTTTAGCAGTAGGGGGAAACCGGAGTAAACCCACGAGGTTGGACAGGCGATCCTACTCCTTGTCACGTACAACCGGAGATTCGAAACCACGCCAGTTTACTCAATCACAGGCTTCATGATACAGCGCGCACGTGCTTTACCATACGGCCAATCAGCCCCCCCCCCCCCCCCCCCCGAGTTAAAAAATGTCACTGTGTCTTATAGATTAACAGTAAAAAGGGTAAATAATATTCTGTTCATGACGTCACACATAGAATGCATAATATAAACTTTTATATAAAGGTTGGTCATCTTACACGGTGCTTCAAGAAGAAGGCCTTCGCAATACCTCATTTCGTGAACCAAATTTTTATAAACTGAATGATTTACAATATTAAAATGATAAATAAAAATGTAGAAATTTTGTATACGATTCGTTCATGTCTTCTTTGTAAAGTTGTGTATCTTTGTATAATTATGTACATGTACATGTATCTTGTTTCATGTATATTTCTATTATTTTTATTGATGTATGCACATAGCTTTCTAAGATTTTTTAAGCAATAAAGTTTCTTCTTCTTCTTCTGCTTCAATCTCGGACTACAGAAACGTCGGAAATGAAATGAAACGGGGTTTAACGTCCTACTGTTCTGCTCCTAAACGGGGCTAATGAAGACGGGCATACGCAATACGGTGTGCTATGGGGAAATTTTGCCCGGGCAGCGGCGCTACGGCCTACTCTTATATCAGATTCCAACTGCCAGGGGATCTTTTACGTGCACGCCAATGTGTACAATTGTCATTGTCAGGCCCTCCGACTTGCATCACTGATAAGGGGAAACTTTCTCGGCCAATGCAGTGATGAAATACGCGACCTCCAGGTTAGCGAGTCAGCGTCTTACCCACTTAGCCACCGTGACCCCCAAACTTATACGACATTATAGCCTATCCCATTCCACTGACCATTTACCACTGGTCATCATTGGTCTTGGTATGGCTTGTTTTACGATGGTCTAGACAAGGAATGTCGGCATTCGGCAAACCTCGACAGATTCCGGTACTCTCCGTAACCTACATTGGTCCTGGTATGGCTTGCTTGACGATGGTCTAGACAAGGAATGTCGGCTGATTCATCCATCTTCTCCCATTAAACCATTTCATCGACCTCATCAAGATTAAAACCAAACATTAAAATAGACTTAAAGGCCATTTTTATATCCTAAACCTTTCACCGTCGCATACATTTCTCATTCCTTTAAACCTTATCGACTCGACACGCCATTACAGCGGTCCCAGGCCCCTTTCTGTCGACGTTTCCTTTTAAAATAACGAATTCCTGAAAACCTTATCATGGTTTTTGATAGTTCCTGACAAACTGGAGAGTGTAAAATGTAATTCTAGAAATAACTGAAGACTCTAAGTGACAACTAGCTGTCAATGTCAATCACGAAACAATTTCCAATTCCCAAAATTCTGTCACTAAAGACACCAGAAGTTTGACATTTCGTTGAGGATTTAGCGTGTGTTGTGAAAATTTCCCTGAATTCGTTTGGACACTGCATGGTTAGCAAGTATACATTTCTGCTTAACGTTTCGTCTGATGACTGTTAAGCAGGCCCGTAGCCAAGGGGGCTGGGGGGGGGGCAAATAATCTGGAAATAATCTTGCCCCCCCCCCCTGACAAAAAGTTGTCGACCATATGGCCGGCGGGAGTAACCCCCCGCCCCATCATCTGGGCTGCCCCCCCCCCCCTCCGCCAGTAAGCTGGCTACGGGCCTGCTGTTAAGTGGGTAAGACGCTGGATTGCTAGCCTGAAGGACGCGGATTCGCTCCCGGTGTTGGCCGTCAAAGTTCATCGGAATTTTCCGGCACCTTGTCAGTGGTGCTGAACGGGTGGTCTGAGAAGGATAGCTATCTAGTTGTTCTGATGGTACGAAAAACGAGGCCCCGTGTACATATTGGCGTGCACTAGAAAGATCCCTTGACCTTGGCAGTTGGAAAATTTTCATCGAAGCAGAACAGTAGGCCGCTAAACCCAATTTCATTTCAATTTGTCTAATGACTGACTGGATCGTTGGTGGTGGGGTAACGTCTGCTTCCAAATATATCTTAGCCTAGCCTTAAATTTTCGTAGCAAAATACAAAAACATTCTTAATGGCACCTTTGACGAATTATATGGAATTTCACCCAGTGCTGCATAAAACAATGGCTCTCATATCATTCGTCACGGTTGAATTTATTACGTCGATGGAACTACTGATGTACCAGATAAACCCAGCATGGTACCGAACGTCTGCCGTGTTCCTAGTGGTCATCTTGAGAAGAAAGGAGTCGGCTCATTAACATAATTATTTTATTATTGACCTCTCGCTGTGGCACTTCAGATGTTACACGTCACAGAACGTTCATAATGACGTCAAGTAGTCCAAATGACGTAACGTTACATCTGGGCAGTATCAATAGATGTCTTATTATATGTTTCTAACTAAATATCTTTTTGACACGTGAAATGGAATTAATTTAAATATTCTATTTTTACTTATTCTTGCAGGACAAGATAGAATTCTTACACACATGATCATGAATAAAATATTTGAGATAAGTTTTTGAAAATACTAAACGGATCTACATTTATTTTCCTACCAATATTACGTCACATGGAATGATATATTCCCCTTTCTTTCATGTCACGTGGGACCTCGCTCTGGAATTCCAAACTAAGAAATGAATCCTCACAGTCTAAATTAGTTTTATTTTTGAAGGGTTTGAATAAATTAGAAACATGCGGTTTCTGTTTGTGGCAAATTAAAGATTTAATCAAATGAATCTATAATACAGGGGGTCGATTGTTGTTGGTTTTGGAACTTATGAAGGTGCGGATTCTGTTTCAAAAAACTGGACCGTATTTGTTTTCTTGGCGTTAAATAGGCTTAGCCTTTTTGATAGGAACAGAGAGAGAAAGAGAGAGAGAGAGAGAGAGAGAGATACAGACAGACAGACAGACAGAGACAGAGAGAGTCGTTCTTGCCATAAAAGTTTAAATATAAAGAGGTTTTACATAGGAGGTTTTTTGTGTGACGCATTTCCGGTATCTATTTTTAGCCTGGCCGTATTTATCCCGCAGTTTAACATGGAAAATGTGAGGGAAAGCGAGGTTTTCTCTCTTTTTCTCTTTATATAAAACATATTCTTTAATTCCACTCTTGTTGTAAGTTGCGTGTAGCAATCGTAATAAATAACTGATTTCAAATCATGTCTTAGTTATAATTTTTTTTGTTTTAATGACGATATACTGCGTTGTAGCAGACGATATGTCAAGCTCGCGCACGGTTCAATAGTCTCTATCATCAAGATAAATATTCTCCGTATGTTGAAGACTAGGCCGGAAGTTCTGGGTGACCGAGACTAACGTCCAGTTGGCCGTACGCTAAAGCATTACACAGATATTGTTGTATGCAGACGATTAATATGTTTTGTGTTAATTGTACTGCAAACAAATAATAAATGACATCTGTTTGTTTGTAAAATGTCACGAAATAGCGCATAAGAGTAAACAATATGGATTATAGAGTGGTGCCCTGCGGTTCCACGAAAGAATTATTCAAGACGATATTAAAATTTAAGCACGACCGTAGCAAGTCTAAAAAATGATGACAAATAATAATCACGCTGTAAAAAATAATTCTGTATATAATGCACCAGTCCAGTTATTGCATTCAACAGTTGTTCTCCGAACCAAATACTAAATTAGAAATTAATAAAATAGACATAAATCTATCGTTCTCTATTCTTGGTTGCGACATGGGAGATAAACTGACTGGATTAAAATTTCACTGGGTGCCAAACGCTGAGCCAAGACGATTTATGTAGTTGTAAAAAGAGCTTTGAAAAAAATTCATAGATTCCAATTGATCATCGTTTTGTTCTTTCTGTTATTCATATTCCATCAAGAGAAAATTTTATAAAAATGGCTGGAGTTTTACCACGTAAATCAAACAACTATTGGTTATAGAGCCGTCTTAACGCGGGGAAATTTACAGTAGCTATTGGCTATACAACACGCATAAACAATCTTATTTGCATATTGCATTCTATTTATAGAATTATTAGCTGGAATTATTTTTTTAATTCGATAGCCTCAAGGACCAACATAGTAGGCCCTACCGTGTTTTGTGTAAGAGTATAGCATGCAACGCTAGCAGACGATATATCATGTATTAACCGCGTACGTATACACTGTCGAGTCGGCAGTTGAATGTAAATATGATAGACCATTTAAATCTATTATGTTAATTAATAGTCCTGTAAGTAATAGATAGCATCTGTTTGGTCGTAAAATGCGTAATAAACTGGACTAAATACTAATTCGAGCAATGAGCACGAATCAGTCATCCACTGTTTTCCTCAGTTGCATACGGCCATTACGGGTCTGGTAAAGTTGCCGTATCTTTCATATATCGAAGTTTCTGTAAATATCGGTTTTTGGCATCAGTCGGTAAACCTTTAACGTATATAGAAATGGTGGTCGGTTCCATTTTAGGTAAAAGAAGCTTACTGTACGACGGTATTTTCACAAAAAAACACACAATGGCCTATGAGTTTCAGTCTAGCAATACGGCCAGCTCGTCTGCGCATGCTCGAAAATGACGTCAAAACGGAAACCCGTAAAAGCTCCTATAGGCTAAGCCTAAATAATGAAAAATTGATATATTGAAAATTTCATTCAAATTACTTTATTCTGTGCGATGCATTTTTGTCTTTTTTTTCTATCTGCCAAGAAAAACAGAAACTTAATTAGCCCCTTTAAATGAAGATAAGGGACTACAACCTAGATTCTACACGTGCCATTTCAACATTATTGAATGATATCATTTCCACTAAAAAAAGAGTGTTTGAAGCCGGCGATTTCAATACCCAAGAATTTAACCCAAAAAATAGGAACTGGGGAATCTTGGTCTTCTCCGAACCAAACCTAGGACTTTTTTCTAAGAACAAAGGTTTCCAAACTAACGATATTAATTCCAGTAAAATAGAGATTTGTTTGAAGTTTGTGTTTGATAAGGTTTTGTGATGGAGGTCATGCTGTGCGTCTGAACACAGGGACGCTATCAGTATGGAGTGTTGATGAAACTGGATGCCTCTTTCAGGCTCTCAGCTGAAATACCATCAGTCGAGATAACCGCTGGTTCTCTGACATACTTCAAGTATATAATAATACATGTAGGTCATTGAGAACGGACCAATGTTTCAATTATTACAGAGAGAGGGAAAGAGAGGGAGAGAGAGAGAGAGAGAGAGATATGGGGTTTAACGTCCACTCGAGACAAACTAGGTCATTTCGGGACTAACATATGGTTTAATTTTAGTTCAAGATGGGGTTTAACGTCCACTCGACACAAACTAGGTCATTTCGGGACTTACATATGATTTAATTTTGTTTCAATAATTCGCTTGCGCGTAGGGTTCTTTAGCAGTGGGAGGAAACCGGAGAACCCAGAGAAAACCCACGAGGTTGGACAGGCGACCCTACTCCTTGCCACGTACAACCAGGGATTCGAAACCACTTTATGATACAGCGCGTACGCTAACCACTCAGCAATCCAACCCCTAAGAGAGAGGGGAGAGAGAGGGAGAGAAAGAGAGAGAGAGAGACCAGAAATGAAATGAAATGGGGTTTAACGTCCTACTGTTATGCTCCGAACTGGGTTAATGAAGACGGGCATACGCCCGGCGGTTGCACTACGGTCTACTCTTATTTCGAATTCCAACTGTCAAGGGATCTTTACGTGCACGCCAATGTGTACACGAGACTATATTATTATTTAAACAGAGAATGACCCGTTCAGTGTTGAGGAAACTATGGTAACACGTATAATTAAAGCGGGAGAATGTCAGCCATTATAAATGTATACAAAGATAGATCAATTTGTATGTAAAAACAGTAAATTAGTTTACTTTAGTCCGATATAAACCATGCACGTGCTACTTAATAGACAATTAATTTTACATCAAATCTCTTCCACTATATACAGGCTCCATTTGCTACACGGAGAACCGGGGGTCTGGCAAGCAACATTGTCTAGTCGTTCGGATGGGACGAAAACAGCAAATCTTTCTGCTAAATATTGAACGTAGGCACAGGCAATTGAAGGGATTAAAATAAAATTTCTTACTAATATTGATAGGCAAATAAAGTGTAGACCCGTTTAGTTTTTTCAAAAATTATATATTTTTAATCTCGACCTATCTCAAATCTTTTATTCATGTGTGTAAGAATTCTAAATTGTCCTGCAAGAATGGTGTCTAGTCGTTCGGATGGGACAGAAACATCAAATCTCTTCAACTTGACATGTTTATTAAAGTTACATTATTCAAGATAAAGATAAGAACTAGCCATTCTTGCTATAACAGTTCGAAAGTAGATGATGTAAAATTAATAATTTGAAAATTTCATTCAAATTACTCTACTGCAAGCGAAGATATTGGCATTTTAAGATTTGGCCGACCTGTGCAATAATTTCAACCACGGTCCTGGTTGATCAAAGCTAAGACTCGAAACGCCTGGGCGCGCCATATTTGATTTATCACTGAAACGTTTTAATCTGTTAAATATCGGAGCAATCTGATGCCATCCAAAGTTGATTAAGGCTTTGATCAGTTAATTAATGTCTAATTAATACTTTAGAAAACATTTTATGTCCAAATAAAGACCTGCACTAGGCAGATTTAGCTCTTGAATAATGCATGTTTAAATATTGAACATTTGGTCTGACAAGGAAGAGTAATTTGACTGAAAATATTCCCCTTTCATTATTGCCACTGCTCCTGTGGTCCTTACCGAGGGGCTTGTAGATATGACCCTGTTCATGGTTGACCGCGTCCGTTGACTATAACGTCAAAGATCGGGGGGTTGGGATGGCCTAGTGGTCTAGAGTGCCGTGCTTCGACCTCTAGCTGGCCGGCCACCTCTGGCTTGCGGCTGTGGTTTCGAGACCTGGTGTGAGCGTATGTGGCATGGCTATAGGGGCGCCTTCTCAACCTCGTGGGTTTCCTCCGGGAACCCCGGTTCCTCCCACTGCTAAAGACCCCTACACACAAGCGATTATTGAAATAAAATTAAACCATATATTAGTCCCGAAATGACCTAGTTGTGTTGAGTAGACATTAAACCCCATCTCTCTCTCTCTCTCTCACTCCCTCCCTCCCCCTCTCTCTCTCTGTTCCTCAAAGAAACCGAATTCCTCTGTTAATTATTAGATAGTAGGCCAACATGTTTGTGTGCCCCCCTTTGTTTATCAATACACTGTGTGACGACGACATTTTTATGACACTGTAATATAATGTAATCTGTTCATCCAATCAGGGACGATGAAAAGTAACATGTGATCAGACATGGCGACAATCATATCATTGTATGTATAATAAGACCCATATGTTCTAGATTCAAAATTCTAACATGCTATCGTCTAATTTCTTACTTCTATTCATGTAATTTCTAAATTAAGACAAGTTTTTTTTATTTGATCCGTGTACATTTTAAGTCTGTTTGTCTTATTTCTATTATTATTTAAAAAATATAATAAAACCCATATGTTCCTCTCGTACCAACTGTAGTACACTATTGAAGTCCCCAAGGGCTTTTTTTTAGTAATTTCATTGGATTCTCTCAACGTTTTCAAGCTAATGATACTAAAATTTTCAATTTTATTAAATAGAAGAAAGATAAATACTTTTAAAATAAAATTCTTTAAGTATACTTAGTATTTCGACTAAAATCAATCGTCTATTTAGGACTCAAAATGTCGGTCAACTAACTGAGTATGAGCACATTGTGTGATGTATGTCTGTCTTCCTTTACCCCGGTTTGAGCAGAACAGTAAGACATTTTAACCCCATTTCATTTTATTCATGTTAATATGGAATGAAAATGAACGACAAGGAAACAGATCTCCATAGATTTGTTCTATTGACTTCGGTGGGTTAGATGGCCGAATTGTTAGCACGTGCGTGCTGTATCATACAGCCTATCATGGAGTCAACTAGAGTGGTTTCGAATCCCCGGTTGTACGTGACAAGGAGTAGGGTCGCCTGTCCAACCTCGTTGGTTTTCTCCGGGTCCTCCGGTTTCCTCCCACTGCTAAAGACCCCTACGCACAAGCGAATTATTAAAATAAAATTAAACCATAAGTTAGTCCCGAAATTAACTAGTTTGTGTCGAGTGGACGTTAAACCCCATCTCTCTCTCTTTCTCTCTCTCTTGTCTTTTCTTCTTGTTTGCATAGCTGGACCAAAGCACGTATAGGTTTTGCATGGTAGTTGTTAGATACAAGAAGATTAAGTATAGCAAACATCTATATTATCCGCCCAATATTTCAACTAAACCAACCTCTTAATTCTTTATCCCTCCACCTCAAAATCATGAATATTTACTAAAACATGGCAGAAAATATATAAGAGGGGGGGATTAATAATAATCGCGTCATTTTACAAGGGTAGCAAATTAGGCCTGAGGCCTTTTTCAAATTTGGCCCTTGGCACAGATCGTGCGAATGATTTCGATCATTACTGCAGGAAGAAACCGAAGAACCCCGGGGAAACCTGCCTGATCCCTCTCACTTACTACGATAAAGTTCTTGCCCTGAGCCGGGATTGAACCCTCGTTGCATTGGTGAGAAGCCGCTTCTCTATCACCACGGCTATCCGACCAGCTTATAAATAGAGGGGGTTACATTCGTCACCAAATGTAGGAATTATTTAGGACGGACCTATGAATTTCGAAGGAGGGGGGGGGGCGATTCGGGAGGGGCAGGGTAATGTAAATTGATCATAATCTGGTGCTTTTCTTCTGTTCATCGACTTTTTAAATTTATACTTATGGATTAAATAACGAGCCGTTTTTCGTGACGCAAAGTGGACGACCCCAGCTGAACCCATTTCATTTTGTTGTCTATTCCTTGTCTTCACGTGCACATATGAGATTAATGCCACTTTAATTAAACTAGAAAGTTAGATTGTAAAATCTGTTGTAGGTCACAAACAACAATATATTTATGATATTTAAAACTGTTGTTTAAATGTCAAATGATCCCGCTGATAAATTCCCCAATTTAATGACGGTATTTAGCTTCATATAACGGTAATAACACAGATAATGTTGGTGGCTCAGTGAAGGGGGTAATAACACAAATAATGTCGGTGGCTCAGCGAAGGGGGTGATAGGTAGGAGAACACCAGGCACGGGTTCGGGGTTTTGTCGAGGGGGGGGGGGGGTACATTGGAGCAAAGGGTAACCATGCATTAGTCTTCGTCGCGGCCTCATTCCGAAAGCAATTGTATACGTTGGTGGTAGCAGGTGCTGGTCTGAACAGTGATGACCCGTCTCACTGGGTTGGGGGGGGGGGGGGGGGCGGATCCGCGCCTGGGCACGAGATCGATCCCAGTGTTACCCAGAAAGTTTGTTGGGATTTGCGAACGTGGGTTTGTTTCCTTTGTCAGTTTGTCCTGGAAGCTGGGGCTGACAGGAAATTGTGTCTAGTCGTTCGCGTGGGACCAATAGACAAGGTTCAGTGTACACATAGAGCGAACCCGATAAATCACCTATTTTTTGACCGCCGCGACTGAATGAAATGAATGAATGGAATGGGGTTTAACGTCCTACTATAATACACCTAACCTGGGCTAATTGAAGACGGGCATACGCCATACAGTGTGCTATGAGGGAAATTTTGCCCGGGCAGCGGCGCTACGGCCTACTCTTATATCGAATTCCAGCTGCCAGGGGATCTTTTACGTGCAGTCCAATGTGTACACGGGACCTCTGTTTTTCGTCCCATCCGAACGCCTAGGCAGTTGTCCTTGTCAGGCCCTCCTTCTGCATCATTGACAAGGGGAAATCAGCAGTTTGGCAGTAGAACGGAAACACCACTGTCCGGGCAAATTTGTTTTCATGTCGCATATGCCCCATGTTCATTTACCCAGTGGGTACAGAAAAGTAGGACGTCAAACCCCATTTCATTTCCTTCGTTTAATATTTACAGTTTTAAATAAAATACAGTTCAGATCGATGATGTCGACACAGTGTCATAATGGTTTATGACGGCAATAAAATAGTTATACCACTAATTGATATACAAGTTGTTTTATGGCTGAACGCTCGAACGCCCGCCATTACTAAACAATAAATTCAGTGTTCTGGAATTTTCATTCATTGGAAGATCTATTTTGAGAATAAGAAATCATTCACCCTAAAAAATTCGTAAGTACGAAAGGCGAGTTCTGTTTCTAGAAAGAGTCTACCAATAATCAGAAAATTCACCGGTTTTCTTCTTCATTAATATTGTTTTTTCAATATATCCCAATTAATTTTTTAGAACATTACTCGGCTTACCTCCGGACCCCTCTCGACTCCTCCGGGTTCCAGCTGCCAGCCCCCCCCCCTCTCTCCCACGGGCCCTGGGACGATATACACAAAGTTTACACCCTATTTAATAAAACTGTCGCAGATCCTTGGTAGAACTTCTTGAATTCAAGAGATTTTTGTACGTTAGTCAGACGATGTTCGAAATTCATAAACCTGACCCTGGACCTAGCTAGCCCTAACCCAACCATAACCTACAATCCCGCCAACCATTACCGCCCCGACCCTATTTACGTCTAAGGGACCTTGGTGAAAATTGAGTTGGCCTTAAGAAATAGATCTAGCAATCTGCCGATTCCTTTTATTTTAAAAATGGACCAATCCATTTTTTATGCTGTCCGACAAAATTCTAATAATATTCTTAATTTGTTATTTCCAGAACTCTTGGGAAAAAACTTAGTTTTGGTCTCAGAATGATACGGCTATTTTACTCTGTATAGTAGGCGGTTACATGAAGGCTAAACTCGCAGCTAAAACAGACCGTAAAATAATTTGATATATCAGATTGAACCCTAGCTCTCAACATCCGCACTAAAATACAACCACCGGCATTAAATGGCTCCGTCAACCAGAAGGTCAGAAGGCAACGAGATTATTTAATTCATAGCTCGGATTACATGCTGGCGGAAAGGACAATTTGGGTACGAGGAAAAATATGACAAGAATTCGGCCATTGTTATAGTCATTAATTATTCCATTGTTTATACAAACATGGAACTCTCGCTGGGAGGTCATGGGTCAAAGTTGAAAGGCTTACTACGATAGCGTGCTTTCAGAACAAGTGCCCTTGCTCTCAGCCAATGAGAATACGGAAGCAAGTTTAAAATCGCCTCCCCTCCACAACCCAGCGTATTAAGACGGCGTGGCTCACTCTACGAAGGCATGACGAACGCAATCATGAAGGTTAGTACTATTGGTTTTCTGGAATTTTTTTTTTTTTAAATTATAATAATTCTGAAACTTTCTACCCGAAATGTTAATCGAAAAGATAATGAAGTCTTTGAAATATTTCAAACTCAATTTGACAATTTTGATGAGAATTTAGTCATGGTTATGAAGTTTGTTATTGGCTTAACATACCGTGGGAAAACTTTTTACTATGTGTGTAGTAGACCTGGTTGTATGGCATTTACTTCACAAAGCAGCATATAAATCTGGCCGCATATTCTATAAATATTAATTCTTTGATGCATTTAAATTGGAAAAATAACAAGACTCTTTTCACTTTTGAACAATTTCATTCTTAATTTGTTTGTAGAAAGGGCGGGGCGGGGGATCGATCTCGTTAAGTTATTTTTGTGCTTTATGTTGAAGAATTACGTATTTAAACTTATAGAAGTTGTTTTGCGCACATTTTGGTGGTTTTTTTTTTTGTATATTCCTCATTAATGTCCCGTTTCATCTTAAAGTAAATATTGCCTTTATTTTGTTCACTTTCTTTAATAACAAAATGATTATGTTGTCTTCGGCTATCCTCCACAATTGTGTTGGGTAAATTGTCTTTTTAATGCAATATTTCGGTAATTTTGTCAAAACCATATTATTATGTTACTAATTTTTGTTTCTGTGCCTATTGGGAGGTTAGGGAATTTGTATTGTGGATCGTTTTCTATCCGAACCGAACCATTTTGTTTCCGTGGTAACGTGTGCAAGTTAGCGAATTTGTCATGGAGTACATGTACGTTATGCATACCATCTAAAGGACTTTGTTTCGATGATAACTTGAGTAATGCCAGGTAGGGTGATTTGTTATGGAGCTTTTTTTTATCCCATCCGAAAAACTAGACACATTTACCTTGTCAGCCCCAAATATGCCATATCTCGAAGATCGGCTTGAAAAATAAATTCAGATTGTTAGTGTTTGACCCACACCTCGATTTGAACCATGACTGTTCGACCAAGCGGGCATATCCGAGTGATTCTTATGTAACAAAAAAAAAACGAAATTCCACTTTTATTCTGTTAAAAAATAATAATACTTTCGTCTGCTACATTACGATATATAACTCATGTAAAAAAGGATACATCAATTGAAAGTTGACTTCCGCCTTCAAATTCATTTCCTGAAAAAATTATCCACTTGACATTGTCGTGGAATGTTTTTAGCGCCACTTGAACCATTGCGTAGTTTCCATTGGTGTCAATTTCAGACGTCAAGTGTTGTGATAGATATATTTTTGGTTTAAAGTCCCGGGGTTTTAAATAACCCAACCCCAAGTCTTGGTTTCCAAAAGATATCACGAAAGTAAAATACGGAAGCCCATTAGGGCCAATCAAATGAATAGCCTATCTTGTTATTAATGTAATATGAATATATGTAAAGTGATTATTTAATTTTTGTAATAACATGATAGACAGTGGTTTTTGTCATTTGGTTAACCCTAATGGTCTTCCGTAGTAAAATGTTAAAACTCTGTTAAACATATTGTTTAACTATGATTGGTCTGAAAAAGTTTTACCCAGAGAAATAATTATTAAAACAACCAATCATAAGCCCAGTCGGTGCAGAACAGTAGGACGTTAAACCACATTTCATTTTATTTTAACCGGACTTCACGCAAGATAAAATTGTCTATCAAAGTAGATAGCGGTGTCGGTCCGGAAATATTGTTGTGTATTGCTGGGAATAAGAATGAATCGCTTTTGGAAGGTAAAATTTAGTAGGCTAAAGGCCAACTTCAACTTTGGTCAAAGGTCACGAGATGTAAACAGGGTTAGCGATAATCCCAACCCTAGGCCTAACCCGAACCTAGCCATAAAGTTTAAAATTTAGTAGGCTAAAGGCCAACTTCAACTTTGGTCAAAGGTCACGAGATGTAAACAGGGTTAGCGTTAATCCCAACCCTAGGCCTAACCCGAACCTAGCCATAAAGTTTATTCTTACTCTAACCTACAATCTTATCAACTATTACGTGCGCTGACTTTATTTACATCTCTGCGACCTTGACAACAGGCCTGGAAACAACGGTTTTAGATGTACCTGACAAAATGTCAGGCACTAATGTAATAGTACATTTTCAACTCAGTGCCGGACATGTATTAATAGTATTAATAAAAAAGACAAATCAGTGCCTGACAAAATGACATGCAACAGAGGTTTGGTGCCTGACAAAGCCTGAATCTGTGCCTGACATTGTCAGTGACAGGTGCCTAATTTCCAGGCTTGCTTGACAAAAATTGATCTGGCCTTAACAAATAGACTTTGCCGAGCAAAACTGCTATACTGGGCACGGGACGTACAAATTCTCGTTTTTGTAGAATTCTGGTTTTTAGATTGATTTTGTTTTCTATTGTAGGAGAATATTGAAGATTTGCTCAGCCCCAATTTGTGGCGTTCTCTGGCTGCAGAGACGTTCGGGACCCTGGTCATCGTCTTATTGGGATGTGGAACGTACACTGGAACTACCCCTTCTGTTATCCAGGTGTCCCTGACCTTCGGTCTAACCGTGGCAACCGTCGTCTGGGTGTTTAGACACATCAGTGGTGGCCACATGAACCCGGCCGTCACCCTGGCGAAGCTCGTCACGAGAAGAGTCAGCATCGTTCGAGGTGTCCTCTACATCATTGCTCAATGTCTGGGTGGCGTTCTTGGTGCGGGAATCCTGTTTGGTCTGACCCCGGACACCCAGCGACTGGATCTTGGTGCTACGGCCATTTTGAGAACGGGTGTGACGTCACCTCAAGGTTTTGGAGTGGAGTTGTTGGTGACGTTTGTTGTGGTGTTGGCTGTTTTCGCTTCTGATGATACCAAGAGACGAGATCTACGTGGCTCTGCTCCATTGACTATCGGTCTGGCTGTAGTCGTTTGTCATCTATTCGCTGTAAGTATTGCCTTTGATCTTCTTGTGTTGGGGGTCGTACTCGTACACGAGTGTATGGTTACTCTAAAAACAAATTTCGATATTACTTTTCACACAGCTAAATAATTATGATGTGTATTAAAAAGATTAAAGATGGTATCATCAGATGTTTTACAAAGAACATGCATACTTTGACTTCCAATAACACTTACACTTTTCTCACATGGACAGGTCGCACGGCTAATTAATTCTATAAAGATGGTATCAGGTGTTCTACAAGGAGAATGCATACTTTGGCTCGTGTACGACACTTGGCATTAATTATATAACCCGGTATATATACTAAAATATAAGTGGGTAGTTTGTCATGTAGACTTAATTTCAGAGAAGTACAGATTGGTATCAGGTGTTCTACAAAGAGCATGCCTACTTCGACTCGTGTACGACACTCGGCATTAATAATATTATATATACTACCAAATGATTGGGTAGTATGACGTCATGTATGTTTATTATTTTCGGGGAAGTAGAACAATCATTTTGCTTGACGGATGTCCGCGGGCTATCTGATTAAATTAAAACACAGATCCTATTTCGTTTGTTTTTTTATAGTTCAAAATTTTGTTTTACTTGTCATTACTACACTTCATAGAGTAGAGGCCATCGAAAGTATAAAAAAAATTAAAGGAAACGAAATAGGATCTGTATTTTAATCAGATTGTTCGTTAGGAGAACGCTAGATAGCATTTTATGACGTCATGTGTGGTTTTTGGGTTAGGGTAAGGGCTAGGACCTGTAGATTTCGTCAGAATCTCGAGATGTAGACAGAGCTAGCCCTTACACTAACCCTGGGCCAAGCCTAACCTTTACCCATAATCCACATATGACGTCATTAAATGCTAAGGACTGTCTTCGATCTAGCGTTCTCCTGTCCGTTAGGAAAACATTTATGACTGTCGTTTCTCTGTTTGTGGTTGGCTTCACTGACGCTGCCCCAAAAGACAGCTCAAGCAGCATATCCCTGAAGCAATTTAATGGCCCGAGAAATCCCTCTCTATAATCACACGAAACACTGCTTGGGGTTGGCTTCACTAAGGCTGCCCCAGAAGATCGCTCCAACGGGGGAGTTTTATCGGTCTGGTGGCTCACCATGAATAGGAGGGTTTAATAGAGGGGCTTCACTAGGGCAGCTCCAACACGGGTGTTTCACCGGTATGGTGGCTCACCATGAATCGAAGGGTTGAATAGAGGGGCTTCACTAGGGCAGCTCCAACAGGGGTGTTTCACCGATCTTGTGGGTCACCATGAATCGAAGGGTTAAATAGAGGGGCTTCACTAGGGCAGCTCCAACAGGGGTGTTTCACCGGTATGGTGGCTCACCATGAATCGAAGGGTTAAATAGAGGGGCTTCACTAGGGCAGCTCCAACAGGGGTGTTTCACCGGTATGGTGGCTCACCATGAATCGAAGGGTTAAATAGAGGGGCTTCACTAGGGCAGCTCCAACAGGGGTGTTTCACCGGTATGGTGGCTCACCATGAATCGAAGGGTTAAATAGAGGGGCTTCACTAGGGCAGCTCCAACAGGGGTGTTTCACCGGTATGGTGGCTCACCATTAATCGAAGGGTTAAATAGAGGGGCTTCACTAGGGCAGCTCCAACAGGGGTGTTTCACCGGTATGGTGGCTCACCATGAATCGAAGGGTTAAATAGAGGGGCTTCACTAGGGCAGCTCCAACAGGGGTGTTTCACCGGTATGGTGGCTCACCATGAATCGAAGGGTTAAATAGAGGGGCTTCACTAGGGCAGCTCCAACAGGGGTGTTTCACCGGTATGGTGGCTCACCATGAATCGAAGGGTTAAATAGAGGGGCTTCACTAAGGCAGCTCCAACAGGAGAGTTTCACCGATGTTGTGGCTCGGCATTAACAGAAGGGTTAAAAAGAGGGGGGGGGGTTCAAATTTTCTCTTGTATTTGGTCTTTGGAAGATGAAGTCTAAAAAAGGCATTTTTTTTTTATTGTTTTCTATTTAGTCGTTGGCTTGTTTTGCCCCTATCTCAACCAACTTCATGCATATTTATATTGGCACGAGAACACACAACGTCACAAAAACTTATAATCTGAAATCAATTTGGGTTAATGACGTCATCAGTGTTTATATTTCGTCATTGCATTAGAAAATAAACGTTACCGGTACGAATTTTAGATAATCTTTTATGCAAATTATTTTACCGGCACAGATTCGTCTAATCTGTATTTTTAAAAGGTAAACATTGTGTGACATCACAACGAAGTATTGTACTCTTATCTTAAACATTGGCTAAGCAAAATACGTTATTATTTTGAGATGAATTTGTTATCTTTTAAGCTCAGACGTTAGTTTAAACAATATTTTATTCGTTAGAAAAGAATTGAACAACAGGCAAAGCCTATATAAGTTCTTTCCCATAAGACGTTATTTGAATGTTTTACGAGATTTCTGAACCAAAATTAGAATTCGGGTTTCGATTGCATTGTAACATCTATGAAAGAAAACGTATGAATTTAAAATCGGTCGACTGTAGTGTATTTACAGACTCAAAATACTTA
The DNA here is from genome assembly GCA_917208275.1 of Patella pellucida. NCBI lineage: Eukaryota > Metazoa > Mollusca > Gastropoda > Patellidae > Patella > Patella pellucida. Next base: position 5,419,181 of record OU795039.1, on the reverse strand, counting down.
GGGCGGATATAATTTGAGCGAGTATTTTAATTTTCGTGTAATTACATTTAGGGTTGATAGTTTAGACTTTTTTCCGGAGCAAGGAATCAAATACATGAAACGGAAAACTGATGAAGCAAACATCAAAACGATGGAGGTCGAGTGACTGGGAGGTATAACGTGGTTGTTGTAGATATGACATGTCATCTATGCAAATGTGTTTCCTCCCACTGCTAAAGACCCCTACGCGCAGGCGAATTTTTGAAATTAAAATTAAAAAACCAAGTTAGCCCCGAATTGGCCTAGTTTGTGTCGAGTTGACGTTAAATCCCATTTCTCTCTGGCGTAAAAGACCCCGTAGTGGGTTATAGCGTCGCTGCCTAGGCAAAATTGCCCCCAACACACTAGCCCAGTCGGGGCAATTGAAAACAGTAGGACGTTAAACCCCATTTCATTTCTCCGTCTCTGGGGTGTAGCCTACTATTTGTGGCCTTTCCAAACAAAATTATATTCAAACGTAGATGGTAATTTGTTTAGCATTTTGTTTAGTGGTGATCTATAAAAATACTCTAAACGTTTTGACCTTTAAATTTGACCTCTCAATAATTTAGCTAATATACATTTGCATAGAGCGGAACATCTACTACAGATTGGGTTTCATATATATATATATATATACAAGGAGGGCATTACTGTTTTGAATATTACTATAAATCATACATATTACACACTCGTTCGTCCAGGAAGCGAAATGAGGTACAATGAAATTGGGTTTAACGTCCTACTGGGCTAATGAAGACCGACATACCACATACAGTGTGCTATGAGGGAAATTTCAACTACCAAGGTATCTTTTACGTACACGCCAATGTTACAATGGTCCTCGGTTTTTCGTCCCATCTGAACGAATAGACAGCTGTCCTTGTCAGGCCCCCTCGTCCTGCACAACTCACAAGGGGAAACACGTCGGAGAACCAAGATGAACTCTCTCGACCAATGCACTAGCTGGGCCAATGCAGGGATCGAACTCCCGATCTCCAGGCTAGCGAGCTAGCGTCTTACCAACTTAGCAGCCGTGGCTTTCCCGACAAGGAAGCATATTTGTTTTTGTATCCTATTCTTAAAGATATGGGGGGATCACGGTGGCTAAGTGGATAAGGCGCTGGTTCGCTGGCCTAAAGGTCGGGTCACTCGGGTGTTTGATCCCTGCATTGGCCGAGAAAGTTCATCTCGATTTTCCGACGTGATTTCCCCTTGTCAGTGATGCAGAAGGAGGGCCTGACAAGGACAGCTGCCTAGTCGTTCGGATGGGACGAAAAACCGAGGTCCCGTGTACACATTGGAGTGCACGTAAAAGATCCCTTGGCAGTTGGAATTCGATATAAGAGTAGGCCGTAGAGCGCCGCTGCCCGGGCAAAATTTCCCTCATAGCACACTGTATGGCGTTGGCCCGTCTTCAATTAGCTCAGGTTAAGTGCATAACAGTAGGACGTTAAACCCCATTTCATTCATTCAGTCATTTAAAGATATGGCGTCATTTCGATTACCCGGTTGTGAATGACTAGAATTGGGTCGCCTGTCTATCCTCGTGAGTTTTCTCCCGGTCCCCCGGTTTCCTCCAACTGCTAAAGACCCATACGCGCAAGCATGCGTTTTGCCAAAGACGAGGGTTTATTGAAGTCACGATAATAAAAATAAAATTTAATCGAATTTCTTCCCATCGCAGGTGTACTTTTAGACATTTTACTTCTAATAACGAAATTATTGGTTTTAATAACGAAATTATTGGTTTTAATAACAAAATCATTGCTTTTAATAACAAAATCATTGCTTTTAATAACAAAATCATTGCTTTTAATAACAAAATCATTGCTTTTAATAACAAAATCATTGCTTTTAATAACAACAAATTAATCGAATTTCTACCCATCGCAGGTGTTCTTAAAGACATTTTACTCCTAATAACGAAATTATTGGTTTTAATAACAAAATCATTTCTTTTAATAACAAATTATGAGGTTATCGTATATGAATTATAGACTCCATCGTTCTCACGAGACACGGTGGTTATTATTACGTCACATCTGTTGTAGAGGTTTAATCACGTGCAATCTCACAAACTATTTGGAGTTTTTATACGCCTTTCGCTGCTGTGTCATGTTTTGGGATTGGTTGAGCGGACAAGAGGTGGGGGGGAATCTCACAAACTATTTGACTACAAAATGAAATGAATTGGAGTTTAAACGTCTTACGTTTCTGTGCCAGGGAGATTTTGTAGGTTGTGAAGAGACGGGTCGTGGTCTTGCTTGGATAGCGGGGCTTCCGCCTACTTTTTGTTGAATTCCAGCTGTCAAGCTTTTTTTACGTGCACACCAAAAATTTGTGTAAGGGACGTCGGTTTTGTGTCTCATTCGAGAAACTATAATAGTTCCTGGCTGGGCCTTCTTTCCTTCACCACTAAAAAGGCGGAAGCATATTGGACAATCGTTGAGCGGCTGAACCATAATATTTTTTTTTAAATTCGATAATGTAAAATGAATATATTGAAAATTCCATTCAAATTACTTCATATTTAGCAAAGTTATCAATAATTATAGTTTTAACCAGATCTGTCCTTGGGTTGTGTACTATCGTAACCACGGTGATGGTTATTCATTAAAGGCCGAACCGTTCTAATCTACTTAAAGCCCCAATATCACCCTTGTTGTAACTGAATAATATGTCCCAATCTTTATTCTGGTCAACAATTTGTACTATTTTACAATATTTCAATTAAAAAATGATACAAATTTCATCTTAACACACCTAATTTTAAAAATTGGAAAAATTCCACTACATGCCGTAACATTCTTTGAAAAGCCTTACGTAAACACTTTCAAATGTAACTTGGATTTAAACATATTTTCGAACCCTCTGGACAAGTAAGATAGGTTGTAATGGATAATTTACACAAGGACACTTAAACATCTAGTAGTAAGAATAAGGCTAATTATTTTTTGGACCTGTCAAGACAGCAAGAGTGGTATTGTCCCTTTAAAATCGGAGACATCCGATGGCATCGAGATTTGATTATTATGGTCTCGTCATGTAAATAAATGTATAATTAATAATTTAGACAAATCGAGCTGTTAAATAATGCATCTTTAATCATTAGGGCACATCGTCCTTCGTTGAATAACCACTTGTTAACTATAAAAGCTTTTGAAACATGAGAAAACAGCTCACACCAAAGTTACTAGAAGAATGGATCGGCGACAAGTCAAGTGATTTATTATCAGTCAAAAAACTTTATTTTGGAAGTTAAATGCAACGAGACGTTTCAATTCATCACGAGTTGTAAACGTATGCCGGTTTATTTCTCGTATCGTGCTCTCGCTACACATTCCAAAAGCTCGAAGGGTGATAATAGTTTTGAAATAGCCATTTTTGGGAGATAAATTGTAACATATTAAACTTATGCTGTATGTCTACTATTCGCTAGTTAACCGACATTTTTTAAAAAGTCCTAAACACTAAGTAGCTCTACTTCGAGAATTTTGTTGAGTATTCATTCTGCTTCCAATAAATAAAACTGAAAAAAATGTAGGCTATTTAATTTTTGTGTGCATGACAGAGGTGAATCGGAGTTGACACGCATTCATTACAAAACAGTTTAAACAAATTTTTGGATTTGGTGACTATTCAGGACAAGACCTATTCTGGACTCTCCAGGAATGAAGTATATGGACCTCTGTGTGTGTGTCAGGCCCGTAGCTAGGGGATGGCACGGGGGGGGGGGGCAACTGCCCTCCCAATACTGAGTCTTGCCCCCCCCCCAATATCACAAGAAAATTGACCTTTACCGCAAAATTCATGCAGATCCCCATGCTAGTTGGCCCTCCCGAAAACATCTTTGCCCCCCCCCCCCCCTAAAAACAACTTCCTGGCTACGGGCCTGGTGTGTGTAGAATAAAATTGGCAGTCTGTGACGTATTGTTAAGGAAGGGTAAAATCGGGTTTAACGCATCCCTCTTTTTTTTTGGGGGGGGGGGTACAAATCGGCCATTTTGGCGAAACCGTGCCGCGATAAAGATGCGCGCGGAGATGAGAACTGACCTACTTAGTGTCAAATGTACTTCAACGATGCATCTTAAACAATTTTATAAAGAAACAAAAATTCGCCCTCGAGTCCCGTCCCTGGAGGCCTTGATCTACTTAATGGCTTCATAACCCTTAAATTAAAAGCAAACATGTTGTCAAATCAGGGTACATTTAGACAGTGTCAGATTGTATAGCCATATTCGTCAATGGCGTGGCGTGTTTTAAGTTATTCCACTTTTCAAATTCCTTACTGTTAGTTGGCCTTGAGACATTCCACAAGTAGCGTCTTTTTCTTGGCTGTCGAGAAGATTGCGAGAGCTGATAGGGTAACCTCAGGGGAATGGATATCAAAACTACAGCATGTGTCTGCCAGCTTGCCACGCCACGGCTGCCATGTTCTTGAGTTGACGGACAGCGTACACATCACATGACGTCGCTGATAGCCTCTATTGACAGGTGCCGTTTGTAATGACTTAAACATACTTTGAAATGTTTGAACAAATAACAAATTAACCCTTCCTCTCCGCGAGCAGGGGTCAAAAGAGGGAAATTAGTGTTTAATTCCTTTCGTTATCAGGTGTCCCAGAGATAACATTTTATTACTGCGATTATTGATGGTGACCTGCCATGTTTTACGCTCCCGTTGACAGATTCGTTGGCCATCAATAAAATAAGCAAATCACACTAAAAGAGCGAGTCTATATTATGATACACCATTGCGCCTGCCTCAAAGTTATATTACATTTCAGAAACATGAGCCGAACTTTTTATTATAAAAATAAAGTAATGTAGGGCATAAAAATAATCGTCCAATTACTGTTCGAAAAGACTCAACTCGACTGTTTTGTTTTTTCTTTAATAAATATATTTTAAAAAAACTCGGTTATAGAATTGTGTGGTCTACATCGTGTGGGCGCGGTTGTAATTGAATAACTCGGTCTAAATATACAAGCTTTTGTGCTTAGACTTCTCTGAAGGCATAAAAAAATATATATCTTGAAATGTATCTCGATTAGCCTATCAAGATGCTCGTTTTGCTCTTCAAACAAATTTTCTAGACGGCCATAAATGTAGAAAAAATAATAAACAAAAGATTAAAGAATAAAATATTATCTTTAAAAAAGCTTTTTTTTTCAATTTTTTTACTACAAGTTGTTACTGTTCTTTTTGTAAATCCAGAGTTTAAGATATTTTTTTAAAAGCCACACTGAGCTTCAAATTAATACGACCTCGCTCTATGGGGGACATAAATCATTTAATATAAAGAAGCCAGTCATAATATCGCTTTAAACTCTTTGTAACAGGCTGACATATAATTATTTTTTTTAAAAAGTAAAGAATTGGAATTCGACGAAAAGAAGCTGGTTGGTGGAGAACACGATAAACCCTATTTCATTTCATTACTTTTCATTGAGTCAACTGGCGTGGTTTCGAAACCTTGTTTGGACGTGGCAAGAGTTGGGTTGCCTGTCCAACCTCGTGGGTTTTCTCCGGGTCCCCCGGTTTCCTCCCACTGCTAAAGACCGCTACGCGCAAGCGAATTATTGAAATAAAACTTAAAAAAAACATATTATGTTAATCCCGCGGAATGTTTCGAGTGGGCGTTAAACCCCATTTCTCTCTCTCACTCTCTCTCTCTCTCTCATTTCATTTCTGTAACAGTTGATAACACTTATCTTCTAGTAAATTTTCTTGTATTTATATTATAGTGATTATGTTTTCCTTTTCCTACTTTCAGTTTCCCTACACACGCTGTGGTCTGAATCCTGCTAGAAGTTTCGGTCCTTCTCTCGTTATGGGACTCTGGCAAAATCACTGGGTAAGTTTATTTTTTAGTTTTGTTTATTTTAAACTGGTTATTATAATTACCGTCTGAAACATAGTTTCAGAAAATGTGTCTGGAAATCGTCTGTTTTTCCACAAGATCATGTAGTGCTATGCGATCTTGCTTGCTCAATCTGTTCTCGTCGAACATTAAAAGAACACTCTGTGAAAAGAAGTTTGCACTGAAACTGTTTATACAGCCCCCCCCCCTCTCACCACCTATCCAGACTGCCCTTGCCCCTGTCTTTATTTTTATACGCCCACATTGAAATGTGGTCGTATATTGCTGTCGGTCCGGCGTCCACAATTGCTTGTGGACGCTCTAGAGGCCAAAGTTAATATCCGATTGACTTTAAATTTATACACAGTGTTTAAGGTCATGAGACGAAGAAGCCTATTGATTTTCAGCGATTTCCGATAATAACATGTCAGAGTTATGGCCCTTGATCACTTAAAAAAATCTTGTGGGCGCTCTAAAGGCCAAAGTTAATATCCGATTGACTTTAAATTTATACACAGTGTTTAAGGTCATAAAATGAAGAAGCCTATTAATTTCAGCAATTTCCGATAATTACTGTCAGAGATATGGCCCTTTATCACTTAAAAAAATCTTGTGGACGCTCTAGAGGCCAAAGTTAATATCCGATTGACTTTAAATTTATACACAGTGTTTAAGGTCATGAGACGAAGAGGCCTATTGATTTTCAGCGTTTCCGATAATTACTGACTAAGTTATGGCCCTTGATCACTTTCAAAAATTTGTGGACTCTCTAGAGGCTAAAGTTAATAAAGCGATTTCCGATAATAACATGTCAGAGTTATGGCCCTTGATCACTTAAAAAAAAATTGTGGGCGCTCTAAAGGCTAAAGTTAAAACCGATTGACTTTAAATTTATACACAGTGTTTAAGGTCATAAAATGAAGAAGCCTATTGATTTCAGCAATTTCCGATAAATACTGTCAGAGATATGGCCCTTGATCACTTAAAAAAATCTTGTGGGCGCTCTAAAGGCTAAAGTTAAAACCGATTGACTTTAAATTTATACACAGTGTTTAAGGTCATAAAATGAAGAAACCTATTAATTTCAGCAATTTCCGATAATTACTGTCAGAGATATGGCCCTTTATCACTTAAATAAATATTGTGGACGCTCTAGAGGCTAAAGTTAATAACCGATTGACTTTAAATTTATACACAGTGTTTAAGGTCATGAAACGAAGAAGCATATTGATTTTGAGCAATTTCCAATAATTACTGTCAGAGTTATGTCCCTTGGTCACTTCAAAAATTCTTGTGGATGCTCTAGAGGCCAAAGTTAATATCCGATTGACTTTAAATTTATACACAGTGTTCAAGGTCATGAGACGAAGAGGCCTATTGATTTTCAGCGTTTCCGATAATTACTGACTAAGTTATGGCCCTTGATCACTTTCAAAAATTTGTGGACTCTCTAGAGGCTAAAGTTAATATCCGATTGACTTGAAATGTATACACAATGTTGAAGGTCATGAGACGAGCAAGTATATTGAGTTTCGATGAATTTATATAACTTGAACAGCATGGAGGAGAACTTTACCAAAGCCAAACAAATTCCAATGATTTTCTGATAATAACATAATGAGTTGTTACTTTTAATCAGATTTTAGTGTATTATAAATGTTTCATTACCGAAAATAGTAAAATATGCGACAACTCTTGTTGACTGTCCGGACGATATAGCTGCTGTGGGCGTATGTATCGTTGCCTGGCAACCTATGTTTATTTTATAACCCCACCCCTACCTTCCTCAACCTTGACCCCGGACGCCCTGTATCTGGCTCCAGTCAGTAATACAGTTATGACCGTTGAAAAAAATATACATTTCTTCATATATTAAAAACTAGACTGGCCCAGTCTCTTCTATTTATTTTACATTTCGATTTATATAAAAGTATTAATTTTTATAAACCAACACTGTAACCCAGCACCAGAGACTGGACAATTTGCGAGCTTCACAATAAAATGGGCGTTCCTGTCATGTTTTACGTTGTTCCTTATTTGGAATGATTGACAGTTATCAAGCAAGCCCCAAGTCACGTGACCTGAATCACGCGTCTCTGCTGGAGTGCAAAGCAGTCATGCTTAGACCGTCTGAGGGTTGGCGTCACGTTGTTGTTAGATATGTCGTGATCACGTGCACGACGTCACATGACCTACATAATGCAGGTTGACCTACTAGATGAGAATGAAGCTCTATTTGCCCAGTCTCTAGAGATAACGTTCTTTTTCGGGGTTTTTTTTGGAGAGGACTGGCCAATGTTTGGTGTGTGGAGGAGACTGGCCACCAGTCTAATTAAAAACACATGCGTTGTGAATTCAAGGAATTCAACTGTAAAAATGTTTTGACAAAGGATACCATAGAAATCGGCTTCTTGAAATATTCGGGTTTTCGTTCTCTCAGTACTTGGGATATTAAATAATTCTTTTAAATCGTTTACAGATTCAGCACACTAGAATAAATATCAAATATATTGTTAATACTTTATAAAACTCAACTAACTAAAACGGGTGTTTGGATACCCATGAAATCAACTGGCGTGCTTTCGATTCCTCGGTTGTACGTGACAGGGAGTAGGGTCGCCTGTCCAACCTCGTGGGTTTTCACTGTGCCCTCCTGATTTCCCCCACTGTTAAAGACCCTCACGCGTAAGCGAATTATTCAAATAAAATTGAACCATGTGTTAGTCCCGAAATGATATAGTTTGTGTCAAATATATAGTAACTCTGCTACCTTTTCCGTACCACTCCATTCTTTGTTAAAGTTATGTAGTTAGACCTGCAAGACTAGAATGCCCTAAGAGCCAAGAAGAGGAAGGTGCACTGGGGCGAAACTCGATTCACGCTTGTTAGAGGTGGCACCTGACTCCTGTGGCTAGTTGTTCGGGTGGGGCGTAAAAATTACATAATTTTTGTTACCTCTAGTGTTAAGCTGGGTATGTTGAAAATAAAGAGAGAGAGAGAGAAATGGCGTTTAACGTCCACTCGACACAAACTAGGTCATTTTGGGACTAACGTATTGTTTTCAATTTTTTTTATTTCAATAATTCACTTGTGCGTAGGGGTCTTTAGCAGTGGGACGAAACCGGAGTGCCCGGGGGAAACCCACGAGGCTGAGAAGGCGCCCCTATCTCCATGTCACATCCGCTCACACTAAGGCTCGAAACCACAGCCGCAAGCCAGAGGTGACCGGCCAGCTAGAGGTCGAAGCGCGGCACTCTAGACCACTAGGCCATCCCAACCCCCTGTTTAAAATAAGATTTCTCAACCAGACCATGCAACGTTATCAAAGAACCGAAACATTTCTAGTTAATATTATTGGTTTCATTTCAAAATCCCGGGGAGGGGGTCTGTAGTATATCTTACAACCGATGGAAGATACATTCATAGAACAGATATTTTTAAATAGACTGGTGATAGAGGGTGGGGATTATACGACGTCATAATCTTTTAAACATATTTCTAGTAGATAAAATATATAAAATACGTGTTTTAATGTGTTTTAAAGATGTTAGGTGGAGATATCCTACGACCGTAATAACATATCATAATATATTATCATGGTCGGATAGCCGTGGCGATAGAGAGGCGGCTTCTCACCAATGCAATGCATGCTCAGGGCATGAACTTTATCGTTATTATTATTATCATAATTCGGATAAATATAGTCCTATATATTTCTATATTGATTTATGGTTTAATAGATTTACACTACACTTGATAAATATAAAGATATATCGAGCCACCAAATAAAGTTCCAAAATAATTATATAATTCAGAAAAATATGGTACTGTATTTCAAGTTATTCCCCCCTTAACATTCATCCGTACGCCTATATATGTATGTAAAATATCGCTACAGAGAAATGTCGGACTTCCTGGGCCATGTTTCTCGAAATCTTAACAAAAGATAAAATCAAAATTTTAGTAGATAGTTCAATTATGATTGGCTTATCACAAAAATCAATCAAATATTACCAAATCAAATAAAAATTACAAAAATTTGGATTTTATCTTGGTTAAAATTTCGTGAAACAGGGCCCCCACATTTCAAGTTATGTCCCTTTGTACTTTTTACGGCTCAAATTTTACAATAGTATTATAATCCCGATAATCGACGCTCTCGTGAAGATTTGGCGAGTATTATTAAGTCGGTTATTATGTCAAATTTGAAAGTATGTCTTTCTGTTTGAAGTTGTAACAGACTTGGTAACCCAACACGAGCTGATGTAATGAATGCCCCAATCAAAGGGGAGTTAATTACCTCGGTAATCACGCAAAGGTCGGAAGTGAAGTAGAAGAACTCGCGGTCCTATTTCACAGGTCAGCTTGAAACGAGAAGATTGTAGCAATTAACCGCCGCCATTTTGTTGATTAATATCAGAGTTGAATTAATTCACTCGGCTGATATAGCAGCAATTTATTAACGTATCACAAATAATTAATTTGCTGTTTCTGTATAAACAATCCGGTATATGTTAGTCCCGAAATGACCTAGTTTGTGTCCAGTGGACATTAACCCCTGTCTCTCTCTCTCTCTCTCTCTCTCTCTCTCTTATAATTTATGGAATGCCATGTATGGCAAAATTGTTCAGATTAATGAACAGCGAACAAGGACAGCTTTGTTGAACGTTCGCTGTTGAATTATGTAGGTTGTACGAAGTTAATTATTTTGTATATGAAATAGCTAAGCTCCATCCCATCACTTCTGTTGCTTTATCTTACGTGCATAACAAATTTAATTTATGGAATGCCATTAATGGCAAAAATGTTCAGAATAATGAACAACGAACAAGTAAAGCTTTATTTAACGTTCGCTGTTGAATTCTGTAGGCTGGGCGAAATTAATTTCAAAATCTTCCAACTGAGTTTACTGTTGGTGGTCCTCAAGTACCAATGATAAAAGCTAGACACATTAATCAAAACATGTGAAACTGTATTAACAAATGGCGGGCATTTCATTTACGTTTCAATTTGATGAAGCCTCTAGAAATATGGCGTATGTCCGTCTTCATTATCGCGATTGGTGCAGAAAAGTAGAACGTTAAACCCCATTTTCATTTCATTGAAATAGAACTTGCAGCAAATATGGTTATCCCATTCCTTTAACAACGTAACTGGCTGATTACTGTTTCCAATTATGTGGAACAAAAAAACAATTCGTGCACTTTAGATACAATTCTTTTTTTAAAAAAAGGTTTGTGCAAATTTATCTTGTAAAAGAAAAGAAAAAAAAACCACGAACACTTTCTGAAGTGTCTTATCTTTAAATCGTCGTCAAGGTAACGCCTTTAATATGCTCGAATGTAAAGTAAACCCCGGAGGTGAATATTAAGTTTGAAATGTAAACAGTCGGAGATTATGAGGAACTCTGCCTGCTGGCTGTTTACGTTACCTCGGCCAGATGGCCATCTTCGTCACGTCTGCGAGATCTCAACGTGCGATAACGTCATTCCAGCGTCACTTTGTTAGCAGGGGAATTGCTACTGTGCTTAAGACTTGAAGAAGAGGGAGGGTATTAATTTAGTCAGTTTAAAGTACTGAAACTGTAGACACGTGTTTATCTTTTAATTTGAAACAATGCGCATCTGTCTCAACTTGATTCCGTCCACCAACATGGCACGTCTACCCGGTAATTTGAAGCCACGCTATATCCTAGTAACAAAGAGTTTATGCTGCTGAGGTGTATGAGGAATGATATCAAAGACACTTGATTAAATAAACTACAAAGTCTCGGTGCGATTTTCCGGAACGAAATAAAATATGCACTCGCTCTTTGTTATATAAACGAGGGATTCCGGTGCGATTTTAGGAAAACAAATTATCTTTGCCCAATTAAGTTCAAATGATGCAATTGTTTAACTTCAATTTAAAAATAATAAATTTTTGATGTATTCTCATCAGTATAAATTACCTTCTAAAATCTTAATAAATTCATTAAGTCATTTGAATATGTGGGCGGCGGTAAGAGATTCTACAAGTTTACTGTTCTATTCATTGACTTCTGTTAGATACATTTCTCATTGCCGCTGAAAATTCCTGCTTAACTGCCCCTTCCTCCCACATCATAGTCCTACATTTTAACCCCGACCCACCCCAACAGTCTTACCTCTACCCCCCCCCCCAGGCCTACTGCTTAATCCCACCTCCGCGTCCTCACAACCAATTTAACAAGGTTTAGACAATATTAAAGATGATTTAATTGAAACAAGTATCGGTTTATACTTGTATAAATAGAAGGCAGGAATCGGTTGTTTACGGCACGTGCTGTGTGGTATGTTTATCATGTTGACCAGACCTTGTTTTTAGTAATCACTGGATAACCTGGACTATGTTACTCCTGAACAGCCTGCCCTTTTATAATTTACCTTAAAGTGGCCAAATCGTCTTTTTCGACATCAGTTCAGGCCCGTAGCCAAGTTGTTTTGGGGGGGGGGGCAAAGATGTTTTCGGGACGGCCAACTAGCATGGACATCTGCATGAATTTTGCGGTAAAGGCCAATTTTCTTGTGATATTCGGGGGGCAAGACTCAGTATTGGGAGGGCAGTTGCCCCCCCCCCCCCCACATGCCACCCCCTGGCTACGGGCCTGCATCAGTTTTCTATTTCATTGATTGGTGGGAGTTAAAATCTTATTACAAATTATAAGCCAATGGAAAATCGGGGCCCTGTTTCACGAAATCTTAGCTAAAGATAAAATCCAAATTTTAGTAGATACATCAACTTTAATTGGCTAAGCGCTAAAATCAATCTAATATTATCAAATCAATATCGATTTTATCGTAGTCAAATATGTGTGAAACAGATCCCAGAATTATAAAACTATTTCAAGCTTTAGTTTTTTGCGAATAAAGACCCAGAATATTGATTTATGCGGGGACGTCTCACTTTCCCCACATCTATTGTTTAGAGTCAAGGTCCACTAGGCCATGACTGATTAAACAACAAAGGGTGTTTAAGGGGATTTAAAGTATAGTCTGTAACAAGTTTGTGACACTTCAACATAGTAAATAAATACCTTTTTATAGTATAAATATTTATCAAGTTTGATATATAATAAGTACAGATATATAATTAACAGATACATATATTAACTAAATAAAAATAGTTATATAAAATGTATAGCTCTGCAGTCAGCTCTGCTGACTCTGGCCTTCATCTTCTCTACAACCTCTAGGACTGCTATTGTGTCCTCCTCTGAAGGGTGATAATGTTGAGGAAGAGGAGATGCTAGAATACCATCGCGAATGGTAGCCCTAGCTGTACAGTACTTTTTGCAACATTCCCAGTATATGATAGTTTTACGTCTAGGCTTAACTCTGAATTTAAAACCATTAACAATAATTAGAGTGAGAAGTTTACACCAGTCATACTAATTAATTAAAACAGACTATAGCCCTACACCCACGGTCTGCTAACCTCTTAATCCTTTATCAAAACATTCAAATGTGGGGAAAGTGAGACTAAACCATTTATGCACCACTTGACTGACTTCGTGATGTAGTTTAACAGGTCGCGAGGGCTAGGGAACCTTTTCCATTAAAGTTTTATCACAATTGGGCAACCAACGCATTTTCCTTTCTATTTGCCTGTGGTCCTTTGAAAATTAAAATTGCGACCAAGGGACAATTCCCCTTTAAAGTCCATTTAAGAAAGAACCGAATTCCACCAGGGCATGTGGAATGTTGTTTTATGATAGGCCAAGAATTCGCCGACCACATTAATTAGATTCCCACATCAAACGATATTTTAAAAATAAGATATTTATTTTATCTGAAGTTTTATCTGTAGTTAATTGATATTAAGATGTTGTCAGCACCTGTGGGGCTAGAGATAACAGCTGGGGTTAGTAAGATCAGTTAAATTAATTTAGTCTAATCTGGGTTCACCCCTGTTAGGCTACACCAGAAAACCTACTGTCTGTTCCAAACGACACTACGACTCGAAATTTGCTTACTATTACTTCAATTTTTAATTAAAATGGTTAAAACTTAACGACCTACCTGGAATTGTCACCCCATTACTTTCTGCGTCTAGCATTAACGCCTATTAGTTTGATAAAAGCCCTTATCCTCTTGTAAATTTCACATTTTTCGACACCGGCCAGTTACACAGAACATCAACAATTCCACTGCGCCGGTGCAAGTTGGGTCACTCTATATCATATAGGGGTATAAGGGTATTCCACAAATCGGGTGCATTCGGTTAATAATGCTTTGTGTGGGAGGATTCGCTTGTTTGATTTGTGGCCGTGCGTGCGTCTGTATATATCTGTTTGTACGTGCGTGTCTGTTTGTGTCGAAACAACTATTTAAACATGCAATTAGGACGAAACGACCCCAAGCCAAATTATCGCCCCTGTTAGATTTGGTATATTCTAAATAACTAGGTCAAGCATGGCTGTCTTCAACACCGCGAAGTAAACAAAACACGATTTTTCACGAGAGAAATGATATATAGCTTGATCTGAAATTAGTTAACGTGAGGTAGAAAGTAAAGGGATGGCAATTCCAAGTAGGTCGTTAAGTTTTAACCATTTTAATTAAAAATTGAAGAAATAGTAAGCAAATTTCGAGTCGTAGTGTGGTTTGGAACAGACAGTAGGTCTCTGTTTAAGCCAGGGGCCTGTTTCACGAAATTTTAACTTAAGATAAAATCCAAATTTTAGTACATACTTAAATCTGATTGGCTAAGCGCTAAAATCAATCTAATACTATCCAATCGAAAAACTAAAATCGGATTGTATCTTAGTTAAAATTTCGTGAAACAGGCCCCTGGTCTCTAGTTACAACAGTCGGCAAACCTCGGCAGATTCCGGTACCCTACAGCAAGATGTAGGGTACTGGAATCTGTTGAGGTTTGCCGAGTGTGGTTACACCAGTCGAGATGTTGCCCAGGTGCCGGCGTTTCTATCCATGGCAGTTGTCCCGTCCATCCACGCCTATTCTATTCAATAGACCAGTAAGGGCAGGGACCGAAAATTCGCTCTCCGCCCTTACCGGAAACAGTCATATTCCTGGCAACTTGTTGGTTTTTTTTTTTTATCTCCAGTGTCTGTATCGGATCAAAGCGCCTAGTTATCGGTGACCTGCACTGTAGAGGGGCTAGAATTGTAAACAAATTCAGCAGAAAAACGTGTTGAAAATACTAATAGCAGCATTTCCTAATCAAGCTGATTTACATGCTCGCTCTAATGCCCGAAACGGTAGTTCCTTTCGGGACGGTTTCTCAGGGACAAGTTCTCCACCGTGAGTGAGAGAATGTTCCGAATGACACTACGTCCACTGGAGTGCAATTTCAAATGGGAGATGCTAATTGTAGGCCGGTTGGAGAGGTTCGGTAATTTCCGGAGTCCAAAATGGCCACTTTATATAAATGAGTATTTTGGGGAATACTAACCTGAACCCTAACCCTAACCCTTTTTAGAGGTGTAAAAGGTAAATTAGATCCATGTTCAGTCTAGTAAAAAGGGTTAGGATTAGGGTTAGTATTCCCCCAAATTCTCGTTTATATAAAGCGGCAATTTTTAACTCCGGAAAGACGCGAACATCCCCAACCGGCCTACAATTAGCATCTCCCATTTCGACCTTGCTGCGACCTTACCACTGATTAGCCCAAAGACGGACCATATTCGAGGCTTTGCAAATTCGAATTGTAATTGGTATTTTTGTAAACGTATTTTCTAATCTGAAAAAAAATCATTAAAATTGTGTGTTCATTATATTTTCAGGTTTTCTGGATCGGTCCATTAATTGGAGGGGTTGTAGCCGGTGTTCTGTACGAGTTCGTTTTCTCTGCCGGAGCCACCGTCGCTCAGGCTAGAAAATGTCTGTTAAGGAGCAAACCCCATCCTCCACAGGAAGCGGATCAAGAACTCGATGAGGTCAAAGTTGAAATAAACGGCGAAAAGGTTGCAGAGGTCGAAGAAACGCCTGAAATTGTCGAGGAGAAAGTTCCCGAAACAAAAATAAACTTAGAAGAAGAAAAACCGAAGGAATAAATTAGGATGTTATAATTAAAACTGTAGGACAATTAATTAATACTTAGATAAAATATATAAAATTTGTCATTTTCTGTTAAATAAAATACTTAAAATTTGTCATTTTCTGTTTTAAAAAATACTTAAAATTTGTCATTTTCTGTTAAAAAATACTTAAAACTATAGAATTTTCAATGCTTAAAATTAATTGATTTTTGGGTAAACTTTATAATCAGCAATCAAAATAACCATGGTATTTTATAAACAATATTTTTAAGAAACCTGCGTTTGGGATTATTTTTTTTTTATCTTTTTGTAAATATATTGTTATTAATGTATTCCTAAGTGTTGATTTTTTGAATATGCGTACATCTAGTCAGTCGTCATGGTAACGTTTATTAGTTGCCATGGTTACGTTAGCCACAATATCCATGGTAATATTTTACTCACCACTGCTCATCTTGCGTTTATTTCATACGTCATGATTACGTCTCCCTTGTTTCTATGGCAGCGTACACATCGTACAATACAACATGTCCACCATCTTTCCAAAACAAAACAAAAATGAAATTCATTAAAGGTCCATGCAATGGATAAAGTTTCCCTTGCAATCGATTATTTAAAATGGATTAAGTATAAGATCTTTAACTCGTTCCATCTTTAACTCGTTCCATTGCATACAGATGAAAAATATTTTATTCATTCATTTAGTAATTGCATAATTGTTTTATTTGCAAAACATAAATATATTTTGTCTACTTTTTCTTACACTAATTTGTGTTGTTATGATATTGTTTTTCGCATCATGAAATGCTCGATGAAAAAAAAAATGCTCATTTACTATGTAATCGACTATAATATTTTGCCTGTTCAGTATTAAAAAATATATATAATTTTACTTATATATAACATTAAGATGTATTTACCTCAAATCGTTTTGCACGTGACTGTGTATGAGCGGCGACCGGGATTCATGTGCCAACTTTTTTTTATATACTTACATACATATATATATATATTTAGTTTTATTAATGCATAGTATTATGTCACAAATTGGTGTTTTAAATGGTTTCAGTGTAAACGTATGGAGTTGTCATTAGGTACAAGAAGAGTGGTATAGGGTGTTCTAAAATACATGTATATCTTGTATCGTGTACAACACCGGTCACGATATGCCTCAAACGTTCGTTGTCAAGAAGGAAAAGTGCTCCATTGGCCTTTTCGTTGCTAGGCACAATTCTAGACGTCAAGAATGATCGAATTGGTAATTCTGAACGTGTTTAAAAGAGTCAATAAGCCTGCATGATATATCAGTCGCTAGGCACAATGCAAGTTGTAGGTGAGAGGGATATTCGGTCTCCCGTCCGATCAGGCAGGTTTCCCCCGAGTTCTTCGGTTTCTTCCTGCAGTAATGATCGAAATCATTCGCACGATCTGTGCCAAGGGCCAAATTGGAAAAAGGCCCCAGGCCTAATTTGCTACCCTTGTAAAATGACGCGATTATAATTATTAAGACGTTATGAATGATCGAATGGGTAGGCCTATTTCTGAACGTATTCCCGTTGGTATAAAAGAGTCAACAAGCAAGCATGCATGATATATCAGATGTGTACAATGAACTTGCATGTACGATAAAAAATGTTTACAATGATTATTTAACACTAGTGTAACACACGTGCATTGTCGTGTATTTTTATTAATCACTATTATTAGTGCCTGTTTGTATTGTTTTAGTTTTATAATACACACTTCATAATACTCAATGAATGTATGACGTCACTGTATGACGTCAGTCTGTATATAATAATACATTTTAATAATAAAAAACATCATAAAACGGTTCAAAATGTGTTTATTAAAAAAAACTTAATCCGATAAGATAGTTGGAGGTCGGACCGGATTGTTGGGACGTAAATAAAGAATGTGCCTGATAAATGCATGAAAAAAGAAATGAAATGAGGTTTAACGCCCTACTGTTCTGTACTATGGCCTACCCCTATATAAAGATCAAGGGATCTTTTACGTGCACACCGATGTATATTAGTGACTTCGGTTTTACGTCCCATGCGAGCGATTGAACAGTTGTCCTTGTCAGGCCCTTCGTCCTGCATCCTTGACAAGAAGAAACCACGTCTGACAATCCCGATGAACTTTCTCGGCCAATGCAGGGATCGAACACGCGACCTCCAGCTTAGCGAGTCAGTGTCTTACCCACTTAGCCACCGTGGCTCCGGGGAATGAATGGAAAGAATTAATAAGTGTTGGTAAATGCAAGAATTTATAAGAGTTATACAACCTACTGCTCGGCTGCAGTCGGGTAGAACGCTTGATCGGCGACGGTGCTGCACATTATTTTGAGAAGCACGTCATATGTGGATTGTGCGTTTTGATTAGGATTGGGTCTCGAGATGTACTAACCCTTTCCAAGGGGGGGGGGGGGGGCGAGACTGGAATTTTTGCTTTTCATTGATGATAAAAACATGATTTTCACATTGTCTATGCCCAGGCAATGCGTCAAGGCTCTGGGGATTACACCAAACCACTAATATATGCGGCACTCTAATGATTACCATTAGTTACAATGTATGCCCCCCCCCTCGAAAAAATCCTTGATCCGGGCCTGCTTACCCTAACCTTGGACCGGGCAAGTCTAGGCCTTACCCTAACCCTAACACACAGTCCACATGTAACAATAAAACGCCATACGTGCAGGGCCGTCCGTCACCAATCAGGCCCGGATCCAGGGTTTTGTTGAGGGGGGGGGGCATACATTGGAGCAAAGGGTAGACTAATCATCAGAGTGCCGCATGCATTAGTGGTTTAGATGACCAGTCTCGCGGGCCCCTGCCCCCCCCCCACCCTGGATCCGCACCTGCCATTGTAGCTTTCTCCTCCAGTCAGGCTAATGGAGACTGGCATACTTCATGAGAGGAAAGAAAATAACTGTTGAATAATACAGATTATTACAGAATTGATACCATGTCTCGGCTATATGACCCCCTCAAATGGCGTGGTACGAGGTGTTCTAGAAAAGGTGTAAACATACCCCACCATTTCCTTGGACACGAATTTCAGAAATCGAATAGAATTTCATCATGGAACCGAAACGTTTTCCCTAATATATTCGGTACCCGTATTTCATAATTACGACAGGCATATATTTAATTCGGTAAGAAAGAGGCGGGGGGGGGGGGCAGTTTAACGTCCACTCAACACAAACCAGGGCATTATGGCTCTAACATTATTAATATAGTTCACTTGCGCGTAGGGGTAGTGTATCTCGAATCTGTGACTTGTTTATCCTCTCTCCCCACGTCCCACAATTCTGTACACCAATATGGTTTGTATTATTTGCAAATTCCCCCATAAATATTTTTTTAAGGGGGAGCATAACAAGTAGTATTTCAACTACACATTATTTTTATAAAAAAATGTTTGGTTTAATCCAGATACCACAAAATAGGCCTACATCTTGGGGCACCGGTCTCAAATTCCAGATGAAGACTGACGGATTTAAGTCGTTTGAAAACGTAATTCGGTTCCCTTTCCATCGTGTATTCAATATCATTTAAGCACCACACGGAATTACTGTGACAGACGATCTGAGACTCCGAGAGAAGCAGGGGCGGGTCCAGGAATTTTTGCAGGAGGGGGTTTGCAGACTGCTGTTAAGAAAATGTGACAATGCAGGCATTCATACACACTGAGCTTTTTAAAGAGGGAAATCCAGCATCCCGTTTGATGTTGGTTATTTTTATAATGAATTAATACGATCACATTGGGATTCATTTTCGATGATGCAAAGCATTAATTATTGTGAAATAATTATTTCTCGTTTTGAATTTTGAATGCCAATCCTTTCCCACCCTCAGGGGCCGCGGAGCCGGGGGGCTTTAGCCCCGGCAATAATTTTTAATAGTGAAATTAAAATGTCGCCAAAAGCTCAAAAAAGCGGGGGAGGCACCCTACATATTATAAAGGATAAAAGCACGCGACTGTTACACTTTTCTCATAAAGTTTTGTTTTATAATTGTTTTATGTAGCTGAGCAGGTTGGGGTTTGGACCCCCCCACCCATTCTGGATCCGCCCCCTGAGAAGCGGTCCCTATCTACAATATACTTCCTTCTTTTTTTAAAATTGATTTTTCTGAATAGAAATTCATGGTGTGGTTGAAACAGTCTGATTCAAATTCAACATTACAAGAGAATGGCCGATGAGCAAGTCGAATGTAGCTAAGGGGGCGCAACTCCTGCCAAACTTCAAATGAAATGGTCTCGAATTTGGGACCAAGAAATTCACAAAAGTGGGTCGCAACGCCTATAATACTGTAATATGAATGTATATAAACTGATTTACATTCAATGGTTTCCGTTTTTACTCCAATTTCAAATCAGTAATGTTCGGCGGAATATGCCAGCAATTTCAATCAAGTGCAGATTTCTAGCGTCTAGTTATTCCAGTCTACATAACTCCGTTTGAATTAGTGCAATGTGTCTAGCCTCGTCCCTCGAATCTCTCAATACAACTGGGACTGAAACGCATGATGGTACACGATTCGTGTACCAATGTTAAAAATTTTTTTTATCTTAAAGGACCTAAGTCCGTAACTCAAAATCCTCCAAAATCTTCGACATCGAAAACACGAATTATTGGTCAATTTAAATCAACATTGATGTTGTGATCTCACCTTGAAACGGTAGGCCTCAGATATCCAATATTTAAAACAAAAAAAAGATTTTACCATTGGTACACGAATCGTGTACCATAGTGCGTTTCAGCGTCACTTGTAACAAGTGACCAGACAGAACGAGGCTAGACATATTCAACAACTCCTGTCAAACGCTGAGGCCATATCTTAGCTGGTGGGCATGCGCAGTAGACTGGAATAACCAGACACTATAATTCCCTCTTTGACTATAGACTCATGCCGTATTTCGCTGGACATAACTGATTTGAAATTAGAGTCAAAACGGAAACAATTTAATGTAAAACAGTTAATATACAATCAGATTATATTATTATATGCGTTGCGACCCATTAGGGTCAATTTCTAGGTCCCAAATGTTAGCGATTTAGCTCCTTTAAATATCTGATATCATACGCTCATCTTTTTACGGTAAGTTTACATCATCAATGTTGATTTAAATTGCCCAATAATTCGTGTTTTCGATATCGGAAGATTTTGAAAGATTTTGAGTTACGGACTTAGGTCCTTTAACTTCTTTTGATTAATCTGTGTAGAAACAGATCGACATCAGACAAAGTAATGCACAATATTAGATCGTTGTTTATCTGAGAAATATCTTTCCCTGGGGTCAAACGTACAAATTGAAGCTGTAACAACGGTAGATTGTGTCTAAAACTATTATTCTGAAGGGTTAGGGTTAGAACAGTGGGTATAAACACGGAAAGATTTTCTCAGATAAAGTTAACAAGGAATTAGTATCGTGCCAAACTAATACCTTTATACGCAAGACGTGAGAACGAGACTGACGTTGTACAGGCTTTCCTGAGATCAAAACAGAAACAAATGTAGGTAGATGTGAAGAAATTGTTAGGCTGGCATTGAAGTAATAAACCCCAATGAGACATGAAGCGTCTGTCCCGTACACGATATATTTTCTTCTGAGCAGATTGTCAATTAAAACAATTTACTGACTTGAAATCAGGTCCGTAGCTAGCGGGGGGGGGGGGGGGCAGGGTCGTATGAAGGATTTTAAAAGTGGGGGTGCAGCAGAGTGGTGGGGCGAGAAAATAATGCCCAAGTTATCCATTGGCATGTAGGTGCACTTAAAAAAAAGACCGACTGATCAGTGCCTACAGAGCATCACTGTGTGATCATATTCAATTGGATTATTTCATAATCAAAAGGTTGTCCAATTTTATTTTATTTTATTGGTGGGGGGGGGGCATTTCTCGGAGCGCCATATTTTTCTGGGGGTGCAACCTCGCTAGACACAGTCCTGGGAGCGATCGGTTGTTGGTTTCGTATTGCTGCCCCTCTTGCAGAGCCTTGTTTAACATGGTGACTAGGCACCACCGCACACTGGCTAAACTGTGCCGCCTAGTGAGCCCAAAAGTGGGCGGCATCATTAGATACGTTTTTAAAATCGCTAACAAGGTTTTTAAGTGCTGAGAAATTGAGTCTAAGGGAGTCAATTTTCTAAATGTTTTGAGTGGTTCGCATACGGTGCTTGCTGATCGGGCTTCGCTCAACTTTGCTGCACACGACCAAATCCTTAGACGAGGCTCTGCCCTCTTGACCCCTAACTATATATAAACAACACAAGACAAATTTTAAAAGATTTATGAAATAATAAAAGTAAATTACCATAATAAGCTACAACATAATCGTACAATAGTCACATGACCACGAAATAATTATAATCACATGACCACAATATTATCACAGTCACATGACCACAAAATAATCTTTTTACTCTAGCTTTCTAGTTTAAACCATCGGTTTGTTGTCATTTTCTAGCTGTCTGTCTTAAAATATATTGACCAAATCTAGAGACTAGTCACTAGACCAAATCACGACTAAGAAAAATCTAGAGACAATTCACTAGACCAAATCACACTATAAACCTCAGAATGCCTTGTTTGGCATTTTTGTCCAAACGAGGTAAAAAAAAAGCCTCGTTGTCTGCAGTTCCAAAACGAGGTATTTTAAATCGCCCTTTTTTGGAACGAGGTATAATGTTCAGAACGAGGCTTGGTAAAAATGCCTCGTTTACTAATCATGTTTTTTTTTTCCAAGATAGTAAATAGTGGTATTTGCTGTCAGCGAATTTGTAAAAGCTTAAGACTGACTCATCATTTTTATGTGCGCTATAATATATTAAAATTTCCCATAGTCTCAATACACGCCTAATATTTACTCAGATTGAATTTTGGACCTCGGGTAATTCTCATCTTGGAGGCAGTTTGAATTTTGGACACTCAACTAGAAAAAAAAAGATTATTTTTGTTTCTGTGAAGTGAAACTAACAAAATATGTACACGTATGATGAATGACATAAAAAACAATAACATATCAAATTTATAATAAAACATGGGAAGATGATGTCTTAACAAAAGAAAAAATGATGAATGACGTTATTTCTATGTAAGGTGTCATCGTTAAATTCCAACAGTTGCATCCAAACTAAAAACCTGCGGACTTGGTGGGTGAATTGATATGTGTTCGATGCTGCATCATTGAAAGAAGTCAACGTTTTCTTACTCCTACAGCGCTGACAGGTAGGAGAGAGAGAGAGAAATGGGGTTTAACAGCCACTCCACACAAACTAGGTCATTTCGGGACTTACATATGGTTTAATTTTAATTCAATAATTTGCTTGCGCATAGGGGTCTTTAGCAGGGGGAGGAAACCAGAGAAAACCCACACGAGCATGGACAGGCGACCCTACTCCTTTTCATGTACAACTGGGGATTCGAAACCACGCCAGTTGATTCAATGACAGGCCTTATGATACAACACACACATGCTAACCATTCGGACATCCAACCATCCACCCCCCACCCGCCTCTCTGTGGGTGCTTGAACATTTGTTTATTGCTAAATCATTAACGGAAATATTCCAACGTTACTTTACTCCTGTGGCACAAACATGTAAGTGGGTTGGTTGAGATCTATTCCTAGGTTATTTGTTTGGACGCAATCTCTAAATGTACAAGATGTACATGTACACACATCCTCGTTATCTACAGTGGTCTCATTCCATTCCTCTCCACTAACCATTGGGTGGGGACAAGTACATGTAGCTTATTCCAAGTTATCTTCATTGATGATGGTGCTATTTTTATCAACCAATCCAATCAATCGTTAATTGCAAAGGAAGTTGGTGAAGGGAAGTAACTCTCATCTTGTTGCAACAAGCTATGAGACTGGTTTGTAAATTGTTTTTTCGATTGGTTTGTACACTTAAGCTACGATCAAGACCAGGGAAGATAATTTGAAATCGTGGAAACCTTATAGATTAACACAGGGTATAGTGGAGTAGAACGGAATAGGACCACTTGGGAAACTGAGGATGACATACATAGTATCAATCAGTATATTTTCAAATTTTTCTTTAACAAAAATACTAATTACAATTCAGCACTATTTTTGACAATGTTTGATTTTCTTTTTTATTGTATTTAATAATACATATATACCGGTGACATTTCTAGCCAATGCAAAAGAAATGAAATGGGGTTTAACATCCTATTGTTCTGCATAGACTGGGCTAATGAAGACAGGCATACGGTACTCCTTGCGACCTTACAGTGTGCTATCAGGGATATATTGCCCAGGCAGCAACACAACAGCCTACTCTTATTATATCTAAGTGTCAAGGGTTCTTTTACGTGCACGCCAATATTTCTAGCTAATGTTTTAAATATTTAAGATCACTTGAAACAAACAATCCAGACTGACAAAGTTATCTCTGGGAGGAAAAACACAGGGGCCTGTTTCACTAAATTTAAACTAAGATAAAATCCAAATTGATTGGATAACATTAGATTGATTTTAGTGCTTAGCCAATCAAAATTGAGGTATTTACTAAAATTAGGATTTTTATCTTTAGTTAAGATTTCATGAAACAGGGCCCTGATAATTAAATTAATCTAAAAAATTCACAATTCTATGAGAGGGGGTCTTTAACAGTGGGAGGAAACCTGAGGAACAGGGGAAAACCCACAAGGTTGGACAGACGAGGTGACACTACTGTATGAGTATAGGAGTCTATAATTGAATGATTTCATGATAAATTGTAAAATAATTTGATGTCTGCTCCAAAATATAAACACGATACACGATGATTACAAAAAAAAAAGAAAAAAAGAATAAAATAATCAAACAGAAATAAAGAATGGAATAATACTGAATAACACAATATCAAAGAATACATGTATATATATATATTTTTTTTTTTAAAAAGGGACATGGTGTGGTTTGTCTTATGCAGCCCAGTTAATGGGACAGAAGTTGTAGAGATAATTTTATTTGTTTAAGATTTCTGTGCTAATTTTATGTATCGTTGAGATTGAGGAAGTTGACCGTCCAGCTCTCGGACCGACCAAAACTATTGCTTCTTACATGTCGATCGCCCTAAAACTACTACTCCTTAATAACCTTTAGGGGCCAGTGAATAGCTGAGGTGCACCAGAGAACTAGTATACTATACCACAATATGGCGAGCTATTCCCATCTTGGGCCCTTTGAATCCAGTGACTTGCTGTGGCAACCAGGAGAACTACGAAACAATGCTACAACATGCCGAGCTATTCCCATTTCGGGGCCTTTGATTTTAGTGACTTGCTGTGGCACCCTAGAGAACAAGTATACTACCCTAAAATATGGCGAACTATTCCCCTCTTGGGTCTGCTAACCCCACATTTGTGCTAGACCTGTCTGATCTAGCGTTCGCTTGTATACATACATGTATCCTCATCATGGACTGTCCGTGCAGCTGGGGTTCAGCTCCTTTTGTTTCACGACTCAACAATTAAACAATGTTCAAAAAACGTTTACCCTATGCATCGGTATGCTAGCAACGTCCACGATCACCACCAGAGTTCCATCATTCTAACAACATTGTTCAGAAAATATTAACCTTGTTCATAACAAGCATGTACAAACCATGGGTCTGTCTCCACTTGACCTCCATTGATCATCCTTGTGACGAATCATAGCAACTACCACGATCTACAATTAGCCTCCATTTAACATTGGGACGCACCATAGCAACAACTACAGTCTTTGACATTATTTGCTTTCTATTGAACATATAACATGTGTATTAAAAACGCATTATTTATCTCCATGACGATGAAACTGGAGAGATTTCGTTTGTTTTGGACAGAAACTATCATTTGGTTGTATGTCAGTCTTTCAGTCACAGTGTATTTTTGTAGATATCTAAGTCACAAAAGACGAATTGTGTAGGAGTTCTGGATGCTTTGGAGCAACCTTGATAATATCTTTTTAACAACCTGTTTGTCAAGTCACTTTAGATACGTCTGCTAAAATAGATTACTTCTGCTTGATCAAGTCACTATAGAAACGGTCTACTAAAATGGATAACTTCTGCTTGATACCTATGAATGTTTGGAACAAGGAACAAACTTGGTCCTTGATAAGATTTTTTATTCGGACCAGTCCTTATTAGGCCAATTTTCCTATGTAAACTTAAAATCAGATCCTTAATATTTTAGGACCAGTCCTTATTTTAGGACCAACCCTAATTGAAGAAGTCCTAAGGCCGATTCTACTTGGAACAAAGTTGATATCGATCAGATCCTATATCAAATGATTTCGATGACGAAACCGAGGCCTTATTAGGTGAATCTCCTAGGATTTGTTAAAAAGCTGAAGCATATGATAGAAGAACAGGTGTTTATATACAGTTGTCTGGTAACTATGGTTACTATAAACAGGTAGATGATGCTAACGAAGTCGGGGATAATTACATCGGATTACAGGTCCCTGAAATTATCGAAAAATATTCCTGATGAGTTGTTCTTCAAGTTCCATTATAAAAACCTTATTACTGAAAAATGGGGTTTAACGTCCACTCGACACAAAAATAAACATTAATCAAGGGCAATAACTATAGCAGTAATTAACTTAAATCAAGGGCAATAACTTTTATAGCAGTAATTTACTTTAATCAAGGGCAGAACTATAGCAGTAATTAACATAAATCAAGGGCAGTAACTATTGCAGTAATTATAATTAAAATGGCAATAACTATAGCAGTAATTACCTTTAATCAAGGGCAATAACTATAGCTGTAATTTAGTTTAATCAAGGGCAGTAACTATTGCAGTAATTTACTTTATCAAGGGCAATAACTATTGCAGTAATTACAAGTACCTTTAACGAAGGGCAATAACTATAGCAGTAATTAACATTAACCAGATCAGTAACTATAGCAGTAATTTACTTTAATCAAAAGCAATAACTATAGCAGTAATTAACATTTTAATCAAGGGGCAGTAATTTACTTTAATCAAGGGCAATAACTATAGCTGTAATTTAGTTACTATTCCAGTACTTACATATGTAGACTGTCTTCATCCATGTCCATACTCATATCTGTACCAATACCAGAGTCAACAAATGATACAGATGCTCTGTAAACAAAATGGAATTAGTCAACACAATCATTTGGTGATTTGGGGCCAGCATATGATCATTTTTGATTCTTTGGTCACATGTGAAATACTACTCCTACATGTACGCTAATGAGTGTACAAGTTTTTTGTCCCATCCAATTAATTGGCAAATACTATGAGGGGACATATAGTGGGAACTTGGCTTGGCTAATATCTTGTAACACAAAGACATGTCATTATAAGACTAACAAATTTAATTTCAATATTCCATCTGCTCTTTTTTGTCAAACTGATTCAATGTCTTATGTCCTGCTTCATTTGGGTAAATGAAGACAGGCATAACCCAAGCAGTTTGCTATGAAGTAATCTCTGCTCGGACAGGAGCGCTACAGGATAGTTTTATTATGAAATCTGACTGTCAAGGTTGTTTTTTTATGTGCATGCCAATGTTTACATCAGAACAACCAAGCACCATTCTTACCGTTCCTTGTTAGTTCCACTGACGAAATAACACCACACGCCTGAAATTTCTGAGGAAGCTGTACAAAATTAGAAATGTCTGAAAGAGGCACAAACAATGTTCTGGAACTTTAGAGAGAGAGAGAGAGAGAGAGAGAGATGGGGTTTAACATCCACTCGATACAAAATAGTTTAGAATATAAAACTTACGCTCTACAAGTAAAGAAGACGATTCTCTTCAGTTTTCGATTATAGAAGAAATAATTAAACGACCAAATACAACCTTCTTCACCATAGGGGTCAGAGTTCAAATCAGGATTGTAACTAAAAATACAAACAATATTACAATACAGAATTTTATTTTTATTCGTTTACAAAACAACAAGTTTTTTGTAACCCAGAAAAATCTTTCATAGATAACATTAAGGCTAAGTACCATGTCTAAAGTCTAGTATTGCCTTCATATTCATAGAAATGAGATATTTAAATTCATGGACAAACTTCATCAGCAGCAAAGAATATGGTATTGGTTAAAATTTGGATTAACCAAAAATGCAGAAAACATAATGGACAAGGGAGCATACAGAGCGTGTAGAAGAATTATGTTTCTAAGAAAGCTAAAGATTTTGGCTGCAGGCCTAATATGGCCTCAATATACATTTTACAGTGAACTAATCTGTATGTTTTACATAATATTACATAATATCTAGTTAACATACAGGATAATTCTTTCTATAGAATTCTCAGCCTTAATCAACCCTCTTTATCTTAATTACTACAGTGTTATTGCCCTTGTAGATAATCCCTCTTTTGTTTAATCAACCCTCTTTATCTTAATGACTACAGTGTTATTGCCCTTGTAGATAATCCCTCTTTTGTTTAATCAACCCTCTTTATCTTAATTATTACAGTGTTATTGCCCTTGTAGATAATCCCTCTATTGTTCAACCTTATCAATATCTACATTGTATTCTAGTCACATGTATGGTGGCCCATGGTCGCATTAGCATTTTTTTGCATTTCATTTTAAAAATAAAAATATTAGTGAAAAACAAGAATTTTTTTCTTTTTAAAATTTAGAATAAAATAAATATTAAAATTTAGAATAAAAAAAAATCTTTTTAAAATTAAAAAAAAAGTTTAAAAAAAATTTATTTAAATTTAAAAAAAAAATAATATCTTTTTTAATTTTAAAATAAAAAAAAAATCTTTTTAAAATTTAAAATAAGAAAAATCTTTTTAAAATTTAAAATAAGAAAAATATATCAGAAAAAAAAGAAATCATAAAAAAAAATGAAAGAAAAAATACCGGTAAATAATTCCCTACGTGGCCCATTGTCGCAATAGTGTCTTGGATATCCAGACCCAGTATACAACTTGTTATTAGACAAGAGCGACTAGAAACAATGTGGCCCATTGTTGCAGTAGTATCTCGATTATCATGTTTGGGATCTATGGCGATTATAAAGACTCGAACGACAAGAAACGACCCTGTAGTTATCTTATATCAACATGTGAGTGTTCACGAAGGCTATTATGCTCTATTTTGTCTTTGAAATTGATATTGCGTGCTATTGCACTTTTGCACCTCTAACAATGACCTCAATGAGAGCAGGACAAAACTAAAGCTAAAAACCCTAACCATAGATTTTTTACTAAAGTCAAAGTGAAATTTTATAAGTTTCATGAGGATCACGTGGCTAAGTGGGTAAGGTGCTGGCTCGCTAGCCTGGAGGTCGGGTGTTCGATCCCTGCATTAGCGTGGTTTCCTCTTGTCAGTGATGCAGATTTAATTTATTCAAATCGACAACCTGAACAACGGACCCATCCTTCATACAGAGCCTTATATATAGAGAGAGAGATTTGAGGCCCTGCCTACATGTACCAGCGAAGAAGTTACACAGGTCATGCGGTCAGCCCACTACATTTTGCACTGGAAAGTGGAAACAACTTGTAAACAAACATACGAATGTAAAATATGGCTTAACGAACAGAAAACCTGCGTCGTATCAAGGTTGTCTTGGGAATAAGACTCATTGAGTCATTTATCCCCCGAGGAAAATGTGATTTTAACTGAATTAGCAAGTTCGTACAGGACATTTGGCACGCGAAGAACGCTAGGCCTATCCAATCTGTCGATCACAATTATTTGAATTATGCCGCGTGGAAGAAAAACTAGCGTTTACACCAATAATATCTTGGTTTATATATGCTATTTATATAGAGAAATTCCTCGTGTTGTTATTCAACAACAATATTGGTGTAAATGCTGGTTTTTCTTCTCATGGCATTTATTGTGATCGACAGATATGAGATATAGGCCTTACAGTCAATAACTTTAAGTTTTGAAATCACAAGCCATTCGGGCCAGTAGATTACAATTTTTTACAAGCCCAGACCCAATTTCACTGGCCCAAAAATTCAAAAGTAGTAATACAACTACTTGAATGCCTTGACGATTTTGGACTCGGGCACGGGCCATCTTGGATTCGGGAATAAATTGAAAGGAAAGTTTATTTGAAACAGGCCAATTAAAAAAAAGGAAATTATAAGCACGAAACACATGGTGATTTAAAGGCTCCACAAAAGTAAAGTAAAGTACCGGTAATGGTGGTAAAGTAAAACATTAGTTGCACTGGTAGCTTTTCTTCATACATGTCGCTTCAGTAACTAACCTGTCACTCTAAATTATCAAAGACCAGTCACATCACACATATCCAAACATTTAGGTACACAAACACTCTTTACGTACATTGTTCCATATAAATATCGTAATACGAAACCTATGGTAATGCCCAAAAATTCTTGAAAGTCCGTGAATTGGCTTAGCCTCGGCGCGTAATATTCAAGCAATTCTATAATCCGTATCGACATAAATTTCTCCAAGTATCATGGTGCCAAACTTCTGTTCTAAATTGAATACTACACCGTTGAGTTGTAGAATTCAGATTCTTAAATATCCGTAATTAATCTAATATCAAACGCGACTCGACACCTGTGGCTGTGCATGGCTGCATACTTACATGCCCCGCGTGCGGAGTACAGGTAACGCCCCCTGGAATTCCTTTCTCTTATCATGTCTATATTTACGGTACGCTACAAATTATATTTATATATGGAATTTTTGTCAAATTTTCTAATAAATTATCCATAGCCTTTATTTCTGGACAATGTTTTAAATGACTAAATAGACATAATGCTATAAACTAGTGCTAATTAAACGAAAACAAGCGTAGCTGGTGTGAAATTTTTTGTTATAAAATTGGCTACTTTCCAACTGTCAGTGTACTGTGAGAAACTACGACATTGCGCAATGCAAATGGCGGCTTTTCGCGGTATTTCCGAGCTTAATTCTTGCATTTAGAAATGATTAATTAAATGTATGTGGCGTAGGCGTGAGTATTGTGGTCTCAAGTCAGTTTACTTAACATAAAAAAGTTTTCTTGCTACCTGTCAGACGTAAAAATTCACCTCTCGGCGAAAAGTAAATAATAAAATAGGTGAACATATCGAGCCATGACGAATTTTTCAATCGAAAAAAAACCATCACGGTTTCACGCCAGATAGTGTGACCTTGTAAAGAAAAATGTGTTTTCCACATAATATTTCGAGAAAAGGGCGTATATTTATCTTTTTTTCTCGAGTGATTTGGAATAAAAACCGTTGAAGGGTTTTATAATTTTCCACAAGCCAGTCGGACTTGTGCTTTTATAATTTTTACTGGCCACGGGCGTTCGGACCAGTGCTAATTTCGCACACTGGGCCTAGCTTTCTTCGCGTGCCAAATCTCCTGTACGAACTTGCTAATTCAGTTAAAATCTCATTCTCGTCGGGGGAACTATTACTCAATTAGTGTTATTCCACAGATAACCTTGATACGACGCAGGTTTTCTGTTCGTTGAAGCCATATTTTACGTTCGTTTGTTTGTTTACAAAATGTAGTAGGTTGACCTCATGACCCGTGTCACTTCTCCGTAGGCAAAGCCTTATTAAATCTATAAGGCTCCGTGTGTAGGACGGGTCTGTCTTTCAGATTGTCGATTATTAAAGGCGCGAAAGTGCGATAACACACAATATAAATTTCAAAGACAAAATAAAGCATCATAGTCTTCGTGGACATCGTTAGTATGCCAAAGTTCCGTCACTCACATGTTGATGTAAGATAACTTCATTTTTTGTCGTTCGAGTCTATACATTCTTCATAGATCCCACACATGATAATCGAGATACTACTGCAACAATGGGCCACAATGTTTCTAGTCGCTCTTGTCTAATGGCAAGTTGAATACCGGGTCTGGATACCCAAGACACTATTGCCACAATGGGCCACCTAGGGAATTATTTTATCTTTTCTTTTTCATTAAAAAAAAATTTTCCCTTTAGATTTTTTTTATTATTTTTTTTTCTGATATAATTTTTTTTTTATTTTAAATTCTAAACAAGATTTTTTTTTTGATTTTAAAAAGATTTTTTTTTTAAATATTTAAAAGATTTTTTTTTTAATTTTAAAAAGATTTTTTTTTTAATTTTAAAAAGATTTTTTTTTAAATTTTAAAAAGATTTTTTTTTAAATTTTAAAAAGATTTTTTTTTTATTTCAAAACAAATAAAAAAATTCTTTTTTTTACTAATATTTTTCATTTTTTTAAATGAAATGCAAAAAAAACGCTATTGCGACCATGGGCCACCATACACATGATATAATATTATCTATTATTACACAAACATGGCTAATTTGAACAATTTCAAACATGTACATTATGTACTAACCTTATGTCCTTCATTACCAAGCGTCTAATTAACAAATTAAACACTAGTTAAATAGACGCTTGGTGATCAAATTAAACACAAAGTTGTACACAAATACAAGTTGAACACTATTAGCCGAAATTAAACTATAGTTATGAATAATTCAACACAGTAAGAGAAATTAGGGCTATACATGTATATGCCAATTAAGTTAAACTATACCAATTTTCCAGTGTTATGTCCTTCAAGTTGAAGATGTGTTACCATTAACTGGATAATGTCTTACACCCTGGGGCCGGTTTTACAAAATTTTAACTAAGATAAAAATCCAAATTTTACCCAACAAAAAAACAAATTTTAACTAAGATAAAAATCCAAATTTTAACTAAGATAAAAATCCAAATTTTAACTAAGATAAAAATACAAAAGATGTACTAAGATAAAATCCAAATTTGTACTAAGATAAAATCCAAATTTTAGAAATTTGATTGGATAATATCAGATTGATTTTAGTGCTAAGCCAATCAAAATTGAAGTATCTACTAAAATTTGTATTTTATCTTTAGTAAAGAAAAAGATTTTCGTGGCTCAGGTTGTTTATATTCTGTAAATTATTTTATTGTTAGAATCTTTTGTGAATCAGTAAAAATTTAGAGCTGTTTCATTTAATATCCCAGAGGACTAGAGCAGGAGCCCGGGGGGTTCAGCCTAGCTGAAAAGCTAACCAATTTCTATATGTATCACTAGGTTCCCTAGGGGTCCCTGTCACAGGATATGAACGTCTGCCGCGCCCGTTGTGGTGGGTGTGGTCATGAGGGGCAAATTATAAGACCCCAAAAATAGGCTAGACTAGCTCATTTACTAACCACGTGAAACCTGTTGCAAAATGTTCGGCATATCAACGTGTATCAAGAATTACCAATGCCAGACATTTTCAGTGGTGGGGTACCCCCGCCAGACGTCCCTAATGCCCTCCCCAAAACTAAGCTAGACTAGCTCATTTACTAACCACATGAAATTTGTTGCAAAATGTTCAGCATATCCACATGTATCAAGAATCACTGGTGCCAGACATTTTCAGTGGTGGGGTACCCCCGCCAGACGTCCCTAAATGCCCTACCCTAAAACCTAAGCTAGACTAGCTCATTTACTAACCGCATAAAATTTGTTGCAAAATGTTCAGCATATCCACATGTATCAAGAATCACCGATGCCAGACATTTTCAGTGGTGGGGTACCCCCGCCAGACGTCCCCAAATGACCACACCCCAAAAGCTAAGCTAGACTAGCTCATTTACTAACCGCATAAAACTTGTTGCAAAATGTTCAGCATACCAACATGTATCAAGAATTACCGATGCCAGACATTTTCAGTGGTGGGGTACCCCCGCCAGACGTCCCTAAATACCCTACCCAAAACTAAGCTAGACTAGCTCATTTACTAACCGCATGAAATTTGTTGCAAAATGTACAGCATATTCACATGTATCAAGAATCACCGATGCCAGACATTTTCAGTGGTGGGGTACCCCCGCCAGACGTCCCCAAATGACCACAACCCAAAAGCTAAGCTAGACTAGCTCATTTACTAACCGCATAAAACTTGATGCAAAATGTTCAGCATACCAACATGTATCAAGAATTACCGATGCCAGACATTTTCAGTGGTGGGGTATCCCCGCCAGACGTCCCCAAATGACCACACCCCAAAAGCTAAGCCAGGCTAGCTCATTTACTAACCGCATAAAACTTGTTGCAAAATGTTCAGCATATTCCCATGTATCACACGTGATCACCGTCAGACATTTTCAGTAATGGGGAACCCCTACCAGACGTCCACAATTGCCCTACCCCCAAAAGCTGAGTAAAGGACGACTAGCTCTTTTACTAAACGCATGATAATTGAACTCTTTATTTTTTTGTCATATTAAATTGGTTTATTTTTATGTTTAATTAGTTTTTCTTGTTCTCTTATTCGATTTGGCCCGTATTCAATTAGCCCAGGTTAGGTGCAGAAGCGTAGGACGTTAAACCCCAGTTCATCATCGATTGGTTTTGAATTAGTGAAATATCATAGACCCTTGTTCAAATACCTTATATTCTAAATATTGAGCAGTGTAATATATATATTTAAAATATATGATACTTATATAATACACCATGGAACAGATAATAATCGGGTTACAATTTATTGTCTTTGAGAAGTTGATGAAAGGATTCTCTTCAACAAGGCATAAATTTAGGCATAATTTATAGGGAGAAAATAACTATATTTGTTGTATTGGTTATGTTTTATAATGTTGAAATGAGCGATATCACTAGGGGTTATTACTGTCTATGTTTAGTATTGTATTATCAAAATAACGGATTCCTTATTTTTTGTTTCTGCTTTATCAGCATTAAAAATATGTATCTGAGGCTTCTGTTAATAGATTGAACAAATCTTGAGATACATTAACAATGATGAGTATGTTAATGATCTTATTAAATTGTGCATTAATTGATTAATTATTTTATTTAATACCATAAAACCCTTAGTCTACCTTCCAGGGTATCTAGACCTATGTGTAGGCAATACCTAACAATTCACTGTAGTGAGCGTTTAGACCTATCTAGATCTTCCTGTGGTATCAGGACATTTGCAACCCTGACAATAACCCCCCGGACTCCTACCATCGGATTTTTACCATGTCCTATGTTGGCAAAAGCCCGGGTGGTATAGCATCAATCTGTGTTACAGAGAATTACTTACGAATTATCACAGATGACTGTCTTCAACACTTGCATTGACTTCACGTGGCGTCAGTCATTGGCTCAACGGCTCGTGCGTTGTTTACATAACACTTAACTGCTTCGGGCAAAATGATGCCTTTTACTCATTTTAATACCCATTTACACTAAATAGGAAATATTTATAACTACAGTTACTTCAAACGTCTTTATTCATTTTTCTTATACTTCAAAAAAAGTTTTAGAATTTATTTTGTCGGAGGAAAAAAGTTAATATTTTGCAGAATTAAGACGCATAGATGTCATCTTTATCAGTGATACTAGCGGCGAAGCCAATATTCACTGCGGGATCAGTTTGCGATAGCATAAGTCCGGGTGGCAAATGTCCTAGAGTCTCCCTGTAGAACTATTCCTCAATTCACTTAACGTACTGAGAATCTAGATCTTCCTGTAGGTAATATACCGTGCTGAGAAACAGGTACGTAGCATGGATGGGCCTTATTTTGTGTGAACATTTTCACAATGAAATTGTAATTAATATTTTAATTGTATATATGTTTCTTGCCACAATTTTACGATATGTCTGACAAATTCATGTCTTCCGTTGACATGTAACCTGTGTGCTCATTAATTTGATCAATGCGACAGGACGGATCGCGTCTAAAGCGACAGAGGCCTATCCGTTGAACACACTGGAGCCTGGGGCAATGAGCATACAGGTTGCATGTCAACGGAAGACATAAATTTGTCAGACATACCGTGTAATTGTGGCTAGGAACATACATACCATT
Source organism: Patella pellucida (assembly GCA_917208275.1). Taxonomy (NCBI): domain Eukaryota; kingdom Metazoa; phylum Mollusca; class Gastropoda; family Patellidae; genus Patella; species Patella pellucida. The sequence continues at coordinate 5,383,441 of OU795039.1, read as the reverse complement.
AACATATTAATTACAATTTCATTTTGAAAAAGTTCACACAAAATAGGCCCATCCATGATACCTATTAGTTTCTCAGCACGGTATATTTATTACCTACAGGAAGACTCTAGGACATTTGCCATACACCCGAACTTCTGCTATCAATCGGATGTATACCACCCCAGGACATTTGCCACCCGGACTTTTGCTAACATAGGACATGGTAAAAATCCGATGGCAGGAGTCCGGGTGGTTATTGTCAGGGTTGCAAATGTCCTGATACTACAGGAAGATCTAGATAGGTCTAAACGCTCACTACAGTGAATTGTTGGGTATTGCCTACATATTGGTCTAGATACCCCGGAAGGTAGACTAGGGGTTTTATGATATTTAATAAAATAATTAATCAATTTATGCACAATTTAATGTATCTCGAGATTTGTTCAATCTATCAACAGAAGCCTCAGATACATATTTTCAATGCTGATAAAGCACAAACAAAAAATAAGAAATCCGTTATTTTGATACTAAAAATAATAATAACCCCCCATAAGTGATATTGCTTATTTCAACCTATAAATTATGCCTAATATGACACATATTGTGGTATTAAATTGCAATAATGATAAAAAAAAATTATAGATATACTTACTTTTATTCTACGTATCTTTCACATATACAGTAGCTGAGACTATTTAGAAATCAGTCTGATTTCAGGTTTAGGAATATGACAAACAGATAATAATTCTTTGTTGAAGAGAATCCTTTCATCAATTTCTCAAAGACAATAAATTGTAACCCAATTATTATGTGTTCCATGCTTCCATGGTGTATTGTATAAGAAATATATATATATATATATTACACTGCTCCATATTTAGAATGTGCAAGCTAGTAGAGTTTGGACCAGGTTCTACGGTATTTTTAATTCAAATTCAAATCGAATAACAAGAGAACAAGAAAAACTAATTAAACTTAAAAATAAACCAATTTCATAACAATTTAATATAATGCGTTAATCATGCGTTTAGTAAATAAGATAGTTGCCCTTTACTCAGCTTTTGAGGGTAGGACGATTGCGGACATCTGGCGGGGGTTCCCCACCACTGAAAATGTCTGAAGGTGGTCATTTGTGAAACATAGGAATATGCTGAACATATTGCAATAAGTTTTATGCGGTTAGTAAATGAGCTAGCCTGGCTTAGCTTTTTGGGTGTAATCATTTGGGGACGTCTGGCGGGGGTACCCCACCACTGAAAATGTCTGGCATCAGTAATTCTTGATACATGTTGGTATGCTGAACATTTTGCAACAAGTTTTATGCGGTTAGTAAATGAGCTAGCCTGGCTTAGCTTTTGGGGTGTGGTCATTTGGGGACGTCTGGCAGGGATACCCCACCACTGAAAATGTCTGGCATCGGTAATTCTTGATACATTTTGGTATGCTGAACATTTTGCAACAAGTTTTATGCGGTTAGTAAATGAGCTAGTCTGGCTTAGCTTTTGGGGTGTGGTCATTTGGGGACGTCTGGCGGGGGTACCCCACCACTGAAAATGTCTGGCATCGGTAATTCTTGATACATGTTGGTATGCTGAACATTTTGCAACAAGTTTTATGCGGTTAGTAAATGAGCTAGCCTGGCTTAGCTTTTGGGGTGTGGTCATTTGGGGACGTCTGGCAGGGATACCCCACCACTGAAAATGTCTGGCATCGGTAATTCTTGATACATTTTGGTATGCTGAACATTTTGCAACAAGTTTTATGCGGTTAGTAAATGAGCTAGTCTGGCTTAGCTTTTGGGGTGTGGTCATTTGGGGACGTCTGGCGGGGGTACCCCACCACTGAAAATGTCTGGCATCGGTAATTCTTGATACATGTTGGTATGCTGAACATTTTGCAACAAGTTTTATGCGGTTAGTAAATGAGCTAGCCTGGCTTAGCTTTTGGGGTGTGGTCATTTGGGGACGTCTGGCGGGGGTACCCCACCACTGAAAATGTCTGGCATCAGTAATTCTTGATACATGTTGGTATGCTAAACATTTCGCAACAAGTTTTATGCGGTTAGTAAATGAGCTAGTCTGGCTTAGCTTTTGGGGTGTGGTCATTTGGGGACGTCTGGCTGGGGTACCCCACCACTGAAAATGTCTGGCATCGGTGATTCTTGATACATGTGGATATGCTGAACATTTTGCAACAATTTTTATGCGGTTAGTAAATGAGCTAGTCTAGCTTAGGTTTTAGGGTAGGGCATTTAGGGACGTCTGGCGGGGGTACCCCACCACTGAAAATGTCTGGCATCGGTGATTCTTGATACATGTGGATATGCTGAACATTTTGCAAAAAGTTTTATGCGGTTAGTAAATGAGCTAGTCTAGCTTAGCTTTTAGGGTAGGGCATTTAGGGACGTCTGGCGGGGGTACCCCACCACTGAAAATGTCTGGCATCGGTGATTCTTGATACATGTGGATATGCTGAACATTTTGCAACAAATTTCATGCGGTTAGTAAATGAGCTAGTCTAGCTTAGTTTTAAGGAGGGCATTAGTGACGTCTGGCGGGGGTACCCCACCACTGAAAATGTATGGCATCGGTAATTCTTGATACACGTTGGTATGCCGAACACTTTGCAACAAGTTTCACGTGGTTAGTAAATGAGCTAGTCTATTATCCTGTGACAGTGACCCCTAGGGAACCTAGTGACGCATATAGAAATTGGTTAGCTTTTCAGCTAGGTTGAACCCCCCCGGGCTCCTGGTCTAGACCTGGAGAAAACCCACGAGGTTGGACAAGCTACCCTAATTCTTGTTATACGCAAGTCAAGGATCAAAATTATGCCATTTAATCGACAGACGCTCTGGCCTAAAGCCAATACCTCCAATCTCTTCAAATACCTACCTATAAATATCACATTCTGAAAGACAAATTTCTTCATCTAAAGCTGTCCAGAATTGTTGCTTAAAGGCCCCGAAGACATCTCCGGCCGTGGCAAACAACTGGGTATCAACTGCATTAGTCACCCACTGAAAAAATACAAAGATTGGTTAACAGGTAACAAGAAAGAGTAGGTTGCCATGCAATGAAACACATCCACAGCCTTACGGTAAACGGAGAGAGGGAAATGTCGTTTAACGTCCTACTGTTCTGCTCTTAAACTGGGCTAATGAAAATGCCATACAGTGTGCTAGGAGGAGAATTTTGCCAGGGCAGTGGCACTACGGCCTACTCTTGTATCGAATTCCAACTGCAAAGGCATCTTTTACATGCACGCCAATGTGTACACGGGACCTCAGTTTTCCGTCTCATCCAAAACGACTAGACAGTTGTCCTTGTCAGGCCTTCCGTCCTGCATCACTGACAAGGGTGAACCACGCCATAAAATCTGGATGAACTTTTGCTGCCAATGCAGGGATCAAACACTTGACCTCCAGGTAACGAGGTTAATGCAGGGATCGAACACCTGACCTCCAGGCTAGTAAAGTACATATCCAGAACAAACATAGACAATGAATCATAGCGAAATCAATTAAAAATATGAAAAAAAAATGAAATGAGGTTTAATGGGGTGCTGTGATGGATACTTTGCCCATACAGCGGTGCTACAGCCGACTCTATTTAAATATCAAACCATATTTATTATTCAATATTTAATTAAGGACAAAACATCAATTACAGATAATCTCTGGGAATGAATTCAATCGGATTAGGGACATAGCATCCAGAGGAGATAATCTCTGGGAATGGATTCAATTGGGTTAAAAAGAGGCTCATCAAAATATTTCAACAAAAAATCATAATATGTGGTCTTTGGCTTGTGCTGACTAGTGCGACATTTAGAGCAAAGATCTCGTCGGTGGTCGATTTTCTCGGGAACAAATTGTCTCGTAACCAGTGTAAATTATAACATCACTATTCCATGTACCAACCTGAAGACTTGGCTCTCGGCTAAATTCGTCACTTTTTGCGTGACTGAAATCGTAATCGGGTTGAAAGGAAGCATTGAGTGTTGATATCAGATAGAACAGTGTTTTCGTTGATATTGTATCACATAAATATCCTTCACTTGTACCATCGTAACTTTTACTACATGTATATCCCCGTAAACTGAAACAAAATAAATAAACAAATATCACTATGTGTAATGCAGTATTCTTTCATATACATGCTAATCGTGTATTTTGTCCATACCATTAGCTGATTACATTACACTATTTTGCTTGAATACAATATTTTGCCTATATCTTTTTTAGAACTTCGAATTCTGTCTCATGGTTTTGATTGTTCGTACTTTGTTTTTATTTTATTTTTACTACTAAACATCTTCAGTCTGTACAGGATAATAAACCTAATGTTATTGGACTGTTCTCTGTGGACTGCTAGAATCTTAGTTTAATGGACTGTTAGAGACTGTCAACTTACTTTAATGGACTGTGGGAGGCTGACAACTTACTTTAATGGACTGTGGGAGACTGTCAACTAACTTTAATGAACTGTGGGAGGCTGACAACTTACTTTAATGGACTGTGGGAGACTGTCAACTTACTTTAATGGACTGTGGGAGACTGTCAACTAACTTTAATGGACTGTTAGAGACTGTCAACTTACTTTAATGGACTGTGGGAGGCTGACAACTTACTTTAATGGACTGTGGGAGGCTGACAACTTACTTTAATGGATTGTGGGTGACTGTCAACTTACTTTAATGAACTGTGGGAAGCTGTCAACTTACTTTAATGGACTGTGGGAGGCTGTCAACTTACACTGTGAGAGACTGCCAATTTACTTTAATGGACTGTGGGAGGCTGGCAACTTACTTTAATGGACTGTGGGAGGCTGGCAACTTACTTTAATGGATTGTGGGAGACTGTCAACTAACTTTAATGAACTGTGGGAGGCTGACAACTTACTTTAATGGACTGTGGGAGACTGTCAACTTACTTTAATGGACTGTGGGAGACTGTCAACTAACTTTAATGAACTGTGGGAGGCTGACAACTTACTTTAATGAACTGTGGGAAGCTGTCAACTTACTTTAATGGACTGTGGGAGGCTGTCAACTTACACTGTGAGAGACTGCCAATTTACTTTAATGGATTGTGAGAGACTGCCAATTTACTTTAATGGATTGTGAAAGACTGTCAACTTACTTTAATCGACTGTGAGAGACTGTCAACTTACTTTAATGGATTGTGGGAGACTGTCAATTAACTTTAATGGACTGTGAGACTGTCAACTGACTTTAATGGACTGTGAGAAACTGTCAACTTACTTTAATCGACTGTCAACTTACTTTAATGGACTGTGGGCGGCTGTCAACTAACTTTAATGGACTGTCAACTTACTTTAATGGACTGTGAGAGACTGCCAACTTACTTAAATGGACTGAGTGAGACTGTCAACTTACTTTAAATTTTAACAGGCGTTGAGAGGCAGTGAACATACTGTAATAGATTGTGAGAGGCTATCAACTTACTTTAATGGACTGTGAGAGACTGTACTCTGTGGTGGTGAAAGAGCTTGTAAGCCTCCAGAATTTTGACTGTTTTCGTTGCTGAGCAACTTAAACAATCTTTTGTCATTTCCAGCCATTTTGCATGAATAGCTCTCAATTCTAAAAATAGTAAGAAAAATTAATAACACATGTACTCATCAAAACAGAATATAAGAGGGAGATGGAGAAATGGGGTTTAATGACCACTTGACACAAACCAGGTTCGGAGGACCTGGAGAAAACCCAAGAGGTTGGACAGATAACCCTACTCCTTGTCACGTATAAGCAGGGATTTGAAACCAAGCCACTTGACTAACTGACAGACCCCCCAACTGCCCCCGAATATAAGAACTAGAGAAGGATACATGCAATGGGTTAAGTACTGTAATAAAAGAGATCCTGCTGTTCTACACCATGCAAGTCTTATATTTGGGAAATTTGGAAGATTTTGGTTACACTTTAGAATCAGGCTACCCAGGTACAATGTACCTGGCATATTTAACTTTGAAAATATCTTTAACAAGGAATTAACAGGGCAGTGCCTGAACGAACAAGGCGAGTGTAATGACATCTCTGTGCAGAGCTGAACTACGATATGTCGATAGGCTACTTTTATCATCTTAAATGGGAGTCACGTGCACATCCCCCATGAATTCCTTTTGCTTTCATTCCAGTTTGGAACCCTAAACTAACACAGTGGTCAAAAAGGAAATTCCTGTAATCAATTCCACTCTTTCTAGGGAAAAATTACTAGTCAAAATGATTGATATATTTATTGATTTCCATAAATGTGGATTTATTCATACAAACCTTCCATCAATCCTGCAGTTCTCCATCTCCATGCACAGAGAGGAATTCACGGCCTCAAATTTAGAATTTTCTAACAACTTCATCTTGAGTCTGTAGGCCTCTATGTCTTCTATACTGAGTAAGTCGCTTAATAAGTTAAACTCCTTCTTTCTGACTGTGTTGTGTGAATTCTAAATCAGTATTCTTCTGTGTTTTCCAATTAATTTGTCCTTTTTTCAAACTTTCGAAACACTTCTGGTTTTATTCAGACTTCTGCTTTTCAAATTTACTTCCTTCAAAGGCCTATTTGTGTTCTTGTCGATTGCCTAATCACTTGTGTAAACATCAATTACCACGACGGGTCGGCTTTGTTTGTTGTGGCTTCGATTTGACAGACGTTCGTTCAACCGAATTTTGACAGCAATTTTAACCGTAATTGGCTATGATTCTTTCAATAACTACTTGAAAAGTTCGGCGAACAGTTTCTTAAAATACTTTTCGGGTGATTAAACAGAAGTCTGTACGAAGATTTACCTTGTGAAGCGACAGTGGGTGAATTTTTTAACAACAAATTTCTCATTTCGGTATAGCGGAAATAAACAACCGCCATTTGCAATTTATCAGCTGTCAAAAAAATTTGTCTCTTGAATAACTATTTATGAAACCAAAGACAATGAATAATTTTATACGTATCCGATCCTTTCTATCAAAATACACCAAGTCTTTAGCTTTTCAGCTCGAACAATTCGCAATGAATACCACAGAACCTAATTTTCACAGGCGCACTGATGACCTACAAATCTTTTTCCTGGTGAGAAAGTGAAAACAATACATTAATTCCCACAATCCACCTGCTGAGATCTAAAAATAGACAATATCTCATCAGCGCGTGGTTTACCAGTCTCTCTTTAATTTCAGTATTTTTACACACAGACACGGATCATCAGTGAATAATGAATATTCGCTAAGCCGCTACAACACATAATTATAATAGCTGCATAGCGCGCATGTAATGATATTAGTAGGCCTATGGGAGACAACGATGAGTTCATGATATTAACCTTCTTTTCCTTCTGAAAATTAAATTCTATGATATTACTTTCATTATAAAACTAAATAAAGGGATTTGAAGCTAGAAAAAAAAAAAAATTCCTATTTTAGTGCATAAGGCACCATTTCTGCCCTGACCAGTTCACACTATGACGTCATATAAATGAAAACAATGCACGCGCCATGGAGCTAATGATTGACGCCTCGTGCCCTGACGTCACATGTTGATCTTATACAGAGTTATTAGAATGCTTTCGCCATACTTTATACTTTCGTACTTGGTCTGTGAAACAGATTGCTATTTTTAGTTACTGGCTAACCATGACTTGATAGGATAAGATAACTCTCTCCGTTTGGAAACCCCAATAAAACGAAAATAGAACAAAATAAAATGCAATAATTTTGATGAAATAATTGGTAGGTATCTTATTATTATAACTTTGATTGGTGTTTTTGGGGGGCTTTAAAATATACAAATATATCCCAATGTATTATGAATTGCATACAAATTTTTACATACATTTCACGTCAAATAATTTACAACCCTGACGTTATCAGTTACCTACCACCATTTGTCATTTAAGATTTGAAGTTATTGAATTTTGGAATTTTGATAAGACAAAAGTTAGACTAGAGAGAAAGTTTTTCTGAGTGTTCTCATCTGATCACTTGAACTGTCAATGTTTTTAAAGACGATAATAATTACATATTGAACAACAGACACATGTAAATTTGTATGGGATTCCTCTCCTCGTGAATCATGTTCAAAATTCAACAATAATTGTCTTGTGAAACTGTAAAGTGTAAGGTAAGTTCTGGAAACTTCCATTAAATGATTAAAGGAGCTAAATCGCTAACATTTGGAGCCTAGAAATTCATAAAAGTGGTTCGCAACGCATATAATACTGTAATATGAATGTATATAAACTGATTTACATTCAATGGTTTCCGTGTTTACTCCAATTTCAAATCAGTTATGTTTGGCGAAATAAGCCAGCAACGTCAATCATGTGCAAAAGTCGAGCGTCTAGTTATTCCAGTCTACTAACTCCGTCTGACTTATTGCAATGTGTCTAGCCTCGTCCCTCGAGTCTCTCAATACAACTGGAGCTGAAGCTCATTATGGTACACGATTCGTGTACCAATGTTAAAAAATATATTTTTTTTAAAATATCGGATATCAGAAGCTCATCTTTTCCCGGTAAGTTTACATCAGCAATGTTGATTTAAATTGACCAATAATTCGTGTTTTCGATGTCGACGATTTTGGAGGATTTTGAGTTACGGACTTAGGTCCTTTAATGTTTGTCGTTGTTCCATTTAGAGACTTGCCTCCTTTAATGAACCTAAGTCCGTAACTCAAAATCCTCCAAAATCGTCGACATCGAAAACACGAATTATTGCAATCACAACCTATGATCAATTTAAATCAACATTGTGTTGTTGTTACCGTGGTGAAAAGATGCGCTTCTGATATCCAATATTTAGAGGGAAAGAAAGAAAGAAATGGGATTTAACGTCCACTTGACACAATAATATTTAAAGGCGCTAAGTCGCTAACATTTTGGACCTAGAAATGGACATAAATGGGTAGCAACACATATATTAATATTATATGAATGTGTATACGTGATTTGCATTCAACTCTTATATAGAATTCCAACTGCCAATGAATCTTTTACGTGCACGCCAATGTGTACATGGGGCCTCGGTGGGAAACCACGCAGAAAAACTGAGATGAACTTTCTCAACCAATGCAGGGATCGAACACTCGACCTCCAGGCTAGCAGGCCAGCGCCTTTTTTACCACTTAGCCACGTGATCCCAGCGTAACTCATAGATAGGTGACTGTGGCTTATGTCGACTATGTTCTATAATCATCTGCACTTATCAACTTTTAAATAGACAAATGTATTGTCATAGAGTAATGAAAATGAAATGGGGTTTATTTAACATCCTATTGTTCTGCGCTAATGAAGATAGGCAAACACCATACATTGTGGTATGAGAGAATTTGGCCAGGCAGCTGTGCTACATGGGAACCATGTCAGAAAATGCTCCATGACTTTTCTCAGCCAATGCAAGGATCGAACACAGATCCACTTTGGCTCCAATGTATAAAATGAAATGGGGGTCTACCCCAACTGAGCTTGTTGAAATAGCTTTATTTTACGTCCGCTTCCACCGAGGTGATATCGCAGACAATTACATGTTATATATACAAGTGATAATATTTATAAAGTACATAGTCGATTGATTGGATAAAAAGAAAAATTATTTTTATATATATAATATGTACAAACAGAAAGAAATGGTATAGTAGTTTTTTGGAAGTTAATTAGATTCATTATGTGACAAGAAAGACATGGACGAGGACAAACATTTATACGAACATAGACATAGACATTTGACAAAACATAGACATAGACATTTGACAAAACAGACATAGACATATTATGTACATATATATATATATTTAGTTGATTTGGTTGGTCTGGTCGTTCTGTCCGGTTGAATGGCAGGGCGGTGCAACTCTTCCTTGGGGCTTGTTGGTGAGTATTAGTCCTGGTCCATTCTTCCTTCCATTTGGGTTTGTTGTCCGTTATGGTGGTATTGGTTCATCTTTGTTTCTTATAATTCATTCCTTTGTTGTTGGTTCTCTGAAGGAAGAATCCAGTACCTGAAAAGAGAGAGAGAGAAAAGAGAGTATCTGGTCTTATAGATTCGGTTTTTATTTCGTCTATTTAGGCTTCGGGGGGGGGGGGGAGGGGGGTTCAAGTAAAAAAGAATAATAATAATGATAATCATAATAATAAGAATAATAATAATAGTAGTTATAGAGAAAGAAGTGTTTATGGCATATATAATAGTTATAGTGATCTATTTATTTTTATACAGTAATAATTTAAATACAATAATTCATATTTAGTTACTTATTTATAATCTACAATCAATGCTTTAAAATAAAGAAAATCTTTTATTCATAGTTGATAAAATTTACAATATTTCATATAAGAGGCTAAGTAGGATCTACAATCAATGCTTATTTAGTCGAGCTAGTAGGGATATTACGTCAAATTACATGGTGTGATTGTTATATGGGTGTAGGGTGGTTGGGCTTCCTTCGTGAGGACGTTTTTACTCAACCACTCTACTTTGTGTGAAGATTACGAGGTTTATTTGTTTAGTTATTTTAATGAAGTTTAATTATTTAAATTTGTTTTGGTATTATTTATAGGATGGTTGGGCTTCCTTCTAGAGGACGTTTTTACTCAGCCACCCTACTTTGTGTGAAGATTATGAGGTTTATTTGTTTAGTTATTTTGTAGGGTGATTAGCGCTTCCCTCGTTGGGGACGTTTTTACGATTTCACCCTATTGAAAGTGATGTAGTTGATTAGTGAGCTAATGAAGGCTGAACCTATATACAATTTTTGGTTATACACTAATAGACAACTTGTCATAGACTATAGATAACGCCTTAGTTATAGACTAATATACAATACTTGGTTATAATATACATCACTTGGTTATTATATTCAACACTTAGTTATTATATTCAACACTTAGTTATAGTCTAAAAGACAACTCTTAGTTAAAAACTAATAAAATGACAAATGAACCGGGTTAGGCAATGTTCCAATTGTCAAAAACTGGGCCACACAGTCAAGTACTGCAAGGGAAAGACTGTGTGTGCCCAGTGCGGTGGGAGTCACGCGGTGGCCGAGTGCAGGGCGGGCATGCAAATAAAATGCTCGAACTGCAAGGGTGGTCACGCAGCGAACTCCCCCGAATGCCCCAAGATACAGAGCACCAAAGCTGCCCTAAAGATACAGGGGAAGGAGAAAGTGAGTTTCAGCGAGGCTGCACTCATTCTCAAAAAAAAGGAGCGTTCGATAAAAGATGTCAGGAATACGGCTCCGGTTAATAAACCAAGGACGGAGCCAATTCCATCGACATCGACGCCGGAAGAACCACCAAAGGCCCCCCGATCAGAACAACTACCAACTACAAAGACCCCAAAGAAAAAGAACAACCCAAAGAAAAAGGAACAAGCAAAAATGAAAGCTGATGAGACTCACTTTATTCCTAAATTCAAAACGGAAAGTGGTTTCATGAGCTTCATGATTGAACTCCTAAAGGTGGCAGTGTCCGACGAAGACAAAACTACAAAAACGGCAAGCCTCCTAGGCAAACTCCGTGCATATATGGTAAATGCAGACACCCTAATCACCCTCGTCAACTCGATCAACACAGTTAAAAAGAGATATAGAGATGACGACGAGGAAGACGAGAAGAATGATCAAGAGGTAAATCTCGCATTACGTAGGAGGATATCTCATGTCCGCCACTACAGTACTGGAGATATTTCCAGTTGCTCGTCGATGGTAAAACCAAAGGCGAACACTGGCGGTGTTTCTAGTTGCTTGTCGGTTGCAACACCAAAGGCGAACACAAATGAGGTACCTTCTATGGAAATCGAGACACCAGTAGATCAATAGAACTCCAACATTGAGGGGCATCCATCCGGACAGTCATCATGGCGGGCCAGGTTAAAGTTCTACAACTTAATGTTAATGGACTGGCCCCCAGATGTGCTGAGCTGAGAAAATACATCACACGCAACCTCAGGGATGTTATTTGCCTCCAAGAAACCAAGTTACTACCAACCTCGAAAGACATCTACATACCCGGATACACTTGTGAGAGAAGGGACAGACCAGGAAGTACGACACGTGGCGGCGGCATTGCCATCTATATCCGTGATAACCTAAATTATATTTCTGTTTCACTGGACGTAGACGGACCTCTAGAAGCAATGGGCATAGCCATCACATTGAGCAATAATACGAATTTGATAATAGTGAATGTCTATGTACCCCCAGATGTCACGAAAAAAACAGTTGACTTCCAGCCACTTCTCGATCAACTTCCACAGGGCGAATCAGTGTTTTGCGGAGATTTCAACGCAAAACACGTTCTGTGGGGGTCGCCGAGGAATGACTGTCGGGGTACTAGCCTATGCTCAATAATAGAAGCAAACAACCTATGCATGCTGAACGATGAGAGCCCTACTTTTGTCGGAGGAAATTCCCCACCTTCGCACCTAGATCTCACGTTCTGTACGCTTGGTCTGGCAAACCGCTGCGACTGGCAAGTACACGAAGATGAAACACTTGGCAGTGACCATCTCCTGATAGAATTCTGCATTCAGACCGAAGCAACCAGGGAAGTCTATAACGGGAGACCCAATTGGATTATGAAAGAAGCTGATTGGGTTAAATTCCGTGTAGGCTGCCTTGAGTGGAAGGAAGAAGATATCATCGATACCAACATCGACGTGTACGCTACCAACATTACGAGCTCTATTATAGGTGCTGCTAACGACTCCATTCCAAAGACTTCTGGTGGAAAACCAAGGACTAGAAAACCATGGTGGTCACCGGAATGTCAGAAGGCGGTCAACGACAGAAGGAAGGCCCTCCGCCTACGGAAACGCCACTACAATGAAGCCAACCACCAAAATTACCTTAAGTTGAAATACGCTGCAAGAGACACCATAAAAAAGGCACAAAGTGGGCACTGGATGACATTCTGTAATGCGTTGAATAAAAACACGCAAACGGGTGCCGTCTGGAAGAAGCTGAACGCCATGAACGGGAAACGCAGATCATTCAACATACCAAACCTTGAAGATGGAGATAAGTACGTTACGAACGGCAAGGAAAAGGTAGACCTACTAGCAAAAACTTTTGCTGACGCAAGCAGAGACGAAAACCAATCACCAGAGTTTCTGAAGAGGAAGGAAATCTTTTACTCGCAGCACCCTTCATTAGTAATTGAATCTAATGAAGTGGCTGAACCAATCAACCTACCCTTCTCTGAGGGAGAGTTAAATAAGGCTCTTTCCCTCAAGAAGGATAGTGCGGCTGGTGAGGACAAAGTAAAGTACTCCATGCTCAAAACATCTACCAAGAAACGCCAAAACGATACTACTAAACTTCTTCAACACATCCTGGCTGTCAGGAGAGGTACCTAAAGAATGGCGAAAAGCAAACGTCATACCTCTACTGAAAGCTGGGAAAGAGAAGAACAGGGCAGAGTCATATCGACCAGTAAGTTTGACATCCACACTATGCAAAACCTTGGAAACAATGGTTAATATCCGATTGCAGTTCTATCTGGAGAGCAACCGATTGATCGACGAAAATCAAAGTGGGTTCAGGAAAGGACGATCAACAATGGACCACTTGGTTAGACTACAGCAAGTCATGTCGCAGGCACTTCTCTCGGGAAACCTGTTATGTGCCGTGTTCGTAGATCTGACCAAGGCTTTCGATCTAGTTTGGTTAGACGGGCTGCTCTTCAAGTTAGGACGTATCGGTATAACGGGCATAATGTTTCGGTGGATTAAAAGCTTTCTGAGCGATAGAAGGATACAGGTGAATGTTGGCAGATTCCTGAGTGCCGAGCAAACATTAGAAAATGGCACGCCTCAGGGGTCTGTTATCAGTCCCACTCTCTTCAACATCATGATCAATGACATTCACAAATCGTCCTACCTCGATTCCAAAACTGACTTGGCTAAATTTGCCGATGACAGTACCATATGGAGAAATGGGACGAGCTTCTGTGAACTACAAAAGAATATGCAAAAGCCTTAGACAAATTCATGACATGGGCAAACGACTGGGGATTTAAAGTCTCGGAGAAGAAAACAGTCGGCATGCTTGTGAGCAGGGATAGAGGGATAAACAGAATGACTCTGTGTATGAACGGGAAAACCATTGAGTTCAAAGACCAAACCAAATTCCTTGGCGTAATCTTTGACCGACGGTTGACCTGGAAACCGCACATCGACTGGACTGTAGATAGATGCTCCAAAATCCTAAACTTAATGAGAAAATTAACGGGCAGTACGTGGGGCGCCAATAGAGTTACACTAATGATGGTATATCGTGCTCTAATACGTTCTGTATTAGACTACGGCTCTTTGGTCTTCATGAACTGTGCGCCAACACTCTTAAGCAAGCTTGACACCATCCAATACAAAGCTCTGTGTATTGCGACTGGCGTAGGGCTCGGGACTAGGCGAGAGGCACTACTACAAGAAGTCGGGGAGTTGCCCCTATCCCTAAGAAGAAAAGAATTGGCGACAAGGTATTGGGTCAAGATATCACAACTAGGTGAAAGATCCCCAACATTTGTCAGTCTACAAAAGACAAAATATGTAAGAGATCCCAAAAAGAAAACCTTCAGCCAGGGTATCAGAGAAACGATCAAGGAACTACGACTGGGGGAGCTCGTGATAAATAAACACGACCCTCCAGTTGTCGCCCCCTGGACGCTCCCTATACCACTGGTCAATCTAGATCTACTACAGAAAACCGACAAGAAAAATAACCCCAGTGCTGCACGTGCTTTCTCTCTAGAACATTTGGAAGACAACTGGCCGTCTGATGACTGGGACCATGTGTACACGGATGGCTCACGCAATCCTGAAAGGGGCACCAGCTCGTTTGGAATATACCTGCCAAACGGGGAACAGGGAATAAGCAGGAAACTGCCCAATAACTGTTCGGTGTACACTGCAGAGCTTGTTGCCATTCGTGACGCTATTTCATGGATCTCCCATCAAAAGACCGGCAAGTTCGTCATTCCAAGCGATTCTCTGAGCAGTCTGATTTCAATCCAAAATGACAACTCGGAATCAAGACCAGAAGTCATTTTGGAAATCAGGCAGTTATATCAGAGGGTCCTAGAGAAGGGAAGCAAATTAGAGCTCGTGTGGATTCCATCACATGTCAACATTAAAGGAAACGAGGAGGCAGATCGACTCGCCAACGAGGGTCTCAAGGACACAGCTACACCCCGCATCATAGACTACAGCACCACGGAAATCTACAGTATGGTCAAAAGACAGGTCAATTCAATCTGGGAATTAAATCTCGTTGAACTTGACACATACAGATTCCGACTGGATGACGAGATCTACACCAAGACAGCGACCAATCACCCTAGACGAGATATATGCAGACTCATATCGAAACTAAGGGTGAAAGAGCGGCTGCGAGACTACAAACACCAAGTCATCGTCTGTGAGTGCGGAGAAGAGTGTACCACCAACCATGTCCTGGTAGACTGCGAGGTTTACAAGGAAGAGAGACGAGATTTAGTGAGAATGATGGAGACCAATAACATACCATTCAACACTAAGAACCTACTCTTCCCTAGACCAGATCTGAAGCTACAAATCTTCGAAGAAATCCACACCCTAATGGACACAGTTGGACTATGTAAATTAGTGAAATAAGAAAGGGTCACGGCTGGATAAATTCTCCATACAACGTAGGATGGTTGAGTAAAAACGTCCTCACGAAGGAAGCCCAACCATCCTATACATTTATTTTAATTTATTCAATTTACTTTATCTTTACTTTACTTTTACTTAAATTTATTTTATTTTTATTTATTACCTCAATTTATTTTTTATTTTTTCTACTTATTTTTTATCTTAACTTATTCTTTTTTTTTATACGACGTAGGGTGGGGAAGTAAAAACGTCCTCTCAAAGGAAGCCCAACCACTCTACATCTTTATTTTAATGGATTCATTTTACTTTATCTTTACTTTACTTTACTTTTACTTTTTTATTTTATTTTATTTTATTTTATTTTATTTTATTTTATTTTATTTTATTTTATTTTATTTTATTTTATTTTATTTTATTTTATTTTATTTTATTTTTATTTTATTTTATTTTATTTTATTTTATTTTATTTTATTTTATTTTATTTTATTTTATTTTATTTTATTTTATTTTTATTTATTACCTTTAATTTAATTAACTAATACATTTTAATTAATTCATTTTACTTTATCTTTACTTTACTTTTTCTTTAATTTACTTTATTTTATTACCTTTAATTTATTTGACTACAACTTTATTATACTCTCTTTATTTATTTAATTCTATATTAGTTTAATTTACTACTAACATCTACTAAACTGGCGGGATAGTGGAGTAAGAGGGAGTCATGATCAGACGGACTCGGCATCTAAACACTATTCTGCCAAAACAAATACCAGTGGGATAGTGGAGGAAGGGGAGGCCACGAGAAGACAGGCCTGGTACCTAAACACAAATCCCACAAAGAAGACATCTACCAATCCAGAAGAAGAGATCATCTACCAACGATGTGTTTTTATTAAATAAAGGGAAGAACTTCCCACTAAAACCTAATCCATGGCCTAAGGCCAAAATGGAAAGATTGCAAAATCATATTCTAAAAATCAGGAAGCAGCTTCGGCTCTCCTATGTCTTGTCTGTGATATCACTTAAGTGGAAGCAGACGTTAAACACCATAAAGAAGAGAAGAAGTATAATACACTAAGTTCCCCCCACAATACGCATGGACTGGGCCCACTGGGGGATATAATGTTCAGTTAATGCACACACTGCAGGATTTTCCCCACAATCTGCGTGGGGGGGGGAGATATAACAGTGAATGAATACACTGGGTTCCCCCCAGAATACGAGTGGGCTGGGTGATTTAACCCTACCATGTTTTGTATAGACTGTCGTGTTGTTAGTAAAGGACCCACCATGTTTTGTATAGACTGTCGTGTTGTTAGTAAAGGACCCACCATGTTTTGTATAAACTGTCGTGTTTTGGTAAAGGACCCACCATGTTTTGTATAGACTGTCGTGTTTTGGTAAAGGACCCACCATGTTTTGTATAGACTGTCGTGCTGTGAGTAAAGGACCCACCATGTTTTGTATAGACTGTCGTGCTGTGAGTAAAGGACCCACCATGTTTTGTATAGACTGTCATGTTGTTAGTAAAAGACCCACCATGTTTTGTATATTAGACTGTCGTGTTTTGGTAAAGGACCCACCATGTTTTGTATAGACTGTCATGTGTTAGTAAAGGACCCACCATGTTTTGTATAGACTGTCGTGTGTAAGTAAAGGACCCACCATGTTTTGTATAGACTGTCATGTTGTTAGTAAAAGACCCACCATGTTTTGTATATTAGACTGTCGTGTTGTTAGTAAAGGACCCACCATGTTTTGTATAGACTGTCGTGCTGTGAGTAAAGGACCCACCATGTTTTGTATAGACTGTCGTGCTGTGAGTAAAGGACCCACCATGTTTTGTATAGACTGTCATGTTGTTAGTAAAAGACCCACCATGTTTTGTATATTAGACTGTCGTGTTTTAGTAAAGGACCCACCATGTTTTGTATAGATTGTCGTGCTGTAAGTAAAGGACCCACCATGTTTTGTATAGACTGTCGTTTTTTAGTAAAGGACCCACCATGTTTTGTATAGATTGTCGTGCTGTGAGTAAAGGATCCACCATGTTTTGTATAGAGAGAGAAATGGGGTTTAACGTCTACTCAACACAACTAGGTCATTTCGGGACTAATTTTATTTCAATAATTTGCTTGCCCGTAGGGGTCTTCAGTAGTGGAAGGAAACCGGAGTGCCCAGAGGAAGCCCACAAGGTTGAGAAGGCGCCCCTATCTCCATGCAACATACGCTCACACCAGGGCTCGAAACCACAGCTGCAAGCCAGAGATGACCGGCCAGCTAGAGGTTCAAGCGCGGCACTCTAGACCACTAGGCCATCCCATCCCCCCTGTTTTGTATAGACTGTCATGTGTAGTAGTAAGAGATATGAAACTGATACTATTAACTTCCTTGTTGTATGACGTGCATGATTCACTCGTTTATTGTTACAATGAGGCCAGTGTAAATAATAAAATAAAAATGGGGTTTAACATAATAATAATAATAATAATGAGTACATTTATAATGCGCATCATTGGACTGGTTAAGTGGGTAAGACGCTGGCTTGCTAGTCTGGAGGTCAGGTGTTCGATCCCTGCATTGGCCGAGAAACCGGCGTGGTTTCCCCTTGTCGGTAATACAGGTTGGTGGGCCTGACAGGGACAGCTGTCTAGTCATTCTGTATAAAAACCGAGGTCCGGTGTGTACATTACTGTGCATGTAAAAGATCCCTTGACAGTTGGAATTCAAAATGAAAGTAGGACATAGTGCCGCTGCCTGGGCTAAATTCCCCTCATAGCACTGTCACCACTATAGATAACGACCCTATATAATTACCTTTCTATTGTCTAATTAAGTGTACTACCTGTTGTGTAAATTATCCATTACAACCTATCTTACTTGTCTAGAGGGTTTGAAAATATGTTTAAATCCAAGTTGCAATTAAAAGTGTTTACGTAAAGCTTTTCAAACCATGTTACGGCATGTAGTTGAATTTTTCCAATTTTTAAATATAAGTGTGTTAAGATGAAATTTGTATCATTTATAAATTGGAATATTTTAAAATAGTAGAATTTGTTGACAAGAATAAAGATTGGGACATATAATTCAGTTACAACAAGAGTGGTATTGGGGCTTTGAGTGGTATTGAGCATTCTTATAAGAATGTATGTTAATGGTAATATTATAAGCTTGTTCTATTAACTATATACATGCATTAAGATATTACCATTAACATACATTCTTATTAGAATACTCTTAAGAGGACTATGCTCTAGGATATTATATTAGTGTTAAGGTAACCCATAATTATTAGACAATAGAATGAATGAATGAATGAATGAAATGGGGTTTAACGTCCTACGCTTAAGCACCGTACCTGGGCTAATTGAAGAAGGGCATACGCCACAGTGCAATGGGGGAAATTTTGCCCGGGCAGCGGCGCTACGGCCTACTCTTATATTGAATTCCAACTGCCAAGGGATCTTTTACGTGCACTCCAATTTGTACACGGGACCTCGGTTTTTCGTCCCATCCGAACGACTAGGCAGCTGTCCTTGTCAGGCCCTCCTTCTGCATCACTGACAAGGGGAAATCACGCCGGAAGATCGAACACTCAACCTCCAGGCTAGCGAACCAGCGCCTTATCCACTTAGCCACCGTGATCCCCTAGACAATAGAAAGGTAATTATATAGGGTTGTTATCTATAGTGGTGTCAACACTCTGATTGCCCTATACCCATGTTTATTAACCCAGACGTTCAGCAAAGAAAAGAGGGACAATAAACACCATTTCATTTCTCCTTTTCTTCATTAGCCCAGAAAGGGGGCGGGGGTTGGAGGGCTGAATGGTTAACTGTGCTTGCTGTTTCATAAAGCCTGTCATTTTTCCTTTTTACCACCCGCTTCATTAGCCCAGGGGAGGGTGGGGGGTGGATGGATGGCTGAATGGTTAGCGGGTGCTTGCTGTTTCATAAAGCCTGTCATTGAGTCAACTGGCATTGTTTGGAATCCCTGGTTGTACGTGGCAAGGAGTAGGGTCACCTGTCCAGTATTGTGGGTTTCCTCTGGATCCGCCGGTTCCTCCCGCTGCTAAAGAGCCCTACGCGCAAGCAAATTATTGAAATAAAATCAAACCATATGTTAGTTTGAAATGATCTAGTTTGTGTCCAGTGCACATTACACCCCATTTCTCTGGCTCTCTCTCTCTCTCTCTCTCTCTGCTCCTCTCTCTCTCTCTCTCTCTCTCTAGTGGATGTTAAACCCCATTTCTCTCTCTCTCTCTCTCTCTCTAGAGTGGATGTTAAACCCCATCTCTCTCTCTCTCTCTCATTAGCCCAGTTTAGTAGGAGAACAGTAGGATGTTAAACCCCATTTCATTTCATTTCTCCTTTGTACCAAAGTCTTCAATTTTCATGAATTGGCCTAATCCATGCTGTATTATATCAGATTATATTACATGTAAACTTGAGATGAGGTATATACTTTTATTACATGCTTGAATAATACACATGTTATGGTTCATATATTATTTCAAATGAAGGATATGATTTATTTTCTAGGTGACAATAAAAACGTAAAAACGCCCACCCACTTCTTATCGTCATTGAATCATCCCTAAACAATCATATTGTAAAAGTTGTATCTGGCTGAATGGTTGACGCGTGTTGCCGTTGGGTCATAACGTCTGTCATTGAGTGAACTGGCGTGGTTACCATTACCCGGTTGTACATGACAAGTCACCTGTCCAACCTCATGGGATTTCTCTGGGTCGTCCGAGTTTCCTCCCACTGCTAAGGTCTGTCATTGGGTCAACTATGCGTGTACATGTCAATTCACCTGTACAACCTAGTGGTTTTTTTCTCTGGGTTCTCCGGGTTTCCTCCCACTGCTAAAGACCCGGGGATGGTTGGATTGCCAAATGGATAGCACGTGCATGCGGTATTTTAAAACCTGTCATTGAGTCAACTGGCGTGGTTTTTGAATCCCCGGTTGTACATGACAAGTCACCAGTCCAACCTCATGGGATTTCTCTGGGTCGTCCAGGTTTCCTCCCACTGCTAAAGACCCCTATGTGTCATAAGGTCAGTCATTGGGTCAACTGGCGTGATTTCGAACTCCTGGTTGTACATGACAAACCTCATGGGATTTCTCAGAGTCCTCCGGGTTTCCTCCCACTGCTAAAGACCCCTACGCGCAAGCGAATTATTGAAATAAAATTGAACCATGTGTTAGCCTCGAAATGACATGGTTTGTTTTGAGTGTAGTTACCCCACCCTCTCTCTCTCTCTCTCCCCCCTCTCTCTCTCTCTCTCTCTCTCTCTAGAAAAGTAATATCAATTTCCTTCAGTTACATTATTCAAGATATAGATAAGAACTAGCCATTCTTGCTATAATAGTTCGAAAGTAGGTGATGTAAAATGAATAATTTGAAAATTTCATTCAAATTACTCTTTTGTAAGCGAAGATATTGGCATTTGAAGATTTAGCCGACGTGTGCAATAATTTCAACCACGGTCCTGGTTGATCAAAGCTAAGACTCGAAGCGTCTGGCCCCGCCATATTTGATTTACCACTGAAACGTTTAAATCTGTTTAATATCGGAGCAATCTGATGCCATCCAAAGTTGATTAAGGCCTGGATCAGTTAATTAGTGTCTAATTAACACTTTAGAAAACATTTCATGCCCAAATAAAGACTTGTACTAGGCAGATTTAGCTCTTGAATAATGCATGTTTAAGATATGATGAATTAAAAAAGTGTCAACATTCGGCATCCCACACCATATATAATTTTCACTTAAATCTTTTTTTTAAATCGGATTGAATCCAACCCTGGAGATTACTTACTCTTTTCTTAATTAATTGTTGAATAGTCCATTAATTTGGGTATGTATTAGCGTGGATTAAACATACATTATGGGAGATTAGATAAAGAGCTGGAAATTCTTACTCTAATAGTTAAAAAATGGATGATGTAAAAGGAATATGCTGAAAATTTCATTCAAATTGCTTCACTCTTAAGCCCCCAAAACTTATTTTATAATCACTGTAACGTCGATTTGTCATTGTTACTGCAGTCCCGATAATTAACAAAGTCTTGATTATCCATTATTGCGTTTAACCATCAACAGAATATCTGACAGATAAAATGGCATCAAGAGTTGGTTTAGGTCTTTTCATGTTTTAACTAATGTCTAATCAATAGTCTATATAATATCAAGCCTAAAGAAACTTCAAACACTCATAACTTCACTCAAAATAAAGTAATTTGAATTAAATTTTCAATATATTCATTTTACATTTATCTATTTTTGAACTATTATAACAAAAATTGTCAACTCTTTATCAAAATTCAATTTTACATGACACATTTTTAAACAAATTCTTACCTGCGACATTATGTATGTTGTAGATTGGGATTTTAACAATATCTATCCCACGTATTAAATATAACTTGCATATGGGACAATCATAAGGTGTAGGAGGGTGAAGCTTAACTTGGAAAAACCCTGCATTATAATATGTAACATAGCACATTTACTGATGATGTCTAAGTTCAACTAGATCACTTAACTTCTTTTCTCTGGAAATCTTCACTTTTGAGTCATGAACTAAACTAAACTTAACATATTGTATCACATATTGTGTCGGTTGCATGCTTTGGAAATTGGTGTGTGAAGATGTTTATTGAGAATTAATAATTTCTTTTTGTGAGCTGACAAAAGGACAAGGATGTTTAGGGTGGGTTAAACCTGCGATGTGAGTGAGGAAAAACGGACAGTTTTGGAGATCTGCATTATTTTAGAGATTTTATGGATTATTCCACTTTTATTTTGCTTTGTTATATTGATAGTATTTTTTTCTGAGAAAGTAGAGAATTGCGTAATTTTAGTTTTAAACATTTTAAACACGACTTTAAGGGGAAAGCTTGTTGAAAATCTTTCATCTTCCTCTTTTTAAGTCCATGTGCTCAGTTCGAGTTTTTGTTTCACTTTCAGTTCCTGTTTTTTCCCACGTCTTGTCTTATTAATGAAAACAAACATCAAGTTTCTCGATCATTGTTGTGGATTCGTAGAAATGATTTGTGGTGTGTCGAATCGAATTGATATTTAAATACAAGAGTGCTCATTGAAAAACTGTCGAGTGAATTGTTATGCTATATTTTAAACGGCCACACCTGTTTGTCACGGCCTAGATCTTTTTTACCTGATACGAGCAGAGGGAAATATGGACTAGATATTGTTCATTAATTGGGTTTTATTTAAAAAAAGAGATTTTTATCGTACTGGTACAGAATAGGATAAAAGTGTGGATAAGTTAAACGATTAAAGTTGAAATTTGTTTCTAAGGAATTTAAATTAAACCTGCGGTCTGAAAAAATCAGTCGTCATGGAAGACCAATACATAACAGGGAACAAAGTTGCATGCGTGAATGAGCATCGAATTAGATGGAGAACATGACCTAGTTAAAGTTAAAGTGATATTTTGTCAGAACTTTACTATTAATAAGTTCTCTACTTTCATTTTAATTAAATGTGCTGAGTTACACCTGGATATTTTTGTTGTTAACCAGGCGTAGAATTCATTGTTTTTGGTGTTCATTAGATTTTAAAAAGGCGATCTTTATTTTAAATATGAGCTGTACAAAATAATGTGACAAATTATATGCACAACAGAGATTTTAATTGTTCATCAGAAGTAGAATTCTTTCTTCGTTTTTTTTATTATGTACGCCTATAATTCCTGTGTTCACTTTTTGTTGTTGAATCTTTTTTAATGAGGTTCGTGAATATTACAAACGTCACCAAAATCTTCTTGAAGTGGATGATCTTTAACGAGATTAAAAAAGTTCAATTAGAACCATGCTGGATAACTGCATGTCAAAAGAGAGACGAGACAAACAATACAGGTGGACAGCAGAGTGTGAACAATTACAAGTAGTTACGAATTCCTGGAAGTGTTCTGTTTCAATAAAAATATACATAGTTTAGAAAGCAAATAGTGGTTATCATATGCCTTCATTATCATTATCATCGACCTCCTTCGTTTCCAACATAACTACAAAATAAATCAAAATTTGAATTTTATGGAACAAATATGAGGGAGAATTTTAAACTTCAAAGTTTTTGAATGTCATAGAAGGTTATTGAATTTTATGGAACAACTGTGAATGAGAATTTTGTACTGTGTCTGTATGTAGAACAACTGTACATGACAATTTTAGACTTCAAATTTGTTGAATATTATGGAACAACTGTAAAAGAAAATTATTAAACTGCAAATTCATCATTTTTAATTGTGTGTTATGTCTTCATCCTTGAAAAATTTGATACAGTAGAACAAAATTCTCGAATCAGAAAATAGAATGGTCATTAAACTCGGCTCCTCAGCCTTGTCTTCATGTTTGAGAGAGAGCTAGGCCTACTAGCCTGAACAAAACAATATTTAAAACTTCTTTGAATAGTTGCAATTCATTCTTGTTGAGAGAGGGCTAGCTATAGGCCTACTAGCCTGAACAGAACACAATCTTTAAAACATCTATGGATAGTTGCGATTCATAATTGTGAATTGTGATAGTGTTATTTTATACAACAATGTCGTCAAGTTTGGAACATGATCAATGAGTAGAAAAATATGGCATTTTATGATTTTTGTTTTCGTTTCTGACAAAATGGATTTAAAAATGTGAAAGGATTTATCTTTGAACTGTTTACAGAGGTTCATCAACTTCTGTCATAATTTTTTATTTTTGAACATTTGTCAAAAGTTGATAAACTTGGCATTTGACTTCAGTGACAATGTGAACTTAAATGTCTTTTTGTGGTAAAAATTCGTCATCAACGAATATAACAACTCTACCAATGTCTAGTCATGGGAGAAAAACAAAGGCGCTGCGAAGACGAACGCAGAGTGAAAGATCTCCACATAGATACAGTACTTATGAATTATCGCAAACTCACGATAGTCTGTATCACTGCCCTTGTAATGTTTTACAGCCAGAAATAAACTATCCCACAGTTCCATTCACCAATGACCGCGTGAACAATGTTTGCGGACATATTGACACATGTAACTGTGCCCCGGTCGCCTCGACGGTTCCCATGACGTTACATTTATCGATGAAAAATGAAATCGATGGGGATATTTATCGTTTAACGGTGATTAAGGATAGGTGTAAAGATGATCAGGTAAGGCTAACACATTTCATTGTATCGTACATTGTTGGGGGTGGGCGGGGCTTGGTGGGGGGGAGGGGCTTAGGGTTGCCTGTCCAGGTAAGGCTAACACATTTCATTGTATCGTACATTGTTGGGGGTGGGCGGGGCTTGGTGGGGGGGAGGGGCTTAGGGTTGCCTGTCCAGGTAAGGCTAACACATTTCATTGTATCGTACATTGTTGGGGGTGGGCGGGGCTTGGTGGGGGGGAGGGGCTTAGGGTTGCCTGTCCAGGTAAGGCTAACACATTTCATTGTATCGTACATTGTTGGGGGTGGGCGGGGCTTGGTGGGGGGAGGGGCTTAGGGTTGCCTGTCCAGTCAAGGCTAACACATTTCATTGTATCGTACATTGTTATATGGGGGGGGGGGGTGTAGTCGTTTAATGCGTGTGTGTGAAATAAAATCTTAAAGATAAATTATGGGAGATTAGATAAAGAGCTGGCAGTTCTCACTATAATAGTTAAAAACTAGATAATGTAAAGGTAATATTCTGAAAATTTCAGTCAAATTGATCTGAGATATTAGCTTTGGAAATTTCGGTCTAGCCTCGATCATCATTAGGCCTACTAAAATCAGTACGATAAAAAGCATAGTCTTGATTATCCATTTATTTGATTTTATTATCAATGAGCGTTAAGCAGCATATAGGATTCTAATCCAGTCGATATCGAAGGCTAGCCTTGACATCGAGGGTTGATTATAGTCTTGATAAGTTAATTGATGTCTAATTAATAATTTAGAGGAGAATGCAGGCCTAAAGAAAGATCTGCATATAGGAGATTTACCTCTTACATAATGTATGTTTAAGGTCTGTCATTAAGTCAAGTGATGCAGTTCCAATTCCCAGTTTGATGTTGCCAAGGAGTAGGGTTGCATGTCCAACCACATGAGTTTTCTCCGGGTCCTCTGTTTTTTTCCAACTGCAAAAGACCCATGTGCACATGTCCAACCATGTGAGTTTTCTCCGGGTCCTCTGGGTTTTTCCCCACTGCAAAAGACCCATGTGCACAATCAAACTATTGAAATAAAATTAAACCCTGTTAGTCCCAAACTGACGCTGTCCAGGAGATCCCTATCCCGTGTTCGGTGGTGTACGTGTATTTGTTCAGATTTGTTTGGAATATGAAATTAGAGTAGACCATATCACTGCTACCTGTACAAAATTTCCCTCATATCAGACTGCACAGCATAAATGTCCATCATTATTGGTGTGATTTGTCCATAGGTTGGTTGTGTGTCGAGGGGGCAGATGGCCGAAAGGTTAGCGCATGTGCGCACTGTATCATAAGGTCTGTAAAAATTGAGTCAACTAGTGTGGTTTCGATAGTGTCACCTGTCCATCCTCTTGGTTTTCTCCGGGTATTCCGGTTTCCTTCTACTTTTAAGGACCCCTACACACATGTCAATTATTGAAATAAAATTGAAACATATATGTTAGTCCTGAAATGACCTAGTTTGTGTCGACTGAAAGTTAAACCCCATTTCACTCTCTCTCTTTGTTGTGTGTTGTGTCCGTGGGTTGGTCTTCTTAATTTCTGTTTATTTATCAGTTAGTCCTAAAATGACCTAGTTCGTGTGTGTGTCTCTTTTTGTTGTGTATCATGTCTGTAAATTTGTCTGTTAGTCCCGAAATGACCTAGTTTGTGTGTCTCTCTCTCTTTGTTGTGTGTCATGTCTGTTTATTTATATGTTAGTCCCGAAATGACCTACTATATGTGTCTCTCTGTGTGTTGTGTGTCATGTCTGTAGATTTACATGTTAGTCCCGAAATTACCTAGTTTGTGTGTGTCTCTCTCTTTGTTTTGTTTCATGTCTGTTTATTTATATGTTAGTCCCGAAATGACCTAGTTTGTGTGTATCTCTCTCTTTATTGTGTGTAATGTTTGTCGATTTGTCTTGTTTATTTATCTGTGTTGCAGTTATTCTGCACTTGCTATTTACAGGAAAAGACTGATACATCAATGTATTTAGGCCAAGTTGATTTCTCGTTGAATGTTACTTTATTAGTACAATAGAGTGATGAGTCATCCACTTCCTTCCCTTTAAACATATCAATATGATCTAACCCCGGTTTATTTCTCATGGTCATGAAGGTACAGTAGAATCTGCATTAAGCAGTCACCCAAGGGAATGAGCGATGTTTTGTTGAATTTATTAGTAAAATAGTGGCTGCGTTAGAGGAGTGACCGTTGAATAAAGAGATGAAACAATAGAATTTTTACAGGGGGAATTTATTGTGACCGCTTACAAGGAGATGTCGCTGAATAGGAGTGATTGCTCATACAGATTCTACTGTACCCTTGTAATGATAAACATTTGTATAGGAATTTTCCTGTCATTGAATAATATTATTAATTTTATTATTAATTTATACAAACTAACCATACCTTGTCTTTGCAAGGAGGAGAGAGAGAGAGAGAGAAATGGGGTTTGACGTCCACTCGACACAAACTAGGTCATTTCAGGACTAACATATAGTTTTCAATTTTTATTTCCATAAGCCAGAAACAATCAATAAATTTGATTATGATCCACATCAGCAACAATAAGATAACGAACAACTAAAATCTCGGAGAGAGAAAGAAATGGGGTTTAACGTCCACTCAACACAACTAGGTCATTTCGGGACTAACATATGGTTTTCAATTTTTATTTCAATAATTCGCTTGCGCGTAGGGGTCTTTAGCAGTGAGAGGAAACCGGGAGTGCCCGGAGGAAACCCACGAGGTTGAGAAGGCACAGTCGCAAGCCAGAGGTGGCCGGCCAGCTAGAGGTTGAAGCGCAGCGCTCTAGACCACTAGGCCATCCCAACCCCCCCTAAAATGTTGGAAGATAAAATAAGATATATACTGATTAGTTTAATCTAAATGACTTGGTTATCAAGACACTAATCATGACTTGGTTATCAAGACACTAATCTCCAATAGTTACAAATGTTTCTTAGTTACAAAAAAAAAGATTATGTTGCCACTAGTGACTTAAACTAAACAGTGAATTAAAATGATAGATAATGTTGAATGTATAAAGGCAATAGATAAGGGTAAGGAAGGGATAAGTTAAACATACATTATGCAAGAGCTAAATCTGTCTGTTCCAGGCCTGAAATATTATCTAAATTTTTAATTAGTCATTAAGTAACTTATCCAGACCATAATAAACTTATGAAGTAAACGCTAGCCTTCGATATTGATTGGATTACAATCCTATATGCTGCTTAAAGCTCATTTATAATAAAATCAAAAAATGGATAATCAAGACTATGCTTTTTATCGTACTGACTTTAGTACTGATGATCGAGGCTAGGCGGAAATATTTAATCACTTAAATCTTGATTGTGTTCAGTGAAATACACCGAAAGTCTCAATCAAATGACAATCTCTAGCGTCTGGTTATTCCACTCTACACCGATAGTGTTTATTGCATATGCTCTCCACATAAGAATATCATGGTGTCACCATTTGATATGAATTGTGGAATATGTCTAGCGGAGTCTAGCCTTTTAACATACAAATGGCGCTGAAACACGTTATGATACACAATTTGTGTACCAATGGTAAAATGTTTATTTTATCTTAAATGTCTCATATCAGAAGCCCATCTTTTCCAAGTAAGATCACATCAATGTTTAGTTAAATTGACAAATAATTCGTGTTTTCATTGTCGATGTCTTTAATTAGATGATATTGAGTTAGAGACTTGGTTACTTTAAATGAAATGTGGTTTAACATCCTACTGTTCTGCTCTGAAATGGGCTAATGAAGACAGGTGTATGCCATACAGTCCACTATGAGAGAAATTTTGCCCAGGCAGCAGCGCTACGGCCTAATCTTATATTGAATTTAAACTGCCAAGGGATCTTTTATGTGCACGTCAAGGTGTACACGGGACCTGAGTTCTCTGTCCCATCCAAACAACTAGACAGCTGTTCTTGTCAGGCCCTCTATCCTGCATCACTGACAAGGGGAAATCACGTCGTTCACCAATATATAATTTTGACTAAATGCTTCAAATTCTCCGAAATAAATTTTGTTGAACCATTCTTTGAGAGCCACTATTTAAAGTATCCTTCAAATTTTATTTGCAAACAACGTCTACTAGTTTTCTCATTACATACAAATCTCCCATATCAAGTCACAGTAACCAAGTCAATCTTAAGATATGTGTTTGTCTGTCTGTTTGGTGTTTAACGTCTGCTTCCACATAAGTGATATTGCAGAGTAGAGATATGTGTATACAACTACCAATTATATATACTATAGGTAATAGGTTGGTTCGTGTCCCCTCCCCCCCCCACCCTTGGCATAACTAAAACCCTTATATTGATAATCATTCTATTTGTATTACATTACCGGCTCATCATTAAATTTATATTCATGTCACCCTAATCTGGAAGCAGTTTTACATTAGCATTAAGCTGCTTGTTACTGTATCCAATCTATTCATATTATTCCCCGCTATGACTGTATATAAGAATACTGAATAAAAACATTTTAAATCAAATGCTTAGTTTCTATGTGCAGACCATGTTTTCATTAGTAGCCTGGTCCGAGTAGAATAGTTTGTACCATTAATAGACTAGTCCGAGCAGAATAGTTAGAACATTAATTGAACCACTTGTACTATTAATAGCCTAGTCCGAGCAGAATAGTTAGAACGTTAATTGAACCACTTGTACTATTAATAGACTAGTCCAAGCAGAATAGTTAGAACGTTAATTGAACCACTTGTACTATTAATAGACTAGTCCAAGCAGAATAGTTAAGACATTAAACCATATGTATCATTTCTATTTTCAGATACCCCCCCCTACATTAATAGCATAGTCCGGGTGAATAGTTAGAACATTAATTGAACCACTTGTACTATTAATAGACTAGTCCGAGCAGAATAGTTAGAACGTTAAACCATATGTATCATTTCTATTTTCAGATACCCCCCCCCTTCATTAATAGACTAGTCCGAGGAATAGATAGGACATTAAACCATATGTATCATTTCTATTTTCAGATACCCCCCCCCCCTTCATTAATAGCCAGGTCTGAGCAGAATAGATAGGACATTAAACCACATGTATCATTCTATTTTCAGATGGGGGGTTGGGATGGCCTATTGGTCTAGAGTGTCGCGCTTCGACCTCTAGCTGGCTGGACACCTCTGGCTTGCGGCTGTGTTTTGATCCCTGGTGTGAGCGTATGTGGCATGGAGATAGCGGCGCCTTCTCAACCTCGTGGGTTTCCTCCAGGCACTCCGGTTTCCTCCCACTGCTAAAGACCACTACGCGCAAATTATTGAAATAAAATTAAAAAGCATATGTTAGTCCCGAATTGACCTAGTTGTGTTGATTGAGTGGACGTTAAACCCCATTTCTCTCTCTCTCTCTCTATTTTCAGATTTCAACCCCCCTTCATTAATAGCCAAGTTCTAGCAGAATAGTTAGGACGTTAATTAAACCACATGTATATCATTTCTACTTTCAGATATCGTTGTTTTTAAATATTCCACTAGTTGAACAAGAAGGGGAAGAAATTAAATATATTATTCTCTCGGACACCCAACATCAAGTGGAGATAACCAGAGATGGACGAAGAAGAAAAGTCATTTTTGAGTTGAAAGATTTGAAGCTAGCCGTGGAGTTTACGAGGAAATTGTCTCAATTGTTAAATAAACTTGTAAAAGACCAAAAAATCACCAGTTTTAACCTTTGTTCAAATTCAGTCAAATGTCAAGATGTTAACGGTGAGGACACTTTATTAGTTTTGTTTTGCAAATCGCAGGGATGCCATTTTGAATATCGAGGATCGGAAGCCATTTCAAATATCAGCAGCCCTTACTACTTAACGGAGGCAAGCAATCTGATTACAATACAGATCTATATTTCATTTAATTTTTTATATACGGTCGATAGCCTCCATTACATGAAGATCTGACCAGTTGGACTGGAAGGTTGTGTC
Source organism: Patella pellucida (assembly GCA_917208275.1). Taxonomy (NCBI): domain Eukaryota; kingdom Metazoa; phylum Mollusca; class Gastropoda; family Patellidae; genus Patella; species Patella pellucida. Next base: position 5,352,671 of record OU795039.1, on the reverse strand, counting down.
AGGGGTTGTATGAGCTGCTTTTGACCCTTTGACGTCAGATATTGATTAATCAATCAGTGTTGACGTTTCTAGTGGTTTACCCACAGTTCCGTGCATGACACACCAAGAAATCGCTGTGACAGAATTTTTATTTTTAGCTAATCCCTCACTTCAACCATTCAGAACACATCAATGATGACAACTCTTCTAGAACCTAGTGTAATAAACACAAGTAAAACCAAAAATTTAACTAAAAAAAAGTAGACGAAATAGAATTTGTGTTTTAATCAGATTGGCTTCTGATTCAGACAAAATGAAAATTTGAATATGGCACACGAATCGCGTGCCAGAATGCCTTCAGAATTGTAATGGGGGGGGGTAAGTGTAAATGTTTATGACAAGGAGTAGGGTCGCCTGTCCAACCTCGTGGCTTTTCTCCGGGTTCTCCGGTTTCCTCCCACTGCTAAAGACCCCTACCCGCAAGCGAATTATTGAAATAAAATTAAACCACTTTCAAATCACTGTTCTGCTCTGACTGCGCTGATCAAGATGGGCATATGCTATGCAGTCTGCTATGAGGCCAACTCTTATATCAAATTCCAACTGCAAGCTAATGTGTACACGGGACCTCGGTTTTAGTTTAAACAGTATTTATTTTTCCATATTATGAGATTAACAATACATAATAAATTATATGGATTCGGAAACAAGCTATGAAACTTAATCCGTCTCCGTCGGTTTTTCATCCCATACAATCGAATATATAAATGCCTAACTGATGTGGGTTTTTTTATCCCAGGTTCTTTGAGAGATATAAAGATGATGGATGCACCTCGTCCCTGTACCTTGAATAGAATGGCTGGCACCGGAGAGTCGGGCGTTTCATTAGCGCCAGACAGACCGTTCAACTTAAAACCGTTAACGTACGAACAGGTTCAAGAAATCAGCAAGGAATTAATGGCAGCTGTTAGTTTAGGTTGTACGGATAAAGCAAGCCAGCTAGCGGCAAGATTAGCAGCGGAGAAAATTAAAATAGATATTAAGGTGGATGAGGCTTCGGTAACCAAGGCAGTGGAGTCCTTTTCGTAAGTATATTTTGTTGAGAGGGAAAGAGACAGAGAGAGACTAGGGGCTGGTTTCTCAAAGCTACATTTTCTTTATACGATCTGTTAACTTTAACGGAGAGAAAGATTGTTGCTGGAAATAAAGGCCCTGATCATTCTGTGGTGCAAAATTTTCCTACAAATTTATGCTAATATTTCTAAAGGAGAAAATAAAGTATTCTATAGTGTTTTCTGTAGTAAATTTACCAAGATATGTCCGTTACCAAGATGTGTCCGTTAGAGTTTAACGGATCGTTAAAATAACTTAGTTTTGAGCAGCCGACCCCTGGTCATTTCAAAACTAATATAACACATGGTTCAATGGGACATAGGGTTGTTTAACAGTAAGAGGAAAACAAATGTTGTACGAGTGAATTGTAATCTATTACCAGTATTGGATTTTTAGTTAGCAGTTAAAACTGTAGCCGTAGGGGTAAGGCAGAACGCAGGGATATCTTACTCAGCCCAAACGCATAACTAAATATCAAAACTATAGACTGTACAGCGCAGTGGACGCTTACGGCTGGCCTCCATTCACTTGATTTGATAATTGTTTAGTTCTTGCAATGTCTATTTTCTGTCTTGTCTGCAGGTTTATCTTGTAGATTTTTTTTGTTTTGTTTGTTTTGCGTGTAGTGCAGTCCTCCTGCATTCACTATTTAGTACATGTTGTTTATTGCCAATTTAAACGATGTATTCCAATATCTCATTAGCTCAAGAGAGAGAAATGGGGTTTCATGTCCATCCAACACAACTAGGTCATTTCGGTCGGAATTAACATATACCGGAGTGCCCGGAGGAAACCCACGAGGTTGAGAAGGTGCCCCTATGCCACATACGCTCACACCAGGGCTCAAAACCACAGCCGCAAGTCAGAAGTGGCTGGCAAGCTAGAGGTCGAAGTGCGGCACTCTAGACAACTAGGCCATCCCAACCCCCCTCTTTAGAAACTCAATAAAATACGGTCAGCTATTCAGGGCTCACGCATATCAACAAACAATCACAAAAGAAAACCCCCGTAATGCAGTCGTACAATGACATTATTAGTGTACCAAAGAAACATTTATTTTACATTATTATAGAATTTATATATGGTACCCGATTAATCAGCAGAGGTGTGACTTTTGGCTGGCTGATTAGCCGATTCAAGAATTTTGTAATTGTGACAACACTGATTTATTTGACTATTTCAGTTTAAAGATACATGTTGAAGATCGAGAGACAAGTGCTGCCATAAGTCTGACAGTCTTCCAGTCGGATACTGTCGGAGAATTAAAAATGAAGGTAATAATCGTTGATGATCAAAAAATTTATTTTTAAATGATAATTAAAATGATAATGTACATTTGTGGAGCACTAAATTAATCCATACGCAATGCGAAAATGGTTATATACACAGTAAGTGGAAAGTCCTCAAAAATAAATGAAATGTTGTTGAACATCCTGGGCTAATGAAGACGGGCATACACCCTACAATGTGCTATGAGGAAAATTGACCCTGGGCGGCCTCACAGCAGCCTATTCGTATATCGAAATCCATCTGCATAGTTTCTTTCATGTGCATGGCAATGTATACACAGGACTTCAATTTTACCTCCCATCCGGATGACTATACATTGTACCTTGCACCTCTCATGACCAAAACCATCCAGGAAAATCTAGACAAACTTTCTCAGTAAACACAGGGATTGACAAGCCAACGTCTTACCCACTTATCCACTGTTTTTATTTATTATTCACAGTGAAATCCCTCTATTAAGACTACCTGTGGGACTGTCTAGATGTGGTCCTAATAGTGTGAGTTGGTCTCATTACTTAGTGAGCATGCTTGAGGCGATTTCACAGAAAAACAGACAGTGTTAGGTATATTATTGCGCCCCTGTACGTCTGGACTTCCGTCCACGATTTTGACGAAACTTGAAATATAGGTTTATCCCCAAAAGATCTCGGCTGCTTTCGATATTGGCATGTATCAGATCGTAACTTCATGGATTATGCCCACTGATTGTACAAAAAATCACGTTTTTAGCCTGTGGAGCCTATAGAGACCACAATTTTGAACCGATTTTGATGAAACTTAAAATGCATGTTTATAACCTAAAGAACTTGGTTCTTTTCGATATTTGTGCATATCATATTGTAACTTAATGAATTATGGCCTTTGATTGTAGGAAAAAATCACTTTCTGTTTTGCTTGTTCTCTATCCATCTCTTGAAAATGTGGGTGTATCCTGCCTGGTAGCTGCCAGCCTTTTTTTATTTATTAATAATAGTCATTTTTTTCGTTAGTTAATGGTCAAGTATAACTTCCCTATAGAGGTTCAAAGGGTAAGGGTTAGGGTAAGGACTATTTTTACGACTTTTCAGTTAATAACCTCTCCAATGGAGGGCTTTGAAAACATTGTCGTAACAATAGCCTGCATTCGGCAAACCTCGACAGATTCCGGTACTCTCCGTAACCTTCATCTAGACTCGGATGTATGATAGTCATTGATATGTACCTACGACCATACATTTGCGATGCGGCTTACCGACTACCGATTTACTCTAACAGGAAAACGTTCCGCTTTTACAAAAAAGTCCCAAAATCTGGTTAAGCTGCCCACACCCGTTGGTGGAGTCGTCCACACGACTTAGTATAATTTCTGGACACATAATGTATTTGTAAATAGTATAGTTTTTCTGCGTGGTCACCCTTTCTCTCGGTAAATAAACAACAAAGTAAAAAAATTCTTGATATTGTAATACGTTTTTGGAGTCGTCCACACGATGTATTTTTAATTAGTATATTTTTTTTCTGCGTGGTCACCCTTTCGCCCTGCAAATAAACAACAAAGTAAATCGTTTTATTCCATAAATAACAAATTCATTAACAAATTCATAAACAAATTTAGTTGTGGACGACATCACTAATAGTTGTTGACGACATCACAAATGCCTTGTGGACGACTCCACCAACGGTTGTGGACGACTTCGCTTGTGGACGACTTGACTGGCACCCATCTCCTGGGGGCAACCATGTTTATCCGGGTCCTTTAAAATAGTTCCAAAATGGCGGACTACATTATACAGCCGAGTCTAGATATAGGGCACCGGAATCTGTCGAGGTTTGCCGAATGAATAGACTGTGGACTATTTTTACGACTCGTCATAACAATAACCACTGCCGAATTATATAGTCAAATTTTTTCTTTCGTTAGTAAATGGTCAAGTACAACTTCCCTGTTATTTGTTATTAATAGTCATTTTTTTCGTTAGTAAATGGTCAAGTACAACTTCCCTGTTATTTGTTATTAATAGTCATTTCTTTCGTTAGTAAATGGTCAAGTACAACTTCCCTGTTATTTGTTATTAATAGTCATTTTTTTCGTTAGTTAATGGTCAAGTACAACTTCCCTATCGAGGTTCAGAGATGGATAATAGGAAAGAAATTACCGGAGGACCACGAGACATTGTATCAACATAAAATCCGCGGACCCGGCTACACGGTGTACGTTTATCTACTGAAGGCTAAATCGGTTAACTTAACTCACCAAGAATACGAACAGTATCGATCAGCAATAGGTGAATATTTAGACATTTATGATTCGTCTAATCTACATATAATTAGGGGGGTGGGGGATGGCCTAGTGGTCTAGAGTGCTGCGCTTTGATCTCTAGCTGGCCGGTCACCTCTGGCTTGTGGCTGTGGTTTCCAGCCCTGGTGTGAGGGTATGTGGCATGGAGATAGTGGCGCCTTCTCAACGTCGTGGGTTTCCTCCGGGCACTCTGGTTTCCTCCCACTGCTAAAGACTCCTACTTAGACCCCTACGCGCAAGCGAATTATTGAAATAAAATTAAACCATATGTTAGTCCCGAAATGACCCAGTCATGTTGAGTGGACATTAAACCCAATTTCTCTCTCTCTCTCTCTCTCTCTCTCTCTTTCTCTCTCCGTATAATTAGAGTGTTTTTTTTTCAGGATATTTTCCCATTTCTTGGTTTCGATTCCTCAGAGTAGCGTCGCCCGTCCAACCTTGTGGGTATTTCCCGGATACACAAGTTTCCTCCCACTGCTAATACCCCTATGTGCAAGCGAATTATTAAAAAAAAATTGAACCATACTTTGGTCCCGAAATGACCTTATTTATCTCAAGTGGATGTTAAACCCCATCTCTCTCCCTCTCTCTTTCTCTCTCTTTTTCCATTCTTTTATTTACTCTTATTCACTAGGCACTAAGCGATCCATCTACTTCATGCTTCGAGAATCACTGCCCTAAATGCCGTCCATGCGAATTATTGAAATAAAATTAAACCATATGTTAGTCTAGAAATGACTTAGTTGTGTTGAGTGGACGTTTAACCCCATTTCTCACTTTCATATGATTTAGACACCTCAAAAGTCCCAGCTAATGCACCTTCAATAAAAGGCTTGATCTCAGGCCCGTAGACAGCTTGCTGGCAGAGGGGGGGCAGCCCGGCTGATAAGGGGGAGTCGGGGGTCACTCCCCCCGGCCATATTGTCGACAACTTTTTGTCAGGGGGGGCAAGATTTTTTCCAGAGGGGGAAATTACTTCCAGGCCCCCCCTTGACTACTGGCCTGCTTGATTTCGCCTTAACTACATACATCTTATCAAGCCCTTCGTGTAACACTCTGCATATTTCGGCACTACGTTTGATTGCATGTATGCCCAGCCTATGACCAATCAGATTCCATGGTCATTGCGAATACCAAGTCTCACGCTTTAAAGGTAAAATGTATACCTGTGATAATCGATTTACAAACTTCAAAGTTCGTCCAGTGTTAAGATTTCCGTGGAGGTCGCGATGTCACAACCTCTGATTGGATGCTTCTGTTGACGTGTCTGCAAATCATGTAGCTATAATGTCGGGAATGGCACAGTATTGAAGCAGCGGTTAGATGTTGTACAACTCGCGGCCGTTGCTTCAGGAACATGCAGTTAATGGTAACCATGACTATCCTTAGACCTCACTCAGAATTCCTATAAAAATGAATTTTTCTGCGTGTAATTAATGTCCCCATGTTATTTTTTATTAGTAGGGGGAAGTTTTAGACCTGATGAAGGCAGAAATATATCATCGGAATTTGCAACAGGAGGTTAGTATAATCAGAGATGACAGACACATTGATAAGGATTGTTTTACGCCAGGGAGTTCGAGTGGGTAAGAAGCTGGCTCGCTAGACTGGAGGTCGGGTGTTCAATCCCTGTATTGGCAGAAAAAGTTAATCAGGATTTTCCAGCTTGGTTCAGAACAGAGGGCCAGACAAGGACAGCTATTTAGTCATTCGGATGAGATGAAAAATCAAAGTCCCTTGATCACCTTTACATGCATATAAAAGATCCCTTGACTGTTGGAATTCAATATAAGAGTTGGTTGTAGTGCCGCTTTCCAGGCAAAATTTCCCTCATTGCACACGGTACGGCGAATGACTGTCTTCATTAGCCCAGTTCGGACCAGAACAGTAGGACTTTAATCCCCATTTCATTTCATTTGGTTTACACCATTTTGTTATTCATCCGTTTTTCTCCCACTGCAAAAGACGCCTGCAAGTCGCAAGCAAATTAATGAAATGAAATTGAACCATATGTTAGTCCCGAAATGACGTAGTTTGTGTCAGTGGATGTTAAAGCCCATTACTCTCTCTCTTTATTATAAGTACTTGTATAACACTACTCTCTCTCTTTCTCTCTTTCTTTCTCTCTCTCTTTGTACAAATGCTCATTTTGGTATGGCTTCTCATTTCCGAAATGGCGGCTATGACCTCTGCATGCTCTGTTTCTGGTTAATGGGCCTGCTTGATTTATCAGGCGATAGGCGAGCCGGTTTGTAAACGGGGTACACTGGTATCAGAGCTAATCAAGTGACCTGGCTGGTAAAAAATTTGGCTTGGGATAATATTATTATATTAAATTGATTACATGACATGTTTTAATAAAAATAACAGTATTCATGAAAGTATGGCTATAAGTAATAGACCGCAAAATAAACAGAAATTTATTAGTAGTAGTATTACCCCAAAAATAACATGAATTGTATCTCAATGACATGTTCACCATCTTGCTCCGGTTATCGCCGCTGTCGACAAACCGACGCATACTTTTGTAGACTTCTGGATAAATCAAGTGACCTCGCTAGTATTATTGCCAAACTATGGATAAATCAAGTAGCCCATTACGCTAGTATAATATTGACCAGTAACAGAGCATAAGGAAATGACCAGTGGATCTTAAAGCCCATTACTCTCTCTCTCTCTCTCTTTATTATAAGTACATGAATGACTACAGTATTTAACTCTCTTTCTCTCTCTCCTAGTTAAAATGCTCATTTTGATATGGCTTCTCATTTCCAAGATGGCGGCTATGACCTCATGACCTTATGCTCTGTTACTGGTCAATATCATACTAGCGTACTTGTTTCATTACAGATTATGTCGCAATGAAAAATGCAACTCTTCGAAATCCTGGACGTCAGCAATCTAACCAACCGGAGTCACACATATATGTAAATAATGCTGCCATAGGCGGAGCTATAGGTGGTGCCGTAGGCGGAGCTGTTGGTGGGGCTGTTGGTGGCGTAGCGCCGAGAGTGCCTGTAGGCGGTGCCATAGGCGGAGCTGTTGGTGGAGCTGTTGGTGGTGTAGCGCCGAGAGTGCCTGTAGGCGGTGCCATAGGCGGGGCTGTTGGTGGTGTAGGTGGCGCTGTTGGTGGTGTAGGTGGTGCTGTTGGTGGCGTAGCGCTGAGAGCACCTGTAGGACCAACTTTAAGCCTGCCAGATGATAACATATATGAATCCATGCATCCTCCTGCACCAGTTGAAACAAAGATAATTAATGTGAGTTCATTATTTTTTGTTCGGTACATCTCCTGTTTCACTCGGTACCCAGTTTCACTTGGTGCCCTTGGCCAGGAAACAATAATATGTGTCTGATAATCTGAACTTTGTGTCGGACATATCAAAATCAGCAACAGACAAAATAACAGACGCCAGACGAATTGTACCCAGTTTCACTTGGCACCCCGTTTAACAAGGTACACATTTTGACTTGGTACAAATTTTGACTTGTTACGCAATTTGACTTGGTACCCAGTTTGACTTGTTACCCAATTTGACTATGTTCACAGATTGACTCAGTACCTTGTTTGACACGGTAATGACTTGGTACACAGTTTGGCCATTTAAACTATTTGACTCAGTATTACGTTGACACACTATCACACGCGTTTTTACTATTTTACATTGGGAAATGAAACCCAAAGTAGACTAAAACCAACCAAGATATAAATAGAACACATTTGTCTGAAAGCGGACGTTAAACCTCAAGTAAAAAAGACAGAAAGTAGGTTAGATAGAGATGTCACCTGTCCAACCTCACGTTTTTTTTGCGGGTCCTATGCGCAAGCAAATTATTGAATAATATTGAACCATATGTTAGTCTTGTAATGATTTACTATGTGTCGAGTGGATGTTAAAGGGACAATAACACTCTTGCTGGCTTGACAGGTCCAGAATTTTTTTTTTAGCCTTATTCTAACTACAAGATGTTTAAGTGTCCTACCTGTTGTGTAAATTATCCATTACAACCTATCTTACCTGTCCAGAGGGTTCGAAAATATGTTTAAATCCAAGTTGAATTTGAAAGTGCTTACGTAAGGCTTTTCAAACCATGTTACGGCATGTGGTTAAATTTGTCCAATTTTTAAAATTAGATGGGTTAGGATGAAATTTGTATCATTTATTAATTGGAATATTGTAAAATAGTACAATTTGTTGACCAGAATAAAGATTGGGACAAATTATTCAGTTACAACAAGAGTGATATTGGGGCTTTAAACCCCATGTCTCTCTCCCTGTCTCTCCTCTCACATTATAAGAAATTATTTTTTCTCTCTCTTTTTTGTCAGCCGGAAGGATGGGTGTGTCCAGCATGTACGTATATCAACACACCAACTCGCCCAGGCTGTGAAATCTGTGCCCAGAGTCGACCCGATAACTATAGAGTACCGGAGGGGTACGTTCCAGTACCAGAAGAGCGAGAACGAATTCAGCAAGAAGAAGCCTTAGAGCGAGAGATACGAGAGGTTAGGCCTTATTTACAAGATCTATTACTTTTCTATGTGATCGTATGTTGTCGTCCCCCCTCCCCGTCCATTCATTGGTCCGTCGTCCACAATTTCTTGTGAACACTCTACAGACTATAATTATCATCTGATTGTTTTGAGATTGGTGAGATGAAGAAGCCTATTTCATTTAAACAATCTGTTAATTACTGCTACAGTTATGGCCCTTGTTTCGCGTCTTTTTATATGTACCTCGTGGGTTTTCTCCGGGTCCTCCGGTTTCCTCCCACTGCTAAAGACCCCTACGCGCAAGCGAATTATTGAAATAAAATAAAAAGCAAATGTTAGTCCCGAAATGAACTAGTTTGTGTTGAGTGGATGACAGGATGTTAAACCCAATTTTTCTCTCTCTCTCTCTCTTTTTATATGTGGTTGTATGTTGTTGTCACCCCGCACCATCCATCGTCCGCAATTTCTTGTGCATACTTTACAGACTACTGATTGTTTTGAGATTTCTATATGTTGTTTACAATGTTGATATGAAATGGCCTATTTCATTTCAACAATTTCTGTTAATTACTGCTACAGTTATGGTCCTTGTTTCACGTTGCAGAACCTTGTGAACGCTCAAACATCAAAAGATATCATTATATCTGCATTAAATTTTTATACATTATCTAGATTAGTAATATGAAGAAGTCTAACAACCATTGTCATTTCAAGACGTTATATTTCGTATTAAATTAATATGTGACGACCCATGTCAACTAGTTGTACATGATAAGGCATAGTGTCGCCTGTCCAACCTCGTGGGTTTTCTATGTCCAAGCGGATTGCTAAAACAAAATTGAACCATATGTTGAATAGAGATCATTTGAGACTGGGGATAACGGTGGTTAAGTAGGTCAGACACTGGCTTTGAGATACCTGCGTTGGCAGAGAAATTTCATCAAGATTTTTTGCCATGGTTTTTGCCGTGGTTGATGCAGGACGGAGAGTCTGACAAGGAGACAAGGACAACTGTCAAGTTGTTCAGATTTAATAAAAAAAACGAGGTCCCATGTACACATTGGAGTGCACATAAAAGATCCTATGACAGGTGTAATTCGATATAAGAGTAGGCCGTGGGCCGCTGCCCGGCCAAATTTTCCTCATTGCACAATGTACGCCTGTCTTCATTAGCCCAGTTTAGGAGCAGAACAGTAGGACGCTATGTTGACTTTTGAGATTTATGGATGTGAATGAATTTTAATATTTTTATAAAAGAAATAACATTGTTGTCTTAAACAGAAAATCAAACATAGATAGAGAATAAGAGAGACCTCCACTCAACAAAGTAAGGTCCTTTTAGAGCTAACATATAGTTAAACTTTAATTTCAATAATTAACTTGAGTATGTGGTGGGGTTGGGGTGCTGGTTTCCTTCTTCAGCTCAAGGAAATTATTGAAATAAAATTGAAACATATGTTAGTCCCCAAAATTACCTAGTTTGGTCAGGTGGATGTTAAACCCCATCTCTTGCCAGTTATTTTCTTCACTCCAAGACCAATTGAAAATTAACAAATTTAACATGTACATGTAATTTTATTTTTCATATCTTTTGTTCTTGAGGACTCGTCAATTCTTTCCTGCCTTTGTATTTTCAGGAAAATGAACGGCTCGGAAGAAGAGTTGACGAACCCTCAAGACCAAAATTATCAGAACGCGAACTTGACTTAATACTAAAATTTAACGACGCCATTCAGTCCCACGTGAAGCCAGATGCGGACGAACTGCATGATTCATTCGGCGAGGACTTTTCTTTGATTCCTGTGGAATATACAAATAAACCCAACGGTGATCGGCACAGCTGATATTGGATTATCCACGCAGGAAGGAGAATGGCCGAAGTCCCGACCATGTATTTTGGTATTCAGTGAAATCTAAAGAATGTGATTGTTGTTGCCAAGGCTGGAAATAATAATTTTTGTTGCATTATTCAACTTGTATCTGACATTTTGAACTTTGTGGTGGACCTACATCATCTTTACTAACATTTGTGAATGTCGTTTGTTTGACCGTTTGTTCAGGGTTCACGGCTACACTAGCGCTGTCCCCAGGCTGAAATTTCGTGTATAGGGGTAGCTTGAACCCGGAAGAAACATAGGCCTGGTTGTGTTGGTCTTCTACTTTTGTTTTCAGAGTTATGCTACTTTCGCTTTATTGCTATACTCGTGCTACGCCAGGTCGACCGCTAGTAAGAAATAAAATTACAAGGAAGAAATTTTAGTGAGAAATTTTGTGCCTGACTAAGACTGCATTCGTGCCTGACAACTTACAGGCTTGATTGTGTTGTCATGGAAATAAACTATAATAATACATAGATAGAACTCAATGATTTTTGAAAACTGCACGGGCTCAAGAGAGTGTATCCCTTCGCAAGTATTCCACAAGTGATAGTTCCAGGTTTTTTTATTACTTTTTTACAAAAATTATGGTTGCTAGTGGTGACGTTATTACAGTTTTACGTAATTCTGAAAGTGACTTTATTCTGGGCAAAAATAGTACATGTCCAAGCCATTAAATACAACCATAGGTTATTTAATGGCTGTATTCAATGGCTATATTCAATGATATTTACTTGTATTTGCATACAGTTATAGAATAAATGTACAGTATTTTCTATAAAATCATGTGTAAAATAAAAAAAAAACACCCCGAACAGCTGAATAGACCCAATATATATAGTCCTGCAGCAAGTTATCTCCCTTCGGCATATCGTTGTTTAAGCTGGATAGAGAGAGAGAAATGGGGTCATTTTGGGACTAACATATGGTTTAATTTTATTTCAATAATATGCTTGCGCGTAGGGGTCTTTAGCAGTGGGAGGAAACCGGAGTGCCACATACGCTCACGCCAGGGCTCGAAACCACAGCTGCAAGCCAGAGGTAACCGGCCTACTAGAGGTCGAAGCGCGGCACTCTAGACCACTAGGCCATCCCAAACCCCCATTAAGCTGATTAGAGACACACATTTATTTGATTTCAATGTGCTGTAAAATCATTTCCTATAAGTAAAAGCAACAGATGAATTGATCCAATAGATGTTGAACAAGTTATCCCCCTTTGACATATTTTAGTTCAAGCTGGATCGTCAGACCTGTTGATTTGCTTTCAATAGCCTCTTTTGTAATTTCGGAGATAGGAGCGCTTTCCCACCATTGTGGGTTTTCTCCGGTTTCCTCCCACTGCTTAAGACCACTAAGCGCAAGCGAATTATTGGAATAAAAAATTAAACCATAATGTTAGTCCCGAAATGACCTAGTTGTGTTGAGTGGACGTTAAACCCCATTCCTCTCTTTTGTAATTTCATGTTCTGTACCACAGGGATGCGTAATATCATTTAAATAAATCTTGTAAAAATTATAGTCCCAGACTACCTGTGATACAACCATAGCGACATATGTCAAAATGTACGAGCACATGATCATGATAGGGGGAGATAACTGTGTACAAGTTTACGTAATTGAATCATCATTACTGTGTTACTGAATTGTCAAGACTAATATGTTCAAGACTATGTGATTGAATGATCAGGACTATTGTGTGGGAGACTACATGACTAAATGATCAGGACTGGTGTGTAGGAGACTACATGATCAGGACTGGTATGTTGGAGACTACATGACTAAATGATCGGGACTGATGTGTAGAAGAGTAAGACTATGTGACTGAATGATCAGGACTAGTGTGTAGGAGACTATGTGGTGGGATGATCGGGACTAATGTCTTCCCTCCCCCTCCTACTCCCACCTCCTGTCGTATGTCACCACTGGTTAATAGACACAGGTATATTTATAATGTTTTTACGGTCAGATAGAATAATTAAAGGTGATCATTTTATTTCAAAGAATATAGACATTTTTGATAGTTTTATAAAATATGGATGGTTTTAATAGTTTGTAATGAATGAATGAAATGGGGTTTAACGTCCTGCTTTTAATAGTTTGTACATTGTATCATCACTATTAATTGTAAATATTTTTACAAATATAATATAATATAATATTGTGGCATAATTTTTATCCAGATTTCATATAGTCGTGTACATTTTACTGTAAATTTGTACAGGTGAAAATTTTGTTCAAAAGGTTCTTTAAAAAAAATGATGTAATAAGAGTTAGATAAAGAGCCTGCTCCTCTAGCTATAGTTGTTCAAAAAAAGATCATGAAAGCTGATAATATTGAAAATTTTATTCAAATTACATTATTCTGAAGAGCATTCGAAGATGTGATGTAGCGTTGCTTGATTATTATCGTAGCAACAGTACCGGACAAACGAAACTGAAGTTTCTGCCATCTGATGGTCTAGAGAGTTGATTAAAGGCTTGTCATGTGATGGTCTAGAGAGTTGATTATAGACTTGTCATGTGATGATCTAGAGAGTTGATTATAGACTTGTCATGTGATGGTCTAGAGAGTTGATTATAGGCCTGTCATGTGATGGTCTAGAGAGTTGATTATAGACTTGTCATGTGATGGTCTAGAGAGTTGATTATAGGCTTGTCATGTGTTGGTCTAGAGAGTTGATTAGAGGCTTGTCATGTGATGGCCTAGAGAGTTGATTATAGGCTTGTCATGTGATGGTCTAGAGAGTTGATTATAGACTTGTCATGTGATGGTCTAGAGAGTTGATTAGAGGCTTGTCATGTGTTGGTCTATAGAGTTGATTAGAGGCTTGTCATGTGATGGTCTAGAGAGTTGATTATAGACTTGTCATGTGATGGTCTAGAGAGTTGATTATAGACTTGTCATGTGATGGTCTAGAGAGTTGATTATAGGCTTGTCATGTGATGGTCTAGAGAGTTGATTATAGGCTTGTCATGTGATGATCTAGAGAGTTGATTATAGGCCTGTCATGTGATGGTCTAGAGAGTTGATTATAGGCTTGTCATGTGATGATCTAGAGAGTTGATTATAGGCTTGTCATGAATAATAATTTATGTCTAAATAATAATTTATGTGATTTAAAGCAAGAAAAAAGACCTTAGATAGGCAGATTTTAGCTCTTATATAATGTATGTTTAATGGACCAAGTTGATTATATTAAATGTCCAGGAATTTTTTTGAGAGTATAGGAGTATCAACAGGCATATATAGAGAAAGAGATATTGAATGAGAGTGGAGCAGGTTCTCTAGGTGTATGATTTATCTCTAGGATGTCGATTTAGAGTATAGGGCAGTGATTTGATTTCACCTCCCGTATATTCCGGACATGTCCGACTCTATTTTTCAAACGTCCTAAATTGTCGAAATATAGATCTGGGGCCTGTTTCACGAAATTTTAACTTAAGATAAAATCCAAATTTTAGTGTATACTTAAATCTGATTGGCTAAGCGCTAAAATCAATCTAGTACTATCCAATCGAATTACTAAAATCGGATTTTATCTTAGTTAAAATTTCGTGAAACAGGCCCCAGTATTTTAATCAGATTGATAGTAAGCCCTGCAATAGGCAGATTTAGCTGTTGAAGAATGTATGTTTAAATATATCTATAATATAATGAGAAGTTATGGCATGTTATTTATTAAATCCTGTAAATATTCTACATTATGTTAGCAACCAATACATATATACTCTCAAATTAGGAGATAAACACCAACTGTTTGATTTAAGGGGGGTGTGCTCCAATTCAATGAAGAAAAATATTTGTTTTTAAATTGCGCTGTCAACTATTAAAGCTAATTCTCTGAAATTTTCAGGATTCTATCGTTATCACACAAGTTTTCGAAAAATTTGCATTTCGGAACCTGGACCACGCCCATTTCCTATTATCTAAGATGGCCATCCCATGCTGTTGAGGAAAAGCGTAAAAAAAAAACTGCTTGATAAAATATAGATTGTTATATATGCTACTAAAGCTAAAATACCAAGGAACATAATTATCTATATTTGAATGTCATAAGCTGTAGTAGAAACAAGTAATTAAAATAAATGTCAAATTTATTCAATATTTTCTCATTGAATTGGAGCCACCCCTTTAAGCGGTATCAAATGACAATAACAATCCTCTAAATTCTAAACAGTCGGTGTTTATTTCCTAATTATAAACCAATACATCTATTCTATATATGCTCAAATAATTATTTATTTAGTCGTGTAAATGGTCTACATTATAAACCAATACTGTCATACTATCTGTATATACCGATATGCTCAAATAATTGTTGACAATAAAATATTATTTATTACAAGGTTTCACGGTTCATATTTTCCCAATCTGATTAAAACACAGATCCAATTTCGTTTCGTGTTTTATAGTTCAAAATTTCGTTTTACTTTTTACTACACTCTAGGATCTGGGAGGATTGTTATTTAACTCGCGTTCAGCTTGAAATGAGGGGTCAGCCAATCAAATTGTCTGTCGAATCGGGAGTTTGAACTCTTTTGCACGGAACTGTGGGTAGACATGAACTCCGACAGAAATCAAAACAAAGCAAAAGTATAGCCACTTGCAACAACGATTCTGATTGGTTAATCGAATGACTGACCTTATAGGGTCAAATGTCGTTTGCTACGTCATAGAACGTGACCTCCCACTGTTAGTTGTTAGATCTACATGAGCGAGGCCATCGAAAGTATAAAAAAACGAAACGAAATATAGATCTGTATTTTAATTAGATTGATATTTTCCTATCACCAAGTTGCAGCAGAAGGGTTTTGATGAGCGCTAGCCCTGTTTACATATCTTGACCTTTGACTTAGCTTGAAGTTGGCCTTATAAATTAGATCTAACAGGTGGTTGATTTAGTTTGGGCAGCCATTTTGACAAAACTGCCAAAGTTCGTGGGGAAAAAAGGTCAAGGCCCTTTTGGCGCATGTGCAATAATCTGTACTGAGAGCCGTTCTCAGAGAGGATGGCATTTACACTACGAAAATTTTACCAGGTCTTGCACCTCACTTCAGAGGGCCAAATTAACACGGTACCCAGTACAGCACGCTTATATCTGACAAGGTTCGCACACTCCTTGAAAAATTAAAATGTGATTTCCAGTACTGGAAAATCCTGGAAAAACAAGATTACTCCTTGACAATTAACATTTGCGGTTTCACTCTATAGTTTAAGATTAAAACTGAACGTAGTCATTGAAAGTTTCTTCAAAAGTTCACGAGGCGTGTCAAGCTCCAATAACGTTGATGTCATAATTAATATGACGTCCTGTAAATCCAGGGAGGGACGTGCAACACCCCATGTATAGTCAGTGTTCAAAGGGTTAAGAGTATATGTGTATCAAAACCATGAAGCAAAGCTCGTCATTGCGTTCCTCTCACTTCGCCCCTGATGTCTTTTTGTAGACCAGAACCATAAAGTTTAACTGATATAAATATATAACACGTGGCACAATAATATACACTACAAGTTACCAATTAATAGGATTTATTTCAGCGACGTTTCGACGAGGGTTCTCCCGTCTTTATCAAGCAAAGAATGGCAACCATAGTAGTAATAAAGATATATATACAAAATATGGAAGAAGGAAAAACATTTATATACAATCAGACAATCATTTAGAAATGGAACAACGACAAACATTAAAGGACCTAAGTCCGTAACTCAAAATCCTCCAAAATCGTCGACATCGATAACACGCATTATTGCTGATGTAAACTGACCGGGAAAAGATGAGCTTGTGATATCCGATATTTAAGATAAAATAATTTGTTTAACATTGGTACACGAATCGTGTACCATAATGCGCTTCAGCTCTAGTTGTATTGAGAGACTCGAGGGACGAGGCTAGACACATTGCAATAAGTCAGACGGCGAGTTAGTAGACTGGAATAACTAGACGCTCGACTTTTGCACATGATTGACACTGCTGGCTTATTTCGCCAAACATAACTGATTTGAAATTGGAGTAAACCCGGAACCATTGAATGTAAATCAGTTTATATACATTCATATTACAGTATTATATGCGTTGCGAACCACTTTTATGAATTTCTAGGCCCAAAATGTTAGCGATTTAGCTCCTTTAATGTACAATCAGATACACTCCTTAAGAAACCATCAAATAAATATATCGTCGGTGGGGAGTCAAAAGGTCGTATGTGGGTTTTGCGAAATTGTCCAGGAGAGCCAAAAAACACAACGAGGTTAAGAATCAAAATGTCGAATAAAACCGTCACGTCAAAATGTTGTATGTAAAATGTCGTATTTCTGAAGCTTTTCTCAAATATTTATTTACAAAATGTATGTGTATCCATTTAAACAGTATGTAACGATCCGAACATATCAAGCTCAACATCTAGTGCAGAAATATCGAGTGAAAGCTAGTTATTTGCAATTTTATAAAGCAAAGACGTATGTCCTAAAAATATTTACCTTTACCTGCTTCTATTTCATAGATTTTATACTTTTGGCCCTCAACAATAATTCCAATAATACATCTTCAACCATTAACTGATACTGGCCATATTTCGTTTGATTGCAATGCTTTGATTAGACACAAAGTTGTTTTTTGTCAAGAAAATACGACATTTTCACTTCATAAAAACTTTTTAAAAATTAACACCCGATATACGACTTTTTGAAACAGTATCTATGGAGACTATTAAACCTCTTTTTATTGGCTTAGAAATACGACTACCAGATTAAAAGATGCGCACGGAAAATCTCATTCCGAAAAAGCAAAAAAGTGAATATCGCAAAATATGCCACATACGACCTTTTGACTCCCCACCGACGATATGATGAAACTGAAATGTGTGTCAAGAGCCAGTTAATTTTATGTTACTGTCTCCACAATCTGATTAAAACACAGATTTTGACTTTGTTTGGTTTTTTATAGTTCAAAATTTCGTTTTACTGGCCTTTGCTACACTAGGATCTGGAAAAGTTGTTTTCATTGATGTGTTCTGAATAATGTGAGGCATTAGCCAATGAAACGGTCTGTTACGGCAAGCTTTAGGCGGGTTTTGCATGGAACTGTGGGTAATCCACCAGTTACATCAATGCTATATTACCAGAGTTCTGATTGATGTGAGGGATTAGCCAATGAAACGGTCTGTTACGGCAAGCTTTAGGCGGGTTTGGCATGGAACTGTGGGTAATCCACCAGTTACATCAATGCTATATTACCAGAGTTCTGATTGATGTGAGGGATTAGCCAATGAAACGGTCTGTTGTGGCTAGTTCTTGGTAGAAATTTGCAGCAAAGACAAAGTAGTTGATTGGTTAATCATATTTTTTGATTGATGTCATAGGGTCAAATGCCACTCATACAACTGATTAGATCTTCATGTAGTTGAGGCCATCGAAAGTATAAAAAAAATGAAATGAAATATTAATCTGTATTTTAATTAGATTGCCGTCATAGTGCCGTGAATGTAAAATGATCCTTGATAGTTTAAGTCTGAAGAGCTGGTGCTGCCCACACAAAATTCACCTTATAGCACGTCTTCATTGGTCTGAATGTTCAAGAACAATAGATCGTTAGACCCCATTTGTTTTATTTTACAGAGAAATGAAGCCGAAAGATTACAAAGATTTTCAGAAATACTTTTAACAGACGACATTGATCTGATATCGAACTCTGAGGTGTTTGATTGTCCGATCTGTTTCGAACGTATCGCCCTTGGGGAGGGTGTTGTACTTAGAGATTGTCTACACATGTTTTGTAGGTGAGTAGCCAATGTTTTATCCAATCCAAATAAATTGTGTAATGTCTTCCATCTGCAAGGGGGATCACGGTGGCTAAGTGGATAAGGCGCTGGTTCGCTAGCCTGGAGGTTGAGTGTTCGATCCCTGCATTGGCCGAGAAAGTTTATCTCGATTTTCCGGCGTGATTTCCCCTTGTCAGTGATGCAGAAGGAGGGCCTGACAAGGACAGCTGCCTAGTCGTTAGGATGGGACGAAAAACCGAGGTCCCGTGTACAAATTGGAGTGCACGTAAAAGATCTCCCTTGGCAGTTGGAATTCGATATAAGAGTAGGCCGTAGCGCCGCTGCCCGGGCAAAATTTCCCTCATTGCACACTGTGGCGTATGCCCGTCTTCAATTAGCCCAGGTTAGGTGCTTAAGCGTAGGACGTAAAACCCCATTTCATTCATTCATTCCATCTGCAAGGTGGTCCATATCCAGGGTTGCATCTGTGAGCTGTCTAGTCATTTATTAGAGAGCCAAGGTTGATAAGGGATGAAGGCACAGAGTAGCCTACTATTAGGAAACCATGGTGGATCAGTGATCATGGCACTGACTCACTACTAGGCTGTGTCTTACTTCTATATCGAATTCCAACTGCCAAGGGATCCTTTACGTGCATGTCAATGTGTACACAAGACCTCGTTTTTTGGCTCAATCTGAACGACTAGACAGCTGTCCTGTCAGGCCCTCCGTCCAGCACCATTGACAAGGGCAAACCACATTTGAAATTTCTGATAAACTTTCTCGGCCAATGCGGGGATGGAGCACACAACCCTTAGGCTAGAGTGCCAGCGTCTTACCCACTTGGCCACCGTGGCTCCCTCACTACACAGCAGGTCACAGGTTCTATCTTGGTGTTGGATGTGAAATTACCAAGAATTCACCACCCAATAATATCCCTTTGAGGTTTTAATGTTATTTCTTGTCTATGATGACTAAAAAGAACCTCATTCATGGTACTGCGATTATGAAAAGTATTTAGTGGTCTGCGTCAAGGGAAGATAATCGAATGCCTTTAATGTGTCAAGGGAAGATAATCAAATGCCTTTAATGTGGCAAGGGGGCTGGGGGGTGATCAAATGTATCAAGGAAAGATAATTAAATGATTTTAATGTGTAAAGGTTGATAATTTAATAAGTTATGTGTCAAGGGGAGATAATTTTATGCATTTGGACTCAGACTAGTAATTATTTGCCCATTGACTTCAATGTTAAATGGCTGTAACATCACTGGCTGTAGCTTTTTTCTCAACATTCTGTTGGTTCCAATATTTTTAGGCACAATGGGGACAACATTTGGCAATCTCCCCATCATAAACTTGTAGGGTTAATATGGTTTAGATTTTTTGCTACAGGGATTTGAAGTTGACTTGGGTGAAAATCTCACTTCCGATACATTTCACTCCTCCGCAGAAAGACATTTTACAGCCCCATCCCTCCGCTGTAATATCACCAGTATTACCCAAAACTGCTATAAAATTGCAAATTTGATCCCTTTTCTCCTATTCTACACCAAAAAGTCAACCCAAAAATGCAGGAAGAGGGGAGAAAAAAATTAAGGGAAAAATTGTCTATTAATAACTCGCACTACATTCGTCCATCATGAAAACTAGGCAAATAATTACTAGTCTTAGTCCATTTAAGTGTCAAGGGGAGATAATTTTAGGCATTTAATGTGTCAGAGAACAGATAATTGAATGCTTTACATTTGTCAAGGGGAGATAATTGAATGCCTTACATGTGTCAAGGGAGATAACTGAAAGCCTTTTACTGTGTCAAGGGAGATGATTGGATTCTTTGATATGTCAAGGGGAGGTAATTGAATTTCTTTGATATGTCATGGGGAGATAATCAAATGCATGTTATTTTCTAGAGAGTGTTTAATGGGAGCTGCCCAGCATGCAGAAGAAGCAGAATTAAAATGTCCATTTCAGGATGAGACGTACACGTGTGAATCTGTGATGCAAGAAAGAGAAATACGAGCAGTAAGTTAATTTTGCCGAGAAAGTTCCTCATGGTTTTTTATTTAACTGGTGTACGTAACAAGGAGAAGGGTCTTCTGTCCGAGCGAATTATCGAAATAAATTCTACCATGTGTTAGTCCCGAAATGACCTAGTCTGGGTTGAGTGGACGTTTAACCCCATTTCTTTCTCTTTCCTCATGGTGTGGTTTCCCATTTGTTAGTTGTACAAGATGGAGAGCGAGGAACAATATCGAGTCGTTCTAAATGTAGGCAAACAAACAGAAGTCCTGAGTAGGCCTACACATTGGCCGAGTCAAGGCACAGCCTCCAGTTGTCCGACAGGATTTAAACCCCATTTCATTTCATACATTCATTACTAAACAATTCATCATATTGATTATTTTCGTACAGTTAGTGGATGATCAGATATTCCAACAGATATTACAGAGAAGTTTAACGACTGCTGAAAGTCAGGCTACCAATAGTTATCATTGTGCCACCACAGACTGTCATGGCTGGTGTATCTACGAAGATCTCGTTAATTTCTTTATGTGTCCCGTGTGTAAAAAAGAGAACTGTTTAACGTGTAAAGCTATACACGAGGGCCAGAACTGTCAACAGTATCAGGAGAATTTACAGATAGCAGCTCGTAATAATACGACAATTAGACAAACTAAACATTACCTCGATGTAAGTATTTATTCCTGGAGGGGGAGTGGCCTAACATACCTCGATGTAAGTATTTATTCCTGGTTCAGATGTCCCCCTGTCACTGGTCCATGACAGAGTTATGTCCCCTTGTCAGTAGTGCATGATGGAGTGATGTCCCCTTGTCAGTGGTGTATGGGAGAGTGATGTCCCCCTGCCTGGTGCATGACAGAGTGATGTTCCCTTGTCAGGGGTGCAGGATGGAGTGATGTTCCCTTGTCAGTGGTGCATGACAGAGTGATGTCCCCTTATCAGTGGTGCAGGACAGAGGGATATCCCCTTGTCAGTGGTGCAGGACAGAGTGATGTTCTCTTGTCAGTGGTGCAGGATGGAGTGGTGCCCTCTTGTCAGTGGTGCAGAATGGAGGGCCTGAGTGTTTTCCTGTGTTAGTGGTGCAGAATGTATGCCCAGTGTGTTCCCCTTTTTAATGGTTCAGGACAGAGAGCCAACTTGTTTCCAATTCAGTACTAAATGTCATTTAAACAATCTAATGACTAGGAGAGTTTATACTCATTCACAAATATCAAAGGCCCATTTATATAGATTCAGTTTTTTATCTAAGGGATGTGCCCTTGTCAGTAGTGCAGGGTAGAGTGATGTCCCCCTTGTTAGTACTGCAGAACAGAGTGATGTCCCCCTTGTTAGTACTGCAGGACAGAGTGATGTCCCCTTTGTTAGTGCTGCAGGACAGAGTGATGTCCCCTTTGTTTGTACTGCAGGACAGAGTGATGTCCCCCTTGTTAGTACTGCAGGACTGAGTGATGTCCCTCTTGTCAGTACTGCAGGACAGAGTGATGTCCCCTTTGTTAGTGCTGTAGGACAGAGTGATGTCCCTCTTGTCAGTACTGCAGGGCAGAGTGATGTCCCCCTTGTCAGTAGTGCAGAACAGAGTGATGTCCCCCTTGTCAGTAGTGCAGAACAGAGTGATGTCCCCCTTGTTAGTACTGCAGGACAGAGTGATGTCCCCCTTGTCAGAAGTGCAGAACAGAGTGATGTCCCCTTATTTAATTGCTTATGTTTTTATTGTAGAATATGGTAGACGCTGGTGAAGCCATGCACTGTCCACAATGTAGTATCATCATCATGAAGAAGGAAGGCTGTGATTGGATCAAATGTTCGTGTTGTAAAACAGAAATATGTTGGGTGACTAAAGGTCGAAGATGGGGTCCACTAGTGAGTGTAATTCTGATTTTATCCACGAAAGATTTTTTGTTCACACTATATTTGAGGAATTTTAGTCAGGCCTGGATACAGGTACATTGCACCCCTAAAAATTTGTCAGTCTTTCAATTATAAAAATGATACATTTGATTATGATCAATATCAGTAACATTGCACCCCCAAAAATTTGGCAGTCTTTCAATTATAAAAATGATACATTTGATTATGATCAATATCAGTAACTTGGGCATTATATTGGCGCCCCACCACTCTCCTGTACCCCCACTTTTAAAATCCTACATACAGCCCTGCCTGGATATAACGGTTTTAGATGTACTTGACAAAGTGTTAGACACTAATAAAATAGTACCTGCCATGTTTCAAAATAACAATAAAAAAGACAAAGGTTCTGTGCCTGACATTGTCTGTGACAGGTGCCATTTATTCCCAAGCTCAATAGTTCTAGTACCCTATAGTATACAATTGAATTTGTCTGTGATTATAATACAGTGATCATATTAAATTTGTATAAAATTGATTTTATTTTATTTCAGGGGGAGGGAGACGTTTCTGGAGGATGCCGATGCAATGTTAACGGTCGGAAATGTCACGTAGATTGTAATAATTGTCACTGACCTTCACCATGGCCTCACCATGGTAACAGACTTCAGGATTTTTACCTGTCATTATGGAAATGCTTTGAAACATTTACAAATTTGATTTTTCATTGTTCACTACAATGGACTAGTCCATCAAAGTTGTCATTTTAGTTGACTACAGTGGACTAACCCATTAAAGTTGTCAGATCTGTGGACTACAGTGGACTAACCCATAAAAGTTCATAAAAGTTGTCAGTTCTGTTTCTTATAATGAACTAACCCATTAAAATTCTCAGTTCTGTTGACTATAATGGACCACTCATTAAAATTGTCAGTTCAGTTCACTATAATAGACTAACCCATTAAGATTGTCAGTTGTATTGACTGCAATGGACTTGTTGATTGAAATTGTCAGTTCAGTTGACTACAGTGGACTAGCCCATTAAAGTTTGTCTGTTGATTGTTATGGAATAGCTCATTAAAGTTATCGGTTCTGGTGACTATAATGGCGTTAGACAGTTATAACCATGGTAATATGACAGGTAAAGGAATCCAGTAAAACCATGGTGAGGCCAACATTGTTTTGTTTAGCTTTTAAACCGGTGTTCATTGTAAAAATTACCCTTTGAACTACATGTATTATTCTCTTAAATTGAAGATGATGTCAATGATTTGATTTTGTCTGTGTTCAGAAACATTGGTTTGGGGGGGGGGGGGGGGCAGTGCGATATCATTTCTATACAAACTCACCAGAAGGGGTTCAATTTACCTAATGTCAACCTTCGTAGAAATTTCGGTTCTCGGCAAAGAGCCAGTAAATGGACCCTCCCAACCATTTTTTAAAGCAGAAATTGCAAAGTTTTATGTTATATTGATAAAATGTATTAAAATAAAGCCTTAAAAAAGATGGTATCTATAATCAGTCCTACCTTGGTAAAGAATAATCCTATAATTCACTAAATTGCCTTCCCAAATAGACTTAGTCCTGGTTGTTGACCAAATAGTGTTCAGTCTGTTTCCATGTGAGCGTTTTATTCGCGCGAGTGTTCACCAGATAAGAAGTCAATGAGAATGTTTCCAACTTGGAAACTGGGCATTAAAATCTACAAGTCCGAAACGTAGTACATCCTGTAGAATAAGAATAATATCTGAAGTTCCTTGAGAAACAGCAGACAGCAATTTAATGATTCGATGTACACCAGAACCACTAGAAGTGGTTGATTTTTTAACTGGACGTATTTCTATTTTATTTATGTTGTTATATATTTAAGACTAGAGTGCACGTTAAAGATCCCTTGGCAGTTGAAATTCGATATAAGAGTAGGCTGTAGCGCCGCTGCCCCGACAAAATTTCCCTCATAGCACACTGTATGTCGTATGCCCATCTTCCATTAGCCCAGTTTAGGTGCATAATAGTAAGACGTTAAACCCCATTTCATTCATTCATTCATTTAAGACTGCTGTCCTTAAGGTTGAGGAAGGGTTGGGGGTTGTCGAATGGTATATAGTACATACACTTTAGATCAAAAGGCATGTTAGTTTCAATTCTATACACTCTCTCTCTCTCCCTCTCTCTTTCTCTCTATCAATAATATAAATAGTTGAAAATGATAATTATATTTCCCTGTTAAATTGTATATATATGTTTTTTATCAGACGGTGTGACTATATGATGGTCTTAAAAAAATTAGTCTCTTGGACACTGGTTCTGGAAATCTTAATTAAAGATATAATCCAAATTTTAGTAGATACTTTAATTGGCTAAGCATTACAATCAATCTGGTATTGTCCAAGCAAATTACTAAAATTTGGATTTAATCTTAGTTAAAATGTTGTAAAACTGAACCCAGGTTTGTGTATAGTTTTTAAAATAATGCTAAGCATGTACGATCAGGACCTATTTTAATGATCAGGACATATTTTAATGTGTATCACATGTACAATCAGGACATATTATAATGTGTATTGTATGTACGATCAGGACATATTTTAATGTGTATCACATGTACAATCAGGACATATTATAATGTGTATTGTATGGTATGTAAAATCAGGGCATATTATAATGTAAATCGTATGTACGATCAGGGCATTTTATAATGTGTATTGTATGTACGATCAGGACATATTATAATGTGTATCATATGTACAAATCAGGACAAATTATAATGTGTATTGTATGTACAATCAGGACATATTATAATGTGTATCATATGTACAATCAGGACATATTATAATGTGTATTGTATGTACAATCAGGACATATTATTATAATGTGTATTGTATGTACAATCAGGACATATTATAATGTGTATTGTATGTACAATCAGGACATATTATAATGTATGTATCGATGTACAATCAGGGCATATTATAATGTGTATTGTATGTACGATCAGGACATATTATAATGTGTATCATATGTACAAATCAGGACAAATTATAATGTGTATTGTATGGTATGTAAAATCAGGGCATATTATAATGTGTATCATATGTACAAATCAGGACAAATTATAATGTGTATTGTATGGTATGTAAAATCAGGGCATTTTATAATGTAAATCGTATGTACGATCAGGACATATTATAATGTGTATTGTATGTACAATCAGGACATATTATAATGTGTATCGATGTACAATCAGGGCATATTATAATGTGTATCGATGTACAATCAGGGCATTTTATTATAATGTGTATTGTATGTACAATCAGGACATATTATTATAATGTGTATTGTATGTACAATCAGGACATATTATAATGTGTATCGATGTACAATCAGGACATATTATAATGTGTATCGATGTACAATCAGGGCATTTTATTATAATGTTTATGATCAGGACATATTATAATATGTATCTTGTGATTTGAACAGTACAGGTTATTACTATGATGCTATATAATGTATTATATTTTTATAATATGATAAACAACTTCAAATTTTGACTTTTGAGTATATAAGATTCGGGAGGGGGGATATTATGTGGAGAGTAGGGAATCGTACATGCGGCTTTATTAATGGATTTCAAGAGAACGGAAGGGAATTTGTACAACTCTACCAAGTGAACGCAAGGGAATTCCCCACAACTAGGAATTTCCTAATTTGGTTTCCACTTGTCAGTGATGTAGTATTGGGGTTGGGAAGGGTGGTCAGTTGCGAAGTGGATGGAGGTCAACAAATGTACAAAGATCTATGTATGTTTGGGTCCAATGATCTAACCCCATTATAAGGGTATCCATTATATATCATACTGAAGGGCTTCACTGTAACACTGTTGTTAAAAATGAAATGGGGGTTTAACGTCCTACTGTTCTGCTCCTAAACTCGGCTAATGAAGACAGGCATACGCCATACAGTGTGCCATGAGGGAAGGCGCTATGGCCTACTCTTATATCGAATTTTAACTGCCAATAGATCTTTTACATGCACGCCAATGTGTACACGGGACCTCGGCCGATGCAGAGATCGAACACCCGACCTCCAGGCTAGCGAGCCAGCGTCTTACCCACTTAGCCACGTGATCCCACCTCATTATACCACTGTTCATAATCTGTTAGAGGCATTTAGTAACTGGATTAAACAATACACAAAAGCACCACCTTAAACAGATTTCCAAGTGTACATCCAAATTAAAATTTATAATCAAAAGATCGGTGACAAATTTAATTTAATTCAATTAATATTACACAGATTTACAGTCCATATTAACAAAAATAATAATAAATATTGCAGTTAACAAAGAACAGTTGTAGTACCTTTTACCGGCACATGTTGAGACCATGTGGGTGAGGTGCTCGCTCTTGGGTGAGGTGTTATCTCGCTAACCAGGATGTCTTGGCTTGCTTCCATTGTTGGCCATGGGCATTCCGCTGGATGTAACAGCATGATAATGGTTATGTAATTAACTACATTGGAAATGAAGTGGCCCCGGTCCCAGCTGGATGTTTCAGCATGGTTTCTTCTTGTCAGTGATGCACGACAGAGGCCCTGGCAAGGAAAAGCCTTTAGTTGTTGGCATGTACTTACAAGAACCCTTCAATTGCTGTCCCGCGCAAAATTTCCCATATAGAACACAATGTATGACACGCCCCTCTTCATTAGCCTGGTCGTTGCCGAGAATGTTAAACCCCATTTCATTTCTATAAAGAAGTAAAAAGCAAGAGAGAAAGAGAAATGAGGTTTAACATTCACTTGACACAAACAACGTCATTTCAAGATATGGTTCAATTTTATTCCAATAATTCTCTTAGGTTTCTAACATGGGGAGGAAACCTGGGCACCCAACAAAAACCCACAACATCGCTGAAATAAACTCTTCAAGTAACTTGTATTCCATATAATTGTGTCATGTGTTAAAACCCAAAAAGGTTTGAAGTACAAAGTAACTCCAATTTGTACACGAGACCTCGGTTTTTCGTCCCATCCGAACGACTAGGCAGCTGTCCTTGTCAGGCCCTCCTTCTGCATTGTCAGTGATGCAGAAGGAGGGCCTGACAAGGACAGCTGCCTAGTCTTTTGGATGGGACGAAAAACCGAGGTCCCGTGTACAAATTGGAGTGCACGTAAAAGATCCCTTGGCAGTTGGAATTTGATATAAGAGTAGGCCGTAGCGCCGCTGCCCGGGCAAAATTTCCCTCATAGCACACTGTTGGCGTATGCCCGTCTTCAATTGGCCCAGGTAAGGTGCTTAAGCGTAGGACGTTAAACCCCATTTCATTCATTCATTTACAAAGTAACAATATCTTTAAAAAGTTCGTATTCAGTTGAGCTGAACTGACATGACTGACTTATGATGTCAAATTGGATTTGTATATTTTGTCTTATTTACTGGAATTGAAGTTGACTGATCATAAATTACTTCTAAACACTGAACTCTGTGAGAAAGGGACTGGACGTCTTGTCATCGCATTAGGTTTGGTCATTTCAAGACTAGGATATTAATATCTGATCACATAAGAAAGACTAGACCAGGGGAATTTGGCCCTGACGGCGGTGTTCAGTCAATGGTGAATCCAAACTGTCCAGATTCTACTAAGTGGTCATTTTTTTTTTTTTTTTTAAATGAGGTTTAACGTCCACTCAACACAACTAGGTCATTTCGGGACTAAATTAAGTGGACATACATTATGCAAGAGCTTAATCTGCCTATTGCAGATCTTTCTTAAGGCCTTAAACATTATCTAATTTATTAATAAGACATAAATTTATCCACACCATAATCAACGCTCGATGTCATCAGATTGCTTTGATATTAAGTAGATTAGAATGGTTCAGCCATACTTTGATTAAATCTAAAAATGGTGAAAAGCGAGGCTAAGCACCTCGAACAACTAGTGCGATGGTTGCAAATAAATGCACACATCTTATCTATCTTCAATAGCTCATATCTAAGCTCACAATGGAGCAATCTAAATGAAATTTTCAATAAATTCATTCTGCCTTATCTATTTTAGTATCTTACGAATAGCCAGCTCTTTATCTTAATCTTACTTAAAATACAGATGTGACGTCACCCTTTGATGTTGGCGTATTATTATTTCAAATAATGTAAGGGCAACTTGCCAAGCGTAGGCCTACATTATAAAAATATTACACTGGCAAGACATTTTTCACTGTAAACGCACTTGCGGAGTGTCTGTATTTTAAGTCGTTTAATCGTCTTGAGCTTAGACATTGCGTAATATATTGTAAAAACACTCGGACCTGACGGTTCTTTATTGTTACAATATGTTGCTTAATGTCTCGCTCTCGACCATTAAACCATACATAATGTATCTTTAAGAAACTCAAATCTTGGACATGTGGATGTATTACTTTTAATTATTCAGTTTGCATTTCTTCAGTGGTTTGTATTTCTTCTGGTATTCCATCTAATTGTGCGTCTTGCTGCGAGACATATTGTATAACGTATTGACTACCGTCAAGTTCTGTGTTACCATCGGATACGAGAACTTCCTGTCCGTCTTCCTGTACGATTATTGTATCTGGATTAACGGCAACCATCTGACCGTCTTCATTTAAAACTGTTAAATGTTGCTGGTTGAAAGCTCCCTGAAAAAAATAAAGTGTTAATTAATAAATGAAAACTGATACCTGATTGGACATATTATTTATGAAATATATGAAAGCTAGTACCTGATTGTATGATATATATAAAAGCCGATACCTGATTGGACATATTATTTTTGATATATAATGAAAGCTAGTACCTGATTGGACATATTATATATGATATATATGAAAGCTGATACCTGATTGGACGTATTATGTATGATATATATAAAAGCCGATACCTGATTGGACATATTATTTTTGATATATAATGAAAGCTAGTACCTGATTGGACATATATATAGGTATATATATGTATATGAAAACTGATACCTGATTGGACATATTATATATGATATATGAAAGCTAGTACCTGATTGGACATATTATTTATGATATATTTGAAAGCTAGTACCTGATTGGATATAATATATGATATATATATGAAAGCTAGTACCTGATTGGATATAATATATGATATATGTGAAAGCTTGTACCTGATTGGACATGTCTATAATCTGTTGTAATAAACTGACAGCTGAAACAGTTTTCTCATCCAACTGACCGTCTGTTGTTTCTATCAAAACAAAATAATAAAATCACACGTCATTGATTTAAAATATCACAAAAAGGGATAAACAAAAAAAAAAAACACCATTCACTTGAAAAATTCTTCTAAAGGAGGATTTTAATTGGAAATATACAATTTAGAATGCAATCATCAGAATCAGATCAGAAAGTTTGTGGAGTGGAAAATTTAGTGTCTACCTAGATCAAGTGTAATGTCTACCTAGATCAAGTGCAATGTCTAACTAGATCAAGTGTAATGTCTACCTAAATCAAGTGTAATGTCTACCTAAATCAAGTGTAATGTCTACCTAGATCAAGTGCAATGTCTACCTAGATCAAGTGTAATGTCTACCTAGATCAAGTGTAATGTCTACCTAGATCGAGTATAGTGTCTACCTAGATCGAGTATAGTGTCTACCTAGATCAAGTGTAATGTCTACCTAGATCAAGTGTAATGTCTACCTAGATCGAGTATAGTGTCTACCTAGATCGAGTATAGTGTCTAACTAGTTCAAGTGTAATGTCTACCTAGATCAAGAGTAATGTCTACCTAGATCAAGTGTAATGTCCACCTAGATCAAGAGTAATGTCTACCTAGATCAAGAGTAATGTCTACCTAGATCAAGTGCAATGTCTACCTAGATCAAGTGTAATGTCTACCTAGATCAAGTGCAATGTCTACCTAGATCAGGAGTAATGTCTACCTAGATCAGGAGTAATGTCTACCTAGATCAAGAGTAATGTCTACCTAGATCAAGTGAAACACCAACACACTCAAATCAAACACTATGACCCCACGGAAACGTTGATATTGAACAGACCTTGAACCCTATCAACAGATTGTATATTAATATACCGTACCAACAGATTGTTCTTGTATTTCTTCTATCTGTGTTAATTCTGTTGTTGTTATTTCTGATTGTTCTTGTC
Organism: Patella pellucida; assembly: GCA_917208275.1. NCBI lineage: Eukaryota > Metazoa > Mollusca > Gastropoda > Patellidae > Patella > Patella pellucida. The sequence continues at coordinate 5,321,851 of OU795039.1, read as the reverse complement.
CTTCATCTACGTACTGTACAACCTAAAACAGAAACAACACTCTATTAATACACAACATATTGTACAGAGAGAGAGAGAGAGAAATGGGGTTTAAGGTTGTCCATTCAACACAAACTAGGTCATTTTGGGACTAACATGTGGTTTCATTTTATTTCAATAATTGCGCGTAGGGGTCTTCGGCAGTCGGAGGAAACCAGAGGACCCGGAGAAATCTCACAAGGTTGGACAGGCGACCCTACTCCTTGCCACGTACAACCAGAGATTCAAAACCACGCCAGTTGACTCAATGATACATGTAGGATTTATGATACAACAGGCACATTCTAACCATTCGGCCATCCACCCCACCCCACATCCTGTACAACCTAAAACATACAACATAATAATAATAATATCTTTGGGTTTAGACTTAGGCCTTAGGCCTGTTTACAAATATATCAACGCTCTTTTAATCTTGTGTAAAGGGACTATATTCTTACTCTGCAGGTTATCAACAACCAGCTGCATTTTTGTCTACTTTGTCGAGAGAGTTATGTTCTGTACACAGCTACACGCAAGCATTGCCAACGTTTTTCAAGACGTAACCTGAACTTCTAGACACCCTCACCAGACAAATAGACAAGGGTGGCTCCCTAATCATTTGACCACCATGGCGCCGAATAAAAGTATATAAAAAAGAATCATTATTTATATATGCATGAGCACAAGGTGGTCTTGTGCACAATATTAGCCAAAGAGAGGCTTTTGGAATTTATCTTTCCAATCCTCACATAGGCAGGAAGCAGGCAAGATAATTAACTGGACCCTTCGAGACTAAATCTCAGTGTAAATGTTTACTTGTTTTTTTAAGTGACATAGTCTATGGGGTAAGGGTTTTAGGGTCCATGCATATTTATAACAGCAATTCGATTTATAACTGTAATTCTTTAGCTGTCTCTCTGTTCACCAATAACAGAAGCAGTTGCTCCAGTGGTACAGAACAGTGCCAGTCCAGTCAAGACTCATTTTGTTGGAACATCTGCAACATTGGTTCCACGTCAGCTGTATATGCCGGTCAAGACCTAGGACTATGGAAAATGACCGTTACTAGATCTAACCAAGTGGTCATTTTGTACACTGAAAACCCAAACTTTTAAACATGGCTACGATCGACCATCACTATGTAACTATAAAATTGTATTGCCAGTACAGAATAATACATACATATAGAAGCACAATCTCACATCAAACTGAACGAAACTTGTGACTTCGTGAGAGAAATCTGGGACACCCTCCCACAAATCAATTAAAACATAACAAACCTGGACCTCACAGGTTTCCATGGATGATTCTAATTTAGCGATATCCTGAACTTGAACTTGATGTCGAACACGAAGATGGCGTTTTAACTCGGACATATTACCAAATAAATAATCACAGCTAACACATTTAAACACCTGAAATACACAATCAGATCATCTCAATTTATCAAATATTGTTAATCCCATTAAGACGTTTTCAAAATGTTAACTACCCCCTATTGTGTAATTAATTTGACGAAACACCTGAAAAATACACAATAAATTTATCAAATATTGTTAAAGATAATGCAGGAGCTCAATCTGCCTATTGAAGGTCTTTGTATTGGCCTTAAATGCTATATAAATTATTAATTAGACAAGCCCATAAACATTGATTTTGAATGGATTAAAACACTATTGCAATTCAATCTTTTAATTTTAAAATTCGGACAAAATTTATTGTTGTGCACACGTTGTATCTGAAGTCAAGTGGCGTGGTTTTCCGTTCCCCGCTTGTATGTGACAAGGGTCAACTGTCCAACCTTATGGATTCTCTCCAGTTTCCTCCCACTGCTAAAATACTAGTCCTGAAATGACCTAGTTTGTGACCAGTGGACATTAATACCTCTGTCTTCTCATCCCTTCCCTCTATCACCTATTCCAGAAAAGTAGAATGCTAAACCCCATTACATCGCACATTCTGGTCTTCAAGTTCACGTAGGACATTAAACCCCCATTTCATTTTGTTAATTTTTCAGAAAACTTACTTTGGTTTCTAGATTCTGTTCATTGCGTTCAGCTTCCGTTGAAACACTGGTTTCGAACTTGACACCCTTGTGATTTCTAGCATAGTGTATCTTCATAAACTGTATCGTGTTAGCTGTATAATCGCACTCTTGACACGCAAAACGTTTTAATACATCGTGAGTTTCCATGTGACGTTTTAAATGGCTACGTTGAGCGGCTTCATACGAACACCTAGAAAATTAACATCAATGATCAACTTAGAGATAGAGGCCCTACTCCCTGCCACGTACAACCGGGGATTCGAAACCATGCCACCTGACTCAATGACAGGCTTTATGATACAGTGTGCATGTGCTAACCATTCAGCCATCCAACCCCCCGATCAATTGAGGAGTAGTCCACAATATCTTTATATTATTGGTGATTGCAATAGAATTCTTTATCAATAAAATAAAACCAAGAAGATAGGCAAACGGAATGCAGTGTGATATAATAGACCAGAGGGAGAAGGGGGGTATTATCTGAGAGGTTGGCAAAAACTGGGAGTTGACTTTTCTAGAAGCATTTTTCCTCAGAAATCCAAAAATGGTGGGTGATCAATCAGTACCCCTCTTCTCTTTTAACCTCTGTTGACCTTTTGACCTCGATAACTCCTGAACGCTTCCTCACCTGACTGATCACCCACCATTTTCGGATTCCTGAGGAAAAATGCTTCCAGTTTTTGGCCACCTTTCGGATAATACCCCCCTTCTCCCTCTGGTCTATAAGGGAAAGTTTGTCTCAATCTCAATTTCCTAATATGTCAAAGGTCCCATCCGTGAAAGTAGTCACTACATTATGTTCCTTGTCAGGCATGCTGTCTTGCAACACTGAGTCACTGACAAGGGGAAACCACCCTGGGAAATCCCGAGGTCTCATTCTCAACAAACACCAAGATTGCACCCAAGACCAAATCTAAACAGGTTCTTCACATCATGATGATAAAATAAAAGAGAGAGAAGGAAATAGGGTTTAACGTCCACTCGACACAAACGCTAGGTCATTTCGGGACTAACAAATGGTTTAATTTCATTTTTTTAATAATTCGCTTGTGCATAGGGGTCTTTAGTAGTGGGAGGAAACCGGAGGACCCGGAGAAAACCCACAAGGTTGGACAGGCGACCTTTTGATAAAATAAAATAAAAAACAGTAACCAAATCTATACTTTAATTTATGTCGGCTCAAACAGCACCAAGATTTTATTAAGAGGCCACTCCCGTTAAGCGGTCAGTCGTGAAAATTCTCTTGGGTGGCTGCTTAATGCAGATTCTACTGTAGTAACCAAATCTCTACTTACTTGGAACATTTAAACATTTTCCCATCTTTATGTGATCTAACATGCCATCGTAGAGCTGTCCGTGATTTATAAAGTTTACCACACTCTTCACAGTGGAATGGTTTCTCCGCGGAGTGCCGTAACATGTGGGCTTGGAGGTTATTTTTACTACGACAAGAATATGTACATAACGCACATTTAAACGGCTTTATGCCTTCATGCATCCAGATATGTTTTTGTAACTCTGCGTTCGCTTTCATGAAGATTCTTTCACAATATGGACACTTGTAAGATCTTCGACCTGAAACAGAAATCAGAATGTTCACAGGACTCGGAGGAAAACCCATGAGGTTGGACAGGCGAACCTACTCCTCTATCCCTAACCTACAATCCTTAGCAACAATAACATGCCCTAACCCTGTTTACATCTTGTGACCTTGAGGACATTTGCAGGTGGCCTTAGTAAATAGATCAGGACCCAAGTTGACAAAGCATTCTCAAAATTGTTCCCCTTATTTTTTACTAATATATAGCCCTTTTTAAAACGTCTGTTGTTTTAATGTATCAAATTCATCAATAAGAAACTATTTGCAAAGTATTATGTTTCTGGATCAAAGAAATTTCTCACTAAACTAACAGTGATCTCAACTTACATGTAAGTCTGAGAATGCTTTGTGAACTTGGTTCCTGACCCCTAAAATACTGCCTCATGTCGGTCGTACCATGATGTCACGTTGAGTACGGCTAACTATCCGGAAGGTACTGGCATGGTTCCATCCTGTTTTTTGTTCAAGATTTTTAAGCCTGGCTTCCCCAGGTGGTGCAGGAAGGCAATGAATTATGTTTAGTCATTTGAATGGGATGAAAACTTGATAAAAAGTTACTCCAGTCTTATCATTAAGATTAAAGTACCCAGAAAGAGAGAGAGAGACAAATGTGGTTTAAAGTCAACTCGACACAAACTAGGTCATTTTTAGAACTAACATATGGTTCAATCTTATTTCCAATGGGAAATTTAGCAGTGGGAGAAAATCAGAGGAAACAGAGAATTACAAAGTCATGTCACATGGGAGTCATATTCTTAAATTATTAGTATATGCATTTCCATCCATTAAATTTTGTGTCAAAAATATTAGCGATTTAGCTCCTTTAATTAAATAAAGTCTGATCGATTAGTAAAATGAATATTTACCCATTTTTCCGTGTAGTCTGTGTTTATATCCCGTCAGTTTTTCTAGTTCCTCCATTTCTATATACGGATGTTTCTCTAATAAATGTGTTCGTAGTTGTTTCATACTGAAAATATAGAAAGATAGGTTGCCAGTTAACAGGCCAGACTGTAAGCATCGTTCCTTCATTACTGGGGTTTAACATCCACTTCCATCTAGGGTGATATCGTAAAAAAATAAACAATGTCACATTTTTATTCTTTTGTAGGTAACGGGAGCCGTCAAGCTAAAATCCCATCTGTAATTTGTCACAATTCCAAGATGGCCGTTATACAGTGAAGCTTGGTTACCTGGATTAAATAATACTCTTGAACTTGTTTAGGGAGAGAGAGTGAGGAATGAAGTTTAACATCCACTCTGCACAAATTAGGTAATTTCGGAACTAACGTACTGTATGTTACAATATTATAATATACATGGATCTATTCACATTGTGAGGCAAAGTCGGCTATTTTTCCCCCCATGTCAACAACAAGCTTAAGCCTGATCTCTAGCGATAGAGAGAGAAATGGGGTTTAAATTCCACTCGACACAAACTAGGTCATTTTGGGACTAACATATGGTTCCATTTTTTTTCAATAACTCGCTTGCGCATAGGGGTCTTCAGCAGTGGGAAAAAAACGGAGAAAACCCATGTGGTGTGACAGGCGACCCTACTCCTTGTCCTGTACAACCGGGGATTCGAAACCACAGCAGTTGACTCAATGAAAGGCTGTATGATACAGCACACACATGCTAACCATTTGGCCATCCAACACCCCCACCTGATCTTCAAAAGACAGGGGACAATCAAAAAAAAAAATATACCTTTCAAATTTATCTGGACATTTTGGACATTGTAGTCCTACGACAGCGAGGTGTTTAATTCTATGGCTCCACAGCATATTTCTGGTCGTTGTGGTAAAATCACAATCGGTACATTTGTACGTCGTATTATCGGTAGGATGTTCTTTCTCTACGTGTTTCTTTAATATATTACTGTTCATCGCTTTAAACTGACAGTGTTCACAATGGAATGGTCGTTCACCTGAAATATTTAATACAGTACAACTTGTATTAAGCAGGCATCCAAGGGAAATTTCAAGATGCTTGCTTAAAGGGGGTGGTCTTTGAAAAGAGGTATCCAATATTGCCCCAACCCCTACCACAATGGAATGGTCGTTCACCTGAAATATTTAATACGTTAATATTCATCACCTAAAGGCCCGACACCACTCTTGTTGTAACTGAAATATGTCACAATCTTTATTCTGGTCAACAAGTTGTACTATTTTACAAATTTTATCTTAACACACCTAATTTAAAAAAAATTAAAAATTCAACTAAATGATTTGAAAAGTCTAACATAAACTTTTTCAAATGTAACTTGGATTTAAAGATATTTTCGAACCCTCTGGAAAAGTAAAATAGGATGTAATTTACACAACAGACAGGACACTTAAACATCTATTACTTAGAATAAGGCTTTTATATATTTTCTTGAGCTGCCAAGCCAGCAAGAGTGTTATTGTCCCTTTAAATTAACAGTGTTCACAATCTTAATTCAGATTAGGTAAATAGCTGACAGTTCTCGCTATAATAAGTACAAAAAAATAGACAATGTAAAAGAAAAATATGCTTAAATTTTAGCGATTCAATTTTAGACTAGCATCGATCATCATTTCTACCATTTGTACAATAATAAACAAAGTCTTGATTATCCATTCTTACGATTAATTTATCCGTCACAAAATGCAGGCTAACGATAGCATCAAGACAGGATTATGATCTGGATTAGTTAATTGATGTATAATTAATAATTTAGATAATATTTAAGGCCTAAAGAGAGAGAGAGAGAAATGGGGTTTAACGTCCACAAGACACAAACTAGGTCATTTAGGGACTAACATGTGGTTTAATTTTATTTCAATAATTCGCTTGCGTGTAGGGGTCTTTAACAGTGGGAGGAAACCGGAGGAACCCCACGAGGTTTGACAGGTGACGGTACTCCATGCCATGTACAACCGGAGATTCAAAACCATGCCAGTTGACTCAATGACAGGCTTTATGATACAGCGCACACATGCTAACCATTCGGCCATCCAACCCCTCCTTCCCCCCCCCCCCCCGTATGTTTAAAGCTGACCATTTAATTTCAATAACATGGATCCAATGATCTTACCTGTATGGATTCTTTGATGAGCCTCAAAATCAGCCTTACTATAAAACAGACGTCCGCAATATTCACATTCCTCGCTTCCAAACGTCTCACGCATCTTGTGGAAAATATCCATCGACATTTCCCGATATCCCAGTTTGGCAATAATGATGTCAATTTTAGCTGCCGACTCATTCTCGGAGCCTTCTGCTTCGACTTCTGATATAACATTCAAACTTTCGCTTATATCCTCCTCCATTGGTAAATCATCTCCCTCGACATTTAAGTTGTTCTGAGTTGTCTCCCCTATTTTGCTACTTTCGACGGCCATCGTTGTGGAATTATCGGTACTTTCCTCCTTACTGTCTTCCGCGTTGTCTGGGCCTGCAACTTCAACAGTCATCTGACTAGATTCCTTGAAAGGCTAAAAAAAAAATCAAATTTATAAAAAATGTTCATAAGCCATTATACAATCCAATTCCAATCATTTAGATTTCGTATGGAAATCAGAATAAATTTTTTTTAGAAAGAAATGAAACGTGGATCGTGGTTTTTCGTCCCATCATCGTAAGGAATAAGACCGGTCATGCATCACTGACATGAAAACCTTAGGTTATCGTGATTTCTTGACTGGTTGAACTGAATCTGAATATCATTTAGTCCGAACCACAGCCCAAAAATATTGTGGCATGATTGGAGTAGTTCCAAGATGGCAGGTGTCGAGGAAACATAAGTGTAGAATATTAAAAAAGAATCTATTTTGGTTTTGCATATGATTTCAGGAAAGCTTGAAAGAATTTTAAATGGTTGGTACTTCTGTGAGCAGATGTATTCTGCCTTGAGTGTTATGTCTGAATCTAGGTATGTCCAAAAATATAAATGATTTATTTATCCTGGTGTTTTCTGGTCATATACAATGTATCGGAATACGAATAGCAACGTAGAACGGGCCTGTAACATACTACTATTCTGCTCCCACTAGGCTAATACAGCGGGCTAGGAGGGAAATTTTGGCCAGGCAGCGACACTATGGCCTACTCTTATATATCGAATTCCAAATGTGTCCGCCAATGTATACACAGGTCCTTTGTTGTTCGCTCCATCTGAATGACTAGACAGCCGTACTTATCAGACCCTCCATGCCGCGAATTCTCAAAGAACTACAGTGTATCTCGGCCAATGCAGGGATTGAACATGTGACTTCTAGGCCAGTGAGCCAGCGTCTTACCCACACCCCAACAACCCTGATCAACATAAAACAATGTAATTATGTCAAATAACTTGACACAAACTTGCGCTTAGGGGTCTTTAGCAGTGGGAGAAAACCGGAGGACCTGGAGAAAACCTATGAGGTTGGACAGAGGACTCTACTCCTTGTCACGTACAACTGAAACCACGCCAGTTGACTCAATGACAGACCTTATGATACAAAGCCCACGCGCTAACCATTTGGCCATCCACCCCGACTGCACTTGATTGAATTATTACCTTTAACAAACTGGTTTCAGTATTTTCCCCATCTTTGTTGATTGGTAACGAAACAACTTCACTTGATACAACCGGTTCTGTGGATACCTTGCAAGGTTCAACTGGCACCACGGACACGTCGCTATGAACGACTGGTACCACTGACACGTCGCTATGCACGACTGGTTCTGCAGATTCGTCACTTTGCTTTGTTGATTCCAGTAAATTGTCTGTAATACTACTAATAACTAGCGGGGAGTCTGTCTCCATTAACTCTTCATTCTGATTGGATGTTGGATCCAAAATGGTCGTCGACGGAGTATCTGTGGAAGATAAATCTGGTGCGTCTGCATGCAGTGCTGGTGGCACCGTAGCAGATGTTGCATTCACTTCCAGACTGGACAATTTCTTGTTGGCGTCGGAAAGTTCTAAAGATGTTTTTGAAAGTTCAGGTGGCAGGTTCAAAATGTCCGTTCCGAATCCTGGCCTTATTTGGTCGTCTGGTTCGGGTAGATAAATACTGTTTTCGATACATTGTTCAAACAACGTCTCCCACGTCGTCGACGCATCGTTATTTAAATGGTTCGAGTTCAGATGATCGATTAATCGCACAGAACTGAGAAAACGTTGCGGGCACGAAAAACAACAGTAAATCACGCGATGTTTGAGATAATGCTTCTCTAAATAAACTTTCCGACTCGCCGTGTAATCGCACAATTCACAGCGTTGAATGTTGGGAATGTCTTTTATATCGTGAACGAACAAATGTCTGTCACGATCGATCTTTTTCTTGAATTTTCTGTTACAAACGTGACATTGATGTATGACCGTCTGTGATTGGTTACTTCGTTTATTGAGAAAGATGGCCAGGTAGTCTTTACCTTTCTGTGTATCGCAGTGGTATTTCCTTATATGGTTAACTAAAGATTTCTGAAACACAAGAGAAAATATATAAGAATAAAAAAAAATGAGAAAAATGGAGTTTAACGTCCACTCAACACAACTAGGTCATTTTGTGACCAACACATGGTTCAACTTTTTATTTCAATAATTCGCTTGCACGTAGGGGTCTTTAGCAGTGGGAGGAAACCGGAGTGCCCGGAGGAAAACCCACGAGGTTGAGAAGACACTCTTATCTCCATGCCACATACGCTCACATCAGGACTCAAAACCACAGCCGCAAGCCAGAGGTCGAAGCGTGTGAAAGGCAAGAGAAAATATATAAGAATAAAAAAAAAAAGAATTTCAGCTTTGAAGAAATGAAATGGGAGTCTGACATCCTACTTTTTTGCTCTCAGTGTAAAAGATAGATTAATGCTTAATGGGGTCTAAATCCTAGCTCAAGTGTTAGAAGATAAATGTTTAATTGGGTCTTAAGTCAACTCATGACCTGCCGCACATGCTACTATGGCCAGTCTTTTTGTGGACATTTTAGTGAACTGGCTCTTGAGACTTACGTGTCACTGGCATGTGTTCGACACCGCAGAAAATCCTAGACTGGTCAGCGTTAAAGACAGATTAACGTTAAATGGGGTTTAACATCTTCCGTGTTAAAGATGGATGAATCTTAAATGTAGTACATTATGTACAGTGCTATTAAAGATTAATTTAAAAATAAGCGCTATATCAATGAATGAATGGAATGGGGTTTAACGTCCTACTATTATGCACCTAACCTGGGCTAATGGAAGAGGGGCATACGCCATACAGTGTGCTATGAGGAAACATTAGCCCAGGCAGCGGAGCTACGGCCTACTCTTATATCAAATTTCAACTGCCAAGGAATCTTTTACGTGCACTCTAATGTGTACATGGGACCTTGGTTTTTCGTCCCATCTGAATGACTAGGCAGCTGTCCTTGTAAGTCCCTTCTTCTGCATCAAGCACTATATGAAATGAATACTCTATACATGTACCTGTGTATTGTAGTCTTTTTTACATAAATTACATAAATATCTGGTATTGTTGTGAGTCGCTTCATGTTCTATTAGATGACTTTTATTCACCGAGTGAAACGGACATTTCTGACAGACGTAAAACTGGCCTGTATGACGTCGCATGTGGGTGTATAAATTACCTGCAATATAAATCACAATGTAGGCGGAGAGAGAGAGAGGGAGAGAGAGAGAGAGAGAGAGAGAGATTTTAACATCCACTCTGACATACTAACATACATGTAAGATTCAATTTTATTTAAATAATTTGCTTGCTCATAGGGTTCTTCAGCAGTATGAGAAAACCGGTGGGCCAGGAAAAAAATCCATGAGGTTGGAGTGGCAACCCTACTCTGTGCCACGTACGTACAACCATGCAATAGAAACCACGCCAGTTGAATAAATCATACAAATGTATAAAGTATTCAACATATTTTGTCATTTTAACTTACTTACAGATAATGCCTTACAAAATTGAATAAGCTAAAGGTTCCAGGGTTAAATGAGAGACGGTCAATATTCTTACCTTTCGAGTTTGAAGCGTATTCACAATGCGGACATTTAAACGGTTTTAGATCCGTGTGAATTAGACAATGAAGTCGAATGTGAGATAAAGTCTTAAAAACCTTCGAACAGACATTACACATGTACAGTGATAGTTCACTGGAGATATTCTTCCCGTTTCCACCGACGCTCTCCACCAAATCTTGTTCAATGCTGTGTTTCGTAAACATGCCGTCCATCCCACTTAAGTCAATGTTCACGCTCGCTTCAAAATTAAGCTTCTCGGCATCGTTTTTAAACACAGGAATATCTTCGATAGCATCAGTGATTTTTTTGTTAACAGAGTTTTCTAAATCAGGATCGGATATAATTTGTATTTTATCTAGTTTAGTAGGCTTGGCATTGTCTTTGTTATTTTTCACGATGGTTTTCGGCAGAGTTTTTGGATCGACGTCGACATCTTCGTCGGGATCGTCTGTTATAACGACAGGTGCCGTGTATTCGTCAACATCTTCGTCATCTATTTCACCCGCGTCGTGAACATCATCATCCTCATCATCATCTATAAGAATAAAGAAATGAAATGAAATGGGGTTAAACGTCCTACTGTTATGCACCTAACCTGGGCTAATGAAGACGGGCATACACCATACAGTGTGCTATGAGGGAAATTTGGCCCGGGCAGCGGCACTACGGCCTACTTTTATATCGAATTCCAACGGCCAAGGGATCTTTTATGTGCACACCACGGGACCTCGGATTTCCATCCTATCCAAACAACTAGACAGCTGTCCTGATAATATGTAGCAAAAAATAAACTAATTCAATTATTAGCACATTCTGTGTGGCTAGAAAAGCATTTTACTTTATCATGTCCGAAGTGGATACTGGAGACAGTGGCGGATTAAGCCCCACCAAGGCCTGAGGCGGCAGTTGCTGTAGGGCCTATTTAAAATGACGTGGGCCTAATTAATTTAGGGTCATGGCCTATGTTGATTCCCGTTGGGCCTATACCCCACCCCCTAACATTCATTTTCTATGTGTTTTTGATCGTATCAGACAAGTCTAAAAAAATATTTTTTTTACAAAATCTCTGGGCCTGAGGCTGCAGCCTCATCAGCCTCATTGATAATCCGCTACTGACTGGAGATAATAAGTGTAGGTAATGGCCATTCATGATGTCACGATGTGAGTATTTACGTGTAAAATATAGCTTACCGTTACCCATTGAGAAGACTTCTTTCTTGGTTATATCAACATAATCATCTGATAGACATTTATGTGTATTAAAATATCGGTCTTTAATAAACGACCTCTTACAACGAACACATGTAAATCTACCATCGGAACCTAAAACAGAAATTAAGGGTGAGGTTTATATTCACGCCATACATAGCTATAGTCAGACACTACCCCCTCCTCTGGCGTCATTTTATCAACAGCGAATTGTTTATTCAGCATTCTTGGTGATGATTCTTTATTTAGGGGTATATACTGGTAATGAAAATGAATAGAGATAAAGAGAGAGAGAGAGAGAGAGAGAGAAATGGGGTTTAACATCCACCCGATAGAAACTAGGTCATTTTGGGACTAACATATGGCTCAATTTTTTTTCAATGAAATTAAATGATGAGTTACTGAAGACCAATTAAATGATGAGTTACTGAAGACCAATTAAATGATGAGTTACTGAAGACCAATTAAATGATGAGTTACTGTGGTCAATTAAATGATGAGTTACTGAAGACCAATTAAATGAGGAGTTACTGAAGACCAATTAAATGATGAGTTACTGGGGTCAAATTAAACAATGAGTTACTTGGGTCAAATTAAAATGTACCTCTCTCTGGTAATGGCGGTCTTCCTGTTTCCTTTTTTACAACCACCTCTGTTTTCTTCTTACTCTTCGGTCGTCCTTTTTTCTTCACCACTAAAAAATACACAAAAAAAACAATAGAAGACCGTCTGAATAGAAATCCATGTGTAAAATAAAAGTATGTTGCAAGGAAATGAAACATACATGTACACCCACAGCAGCTTAGAGAGAGAGAGAGAGAGAGAGAGAGAGAGAGAGAAATTGGGTTTAACCTCCACTCAACAGAAACTAGGTCATTTAGGGACTAACATGTGATTCATTTCATTTCAATAATTCAAGAGAAGTAACTCACAAAGTTATTATCAGAAAGAATCATAATTTGATTGGCATCTAGTCTTTCTAGTGTATGAGTCAATTGGATGATAATTTTACCCTGTCGACATGGAGCATCAACAAGATTCCCGAAATCTATTTGACCTGTAGAGTGTCAATAAGATTTTCTAAATCTATCTGGCATGATAACTTAAAACTATGATACTTGAAAAGCCAACAGGCTTCTTCTTTGTCTCATGAACATAATGAATAATATTTGACGATGAACTACATAGTATTAATTTTATCTTCTAGGGAACTCCACAAGCACAACTGACAGAGATTACTGAATTACCTTTAGGAACTTCTTCAGTTTCCATGTCAACGGTTGACGTTCCTTTGTCGCTGGTTAAATGGCTGTCAATACTCTCAAAATCATCATTTAATATAACCAAAGTTTGTCCTTCGGTTGTCTCCCCTGACACAGCCTCACTTGAGTTCACGCCTGCCTCACTGTAGAATGTTAAGGATGTGTTCGTCGCAGCTTCACCTAAAAGAGAGAGAGAGAAATGTGGTTTAAGTCCACTCAACAGAGAGTAGCTCAGAGAGAGAGAGAGAGAGATGTTGTTTAAGGTCCACTGGATACAGACTGCCTCAGAAAAAGAGAGAAATGTGGTTTAATGTCCACTCAAAACAGACTAGGTCATTTCGAGACTAACATGATTTTTATTTTAATAATTTGCTGCGCGTAGGGGTCTTTAGCAGTGTGGGGAAAGAGGAGAACCCGGGGAAAACCCAGGAGGTTGGACAGGCAAACCCTACACCAGTTGACTCAATGACAGGCTTTATGTTACAGCGCACATGTTCTAACCATTACGCCATCCACCCACCCCACGACATACCTAAAAATAAATATAACCATCTTAAAAATTATTTTTGTTTTCAATACTTAAAACTACAAGTGTAATAGTGACCGTGATTCAGACATCTAGATTAGTTCGAGGACTGAAGTAAAAACCTTATTTTCAATTTGTCATTATTTGACTATCTGATTAAAATACAGATCAAAAATTTCAATAGTGTTTGGACCCTATCAAATACACAAAGCTTGTGTAGAATCCACGTCCAACAGGAATATAAAAACAATAGATTGAAGGTTCAGATATGGAAGTGTCCCTTCATTAGATAAATATAAAAGTAAATAAACAAAATCGACAATAACACTGCTTTCATCAGAAGATATTGTTAAACCAATGTTTCAAATAGGTACTCTCTTTTTCTTCAAGGTAATAAAACACTAGCAAAACATTGACGCTTAAAAAAATCTCTGTAAAATTTGTAAATTGTTGTGTAATAATAATCACGTCAGTTTACAAGGGTAGCAAATTAAGGCCAGAGGCCTTTTTCCAAGATCGTGCGAATGATTTCGATCATTACTGTGACTAGCAAATGTATAATTAGAGATCCCACATCCCCTTATGACATGGTACCCTGAAATGTTTATCCATTGTTAGAGATCCCACGCCCTTGTATGACGTACCCTGAAGTGTTTATCAAAAAAATGTACAAACTGAAACTAAGGGAATGGCTGTTGCTTCGTCTAGGATACAATCTTACATTTTTTAAGTATCATGTAACTAGGAATGAATGAATGAAATGGGGTTAAACGTCCTACGCTTAAGCACCGTACCTGGGCTAATTGAAGACGGGCATACGCCACAGTGTGCAATGAGGGAAATTTTGCCCGGGCAGCGGCGCTACGGCCTACTCTTATATCGAATTCCAACTGCCAAGGGATCTTTTACGTGCACTCCAATTTGTACACGGGACCTCGGTTTTTCGTCCCATCCGAACGACTAGGCAGCTGTCCTTGTCAGGCCCTCCTTCTGCATCACTGACAAGGGGAAATCACGCCGGAAAATCGAGATGAACTTTCTCTGCCAATGCAGGAATCGAACACTCAACCTCCAGGCTAGCGAACCAGCGCCTTATCCACTTAGCCACCGTTATCCCCCATGTAACTAGGAAATACATGTACATTGTCAGTGATCCCACACCCCTCTTTATGACGTGATAGTACCCTAAAATATTTATCCAAAAAATGTATAAGCCTTAGCCAATGGCGGATTAAGCTCCACCAAGGCCTGAGGCGGCAGTTGCTCGGGGGCCTAAAAGGGCCTGTTTAAAATGGCGTGGGCCTAATTAATTTTGGGTCAGGGACTATGCTGGTTCCCGTAGGGCCTAAACCTCATCCCCTAACATTCATTGTCTATGCGTTTTTAATCGTATCAGACAAATTTAAAAAAAATATTTTTTACAAAATCTTTGGGAATGAGGCTGCAGCCTCATCAGCCTCAATGATAATCCGCTACTGGCCTTACCAACTGAAACTAAGGGAATGACTGTTGCTTCATCTAGGCTAGTTACTTCCCCTGATACTTGAACCTGTATCACTTCAGCTGCCTGTCTTGGTTCCTCCTGCAAACAGGTACTCTTTTTATGGTTCATAAAAGCTTCGATATCACAGAAAGCTCCTTGGCAGTTACCACATATAAATGTATCAAGTGGCATGGTGGATGATTTTCTTTCATCAGTAATCTGAAGAATACAGAAATATAAAGTTAAGATGGTAAAACGATTTGTTAAATAATTTTCCCTACGGTTTCCTCCCACAGCTTAAGACATTTGGGGTTGGAAAAACGATTTTTAAATAGTTTTCCCTTCAGTTTCCTGAATATAAAGTTAAGATGGAAAGACGATTTGTTAAATAGTTTTTCCTTCGCAGCCTAAGACCGCTACGCGCAAGCGAATTATGAAATAAAATCAAAAAACATGTTAGTCCCGATATGATATACTTTGTGTCGAGTGGACGTTGAACCCCATTTCTCTTACACCTCCCACAACACAATGGACTAATTTTCAAGGGAAATAACTCCATTTAGTACAGACTTGATAATGGACGACACCTGATGATTTAGTCCGGGTGCTGGAAAGATTCAATCAACATCTCGAGTACAAAAGGTTTGAGGACATGGAATTGGTAGATATTTTATCAGGACACTCCAACCTCAAAAAAAAAATTGCTTTTGGGGGGCACCACAAGGGGGACAAAATTAATCCTTCAGAGTAGTCGATTTAGGGGGTTTATTAACCATATAGTAGTAATGAGTAGGTCTACATGTACATGATTGTAATTCAGAGGATGTTTGTCAAATGGGCGTCATCGCCAGAGATAAAGGTACATAACTTAAAGACGAGGCTGTCCCACTTGACCTCATTGTTTACCTTATAGCACAGTTATCCTGTACGTTCATTACGTACTCCTGTGTTGACAAACGTTAGTCTTTGTTGTTAACATGGAATTAAATACTGATACTCTTACCACCAATAAAGTCACATGGGGCCGCCTTTTTACTGGCGACGCGTGGTGGGAATTCTTTTAGCAAGGACGGCCATTATGCGTTTGTTTATCATCAAATTGATACATTGTCATTGACATTCAATCCTCTCTAGATTTATTAGAACGGATTTGGAACAACTCATCACTTAATTTTATTTCTTGCAGTCGATACCGATAATATGATTATGTATTTTAAACATGAAATGAAATAGGATTTAACGTCCTACTGTTCTGCTCCAACTGGGCTAATGAAGATGGGCATATGCCATACAGTGTGCTAGGAGGGAAATTTTGCCTGGGCAGAGGCACTATAACCAACTCTTATATTGAATTACAACTGCCAACAGATCTTTTACATGCATGCCAATGTATACACAGGACCTTGTTTTTTGTCCCATCCGAACAACTAGACAGCTGTCTTTGTCAGGCCCTGTGTTTTAAACATAATTTTTGTTTTATTATTGAGCAGGTAAAGATTGTGGCTGGCCGAGCTACTGCTCATTTCGAAATGTCAACAATTTGCATGGAAACGAGATGAAATGGGGTTTAACGTCCTACTGTTCTGCACCTACCTGGGCTAATGAAGACGGGAAAGATGTCTGCTGCCAGAGTTCAACACTCTCAATGGAATATGTTTTATAATCTGATAAACATAGGTTGCCAGGCAACGAAACATACGCCCACAGCAGCTAAATCGTCCGGGCAGTCAACAAGAGTTGTCGCATATTTTACTTTTTCGGTAATTCAACATTTATAATACACTAAAATCTGATTAATAGTAATAACTCATTATGTAATTATAAGAAAATCATTCGAATTTGTTTGGCTTTGATAAAGTTCTCCTCCATGCTATTAAAGTTATCAAAATTTATTGAAACTAAATATACTTGTTCGTCTCATGACCTTCAACACTTAAGCCTCAAGAGCGTCCAGAAAATTTTTAAAGGGATCAAGGGCCATAACTCGGTCAGTAATTATCAGAAACGCTGAAAAACAATAGGCTTCTTCGTCTCATGACTTTAAACACTGTGATTAAATTGTTCAGGGGCCATAACTCTGACAGCAATTATCGGAAATTGCTAAAAATCGATAGGCTTTATCGTCTCATGACCTTCAACACTGTGTATAAATTTAAAGTCAATCGGATATTGACTTTGGCCTCTAGAGCATCCACAAGAACTTCTGAAGTGATCAAGGGCCATAACTCTGACAGTAATTATCGGAATTCGCTGAAAATCAAACGGCTTCTTCGTTTCATGACCTTAAACACTGTGTATAAATTTCAAGTCAATCGGTTATTAACTTTAGCCTCTAGAGCGTCCACAAGATTCTTTGAAGTGACCAGGGGCCATAACTCTGACAGTAATTATCGGAAATCGCTGAAAATCAATAGGCTTCTTCAACTCATGACCTTAAACACTGTGTATAAATTTAAAGTCAATCGAATATGAACTTTAGCCTCTAGAGTGTTCACAAGAAATTGTGGACGGACCGACCTTCGGGGACGACGACAATATACGACCACATTTCCATGTGGGCGTATAAAAACAGGACTTTGAATGGTCATTTTAAAAATTGATTGACACAGTAAAGCCAGTCATCTAATGAGAGAGAGAGAGACTAACGCATGGTTCAATTTTATTTCAATAATTCGCTTGCGCATATGACTGGTAGGAAAACAGAGGACCCTGAGTAAAACCCACAACAATGAACAGGCGACCCTACCAGAGCCTCATCTAAGGATTTGGTCGTGCGCGCGCGAACACCACAGGTGTGAACCCGCGCGGGGGGAGGGGGGGGTCTTGGATCTTTACAATAGAAAATTTTGAAATTTGACTCCCTTAGACTCGATTTCTGGGTACTTAAAAAACAGCTTCAGAGATTTGATACACTATTAATTTTGGCATCTTGATCAACCATGGATTGATTAATACCCTGTAAAATCAAAGCAAGGTCATATAAGAGGTAAAAACTATGTTAATACGATAGAAATAAATTTTTTCCAAACTGCTACTTTCACTATTGATCGGATACCAGTCAGGAAACTAACAGGACACTCGGTCCAAAGTGGGACCACGGGAACCTCTCTGAGCCGGCTGCTGACTGGTTCGGCCAGTCAGGTACATGACAGATTATCAGCCCCAGGCACACTTGGCACAATGGAAAAACCTTGTCGACGATTTTTAAAACGTATGTATGTTGCTGCCCAGTTTTCAACTTTTGGGCACAGTAGGCGGCACAGTTTGGCCGTCTAGTCACTATGTTAAACGAGGCTCTGGACCCTACTACTAATTAACCTACAACCGCATCTTCTAGGAAGGCTTGATCTTGCTTTAACTACGTACATCTTATCAAGACCTTCATGTAATACCCTGCATATTTTGGCACTAATTTTGCTTGTGAGCCTATCAGATTCCTTGATCGTCACGAATACCAAGTCTTGCGCTTTCAAGCTAAAATGTCTAGCTGTGATAATCAAGTTGCAACGTTCAAGGTTCATTCACTGACACGGTTCTGTGGAGGCCATGATGTCACAACCTCTGAATGGACGCTACTGTTCATGTGTCTGTAGATAATGTAGCTAAAAGTTTGGGAATTGTGAAGTAATCTAGCAACGTCCAGATGTTGTAAAACTCGCAGTCGTTGCTTCAGGAACCATGCTACAACCGGGGAATGAAAACCATGACAGTTAAATCAATGACAGGCTTTATGATACAGCATGCATGTCCTCACCATTCCGCACCCCCTGCTGCCCCTAGTCATCTGATGCGCTACACTAAATTTATCTTAGTAACAACTTCCAATTAACAGATCTGGCCTAAAGTCAACTGGACTAAATATTGCTGCTCAAATGGTAGGCCTATAGTTCTTAGCTTGTTGGGTTTTGCATTCCCTTAAAACGAAGAAGTATTAATAAAATACCCATAGAAAGCTCAAAAAAAAACTTTTTGAGTCAATGAAGACACTATTGCAAGGTGATTGGAGTCCCACATATAAGCAGCCAATTGAAGGCTTACCCCGATACATGTAATTCACAATCATGCCAAAAATCAGATCTGTCTCATTCATTACTCATTGAAATGTAGATTAAGTGCAGTTTGATATGATGGACATTTTGCATGGAGTTCCGAGCAAGTCTACTCTCATTTGAATTCAAACTGTCAATGGACCTTTTATGAGCATGCTAATGTGTACCATCTGAGTGACTAGACGCTGTTCCATGCAAGGTCCTCCGTCCTCTACGAATCACTACAATGGAAACCATGGCTAATTCCTAAAGCAGTATCACCGTAAAACACTTCTGGTTAGCGAGCTAAGCCTTGGGACTAGGTCATAAATTTGTATTTCTTATAAAACTGATTGGAAGGAATCGGCTTCTTGGAAGTATTTTGGCAACACAGGGCCAGGATCAGTCCAATGATTAACTAGGACTAATGGTCAGTCCGGGCCCTACTCACTCTCTGAGTAACACAAAATGAAATTGGGTTTTTAATGTCTTTACTGTACATGTATTCCAACTAGCTGCTCTGACTTGGCTAATGAAGACAGACATACGCCATAGGCCTACTGTGTGCCTATGAGGGAATATTACCAGGGCAGCAGCACTATGGCCTACTGCCAACTCCAAGGAATCTTTTATATGCATGGTAATGTATATATGATGGAGCTCGGTATTTTGTCCCGTCCTATCCAAACAACTAGACAGCTATCCTTGTCAGACCTTCCTTCCTGCACCACTGACAAGGTGAAACCATGTCGGAAGATGCCCCCCACTGAACTTTCTTAGCCAATGCAGGAATCGAACACACGACCTAACCTGTGCTAATGAAGATGGGCATATACGCCATACAGTGGGCTACAGCCTACATATTAAATTCAAACTGCCAAGGGAACTTTAACATGCATGCAAATGTGTCCTCTGCCCTGCATCACTGACAAGGGGAAACCACGACGGAAAATCTGGATGAACTTTCTCAGCCAATGCAGGGATCGAACTAGCCTCTCACCCGCTTAGTCACTGTGACTCCCATTTAGGGTCTAATAATAAAAGTAAACACAGAATGCAATAATTTTACTGATGTACGGTACCGGTAGCCAAGAAATTGTACCCCACTAAGCCTGTGTTCATCGAACCAGCTTTAATAAAGTCAATGGTGTCTTTAGTTGGCCTAACCCTAACCAAATTCCAGAATAGTCGGATCAACGTAATGCACCCTTTTAACAAATTAATATTTATTATGAATTTCCAAGAAAAACCTTTGGCATGGTATTGGTAAATGATAAATGGATTGGCATTGCCATTGCATTGCTAATTTTATTATTACTTGTGACAAAAATAGAATTCCATCTGTTAACAAACTATCACATTCATTTGGAACAGTTGTCATAAATTGTAACAGTTTTTGTACAACTAAAAAGTAAACATAGTATGACAACTGTCCAAATGAGCATGCAGACGATACACAACAAATAGGACCCTTGCTGTTAGCTTCGAGCTAGCAGCAGAATGCGAAACAAACAAATTACAGCTCTGGATACAGCAAAAAGCTGGCATGTAAGACGAAAGTTGCGCAGAAACGAGCACGCTTCTGTTTCAGCCACAATGTGTTATGTTGGGAATAGTGTATAGAAAGTATTTATAATTCGTTTGTTAGCCAAGATTACCTGGTATTTGGTCTTTAATCAAATATAAGTTGATACTGCATACCATATAAGCGGCTCCAAAAATGGCGTCCACAAATTCGAACACGCAGTGTGTCACGTGACCGCTTCTCGATTATCAAGTCAAGAAAGGACTAAGCTGGAAGAGAAGAGAGCTGGGTTCAAAAGGGGTCCTGTCGCGCGGCTCGCGCCAAAACACCAGCATACTCTTGTACCCCAAATAAATCTACGTAACCGACTAAACCCCGTTTCTCTTTATAATAACAAAAATAGCAACTATAGTCTTTTAGAAAGAGCCGCAACTTTTTGTCAGGACTTTTGAATACATCTAAATCCCGATTCGCTACATCAATTCAGCGATCAATTCCTATTAATATTTTTAAAGATAAATTCTTGATCCTTTAATTTGAAGCCCGCTTGTTTACATTCGACGCGTCTGTTTTATATGTTTATATTTTATAAAATGATACGACGCTTGAGTCTGAATAGTTATGTTACCCACTCAACATGGAGGTTTTAATTAAGCAGCTAGAAATGGTTCCACTACTGCTGTCTTCCGTCTTACTCCAGTCGCAGTAGTGGTTTTTTCTACAGAGTTCCTTTGCGCAAGTTTTTTAGTCAAATGACTGCAAAAAGTTTACTGGCCTATAGCTCGCTTAATTTACAACTAAACTGGCCCAAAACAGTACTGCATGTAGCTTAACATATAATAAATCAATTCTTATTTAAATAAAAGTGAGGTCTTACCGCACAATTATATGATTTGATGAAACCCGTCTCCTACGCGAAATTTCAACTGGCCGACCGTCATGGCCGCAAGTTGCGTAATACGTCATTAGGCCTACAACATAAACAGCGCTATGCAGAGAAAAACTGTTCGGTAACTATTTTAATTGTCCAGTCGTCACTATTTGTGATAGAATTACTTATTTTAATACAAACTGTAATGATGTGTGTTGACAGTTGTGCGTTTGAACCTATTTGAACTTGCGTAAGGGGTCTTCGACTGTACCAATTGTTACCTTAAACACAGTTTAAGGTAACAAGTATAGTTACTATTAAGCAGCCAGTGATTTTCTAGCGTAGCGTAGCTCCCGGCGCAGCGCCAGCCGGTGCTTGGTGGGGGGGGGGTAAAAAGCTATGGGGGTCTGGGGGCTTCGCCCCCCCCCAATTTTTTTTATTAGCCACGCCCTTTTTGCTTAGGGAAACGCCCTTCTCCAGCTATTGGACACACCCGTTTCAGGTCGAGAAAAGCCCTTTCTAACATGTGATGTTGCACTTTAATATAATATAATGCACAAAAAGCGATTGCCCCTCCCCCCCTAAATTTTATGTCATTTTTAGCAAAATTGGGATGGCCATGATTTTCAAAAGTGGGGGGGGGGGGGTACAGACAGCAGCGCCAGTCTTCCTCAAGAAGCGGAGCTTACCTTGTATGCAATATTTTGCCAATATTTCAGTGATAACGATAATCAATATATTAATTTGGAAGTATTATAGTAATAACGATAAGCCCTTTATCTAAATCTTACACCGTTGTATTAAAATACGTATTTCTTCCTATTGGGTAAGAGTAGGAGGCAGATCAAGTGTTCGGGGAAATCTCCCTAAAAACACTAAAACACACTGCATGCCCGTCTTCAATCCAGTCATAAGAATACTTTAGTAACTGGATAGATCAATACACAAAACAGCTACTTGTGGAAAAATAGATGCTTAATTATTTGAGCGACGTTTCGAAGAGTATTCTCTCAACGTTATTAAAAAAAACACGTATTTTATACCCCTCGAAACGTTGCCCAATAAAATAAGTAGCTGTTTTTCCATAAGTATGTGCTTTTGTGTATATAAATCAAATTTCATTTTATCTGGACCGGTCGCAGCAAATGCGGGGCGCAATTTTGTAGGCCCGAAGTTACCAGGCCCGGCGGAGTAGGGGTGGGGGGCTAGGCTCCGTTATCTGTTTAATGATAGCCTTATTAGTGGGCTGTAGCAAAATGTCAGGGATTACCAATGTAATTTTATATAAAACATTCTAGAGGATTGGGCGATGCAGGGCTATTCCATTTTCTATAGGATTAAATTCCATAGTATTCTACAGAATTTTGGTGGCCTGTGCAAATTTACCTACAGATTTATGCTAATGTTTCTAAAAAAAATTAAAGTATTCTATTGTGTTTTCTGTAGTAAATTCTACAGTTATCTTTTTGTCTTTAAACAAGTTTTGTGAACAGACTGAACAACTGTCTCACTTTCTTCGGGTTTTTGTTGGCCCCCGCCTTTCGAAGAAAGCAGAGGACTATTAAAATGGGTTCGTCTGTCCGTCCGTCTGTCCGCCTGTCACACTTGTTGGGACACAATAACTCTTTTTCTAATTGAGCTAGAATATTCAAACTTGGTGTAGGTGTTTATTGGGTCATTACCTTGATCGAGTTCGAAGATGAGCATTTTCCGCTTAGGGTAAGCAGAGATAAGCAATTTGATCGGCTGATGCTTTTGGACACGATAACTTGAGTTGTAATTAAGTTAGAGTGATGAAACTTGGTATATAGTTTCATTTCATCAATACCTTGACTAAGTTCAATAATGCGCATTTTCTGCTCAGGGTAAGCAGAGCAATAAGCAATTTAATTGGCCGAGACTTTGGAACATAATAACTTTCCTTCTAATTGAGCTAGGATATTCAAACTTGATGTAGATAGCAGAGATAAGCAATTTGATTGGTTGATGCTTTGAGATGCAATAACTTTAGTTGTAATTAAGTGAGAGTGATGAAACTTGGTATATAGTTTCATTTCATCAAAAAGTTTAATAATGAACATTTTCTGCTGAGGGTAAGCAGAGCGATAAACAATTTGATAGGTCTAGACTTTGGAACACAATAATTCTCCTTCTAATTAAGGTAGAATGTTCGAACTAGGTGTAGGGTGAATGCCTTGATGGAGTTCGATGATGAACATTGTCTGATTCTATCTGATAGAGAGTGATGATACTTAGTGTATAGTTTGATTGCTTAATACTTTTGAAAAAAATAAATGTGCAATTAATTAATATGTGTCATCTATTTATTTTGGGATTTCGGCGGGGGACATCAGCCTCACTGTTGGCTTGTTAATACTAACTTCTATGAAGTTTTTGTACGTGCACATTGAATTGAAAGTTCAGCCAATCAGCAGTCTTCTATTGGAATAATTTTAATGAGTTTCATGTTATACTACATAATATGTGCGATTGTATTTTAACCCTATTCTTATTTTAAAAGTAATGTGAAATTTATAAATCTCTTTGATCAATGGGGTATATATATTCTATGCCTTGAATCACATAATTTGATAATTGTTTTTGTTGTTTGCAATGTGTATTTTCTGTCTTGTCCGCAGGTTTATCTTGTTTCGCAACTCCATCCGCTTGGTGTAACCTACATACATTCTATATTAATTAACCTCATCCCTTGTCCAGAAATATGACCCCATTAAGGATACCTATTTGGGTATTATTTGTCTTATTTGTTACCCTGAAGACCCAATTGCAGCATGCTTCTATTTGGGATCTTGCAGACACAAATAAACTTCATTACATCAAGCCTCTCTTAGGAGACTGGCCAAGCTCCTATCGTATGAGCAGGAGAGATGAAGTTGTCTTGTGTCGCTCTCGCATTGGTCATACCTTTTTAACACATATTTTCATTTTAAAGCGAGAGCCTCAACCAGAATGTGATCACTGTCATGTTCCTTTGACAGTGAAGCAGATTTTGATTGAGTGCAAGCATCTCAAGAATATAAGATCTAAATATTATCGTTGCCAAACAGCACGTCAGCTATTCGCTCAACCGGAGCTTTATGGTAAAATACTTACATTTTTTAAAAGAGACAAATTTTTATTCTAAATTTTAATTGTATATATTTATCGTATGTTGGTGCTGACGTGCCATAAAACAATATTTCATTCATTTTCAGTCATTTTAAGAACAACAATGCGAGGGCTTCCATACTCCCCACCCCCTTTTATCTGTCGTCCATCCTGTAACTTTCCATCTTCTTCTCTTGAACTACTTCATTTATTTCTATCAAATTTGATAGGTATATTGCTTAGATGGTGGGTATTCATATTTGTTCAAATCAAGTTTCGGGATGGGATGAGGAAAACTTTATAACTCAATATATATACATATATATTTTATTTCCTTTCCTAAACTGCTGGATACCTTGGGCTTGGGTGATGCTTATTAAGATTTTCACAAATGAAATTGCTATCCTTTGAAGTGGTATCGGGAGAGCACCTTGAAGTGGAATGGGGAAAGCACCTTGAAGTGGAATGGGGAAAGCACCTTGAAGTGGAATGGGGAAAGCACCTTGAAGTGGAATGGGGAAAGCACCTTGAAAGGGGCAGACATTTTCTCCTAATCATAGTATCTCTTCAAAACAAATTGAGTACAATTGGCATGAAACGTGGCATGCAGTGGCGGATTAAGCTCCACCAAGGCCTGAGGCAGTAGTTGCTGGAGGGCCTATAATGGCCTATTTAAAATGGCGAGGGCCTTATTAATTTCGGATCAGGGCCTATGCTGGTTCCCGTTGGGCCTAAACCACACCCCCTAACATTCATTGTCTATGCTTTTTTAATCGTATCCGACAAATTTTAATTTTTTTTTTTACAAAATCTTTGGGCCTGAGGTTGCAGCCTCATCTGCCTCAATGATAATCCGCTACTGGTGGCATGCTTTGAACTCGTTATTGGTGCTTCTTGGAATTCAGACATCGTTTCTAAGTCCATCGATCCATGCGCAATTGTCCAAAGAACAAGTACACCAAGTTTCATGTCAATTGTACTCAATCTGTTTTGAAGAGTATAGCCCCAAGACAACGATTACCAAGTACATGGAACTACTTCCTAGTTCAAAGGTTAAAAAGAAGATGGAGAAATTATTTCAAATAGGTTTCTTGTATAAACATATTTTTATTACAAATTTTTCTTCTTAGGCGTATAAAGTAATTTACATCAAAATATTATCTAAATTGTTCTGTGACATGCTCATGATTATTTTAATAGAGAAAATGTGAGAGCTATATATCTAATATCAATTAGCCCAGTCAAAGCAGAAAAGTTGGACATTAAACCCCATTTCATTTCATTTTAAAATCTATTTCACTCATGAAATAAAATGTATTAACATCATACTTTTCTGCAGCAACCGGGAAATGGGCATAGTTTTCCGCTCCATTCGAAGGACTAGAAACCTTTTTTCCTTGCCAGACTCTCCATCCTCCACCTTCGACAAGGGGAAACTTACCCACCAACCAGCAATGTATACGTGAGCCAGCACCCATTGAGCATACTGTGGATTAGGACTAGATATCTCATGAATTTTGGGAAATGTTAAAGAAGGTGCTCGAACCTCCCTAGTATTCAAATTATAAAGTCTTTGATCATTTTGGGACTAACATAGGTTTGTTTTTTTTTAAATTGTATTTGAATAATTTTGCTTGCGCATAGGAGTCTTTAGCAGTGGGAGAAAACCGGTTAAATTAAAGGAGCTACCCCTGTAACTCCAATATTTTCCATAATATTCGAAATTAAAATCACAAATAAGACTTCAATTTCGACCCATCTCAATCAATATTGATGTTATTATCTTATCATGAAAAAAAATGATTCTAATAAATATCCAATATTTAAGACACAATGAACATTTCTATTTCACATGACCCTGTACATGTATTCTATGGACACAATGGTTTTGAGCTCCATCTGTAATGACCAAAGAAAAACATAGGTCAGAAGACAAAGCGGGAGTAATTAAAAATTGCGGATTCACAAACGACAAAAAAAAAAAAAACACCCAAAAAAACGTGTAGAATGGATTTAGCAGGTGCAAAAGACTGTTATGAAATTCGTTCGGTTCACGAATTTCAACAAACTAAATGATTAGAAATTACAATAATTTATTTTTAAAATTTAATATTAATTTCTCTATATACATGTACATTAATATGTGCTTTAGAACCATTTTCGTAAATTTTATGGTTCTAAAAAACAGATATACGCCCTTTAAAGAACAGAGCTATTCACCCTTTAAAGAACAGAGCTATTCACCCTTTAAAGAACAGAGCTATTCACCCTTTAAAGAACAGAGCTATTCACCCTTTAAAGAACAGAGCTATTCACCCTTTAAAGAACAGAGCTATTCGCCCTTTTAAGCCCAGCTTATGTCGCCCAACCACACGATAAAACTGTCAGCGACTAGCCGCAACTGACAGCTTATGTCGCTATGACTGAATTTATCCAAGACTGCACGCAACCTCACGAGAAACTAGTTGGTCACAGTCGTAAGAGCTATTCACCCTTTAAAGAACAGAGCCATACGCCCTTTAAAGAACAGAGCTATACGCCCTTTAAAGAAACAGAGCTATACGCCCTTTAAAGAAACAGAGCTATACGCTCTTTAAAGAACAGAGCTATAAGCCCTTTAAAGAACAGAGCTATTCACCCTTTAAAGAACAGAGCTATACGCCCTTTAAAGAACAGAGTGTTTGATTGCTATGGTGTAGAGAAGATTCAATATATTGTTAAACATAATCCTGTTAGTTTTGTATAGTATGGTGTTAAATACGATAAACCAGAGTCAGTCAGGATCCTCCTAGACCTAGAGGCTGTAGCTAATGTTAATACAGTGGACAATGATGGTGAGACTGTATTACAGTATGGTGTTAGACACAGTAGACCAGAACTAGTCAGAATCCTGATTGAGGCAGAACCTAATGTTAATACAGTGGACAATGATGGGAGGAGACAGGAGTGTATTACATTATAGTGTTGTATACGATAAACCAGAACTAGTCAGGATCCTGATTGAGGCAGGAGGTAATGTCAACACAGTCATTCTGGTGACATTACAGATTTTTTTTTTTTTAAAACATATTTTTATTAATGTTGACTGAATGGAATTGGGGAACAGGCTTAGTCTATGTTAAACCCCTCTACCTAACAGACTTGATTATTAATAGTCTTAAATATAATGACATTTTTTTTCATCACAATTCATTAGTGTTTTTTGGAGAACATTTTTTCAGCCTTGTTTGGTAACGTAACTTGTTCAAATTATTATTCTAAAATAATTTGCGTTGTTTCACCATTTTCTAATTTATGGGTTGTACCATTATATAGATCATATTCTCTTCGTAGAAACGCAAACAGAAGATCCGTTACTAAAAATATCTGAAATAATAAACACATGTATCATATTAAATAATGCTGACTGGATCAAATCTGCAAAATTTTTAGTGATTTATAAAAGTCAACACAAGAAATGACGTTGGGTTTAATGTCCTACTTCTATTGGGCTAATGAAGGTTGGCATACACCACACAGTATATCCAATTTCTACTGTCAAAGGTCTTTCACCAGCACACCAATGTCAGGGCTACAAATTGATACGAATCTCCGAATCTAATTCGCACAAGGATTCTCGAAAGAGCTTTTGCTGCGAATCTATAAGGATTCGCATGAAAAGTTTGTAAAAAATGAAAATCCTCTTAAGATTTTCGCAAAAAAAAGCGAATTTCTTGCTGTCCTTGTCAGGCCCTTAGCCAGCCATAGGGATGTTGTATGATCTTGGAAATGGAATGAAATAACGTTATTGTCCTACTATTCGGCACCAAACCAGCAAATGAGTAGTGGGAGAAAACTGGAGGACCCGGATGAAAACCCACGATTTTGGACAGGCCACCCCACACCTTGAGAGAGAAATGGGGTTTAAACATACACTCGACACAAAATAGATCATTTCAGGACTAACATATGGTATATTTTTATTTCAATAATTCACTTGCGCGTAGGGGTCTTTAGCAGTGGGATGAAACCAGAGGACTTGGAGAAAACCCACAAAGCTGGACAAGCAACCGTACTCCTTGCCATGTACAACCGGGGATTCGAAACCACACCAGTTGACAAAATCATACAGCGCCCACACGCTAACCATTCAGCCATCCAACCTTTATGTAGAGGATTTACATACATACCTGAGCAGTTGAAAATACCAATGTGATAGCAAAGTAGAAGTTGGCATTAGCACTACCAGCGTAAATCCACAGATGCCATAATACAGGAGCGAATACTGTACAACATATATACATACATCCTACTACAAAACTATTACGCATATCTGAAAATAGAAAATAAAATGGGGTTTAATGTCCTATTGTTCTGTTCCAACTGGGCTAATGAAGCTGGGCATACTCCATATAGTGTGCTATGAGGGACATTATGGCCTACTCTTATATCGAATTACAACTGTGAAGGGATCTTTTACGTGCACACCAATGTCTACAAAGACTGTTTTTTTTGCATCTGCTCAGAACGACTAGACAGCTGTCTTTGCCCTGCATTACTGACAAGGGTTAACCATGCTGGAAAACACCAAAGAACTTTCTCAGCCAACACTGGTATCGAACCTGTGACCTCCAGGCTAGCGAGCCAGTGTCTTACTCACTTAGCCACTGTGGCTCTTTTTACACTTAGATAGTTTCGTAATACTCATGACTTTGTTTATAACCACTACTACTAATGCAATCTGTTTTTTCAGAATTAAGACATCCGTCTTTTATCTCTGTCCAAGATGACTGACCTTTGATAGGTCAAACCGCTATAGTTCTATGGGTGACGTCACATCTTAATGTTTACCAACAAATTAAGATGGCGTCAATTCTACTGTACCTATTTACGCTTAATGTGGAATATTTTTTTATCCAGATATTCTTCAAACACCTTTATTAATTTTTCTTATACGGTACTTCAAAAAAATGTTTTAGAATTTAATTTGTCGGAGGAAAAAAGTTAATATTTCGGGGTCATTAAGTCTTGTCGATGTCATCCTTATTAGTGATACTAGAGCAGTGTTGGGATTTCCAAATCTTTCTTGTCGGACATATTTACCAGAAAATAAAGGGGCATAACTCTTATCGTAATTTAAGCAGTTGTTTTCAAAACACAGTTAAGAATCACGTGTGAACAAAATATATTCAAATTCATATGTAAAAACAATATTAATCTTCTTCATGTTAACCACGTGTTTTCTGCACTGCACCTCGTTATATTTCATGTTTAAAACCCGTTCAAAATTACATGATCTCAAACTCACAAAAATGACCGTATTTTTTGTATCCTACGTCGGTACATTTTTCAGCAATGTCAGACATTCGTCTGATACTGCGTTTGGATTTATATACAGAAAGTAAAAGAATGACTTGTAAGCCGTAGTTTACTAGTTAACGTCGCTCTAATGCAACGAGTGAGTGACTCCAACTGCTACATAATTGCACTCGACTATAGCACGTGCTATCATTTAAAATAATTAACTACTTACGTCATTCCAATCTAAATATACGTCAACATTTCTTAGCGTGTTTATTTACTTATTTAAAAACATAAATCACATTCAAAATATGATAATAAATCCGACAATGTGCCATCAAAATATAATCTTTTCTCGGACATCAGGCTATCGGCGATTATCAATGCTCAATAGAGTTCAAGGGTGAATGTATTTCGGTCTATTTTGAGCGCGATCTATTTTTAGAGTATTGCTCTACAGGTGCTGTACATCTCTTAATTTCTCGTGAGATTTCTACTTTCATTTTAATTACTGTGTAAAATATCTTTATCTAACTTCGAAAAATATATCACAGACAAGTTATAGGATACAATGAATGTTGATTTGAGGTGTTATATACTATCAGGATATATAGGTGACATATATGACTAATTTCTAGTGTTATTGTCTAACACAACAAAGGAGATTACAACGCGAGACAATGAAGAAACCACGTGTTTATGATTAGATTGATGAACTGTCCGACAAAGGAATAAGTCAGTCAATCAAGGCAGATTAAGTAGTTAATCAAGCCTCAAGGTAGGTTTAAAGTCGGTATAACACGATAAATACGTTGATCACTTAATTACCTAATCAATCCAGCCTATTGTCAACGATAATCGGGTTGAGTGGTAGTTATACTCTTAGTACTAGTCAGTACACTATATTAATTTTGGAATTTTGAATATTATTCACCACGTCTTGATGTTCGATTGGGCATATTCACGATCGGACAATATAGTGCGTTTGGTAGGGCCGAAAGGATTCACCGGTGAACCGGTGTACCGCGATTTTTTCCATACAAACGATGAACGATATTTTTTTTTAGAGAATCGATAACCGAGATTTATTTTTCAATTTAAGGTTCACGATAATTTTCATACTATATCGCGATATTTCTTCAATAAATGAGACATGTGGGACTTTTAAAAATTACCTATCAGCGTACGTACACACTGGGCCTACATGTAAATAAAACCCCGGTAGCTATAAATAGACTTGATAACTCAATATTTTCCATTGGACCAAATACCGGAAGCCATATATTTTACACCAATGAAATCGAATTTAACAGTCGTTTCTTCCTGGCGATGCTGGTGGCTCTCATGAATGAAAAGCGTGTTGAAATTATGCTTAACTATTATCAGCCTCTCAGTCTTTCGACTATTATGTTCACGTCCAGTACTGGCAGTAGTATTACACTTGGTGAAGTTGAAATAGAATAACCGGCCGCCTGTTACCGATCGAAGGTGTGGGAAAATTTTAGTTTTCCTGTTTCGTACTTAAACGGTAACCGAAAAGTAAATATTCAATAAAATAAAGACACTTTAGACTCAGTGTCGAGTGTGCAAACTGTGTTTTGATTGTATTCATATTATTTCATTGTATCTGATTGACGTGACTTGATTGTCAGTCACTCAGGTGTACCGGTAAAAAAATGTGCCAAAAATATTGGTTAAATATAAATTTACTTTTATCTAATTTTAAACAATATAAAAAAATTGAATCATTGTGTATTTTTTCTTTATTTCCATCTGAAAGCAAACTTTGGCTTATTTCACATTAAAGGCGTGTGTATCGTGATGCACCTGTATCGTTGGGCTGGGACATCAGGCTGTATCGTATCGTGGCACAACGTATCGTTTCGGCCCTAGCGTTTGGAAGCAAAATTTGGACACGTCCGGAATATACGGCCGAGATCCCAACACTGTACTAGAGGCCAAGCGAATATTCACTGCGGATCAGTGTGCTTCTAATGGTATCAAGTTTAATTATTATCAAATACTAGGCGTTAGAGACAACTATACTGAAAGTTAGAGACTACTATATTGAAAGGTAGCGACTTCTATACTGTTAATTAGAGACTATTATAATGGAAGTTAGTTGACTGGGTCAGTGAGACTACTGGTTGTAAGCGACTATATACAGGAAGTTAGTTAGCTGGTTGAATGAGGCTATTATACTGGTAATTAGAGACTATATATTATACAAGAAGTTAGCTGGATGGTTGATTGAGACTACTTACATGAAAATGTATGTTTCCACAATGGTAGTAATGTTAAACAGAGACCAACGTCACTGTAACTAGGATACGATTTAAATATACTCGTTAAAAATATCAACATATAGAGGAAAAATACTGGATTCTTTCTGAAATAAAATATAAATATATCTTAAACACTCAATACACACAAAGGCTATATATAATGAATAAATAAGATGGGGTTTGACACGTTGACTGCCGACTACGGGTATACTCGTAGTCATGGTTATCTCGCCTGTGCCGCTACGAGTATACTCGTAGTAAAAATTATTGACTTGGTATAATAATATAAATTCACAGCAATGGTGATGGACCGTAGTTTATGATTCGGCACTGAAAAAGAACATCCGGTAAAAATAACCATTAGCAAGTCCCACACTACAAGTCGTATGCTGGCATATGAGTTAATACCGGAAATGGTCGGCATATGTGACACACACTTCAAACTAGGGTCGGCAGCCAACGTGTTAACGTCCTACGCTTCTGCATCTAACCTGTGCTAATTGAAGACGGGTATACGCCATACAGTGTGCTATTAGGGAAATTTTTGCCCAGGCAGTGACTGAATTCCAACTGCCAAGGGATCTTTTACGTGCACGCCAATGTACACGGGACCTCGTTTTTTGTCCCATCCGAATGACTAGGCAACTATCCTTGTCAGGCCCTCCGTCTGCATCACTGACAAGGGGAAACCACGCAGGAAGCTATATATATACTAATGTCCAAAAGAAAGTATGCGCACATTAAGAACATGACTAAGTTTTGTTTGAATTAATACTAGAGGTGGGGCAAATGGAGGTCGAAATTTGGAAACAAGTGTTTTCTAAGGCGATTTTGGCTGCTGAATCCGAATGTGGTGAAATTTTTGTTCTGTGACGTCATTTTGAGCTGGTTCTGTGGCCATTTTCAAAATGACTTTTTTTCAGTTATTACCCTCATATCAATAAAGGATGTTATCAAATCATAAATGGGAGTGCAATTTTAGAATCCACGGTCATGAAAACATATATTCTAACATATTGGACAACTAGTTTCAATATTGTCTCGCTTTTATGAGAAAAAAAGTAATTTTTTGGGCCGCCATTTTGAAGGCCACAGAACCAGCTCAAATGACGTCACAGAACAAAAATTTCTCCAGATTCGGATTCAGCAGCCAAAATCGCCTTAGAAAACACTTGTTTCCAAATTTCGACCTCCATTTGCCCATACGAAACAACTGGACATTGTACCCATACGAAACAAATGGACATTGTACCCATACGGTGGAAAAACGACTGTGTTTGAAGCAGAACGAAATGTATAGTGTATACTTTCTTTTGGACATTAGTATATATAACGGCAATACATGTTATTCAAAATTTAATTCAAATAAGCACTGAAAAATATTTTATTTTTAGACAGGCATACGCTCCAACAATGGTGTTTCTGCCTATTCTTGTTATTCAATTCAATCTGACAGACAAAGATATAGATATTGTCGACGTTAAATCAACTGAAAGCATTTTAATCATTTTTGGACCAAAATGTTTTTTCCAGGTTGAGTGGTGAATTCATCGAAAGACTTTCACAGTTCACAATTCCAATTCTGAATCCCGAAAATAAATGTACAAGTACGTGATTTCAACAGCTAAAGAGAGAGAGAAATGGGGTTTAACGTACACTAGACACAAACTAGGTCATTTCGGGACTAACATATGGTTTGATTTTTTTTCAATAATTAACTTGTGCGTAGGGGTCTTTAGCAGTGGGAAGAAACCGGAGGACCCGGAGAAACCACACAAGGTTGGACAGGCGACCCTACTCCTTGCCACGTACAACCGGGGATTCGAATCCAAGCCAGTTCACTCAATGACAGGCTGTATGATACAGCACGCACATGCTAACCAATCAGCCATCCAACCCCCCTTTAACAGCTCAAGGAACTGTCTAAACGCCTCTAGAGGAGCTTACCTGACCGGATAGCCGTGGCGATAGAGAGGCGGATTCTCACCAATGCATCGAGGGTTCAATCCCAGCTCAGGACATGAACTTTATCGTTGTAAGTGAGAGGGATATTCGGTCTCCCGTCCGATCAGGCAGGTTTCCCCCGAGTTCTTCGGTTTCTTCCTGCAGTAATGATCGAAATCATTCGCACGATCTGTGCCAAGGGCCAAATTGGAAAAAGGCCTCAGGCCTAATTTGCTACCCTTGTTAAAAGACGCGATTATTATTATTATTATTATTATTACCTGAGTTTTACAGCTAATGGAACTGTATAAATGACGGCGTTTATTTGAAAAACACAGATGAAGAAAACACGGAAATGTTCGAACATCTCCGTAAAAAAATACCAGAATACACCAACATTTGGTGATAGATCAGGGACCGTTAAACTGAAAAAAAATTTAAAAAATTAAATAGAGTAGCTCCTTTTGCTAATTGACATAATAGGCGTTGTAACAGATCTTTATTCTAATTAATGCCTTTTATATGAATGAATGAATGAATGAAATGGGGTTTAACGTCCTACGCTTAAGCACCTAACCTGGGCTAATTGAAGACGGGCATACGCCATACAGTGTGCTATGAGGGAAATTTTTGCCCGCGCAGCGGCACTACGGCCTACTCTTATATCGAATTCCAACTTCCAAGGGGTCTTTTATGTGCACTCCAATTTGTACACGGGACCTCGATTTTTCGTCCCATCCTTGTCAGACCCTCCTTCTGCATCACTGACAAGGGGAAATCGCGCCGGAAAATCGAGATGAACTTTCTCAGCCAATGCAGGGATCGAACACTCAACCTCCAGGCTAGCGCCTTATCCACTTAGCCACCGTGATCCCCTGCCTTTTATATGTATGATGGTGTTACAATAGTTACATTAAACCCCACATACAACCTTCTCCTGACCAGTCATACACGTGTCTGCCACGGATTACAATGCATGTTGGTTGACAACATATTAAACAAGATCATGTGACCTGATCACTAGCAGACGACACAACCATACTCGATCTCACACTTATCTCCAGACTTATATAATTACCATCTTTGTTTATATACCATTCTTACTAGACAGACGTATAATATCCCCCCAGATAATTGACCAAATAAAGGGGGTGGTGCGCTCAGTTTGGAACGTCCCGAATTGAAAGAATTGCAATCAAATGTTACATAATTCAGTCCTGTCCCAGTTCTGCCAGTCGTGACATCTGAGGTGGTGTGAGTAGAATCGTGACATATATTAAGTAACAAATAAGTTTCAGCTATCATGATTGGTTAAGATATTTTTCTATGCTGTCGGCACATGTGTTGTACTCTGTAATTGTCCTTTTCACGCGATTGACACTGTTTTTGGAATTGAGAGAACTTGATTCCGGAACGTTCAATCGAGTGTCCCCAGAGATTTACACCACAGGGAAAATATGGCATAAAGCTGAACCATAAAACTCCTGGACAAGTGAATCCAGAATCTTTGTCCTGCAGCACTGACAAAGGAAAGCAAGACTGGAAAATCTCAGAGAACTTTATCCAGTGTTTTAATTTATGGTAGGGTATTGAGAATCCTCGTGTCTTCACCCCTTTGTCAGCATGGTGTACACCCAAAAATTATATGTTTGCTTATAACAATAATCTATTATTGAAATGTGCTCATTTGGCTATTATTATAGCTTTTATTATCGAAATTTCTTACTTATTAAGGGCCCTTACTAATTACTGAGCCACCAAAATTAAAAGGCAATTGACATTTTATTATTAGATTTGATATTTAATGACTTCAAGGCTTTATTAGGAGAGAAGAGAGAGAGAGAGAGAAAGAGAAATGGGGGTTCAACATCCACTCAACACAAACTAGGTTATTTCGGGACTAATGTATGGTTTTAATTTTATTTCAATATTTTGCTTGTGCGTAGGGGTCTTTAACAGTTGGAGGACCCGAAGAAAACCCGAGAGGTTTGACAGGCGTCCCTATTCCTTGTCGCGTACAACCGGGGATTCGAAAACACGCCAGTTGACTAAATGACAGGCTTTATGATACAGCGCGCACATGCTAAACAATCGGCCATCCCCCCCCCCTTCTAGTAGGAGAATCTCCTAGAGATAAAGCATAAAAAGAATATTTACATGAATCCATATGTAGAGTAGAGGAAACTCCATGATCCTTCCAAAACACATGATGCACCTAATAACGCCATCAACCATCCAATAGATAGAAGACAGGTTCGTGTGTAACTAAAAATAGCCTCAGAACTATTATACGATGTAACGCCTTTTGATGAAGTCTAAAATGAGAGTACAAAACAACAAATAAACAAAATACAAAAAGTTTTGAAATTGGTGCTGATTTAGATACTTTAGTGAAGCCTGTATCAAAACAGGCCCGGGACTGTACAGCGCAGTGGACGCTTACTGGATCCATTCACTTGATTTGATAATTGTTTAGTTTTGCCAATGTCTATTTTATGTCTTGTCCGCAGGTTTATCTTGTTTACTTTTTTGGTTTTGCGTGTAGTGCAGTCTCCCTGCATTTACTATTAAAGAGAGAAACTGGGCTTAATGTCCACACGACATAAAGTATGTCACTTCGCAGTGCTCACTCTGGGTTCCATTTTTTTCCCGCCAATTTCTCTTTTTAATTTTTTAGCTATATATTTCTTCCGCCAAATTTTTAAAAAAACAATTCAGTAATTTTTATAACTTTTTTTTTTTACAAAAATACATACACATTTTACAATTTACAATATTCTTCTCTGCTTTTCCATTCATCTCTGAAATATCTACCTTTTCTAAATGCCCTTAAGATTTTACGTAGTTTACTAGTTAACGTCGCTCTAATACAACGAGCGATTGACACCAACTGCTAAATAATTGCACTCGAATGTAGCACGTGCTATCGGTCATTCCAATCGAAATATACGTCAACATTTATAAGCGTTTTGATTTATTTACTTAAAAACATAAACCCCATTCAAAATATGATAATAAATCCGACAATATGCCATCAAAATGTTGGTGATGGAATACTAAAAAATCTGACAATCTTCTAACGGACGTTGAAATTGAAGTTCAATCTTTCGTTTACGACCAATGGCATATGATTTGATAATACCTGACTTTCGACAACCTCAAGATTATATACGCATTTATAAACTGTAACAACATATCTGGTTTCATTTATTAACGATACCGGCAACTTTAGTGAGAAATATATCAAACAGCAGTCATAATCTAATAATCCAAACGAATCGACCGAGTATTGTTCACCGTGTCCGCCATTTTGAATAATAGAAACCATAAAAAAAACGCTGATTGGTATTGAAAACAAATAATCAAATCTTTTGTCTCTTAATTAGTTTACTACTCTTACTGTATATACTTATCAACACTAATCGGGGATTGATCAAGAGACAAAAGATAGGTCTATAGATACCTAATTAATTTTTAATTGACTCACTGTCAATGAACCAACAGGTTTATACAGCGTGGAAATCAAAGCTTTGTGTCATTATGACAAGAAAAAATTATTGCCAAAGGTAAAAAAGAATCGCCATGTAGGAAAAAGTTATCGCCAAAAAATCTGCCAGATTGAATATTTTATCGCCAAGATTATATTTTTATCGCAATTGGCGGAAATGGCGATCGACAGCGTGACATATGATTCAATTTTATTTCAATAATTTGCATGTGCGTAGGGGTCATTAGCAGTAGAAAGAAAACCGAGGATCTTTAGAAAATCCCACAAGGTTGGACAGGTGACCCTACAAGCGGGTAATTGAAATCATGCGACAAACCTTATTATCCAACGCGTACATATTAACCATTTGGCTACCTGACCCCACTAGAGATTTTGGTGGATCGGCATGGTATAAATAATAATAAACACACGGATACTTTTACATGGAAATATAAGTTGAACTTACCGAGAGTGGGGGGCGAATGGTTATGACGTGCGCGCTGTATCATGAGGTCTGTCGTTG
Source organism: Patella pellucida (assembly GCA_917208275.1). Classification (NCBI taxonomy): domain Eukaryota; kingdom Metazoa; phylum Mollusca; class Gastropoda; family Patellidae; genus Patella; species Patella pellucida. The sequence continues at coordinate 5,283,680 of OU795039.1, read as the reverse complement.
AGTCAACTGGCATGGCTTTGATTCCCAACTTGTACGTGACAAGGAGTAGGGTCGCCTGCGCAACCTCGTGGATTATCCCAGGTCCCCCGGTTTTCTCTCACTGATAAAGATCCCTACCCGCAAGAGAATTATTAAAATAAAATTGAACCATTTGCAAGTCTGATAGAATAATATAGAGAGAGAGACAGAGAAATGTTAATTCGGAACTAACATATGGTTTTTAATGTTATTTCAATAATTCTCTTGTGCATAGGGGTCTTTAGCAGTGGGAGAAAACCGAAGGACACTAAGAAAACCCATGGGGCTGGACAGGCACGCATACTCCTTGTCACGTACAACAGGGGATTAGTAGAAACCACACCAGTTGACTCAATGACAGGCTATATAATACAGCGCGCACGTGTTTACGATCGAACCCCCCAGACAAGCCTTGAAATAAGGCACCTGTCACTGACAAGAGTACCTGACATTTTCAACTTAGTGCCAGACATGTATTAATAATATCATTAAAAAAAGACAATTCAGTGCCGGACAAAATGACAGGCACCACTGCCAGAGGTTTAGTGCCTGACAAACCCTGAATCTGTGCCTGACATTGTCAGTGACAGGTGCCTTATTTCAAGGCTTGCCCCCTAATAATATTAAACTAACCTGGGGTCGGTTGCTCAAAACTAAGTTATTTTAAACTGTAACTGACATATCTTGGTAACATGTTGTTTGTTAACTTTCCGTTAAACTTACTACAGAAAACACCATAGAATACTTTATTTTTTATATTTGCACCACCGAATGTTCAGGGCCTTTATTTCCAGAAACAATCTTTCTCTCCGTTATAGTTAACCGATCGTTAAAAGATAACGGAACTTTGAGCAACTGACACCTGATGTATATATAAATATAACCTGATAAATATAGAAATATAAGTGTATCTAACCTGGTGAATATAAAAATATAAAGCCACAGGTGCACATAATATAAATGGATAAAATGATTGGTATGTTGCCACGGCGATGAAAAATGTACACAGAATCAATTTATCTGAAAAATAAATAACATATTGAATATAGAAATATAAGTGTATCTAACCTGGTGAATATAAAAATATAAAGCCACAGGTGCACATAATATAAACGGATAAAATGATTGGTATGTTGCCACGGCAATGAAAAATGTACACAGAATCAATTTATCTGAAAAATAAATAACATAGTGCAGTTAAAGTCTTTTATGTTTAGGAAAACGAAGAGGGGTAAGGAAACACTCGATATAAGTAGTAAAATAGCTGGACAGGCTGATACATCTGTGAGGCTCTGGATCAAAAAATGATGCTGACGGAGCGGAAGTTGTGAACTTTTATATTTACTAATGGAGATTCAAAATCTAATAAAAAATCACCTTTCTCACACTTCGTCTGTATGGCTCTGATTTTAAACACTTCATATCCAACATACATGTATATTAAGAGAGAGAAATCGAGAAATTGGGTTGAACATGTCATTTCCGGAATAACATAATGTGGATTAAGTTTATTTCAATAATTCGCAGGGGAGGAAACCATAGGACACAGAGAAAACCCAAGAGGTTGAACATACATGTATATTCAGAACAGCTGCTAACATTTATTATCCATTACACATACCAGAAATCTGATGATAATTTATAGCTGTTTGGGTTATGGGAAATCATTGAAAATCAACACGCTTCTTCAAAGAAACACAGTGTATTAATTTCAAATCAAGCGGAAAATAACTTTAGCCATTGGAGAATCAACAAGAATTTCCAAAGCGGTCAAGGGCAATAACTCCATCATTAATTATTGGAAATCATCGAAAATTAATAAACCTTTTTGATTAATGACCTTGGTCTTACACACTGTCTTTATGAAGTTAAATTTGATGGAATAATATTCTCCGTAGCGTTCAAAGGATTTTTTTTCAAAAGGATCCATTTTAGCCTCTGGAGCATCCACAAGCAATTGTGGCCGACAGACTGACAGACGATGGGTGAGGAAAATATAGAAATATATCTCTACTTACTGTGTAACATATAGTAGAAGAGATAAATGATAGCTAAATTTGACACCGAGGCCGTTGATCTGGCTAAACAGGTTGATATAGTGTAAGGATTTAAAAAATGGCTGAAATAATCCAAAGATACGTAAATAAATAAAATATACGTCCAGGTAAAAAAAATCTTTCACTTTACTTCATTATGGCATACATTATATTATATAAGCTAGCTATCTGCCTTCTATTGGTGTCTTCAAATAGTAGTGCATGTATAACAGGAGGTTGATTAATTATAACCAAACCATAGGTTCCATGTCGGCCGTATATGCCGGTCGGGACCTACGGCTCCGGGAGATGACCGGATCTGGGTCAGACCTGTAGGTCATTTTGCACACCGGAAAAATAGCTTTTTTTGTGCTAAATCATAAAATCCCGGACACGACGAAATTCCGTGCGTGTCGTGAAGTAAACTGTCGGGTGTAATACAATTAACAGTGTTCAGTAGCCCACGAATGGAAACCACAGCCAAATAATTATCCTCGTGTATATTGCTCTAATCCCAATTAACGGAGGAGCAACATCAAACAGATTAAAAGCTCAACATTTAATCAATTTACTTAGGTGTGTTTTGTTTTATAATTAGTAATACTGTGATCATTCTTTAAATTGAGTTGTTACAGCATATTTGGTTACCAAACTATGGCAATATCTAACTCGAAAAGATATTTACGTGGGATGTGTACCTGCCATAAATATCATGTACATGTATAAGGTTCTTTAAATAAACAATTCTTTATAAGTCAAATTTTTAGATAAACAATCTGGTAAAAATACAGATATATATTTTGTTTCGTTTTTTTATACTTTCGATGGCCTACACTACACGAAGATCTGATCAGTTGTACTGAAAGGTCACAACATTTAACCCTATGACATAAGACATTGATTAATCAATCAGTGGTGATGTTTCTAGTGGTTTACCCACAGTTCCGTGCACCTCACGACAAAAACCCACCGTAACAGACCATTTCATTGGCTAATCCCTCACTTAAACTTTTTAAAACCAGAACGCTGGTTCGAAACAACTCTTCTAGATCCTAGTTTAGTAAAGACAAGTACAACAAAACGAATTAAGTTCCGTGTTTTAATCCAATACTGAGATAATCAAACAGAAATTATCTTTTTAGAATGTAATTATAGTCTTTGACTTGAGCGGTGCCTGATTGTAGAATCAGTAATGTTCTGAATTGAATTTGAGTGACATAGAATAAAGTTCTGTAATAGACATGTGTTATCCTTTCGTAAATTGAACTGTGAAGTGTGTTTGAGATATTTTCTTTTTTTGGTTCGAACATGTCATGTGGTCTGTTGCTCGATATTCTTTTGTCTACTCCACTGCACGCCTTTGACATTTTGAACTCTGTGCCATACAAAATGACAGGAACCAGAGATATTGTGCCTGACAATTCCTGGAATTGTACCTGAAAATGTCTGTAACAGATGACTTTTTTCCAGACTTGTAATTGTCAGAACCTTGATTCCAAGCAATTGAATGCCGTATCCCAAAAGACTAGCGACTCATTTTTGTATGAACACTGTGCCATACAAAATGACAGGAACCAGAGATATTGTGCCTGACAAAGCCTGGAAATTTACCTGACAATGTCTGTAACAGGTGATTTTTTTCCAGGCTTGCAATTGTCAGAACCTCTATTCCAAGCAATTGAATGCCGTATCCCAAAAGACTAGCGACTCATACATCATCACACCACATCCAAGCTATAACAAGCGGTTGCCATGCAAGATACACTCACATTTTGCACAAGATGGATAGAGAATAAGCTAAAAAAAAATTGCAACTTTTGGTAAAATTAGGGGCCATAATCCAGGAAGTTACAGTCTGATTTGATCAAATATTGAAAAGAATCAAGATCTTTGAGGGATAAACCTATATGGATGGACAAGCAGGGGCAACGACAAAATGGGGGCGTATAAAAACATACAAATAACTCACACTGCGATAACATAACTTCCTAAATGTCTCAAATCTTTCGACCTCAATATAATCTTCTCAACATCCACTGAATATTTCTTCACCCCTTCGGCCTGTTGTTTTAACTGTTAGATATAAGACACATTTATAATCGGATAAATAGGTTGCCAGGCAACAGTACACAATCACAGAAATTTTGCACAAGGGAGACATTCCTCACAATAGTCACAACACCAGCTAGTAAATTGACGAAATCTCGCGTTAATAAACTTGATGATCGTTTATTTTTAGCGACCCTGACAGGCACCCCGTACTAGGGTAAGGATTAGGGTTAGGGTTGGAATTGGTCCAAAAATTCTAACATCATGTGCAATTCAAAGTGATTAAACCCGCGAGGAATGTCTCCCCGACGGCCAAGCTCAAACACAGTAGCTAAAGTCAGACAGGCATTCCATAAAGGCCGTCACATTTTAATTCTATTGTTGTTAATGTTAGCATTTACAAGTCATTAAACTCTTATCAAGGGCACCAACCAATAATTTGATAGATTTCTAGTTCTTCCCAGAGCTAACATAACCAAAACATGTAGTAAAGTAATCGGACGATAAGTTCAGCTGTTCAAGTTATTGGAAATCATGAAACATCAATAGGATATATCATTCATATATTATACACTGGGTATAATTTGTAAACCATTGAATGATGATCAACGTTAGCAAATAAAGAGTTCACAACATTTTGCAAAGTGAAGAAGGGCAATAACTCTGATAATGGAAATCATTGGAAATCAATTGAATTTCAAGACAATAAGATAATAGTCTCTAGTGTGTCTAGATCAATTTTGGATGACAGACTAATAACACTAGGGATCTGGTATCCTTTAGTTTAGTCGAAATGCCACTTATAAATGATGATAATCCTTTAATTTCAAAATACCCTTTAATAATTGATAAAAACCTTTAAAAAAATCAAAAATCGTTTAATTACTACTATGGCTTAATTTAATGGTACACCGTTTAATTTCTCCGAGAGGGGTTTAGAAATGGACGACCCGTTTAATTATCTAAAGCCTTTAATTACTAGCCCAGCCCTTTAAACACCACTTAATTTAGCGACAATGCTTAATTATTAGACGAAGCGTTTTAATTTCCCGCGAGTCGTTTTCCGATCGGTTAATTTTGATAACGATTATTTACGTATGAAGAACGAATAAATAATGTAAATTAAAAAATAAATGCACGCCCACCTTACCGTGTTCGTAGTATTAATATCCATTATTCATTAAAAATAATGATCCATCATTGACAATACATCAAAAATCGGTAAATCCCGTACAATGTTATTATACTATTCCAATGTTACTATTATACCATTGGAAATCATCACATATCGATAATGTAATTTCTATAAGTCACAAATGAATGAATGGTCGTATTATTATCCATTTTTAAAAAATAATGATTCCACCATTGACATGTATACATCAATACGGCACATTTGAAATCAGTACGGCACGTTCCATCCCACATATCGGTAATGTATTTTCTTAAAATCACAAATGACGAATTGTCGTAGTATTATTATCCATTATGCATTTAAAATAAAGATTCCACCATAGACAAATACATCAAAAATCTATAAATCCCGTTGACTGTCATTATACTGTGTAACACGTGTTACTCGATCGCTATGCATGTGTCTCGCAGTGCCATAATCTAGCGAGACCATTCAGCCGCGCCAAAAGAGCCGCTCTATAGACAAGCTGTCGTTCATTTCCAGACATGTCAATCGGAATGGCTTCAAACAATATCAAAAGGAATTAGGATTCAATTCAATGAGCACTGCCTTGATATTACGTAATCACTTTGATAAATCAACATTTACTCTCTTAATATGTGATTGTGTGTTGATGAGGCCAAGCCAAACCCATCCGGAAAAAAGTTTATAAATAAAACAGAACAGATTCTTAGCTGTGATAATTTAATAAAAAAAACAATTGTATGTATGATATACACGTACACTAATAAACATTAAAAAACAAAAATAACATGAAAACTAAAATAACATGAAAACTAAAATAACATGAAAACGAAAAATACACAACACTTCATAGATATAGAATTGGAAAGCAATCACCTAAAAGAAATATAATTACTGGTTTATTGTAAAGAACGGCTTTAAAGAAATAATTGCAGCATGCACATTACAAAGAAATAAACATTGGGAAACAATAATGCTTGATACATATTATAAAGAACGTAAGAAGAAATCGACATCGGGAAACAATCATGTTTTATACATATTATAAAGAACGTAAGAAGAAATAACGACGTGCACCCCCCCCCCAAAAAAAATAAATAAATAACGGACATGTATATTCAAATACATCTATTCATATGGCACCCAGACATGTGATCACAGGTGGGGATTAATAAAACAATAGCATTCGGTCAATCAAAGAATTAATCTATACTGTAATAACGGACATTTATGACTCAACCGTATATTCAAAATAACAATAATACCGTGTATACACAGACCATTTCTGTAATTATTGTGAATGGGAAGCCGATTTATATAAGCCTTTGGTTTGTTTCGGTATCAGGTGAATGAAAATATTGTTTAAAAAAAATCAATTCATAAAATATTGGTTTGTAAAGGAATTAAAATTAACCTAACCGCCAAGTAGCCTATCTCGTTACTTCGTCAGGTAGCGCAGTTAATTAGAATTCCTTTACAGACTAATTATTTTGTTATCTTTATATTTGCATATGAAACATTTTGAAATATGTGTATGTTTTAATAAAATATTGGTTTGTAAAGGAATTAAAATTAACCGCCAAGTCAAGCATCCCGTTACCTCGTGCGTAGAATGTTTGGCTGTTAATTAGAATTTCTTTACAGACCAACCGTTATGTCGTCGGGTAGCGCAATTTTTGAACTAACTTATAGGAAGAAAATTTGAATTTCATAAAAAAAACTATAAAATAATTTGAATTTCATAAAAAAAACTATAAAATAATTTGAATTTCATAAAAAAAACTATAAAATAATTTGAATTCCATAAAAAACTATAGCGGGACATCTGTAATATTTTTATTATTTTATAATTTTTATTATTGCAACCGCCTGACGATACTCATGGAAGGGTTGAAATAGTTATTCTCTAAAAAGAACCCAAGATCATTTAAAATACACTGTACTATCCAGGTTATCAACAACAACAAAAAAAACAAAACACCCAATAACTTTAGAATTCATCATAGGTTCAGTCCTTTTTTTTATCTTACCTTCTTACAAAAATTATAGTTGCCTAGCGGTCCTGGTGCTAGTTTAAACTTGATTATATTATTCCCGTAATCTTACTGTATTTGTACTTTCATATTCCATACACATGTATATTGATAATTTCAATATGTGTTTATATCATTTATGTATCTTGCTTTTTGGAAGCCGATTTATATAAGCCTTTGGCTTGTTTCGGTATCCTGTGAATAAAATATTGTTTTAAAAAAAAAACCAAAAAAACACCGGTCAACATTTTATTCCAGTGTTGTGTATATTTTTAGTATTCGTGTTATTTTTTAAATTGTTTTTAGTATTTAGTGTACATGTATATAATACATACAATTGTTTTTTTTATGAAATTATCACAGCTAAGAATCTTCTTCTTCGTTTGGTGTTTAACGTCTGCTTCCACTTAAGTGATATCACAGACAAGACATAGGAGAGCCGAAGCTGCTTCCTGATTTTTAGAATATGATTTTGCAATCTTTCCATTTTGGCCTTAGACCATGGATTAGGTTTTAGTGGGAAGTTCTTCCCTTTATTTAATAAAAACACATCGTTGGTAGATGATCTCTTCTGTTTCTGGATTGGTAGATGTCTTCTTTGTGGGATTTGTGTTTAGGTACCAGGCCTGTCTTCTCGTGGCCTCCCCTTACTCCACTATCCCACTGGTATTTGTTTTGGCAGAATAGTGTTTAGATGCCGAGCCCGTCTGATCATGACTCCCTCTTACTCCACTATCCCGCCAGTTTAGTCGATGTTAGTAGTAAATTAAACTAATATAAAATTAAATAAATAAAGAGAGTATAATAAAGTTGTAGTTAAATAAATTAAGGTAATAAATAAAGTAAAGTAAAGTAAATTAAAGTAAAGTAAGGATAAAGTCAAATGAATAAATTAAAGCTAAGAATCTGTTCTGTTTTATTTATACACTTTTTTCCGGATGGGTTTGGACTCATCAACACACACTCACATATTAAGAGAGTAAATGTTGATTTATCGAAGTGATTACGTAATATCAAGGCAGTGCTCATTGAATTGAATCCACTACCTTTGATATCGTTTGAAGCTATTCCGATTGACATGTCTGGAAATGAACGACAGCTTGTCTATAGAGCGGCTCTTTTGGCGCGGCTGAATGGTCTCGCGAGATTATGGCACTGCGAGACACATGCATAGCGATCGAGTAACACGTGTTACACAGTATAATGACAGTCAACGGGATTTATAGATTTTTGATGTATTTGTCTATGGTGGAATCATTATTTTAAATGCATAATGGATAATAATACTACGACAATTCGTCATTTGTGATTTTAAGAAAATACATTACCGATATGTGGGATGGAATGTGCCGTACTGATTTCAAATGTGCCGTATTGATGTATACATGTCAATGGTGGAATCATTATTTTTTAAAAATGGATAATAATACGACCATTCATTCATTTGTGACTTATAGAAATTACATTATCGATATGTGCCGATTTCCAATGGTATAATAGTAACATTGGAATAGTATAATAACATTGTACGGGATTTACCGATTTTTGATGTATTGTCAATGATGGATCAATATTTTTAATGAATAATGGATATTAATACTACGAACACGGTAAGGTGTGCGTGCATTTATTTTTTAATTTACATTATTTATTCGTTCTTCATACGTAAATAATCGTTATCAAAATTAACCGATCGGAAAACGACTCGCGGGAAATTAAACGCTTCGTCTAATAATTAAGCATTGTCGCTAAATTAAGTGGTGTTTATTTATACACGGTTTTCTGGTAATTAAAGGGCTGGGCTAGTAATTAAAGGCTTTAGATAATTAAACGGGTCGTCCATTTCTAAACCCCTCTCGGAGAAATTAAACGGTGTACCATTAAATTAAGCCATAGTAGTAATTAAACGATTTTTGATTTTTTTAAAGGTTTTTATCAATTATTAAAGGGTATTTTGAAATTAAAGGATTATCATCGTTTATAAGTGGCATTTCGACTAAACTAAAGGATACCAGATCCCTAGTGTAATATACGACCATAATTCAATGAAGGCACAAAATATGCACACTCGAAGTCCCGAGATACTGTCCTGGTCAACACCTCCTGGTTATTTTGCTTTCACCTTCCACATTATTCACTGAGCAACCGTTTAATGAATAAATAAATAACAAGGGTTGTTCTTCAAGAATAAATATTGGAACTTACCTTGTAACCAGCAAATTTATTAGTAATAGACAATAATAACAAACCCATCCAAACATCAAGAATCTGTAAAATAATTTGAGGGAAACAGGATTTAATGTCACACAGGCATTTTACAGAAGTCTTTATGAGACTAACATTATATACATTCAGTTTTAGTTCTACATAAATTAGTTTGCTATAGTTTGCCCAGACAGCAGCATTTTGCCTTCTCTTCTTCAAATTCTAATTTCAAGGGATCCACCGAAAAAGTACAAGGGTCCTCGGTTTTAAACGAATCCCACTGGCCAGACACACTTTTCTTGTCTGCGACTCTGTTTACAAGTGAGATGAAAGATTGAATAAGCTTAAAGCTTCTTCTTGGCCCATGAGTCTGCTATTCTAAGAATAGGTTGGGGAAAGTACCTCCACAGCGTTATATTACGTCCTACACACGATGAGTGGCAGTTGTCCATGACGTTATATAACGCAGTTGACTGGTTAAAAGAGTCATACTCATTTTGACTTACCATGCTGACTATTTAAAAAAATTACTTCTACATTTTACTTGATTAGTACAGCTATGTTTAGATATATGTGTTAACTTACCACAAAGAAATATTTACTTGCAGTAGGAAAATTATTGACAATCTCCATGATTTTTAATAGAATTGGTGTCTAAAATAAAAGAAAAATCATCAAGATTTCAAGTAATATTAAATAAAGAGCTATCCATTCTTGCTACATGTATAATAGATAATGAAAATTAACATTATGAAAATCTCATTCAAATATTGACATTGACAATCTCCATGATTTTTAATAGAATTGGTGTCTAAAATAAAAGAAAAATCATCAAGATTTCAAGTAATATTAAATAAAGAGCTATTCATTCTTGCTACATGTATAATAGATAATGAAAATTAACATTATGAAAATCTCATTCAAATATTGACAATCTCCATGATTTTTAATATAATTGGTGTCTTAAATAAAAATAAAAATCATCAGATTTATAGTTTTATCAAAATATGAAAAATAAGTCGTTTGTTGAGCAGTATGTATTACTATTATAATAGATCTATTCGATCTTGCTATAATATAATATAAAATGAAAAATTAATATATTGAAAATCGCATTCAAATAACTTCATTCTTAGTCTAGAAAAAATGAACATGAAGTAAGCTCATGTAATAGTTTGGATTGTTCGTACTTGGTTTTATTTTATTTTTTTATGTCAATAAAAATGCAGGTTGTTCCAATCACGCCAAGGTTAAATCCTGATCAGGTTGCCAGGGGCCTGTTTCACGAAATTTTAACTTAAGATACAATCCAAATTTTAGTACATACTTAAATCTGATTGGCTAAGCGCTAAAATCAATCTAATACTATCCAATCGAATTACTAAAATCGGATTTTATCTTAGTTAAAATTTCGTGAAACAGGCCCCTGAACAACAACCAATAAAATAGTTCTAAATGTACCTCATGAAATATATCACCATCGTATGGTGATATCATGTTCTTCTTTAGAGCCAAGCCTTCCTGTACTGGAAATAAAAACAAACCACTTCATTAGTACATTTTCCGGCGTGATTTCCCCTTGTCAGTGATGCAGAAGGAGGGCCTGACAAGGACAGCTGCCTAGTCGTTCGGATGGGACGAAAAACTGAGGTCCCGTGTACAAATTGGAGTGCACGTAAAAGATCCCTTGGCAGTTGGAATTCCATATAAGAGTAGGCCGTAGCGCCGCTGCCCGGGCAAAATTTTTCCTCATAGCACACTGATGGCGTATGCCCGTCTTCAATTGGCCCAGGTTAGGTGCTTAAGCGTAGGACGTTAAACCCCATTTCATTCATTCATTCATTCATTAGTACATAGAAATGAATTGCTACAACTCGCTGTCGTTTATATTTCCAGGAGATGTTTAAGTAAAGAGCTATTAAAAAAGTCCTCTATTTTTTTTTTAACGAAAAGCGCATCATTCAACTTTTTATCACAAAGCGTATCATTCTACTGACAGGAGGACATCAGGTTGGAGAATCTGGAGAAACTTTCTCGGACAACAGTTTTATTGTTTTTCAGCGATGAACAATTAAAGAAGATGTGGAATTTACAAACTTACAGTATCGTACCGTAGTCGTAAAGTAATACTGTTATATTCGTCAGTATTTTAGTCCTCAAAATGAAATAAAATTTGGTTTCAATGTCCAACTTCTATGCACTATTATTAACAAAGAATCAAGACGGCCATACTGTATGCCATATGGATTTTTACACGGACAGCAACATTCTACCTGATCATCACAAAATTTGAACTCTCAAGGGTTCATTTACAATTTAGGTGCACGCCAATGTCAATGTGTACACAGGACCTACGTTTTCCTTATCATCCATATAATTGAAGCTGCCCCTCTTACACCACTGACAAGGAGAAATCATCCTGATGAAGATCTGAAGGCAGTTTCTGGACTAACACTTGAATCGAACCCCAGACATGGTAAGTACATGTAAGTCAGCGCATCCTCACTGAGTCACTGTTGGCGTGGCTCGATCCCTTAGTCTGCAGAGTCGATACTCACTGAGCCACTGTGGGCGTGGCTCGGCCCCCTAGTCCACACAGTCGATCCTCACTGAGCCACTGTGGGTGTGGCTAGGCCCCCCTAGTCCGCATAGATGATCCCATCATTAGCCTGCTATCTTTAGTGGATTTGAAGACTTGAGATGGATAATTTAAAGTTAAATTGGACCCCGGTAATCAAGACTTTGTTTAGGGGGATGCACACATTGACACAGTTGTTCTTGCTTTCGGTAGGCCTACTACTTGATATATTAGGATAGAAGTAAAATATTGTTACACATATACCGGCAGCTAAAAATGTCATCGATGCATTAAAATTAGATCTTGACTACGGATTCAGTGAAATTAACATTCACATCAGATCATATTAATATTTCACCCTATTCACTATTTATTCACAGAAATTGAATAATTGATGATTTAGACAATTTAGTCATTTTCATTTAGGAATTTTAGTTTAGGTTTAATATTTTAATAAGATTGGTGAAATAGATATACCTCTTTCCCAGGCGGTGAGTGGAGTTATCACTTCGTTCTTGTTCGCTACCCATTGTGGTAAATCAGTTTGTAGTAAGATTAAACGGACAACAACCCCAACCACAAACAATAACCCTACGGTTATCGCCATCTTGAAACACGGCAAAACAAACCTCCGGAATTGTCTAATTTCGTAGCTTGGATCTAGAAAAGCACCTATTTTGTTTTAAATTTAATACCCCCAAAATCTCTAACCAAAACAAAATATCAACATTGAAATATTTTTGTAATTTATAATTTACATCGAAATAACAATCTTGACATTCAATGATGATGAATCTTAGCAAAACAATTATTTTACGCACAGGTTAAATCCTAGTTTCCATTTTAGACTTTGCCATTTGTTTCAGCCTTGACCTTCAATAGCAATATGGCGGTAAAAACAAGTGAATGAAGAATGAGAAGCATTTGTAGCCGAATTTAGATAATTATTACATGACATTTCACAACCAAATTGGTTTTTTAAGCTTTGAGCTTTTATTAAATATTTCTGTTAAGTTTAAAGATGATGGACCCGGCTGAAGTCGAATTTTTAGCCGAAAAAGAGTTGGTAACGATTGTTCCCAACTTTGCTCAAGACAAAATATTTCTGATTGGAGTAAGTTATCAATAAAAAGATCTACTCCAGAGTGTCTAGAGGTTTCGTTGATACGTAACCTCTAGCCCCTAGGCTCGTTTAGCAGTGGAACCATAGAGCAGAGTCCGACTGAATTTTTTGCGCATCGAGCTGAAAGGTTTCAGTCGATAAAGCATCGAGATGCATTTTTGTACAATATTTCTATGGATTGCGTATGTACTGTTTTTGTAGAGATTTTACGTCGGGAAAGAAGACAATGTTTATTGAAGGAATAATTCATGACCCGTGCTTGAAGTTATGATTCTACTACAACGGCACCAAAAAGTTGACAAGGCATGGCTGTCTTTCTTCATATTTAATAAATACTGTTGTCATTTGCCGTCACTGAACATGCAATTTTTATATTTGTAAATAGACGCCCCTGCAATGATTTTCCGTGTCAATTAACCTGGTTCTAATTGCGTTTGGGGGTACTAAGATAACATAAGTACCGGTATTCAATATACAGGGTCTTCTCGGAGTAATAAAATCATCAAAATTTGTTTTCCTTTCGGTCATTTAGTTATTCGTGTTCCCATCGATTGCCATCGCATGTCAACCATAACTAATATTGATTCATCAAATTTCCAACAGCTCTGCCATAACCTTCTATAATATTAAAGGGCACTATTTATTAGAAAGTGGGCATTCTTATGAAAAAATAAATTATAACGGTAGGTTCGGACTATATTTAAATCCAAATCTTGCATTTCTAAATTATTGACCTCCTAATCTCAAGCCCAGCCGCACCTTAACGAACTGGGTTATTTTGGAAAGTTATTACCTATGCATTTCATGCGTCTACATGTATATAAAAGGCATAACTTATTGATACGTGTACATGTGGACAACGGCGCAATTTGGGCTAGTTTTATTACTGTGGCAGTCCGTGTTTGCTTCAGCTTGTACTTTTTACGGCAGTTTTGCCTTTGCCGTGGTAAATTCTAGCATAGGTGGTATGATTGAGATTATTATTTATAAAATGTTATAAAATGTTGATCACAATATAAATCCTTAAATTTATCGGCGTTAGTAGAATGTGTTAATCAATCAGTTGATTATATGATAGCTTCTGTCTTGTCAATGTCACGTGACATTTTCCCGTTTTTCTATCTATAGAGTTGAAATATCTTTAAAGCATTGAGTCTCGTCATCAACTAAAATAAAAGGCCGAGTGCCATTTTTAAGTAAAAGACTAGAGAGCATGCTTTGTTTCCAATTTGCATAATAATTTATGAAAAGATATTTGGCTGCCGATTTAGTCATGAACAGATTATGGCTATGCAAATATCGGTAAAATTGCTTCTGACAGGCCACTCATCGGCCAAGTAGGCTATTGAATGGTGAAACCGATAATCGGACCATCACTACAAATAAAATTAAAATGATCGCCTTCAAATTATAGTCTCATTATTTATATTCGTTTAAAGAACCCTGTTCGTAATTTGCACCATGCCAGATTTCAACTTTGACCGATGTAGGCCATTTCCTGTTTCACTGTGATTTGTTGGTTGTCGGCAAAGGTTTTTGTGAAATCTCTCAAAATATACAGCAAACATTTTTTTGGGAACATAGATGGATATGATATGTAAGTTTAATGTGTTAGCAGTGCAGATAATTGAACATTGTGAATTTCGCGGTCCGCTGAAAGAAGTAAACTAGTTATCAATTTCTGCGGAGAGCTTTTGACCGTTCGGATGTTAGATGTTACGTTGTCAGCATATCAAAGAGTAACATCTAACTTGTTGGATTATTAAAAGATCGTGCATTATCATCCTGAACAAAAATATCCTTTAACTTGGTCTCTGAATGGGCAAAGTTCTCTAACCACTCCTGTTCGTTTCTATTATAGCTGGGATTTGCGACTTAAGAAATGAAATATATGGGGTTTAATGTCCCCAGTCTGCAGAGTATGTCCAATTACGACGAGATCTTGTGCCACCCTTTTATCGAATTCAAACTGATGAGGGATCTTTTACGTGCATACCCATTTGTACACGGGACCTTGGTTTTTCATTCCATTTGAACAACTAGACAGCTGTCCTTGTCAGGTCCTCTCTTCTGCATCACTGAGAAGGGAGAACTGGGCCGAAAAATCAGGATGTACTTTCTCCAGTCTAGCAAGCCATCGTTCTACCCACTATTAAGCCATTGTGAGTCCAAGACCCCCAAGAAGAAAAAGGGGAATATTTCCGGGTTGTATCATACTTCTTGTTGTGTGGTAATTAGACATGTCTTTTGGGGATACAGTAATCCAAAATATCTGCCTCATTCCAAGCTGTTTTATGGTTACAGCAGATTGCGATATAGCTTAGAACTACTGAACTGGACGAATTTGACCGCTGACATTCTTTGACATTTCCAGTGCATTAACAGAGGCAAAATTTTGATTTTCTCTATGGACTGAGAAAACAACCCAATCGGATCACAACTTGACAAGCCTCACTGGCAACCTTAACTTGTGCACACATATTTGAAATGGTAAAATTGAATGTTTCAGGGAGATATTGGACCTCTAAATCCAGGTTTACCAGTTCAAATACCATTATGGATGGCAGTCAATCTAAAACAAAGACATAAATGTAGAGTTGTTCCCCCTGATTGGATGGATGTTGGTAAGTTAAATACAGTAGAATCTGTATTAAGCAGCCACCCAAGGGAATTTTCACGACTGACCGCTTACCGAGAATGGCCTCTTAATAAAATCTGTGTTCTTTTGTTCTGACATCAATATAATATTTACGGGGGGAATTTATCGTGACCGCTTACAAGGAGATGTCGCTGAATAGGAGTGGCTGCTCATACAGATTCTACTGTATTGCAATAGGACAGGAATGGTCTTCAGTTATGTGCTAGAAAGAAGAATATTACCCACATAGCAGTGTTTTTGTTTACATCTAATATGAAGCCTGGTCATAGGAAATCTGATGTAGACTTTGTCAGATACAATAATATATTATCGCATGTATCTATATATATATATATAAAAAAAATCATTGTGTGTGTGTTTGTATGTTCGCCCATCACCCTTCGTTGCTGTAATCCATCCCCAGCATGCATGACCTTGTGAATGTTTTAGGCAGCAGTATATAACTTGGACCCTGGGAGAATTGGACCTGTGTTTTGCCTGTGAGTATCACCCCCACATATGTAGAAATTGCTTGACATTCGATGACTACAAACTGCAATGTTTTATTATTATAGAGAAACTTGAAGACAAAAAGCAAGAAGAAACAGATTCAAAATTCTTTACTCCAATGCCGAGTAAATATTATATGGAAGTTACCCAGGTATTGTTAAAATGGTAAGTTTGGTGCTGACGTGCCGTTAAACGCCATTTTAATTATTTAAAATGGTAAGATGTATGGTGAACAAGAGATAATCATTCAAACACAGAAACTACCATCTTTAGATAAAAATCACAAACATCCAAAATACAAAAATGTCTTCGTGTAAGGATACAATTTGCGGGGGTTGAATGGCTGAAGAGATATTGTGTGCACGTTGCATCTGTCATTAAGTCAACGTGGTTTCGATTCCCCGTGACAAGGAGTAAGGTCGCCTGTCCAACCTTGTAGGTTTTCTCTGGGTCTTCCACTGTTAAAAAAACCCTATGCTCGAGTGAATTATTCAAATAAAATTAAATTTGTTGATGTTATATTATATTTCTCTGTTACCTGATCAATTTGAAATTTCTATTCATTATTTATTGACCCCAAACTGAGCCCCAAGCGGAACTCATCATGTTGTTCTTCATCTTGAGCCACTGGGCCACTGGCTTGCTACCCTAGAGGTTGCAGGTTCAATACCAGCCTTGGTTGAGAAAGTTCATCAGGATATTCTGCGTGGTTTCCCCAATGTCAGTGGTTCAGGACGGGGTCCTGACAAGTAGAGCTGTCTAGTCAATCAGCTGGGACGAAAAACCAAGGTCCCATATACACATTAGGGGGAGGGTGTTGGATTGCCGAATGGTTAGCACACGCGTGCTGTATCATAAAGCCTGTCATTGAGTCAACTGGCATGGTTTTGAATCCCCCGTTGTACCTGACAAGGAGTAGGTCGCCGACCCAACCTTGTTTGTTTTCTCCAGGCCCTAGGTTTCCTCCCACTGCTTAAGACCCCTACGTGCAAGCGAATTATTGAAATAAAATTAAAAGCCATATGTTAGTCCCGAAATGACCGAGTTTGTATTGAGTGGACGTTAAACCCCATCTCTCTCTCACACACACATTAGGGGTGCTACTGTGGGCATGTCTTGAATCCCATTTTACAGTGCTACAGCTGATGATGTTAGAACGTGTATTAATTGTATTGTATATTTCCAGTGCTACAGCTGATATACCTCGAGCTGATGATGTTAGAACTTTAATTAAAGATATCTGGGATTTACGTATAGCTAAATTAAGAAGCAGTGTTGATACTTTTATAAAGAGTGATGCTACACATGCTAAGGTAAAATTATAAAATAAAATAGAATTTCAATTGTAAGAATATCTCTGGTTCACTCCTGGTGGTGGATGAAAACGTTTCTGGTATCGTTTCCCTTACTCAGGGGTGCAAGATGGATAGCTTGGCATTAAAGTGCCTGGTCATTCGGATGGAGCAAAAAAACTAAAGTCCTGTGTACAATTGGCATGCACAGAAAAGAGCATGTGACAGTAGGGATACGAAATAACAGTAAGCCGTAATGCTATATAGCTGTACTGCTAATTTGTATAGTTTATTCTTGGTTCCGACTGGAAGATCGTCCCTATAAATCCCATGATCTGCTACGTTCGAATACGTTTCGATACGAACAACACAGTTGGTACGAATGACCTCAATATATGATAAGACCTGATAGGATGACCAAGACTACTCCGGGTTTAAAACCACGATTTCAACCTAGCATGAATCAGCGACATAGAATTAATGGCTGACAGTCAAATTTTTTGGGGTTGTGGACCAAGAAAACACTTCATGATTTTTCAAGCCTGGTTCCCACTTGTAAGCTGGTATTCTCTACAGACAATAATAATCTCGTCATTTTACAAGGGTAGCAAATTAGGCCTGAGGCCTTTTTCCAATTTGGCCCTTGTTACAGATTGTGCGAATGATTTCGATCATTACTGCAGGAAGAAACCGAAGAACTCGGGGGAAAACCTGCCTGATCTGACGGGAGACCGAATATCTCTCTCACTTACAACGATAAAGTTCATGCCCTGAGCTGGGATTGAACCCTCGTTGCATTGGTGAGAAGCCGCCTCTCTATCGCTACTATATAAATGAGTCTATCAGTGTTGGGTAAAATCACTCATTAATTTTTTTTTAATCCAATTAAATTCAAGCATTGCTATTTTGGTTTTGTTTTCTTAATTAAATTATGGAAGATTAGTTCAAGAGCTGGCAGTTCAAACTATAATGTAAAGGGAATATGCAGATCGGATTCAAATGAGATGGCATTGAGAGTTGATTATGGTCTTGTTTTGGTTGATTAATGTCTAATTAATAATTTAGTCAAATTAAATATTGTCCAAAATATGCATGATTTAATCAAGTTTCTTTTTGTATTTCTAGCTGAATCATTTGACTTTAATGGAGATTAATACAGTCCGATCATTTTTAACCCTTTCTCTCGATCAGATGCACATTTTACGGACAAATTTAACTGGTGGAATTAAACCAACGCAAGATTGAATACTCGTGAACTGTTTAAAGAACTTTTGAGTCTGTTCTCACAGCATCAATTTTAGGATCTTTGGTCTATAATCACAGAAATTAAGGAGCTTCAGTCAACACCCTCAACGATTAAAGGAATTCAGTCTATACCCAGTCTATAGCGTTTAAAGGACCTTCAGTCTATTGTCACAGCATTTAAAGGACCATGTCAACATTTCTACCGTCAGAAACATTTTAATAACCCTTTAGCCCCTGAACTGCCAAAAACTATTTCTGTTTATAGTTACTATAGTTACTATACACCCACATGGAATTGTGGTTGTATATTGTCATCGCCTCCATTGCCCACAATTTCTTGTGATCTAGATTTATTGTTCAATCTTTTTTAATTTATAAATGTGCTTCAGTCATTTCCATCAGATTCAGTTTGCATACCCCTGTGATCGATAAAAGTTATCTTTCAGATGGTATGAAATTTGTATGCCTTATTTAAATCAGTGAATCGAAAAAACCTTTTGTTAAAAAAAATGCTATTAAGACCCAAGTTATCATCCGATGAGGTTGAAATATATATTGTGTCTTGTAAATGCTTACAACACCTACACTAGGGATCTGGTATCCTTTAACTTGGTTGTTTTGCTCTTTAATAAATATAATAGCCTTTAATTTCAAAACATCCTTTGATAATTGATAATAACCCTTTAAATTTCAAAAATGGTTTTATTAGTACTATGGCTTAATTTAATAACTCATAGAGGGGTTTAGATATGGATGACCCATGCAATTATCTAAAGCCTTTAATTACTGAGAAGAATTTGAATGGTGTACCATACATTAAGCCATAGTACTAATTAAACCATTTTTGAAATTTAAAGGGTTATTATCAATTATCAAAGGACGTTTTGAAATTAAAGGCTATTATATTAATTAAAGAGCAAAACAACCAAGTTAAAGGATAACAGATCCCTAGTGCTACAAAAGAATAAATATGCTATAACCCTTGTCGACTGCTCGAACGACTTTAGCTGTAATCGTATGTTTCTTTGCCACATTGCAGAACAGTAGGATGTTAACACCCAACCCATCCCGGTTTCATTTCCTGGCAACCAGTCTTTCTAGCTCCTCAAACTGCTGATTTAGATGAACTATTTAAGGACAGCATACTATGATTTGTTTAGTTTGAGGTTACCTCATGCTGACACTATATAATTATTTCTTTGGGTTGCATTCCCAGTTGTTTTCAAATATGAGTGAAGTCTGTGTCACCACAGGCCCGGGACTGTACAGCGCAGTGGACGCTTACGGCTAGCCCCCGGATCCATTCGCTTTTTTTGAATTGTTTGTTTGTTGTTGTTTTTTGAGTATGGTGTCTTGTCGCTATGTTTGTCTTTTGTGTAAATCATATGTGGTGCAGTCCCCCCTGCACTTACTACTAGTGGAGGATTTGTTTCAGAAGGTTTCGTAAAAAAAGTAAAAAAATTCTTTCAAGAAAGTGGAAGTAGATAATAATACTTCTATTGTATTCTTGAGTCGTTATCACAATCTGATTCAAACACAGATCCTTTTTTTACTTTTTATAGTTCAAAACTCCATTTTACTTGTCTTTATGTGCTATGCACAGAACTGCAGGTTATCTACTAGAAATGTCAACGTTGATTGATCAATCAATATCTGACATCACAGGGTCAAAAGCCACTCATACGACCCCTGGCATGACCTTCCAGTACAACGGGTCAGATCTTCATGTAGTATAGGCCATCAAAAGTAAAAAGGAAATATAGATCTGTATTTTAATCAGATTGTCGTTATTAAGGATAAGATTGAAACATTGCTCAGTAGTTATATTTAATAGGTCAAATCTATTTGACATGGCCAAATGCATATTTCCTCAAGGTCACAAGATGTAAACAAGGTTAAGGCAAACGATTGTTGCTGAGGATTTAAGGTAAGGCAAGTGCCCAGGTCTCTGGTTAGGTTAAGGGTTAGGGCTAGCGCTGTTTACAACAAGTGTGGTATTGGGGCTTTAAGACTAACTGAGGTTGAAGGATTAATCTTTTCTGTTTAAAACACTATAGCTCTGTTTTGTGAAGCTGGAATTTTACCAATTTTTGTTGATAATTATTTTTGTTTATGTAATGTTACGCAGCGTAGGAATATTAATGATATGAATTTGAATACTATTATTATGCCGGAATTACATATGAAAAATGACCAATGCCCCTATTTTTGTATGAATTTGAATTGTGGTCTGAAAATGCCTGCTTAAATAACAATAAGTTATTCCCCTTTATTTTCGGGAAAAAATGTCTGACAAGAAAAATGTTGAAAATTGAAATTCCATCACTGGGTACACTGTCTTTGTTCTTCGCTGCTTTCCCTTTCAACTATATCTTTTGTAACCTGTATATATGTACATATAAAATATATTTTTATACAGATAGTTTTCATGTTCTTTTATGCAGTTTTTGGAGGGGGAGGTGCAACGAGAGAGGGAGAGAGTGTGAGAAATGGGGTCCATGTCCACTCGGCACAAACTAGTTCTTTTCAGGACTAACATGGTTCAATAGTTCACTAGCACATATGGGTCTTTAGCAGTGGGAGGAAACTGGAGGAAACCCACAAGTGGACCACCATCGTTGAGAGTGGAAAAATTAAATTCATTGTGTTTAAGGGGGGTGGCTCCACTTGAATTAAAAAATATTTGTTTTTTAAATTGCACTGTCAACTATTAAAGCTAATGCTCTGAAATTTTCAGGACTTTATTGTTATCACACAAGTTTTTGAATAATTTGCATTTCGGAACCTGGACCACGCCCATTTCCCATAATCCAGGATGGCCACCCCAAGCCGTTGAGGAAAAGCGTAAAAAAAAAACTGCTTGATAAAATATAGATTGTTATATATCCTTCTAAAGCTAAAACACCAAGGAACATAATTATCTATATTTGAATGTCATAAGCTGTGGTAGAAACAAGTAGTTAAAATAAATGTCAAATTTATTTAATATTTTCTCATTCAAGTGGAGCCACCCCCCTTAATGTCCTACTGTTTTGCTCCTAACCTGGCCCACAGGAATATGACCGTCTATCCGTATATATATACATACACCATGTCGTACCAGACAATAATATAATAAAAAAGAACAGGAATGCAATGCCTTTTCAAGACTCGACTTTACCTCTTCTCGCTTCAACTCGTTTTTTTCCCACAATTCGTTATGTCGGGCAATCAAACATTTGCAGATCCACTCAGATATGTTTTTTCTTCAATCCAGTCGTTTTGATTTGCATAAATACTCCCACAAAACGATATCATAGCCAATTGTTTCCAATATTTACATTATTTTCGACAATATCCATTATGTCCGAGAAACCATGACGGTCTGGGGTCAACGGTCACACAAATAGACGCATTCGGCAGACCTCGTTAGTTTTTTGTTAAGGGGCTGCCGAATAATGTCAATACTCAATAAATTTATGTGCAGGATTTTTTTTATATAGTTAATATAGGCCTATATGAAGTTGTTTTTTTTAAAAATTCTGTTGGGTAAATCCAACAAACTACAGTACAATGTGCTGGATGTTTTTATTCATATAGGCCTAGCCTATATATAATTTATAAGGGTATTTTATTTTTCTTTAAAAAAATGCAGTTGGGTAAATCCAACAAACTACAAATGGTTTTGTTGCGGCCCTTAAGAATTAAATGGACTATTTATTTATTATAATTGGGTTTTTTTCTTAAATAGTAGGCCGAATATGTATAAATATTTCAATTCTGTATAGGCCTACTATTGACATATTCGGCAACCCCTAAACAAAAAACTAACGAGGTCTGCCAAATGCGTCCATTTGTGTGACCGTTGACCTCAGATCGTCATGGTTTCTCGGACATAATGGATATTGTCGAAAATAATGTAAATATTGGAAACAATTGGCTATGATATCGTTTTGTGGGAGTATTTATGCAAATCAAAACGACTGGATTGAAGAAAAAACATATCTGAGTGGATCTACAGAGGTTTGAAATTGATTGCCTGACATTACGAATTGTGGGAAAAAAACGAGTTGAAGCGAGAGCAGGTAGAGTCGAGTCTTGAAAAGGCATTGCATTCCTGTTCTTTTTTATTATATTATTGTCTGGTACGACATGGTGTATGTATATACGGATAGAAGGTCAGATTCCTGTGCCTGGCCTAATGAAGACAGGCATATGTCATACAGTGTGGTATGAGTGAAGTTTTGCCTGGGCAGCGGCACTATGGCCTACTCTTATATTGAATTCCAACTGCCAAGGGATCATTTATGTGTATGCCAATGTGTATACAGGACCTTGGTTTTCCATACCATCCTAACAACTAGACAGGCATCACTAACAAGGGGAAACTACTCTGGCAAATCTGGATGAACTTTCTCGACCAATGCATGGATTGAACACCCGACCTCTAGGCTAGTGAGCCAGCGTCTTACCCACTTAGCCACATGATCCCCCAACATCATTGAGGGAGAGGATCTAGATATGTTGCTTGAAAAATGGTCTTTAGTAATTGACAGGCATAAATAAATAAAAATAACTATACTGAGTAACAATTCTTATAGCCATGTTTCAACTAGAAAAGCATCTAATAAAAGTTAAGCAATTGTATTTCGTAAATGTTTATTTTATTTATTTATTTATTGAGAGTATCAATTAGAACTCGGAGAATGATAAAAGTGAAATCTGTTTAATTTACTCATTAGAGTATTTAGTTTAATACAGAAAGCACAGGTTGGTAAAAATGCAACATAATGAATGTTGTCCTTGACAGGTTAACCCTTTCAGTGCCACAGGTCAATTTTCATACTTGAATGCCAAAAACTTATTTTGAAACCACATCGAGCGACCCTTTGCTGGAAAGTGCTCGGGAAACGCTTTTTATCAAGGGGTCATGTGCTCAGGTTGTGACGGCATAGTCAAAGAAATTCCAAATTTTCGATTTCACTAGTGGCACTGAAAGGATAAAACATTGATCATTAGTGGTTATAAATTTTAACAAAAGACATTTACCAATAACATATTAGAACTTACTTTATTTCAAAAGCCCATTTTGAGGTTAAATCTCATAAGCAACAGGTAAAGAATAGTACGTAGATTTTAAAAAAATTGTTTCGAAAATTCTAGTATTCAATCTCTCTGAAATACATCAATGATTTCTAGGGTTTACTCTTAGTTACTCAATTCCAAAGTTTTCTAGGAATTGAAGAATAATTATTGAAGTAAAGTCGTCATTGAAAACTGACTTTAATGAATGAATGACAAATTTGACTTTTATTAGCAGCTAGTGCTTCCTCCATGAAAGTCGTCATTGAAAACTGACTTTAATGAATGACAGATTATAGTTTTTTTAGCAGCTAATAAATGAAATGAAACACAAAAGTGGACCCTTCGTATTGATGCCCTTTTTTCAAATTCAAGATGAAATGTTTTATAATTTAAATGATTTCACTTGATACTACATAAATTTTAAAGGCAGTTTCCAAGACCCCTGCTAGGCTCAGCCTGCTAAAAAGATTCCGACTTTGTAATCAGAATTATAAAACAAGGGTTTCGATACTCAACAAATAAAAATGCTCAATGATGATTGGTTCCTGCGTAGGTTTCATTATGACTATTTATCCAATGAGATTTCCTGGCCTGCAGTAGAAAGATGAGATGATTTTGAATATTTTAGTTTCGGTGCTGCCTTGGTTTGCACGCTGAGTGAGATAAGGTCATGATCAACACACTAATACAGGTTTATAATAACTACAGTACAATAAATAATATAATTTATATGCAAAAAAAAGCTATTTTCTTACAAAATGCCTATATATATATATATATATCAAATGCAAAAGTCTTAATTCTTCTATAATATGTTAAATAATACAAGGAAACAGTTGCAAATTGGAAAAAGGCCTTAGGCCTAATTTGCTACCTTGTAAAATGACGCGAATATTTTTATTATTATTATAAATTTACCTTTATGGAATCTTAAACCCCTCAAAAATGCTTAAATCATAATTAGGGAGATGTCTCTCTCCATATAGCTACAATGTACATGTGATGCAATTTCAAGTTTCATTAAACAAAAAATGCCTAACAAAATACATATTAGGTGTAGGTGTGAACAAACAGGATTTACTATACTAAGGCCATACAAAACAGATATTCTCGTTCTCCGGTAATCTTGCGTCGCTGAAAAAAGGATGACCTTTTATTTAAAACAATAAAAACCTATTTAATAACTGCATGTAAATATTTTAAATCGGTCACAGGCAGTGAATTTGAATAAATCCAAAAATATTCTGTACGCACATCTATCAGAGAGAGAGAGAAATAGGGTTTAACGTCCACTCAACACAACTAGGTCATTTTGGGACTAACACATCTATCAAGTTTGCAACCCTGACAATGTAAATGATACTGGGTAATTAATATGTCCCCATAACAAACATGATAAAATGAAATGGGGTTTAACATTCTGCTGTTCTGCTCCGACTGGGCAAATGAAGATGGGCATACACCATGCTCTTACATCAAATTCCAACTGCCAAGGAATCTTTTACAGGCACGCCAATCTATACACGGGACCTTAGTTTTTTTTTATCACATCAGAGTGACTAGACAGCTGTCTTTGTCCGTCCTGGATCCTGCACCACTGACAAGGGAAAACTACGTTGGAAAATCCTGATGAGCTTTCTTGGCCCATTCAGGGAACGAACATGCAACTTCCTGGGGCCTGTTTCACGAAATTTTAACTTAAGATACAATCCAAATTTTAGTACATACTTATATCTGATTGGCTAAGCGCTAAAATCAATCTAATACTATCCAATCGAATTACTAAAATCGGATTTTATCTTAGTTAAAATTTCGTGAAACAGGCCCCAGGGTGGAGAGCCAGCGTCTTACCCACTTAGCCACAATGGCTGAGAAAAATAAAGTGCCTTGCAATGTTAATAAGAAGTCATTTAGTGACCCTTCCACAAAATAAAGACCTCGCTCGAGAATCAGATTTTTGGGACAAATTGTCTGAGAACAAGAATATAGGCTTTTTTATCGACTTGCCAAATCGATTTGAATTTAGTCGAGCTGTCATGTTAGTGTATAGCCGATTTCAAAGTACTTTAGCGAGTTGGTTAAATGATCCGATTAGCTGTAAACAATTATTGTGGCTGGACACAGTTGAAAAAAAACATGTGATCACCCGATCAAAGTGATTTGGCGATTTGATGTAATCGCTACGGAAATCGGTGTCGATAAATTTGTGGATTAGGGTTACCAATATGAATTAGATGGACGTTAAAGATGAAAATTTGATTGAATGCAAATCACTTTGGCTAATCAGTAGTCGATAAAAACGCCTTAAGTATTTTGTTTGGATGGTCTAATATATGGTTTACCAACAATCCACAAGTCACAGTCTATCCTTATTTTACTATTCAAATATTTGTATCAATCTCATTATAATACAGATTTATATAACGTTGATGAAGATCTCACCACTGGGTCATACGAGCGGCGTTTGACCCTATGGCGTCAGTCATTTGATTAATCAATTACTGTTGATGTTTCTATTGGTTTACCCACAGTTCCATGTGTTGATCTGCACACCAAAAACTCACTGCAACAGACCATATCATTATCTAATCTCTCACATCAACCAGAATGTGGGTTATATAACAACTCTTCCAGATCCTAGTGTTGTGAAGACTAAGACAAGTAAAATGAAATTTTGAACTATAAAAACGAAACGAAATAGGATCTGTGTTTTAAACAGATTGATATTTGTATCAATTGAATTATAAATGTTTGATTCTGAAAATCGCTCAGTTTGAGGTATTTTCTTTTATCTGTTCATTTTTGAAGATTGGTTCATTTCTTTGAATTAATAGTGACGCCTCACTGTACATTTTAACATTATTATAGTGACTTCCATGGGCACATTTTAACATTATTATAGAGACTTCCATGGGTACATCATAACAATGTTATAGTGACTTCCATGGGTACATCATAACAATGTTATAGTGACTTCCATGGGTACATCATAACAATGTTATAGTGACTTCCATGGGTACATCATAACAATGTTATAGTGACTTCCATGGGTACATTTTAACAGTATTATAGAGACTTCAATGGGTACATCCTAACAGTGTTATAGAGACTTCCATGGGTACATCTTAACATTATTATAGAGACTTCCATGGGTACATTTTAACTGTGTAATAGAGACTTCCACAATATACAACTTAATACCATTACAGTGACTTCCATGGGTGCATCTTAACAGTGTTATAGAGACTTCCGCAATATACAATTTAATAGCATTATAGAGACTTTCATGGGTACATCTTAACATTATTATAGTGACTTCAATGGGTACATCTTAACAGTGTTATAGTGAATTCCATGGGTGCATCCTAACAGTGTTATAGAGACTTCCATGGGTGCATCTTAACAGTGTTATAGTGAATTCCATGGGTGCATCCTAACAGTGTTATAGTGACTTCAATGGGTACATCTTAACAGTGTTATAGTGAATTCCATGGGTGCATCCTAACAGTATTATAGTGACTCCCTGATGTTTACTTCTAACAGTGTAATAGAGACTTCCATGGGTGCATCTTAACAGTGTTATAGAGACTTCCACAATATACAATTTAATAGCACTACAGTGACTTCTTTAGGTACAATATAACAGGACAAGGTACAATTTTATGGATACACATTTACTGAGTTTGATACTAAGCGACGTTTCGACGAGGATACTCTCGTCTTTATCAAGCAAAGACGAGAGTATCCTCGTCGAAACGTCGCATGTATATCCATAAAATTGTACCTTGTTTTATTATGTACTAAATGCCAATCAAAGAAGACAATATAACAGCATTATATAGTGACTCTGTAATGTATACACTTCTAACAGGATTTTTAAAACAATAAACATCTGATTAAATCAGACGTGATTCAGCAGGCAATAAATTCTCCTATTATATATATCATTCAATAAGGGCACTGTAGGGATTCGAACTTTAGGAAAAGAAACCAGCGAGCCTTTCAATAATTCCTGTATTTTTTAAAATATATATTCAAAACCATGTCAGCGAACGATTGCCCTATCCTACAAAGTATAAAAGATTATAGTATTCAGTACCAGATCTAAGGGGGGGGGGGGGCAAAGTGGTTAAAATAGGGCCCCCCCCCCCACAATTCTGGATCATACTAATATTTTATCTCGGATTGAATTAACCAGTACCTGGGATGAGGGGGGCGAGGATTGGGGCGCTAGGCTGAGGGGGGCGAGGATTGGGGCGCTAGGCTGAGGGGGGCGAGGATTGGGGCGCTAGGCTGAGGGGGCGAGGATTGGGGCCCTAGGCTGAGGGGGCGAGGATTGGGGCGCTAGCCAGTCATGAATATTGGGGGCCCCGGGACTCTTTATTGACGTTCATTGTTTTATGTCACCTAAAACAATATTTCTAAAATAGAGTAAATGAAAAATCATAAGAGAAAGAGTAGATTTAAAATACTCAAATTGTCAACGAGTTCTAAGCATCAATGAAATCGCTGCCTAAATTGTCTCAGATGCACTGAAATTAATCCTAACTTTTAAAAAAAAAATCACGGAGGAAAACACCCCAGGCACTCATGGGGGCGGAGTACATACTAGTACTATCCGTGGTCAGTACAAACAATTTGAACAAACAACAATGGGCCGCACCGCACAGTTGGTATGTCCCAGGTCCCACACACAAGGTTAATCCGACCGGCCCTGATAGTATTGTATAGATTTAATAGAGTGACAATAAATGTTTTCCTCAAGAAAGTTGGTCCATAGAGTGTTTTAGCAAATCTTTTACATTTTTTTATCCAGGAACTTCATTTGTCCTGTCTTGATTCATCATTACGAAATAATTTGAGGGCATCGTTTGAATATTTCTTTTTCTTGCGTCTTTATCGTGATTAATTAAAGAGACATGTGAAACGTACCACGATTGAAGGCTCGTCGGATTCCATTCCTGAAGTTCTATTTTATCTGCCATTAGCAATTTTAAAACTTTAACAAACACACATATCAATATTTATAAAATATGATAAAATAAATTTTTAAGTCATAAAAAAAAAGAGAACAATATTACGGCTGTGAGATAAATACATACACGACGATAAAGTCTGAGACATGATAGTAATAATAATCAGGTACCACATACAATCTTTGATTTAGGACGAAAAACACATAGTGTCGAGCTGATTTGATCTTATTGTTGTCTTATCCGAATTACTATATAGTTTTCCTAGAGTGTGGAGTTGGTCTTATTGAGATGGGAGGATTTTTTTTCGAGCTGATTTGATCTTATTGTTGTCTTATCCGAATTACTATATAGTTTTCCTAGAGTGTGGAGTTGATCTTATTGAGAAGGGAGGAATTTTTTGTTGTCCCATCCGAATTACTATATAGTATTTCTAGAGTGTGGAGTTGATCTTATTGAGATGGGAGGAATTTTTTGTTGTCCCATCCGATTTACTATATAGTATTTCTAGAGTGTGGAGTTGATCTTATTGAGATGGGAGGAATTTTTTGTTGTCCCATCCGAATTACTATATAGTATTTCTAGAGTGTGGAGTTGATCTTATTGAGATGGGAGGAATTTTTTGTTGTCCCATCCGAATTACTATATAGTATTTCTAGAGTGTGGAGTTGATCTTATTGAGATGGGAGGAATTTTTTGTTGTCCCATCCGAATTACTATATAGTATTTCTAGAGTGCAGAGTTGATCTTATTGAGATGAGAGGAACTTTTTGCTGTCCCATCCGAATTACTTTATAGTTTTCCTAGAGTGTGGAGTTAGTCTGAATAAGGGAGAACCACGCCGGAAAATATGGATGAACTTTCTTGTCTAAATGCAGGGATCGAACATGGGAACTTCAGGTTAGTGAGCCAACGAAGGACTCATTGAGGCACCGTGTCTCTCCAAAGCAGATGAAAATTTACAACACACATCAAATCGTCGGCCTTCTCGCGAACCGACATATTTGATATATATTTAGGTATTGAGAAATTTATACTTTGTTGTTATCTGTGTGGCCATAAATTAATAATATTTATTTGAATGACGTCCAGTGTCCTAATGTATATGTATGAAAGATTAAATCATAAATACATATTAGTATTTGATGACCACAAAGATAACAACAAAGTATAAATTTCTCAATACGTAATTCTCAATACTTAATTATATATCAGATTCATCGGTTCGCGAGAAAACCGACGAAATGTAACACCTATCGAATTTTCGTAAATACCTATCAAAAATTATGTACTCGGGAGAGGTTAATACTTTATGAACTAATACAATCGTCGTATGGATAGAGCGCATTTCAATATCCCTCACATTAGTTGATAACAATAAAGAGAGAAATGGGGTTTAATGTCCAATCGACACAAACTAGGTCATTTCAGGACTAATTCGCTTGCGCGTAGGGGTTTTTAGCATTGGGAGGAAACCGGAGGACCTGCAGAAAACCCACGAGGTTGGACATGCGACCCAACTCCTTGTCACGTTGATAACAATAAATCTAATCAAATCGACAGGTTGTATTCGTACAGAAATCAACGACAACGGGTGCGTCCGTTTATAAACAAAGTAATTTTTAGAGCAAATTATGCGAGATTTGTTATATTTACACCATTAATATGTACATAAAACTATTGTAATTATCATCTCAAACAACGCAGAGATTTCTTTAAATTTTCGATTGCACTTTGGGTTTTGTTTCTTTCATCTTCAAATTGCTGCTTTTGTTCCAAAAAACTCTGAAAAAAGAAATTATGACAGGTTTTTATTGTGTGAACTAGCTACCGTATGTACCTGCTTTATCCTTATAAGACATATAGAAATAGATTTCACTAAAAATATTTGCTTGATAACGATACCAGTACCCGGTATGTAAATTGAAACGTAGCATGTTAATAAAATTCAGAAGTAGTATATCCATACAAGTTTGTTTATTGTTATGTACCTGCCCAGGTACAGAGAGAGAGAGAGAGAGAGAGAGAGAGAGAGAGAGAGAGAAATTGGGTTTAACATCTACTCAACACAAATACTGTAGGTTAGTTCAATAATTGGCTTTGCGAGTAGGGGTCTTTAGCAGTAGGAGGAAACCGTAGGACCAGGAGAAAAACCTACAAGGTTGGGCAGACGACCCTACTCCTTGTCATGAAACTAGAAGTAGTATAACTATGAAACTAGAAGTGTTTACACCACCAGGCCTATTATAATCCCGACATGGACTGTCCTTATTTTAACCTTAAATTTCATCCTCGGGTCAGCCCTAGTATGGCTGTCAAACCAAAACAGACAAAAGCCACAAGGTCTGACAGGTGACTCAACCTTGTCTTGTCACATACAACTGGGGAATTGAAACCACACCAGTTAATTCATTGACAGATGCAGCGTGCACACGCTAACATTTAGGCCACCCAACTATATATGCGAGAGATTTTATTCATATCTTTTAGGTCATTTTGGGACTAACATGTGGTTTTAATTTTATTTCAATAATTCGCTTGAGTGTAGGGATCTTTAGCAGGGGGAGGAAACCGGAGAATCCGGAGAAAAACATCTTTTTGTAACTTACCGACATCTTATTACTGAGTTTTTCAGCGGCTTTATTGAGATCTCTATTATCAGATTGTAATATTTTACATCTTGCTGATAAAATATCATGTTCCGTTTTTTGTTCTGGAATAAACAAATCATTTGACATTAGTAAAATTTTATAAAAAAAACCCAAACGAAACTGAAATGGGGTTGATCTTCCTACTGTTCTGCTCCTACTGGGCTGATGAAGACATACTGTTGGACATACGCCATACAGTGTGCTATGAGGGAAATTTTGCCCGGGCAGCGACGCTACAGCCTATTCTTATATCAAATTCTAACTGCCAATTTCATCCCATCCTTGTCTGGCCCTCCATCCTGCATCACTGACAAACGGAAACCACTCTGGAAAATCTGGCTGAACTTTCTCGGCCAGTGCAGGGATTGAATGCCCGACCTCCAGGCTAGCGAGCCAACATCTTACCCACTTCACCACTGTGATCCATGGCCTAGAGAGATTATCTGGTAAATTTCCATGACAATAACATTTTAAATCATAAACAAATGAGCCTTGATTCTAGTTAGGTCATAGACTACTTGTCTAGGTTTTCCTTCCAAATATTGAAAACAAATTATCGAATTTTAGGGACCTCGGTTTTTCCTCCTATCCAAATGACTACCTACCATCTGCATGTCTTTGATATGCCTCCATTACTGCCGTTATACCTGGCCATTTATAAGAGCCAGTCTCTGATTGGTCAGATAAACTACTTGAACCAATACCATCACTTGATACATGATATCGAGGGTGAGATGAGCTACTGTGTTCTGTTATTTGATTGGTTGCTTCATCTGAGCGTGTATTACCTAATAATAAAATAAACAAAATTAATTAATGAAACATTTTTGTTATTGTAAGATTTAGAATGCTAGTTTTATTCTCTGAGGAAATAACCAGAGGCCAAATATTCTGTTTCAGTCTGTTAAATGAGCTTCAATATCTTGTAATTCTCTATGGATTACTGAAGACCATCTACCATTAAAGCTCAGAAAAAATTGTTCAGAGAATGTAGCCATAATGTAGGCAGGGGGTTGTGCTTACAACCTGTGAGGTTGTGACTACCACCTGTGGGTACTGCTGTGAGGTCGTGATTACAACCTGTGAGGTCATGATTAAAACCTGTGAGATCATGATTACAACCTGTGAGGTCATGATTAAAACCTGTGAGGTCATGATTACAACCTGTGAGGTCATGATTACAACCTGTGAGGTCATGATTAAAACCTGTGAGGTATTGATTACAACCTGTGAGGTCGGGATTACAACCTGTGAGGTATTGATTACAACCTTTGAGGTCATGATTACCACCTGTGGGTACTGCTGTAAATGAAATGAAATGGGGTTTAACGTCCTACTATTATGCACCTATCCTGTGGGTACTGTTGTAAGGTCCTGATTACAAACTGTGAGGTCGTGATTACAACCTGTGGGGTCACATTTACAACCCACGAGGTTGTGTTCAAAACTATAGTAACAATCTCTAACCAGTACAGAATTAATTTGTCTTAAACCATCCCTCATTTGTGGTTTTAAAATAGCCTGCAGACATAACATCGATCATGTTGAAAACCACTTTAATGCGCAAGCCTGGAAATAAGGCACCTGTCTCTGACAATGTCAGGCACAGATTCAGGCACTGATTTGTCTTTTTTATTGGTATTATTAATACATGTCAGGCAAAAAGCTGAAAATGTTGGGTATTATTTCATTAGTGCCTGACGTTTTGTCAGGTACATCTAAAACATTTATTTCCAGGCCTGGTCACTAATGCGCATAATTCTCCATCTTATACTTACTTAATCTTCCTGCCAGTTCTTTCTGTCTGGTCGTCTGTAAAACTGATTCGTGAAACTGCTCAGCAAATTCTCTACTCAGCACCCGACCTCGATCACGAGATTCAGGAAATATCACAGCTCGATTTTCGACAGTTTTATTATGAACATTATTTAATTTATTTTTTTGTGCCGCTAGATGGCGCTGCTGTAGTTGACCTAAGGTCATTTTAGCTGGTTCGGATTCAAGGATCTCTATACTGTCATCACAATGCTTTCTTTTCACACCTGAAATGTTAATTATGACTAATTTAAGGGTCATTTCGGGACTAACATATGGTTTATTTTTATTTCAATAATTTGCTTGCTCGTAGGGGTCTTGAGCAGTGAGAAAACTCACAAGGTTTGACAGGCGACCCTACTTCTTATCACATACAACTGAGGAATTGAAACAAGCAAGTTGACTTATTAACAGCCCTTATGATACCTCCGGTTTTTAGGTTCATCCATGATCTTGTTCGAGATGGTGCTTGCGGGGCTGACAGCAGGGAAATAAGTGTGTCTAGTTCTATGGACAAGAAAAAAAAACTGAGGTCCTTCCATATAGCAATAAAGTCTTGTGTCCATCCCATTTCCTTCCATTATTTCATTTTTAGTCGCACTTGTTAAAACCATAAAAATGACTGTTTTTAGACTGTTCACAAGGTGCAACAAATTGAAACAAGGGCCATAACTCTAGAAGTAATAAACTGACTGAAGTAGTGTGTCAACAAGAGAGAGAGAGAGATAGGGCTTAACAGCCGCTCGACACAAAGTAGGTCATTTCGGAAATAACATAATAATGGTTTAATTTTATTTTAATAATTCGCATGTGCTTAGGGGTCTTTGGCAGTGGTAGGAAACCGGGGATTCAAAACCACACCAGTTGACTCAATGACAGGTTTCGTGATACAGTGCATACATGCTAACCATTCAGCCATCCACCCATCACCTCCTCCCGAAACAAGGGCCATAACTCTAGTAGTAATAAACTGATTGAAGTAGTGTGTCAACAAGCCTGTATTATATTATTTAATTTTACCTTTTTTATTTTCATGATTTTGTTTATTTGACGTCGTTTTATCACCAGTGGCTGTATTGTCTATACCTAGTCTCCTTTTCTTCTCTAACGCACATGCTTCACGGATCATACACAGTTCTATAAATAAAACACACGTTTCAATTAAACACTTGCTTTATCAACAAATAAACAATATAGTTCAACTTCTTTGTATAAACACCAATCTGTAACTTTTCACAACCTTATCGGGGATCAACTGTGAGTTTAGAATGTCCTAACTGAGTTCAGAATGTCCAAACTGTGAGTTTAGAACGTTGTAACCTTGAGTTCAGAATGAATCAATTGTGAGTTACGAATGTCCTAACTGTGAGTTCAAAATGTCCTAACTATGAGTTTCGAATGTCCTGACTATAAGTTAAGAATGTTGTAAACTGAGTTAAGAATGAATCAATTGTGATTTTAGAATGTCTTAACTGTGAGTTCAGAATGTCCTAACTTTGAGTTCAGAATGTCCTAACTGAGTTCAGAATGTCCTAACTGAGAGTTTAGAATGTCCTAACCGTGAGTTCAGAATGTTGTAACCGTGAGTTCAGAATGTTATAACCGTGAGTTCAAAATGTCCTAACTGAGAGTTTAGAATGTCCTAACTTTGAGTTCAGAATGTCCTAACTTTGAGTTCAGAATGTCC
Source organism: Patella pellucida (assembly GCA_917208275.1). Lineage (NCBI taxonomy): Eukaryota > Metazoa > Mollusca > Gastropoda > Patellidae > Patella > Patella pellucida. The sequence continues at coordinate 5,248,604 of OU795039.1, read as the reverse complement.
TAACTGAGTTCAGAATGTTATAACCGTGATTTCAGAATGATGAACCGTGAGTTCAGAATGTTGTAACCGTGAGTTCAGAATGGATCAATTGTGAGTTTAGAATCATCCTATTTTGAGTTCATATATTCCCAATTGCCAAAATTAAAATTACACAGAATCAGTTCAACAATCATAATTAATCAACGAAGAGAGTTGTGATGACGATTTTGTTACTTCCCAATATTTTTCTGATTCTCAACAAATTTCATCAGTTTTCCAAAAATGGTTTGAAACTGAACACTAAATAGAGAAATTCCTGCTGAAACAACACAACTACATGAAGGCCGTAATTGTAGTGTGACAGGCCTACATGATACCGTAGTTGTAGTGTGACAGGCCTACATGATACCGTAGTTGTAGTGTGACAGGCCTACATGATACCGTAGTTGTAGTGTGACAGGCCTACATGATACCGTAATTGTAGTGTGACAGGCCTACACGATACCGTAATTGTAGTGTGACAGGCATACATGATACTGTAATTGTAGTGTGACAGGCCTACATGATACCGTAATTGTAGTGTGACAGGCCTTCATGATACCGTAATTGTAGTGTGACAGGCCTTCATGATACCGTAATTGTAGTGTGACAGGCATACATGATACTGTAATTGTAGTGTGACAGGCCTACATGATACCGTAATTGTAGTGTGACAGGCCTTCATGATACCGTAATTGTAGTGTGACAGGCCTTCATGATACCGTAATTGTAGTGTGACAGGCCTACATGATACCGTAATTGTAGTGTGACAGGCCTACATGATACCGTAGTTGTAGTGTGACAGGCCTACATGATACCGTAATTGTAGTGTGACAGGCCTACATGATACCGTAATTGTAGTGTGACAGGCCTACATGATACCGTAATTGTAGTGTGACAGGCCTACATGATACCGTAATTGTAGTGTGACAGGCCTTCATGATACCGTAATTGTAGTGTGACAGGCCTTCATGATACCGTAATTGTAGTGTGACAGGCCTTCATGATACCGTAATTGTAGTGTGACAGGCCTACATGATACCGTAATTGTAGTGTGACAGGCCTTCATGATACCGTAATTGTAGTGTGACAGGCCTACATGATACCGTAATTGTAGTGTGACAGGCCTTCATGATACCGTAATTGTAGTGTGACAGGCCTACATGATACCGTAATTGTAGTGTGACAGGCCTTCATGATACCGTAATTGTAGTGTGACAGGCCTACATGATACCGTAATTGTAGTGTGACAGGCCTACATGATACCGTAATTGTAGTGTGACAGGCCTTCATGATACCGTAATTGTAGTGTGACAGGCCTACATGAAGACCTGATTTAATCGTTTTATTGTTCATGGTGCTTAATCTCCACTTCCACCAAGGGTGATATCACAGACAAGAGAGAGAGAGAGAGAGAGAGAGAGAGAGAGAGAGAGAGAGAGAGAGAGAGAGAGAGAGAGATGGTGTTTAACATCCACTCGACACAAACTAGGTCATTTCGGGACTAACGTATCGTTTAATTTTATTTCAATAATTCGCTTGTGCGTGGGGGTCTTTAGCATTGGAAGGAAACCGAAGGAACCTGAGAAAACCCACGAGGTTGGACAGGTGACCATACTCCTTGTCATGTACAACCAGGAATTCGAAACCACATCAGTTAACTCAATGACAGACCTTTATGATACAGCGCGCACATGCTAACCATTCGTCAATTCAGCGGCTATTTTCATCAACTGTGATTGGTTAAAATCATTCTTGCTCAAGTATGCTCATTGGCTAGATAAAAGGTCAGTTTAGGTCAATAGAAGACAAATTTTGTATAAATGTTGTCAAACTTAAGTGTAGTGTAAACATGAAAAAGTTATATAAATAATAACAAATAAAATCATGATCCAATCTTAAGGAGAGTGAGAAGTCACAGATCTTAACGGGCGTCCTCGCTAGAGATAAAGGGACATAACTCATAGGCAAGGCGGTCCCACGTGACCTCATTGTTTACCTTATAGCACAGTTTTCCTGTACATTCATTACGAACTCGTGTATTGACAACAGTTAGTTTTTGTCGTTAATATGGAATTTAATACGGATACGGTTCTCTTACCATTGATAAGGTCACGTGGGACCGCATTTTTACTGCCGACACCTGGTGGGAATTCCTTCAGCGAGGACGCACATTATATCAAAATAATTTCATCTTTAAAAATTTGATTAGTAAAAACAGTGAAGTAAGTGAATAAGAAAAGAAACAAACAGAAATCTGATACAAAAAAACACGACAAATGGACAAATTTTTACATTTCTCGCAAATAATCGTCTTGAGAAAAAAGGGACAAGGTAGGTAGGCTGGAAACAAATATTCTTTAAACAATCGTAATTTACGTGCATGAATTCTTTATCCTAAAATGCTGATAAATTGGAACACACAGAGGTATACGGAGCTGGGAGGGGGTATGAGAAACATACAATTTGTATTTTTCGACTGTCTTTTTTTATTGTAAATTTAATGATGCATTATACAAGTGTCAAATCTGACTAATGCAGGAATTTTTGTAGCTTCAAGTTATTATCAAAGTAATGATAAAATTGACAACAGAGACTATTTTAAACACCTGTTAATTCGATCAGAATAAAGTAATTTGACTTAAATAAGTTTTCAATATATTAATTTTTCGTTATGTATTTTTTGACTACCATAACAAGAATGGCCAGTTCTTTATCTAAATCTTAAATACTGTATCTTTAAAATGTTTGATGTGCTTTTCCTTTTTTCTAAATTCATTATTTCTGAGGACGATGTGAAATATGTCCAAACACGTAAAATATTTTTGAAAGTTTTTTTTTTTATTTCTAAATCAACTCTTTGCTTTCATCAACTTAAAAAATCTTGGGTAAATGTACATGTAAAGTAAAAAAGAGAGGAGAGAAATAGGGTTTAACGTCCACTTGACACAGTAAAATAAAACTAGTTGAGTTTGTCACAAGAAAGTAATAGCTAACAGTTATATCACTCTCACTTTAAATGATTGTTAAAATGTGGTAATAGTATATTGTGGTAAAAGTTAATTGTAAGAAATCATATCAAGAGTTTCGCAGAGGTTACCCTGGTATTAAGGACCCAACATGATAGAAGCCCTAGCCTGTATGTGACAGTAGCAAGTACTTGCTTGTCTTTACTACACTTGTATCTGGAAGACTTGTTATTTAACTCGTGTACATTTTAAAATGAGGGGTCACCCAATCAAATGGTCTGTCGAACTTCAAACGCACGTTTGACCTGAATTTCAACTGTCCACGGTTCCCTTATGTGCACGCCAACATGAGCAACTGGACGCTGTGGGGGGAAACCATGCTGGTGAATCCCAGGGAACTTTCTCTGCCCACACCGGGAAGGGACCAAAGGCCTTCTTGTCACTGGATCAGCGTCTAAACATGTGTTTAGATGTGTAATGGAGTGATCAACCGAAAATAAACGGACAAAAATACCATGCTTTTATAATTAGACAGCTTGTAGTTTCCTGGAGTCACGGTGGCTCAGTGAGTAAGATGTTGGCCCACTAACGAGGGGATGCCTGTACGTGTTGACTGAGAAAGTTCAACTGGTTTTTCTGGCTTAGCTGCTTTTTGCCGGTGATGCAGGATGGAAGGTCTGGCAAGCGTCAGTGTATAGTCTTTCAGATCAGACGGAAAACTGTAGGTCTCTTGTACACATTGCCGTGCTCGTACAAGAACTCTTGACAGTTGGAATTTGATTTAAGAATAGGCTGTAGTGCCGCTGTCCAGGCAAAATTTACCTAATAGCACACTGTAATGTGTTTGCCCAACTTAATTAGCCCTTAGCCCAGTTGGAGGAGAACAGGAGGACGTTAAACCCCATTTCATTTCATTGTTGATTCCTGAAACACTTTCCTTAATGTCTAAGACTTGCTATATCTAAACTAAATGAAATTTGTTTAAGAACGAACCTTTACGTTTGTCCCGTTCTATCTGCTGTAGATTAAACGATGCTAGAAAACTACATTTATTAGGATAACCTGACTCCATACACAAAACATCCACATCGACGTTTGGAATGGTCAACAACGGTGAACCACTTTTTCGTTCCTCTTCAACTACTAATGGACTTAAACTTTTCTCTCGGAATAATTTCCGCCTCTTCTTAAATCTTTCAAATTCTTTATCTGTAAGTTAGTAAGAAGATTTGGTGATTTGTTGTCGTGGAAACTCAGCATCACTCGTAAATCATGTGATTGCGGGGAGGAAACGTCGAGCCGAAACAACCAGTCTACAGCATGGCTTTTGCTTTAAACTTTTGCCAAGCTCGTCGAATTCAGAATTATTTTGTTGACCTCATTTAGCAAATTCTATTTTCAATTATCTCAATTTCTTGTAACAATTTTACTTTTTCTAAATGTAATTTTCTGCAGTTTGGGCAATTCCACTGCTAGTGCTAGTCGGTCAAATTGTGTGTTTTATTTAAAGGAGAAATGCAACGTTTGCAGAATTATAGGTTTATCATTTTTGGTTTAAACTACGTTCAAAATGAAATGAAATGGGTTTTTAATGTTCTACTCCGACTGGGCTAATGAAGACGGACATACATGTATGTACAAACTTTTTTTTTAAGAACTTAAAATGTTGCCCTCTTGTAGATCAGAGAAAAAGCTCTGTTAAAAGGCCCTCATTTGCCTATTTTGTGTAGAAAAGCAGGACGGTAAATCCCATTTCATCTAAAATTGCATAATGAATTAACGACGAAATCTCCTTTTTTTAAATCTGCAAAGGCGCAATAAAACTAACAAATAATAGTAAAATTCCCTTTAATGTAGTCAAAATGAAAATAAAGAATTTAATGACTGCTGCATACAAAATATGAAGAGGCAGAACTGATCGTTTCGGCTCTCAGTGATTAAACGAGTGATGCTGATGAGTTTCCAAGAATCAGTGACTTCAGTGATCTTAACAAATTTATGTTAAAAGTTATTTACTAAGTTAAAGTAAGCTAGCTACCTCAGAGTTTTGAATTATAATTTATAAGACAAAATATTTTTTCAATTGATACATGTACCTAAGGGTCGAACAGCGATAGTGATAGATGTTGGGGCATTTTCTCTAAAAAGCTGATTTTCCCTGCCATTTTGAAGTCAGACATAAGTCATGTTAAACCAGGGCCCTGTTTCACGAAATTTTAACTAAGACAAAATCCTAATTTTAGTAATTTGATTGGATAATATTAGATTGAATTTAGTGCTTAGCCAATCAAAATTAAGTATCTACTAAAATATGGATTTTATCTTTTGTTAAGATTTCGAGAAACATGACCTAGGATTGTGTTTTTTTAATGTCAACAGGAAGTGCAGGTTAGATAAACAAAAAAAACAAAACAAAACATGAAAATAAAAGAAACTATTCACGTTTGGGTTTGGCTTACTAAAAACTTGGGTGTGGATTACTATAAATTTGGGTGTGGTCCATTGTAAGCCGTCGGGTGTGGCCCATTGTAATCTGTTGGGTGTGGCCCATTATAATCTGTCGGGTGTGGCCCATTATAATCTGTCAGATGTGGCCAATTGTTAACATAGTGTGGCCCATTGTTAGTCGTCGGGTGTGGCCCATTATAAAATTTTTGTGGTGTGGCCCATTGTAACCTGCAGGTCGGTTACAAGCCATTGTCGGGTGTGCCCCATTGTAAGCCATTCTCAGGTGCTGCCCATTGTAAACTGTTGTGGTGTGGCCCTTGTAGGGGTATAGTCAAATGTAAGTGCAGATAACAAACTTCACTTTTAAATCAAATCCAAAAATCAAATAAAAAATCAATACATTTGCTGCATTTTGGCCAAAAAAGCTAAAGTATTAACCCAAGTTTAAGAAATGATTCACTTTCATTCTATGGAGTTCAGTATAACAAAGAATTGTTAGCTATGTGAACTCTTCAAATGAGTAAGCACACCCTGCTTCATTTCATGCATGATACCTGTCAGAACTTTTACCTAACCGAAGCAATCTTTAAGCAGAAGCAACTGGGTAGATGGCTACCAGTACAAAAATGATAAAATCTTCCCTTTTTAATTGATTTTAGCCTTGAGATAATTTGTCTAAAAGTGTTCCCCTTAGTACAAGTAGGTTTAAGTAAAGAGAGAGAGAAATGGGGTTGAATTGTCACATTCTAGTGGAAGCCCTTCTGCCCTTTAGTCTAATATGTTGGTGACTTCCTGCCCTTTAGTCTAATATATAGGGGACTTCCTGCCCTTCCGTCTTATATATTTTTAGACTTGTTGCCCTTTAGTCTAATATATAGGGGACTGGCTTCAAAGCAGATGTAATCTATGCACCATAGCAACAGCATCCAGGTTAAGGCCTGGTGTTTCCTCAACAAAAAAAAATAATATCATTTTCCCTGGAATCAAATTTACACAAACTACGAAGAAATCGTGACTCACCTTTTTTCTTTTGAACCGTACAAAGACCTAATATTGAGAGGAATTTTAATTTAGCTGGTGTTTTATCGAGGGCTAATGGCGGTCCATTTCTTACGATCATCATTCTCTCAATTCTGTCTTCTTCCTTCTCACTCAAATCTTCGTCATCATCATCGCTGACGTAAGTTCCGCTTAACCTCGCTTTGCGTAATCTCTCTTCTTCTTTATCTAGTTTACTAACGAGTGGCACTATTTTCTCCATGGCAACGTGATTAGGCACGACATCATGTGACACGACTTCAGCAGTCATTTTACTGTTTTTAGTTAAATCACTCACAATCCTTTTCATATTATAACTCTCTTTACTATGGTTACTGTGGTTGCTATGGCTGACCATATTACCATGGATACCATGCATCTGATCACGTTCATTTAAATACGTTTTATGTTTATCACTTATTACCTCCCTTTGTGGTTTTTTGAGTGGTGGTACTGAGAGTTCTGTTTTACGATTATGTAAATTGGGCACTTCTAAATGAGAATACTGCATTCTACTTTCTTTTTCAAATGGACGGAATAGTCCAGTATCGGGTCTGTGTTGAGCAATTTCACCCGGTTCTTTCGGAGATATTAATGGAGGTGGCTGTCCACGAGACAGTTCGTGTTCCTGTCTATGATTCTGTTCGTATCGTCTGTGAGCTTCCACTGAGATTGTATTCCGACTTGCTTCCTGTAAATACAATAGAAAAACATTTAAAATCTATTTCTTAGCAGTCATGTGACAGGATGTTCAAGTTGAGACTAGGCTAAAGGGAATTCCCTCTACCAAGTCCTGTATGAAGTATATTAAATTCGAAAAGACAAAGTAGACGTCGAACACTCCCTTGAAACTGTGTTAAAGCTGGACAGGATTCGGCATCTATCTGGATACAGGATCAAGAAATGATACTGGTGGGGCCGTGGGAGTAAATAAGTAAAATTAAAAATCCCGGTACAACAGCATGACAAATAGACTGGAACTAGGACAAATAGACTGGAACTAGGACAAATAGACTGGAACTAGGACAAATAGACTGGAACTAGGACAAATAGACTGGAACTAGGACAAATAGACTGGAACTAGGACAAATAGACTGGAACTAGGACAAATAGACTGGAACTAGGACAAATAGACTGGAGAACTAGGACAAATAGACTGGAACTATGACAAATAGACTGGAACTAGGACAAATAGACTGGAAGTAGGACAAATAGACTGGAACTAGGACAAATAGACTGGAACTAGGACAAATAGACTGGAACTAGGACAAATAGACTGGAACTAGGACAAATAGACTGGAACTAGGACAAATAGACTGGAACTAGGACAAATAGACTGGAACTAGGACAAATAGACTGGAACTAGGGTTTTGCCACATGAAACGTTGTGTTAATAAATCTTCTCAACTAGTTCCAGTCTATTAGTCATAGTTCCAGTCTATCTGTCCTAGTTCCAGTCTATTTGTCCTAGTTCCAGTCTATTTGTCCTAGTTCCAGTCTATTTGTCATGCTGTTGTACAGGGATTTTCAATTTATTTATATTAAATTTGAGAGACACCACAGGATAAATCAATCTAGGCATCCCCAGATATACAAACAATAATACAGCACATCCATCCCCCCACATCCCTGATACATTCGTAGTCCTAAACAATACATATAAATATATTCTGATAGTTGCAATACATTTATTCTGACAATAGTTGCGACACATTTCTTCTGATAGTTACAATAAATTTCTTCTGATGGTTGCGATAGATTTATTCTGATAGTTGCAATACTTGTGTTCTGATACATTTATTCCAAATGACTAGCTACTGTAAATTTTCCCTCGTTAAGACCATCTTTAACGAATTAACAATTATCGTTGTTTGATGCGTGTAGTAATTTACTTCAGCCATCATGGATATTATATGAATGACAGAAAGAAAAAAACGATGACTAATCAGTGAATAGCTTTTAAATCTTTTTTCTATTAATTGTAACCACATAAATTGTAACCACATATACGACTCTCTAAAGTAGTAATTTGGAGTAAAATCTAAATGTCTTGTGTTATTAAACACTTTGTTCATTTCTCGACAACGTCCGGGAAAATAGGGTATTGTCTAAAAACTAAACCCCTTTCATAAGTAGACGATCTATGTCAAAACTAGAACGTGTTTCTAAATCTACACGGTAGCACAAACTGGGCGGTTTTTGATGAATCTTGACAGTATTAAACACATTCTTGACGTGTATTAGATTCTAGATGAAAAGGGTAGTTTATTACCTTTTTTCGTAAAAACTTGTAGATTCCCGGTCCCTAGTGATAATAACATTAACTTACCCTATGTTTGATTGGCTGAAGTATAATAACATTAACTTACCCTATGTTTGATTGGCTAGAGTGTAATAACATTAACTTACCCTATGTTTGATTGGCTGAAGTATAATAACATTAACTTACCCGATGTTGATTGAGATTTCTACCATCTAGTAAATGTGACGTTGTTTTATGATGGTTATCGAGACGTGAATCAGGTAACGAACGTTTATAATCGTGATGCGGGGGAAGGGGGGATTTATATTTATCGTTATAAAGGACATCACGGGGTGTTCCTTGGGTGATCGAACCAAACTTGGCAGCTGAAAAAAAAGAAAAAAAGAATACATTTTCTTCACAAGTATCTTATATCAGATATTCATTTCTGATTTCTGTCTTCACATCTACAAATTTGAACGTTTAAAATTTTCTTTTGCTATACATTACAACCGACCTTTAATTCAAACAGACAGAGATCTTGCAGATGTTAATTCTGACAAATGGGAACCTGGACAAGATTAATTATGAAGCTCAATTTTATTTCAATAATTTGCTTGCGTGTAGGGGTCTTTAGCAGAGGGAGGAAACTGGAAAACTTGTAGAAAACGCACAAGGTTGGACAGGTGACCAAGCCTGGAAAAAAGGCAACTGTCACTGACAGACTTTGTCAGGCACAAAACCTTTGGTGCCTGTCATTTTGTCCAGCACTGATTTGTTTTTTTGCTGATATTATTATAACATGTCTAAGCACTAAATTGAAAATGTCAGGTACTATTTCATCAGTGCTGGACATTTTGTTATTTCCAGGACTGCAGGTGACCCTACCCATTGACAGATTTTTATGATACAGCTAGGACGTGCTAACCATACGGCCATCCAATCCCCTTTGTTAGAATACAAACTTATGAATTTCTATTTTTAATTCAATCATATGACCACCATTGCCCTCAGAGATTGTTTCTATTGAATGAGCAAATAGAGTTTGAGAGAGAGAGAGAGAGAGAGAGAGAGAATTGTGGTTTAATGTTCACTCGACACAAACTAGGTCATTTCGGGGCTAACATATGGTTTAATTTTTTTTCAATAATTTGCTTGCGCATAGGGGTCTTTAAGAGGACCTGGAGAAAAACCACACGGTTGTACAAGCGATTTGAGAATTTATAATCAACGTCCGGCTACTATATTGAAAGGACAATCAAGTTTCGTATAATAATTGGTCGCAGCGCCGCTGTCCATCTATGATCGGGTACAAGCTATAGGTCTGCCTTTAATCATATGGTATATTAACAATAAAACAACCTTGTATTACGATAAATAAAACGTTTCCTGGAATAACGATTAGAATAGTTTTATACTAGCATCAGACTACTGTAATAGGTCGATGTGTAATGGCTTGAATGTGCGCAAGCCTTGAAATAAGGCACCTGTCACTGACAAGAGTACCTGACATTTTCAACTTAGTGCCAGACATGTATTAATAATATCATTAAAAAAGACAATTCAGTGCCGGACAAAATGACAGGCACCACTGCCAGAGGTTTAGTGCCTGACAAACCCTGAATCTGTGCCTGACATTGTCAGTGACAGGTGCCTTATTTCAAGGCTTGAATGTGCGATATGCTTTGGGAAAGGACAGACCTCCATTTTAATATATCTCTCCAGTGACTTCGTTTCCTGAGCCTCTGAGGGATAAAAAGATGGAGAGATCCTCATTTAACATCTTTGTTTCCTGAGGGACAAAAAGGAGATATCCCGGTTTTAATATCTGTCCCCTGACTTCGTTTTGTGAGGGATAAAAAGTTAAAATTTCCGGTACCTGCTAGTTCTTCACGATGTTGTTCCTGTCGATGATTAAATTCATGCCCAGCATTCTGTGCGATATATTCTCTACGATCGTGCTCTAATTTTAATCGCTCTAATGTTCGCTGACTTTCTCTTTCTAAATCTCGTTCTCGCATTCTTTGAGCAGCTTCCTTTTCTCTTTCCTTCTCACGCCATTTTTCTTTTTCTCGTTCCTTCTCTCGATCTTTTTCTTTTTCCCGATCTATTTCCCTCTGTCTTTCGTCTTCAAGTCGGGCTCTGGTATAAAAATAAATCGTAAATAATCAACATTGTCCGTTTGATTGGAACTGTGAGTTATCCCCCTTGGACTATTTGAACATTAATGCAGATATTTATTATAAGTAAAACTCTATCATGGAAACCATTGTACCAGCTAGACCAGGTCCGTCAAGACCATGTTACCAGCTAGACCAGGTCCGTCAAGACCATTTTACCAGCTAGACCAGGTCCGTCAGGACCATTTTACCAGCTAGACCAGTTCCGTCAAAACCATTTTACCAGCTAGACCAGGTCCGTCAAAACCATTTTACCAGCTAGACCATGGCCGCCAAGACCATTTTACCAGCAAGATCATTGTGCCAGATAGACCATGGAGAATGTGCCTGAACACCTCATTTGGTCCTGGTCTGAAATTTCAGTGTTTGATATAAGACGACCATTTTGTGGGACCTAATTAACAAGGTCCAAAACCTTTCGGGTTAAGGACCTTGATTTATATCAAAACAATCTGTTATATATAGCAAATGGATTACAAGAAAATATTTATACCGTTAAGTATAGCAAATGGATTACAAGAAAATATTTATACCGTTATATATAGTAAATTGATTATAAAGAAATTTTTATACCGTTCGACTGACAGAGCCGGAGATCGTTGATCCAAACTTTGAGCAGCACTGGGTGAGATGTAGGGATACTGGTGAAGTAGTTCTTGGGGATACCGTCCTCCTGCAGCTAATAATGGGTGAACACCCGGGTGCCCCATCATAGTCGGGTGAGAGAAGGGCATAAACGATGGTTGCATCATTCGATATCTCTCTAATAATAGAGGATCTTCAAATCTGAAATAAAATTAAACCACAGCTATGATGTCATCCTTTGTTCTTTTAATCCATTATAATGAGGAATGGATTGTTATCTAAAACCAACAGTCCAATATTACTGAAAAGAGTCCATTATTAACAGGAAAAGTCCAATATTTTGGAAACTGTCCATTATTAACTAAAAAAATACATTAAAAAGAAAACGAAAAGAAACAACAGCAAAAATAGCTTTTAATTTCAAAAAGAAATGTAACAAAAAATAACTGGTGAAAATTCAAAACTTGACATGAATGGATAGGTCTTTGGCTTTAATTGTAATTTCCCTATTGTTGGAAACACTAGATTCCGGGTTTTGTTGCGGTTCTCTGGCTTTAATTGTTTTTTCCCCATTGTTTGAAACACTAGATTCCTGGTTTTGTTGCCTTTGTGCTTCTAGTTTAGGCCGTTTTTCACCGCAAAGAATGTGACTTAAACCCGACTGTTGGTTGTCACTTGTTCGCTTGTATGCACGTATAGCGGTTGATCGATGTCCAGTTTTTTCAGCAATCAGCTGTTCATCTATCCCAGCTGCATATAATCGAGTAGCAGCTGAAGCTCGCAATGAATGATTAGTATAGTTGCCATGAAACCCAGCAGCAATACATAGTCGCTTAATAGTTTGCTGTAGTGTATGTATCCCAATTGGAGAATCGCAATACCAAACATCTGAATTCATTGTTTTCTTCGGTCTTAGCTAAAATGCATCAGATTTTCCCTCCTTTGGCCTGAAAAAATATTGTAAAATTTGTAAATCATCATGAAATGTGGTTTAAGGTTTTACTTAACTGTTCATTCTTGGCTTATGAAAACGGGCATGTCGAGCAGTGTGCTGTGAGGGATGTTCTACATGAACACCCTTGCTACAGCCTAGTATTTTATTTCAAATTCCAACTGTCAAGCGTTGTTTTAATGGCATGCCAACGTATACATAGATCTCTGTTTTCGTCCCATCCGAATGACTTGGCGCTGTCCATTGCCAGCACCCCTCTCCCCAACGCCCGTCCTGCACCACTGACACTAGAAAACCTTCTCCGCCAACCCCGGGATTGAATGAGGGACATCCGGGATAGCGAGACATCGCCTTAAGCCCCGTTTACATTACCAAATATTACACTTATGTGCATTTTTGCATATATGTATTAATTACTCACCTATGCAAAAGTATATTTGCTAAGCGTTCGCATGTTATATAAGCATTCACAGTAATATCTTGAATACAGTGTTAAGATGCCAATTCCAGTATATTTGCATATATGCAAAAGTATTTAGGGTTAGTATTTGTGCAGATTGTGTCATATAAACGCTCAGCAATATTTGCATATGTGTATATATCTGATAATGAGATATACACCCATATGCAAATATTGCTGAGCGTTTATATGACACAATCTGCACATATACTTACTCTAAATACTTTTGCATATATATGCAAATATACTTTTGCATCTGGTCAAATGCGTTTACATGACGAAATTTGCATACATGAGTAATTTTGCATATATTCGTCATGTAAACGGGGCTTTAGTCACTGAATGACTGTGGCTCCAAAACATAAAATAATTCTCAAAAAGTTTTTTTTTAAATTTTAGTTCAAACCATATAATAGAAAATTTACCTTAGATTTATGTACTTTTCATACAGTTGTACTGGGCATCTTTTTAGACATTGTCCGTTTTCGTAGGCTCTTGTAACTTTTGGTTCTACTCGACGATGGTTTAATCCTCCACGATTTGTCTTAGACACATCTTCAGTATACTGAATATAACGCCTATTATCACTATCAGTACCAAGCGATAGCTGGGAAAATCTTCCAACACGCAAATTTCGATGTTCTTTACCAGCTCTCAACGCAAAATGAAGACCAAATTGGTAAACAAGCGTATCCAAAAGAGTTTGTGGGTTACTTTCTCCAAGTAATCCCTTATTCCATAATATATCCTCTACTTGTTCGGTTATAATGTCTGCTTGTTTTCTTTCTAGTCCAATACCTTTCCGTGAAAGATCTTTCATTTTGGCATCTAGCACATTCCTCAGTCCTTGAAATTCGGTGTCATCTAAAAATCTCACAAATATTCCATTTTGGCGCAGGAAATGTTGTATGGACACAATTATTTCATAGAGGGTATTTGGTCTGTACTCATTGCCAGATACGTTCCTGATCTCAGCAATAAAATAACTCAGATATTCGTTCATTTCTTTGAGGGTCATCTGAAGTAAATGTTTACACGGTAAATTCGGTCGTTGGTTTGACCATTTCACAAATAAATTTACTGCCCATTTCGCCTTCTGTTCAGTTTGCTGGCATAATCCAGTGCTTACAAGTTTTTTTGGTCCGATTGATGAAGAGGTTCAGCAAACCTACTTGTACTGGGTTTTTCATCCGGTTTTTCAACCCCATCAGAAATGTCGGAATATAGGGTATGCTCCAAATCAAACATAGGAAAACTCATTACTTGATTTTCCTGTATGTCTAAAACGTCACTCAGCACATTGTCTGTATCTATATCAGTGCTATCTTTACATATGGTTTTAGATTGAGTAATAAAAATATCCCCTCCACTAGAAGACATGGTTAAAATGAACTACTTCTATGGAGTGTATAATTACAAATGGATGTTAATTTATGAAACTATCTATTATGTTGTGTGTTTTTAACATAGTGAGTGGTGTTTGGGGTGTGAGTGATGATGACATTTTTTGAACATCGAGTTTGTTTAACAGCAAGCTATGTATTAAGTAAAATGTCTATTATTTTAGACAAAGAGTGGCCATGGTTTAAGTTAGATAATAGCCTCAGACTGTCCATTATGTAAATAGAAAGAAAAACTTCGGGGCTAACGCCCCTCAGTTGTTCTTTCTATTTACATAATGGACAGTCTTCGGCCATTATCCATTACATAAAATCATTAATCAAGAGGCACTTACAACATATCTAATATTTTTAACTTTATATCGCATGGCCTGAAATGTTATCTAAATTATTAATTAGACATTTATGAACAAAACAAGACCATAATTAACTCTCGATGGCATTGCTTAATGTGATATTTACTGGATTAGGATCTGATTTGCTGCTCAAAGATCATTCATGATTAAATCAAGTAGTTGATAATCAAGACTATGTTTTTTTATCGTACCGACTTTAGTAATTATGATCGAGGCTAGGTACAAAATTCAATTGCTAAATTCTCGGTTCAGAGTGGATCAATATGACAGAAATGTCAGCAAATTACCTTTACATTATCCAGTTTTGAACTATGATAGTGAGAACTGCCAGCTCTTTATCTAATCTCCCATAATGTATCTTTAATTGATTCCCTAAATTAGTTTACCTCCTTGAAGGGTGGGGGTGGGGGGCATGATTAAAAGGGGTTCGATTGATTCTCTAAATATTGTAGGCCTTCCTCCTTTAATTAAGAAAACAAATTACCTGTAGGCTGGATGAGAGAGAGAGCAAGAGAGAGAGAGAGAGATGAATTACCTGTAGGCTGGATGAGAGAGAGAGCGAGAGAGAGAGAGAGAGATGAATTACCTGTAGGCTGGATGAGAGAGAGAGCGAGAGAGAGAGAGAGATGAATTACCTGTAGGCTGGATGAGAGAGAGAGCGAGAGAGAGAGAGAGATGAATTACCTGTAGGCTGGATGAGAGTGAGAGCAAGAGAGAGAGAGAGATGAATTACCTGTAGGCTGGATGAGAGAGAGAGCGAGAGAGAGAGAGAGATGAATTACCTGTAGGCTGGATGAGAGAGAGAGCGAGAGAGAGAGAGAGATGAATTACCTGTAGGCTGGATGAGAGAGAGAGCGAGAGAGAGATGAATTACCTGTAGGCTGGATGAGAGAGAGAGCGAGAGAGAGAGAGAGATGAATTACCTGTAGGCTGGATGAGAGAGAGAGCGAGAGAGAGAGAGATGAATTACCTGTAGGCTGGATGAGAGAGAGAGAGAGAGAGAGAGAGATGAATTACCTGTAGGCTGGATGAGAATAATGTGAGGCCAGCAGTGCTGAATGATACGCAGCATAGGCAGGATCCATTCCAAAACCAGGGGGTACAGGTTGTCGGATATCTTCACCATGTCTATATGGCTGAAATCCTCTTGTCAAACTTTCTTCCCTACCAGATGGTAATAGACCAGTCCCAGGATTAGAATGTGGCGTACTGAAAATAACATTTACAAATTTAAAAATAAATGAAAAGAAATTAAATGAGGTTTAAAGCCCTACTGTTCTGCTCCAAACTGGGCTAATAAAGACGGACATACGCCATACAGTGTGCTATGAGCGGAATTTTGCCTGGACAGTGGCACTACAACCTACTCTTGTATCAAATTCCAACTGCCAAGGGATCTTTTACGTGTATGCCAATGTGTACAGGGGACCTCCGTTTATTTTCCATCTGAACAACTAGACAGCTGTTCTTGTCAGGCCCTTCATCAAGGGGGAACCATGTCAGAAAATCTGGATGCAGAGATCGAACTTAATAAATTAAAACAAGTGTGAATGAAAGAGGTTATCTGAATCTGAGATATATTTAGTAGGGTAGACAGATTCTTGTCAACTTTTATCCTGCACAACTATCGGACGAACTCTGATTGGCGTCTGATTCGCTTTCTATGAATTACAGACTTGAAGTTCCCATGTGACTGAGTTTGGTCGCAAGTCTTGACATGCGCCAGGGCTCAATACTACTGAACTTTGTATATGGATATTTTATGGTTGCCATGGTGATATTGTCAGTATTGCGCTGGTTCACTAATCAGACGGTACCGGGATCGGTCCCGATGGTTGTCGAGAATGTTACACCGGATTCTCTCGTCACGGCCTCTAGGAAGATGAACAAACACATATACTTACATTCTAGCTGAA
The DNA here is from genome assembly GCA_917208275.1 of Patella pellucida. Classification (NCBI taxonomy): domain Eukaryota; kingdom Metazoa; phylum Mollusca; class Gastropoda; family Patellidae; genus Patella; species Patella pellucida. The sequence goes on along the minus strand of OU795039.1, from coordinate 5,232,040 downwards.
TGTGGCAGTGAATGTCCCTCTTTACTCGATCTATCATCTTCCCGCGAGTGACGGGATAGGGGGCGTTGATCACGTTCCTGTTTCAGACCGAGAGATTCGTAGTTGGATGATGTACTATGGCCTGATGGGATTCTGTCTATATTCTGAAAATAAAAAAGAAGAAAAATCGCCCACATCAAAATATCAGGGTTCTGATTCTTAAATATAAGTTGCCAGGCAATGAAACATACATGCACAGTTTGCGCAGTCCACTAGAATTGGCATATATTTGTTTTTTTGTCAGTTATAAAAACACTTACAAGAAAGTAAAAACTTATTTAGAGTAACAACCCATTCAACATATGCAAGAGCTAAATCTGCCTATTTGCAGGTCTTTCTTTAGGCCTGAAATGTTATCTATATTATTAATTACACATTAAATAACTTATCCAGACCATAGTAAACTCTCAATGTCATCGCTAGCCCGCGATATTTACTGAATTTGAAAACATTTTGCGATAGATAATTTAACGCAAAAATGGCCAATCAAGACTTTGTTTGTTATTGTACCAACATCCACATATTCTCTTTGCGTTATCTATTTTCTAATAGCGAGAACTGTCAACTCTTTATCTAATCTCCCATAATTCCCCTTTAACTGCTAATCACTTACGTGTCTGATGTCACTAGAAAGAGCCGACTGGTGAGATGGAGTGGGTGCTATGGTAACAACGGGTGGCGATGTCAAGGTCGAAGTATGACTAGAATACACAAGGGGCGGAGGAGCACGTTTAGGCGTTGATGACCTTGGGCTACTGTTGTTACTGTTTGGACTAGAATGTTTGATGACATCATCTGAAATCAGAAACACTGATTAATCATAAAGGGAGATAAGTCTTGTTAACGGAATAAATTCATTTCTACTGTTTATTTATCAACAACTCTCTTCCAAAACATCTTATAATGGCCGAGGGTTTAATGACTTATTGACAAATTCTAACCAATCAAATTAAAAAGGGTATGTCATGTGATCTTATTTTCTAAAAATATACATTTACTCAGTCTCTAATCCTTTTTTTTTCTAACTCTAAAGAGTGAGAAAGGAAAGAGAAATGGGGTTTACTACCACGCAACACAATCTAGGTCATTTTGGGACTAACATTTGGTTGAATTATATATCAATAATTCACTTCCTCACAGGGGTCTATAGCAGTGGGAGGAAACCCATGAAGTTGGACAGGCGACCTTACACTTTGTCACGTACAAGCAGACAATCAAAACATTGGCACTTGACTCAATGACAGACCTTATTTTCAGACTCGCACGTTAAGCCACTCAATGTGCTCAATCATAAAATGTCACTCAAGGATCAGCAAAATGCTAAAATATTAAAGTGAATATATCGTTAAATTGTTATGGCTGTCTTTTTGAAGCCAAAATTTCACACGGCATTTAAAGAGTTTTGGAAAAAAGTTCTTCATATCATATCATATAATTTTATATTAATCTATGTAAGTTTTTTTTTATTTATATAAATTTCTATTGGTATATGAAATATCTCAAAGATTTAAATTGTGGTATAAAACAATTATATATTCATTATAACATTAATCAACTATTAATTAATTAACAGTTATTCCACGGTGTATCTTATCAAGTTACCATCATGCCCAAGTTTATATTTCACCCACTGGCGCTAGAATAAAACTATTCTAATCGTTATTCCAGGAATAGTATTACAAGGTTTTTTTATCGTTTATACACCATATAATTAAAGGTAGATGTATAGCTGGACACGATCATAGATGGACAGTGGCGCTAAGGCCTACTCTTACATCGTATTCCAACTGCCAAGGATATTTTACGTGCACGCCAATATATACATGTGACCTCGGGTTCTCATCCTTTGCCAGGCCCTCACCACTGACAAGGAGGAACTCTGACTGCCAATGGATCTTTTACGTGTACACGGGACCGAGGTTTTCCATCCCATCCAAACAACAGTACATTTAGGGGTGGGCAAATGGAGGTCGAATTTTGGGAACAAGTGTTTTCTAAGGCGATTTTGGCTGCTGAATCCGAATCTGGTGAAATTTTTGTTCTGTGAAGTCATCTTGAGCTGGTTCCGTGGCCATTTTAAAAATGTCTTTTTTATAGTTATTACCCTCAATACAACATACAATGTTATCAAATCATAAATGGGAGTGCAATTTTAGAATCCACGGTCTTGAAAACATATATTTTAACATATTAGACAACTAGTTCCATTTTTGGGCCGCCATTTTAAAAACCACTGAACCAGCTCAAAATGATGTCAGAGAACAAAAATTTGACCAGATTCGGATTCAGCAGCCAAAACACTCGTTCCCAAAATTCAACCTCCATTTGCCCACCCCTAGTACATTGTCCTTTGCCAGGCCCTTAGTCCTGCACCACTGTCAACCAGGAACCATGCCGGGAATGTCCTTTGCCAGGCCCATAGTCCTGCACCACTGTCAACGAGGAACCCCGCCAGGAAATACTGATGAACTTTCTTGATCAATGCAAGGATCAAACATGGAACCACCAGGTTAGAGGGCCAAAACGTTCCCCACTGAGACACCGTGGCTCCCTACATTACTTTTGAAACTGGGAGTAAAATGACGGTGTACTATAAGGGACAATGAATGAAAGGGAGAGAAATGGGTTTTAACGTCCACTAGACACAAACTAGGTCATTTCCAGACTTACATATGGTTCAATTTTTATTTAAATAATTCGCTTGCGCGTAGGGGGCTTTAGCAGTCTGAGGAAACGTGAGGACCTAGAGAAAACACACGAGGCTGGACAGGCGATCCTACTCCTTGTCATGTACATGTACATACGTACAACCAAGACAGTCGACTCAATGACAGACTTTATATTACAGCGTGCACATGCTAACCATTCAGCCATCCAAACCCCCGTACAATAAGGGAAATTTTGACAAACAGCAATTGAATGGCAACTGTCAATGGCTATTACACCTGCGCCCCAGGATGTACACACGACCTCATATTTTATACCTCATAGGAAGGACTAGACACAACATGGAATTGTTTTTATACTAGCACCAGGGATCTTACTTTATTATAAATTTTGTTTACTTTTGAATTGTTTTAAATTGAAAAGATTGTCCTGTACCTCACCAATTGAAACAAAAGATTTAAATATTTCATTGCAATCAAAATAATATTCAGAAAGACTGACAAAAAGCAAAAAAAAAAAAAAAAAAAAAAAATACAGTGTATAATATAAAAAATTGAAGAGGGTTCCACAAAAAACAATGAGTTATATAAAAGTTATTTGATATGCAAAACAATTAAGGGTGTTCACAACACTAAAGTGAAAAATATTTTAATAAGCTGAGAAGAAAATTAAAGACTATTAAATTTGATAAAAAAAAGGGGGAGGGGTAAGTCATTGAATAAAGAAATAGTACCAGCTATATGCATTAAACACTGTAAATCAGGCATCATTTAATTTTGTGTATCTAGCACTCGTTTATTTCAGATTTGTTTAATTTCAAATCTTTGTTTAAAAATTTATAAAAATCGTTTAGAAATCACCAAGAATCATCTAATTTGTAAGCTGACTGATTAATTTTGATGCGTGTCCAATGTTAATTTCCCAAACCACTGTTAAAAAATTCTTCATTATACATGAATTATCAATTGGGTTGTTTATTTTTAATCAGTGAGAAATTAAACAGTTGTAAATTGGACACCCGTTATCAAAATTGAATGGTTCGATTTAAACTGGACCCAGGTACAAAATAGATGATTTTTTTCGGTACTTTCTAAACGATTTTTACAAATTTTTACACAAAGATATGATATTAATCAAATGTAAAAGAAATTAGTGCCAGTTACATTAGACTAAATGATACTCAGATTACAGTGAAAGAACTTTCAAATACTGTTTCCCATATTTGATATGAATGTATTTTTAGTGTGCAATCAGGCATAGTATTACATGAAGATTAGTATCCCTCGGTTAATCTCAGTTTGTTTATCCTTGAAATCAATCCCCTTTTTAAATATACCATTATAGCCTGTGTGAAGTCCTCAAATGTGACAGAAATGAATGCTAAATACACAAGATTAAAAGATACTCGGATTACAGTGAAAGAACTTTCAAATACGGTCTCCCATATTTTATGAATGTACATGTACATATTAGCCTGTGTCAACCCCTCAAAAAAAAGTGACATTGGGATTGGGGGGGGGGGGGAGCATACCCTGGGGGGGGGGGGGACCCTGTCTCATGTACAACACACCCTTATTATTACCGTCCATACTAAAGTCTTGGAAATAAGAGTATTGGGTTCTCATAAAATTATAAAATTACGTTCTTTATGGTGATCAAGTGCAAATCGATAAAACCCCAGAAAAAATTCTAGTTCAAAATGTTTCTACACTACCCCACACATGGTCTTGCTGCTTCATATTAATTGACACCCCAATTTCCAGGTTGGAAAAAAAAAGAAAAAGATAGAGAAATGGGGTTTTACATCCATTCAACACACAATTGGTCATTTCGGAACTAACATACAGATATCTTGAGAAGGCAATCGAGAGAGATATAAATTGGGCTTAACTAAACAACAACTTGACACAAACTGAGTCATTTCAGGACTAACATATGGTTCAAGTTTCATTTCAATAGGTTTCTTTAGCAATGAAAGGAAACCAGAGGACACGGAGAAAACCCTCAAGGTTGGACAAGTGACCTTGCTCATGGTCATTTACCACCGGGGAATCAAAACCACGCCAGTTCACTCGATGACAGACGTTTATGATACTACTCGGCCATCCAACCACCCCAGAATGCAATGGGGCTGAATCTTGTGTCACATAGTTATCTTTTATAGACAGTAATTAAGTTCTTTAATGCGTACAAACATGTAGTACATAGGTGGATTTTTTTTGGGTCCCATCTGAAGAACTAGACAAAAGAGATGCTTCCCTGGCCACTTGGAACTGGGTAAGGGATGTCCTGAAGTCTGAGCAGGGAATTAAATTAGAATTGTCAGCACCTGTTTTTGAAACCTAACCTAATATTTCGTTTAAAACCCAAATTAAATTATCCTTGTTTTTGTTAAGAGAAGAACATTAGCAAGCTGTGAAAATATTGTCAGAAAAATAAACCCTGACAAGGGTCCCCCCCCCCCAACAAGAAAAATTGAAATAAAAAAAAAGCTATCATCAGTAAGAAAACCAGATGACGTCCAAATATACCAAATTAGGGCAAGCCACCAGACAACAGCTAAATGGTAACGATTTTATGTAAAAAATACCGGCAGGATCTTTAGCCTGATAGGCCAATTTCCTCAGCGCGGCGGCGAAACTGGACGTACGTGTGGCATTCAGTGCCGAATTGTTGCTAACGGAATTCAAACCGTTGCTAGGAGAGACTTGATTCAGAGGTGGAACCGTTGCTGTGTTTCTTGCGAGTTTTGATCCAGCAGGACTCAGCATGGTTAATGGTGGGGGTTTACTACCTTGTACCAAACCTGAAAAATATCAAATAACGCAAAACATTAAAACATTGAATACAATACCACATCATCGACTGTTAAAAATATGCCCGCATACTAGGCCTGGGTATTGTGACCCTTCATTTCGCTTTAACTACGTACATCTTATCAAGGCCTTCATCTCGCTTTAACTACGTACATCTTATCAAGGCCTTCATTTCGCTTTAACTACGTACATCTTATCAAGGCCTTCATCTCGCTTTAACTACGTACATCTTATCAAGGCCTTCATCTCGCTTTAACTACGTACATCTTATCAAGGCCTTCACGTAAATACCTGCATATTTCGGCACTAATTTCAACAGAGTAACAGTTCAGCTTGATTGTCGCGAATACCAAGTCTCACGCTTTCAAGCTAAAATGTCTACCTATGATAATCGACTTGCAAAGTTCAAGGTTTGTTCAATGTCAAGGTTTCCGTGGATGTCGCTATTTCACAACCTTTGATTTGATGTTTAGATAACTTAACTATATGTTCGGGGATTGTTTAGTAATCTAACAACGTCCAGATGTTGTAAAACCTCGCAGTCGTTGATTCAGGTACATGAAACTTATTAGATGATTAACTTCTCTTTCTTTCATTTTAAATTGGTGTTCAGTTATTGTGTAATAGTCATGTCTCACTCAACACCATTAGCATCCAAGGCGCATTATTCTTACAATATATTGCAATATAACCAAGGACATTCCGATACATACTGCAATATATCTATTAAATAATAGATTTTAAAATGAAAAATCCAATATAGAAACAATTTCCTATATATTTGTGGAATTTTTCTATTGAATCCTTGTCGAAAAAGTTTCGATCTCCAGTCAATTTTACTGGTCAACCCTCTACTGCTAAACGGCTAGGCACAAATTTACGTAACTCGACCATATAAGCCGAAACGATATTTAATTAAGCAGGAGAGAAAAATTAAATTGCAATTGGGCTAGGCCAAAAAATACATGACTGAAGATTCTTAACTTTTCATGGATACCAATTTTTTCCCCTCTGCTTACATAAATTTTGTTTCGTCATTTATGGCCGACAAAAATACACGCTCTTCTAATTACAAGGATAATCAACCATCATGGTGCAACAGTTGTATGGAATCCGAACGTAATGTACGAACGGGTAATTGTAGAATCAGTTGAATTATTGAAATCTTCTCACTTTACCTACTGCTAGAAATAGACATGGATTATCTTGGTGGGTTTCGGACATATAATACGATTTATATTCTACATTTACACCTTCACCAGCGCACAACGAAAAACAGTTTCTAAATATTTAATGAAAGTGGGTAAATAGGCTAGGCCTCATTACCTCTGTGTTATAGATATTTAGTCAGTGAGGCGTAGTAAGACACCTTTAGAAACATGGTACATTAAATCTCAATTGAGAGAGAGGGTTAGAGAGAGAGAGAGAAACTAGGTCATTTTGGGACTTACATATGGGTTTTTAATTTTATTTCTTCATGTACTTCGCTTGCGTGTAGGGGTCTTAAGCAATGGGAAGTAAGCGGAAGACCCGGAGAAAACACACAGGCAACCCTACTCCTCGTCATGTACAACTTGGGATTCAAGACCACGCCAGTTGCCTGAATAACAGGCTTTATGATACAGCACACCCATTTCTCTCTCTCTCTTACATGTACATTTATTTAAAAGTTAATATTGTCTTGCAAGTATTTCAGATACATGTATCAGTAAAATAATGAAATGGGAAACCACTGGGATGGATAATGATTGGTAACAGAGCTTATAATATTTGACACACAGTGTACAGCGTGATATAATTATATATCTTATGATTGTTTATCAATATGTGGGTTTAAGTCCCCAGGTAAATCGAGTGTAATCTCTTCTACACGCATGTTATCAATGCAAAATGTCTACATGTTATAAATGCAAAATGTCTGCATGTTATAAATACAATATGTCCGCTTTGATTTTAGCCGGAGATACACACAATCGGCAGGGAAAAAGTTCCGTGGGACCGGATAACACAAATAGTTCTGTGTATCTGGACGTAAACAATTCTGTGGGTGAAAGAAACAATTCTACAGCATATTAGGGTGCAGTCTTATTGGGTCAGAGAACATTTTTGTGGGACCTACATTACATTAGCAGTAAGAATAGATCTGTGTGGCTGGAAAACAATTCTGTTGGACCTTCAAACAGTTCTGTTGGACCTTCAAACAGTTCTGTTGGACCTTCGAACAGTTCTGTTGGACCTTCAAACAGTTCTGTGTAGACGAAGAACACTTCTGTTTACCAGAGAAGAGTCATGTGGGGTGAGGATAGAGAGAGGGGGGGGGGTATATAAACTTGATTCTACCACAACACTGTAATCATACAGCATCTAAATAGAGTTTTAATTACATGTAACTATGCTGTAAGGTATAATTGTATAACAATATGATATAACTGTCTAATATTGTATAACAATGTTGTATAACTCTGTAATATTGTACAACAATGTGGTATAATACATGTATTATAATATTGTATATCAATACGGTATAATATTATAATATTGTATATCAATACAGTATTTTGTGTAATATTGTATAACAATTTGGTATAATATTATAATATTGTATAATGTATAATTTGGAAATACTGTATAACAACAATACGATATAACTGTGTTATATTAAGAATATCAATACAGCATAATATTATAATTGTAAAACTGTATATCAATACTGTATAATATTGTATAAACTATTTTGCCTTTAACGTTTTTTAGGACTTCGAATTACGTCTTACGTATTGGATTGTTTGTACTTGGTTTTTATTTTATTATAATTGTAATACTTTATAACAATACTGTATAATATTATAATTGTGTAATACTGTATAACAATACAATAGAACTGTGCAGTATTGTATATCGATACGATATAACTGTGTAATATTGAGAATCAATGATCTATATATAGATTATCGAGTATATTATATTAATCTATTATTTATACACCATCATGTTACAATTTATAATCAATATCTTTAACACCATATAGTGTATATATATACTGATAACACACGCCACAACAAAATATACAATACAACCCTTATACAACAAGGTCCGGTTGCTCAAAGCTTCGTTATCTTTAAACGATCCGTTAACTTTAACGGAGAGAAAGATTGTTGCTGGAAAAAAAGGCCCGGAAAATTCTGTGGTGCAAATTTTTCCTACAGATTTCTGCTAATATTTCTTAAGGACAAAATAAAGTATTGTATAGTGTGAGAGAGAGAAATGGGGTTTTAACGTCCACTCGACACAAACTAGGTCATTTTGGGACTAACGTACGGTTTTCAATTTTTATTTCAATAATTCGCTTGCGCGTCGGGGTCTTTAGCAGTGGGAGGAAACCGGAGTGCCTGGAGGAAACCCACGAGGTTGAGAAGGAACCCCTATCTCCATGCCACATACGCTCACACCAGGGCTCGAAACCACATCCGCAAGCCAGAGTTGGCCGGCCAGCTAGAGGTCGAAGCGCGGCACTCTAGACCACTAGGCCATCCCAACCCCCCATTAGTTAAATAAGACAAACAATTTTGAATAAATTCTCAACTTAAGTCTGAAAATGCTTTGTAAACTCGGGGGATGTCAGAATATATAAGTCAATTTTTCATTCTTGACCTTTAATTATTAAGAAAATTGTTTAGTTCATAAAATAAAATAGAACCAATCTGAAAAAGTTAGAAATTCTATGAATATTTGATGAGTAAAACAGACGATACGCCCGACATGTCGAGACATAATTGACGTGAAAAGATATCATTATACAATTGTCTTTTGATTGGTTAACAATAATATGAATCGTTAATTTAAAAAGATGATATTAAAGAGGTGAGAGGTTTAAACATGGTTCGTATTTAACAGCTGTTACCTGACTCCATCAAACTATGAATAATTTAACACAATATAAATAATTTCTTTTATAGCCAAGTCACAAATTAACATGCAATAAAAACAGAGCCTATCTCAACCCTGTCGGATTATGAAACCAAAGAGACAGAAAGCTAACATTCAATTATCTTAAGAAGAGAGAGAAAGAGAGCGAGAGAGAGAGGAGAAGAGAGAAATGGGGTTTAACTCCACTTGACATAAACTAGGTCAATTCGGGACTAACACATGGTTAATTAATTTGCTATCGCGTAGGGATCTTTAGCAATGGGAAGAAACCAAAGGACCCGGAGAAAACCTATGAGGTTGGACAGGCGACACTACTCCTAGTCATGTACAAATGGGTAATCGAAACAATGCTAATTTACTCCATGACAGACCTTATGATACAAAGCGGACATGCGCTAGCAAGTGAGAGAGATAGAGGGTGTGAATCAAACTGGAAAATGAAATAACTTTTATTTTGTTGTTTTTTGTCTTACATCAGTGTGTTGCATTCAGAGAGAGAGAGAGAGGGACAGTGTTTTTTCAACTCTAAACTACTATGTACAATGGGTGTATTAATTCAGTTTTACCCTAGAGCAGTGTAAGTCTACTCATCCATATAAATTACATTTACCCGACATATATTATAAACAATGTATTATATTTATCCTGGTATTCAACTTGAATAAATCAGAAAATTTGTTATTGTCTGACATCAATTTGCGACAAGGTAGCTGTCATATTATGATAAATTGATTATGTTCATATGTCATACAAATATTTCTCTAAATATACAAAATTTGTCTGCCGATATACATGTATATTCTATACACAAGGTCATATCGTCATATTTTAAATATTTGGATAAAATAAAAAGGAGTTTAACAGCCTACATTTTTGCACTACTTCAGAAATGGAGATAGACAGTAATGGGGTTCACCGTACATTCAACCCAAACTAGGTCATCTTGGGACTAACATATTATGGTTTAATTTTATTTCAATAATTTGCTTACACAAAGGGGTCTTTAACAGTGGGAGGAAACCGAAGAACCCAGAGAAAACCCACGAGGTTGGACAGGCGACCCTACTCCTTGTCATGTACAACCGAGGATCAAAACCGAGCCAGTTGACTCAATGATACAGCGCGCATTTGGACATCCAACCCCCACCTTGAGTATCTTTTTTATAATCAAAACTATTTTTATAGTCTGCTACATGTATGAGGGCAAGTTTGACTAAACAGCAATTTTTTCCATCCATTAATAATGGTACTTTCACCACGCCCATGCCAAGAAGTATGGGACCTGAGGTTTAGTATCTGATCCGAATGACTAGATAATTTTGTGTGGTCAGTCTACTTTCCAAACGAGGACCTCATTTTTTTTAATTACATCAAGATGTCGTATCATAAACAGGTGGCAGATCCCTTGAGGAACATTCGCGGTCAACACTGAGATTGAAGCCATGACCCGCTTGTTAGTTAGCGAGCACGTTCGTCACCGAACCATCAAGGCTCCAATATTTTGAATAAGGTTCAGAACTCTTTCTTTTAAACTCCCAAACACACTTAAACCTAAACCCAACTCATCTTCCCTGGCCGGTCACCTCTGGCTTGCGGCTGTGGTTTCGAGCCCAAGTGTGAGCGTATGTGACATGAAGATAGGGGCACCTTCTCAACCTTGTGGGTTTCCTCCGGGCACTCAGGTTTCCTTCCTTTCAATGCTAAAGACACTACGCGCAAGCGAATTATTGAAATAAAAATTGAAAACCATATGTTAGTCCCAAAATGACCTAGTTTGTGTCGAGTGGATGTACCCCATTTCTCTCTTTCTATCCTATTTACTCCCAGTCAACCACCAGCCCATTGTTACAAATTAAATAATAAAAAACTGAAAATGTCCGACACATACCTATACAATAAACCTTGAAATTACTACAGTAGGTGTAATAAAGGTTTAGAAGTCATTTGTTCAAAAGAAATCTATTAATATTTATTCTACATGTACGTTGCTTTTTTGGTTTTGTTTTTTTTAAGAAGAGCTATCAATCGGCTTTCTATTTCATGCTGCATTGATTGAAAAGTTCTAATCCTCTTGCTGTCTTGGACTGAAATCTCTTGAAAAACTTGAAATAATACACAAGATGACCTGTTTGAAACGTAGGATAATAATAATAATAATAATAATCGCGTCATTTTACAAGGGTAGCAAATTAGGCCTGAGGCCTTTTTCCAATTTGGCCCTTGGCACAGATCGTGCGAATGATTTCGATCATTACTGCAGGAAGAAACCGAAGAACTCTGGGGAAAACCTGCCTGATCGGACGGGAGACCGAATATCCCTCTCACTTACAACGATAAAGTTCATGCCCTGAGCTGGGATTGAACCCCCGTTGCATTGGTGAGAAGCCGCCTCTCTATCGCCACGGTTATCCGACCGATGATCCTCCATGAGAATAATGTAATATTAATTTATAGTGATTGAAGTACATAAACTTGTTGAACAGTTTATTAACCCCGGACAAGGTGTAATTCCAGATAGCGATCACAGTGGGTAAGTGGGTAAGAAGACTGGGTAAGGGTCGTTCACAGCCAACACCAGGACTGAACCCTGGGCCTCCTTGTTAGTGAGCACGCACCACACTCACTGAGCCACAAGCCTGGAAATAAGGTGTCTGTCGCTGACAATGTCAGGCACAGATTCAGACTTTATCAGGCACGAAACCTCTGTCTGTCATTTTGTCTTTTTTAATGATATTATTAATACATGTTCTGCACTAAGTTGAAAATGTCAGAATGTCTGGCCCAGACTTGCATGACAAAGTCCAGGCCTAGACGCCTAGAGAATAAATTGAATCAATAAGTTTTATATGACTTGTTTGTTGATTTTATGTGTGAATATGAACAACCTGGAACCTACCTACATGATTATAACACAACAGCTTGTCTTCTATAATCAAACGGTGTGAAAGAGACTCAATGACAGACTTTATGATTCAGTGTGTACATGCATGCTAACCAATGGCCATTCCAACCCCGCTCTTTTGTTTGGTAATTTGAATCATTCCTGGACCCATATCCATATGAGAGACTAAACTGTCACCATGCATGTATTGAGAGAGAGAAAGAGAGAGAGAGAGAGAGAGAGAGACAGAGAAAGAGAGGATATCCACTTGACACAAACTAGGGAGTCATTGGTGCCCAGCAAGTACGATTAGGGCTCACCAACCAAGGAGTTCTGGGTTCGATTCTGATGATACCTCATGAGCAATTTAAGAGAGAGAGAGAGAGAGAGAGAGAGTGAGAGAGAGAGATGTGGTTTAACTAGGTCATTTTGGGACTAACATATGATTCTAATTTTAATAATTCGCTTGCGCCTAGGGGTCTTTAGCAGTAAAAGGACACAAGGAATCAGAGAAAACTCCAGAGGTTGGACAGGTGACCCTATACTCCTTGTCACATACATCCAGGGGAATCGAAACCACGCCAGTTGACTCAATGACAGACTTTATGATACAGCGTGCACATTCCGCCATCCAACTCTCCTCTGAGAAAGGGACAGAGAGAGAGGAATAAAACCAATCCAATAAAAATAAAACCTCTTTGTTTCAGTTATACTCAAATATAAGTACTGTTTCCATCTTAAATTACGAATTAATGAATAAATGACCTTCTTGAACGAAAGTTTGACTTAATTTTCAGTATCAATAAACCAATGATGATTTCATAATTTACTTCCTCATGAAGAATTTCAAACAACTCGAGCTATATGAATAGGAGAGTTTATCTATAATATGTTTATTAAAGCCCCAATACCACACTTGTTGTAACTGAATAATATGTTCCAATCTTTATTCTGGTCAACAATTTGTACTATTTTACAATATTTCAATTAAAAAATGATACAAATTTCATCTTAACACACCTAATTTTAAAAATTGGAAAAATTCAACTACATGCCTTAACATGGTTTGAAAAGCCTTACGTAAGCACTTCCAAATGCAACTTGGATTTAAACATATTTTCGAACCCTCTGGACAAGTAAGATAGGTTGTAATGGATAATTTACACAACAGGTAGGACACTTAAACATCTTGTAGTTAGAATAAGGCTAAAAAAAAATTCTGGACCTGTAAAGCCAGCAAGAGTGTTATTGTCCCTTTAACACCATGCACTTTAAATAGTTAGGGAGATACACAGTCGCTAAGTGACTCCCAAAAAAGTTCATCAAGATTTTTCAGCTAGTTTCCTCTTGTCAGTGGTGACGAATGCAGGGCCTAACATGGGGAAACCAATCCGGAAAATCCCAAGGAACATTTTCCGCCAATGTGACCAACCTACAGGCTAAACTTTAGACCACAAGTGAGAAAGACAATCCTGGAAATAAGGCACCTGTCACTGACAATGTCGGGCTCAAAACGTGTCATGGACAAATGGTTACTGCATGCACGCTGTATCATAAGGTCTGTCATTACGTCAACTGGCGTGGTTTCGATTATTTGGTTGTACGTGACAAAGAGCAGGGTTGCCTGTCCAACCTCGTGGGTTTCCTCCGGGTCCTCGAGTGTCCTCCCACTGCTAAAGACCCCTACCACTCAAGTGAATTATTGAAATAAAATTGAACCATGTGTTAGTCCCAAAATGACAATCACAAACAGTTTATCATATATAGTTTATACAAGTATATAAATATATTATGTTTGATACAAACCAAGAAGAAAGCACAAGGTTAAAATGTTCTCATTCACAAATGGTAGATCATATACATACACAGAGCTACATAGTTGATCATACGCATGAAGACACTATAACTTTTCAATTAAGGTCACACTTGTAAAAACACAGGCAATGCTAGGGTTAAGATATTCTCCTCTCTGCAACATAATCTAGATGTTACGGGTGGAATACACAGCACACAGCCAGTAAACCACAACTATAATTATACCTAATTTACACACACACAGAACTAACTACTGTTAACAACAATATATCTTTATAACCACACACTCCCCTTCGCATCAATGGCTTCACTGAGTTTTCTTAACACTCGTATCACAGTAATCTTCTGACCTCGAACACACGATATATGATACCTATATCTCCACCGAATACAGTATGATGCATAATCTCCTGTATTCGTTACCTACAATGTACTAAGACTTTCACACATGATCGCAGGTTTTTATATCAGCCGTATATCAACATATATTAGTTTACACATCCAAGATATCTTTCACTTTACAAGGATTATATTTCTGTGGCGTAGCAGGGGTTCTCGCCTTCTCGCCGTCCTGAGTCAAAGACACTTTTGCACTTTCCTCACCCCTTCAGTAATTATGAGTAGTCATAATTTTACTTATTTGCATAATACAGCTGATAATGTCAATATTATGCAAACTATAATCAGCATGTTGAATTTAAAACTTTCTGTTACATGTACGTAGCAGGGATTCTCAGAATGTGCCCGAAATATGGCAGTTCACCGTATCCCTGGCTACTATTTTGATGCTTTATCAACCTTGTGTTATGAAGAAACAACTCAATTCAAACATCACTAATCAACAACGAAAGAAATACGTTTTACTATTCTGCACAAACTGTGCTATGACTATGAAGGGAATTAAGTCTGGACAGTGGTACTATGGCCTACTCTTATTTTGAATTCCAACTGTCATGGGTTCTTCTTCGTTCTGCGACACTGACAAGGCAAAACCACGACAGAAAATCCAGAGGAACTTTCTCTGCCAACTCTGGGGATTAACCTGCGACCCCTGGGTTAATGATAAAAGACACAAATGGTAAACAATTAATTTCCTTTCAAACAGGGTGGCTAAGTGGCTGGGGCTGGTTCGCTAGCCTGGAGGTCAGGTGTTCGATCCCTGCATTGGCCGAGAAAGTTTATCTCGATTTTCCGGCGTGATTTACCCTTGTCAGTGATGCGGAAGGAGGGGCTGACAAGGACAGCTGCCTAGTCGTTTGGATGGAACAAAATACTGAGGTCCTGTGTACGCATTGGAGCGCACATAAAAGATCCCTTGGCAGTTGGAATTTGATATAAGAGTAGGCCGTAGCGCCACTGCCCGGCCAACATTTCCCTCATAGCACACTGTATGGCGTATGCCTGTCTTCCATAAGCCCAGGTTCATAGTAGTAGGACATTAAACCCCATTTCATCACCTTTCAAAAATGACGTCAAATGAAGAAGAAGAGACTCAATAGGTTCAACAACTTGAAGTAAATAATGTGTGTGATGTATCCGTGAATATTGATTATTCGTAAAGAGTTTTAACTACCAGGTTATAAACCAACTACCGTGGTATTAATCAATATTACACAGATTACTACACTATTAATCTACTTTACACGTCAATAAATCACAGAGACACAACAAATATACAACATGATAAACAAACAACAACAAACCACAACATGATAAATATACAAACCAAAACATGATAAATATACAACATGATAAACAAACCACAACAAACCACAACAAATATACAAACCACAACACGATAAATATACAAACCACAACATGATAAACAAACCACAACACGATAAATATACAAACCACAACATGATAAACAAACCACAACATGATAAATATACAAACCAAAACACAACATATATACAACATGATAAACAAACAACAACAAATATACAAACCACAACACGAACCACAACACAATAAATAGACAAACCACAACATGACATACACAAACCACAACACAATAAATAGACAAACCACAAGCTGATAAATATACAAACCAAAACACAACAAATATACATAACAGCAACACGAACCACAACCAATAGACAAACCACAACATGACATACACAAACCACAACTCGACAAATATATGCCGGTTCAATTTTTATTTCAATAATTAGCTTAGGACTGTGAGAAATCCCACGAGGTTGGACAGGCGACCCCCACATTCACCTGGGAATTAAAACTATGACATTATGATGCAACACATATGCTTTAACCATTTGCCTAATCAACCCCTCGAATAACTAGACAACTGGTTAATCTGTATTTCATACACATGATATACATGAAAACTAACACCTATAAAACACTATTAATAACTATATGACCTGCTAGTCCTCGACATATTTTACGTATTGCACATTATTTATACTACATGTAGTTACTATATTTACACCACTATCGGTAATAAGTTAAGTATTTCACCTTCTTATACTTAAAAACAACACAAGAACTACATGTATATTGACACCATAAAATAATACTATGGGTTATAATTTGATGAACTATCGCAGTAAAGCACAAGCCTTTATTATATGACCTGATTGAGCTGTAGACATTCTTTAAGTATTTTACCTTCTCCATACATAAAAACAACACAAGAACTAGATGTATATTCATACCACAAAACACCATTGATAATTAGATAAACAATTACCATATTGATTTAACTGTTAAACACTGAGTACTGGTAGTCCTGTATCTTATAAATCTACTTGAAGAAGCAGGAGGAGACACCGAGAGACGAGAGACGAGAGACTGAGATGGATCTAGTATTACACTATTAATAACACGGTTCAACTACTGTTTATGATGAGTGAAGGAATCACAGGCTATCGTTAAACAACCTCAATAAACACAAAGCACAGCAGATGTTACACGATGTGTAAGCTAATCTATCCCCGACTATACCATTATAACTTCTAACAAGGGGTGAATGGGGTGAAAGCTATGTGACCTCATATGAAGGGGGTTATGACACCAAATGACCCCTGTGTAAAGGTTTTATGAATTGGCCAATGAGAAGTGTTGATTGATAGACTACTGTTTAACATATTTATATAGCTATAGTAGTAAGTGGTGTATATTATATATATGTGTGTAATACCATGTTTATACCACGCCTATACATGTATACATATACATATATATAACCTATAGTATATAGCCTACATATAATAGATATTTAATAGCATATAATAACTATATGTACCACTATAGAATATAGGAATGGTATAATGAATGAATGAAATGGGGTTTAACGTCCTACGCTTAAGCACCTAACCTGGGCCAATTGAAGACGGGCATACGCCAACAGTGTGCTATGAGGGAAATTTTGCCCGGGCAGCGGCGCTACGGCCTACTCTTATATCGAATTCCAACTGCCAAGGGATCTTTTACGTGCACTCCAATTTGTACACGGGACCTCGATTTTTTGTCCCATCCGAACGACTAGGCAGCTGTCCTTGTCAGGCCCTCCTTCTGCATCACTGACAAGGGGAAATCACGCCGGAAAATCGAGATGAACTTTCTCGGCCAACGCAGGGATCGAACAGGCTAGCGAACCAGCGCCTTATCCACTTAGCCACCGTGATCCCCATGTACCACTATAGAATATAGGAATGGTATAAACATGGTATTAAATACATAGGTGTTTAATATATATCCATATATACATGTACCTTGTGTGGTGTTTTGTTAAGAATAGATATTTAATAGCATGTTTATACCATTCTTATATTCTATTAGTAGGTGCAGGAGGACCGCACTACACGACAAACAAAAATCTACAAGATAAACCTGCGGACAAGACAGAAAATAGACATTGCAAAAAATAAACAATTATAAAATAGTTATTATCTATACATGTAGGTATGTAATACCGTTCCTATATTCTATAGTAGTAGTAATTATCTATAGGTATTTACCATGCCTACATTATATAGTAGTACATGTAAATGTAGTTATTATATATGCTATTAAATACCTGTTATCTATAGGTATTTAATACCCTGTTTATACCATTCCTATGTATATAGTAGTAGTTATTAAAAAGGTATGATATAACCGATGGTATAGGTATTTAATAACATGTTTATACCATTCCTATAAATACAATGTAATACATGTACATGTATGTGATGTATTTTATCTATTTAATACCCTGTTTATACCATTCCCATTCCCATGTATATAGTAGTAGTTATTATAAAGGTATGATATAACCGATGGTATATATAGGTATTTAATAACCTGTTTATACCATGCCTATACAGTATATACAATGTAACCTATAGTAATACATGTACATGTATGTGATGTATATCATATATAGGTTTGTAATAAACAAGTTACATGATTTATATTACATATAGGAGTAATAACATGATTATACCATGCCTATATTATAGGGAGAGAAAGAGAGAGAGAGAGAGAGAGAAAGAGAGAGAGAGAGAGATGGGGTTTAACATCCACTCAACACAACTAGGTCATTTCGGGACTAACATATGGTGTAAAAAAATTTATCATAGAGAGAGAGAGAGAGAGAGAGAGAGAGAGAGAGGGGGTTTAACATCCACTCAACACAACTAGGTCATTTTGGGACTAACATATGGTGTAATTTTTTTATTTCAATAATTTGCTTGTACGTAGGGGTCTTTAGAAGTAGGAGGAAACCAGAGAGCCCGGAGAAAACCTGGGAGGTTGAGAAGGCCCCCCTATCTCCATGCCACATACGCTCACACTAGGGCTTGAAACCACAGCACATAGATGTACAATGCATACCTATATAATGTATTATTGACACACCTGAGATGATAGACCTATATGCACTGTACTGTACATGTATTCATAACAGACTATATCAACCACCTGTAGTTTATAGGTATATACACAGTTATTTATATCCTTACAGATGTACATTCACATGAAAGCATTTATCAGGTGGTTATTTCCAATAAAAATATGGCAAATTTGGTATATTGAAAATATAGACATCCATTCTTACAAGAAAAATACTGGATTCCCCGAAAAACACCCTTGAGGCAAGCACTGAGCAAAAATACATTAATTAATTTGAATATGTTTTTTAGTTCAAATATATAATCAAATCACAGTTTGTACACGAGACGGTATCTTTAAATGACCAATCAAAAACAAGCATCAGTAGGCCTATCAATAACAAGTATCAATAGGCCTATCAATAACAAGTTTCAATAGGCCTGTCAACAACAAGTTTCAATAGGCCTATCCATAACAAGTATCAATAACAAGTATCAGTAGGCCTATCAATAACAAGCATCAATAACAAGTATCAATAGGCCTATCAATAACAAGTATCAGTAGGCCTATCAATAACAAGTATCAATAGGCCTATCAATAACAAGTATCAGTAGGCCTATCAATAACAAGTTTCAATATGTCTATCAATAACAAGTTTCAATAGGCCTATCAATAACAAGTTTCAATAGGCCTGTCAACAACAAGTTTCAATAGGCCTATCCATAACAAGTATCAATAACAAGTATCAGTAGGCCTATCAATAACAAGCATCAATAACAAGTATCAGTAGGCCTATCAATAACAAGTATCAATAGGCCTATCAATAACAAGTATCAATAGGCCTATCAATAACAAGTTTCAATAGGCCTGTCAACAACAAGTTTCAATAGGCCTATCAATAACAAGTATCAATAGGCCTATCAATAACCCCTAACTACAATGTGCTAAGTTCAATATAAAGTGAAAGTAAGACGTTTTAAGCCAATACAGGTACATGTCTTTTTATTTATTTAACCATGATAACAAACGACTCAAATGCACTCAATTTATATGGGTAAAAACACTGGTCTTGTTAAGGTGTTCAATTCTGTCTGGGTTTTAAATAAACATAAGTTTAACATGATACTCTGAAAGTAAAAGTAGAGCTCATTCGCACTGGTCTTGTTCCAACAATCATTGGATAAACCACAAATTAATATATATGTAGAGAGAGAAATGGGGTTAAACATCCACTTAACACAACTAGGTCATTTCAGTAACATATGGTTTAATTGTATTTCAATAATTCGCTTGCGTGTAGGGGTCTTTAGCAGTGGGAGGAAACTGGAGTGCCCGGAGGAAACCCATGAAGTTAAGAAGGTGCCCCTATCCCCATGCCACATACGCTCACACCAGGGCTCGAAATCACAGCCGCAAGCCAGATGTGGCCGGCCAGCTAGAGGTCGAAGCGCGCCACTCTAAGACCACTACTTGGCCATCCCAACCCCCCACAAATTAATATAAGCCTTTGGCTTAATTTTGAATCCTTAACTTTTGACAGTGTATGTATAACATCTATCTTATTTGAATAAAATATTGATTAAATCAAACCACTCATATTTCAATTTTATCTTTCTATTTTGTCGCATTACAAAAAGATTTCTATTCTGTAATGCCAATGGGTCAATGGATATTGGTCTCAAATATTCCACAAACTACACGTAATCCGGCCAGGTAAGTGGTACCTGACATTTCTAACTCTGTGATGGAATCATGTGGTAATTAAAACAGGAATAATAGTAGCGGAAATAGACAAATCTGTGCCTGATAAAAGTCGGAATTTGTGCTTTGATATTTACTGTGACATAAGCCCTATATTCAGTATAGTACATATCATCCAATCGAAATGTATAGTAAACAGATCCGTATTTCGTTTCATTTTTTTTTTACTTTTGATGGCTTCCAGTTGTAGTCGGAGGTCATGTCAGGGGTCATATGAGCAGTTTTTGACGATTAACCAATCAGCAGTGAGTATTTGAAAATAGTGCTTTTTCTTCACTGCGAATGTCTACCCACAGTTCCGTGCACAACGCACCACAACAAACTGTTCCTTCACATCAACCAGAACATGGGTTATTTAACAACTCTTTCAAATCAGATTGTATTGCACATCGTTTTAATTACAGCATTCATCCAAATGACAGTATTGCCAAGCCTGGAAATAAGGCACCTGTCACTGACAATGTCAGGCACAGATTCAGGCTTTGTCAGGCACTGAACCTCTGATGCCTGGCACTGATTTATCTCTTTTAATGATATTACTAATACATGTCCGACACTAAGTTAAAAATGTCAGATACATCTAAAACCGTTATTTTTTCCAGGCCTGAATTGCACACTGGAATTTGAAACTGCAACCCTGTGTCTTTTAAGGTTGATATAAATGGTTTTAGAGAATACATACACCCAATCTAATTAAAACACAGATCCTATTTCGTTTCATTTTTACAGTTCAAAATTTTATTTTACTTGTCTTCACTACACTAGGATCTAGAGAGTTGTTCTATGACCGACGTTCTGCTTGAAGTGAGGGATTAGCCAATGAAACGTTCTGTTATGGCAATTCTTGGCGTGCAATTCACAGAACATTGGGTAAACCAGTAGAAACGTCAATGCTGATTGATTAATCAATGTCTGATGTCATAGGGCCAAAAGCAGTTCGTACTACCCCTGACACAACCTTGTACAACAGCCAGTCAGATCTTCATGTACATTGTAGTATAGGGCATAGGCCATCGGAAGTATAAAAGCCCATTCTGATTAATTGTGGTACAAGACCTGTTTCGTGATACAAGAGTTGTCTTTTCCTAGATGAGTATTAAATTGAAACTAAGTGTAGAGGTGATGTGTTATAAATAAGAGTGTAGTTATTGTTTGAAGAGATAATAGACAGACTATATTAAAGACAAACTACTTATAATTGTAAACTTCTCCTGGCAGTCTGCCCTCCCTCCTAGCCTATTATACTCAACAACCACAGACACTAGGAAAAACAATATTCTCTGTCTTACTTTAAATGAAAGAGAGAGAGAAAGAAAGAAGGAGAGAGAGAGTGAGTGTTTAACCTCCACTGGACACAAACTAGGTAATTTTGGGAATAGTATTTATGGTCCAATTTTATTTCAATTATTCACCTTCGCGTACCCCATGAGGTTGGACAGACGACCCTACTCCTTGTCACGCACATCAGGGGTATCGAAACCACGCCAGTTGACTGAAGTACCGTACAGACCTTATGACATAATGCGCATGTGCTGACCATTCAGCTCACCGGCTGTACACGGATAACAATTACAGTTATATGCCTAGCCTTGTGTATTTTCAAAGTGTCCTCTCATCATGACACAAATCATTTCAAATTTGAAATTATACATTTTAAAATCGGCAAACACGCAATGGTAAAAGTCACAATTTACAATTTCATCTTTTCAACTGAACTGTAAATCAAGGACATAGATCACCGACTTCCATATCAACATGTAAACGGTACATGTTTGTTTACCAATTACATCGTAATGACATTTACAATCCTTTTTCCATATTCACTCCAACTTGATTATTACTAATTAGTATTTAAAACATAATCACGATTCTGTAAAAACACTTTAATCATCCCTGCAAATATTTAACAGATAGCCTAATTGGCGAATAAGTATGATGGGAAGGTATTTGTTGTAACTTAATTACGTTATGAAATGCGATTACGTTGGTACATATGAAAGTTCTATCAAAAGCGAGTTTAGCATCGAGAAAGTTAAACTGACATTCTAAACAGCAGCGAATAATGTTAATATATACGCCATGCATTTTTAAAAAGGTTACGGGTATTATTCAATAAAAATATACGGAAATGTTAAAATAATAAAGTTTTTCGGTGCATGTAGACGAAAATTGACGTCCTGGGGACATTTGGGTTGAATTTGTAAATCAAAATTCATTGATCGCAATGGAGTGGATGTAGAAAGAAATAGGTAATAAAATTTGATAATGTCGTAATCATAATGAAATATAAACAGAATATCCGAGATTCAAAAGACATTAAAACAGAGAAATCTGTAACCGATTACGATGAAAGTGGTTTGCACCAGGCAAGACTAAACAAATCAAAGTGAAAAGACGTTTTTTGTTCAAATTCACATTCAAAATGACATATTAAATGGGTTTTCTTTTGAAAGATGGGGTTTTTTTTGCTTGTAGTTGAAGGATGCTTTCTTATCAGACGGTAGCCTGTCTTTAGTTTCCACTTTTAATTTGAAAGTGTCTAAGTACCCCTTGAGATTCTAAATAATAAGATTAACTCAAGTCCAACAAAATACATACATTACAACAGAGAGAGAGAGAGAGAGAGAGAGAGAGAGAGAGAGAGAGAGAGAGAGAGATACCTACATTACAACAGAGAGAGAGGGAGAGTGGGAGAGAGAGAGAGAGAAAGATGGGGTTTAACCTTCACTCAACACAACTAGGTCATTTCGGGACTAAAATATGGTTTAATTTTATTTTGAATAAAAAGCTTGCACGTAGGGTTTTTAGTAGTGTGAGGAAACCGGAGTGCCCAGAGGAAACCGACGAGGTTGAGAAGGCGCTCCTATCTCTAGTCCGACAAAATACCTACATTACAACAGAGAGAGAGAGAGAGAGGAGAGAGAGAGAGAGTGGGAGAGGGAGAGAGAGAGAAAGATGGGGTTCAACCTTCACTCAAAACAACTTGGTCATTTTGGGACTAAAATATGGTTTAATTTTATTTTGAATAAAAAGCTTGCACGTAGGGTTTTTAGTAGTTTGAGGAAACCGGAGTGCCAAGAGGAAACCCACGAGGTTCAGAAGGCGCTCCTTTCTCTAGTCCGACAAAATACGTACATCACAACAGGACTTGGCTAAATTTTATTCCGCTGTAAGGAGAATACTTCCATTGTATGAAGAATTCAGTCAATTTGTCCGCGACATAACCACTGTAGAAGGCGACATTAATGCTGGACTAACATATGGTACAATTTTATTTCAATTATTCGCTTGCGCATAGGGGTCTTTAGCAGTGGGAGGAAACTGGAGGACCCAGAGTAATCAGACAAGTTTGGACTCCTTGTCATTTACAACTGGGTAATTAAAACCACATCCAGTTGATCCAATGACGGAGACCTTATGATGCAACACGCACGTGCTAACTATCCCCAACTCCCCAGTACTTATGATAAGACATATAATTATAAATGCGAATATTGCGGGTACACCACTGGCACTACTCAACCCCCTATCCCCCAGGAGAAGTGACTATATGCAAATATTTCAGGTAATTCAATATATTTGAAGATATTAAAGGGCCAATCCCGATAACTTTTTGGGGAATAAAACTGCTTAATTTTGTGTTAAAATCATTTAAAACCCATTATCTACGGCCGATCAACTAACCCGATTTTTGTGATACGCTTGTAATAACTTAAACCTGACAGTCTGCATCTGGAAATGGAGACCTTTGTATCATACAGGTAGTAGTTATTAGCACCCTTTCAGAGGTGTATCGGTGAATATCAGGACAGTTTTGGTCGGGTGATCAGCCGAGGCGGTCCCTGGCCAAAACTGTCCTGATATTCACTGATACACCGAGGAAAGGTGCTAATAAGTCACTTACATCACATTTCTATCGAGTATTTTGAAGCGATATGTAAAAAATAGTATTTATTATCGAGTCGTTTCAACCGAAAAGTGACAAATGTTATTTCATTTATCCCTTTCTGAGCCTCACGTTACATTTCATGGTAGAATGATTTCGCAGTCGAGAGACGAGCTGAGTAGTATTTACACGTGCGTCTAGCTATACCCTGGGCGTAAAACAATCACGTGTTTGTTTAGACCACATCGTAGAAGACCGCAATATTATTAATATTATTATTAAATGTAGTGTGAAGGAAATGCGAAACGTGGGTCATTCCTGGTGAAAGTATGCATCAACGAATTATTTGTAATAAAATAGATGTCTTTCTAGGCGTTTTTGTTTTTATCCTGCTTATTTTAAATGTCTGTGAAGTGTCCAGCAAGAGAACTGCGCCTTTTATCATCACAATTACAATAATTATTCAGTGTTCTCATTTATATGTTTTGCATATTAATATAAATCAAACCAAATTATGGAATAGGTGCCAATTGACATGTATAATAATTGATATGTGTAATATGATGTTTAGTTAATTTAATGTCATTGTATATATTTTTGAACTGCCAGTTTG
Source organism: Patella pellucida (assembly GCA_917208275.1). Lineage (NCBI taxonomy): Eukaryota > Metazoa > Mollusca > Gastropoda > Patellidae > Patella > Patella pellucida. The sequence continues at coordinate 5,206,799 of OU795039.1, read as the reverse complement.
TTCCACCCTGTTTGTTTTGTTACTGTGATTTTGACTAGTTGTTTCATGTAATTTGTCCGGCTGCATTGTATAGAGCCATAGCTATCATTGCTATTTGGGCCGGACTAAACGTCCGCTACTTATTGCTTGAATGGTGTCTTAAACAGTGTAGAAGTGTTCGTTTGTCGGGAATGAACAGTACTTTTTTTTTAAAAAGTGTACTGTTCATTTCTGATACACGGATACTTTTAAGCCTGTATTGGAAATAAACAGGCCAGTTTTATCAAAGGTTGCCAATGGCAACGAGGTAGAAGTGGGATGTAATATCTGGATAAAACCACACTATTTTCTATAAAAATAATATGTAGGTAAAATTTACCTTTTATTATCAAGTACAGTACATGGGTCATTCACTGTATAGACCTCTCAAGAAACGTTAATCGATTATAAGGTCACCAAATGAAAAAAATGACCATCAATCTAAAAAGGGTTACGTGTCCGGATAAGCAATTTTGGCGTTCACGTCCAAATGACTCAATATTTTGAGTTGAAATTTTGAGACAAGGTATATACACCATTCCCCTATATTTTGGCGTTTTATTTTCATACATTCTCAGACTTTTATTTTTGAGCCTCTGTATAATACGGGACTGTCCCTTTAAACATTTAAGGGCAGGGCAACTAAATAGTAAACGATTTTGGTTGATATATCACAACCTGAACCCCGTTTCTCGAAAACTTAGCAAAAGATAAAATCAAAATTTTAGTAGATACTTTAAGTTTGATTGGCTAAGCACTGAAATCAATCTAATATTATCCAATCAAATTACTCAAATTAGGATTTTTTTTATCTTCATTAATATTTCAATACAGACCCCAGATCATAAACACTACTAAGAGCACTATTTTGACCTTATTGACCCTTGACCTTAGAGGTGAGTGACCCTTGACCTTAGAGGTGAGGGGTCGTTAATTACAGGTTTGATTTTAACACCTGATAAATGGGAATAATTAAAGCCCAAATACCACACTTGTTGTAACTGAATAATATGCTCCAATCTTTTTTCTGGTCAACATATTGTATTATTTTACAATATTCCAATTAATTGATGATACAAATTTCATCTTAACACACCGAATTTAAAAAATTGGAAAAATTGAACAAATTTTGTAACTCTCTGGAGAAGTAAAATAGGATATAATGGATAATTTACACAACAGGTAGGACACTTAAACACCTAGTAGTTAGAATAAGGCTATTTTTTTGTTTCTGAACCGGTCAAGCCAGCAAGAGTGGTATTGTCCCTTAACGAAGGTAGGCTGCAAGTATCCTATTTTACAAGATGTCTGTTAATTTATCGCAACATTTGTAAGTAATATCCAGTGACAATGGTAGGAGTTATCAATGGCGTGTGGTGTGTCGATGTTTTACCCACTACAAGTACAAGAAGGAGAATCGTGCAGATGGCCGACATATGTTTAGGAGCTGTTTTAATAAACATTGTTTTTGCTGTTTCCTTTCCTTTCTAAGTCTTTCGTATATACAAACAGTATATTTTATATTTATATATACAGAGAGAGAGAGAGAGAGAGAGAGAGAGAGAGAGAGAGAGAGAGAGAGAGAGAGAGAGAGAGAGGGAGGGAGGGAGGGAGAGAGAGAGAGAGAGAGAGAGAGAGAGAGGATATCCACTTGACACAAACTAGGTAATTTCAGGACTAACATATTGTTCAATTTTTTAAGGAAAGGAATTAATATAAGCCTTTGGCTTGTTTTCGAATCGTTAACTATTGTCAGTGTATGTATAATATATATCTTATTTGAATAAAATATTGTTTAATTTTTTTATTTCAGTAATAAGCTTGGGTGTACTGGTCTTTAGCAGTGGGAGGAAACCGGAGAAAACCCATAAAGTTGGACAGGCGACCCTACTTCTTGAGCCGTACAACCGTGGATTCGAAACCATGCCAGCTGACTGAATGACAGATCTTATGATACAACATGAACACCTAACCATTCCCCGCCCCCCCCCATCCACTGACAAGGTGTATATACAGGACCTCCGTTATTTGCTCTACACGGAACTAGGGGTTTGCGAGGCCGACTGTCCTGCAACCCTGTTGGGAGAAAGAAATGAAATGGGGTTTAACGTCCTACTGTTCTGCACCTAAACTGGGCTAATGGCGCTACAGCCTACTCTTATATCGAATTTCAACTGGCAAGGGATCTTTTACGAGCACAGAAATGTGTACACAGGACCACCGTTTTCCATTCCATTCCAACGACTAGACAGCTTTTCTTTTCAGGCCTTCCCTCCTGCATCACTGGAAAGGGGAAAACCATGCCAGAAAATCTGGATGAACTTTCTCGGCCAAAGCAGGTATCGAACACCCGACTTCCAGGTTAGCGAGCCAGCGCCTAACTCACTTAGCCACCAAGATCCCCCCCTATTTAAAATAAAGCGAGATCGTGAGATAAACGGGTTTTAATGTTACTACATGATGTCACTACATGATGTCACTACATGATGTCACTACACGATGTCACTACATGATGTCACTACATGATGTCACTACATGATGTCACTACATGATGTCACTACACGATGTCACTACACGATGTCACTACATGATGTCACTACATGATGTCACTACATGATGTCACTACATGATGTCACTACATGATGTCACTACACGATGTCACTACACGATGTCACTACATGATGTCACTACATGATGTCACTACATGATGTCACTACACGATGTCACTACACGATGTCACTACATGATGTCACTACATGATGTCACTACATGATGTGTGGGAGTACACCTACGTGTGGGATGGATAACAACTCTTTCAATAACAGACCCTTTGATCTAAAACTAACAACAATTACAAAAAACATTGCCTATATGGCTATATCATCAGTGCATAAAATAAGAACTAAAAATTGCCTTTTTTTTGTGTAGGGCGTAGGTGTTACGTAGAATTAGAAAAAAAAAATACGCAAAAAGCTGAGTTTATAACAAATGTTCACGTCGTCATTAATTTGATTGTAATTTGTCTGGAATCGGACCAATGATGGTTAAAGATTCCAGTTCATGTTTTATAGCTTGGGGAAAAAAAATCAATAAATGAGTTTGGAAATAGATACGATATCCAGTGAACCAATGTAGGTTTTTCCCCGCGGGAGAAATTACAGAAAATAGTTATAGATTGCCTTTGATGAGGAGAAAAAATGCGATTATACGTTTATATATATAGTATAGATATATCAGCCATGTCTAACTCCTTAACACTTTTTATTCATTTTATCAGTCATATAGGTTTTCAAAAAATTATACAATTCATAGTGCCATCCATAAAGTACGTACGCTCAAAATGGGTAAAATTCAGACCCCCCCCTCCCCCCCTGTACGCTCCTGTACATTTTGCCATTGAATTAACGCACCTGTACGCTTTTGGCGTGACCCCCCCCCTCCCCCCCTTCAAGCGTACATACTTTATGGATGGCCCCCATACAATTTTATGGATACACAATTACTTCGATTAATAATACTAAGTCACGTTTTGTTGAGGATACTCTCTCGTCTTTATCAAGCAAGTGATAGGCAAATATATGCAGAATATGCAACACAAATAATAATCAAATACAATTCAAACTTAACACCTTCGATTAGGGGGCCAATTTACAAACTAAACCTACACTGCCGAAACTCTTATAGGGATTGGTGGGCTGGATAGCCAAATGGTTAGCATGTGCACGCTGTATCATAGAGCATGTCATTGAGTCAACTGGCGTCATTTCAAATCCCCGGTTGTACATGACAAGGAGTAGGGTCACCTGTCCAACCTTGTGGGTTTTCTCCAGGTCCTCTGGTTTCCTCACACAGCTAAAGACCCCTACGTTCACGCGAATTATTGAAATAAAATTAAACAATATGTTAGTCCAAAAATGACCTAGTTTATGTTGAGTAATAGGCATATTTAATTGTTACATAATGCATCTTTAAAGACTCAAACCGAAAACCTTACAGTTTATACATTTCATGGAAAGATGTTTTTAATTATAACTTCATTAGGAACATATTTCTCAAATACACATTTTTTTTAAAACCACACGTGGCATCATGCGCTGAGAACACTTTTTTGATTGGATCCTCCAGATTGCAGACATTTTAGCATTTTCCCACACTAATTATTAGACAAGTCTGGGAAAGAAATTCCTTATCAAATGATTAGTAATAAAATTCAGTGTGTCATCATCAATATTCATGGGATCATATCTACAATTTTCTGATAATTTATGACTTTCAAACTATTTTTTGTCCATCAGATATCTTATTTCGATATATATTTTGTAATTAATGGTTCGAGCAATTAAAGATACATTATAGGAGATCAGATAAAGATCTGACAGTTCTTGTTTTAATAGTTAAAGATAGGTTGCCAGGCAACGAAACATGTATACGCCAACAGTAACAAGAGTTGTCGCTTATTTTTACTATTTTTCGGTAATGAAACATTTATAATACAATATTAAGTAATTATCAGAAAATCATTAGAATTTGTTTGGCTTTGATAAAGTTCTATTACATGCTAACTTTTACATGTAGTACCGTATACAAATAATGGGATAAGAATTTCATCGACTTTATATTTTTAAAAAGCCATTTTTTTCATGTAAACTTAAAAAATACCAAATAAACTGATTCTTATTGGAAAGTTTTTAAATCTCTTTCAATGATTTTACAAATCGTACATTGATATAATACGAACATGAATGAATGCTAATTCCACAACAATCAGAAAAACAGAAGCGCCTAAAAGACAAGACGGATAGAAAAACACAAAATTTGTACTTCTTAATGTTTCTACAGTTCAACAGCTGTTTTGATTTATTGCCAAGACTTAGTGATGTTATCGGACAGTTAAGATTCTTCAGAGCGTATTTACAATGATGGGTGTTTAACGGAATAACAGGCAATCACCACAACATGAGAACGTTTTAACAACTAATAATAAAAGTTACTCTTCGTATACATCTCGTATCTCTTGTAACAATCAGCTCTAGTTACCTCCCTTCCCCTGATACCTACTTTACTCGTCTCCCCGTTATCGTTAAATCACAGAGAAAATGAGAGAATCATGGGATAATTTATTTTTGATATGATGACCTTTAAAGATACAAGTACTACTTGTTTATTTTAAAGTGATAAGCTCACCAAAGTACAAATTGACTGAAGATGATGAGAGAGAGAGAGAGAGAGAGAGAGAGAGAGAGAGAGAATGAAATGGGGTTTAACATCCACTCAACACAACTAGGTCATTTCGGGACTAACACATGGTTTAATTTTATTTCAATAATTCGCTTGCGCGTAAGGGTCTTTAGCAGTGGGAGGAAACAGGTTTTTCGCATCATACAGACGACTAGACAGCTGTTCTTGTCAGGCCGTCCCTACGGTCCCTCCTGCATCACTGAAAAGGGGGAACCACTCCAGAAAATCTGGATCGAATGCAGGGATTGAACAACCGACCTCCACCTTTACCCCCCCCCCCCCCCGGACCTAAGATGAGACATGGTATTCTTTCAAACACATTCAGCTGTACTACAACTTTTTCCAAAATTTATTTGGTGATCCCGACACACGCTGTACTACAATTTGATTTAGTATTATCCTTTTTTTTCTTATTTTTCATCTGGTAATTGTACTTACATCTATTACTACTTATCACTGTTTATTTTTGTGCAAATCATCCAGTTCTTAACAATTGTGTATACTTATACAAAACCTATTTTTGTCACAATCGTCCAGTTCTTGAAAGCGGATCGTGTTTAATTAATACGAATATAGTCAATTTAAAGGTGGGGAGAGAGAGAAAAATGGGGTGTAATGTTCACTCAACACAAACCAGGTCATAGCGGGACTAACATATGGTTTAATATTATTTCAAGAATTCTGTTGTGTGTAGGGGTCTTTAGCAGTGGGAGGAAACCGTAGGACCCTGAGAAAACCCACTAAGTTGGACAGGCGACCCTATTCCTTGTCACGTACAACCCTGGGAATAACAGACATTATGATACAACGCGCACATGCTAACCATCTGAATTTGAGTGATGGGGGGTTGGGCGTCTTTATGATCATCAGGTCTGTTATTGAGTCAAGTTGTGTGGTTACGAAGCCACATTTGTATGTGACAAGGGGTAGGGTCGCCTATCCAAACTCGTAGGTTTACTATGGGTGCTCTGCCACAGCTTAAGATGTCTTGGAACAAGCGAAATACGAACCATATGTTAGTCCCGAAATAACCTCATTTGTGTTGAGTTGACGTTAAATTCTATTTCTCTCTCTCTCCCTCTTTAAAGAAATAATAAACAGATCATGAAAGCCTGAAACCAGGGTTTTTTGGTGGTCTATTGAGTGACATCAAATTTTGCACAAGGGAGACATTCCTCACAATAGTCACAACACAGGCTATGGTGAATTGATGAAATCTCGCGTTCATAAACTTGATGATGGCTTATTTTTAGCGACCTTGACAGGTACCACGTGCTAGAGTAAGGGTTAGGGTGAGGGTTGTGTTTGGTCCAAAAATTCTAACATTATGTGCAATTCAAGTGATTACCCCCCCCCCTTCCCCCCGTGAGGAATGTCTCCCCCACGACCAAGCTATAGAGCTAATGATATCAGCTCTCCCCAGTAAAATGTCGACAAGTATCCTTTCCTCATCAAAATGATAAAATAAACAGAAAAAAAAAATCATAAAATGATCGCTTTAAGTTCAATTCTAGGGCTGGGTTAAATGTAAACAATTTCTTGACAATTACGAATCTTTGAATTAAGATGAGGACGAAGAGGGTTTTACTTACATTTTGGCATCCACGGATGCATTTTCACCTCTTGTGCAGATTACTTGTAACAAAACTTCGCTTCCGGTTATAGTTCACCCGTCTTAACGGTGTCTAATTATTGATAATTCTATTCGCAAACATACAACAACAATGTCCAATACACCAAGACCAACTTGACACAACACAAACACCATGTTTTAAAGTTTAAAAATCTAAATAAAGAAGTCGACTGAATGGAAACAATCGGCGATTTTTTTTACACATCCTGGGCGAGAGAGTTAGAAAACTCCCCAATCCATTTTCATATGCAGTGTCTTTTACACACGTAACATATTCTTTCTCAACGTCGAAAACTATCCGATGAAACACACGAACGACTTAAAAACCATTGGCAGCTTGAGAAATAATTCAAAATTAAGTATGAATATACCATTTGAAGTTCAAATACATAATCCCAATGTTAGAATGAATATTTCTATCAGAGTACACACAGTTTGCGAGAGAGTTGGCCCACATGTGAGCTATTAGATAGTGTTCTATAGTTGTATTTTCTACACTATAATATGCAGCTAAATAAACTGGAGAGAGACGACAATTAGAAACAGATGTGGTATGCTGGAGCCACTAAACAGACATAGGTAGTAGTAGATCTCCCACAGTTTAAAGGGACACGGCCAGATGCAGAGATAAAGAGAGAGAGTAAGAAATGGGTGGGGTTTAACGTCCATTCGGGACTAACATATGGATCCACTTTAATTCAAAAATTCCTTAATGCATAGGGATCTTTAGCACTGGGAGATGATATAACACGAGATTGGAAAACCTAACTCTCTGTCGCATGCAAGTTAGGAATTCCAACAACGCGATAGACCTAACGATTTAAAGATGCAGGAGAACTTTAAAAAATTGAGCCTGCACATCTCAACACAGATTAAAAACAGAGAGAGAGAGAGAGAGAAATGGGGTTTAACGTCCAATTGACACAAACTAGGTCATTTAGGACTAAGGTATGGTTTTCAATTTTTTATTTCAATAATTCGCTTGGGCGTAGGGGTCTTTATCAGTGGGAGGAAACCGGAGTGCCCTGAGGAAACCCACGAGGTTGAGAAGGCGCCTCTATCTCCATGCCACATACGCTCACACCAGGGCTGGAAACCACAGCCGCAAGCCAGAGGTGGGTGGCCAGCTAGAGGTCGAAGCTTGGCACTCTAGACCACTAGTCCAACCCAACCCCCCTAACAGACAAATACATGTGTAAGGGAGATAATCCAATGTAGACAAAATAACAGACAAAGAATGGGATATAATGAATAAACCATGGGTAATAGATCATCATATGTAGATCATCATATGTAATAACATTATAATATATAACATCAGTGGCGGAGCCACGGGGGGGCGGGGGGGTATGGGTGGGTAGTTACCCCCCCACTTTTGAAAATCATGGCCATCCCAATTTTGCTCAAAATGACATAAAATTTATGAGGGGTTGGGGGGGGTGGGGGGTTGGGGGGGTAGGATCGCTTTTTTGTGCATTATATTATATTAAAGTGCAACATCACATGTTAGAAAGGGCTTTTCTCGACCTAAAACGGGTGTGTCCAATAGCTGGAGAAGGGCGTTTCCCTAAGCAAAAAAGGGCGTGGCTAAAAAAAATTTGTGGGCCCCCAGACCCCAGAGCTTTTTACCCCCCCACCCAGCACTGGCTGGCGCCGCCGCTGTATAACATTCCTTCTTACAAGACATCATCATAATAAAAATATCATCTTCAAGTCTCAACATCATTATAATAAAACTATCATAATACTACCGCTGAAACACATTGTACTTGATTTCAGATTTCTTAAACATTATGCAAGAACCAAATCTGCCTATTGCAGATCTTTCTTTATGCCTTAAATATAATCTAAATTATGACAAGACCATAACCAAATCTCAATGCCATCTGAGGAGTTCGATTTGAATCTGATCAGCCACTGAAAAGTAAAAATGGACAATCAAGACTTCGTCAATGAATGAATGAAATGGGGTTTAACCTCTGGGCTGGCCTAAAATTGAATCGATAATATCTCAGTTGAGACTGAAACAGTTTGATTGAAATTTTCAGCATATTCTCTTTTCATTATCCATTTTTAAAACTATTATAGTGAGAACTGTCAGCTCTTTATCTAATTTAAGAGAAAGTATGGCCTACTCTTGTATGAAATTTCAACAAGCAGGGGATCTTTTACATGCATGCCATTATCTACACAGGACCTCAGTTTTTAATCCCATCCAAACAACTAGACAGCTGTTCTTGTCAGGTCCTCTGTCTTGCACAACTGACAAGGGAAAACCACACCAGAAAAACCTGATGAATATATACAGTCAAGTCAATTCAACCTACCTTATAAGTACAAGAGAAAGTCTGGATAATGTGTAAATATAAATACAAGAGAAAGTCTGGATAATGTGTAAATATGAGTGAGCTATCTATATAAAAATGAAAAGAGTATTAGTTTGTAGGGAGAGATAAAATATAGAAGTCATTGTTAGTGATAACTGGTTGTGTGTAGACATCATGATGGTTGTCAGCATGTGCATGTACACATCAATAAAAGCATGTGCATTTCTAGTGTTGACTGTACACATGCATGATTTAGGTACAGATACTACACATGCATGCAATAGTCAATTATCAAGAGAGAGAGAGAGAGAGAGGGGGGGGAAAGAGATTGAGAGAGAGAGAGAGAGACAGAGAGAGAGTTAGTTGTTTTGAAATTTTTGTAAATGAAATGAAATCCAGGATTAAAGTCTTACTTTTCTACACTCATTTGGCTAATGGAGACAGAGAGAGGGAGAGAGACAGAGAGGTTTAATCTTCATTCACACAAACAAGAGGTCATTTCGGGACTAACATGTGGTTCTTCAATTTTATTTCATTTATCTGCATAGGGTTCCTTAGCAGTAAAAGGAAACCGGAGGACCCAGAGAAAATCCATGAGGTTAGGTAACCATGCCACATGACTCAATGACATACTTTATGATGTAACCCCCAACAGTTAAGCGAGAGAAAAATGGGATTTAACGTCCACTCGACACAAACCAGGTCATTTAAGGACTTGCAAATATGGTTTAATTTTATTTCAATAATCCACTTGCGCATAGGGGTCTTTAACAGTGGGAGGAAACCAGATCAGAGGACAAGGAGAAAACCTGAGAGGTTGGACAGATGATCCTACTTCTTGTCCCTTACAACCAGGGATTCGAAACCACGCCAGTTGACTAAATGACGAGCTGAAGACTTGCCTTCTTTACAGAAAGAAAGGCGCTACATGTACATGATTTTATTCTGAATTAAATGATGTGAGAATAATGGTAAAATATCTCTATTTTCAGCTTCATGTATGAATTTAATAGTTTTATAAAAAATAACAAAGATGATGGGGGGGGGGAGTACTACAGAATGGGGTAACAGTACCCACTGTCATCCTATCAACCATGTAGGGGTTGGGATGGCCTAGTGGTCTAGAGTGCCGCGCTTCGACCTCTAGCTGGCCAGCCACCTCTGGCTTGGGGCTGTGGTTTCGAGCCCTGGTGTGAGCATATGTGGCATGGAGATAGGGGTGCCTTCTCAACCTCGTGGGTCTCCTCCGGGCACTCCGGTTTCCTCCCACTGCTAAAGACTCCTACGTGCAAGCGAATTATTGAAATAAAATTAAACCATGTAAGTCCTGAAATGACCCAGTTGTGTTGAGTGGACTTTAAACCCCATTTCTCTCTCTCTGTCAACCATGTAATTACTAACTGTATGCCTGGAATCACAGTATAAAACATCTACTAAGTAGTATAAAGATCGTATGTTTAATGGAGCTTCTAAATTTCGTTTTTTAATTTTTCTAAGAAATATAAGATCGATTATAATACCTAGTAATAACATGATTTTTTTACATCATTATTTCCTGAAACCAGAAATTTGACAAGAAAATGGACTTTAAATATGATTAGGAATATCCATTATGAGATCTTTTCCTTCGTATTTCTTTGTATTTTAAGTAATTATGCAGCGATTATGACAAAATGAAACGCATTAGCCATCTTTTATTCTCCATATTATAATAGTTGCCATAGTAACTATATTATAAAAAAATTAATTTTACTATATTACAAGCAATATATCATCTCTACTAGATCAAGAAGCTTAAATAAGATTTTAATGTGAAATTTCCTGTACTAATTAATTATAAAAACAAGCGCCATATTTATTCAATAAAAATAAGCCAACATGAAAGCTAATGTCATTTGTCATCTATTTATAGGGAGCCATTGGTGCCCAGCAAGTACGATTAGGGCTCACCAACCAAGGAGTTCTGGGTTAGATTCTGATGATACCTCAGGAGCAATGTAAGAGAGAGAGAGAGAGAGAGAGAGAGAGAGAAATGGGGTTTAACATCTTCTCGACACAAACTAGGTCATTTCAGGACTTACATATGGTTTTAATTTTATTTCAATAATTGGCTTGCGCCACTTGCGCGTAAGGGTCTTTAGCAGTTGGAGGAAACCGGAGGATCCAGAGAAAATCCATGAGGCTGGACAGGCGACACTACTCCTTGTCACGTACAACTGGGGAATCGAAACAAGGCCAGTTGACTCAATGACAGACTTTATGACACAGCACGCTAACCATTTAGCCATCTAACCCCACCGACATAATATATAGAGAGAGAGAGAGAGATAAATGGGGTAAAACGTCCACTCAACACAACCAGGTCATTTCGGGACTAACATAGGGTTTAATTTTATTTCAATAATTCGCTTGCGTGTAGGGGTCTTTAGCAGTGGGAGGAAACCCACGAGGTTGAGAAGGCGCCCCTATCTCCAGAGGTTGAGAAGGCGCCCCTATCTCCATGCCACATACGCTCACACCAGGGCTCGAAACCGAAGCGCGGCTCTCTAGACCACTAGGCTATCCCAACCCCACCAACATAACATAGAACAGTACACTAATGTCATATAGTGAACACAAGTAATGAAATTCCTCCCCTGGCTTGATACAAATATACGTTGGTTATAGTTACTGTAACCACGTTTTTTTCTCGACTTGATGTAATAATGTATAATAATAAGAGAAGCACCCTATTACCAGGAATTATCCTGTAATTAATGTACACGAATTCTTATAATCAGTGTATCTATTAGAAACCAAGGAGGAGATTAAACAAGACAAGAGTTGTCCGTGTTTTTATATAACATAAAGACTTATTTACCCTTGAGCTACTAGTGCAATGTCTTACGCGTAACAAGCATTGACGTCAAACACAGATTTAACAGGGTGAAAATAGTAAATGAATAATCAGAGCGAGGGAGAGGGGGAGAAGAGGGAGAGGGGGAGAAGAGGGACGGGGGAGAAGAGGGACGGGGGAGAAGAGGGGCGGGGGAAAAGAGATGTGGGGTGAGGAGGTGAGAGGAGTGACAACAGTAGGCGGTGGGGGGGAAAGAGAGAGGAGGGGTCTACTTGACACATGCTAGGTCATTTCGGGACTAACACATGGTTCAATTTCATTTCAAATAATTGGCTTGTGCATAGGGTTTTTTGAGCAGTGGCCAGAAACCAGAGAAGACCCACAAGGCTGGACATGCGACCCTACTCCTTGTCACGTATAAGTTGGGAATCGAAATCACACCAGTTGGTGTCAACGTATGTGGCATGGGTTTCCTCCGGGCACTCCGGTTTCCTCCCACTGCTAAAGACCCATACGCGCAAGCAAATCATTGAAATAAAATTAAACCATATGTTAGACCCGAAATGACCTACATGTAGTTGTGTTGAGTAGACGTTAAACCCTTTTTCTCCCTCTCTCTCCCTTCTGCACCACTAAACGCAAGAATCTGTTTTTATATGTTATTTAACGCCATGGCTCCTGTAACTTGCCACACTGTAACAAGCATTGACGTCAAACATATGATTCGAAGTAGTATTGAGATTTAACAGGGTGAAAATAGTAAATGAATAATGAGAGAGAGGGGCGGGGAGCAGAGATGTGGGGTATGGGGTGAGACAACAGAAGGGTAGGGGGAGTAATAGAGAGTGAGCGAGGAGGGGTCTACTCAACACAAACTAGGTCATTTAATATGTTATCTGACACGAAAATGTACTTTTAATAAACATTAGAATCTTATATGATATAAAACACCAACATATACATATATAAACATTAGAAATGAAATGGGGTTTAACATCCTACTCTTCTGCACCAATAAAGATTAGAATCTTATATATGTAATTTAACGCCATGGCTCCTGTAACTTGCCACACTGTAAGAATGTGATGAAGGCGAGGTAGATGTGAATTATTGATCTCTCAGGTAGAAATAGACAGGTAGTACAGGTAGTAGTTATAATACAACACATCAAGCCATTTATTTACCTGTCTCACAATAATCAATATACACATAAAAGGTGTACAAATAACTACAGGTATATATTTCTATATGTGTGAATATAATGTTATAACAGGTGTAGTGAGGGAGGGGAGGGGTGGGGGTGAATATAATGTTATAACAGGTGTAGTGAGGAGGGGAGGGGAGAGGCGACTAGGTGTGTATATAATGTTATACGGGTGTAGTGAGGGAGGGTAGGGGAGGGGGTGACTATGTGTGAGGGGGCGACTTTGTGTGTATATAATGTTATACGGGGTGTAGTGAGGTAGGGGAGGGGAGGGGGTGACCATGTGTGAATCATGTTATACAGGTGTAGTGAGGGGAGGGGGTGACTGTGTGTGAATATAATGTTATACAGGTGAAGTGAGGGAGGGAGGGAGGAGGGGGCAACTAGGTGTAAATTTATAACCGGTGTAGTGAGGGAGGGTAGGGGGGAAGGGGTTTGTACATCCACGCATGTTATTGGAGGAGGTTTGGGCATATATCCACAAATGATGTTGGGGGAGGTGAGACTGAGGGCATATATCCACATCTGTGTAGTGGGGGGGCGGGATATAAACATAAAAGTAAATGTACGACTGCGCCCAAATTAAACTATAACAATAAACAACCGTAAATAACAGGTTGTGTGGCCAGTCGTATAAGTCCACTGTGCTGTACAGTCCTAGGTTAATTAACTTTATTATTCAGTAATAATCTTAAGCATGATGATGTGACAGAAAACATCGCAAATAGTCTTAATTACACGCAATACAGGTGTTGTACATGTAAGAACAGCCATAATTAATCAGATACAGAGAATCCATGGTTGTTCAGTTCATTAGAGAAAGACTGGGGGATAACGGACCGGGAGGTCTTGTGGTACAGGTGCTGTATGAAAGGTCATAATAATTAAACAGAAATATTATCTCTGCAATTATCAGGAGTCATGGTGACACTCTGAGATTTGTGAAAATGATTTTAGAGCATACTATAATATTGTGAAAGTTGACTCTCTGATACCAATATCACATTCTCTGAGAGATAGAGAGAGGGAGAGAGAGAGAGAGAGAGAGAAATGGGGTTTAACACCCACTCGACACAAAGTAGGTCATTTTGGGATTAAAGTATGGTTTTCAATTTTTATTTCAATAATTCGCTTGCGTGTAGGGATCTTTAGCCGTGGGAGGAAACAGGAGTGCCCGGAGGAAACCCACAAGGTTGAGAAGGCGCCCCTATCTCCATGTCACATACGCTCACACTAGGGCTCGAAACCACAGCCACAACCCAGAGGTGGCCGGCCAGCTAGAGGTGGAAAGCGCGGCACTCTAGGCCAGTAGGCCATCCCATACCCCCTCAATAATACTAAGAAAATATTGTAGCGGGTACTAAGACAAATAGTGTTAGATATAAATAATGTAGTGGGTACTGTAAGATAAATACTAATAAATGTATTTTTCCTATCTATCTATATCTTACTTGTATATCTTTAGCATTACAAGTAACAATACCTGATGTTATCAATAAAAATATCAAAATGTGACAACAAAGATTCGCAACAGATCGGCTCGATTATTTTATAAACATGGAGATAGATCGATGAAGGTGCGAAACAATGGAGATATAATACGATTGTGTTATAAAAATAAGAGATTGTCTGAAGAGGTGTTTAATGTGTTGAGTGGTGCATAGAAGCGTTAAGCTACTTGATAAACAATACATGTAGCTCTTTCTACTCCCTCTGAGGGCCTGACAAGGACAGCTGCCTAGTCGTTCGGATGGGACGAAAAACCGAGGTCCCGTGTACAAATTGGAGTGCACGTAAAAGATCCCTTGGCAGTTGGAATTCGATATAAGAGTAGGCCGTAGCGCCGCTGCCCGGGCAAAAATTTCCCTCATTGCACACTGTGGCGTATGCCTGTCTTCAATTAGCCCAGGTTAGGTGCTTAAGCGTAGGACGTTAAACCCCATTTCATTCATTCATTCAGCTCTTTCTACACATGTAGGTCTTTAGTGGTTAGGCGCAGTGGCGGATTAAGCTCCACCATGGCCTGAGGCGGCAGTTGTTGGAGGGCCTATTTAAAATGGTGTGGGCCTAATTAATTTCGGGTCAGGGCCTATGTTGATTCCCGTTGGACTAACATTCATTGTCTATGCGTTTTTAATCATATCAGACAAGCCTAAAAAAAATTTTTTTTGCAAAATCTTTGGGCCTGAGGCTGCAGCCTCATCAGCCTCACTGATAATCCACTACAGATCTATATTTCATTTTGGTTTTTTTATACTTTCGATGGCATTTGCCCTCTACTACATGACCAGTTGTAGTGGAAGGTAGTGTCTGGGGTAATACAAGCGGCTTTTGAGATTTTACATTTGATTAACCAATCAGTGTTGATATTTCTAGTAGGATACCCACAGTTCCGTGCGTCGCATGCCAAGAAGTCGCTGTGGTTATATAACAAGTCTTCCAGATCCAAGTGTAGTAAAGACATGTAAAACACAATTATCAACTATAGAAAACTTACTCTGTGTGTTCTAGAAAGGGATCAGCATACACTGCCTCATGTACATTCTCTGGTCACTACTCAGTCATAAATACAGCAAAAAGGTTCTGACTCGAATAACTTCCCATAATTAATACAAATTGTCGGTGTAGTATTGTATTGTGAAGATTATCGAGCCCATTGTACACATTGCTACTAATTCTCGGGTCGATACAGCACGTTTAAAAGCATGACTATCAATTACTGTTGAATGCTGGAAATTACAACATTTATTGACTTTTTGGCTTGAACAGACTTGAAAGCAATGTATTTACATTAATTAATGACGGGCTGTAAGCAATGCTCAATACGTCCCTTGGGCCGTAACACAATTCATGTAAGTGATTTCACATGTCTTACAAGTATCGCTCCATGAACGCCATGCTTTCCACCATTTTCAACAAACTCCAGGGTCATGACATGAAACAGTGCCAACAAAAAGACTGTGAATAGTGTGCACCCTCTAGAGGTCACAATTTTTGTCAGATTCTGATGAAACTTAAAAATATGTTTACACTGTATATCCCAAAGATCTCAGTTTCTTTCGATCTTTGCATATTTGAGAACATAACTTCCTGGATTATGGCCCATGATTGTGTATACACACATAATTAGACAGTCTCTTGTCTAAAAATTTGATCTTTAATCAAAACATGTATAAAATAAAATCGTCAAATTAGAGGTCATAATAAATTTCTGAACTTTAATGCCTTTTACTATCTGACACCTTTGACAATTTTGATTGGCTATCAGCGTATATGATGTGACCTATCATTGGTCAAATCAACTTCAATGAGCGTTTCTGTTCTCCTAAAGAACAAAAACAAACGTTGAATGCAAATAATTTGTTATCGTGAAACATACATGTAACACTGTTTTAAAACCAACAAGCCAACAGTGAGGCTGATGTCCCCCGCCGAAATCCCAATATAATAAGATGACACATATTAATTAATCGAACATTTATTTTTTTCAAAATATTAGCTTTAGCTCAAAATATTAATTATTGACTTAGTTAAGACATTCGCCTAATGAGTTATGTTCCAAAGTCTTGACCAATAAAAGTGCTTATCGCTCCTTAGCCAAAGCAGAAAATTTGCAACATTAAACTTAGTCAAGATAATGATAAAAATGAATCTATACTCTGAGTTCTGAGTTACATTGCTATCACTTCATTACAACTAAAGTTATCGTGCCCCAAAGCATCAACCAATCAGATTTCTTATCGTTCTGCTTACCCTCAGCAGAAAAAGTTGATTAACGAACTTGATCAATATATCGGTGTTATAAAGCTAAAGCTATACACCTAGTGTCCTCACTCTCACTTAATCAGAACCTAATAAGCATCAACCAATCAAATTGCTTATCTCTGCTTACCCTAAGCAGAAAATGCTCACCTTCGAACCCCATCAAGGTATTCATCTAATAGACACCTATGCCAAGTGTGAACATTCTAACTCAATTAGAACGAGAGTTATTGTGTTCCAAAATCTCGACCAATCAAATTGCTTATCAGCCATCTTACCAAGAGCAGAACATGCTCATTATCAAACTCAGTCAAGGTATTGATGTAATGAAACTACACACCAAGTTTCTTTTTTTCACCTAACTAGAATTAAAGTTATCGTGCCCCAAAGCATCAACCAATCAAATTGCTTGCCTCTGCTTAAACTAAGCAAAAAATGCTCATCTTCAAATTCCATCAATACATTGACCCAATAAACACTCACACTAAGTTTGAACATTCTAACTCAATTAGAATGAGAGTTATTCAGTTCCAAAGTCTCGACCAATCAAATTGCTTATCGCTCTGCTTAGCCTGAGCAGAAAATGCTCATTATCGAACTTAGTCAAGGTATTGATGTAATGAAACTATACACCAAGTTTCATCACTCTCACTTAATTAGAACTAAAGTTATCGTGTCCCAAAGCATCAACCAATCAAATTGCTTATCTCTGCTTACCCTTAGCGGAAAATGCTCATCTTCGAACTCCATCAAGGTATTGCCATAATAAACACCTACACTAAGTTTGAACATTCTAGCTCAATTAGAACGAGAGTTATTGTGTCCCAAAAAGTGTGACAGACAGACAGACGGACAGACAGACAGACAGACGGACGAACCCATTTTAATAGTCCCCTGCTTTCTTCGAAAGGCGGGGGACAATAATCCATACCGTAATCAATGCGGATTAATACGACTTTAATGTCATGATGCATGGAACGAAACAACCATATAATTATCCGATAATAATACGAATTAAAAGCCATAACATGCTTAGATTAATACGACTTTAATGTCATGATACATGGAACGAAACAACCACATAATTATAGGATAATAATACGAATTAAAAGCCATAACATGCTTAGATTAATACGACTTTAATGTCATGATACATGGAACGAAACAACCACATAATTATAGGATAATAATACGAATTAAAAGCCATAACATGCTTAGATTAATACGACTTTAATGTCATGATGCATGGAACGAAACAACCATATAATTATCCGATAATAATACGAATTAAAAGCCATAACATGCTTAGATTAATACGACTTTAATGTCATGATACATGGAACGAAACAACCACATAATTATAGGATAATAATACGAATTAAAAGCCATAACATGCTTAGATTAATACGACTTTAATGTCATGATACATGGAACGAAACAACCACATAATTATAGGATAATAATACGAATTAAAAGCCATAACATGCTTAGATTAATACGACTTTAATGTCATGATACATGGAACGAAACAACCACATAATTATAGGATAATAATACGAATTAAAAGCCATAACATGCTTAGATTAATACGACTTTAATGTCATGATACATGGAACGAAACAACCACATAATTATAGGATAATAATACGAATTAAAAGCCATAACATGCTTAGATTAATACGACTTTAATGTCATGATGCATGGAACGAAACAACCATATAATTATCCGATAATAATACGAATTAAAAGCCATAACATGCTTAGATTAATACGACTTTAATGTCATGATACATGGAACGAAACAACCACATAATTATAGGATAATAATACGAATTAAAAGCCATAACATGCTTAGATTAATACGACTTTAATGTCATGATACATGGAACGAAACAACCACATAATTATAGGATAATAATACGAATTAAAAGCCATAACATGCTTAGATTAATACGACTTTAATGTCATGATACATGGAACGAAACAACCACATAATTATAGGATAATAATACGAATTAAAAGCCATAACATGCTTAGATTAATACGACTTTAATGTCATGATACATGGAACGAAACAACCACATAATTATAGGATAATAATACGAATTAAAAGCCATAACATGCTTAGATTAATACGACTTTAATGTCATGATGCATGGAACGAAACAACCATATAATTATCCGATAATAATACGAATTAAAAGCCATAACATGCTTAGATTAATACGACTTTAATGTCATGATGCATGGAACGAAACAACCATATAATTATCCGATAATAATACGAATTAAAAGCCATAACATGCTTAGATTAATACGACTTTAATGTCATGATGCATGGAACGAAACAACCATATAATTATCCGATAATAATACGAATTAAAAGCCATAACATGCTTAGATTAATACGACTTTAATGTCATGATACATGGAACGAAACAACCACATAATTATAGGATAATAATACGAATTAAAAGCCACAACATGCTTAGATTAATACGACTTTAATGTCATGATGCATGGAACGAAACAACCATATAATTATCCGATAATAATACGAATTAAAAGCCATAACAAGCTTAGATTAATACGACTTTAATGTCATGATACATGGAACGAAACAACCACATAATTATAGGATAATAATACGAATTAAAAGCCACAACATGCTTAGATTAATACGACTTTAATGTCATGATGCATGGAACGAAACAACCATATAATTATCCGATAATAATACGAATTAAAAGCCATAACAAGCTTAGATTAATACGACTTTAATGTCATGATACATGGAACGAAACAACCATATAATTATAGGTTAATAATACGAATTAAAAGCCACAACATGCTTAAAAAATTAGATTAATACGACTTTAATTTCATGATACATGGAACAAAACAACCATATAATTATCGGACAATACAAATTTAAAGCCACAACATGCTTAGATCATTCACATATACTTCAAATAGAGATAAATGGGGTTTAATGTCCACTCGACACAAACTAGGTCATTTCGAGGCTAACCCATCGTTTTCAATTTTATTTCAAAAATTCGCTGGTGCGCCAGTGTCTTTAGCAGTGGAAAGGAGGAAACCGTAGGGCCCGGAAAAAACCCATGAGGTTGGACACGGGCCATCCTGCTCTTTGTCACGTACAACATTGGTTCAAGACAAGTCAGTTGACTCAATGACAGGCTGCATGGTACAGCAGGCATTCGGTCATCCAACCTCCCTATACTTCAAAAGGTCTAAAATATGACGTAGAGTTGTACTTGTATTTAATTTATGCCTTTTGTTTTTACATGAATATAACCTGAATTTATTTTAAGTCCCAATACCACTTTTGTTGTAACTGAATAATTTGCCCCAATCATTATTCTGGTCAACAAATTGTACTATTTAACAATATTCCAATTAATTGATGATACAAATTTCATTTTAAAATACTGAATTTAAAAAATTGGAAAAATTCAACTACATGGTTTGAAAAGCTTTACGTACATGTACATGTAAACACTTTCAAATGCAACTTGGATTTAAACATATTTTCGAATCCTCTGGACAAGTAAAATAGGTTGTAATGGATAATTTACACAAAAGGTAGGACACATAAACATCAAGTAGTTAGAATAAGGCTAAAAAAAAATCTGAACCTGTCAAGCCAGCAAGAGTGTTATTGTCTCTTTAATATGAAAAATTTCATTGTCCTTTTAATATGAACTATTTCAATGTTAAGAATATTGTTATTACTGTAAGTAAAATATAATCTATTTTAATATTGTTGTTATGTAATACAAACTATTTTAATATTAAGGATGTTGTTATTATGTAATATGAATCATGTTATACAGGTGTAGTGAGGGGAGGGGGTGACTGTGTGTGAATATAATGTTATACAGGTGTAGTGAGGGGAGGGGAGGGGAGGGGAGGGGGCGACTAGGTGTAAATTTATAACCGGTGTAGTGAGGGAGGGTAGGGGGGAAGGGGTTTGTACATGTATATCCACGCATGTTATTGGAGGAGGTTTGGGCATATATCCACAAATGATGTTGGGGGAGGTGAGGGCATATATCCACATCTGTGTAGTGGGGATATAAACATAAAAGTAAATGTACGACTGCGCCCAAATTAAACTACATGTATAACAATGAACAACCGTAAATATCAGATTAAATGACTGAATACAGGTCGTGTGGCCAGTCGTAAAGGTCCACTGTGCTGTACAGTCCTAGGTTAATTAACTTTATTATTCAGTAATAATCTTAAGCATGATGATGTGACAGAAACATCGCAAATAGTCTTAATTACACGCAATACAGGTGTTGTACATGTAAGAACAGCCATAATTAATCAGATACAGAGAATCCATGGTTGTTCAGTTCATTAGAGAAAGACTGGGGGATAACGGACCGGGAGGTCTTGTGGTACAGGTGCTGTATGAAAGGTCATAATAATTAAACAGAAATATTATCTCTGCAATTATCAGGAGCCATGGTGACTGGCTGAGATTTGTGAAAATGATTTTAGAGCATACTATAATATTGTGAAAGTTGACTCTCTGATACCAATATCACATTCTCTGAGAGAGAGAGAGAGAGAGAGAGAGAGAGAGAAATGGGTTTTAACCTCCACTCAACACAACTAGGTCATTTGAGGACTAACATATGGTTTAATTTTATTTCAATAATTTGCTTGCGCGCAGGGGTCTTTAGCAGTGGGACGAAACCAGAGTGTCGGGAGGAAACCCATGAGGTTGAGAATGCGCCCCTATCTCCATGTCACATACATTCACACTAGGGCTCGAAACCACAGCCACAAGCCAGAGGTGGCCGTCCAGCTAGAGGTGGAAAGCGCGTCACTCTAGACCAGTAGGCCATCCCATATCCCCTCAATAATACTAAGAAAATATTGTAGCGGGTACTAAGACAAATAGTGTTAGATAAATAATGTAGTGGGTACTGTAAGATAAATACTAAGAATGTATTTTTCCTATCTATCTATATCTTACTTGTATATCTTTAGCATTACAAGTAACAATACCTGATGTTATCAATAAAAATATCAAAATGTGACAACAAAGATTCGCAACAGATCGGCTCGATTATTTTATAAACATGGAGATAGATCGATGAAGGTGCGAAACAATGGAGATATAATATGATTGTGTTATAAAAATCAGAGATTGTCTGAAGAGGTGTTGAATGTGTTGAGTGGTGCATAGAAGCGTGAAGGTACTTGATAAACAATAGCTCTTTCTACACATGGAGGTCTTTAGTGGTTAGGCGCAGTGGCGGATTAAGCTCCACCATGGCCTGAGGCGGCAGTTGTTGGAGGGCCTATTTAAAATGGTGTGGGCCTAATTAATTTCGGGTCAGGGCCTATGTTGATTCCCGTTGGACTAACATTCATTGTCTATGCGTTTTTAATTATATCAGACAAGCCTAAAAAAATTTTTTTTGCAAAATCTTTGGGCCTGAGGCTGCAGCCTCATCAGCCTCACTGATAATCCACTACAGATCTATATTTCATTTTGGGTTTTTTATACTTTCGATGGCCTCTGCCCTCTACTACATGACCAGTTGTAGTGGAAGGTAGTGTCTGGGGTAATACAAGCGGCTTTTGAGATTTTACATTTGATTAACCAATCAGTGTTGATATTTCTAGTAGGATACCCACAGTTCCGTGCGTCGCATGCCAAGAAGTCGCTGTGGTTATATAACAAATCTTCCAGATCCAAGTGTAGTAAAGACATGTAAAACACAATTATCAACTATAGAAAATTAAATGAAATAGGATTTGTGTTTTAATTAGATTGGGCAGTGGCCACAAACTACACCGTCCAGGCAAAACTTTCCTACGTAGAATGGCACATGTGACCATGTAGATAAAATAACTGTATGTTAGTCCCAATATAACGTAAGCTGTGTGTGTTAATGGGAGGTTAAATCACCTGTCCAAAAGAGACAAGTGACTATCGTACTTAAAAATAAGCCTAGATTAGATTTCGATAAGAAAACAATGCCTGATTATCCATTTTTACATTTAATTATTTTTCAAAATATGTATTCCAATCTGCTAAAGGGGCCATCCATAAAGTAGTAAGCTTGAAGGGGGGAGGGGGGGGGGTTACGCCAAAAACGTACAGGTGCTTAAATTCAATGGTAAAACATACGTACGGGAGCGTACAGGGGGGGGATGGGTGGTCTGAATTTTACCCATTTTGAGCGTACTACTTTATGGACGGCCCCAAATATTGCAGGCTAACATGGCATTGAGAGTTGATTATGGTCTGGATAAGTTAATTAATGTATAATGTGTAATTAATTAGATAACATTTCAGGTCTAAAGACCACAATTAGTGACATTAGACAGATTTACATGTACTGGTAGCTCTTACAAAAATAATGTATGTTAGAATGAGAAGCAGTATGAGATGTTCCAGAAAGGGAAAGAGAGAGAGAGAGAGAGAGAGAGAGAGAGAGAGAGATGTGGTTTAACATCCGCTCAACACAACTAGGTCATTTCAGGACTAACATAATATGTTTTTTAATTTTTATTTCAATAATTTGCTTGAGCGTAGGGGGTCTTTGGCTGTGGGAAGAGACCGGAGGACCTGGAGAAAACCCACGAGGTTGGACAGGGAGAACTTACTCTGTGTGTTCTAGAAAGGGATCAGCATACCCTGCCTCATGTACATTCTCTGGTCACTACTCAGTCATAAATACAGCAAAAAGGTTCTGACTCGAATAACTTCCCATAATTAATACAAATTGTCGGTGTAGTATTGTATTGTGAAGATTATCGAGCCCATTGTACACATTGCTACTAATTCTCGGGTCGATACAGCACGTTTAAAAGCATGACTATCAATTACCGTTGAATGCTGGAAATTACAACATTTATTGACTTTTTGGCTTGAACAGACTTGAAAGCAATGTATTTACATTAATTAATGACGGGCTGTAAGCAATGCTCAATACGTCCCTTGGGCCGTAACACAATTCATGTAAGTGATTTCACATGTCTTACAAGTATCGCGCCATGAACGCCATGCTTTCCACCATTTTCAACAAACTCCAGGGTCATGACATGAAACAGTGCCAACAAAAGAACTGTGAATAGTGTGCACCCTCTAGAGGTCACAATTTTTGTCAGATTCTGATGAAACTTAAAATATGTTTACACTGTATATCCCAAAGATCTCAGTTTCTTTCGATCTTTGCATATTTGAGAACATAACTTCCTGGATTATGGCCCATGATTGTGTATACACACATAATTAGACAGTCTCTTGTCTAAAAATTTGATCTTTAATCAAAACATGTATAAAATAAAATCGTCAAATTAGAGGTCATAATAAATATCTGAACTTTAATGCCTTTAACTATCTGACACCTCGCAGGCC
Organism: Patella pellucida; assembly: GCA_917208275.1. Lineage (NCBI taxonomy): Eukaryota > Metazoa > Mollusca > Gastropoda > Patellidae > Patella > Patella pellucida. Next base: position 5,182,370 of record OU795039.1, on the reverse strand, counting down.
ATTTTGATTGGCTATCAGCGTATATGATGTGACCTATCATTGGTCAAATCAACTTCAATGAGCGTTTCTGTTCTCCTAAAGAACAAAATAAACGTTGAATGTAAATAATTTGTTATCGTGAAACATACATGTAACACTGTTTCAAAACCAATAATCAATACCGTAATCAATGCGGATTAATACGACTTTAATGTCATGATACATGGAACGAAACAACCACATAATTATAGGATAATTATACGAATTAAAAGCCATACCATGCTTAGATTAATACGACTTTAATGTCATGATACATAGAACGAAACAACCACATAATTATAGGATAATTATACGAATTAAAAGCCATAACATGCTTAGATTAATACAACTTTAATGTCATGATGCATGGAACAAAACAACCATATAATTATCGGACAATACAAATTTAAAGCCATAACATGCTTAGATCATTCACATATACTTCAAATAGAGATAAATGGGGTTTAATGTCCACTCAACATGTAAACACTTTCAAATGCAACTTGGATTTAAACATTTTTTCGAATCCTCTGGACAAGTAAAATATGTTGTAATGGATAATTTACACAAAAGGTAGGACACATAAACATCAAGTAGTTAGAATAAGGCTAAAAAAAAATCTGAACCTGTCAAGCCAACAAGAGTGTTATTGTCCCTTTAATATGAAAGATTTCATTGTCCTTTTAATATGAACTATTTCAATGTTAAGAATATTGTTATTAAGTAAAATATAATCTATTTTAATGTTGTTGTTATGTAATACAAACTATTTTAATATTAAGGATGTTGTTATTATGTAATATGAACTATTTTAATATAAAGGATGTTGTTATTACGTAATATGAATTTTTTTAATGTAAAAGACGTTGTTTTTATGTAATATAAACTATTTTAATGTTGTTTTTATGTAATATGAACTATTTTAATATAAAGGATGTTGTTATTATGTAATATAAACTATTTTAATGTTAAGGATGTTGTTTTTATGTAATATGAACTTTTTTAATGTAAAGGATGTTGTTTTTAAGTAATATGAACTATTTGAAAGATCACTATAGTTTAAAAATAGATAATGAAAAATAGTATATTGGCAATTTAAGTTAAATTATTTCATTAGCGAAGTTAGTGTAGTCTCAGAGTTTATTACTATGATTGTTTTGATAATCTCTTATCTTGTAACACAACACAATTTTTATGGAAATAACAATCACTGGTCAAGGATTATATCCTTTATCCTCCATATCCATTTTTATATGTACATAAAATTATCAAATGGTAATGCTAATTCAATCCGTTCAAAATCACAACCCTCTGATGTCCTAGAGAGTTGATTTTGGGGCCTGATAAAATAGGCAAATTTAGCTCTTACATAGCGCATCTGATTTAAGGCCCTGTCAAAATAGGCAGATTTAGCTCTTACATATAATACATCAATGTTTTAAGAACTATTGTTAATGACCTAGTTTGTGTCGAGTGGACTTTAAACCTCAATTCTCTCTCTATTATGTTTAAATTATTTCCAGATTTGATGTCAAGACCCAATCATATTGACGTTCGCTGGCTGTATGAATTTCTCACAGCGTTATAGCCTCTTAACAATTTATGGAACGTGGCCTCCATTAAATCGACGCCACTCGTCTATAAATAAACGGTTAAATATCTCCACACGTCAATAAATAATTTGCTTTAACTCGTTAAAAACCTAACACGGCCGTTACATTATTAATTCCATTGGTTTGACGAGCGCGAGTAAAGATTACACTTTTATATACTTGCGGGGAAATAAACAAACAAAATTATTAATATGTCCACCAAATAAATCAGAGGTTCGCTACACAGGGGTCAAGCGAACTCGACGCAAGAGGTCTGATTGAACAAAAATCATTATCCCCTCGTATGTTAGATTTCCGTTAGTCTTCACCTTAACACGCATCCTATTAAAGTTTGATGAAGAAGCTGTGTGGTCGACGAGCCACAAGCTTTGGCCCTGGTGTTATGTCCTTGTATCATCTCATTGATTTCCCATCTGTCGCGTTCAATGCAAATAACTGGCACACAAAGACAAGAGCAGTAGCGCAAACATTTATCTAAAGAGCTAACAGATAGACAATTCTCTATTCATAGATTCACGTCACTTCATCGTGTTTACCCTCGTGTTACAAAAAAAAAATCAAATCGACCACTAGTGTCTGTAACAGATTGACCCCTTGGGCTCCGGGATACAGAGATCTGGGGTTTTTAATATGTGGCAAAATAGTCTACATATTAAGAGCAGTTATTTGGTTATTGCCAATAAAACAGTTTAATTTGATTGTCAGGGAGCATGACCTATGGAATTGAGGTCAATATGAAATAATAAGCTGATGTGCAATTCAGAACTACATGTAAAGTCTCACTCATTTTTATTCTAGAACACCGAATCCCATTTCTTAGTAAAAAAAAATTTTTTTAATAAGTATAATTATTCAAAATTTTACTTCCATTTCTGAGTGAAACAAATAAACATAGAATCTTGTGGGGGTAGTTTTCTTCAGATTAAACTGTTTTGAGAGTGATTTGAAGCAAACATTTAATAAAGAAATAAGTTTCAGGAGAGCTTTCACTCCTGCTCCTCTAGACGTATGTCAGCTTTCCTTCGAAGGAGGGGATCACGGTGGCTAAGTGGATAAGGCGCTGGTTCGCTAGCCTGGAGGTCGAGTGTTCGATCCCTGCATATGCCGAGAAAGTTCATCTCAATTTTCCGACGTGATATCCCCTTGTCATTGATGCAGAAGGAGGGCCTGACAAGGACAGCTGCCTAGTCGTTCGGATGGGACACATTGGAGTGCACGTAAAAGACACCTTGGCAGTTGGAATTCGATATAAGAGTAGGCCGTAGCGCCGCTGCCCGGGCAAAAAAAATTCCCTCATAGCACACTGTATGGCGTATGCCCGTCTTCAATTAGCCCAGGTTAGGTGCTTAAGCGTAGGACGTTAAACCCCATTTCATTCATTCATTCGAACGAAGGAGTCATTAAAGACTATTGCAAATTAGCAAAATCGCTCTTCTAAATAATGAGATTAATAAACTACTTTCAGCATTTGTTTACTTTTAACTTGCATATATATTCAATGTACATGTATCCTGAGCTTTTTATGGCTCCTGCAGGGTTTTATAAACGTGAAGGACCGAAGTTTGCTATGTTTTATAAACGTGAAGGACTGAAGTTTGCTATGTTTTATAAACGTGAAGGACCGAAGTTTGCTATGTTTTATGAACGTGAAGGACTTAAGTTTGCTATGTTTTTAGTCCAAATATACATGTATCATTAAATAACACGGTTTATACATGTAAGTAGAAAGCCATCTTTAAACACTGCACGCTATCCTGTATAATTCAAACGATCAGTCTTCGCATTTTTAAAATTAAATCATTCTAACTATGATAAATACTGCATCTGTAAAATGTCAATGGCAGCTAATAAATCTTTATTTACATAAATTTAATTCATATTTGAACAAAAAATACATTCATAGGCAATTCAGCTCATCATTGTAGTATTCTCAATCTATAGGCGAGAGGTTGTTATAAAAAAAAACCCACACATGTTGAAAATCATTTATCTGTACAAAGTACTTGACTAGGAAACAAGAGAGAGAGAGAGAGAGAGAGAGAGAGAGAGAGAGGGAGAGAGAGAGAGGGAGAGAGGGAGAGAGAGGGAGAGAGAGAGAAATGGGGTTTAACTTCCACTCAACACAAACTAGGTCAATTTGGGACCAACTATTTCAATAATTCGCTCGTGCGTAAGGGTCTTAAGCAGTGGGAGGAAACCGGGTTGAGAAGGCGCCCCTATCTCCATGTCACATACGCTAACACTAGGTCTAACCACAGCCACAAGCCAGAGGTGACCGGACAGCTAGAGGTCGAAGGGCAGCACTCTAAACCACTAGGCCATTTTACCAATTCAACTGTGTTTGTAAAAATTCACCAGAAAATTCCTAATTTGAAGTTCACATTACCAAATATACAGTTCCACATTGGATGTTCCACTAACTTGGCCCTTTTGGGACTAACATATGGTTTAATTTTATTCCAATAATTCGCTTGCGCGTAGGGGTCTTTAGCAGTGGGAGGAAACTGGAGGAAAACCCACAAGGTTGGAGAGGCAACCCTACTCCTTGTCATGTATACCTGAAAATTCGAAACCACGCCAGTTAACTCAAAGACAGGCTTTATGCTACAGAACGCACGTGCTAACCATTTGGCCATCAAACCCTGCGGACATCTGTCATATCGTCAATTTATAAAAGATAGCCAATCATCCTTAACTCAGTCGGAGCAGAACAGTAGCACTTTAAACGGTAAACCCCATTTCTTATTTTTTGAATTTGAACAACACAGTTGTTGACCTAGAAATAAAATACCTGTATGCCTGTCAGAGCAGAACAGCAGGATAATAAACTATGACACAATTTTTATTACAGGTACTGATTTATTTAGGCGACATTTCCAAGAGTATTCTATCAAAGCTGAGAAAATACTCTTCGAAACGTCGCCTAAATAAATCAGTAATTGTTCTTCCTTAAGTATGTGTTACAGGTACTGATTTATTTAGGCGACATTTCGAAGAGTATTCTATCAAAGCTGAGAAAATACTCTTCGAAACGTCGCCTAAATAAATCAGTAATTGTTCTTCCTCCATTCACTTGATTTGATAATTGTTAAGTTTTTGCAATGTCTATTTTCTGTCTTGTCCGCAGGTTTATCTTGTAGATTTTTTGTTTTGCGTGTAGTGCAGTCCTCCTGCCTTTACTATTAAGTATGTGTTATAGTTTATTGCTTTACCCAGTGACTGAAGGCATGCCTCAAAAAGATAGGATATTAAGTATGTGTTATAGTTTATTGCTTTACCCAGTGACTGAAGGCATGCCTCAAAAAGATAGGATATTAAGTATGTGTTATAGTTTATTGCTTTACCCAGTGACTGAAGGCATGCCTCAAAAAGATAGGATATTAAGTATGTGTTATAGTTTATTGCTTTACCCAGTGACTGAAGGCATGCCTCAAAAAGATAGGATATTAAGTATGTGTTATAGTTTATTGCTTTACCCAGTGACTGAAGGCATGCCTCGAAAAGAAAAGATAGGATATTAGACCCCCTTTTATTTTTATTGATTAAAGCTGAAATAATGGTAGTGAATACTGATCTGTTTGTAATGAACAGATGTGTTGTGTGTTTTTTTTGTTGTACATGTAACTGTTTAAGTATTTAAGTATGTCAGTCCCGTGGTAGAGTCTGGTGTATTGATTATACCATTATTAGATAATCAATATACCCTATACACCACGGCCAATATACCACGGTTTATCACATATCTCTCTTAATCATCTATTACACGGCTTGTTTGAATAATTTATTAAACTGCGCCACCTATAGTTACGCGGAGAATTGTTAGTATCGGGGTTTAATAATCAATAAACTAGTCGTTAATAAAAATATATATATATATATACACATGTATATACGCGATCAGATTTCTCCCTTTCATAAATGATAGAGTGGTTATTATAGTCATATAGCACGGTTTAACATATTCTTATCTCTTTCTTATTCCAACCAATGGAACAGGGTTTAACATCTGGACAACAGAGAGAGAGAGAGAGAGATGAGGTTTAACATCCACTTGACACAAACAAGGTCATTTTGGGACTAACAAAATATGGTTGATTTTTTTTTTTAATAATTCACTTGCGCGTAGGGATCTTTAACAGTGGGAGGAAACTGGAGAACCCGGAGAACACACAAAGCTCGACAAGTGACCCTACTCCTTGTCAACTGTCCCACTTTGTACATGTAGGTTTTCTCAGAGTTCTCTGTTTTTCTTACCACTGCTCAAGAACCCTACGCGCAAGTGAATTATTGAAATAAAATTGAACCATGCGTTACTCCCTTTCACCTGCAAGCTGACAAGTAGAAACAGGGCTTGAGACACACTCATCAGTCCCGCAAGCTGACAAGTAGAAACAGGGCTTGAGACACACTCATCAGTCCCGCAAGCTGACAAGTAGAAACAGGGCTTGAGGCACACTCATCAGTCCCGCAAGCTGACAAGTAGAAACAGGGCTTGAGGTATTCCAATGGAAATTACACGTTACAGCAAACATTAATGATGACTTTAGCAAATGATAATTTATTGGATATCGCATAGCAAACAAAAGGTCTTTTAATAATTGGAAAACTAAAATTACTTCCAATTTGAACTTACCACCTCGGAAACCATTTGTAAATTACGAAAATTTCACGCATCACGCAACAAGTATTATGATATAATGCCCACGTACTGCTCGACTCGATTCAATATAACCATAAACCATTATAATATCTTCTACTATCATCTCATGCGTCCAAAATATGAATAAATAATTATAAAAACAGTCATACTCCTGTAATAATATGTTATAAAGACTACAGAGAAAGGAGAGACTTAGAGAGAGAGAGGAAGAGAGAGAGACTGACTAGCATATGGTCATTTTGGACTAACATATGGTTTAATTTCATTTCAATAATTCGCTTGCCTGTAGGAGTGTTTAGCAGTGGGAGGAAAACAGAGGACCGGGAAAAACCCACGAGGTTAAACAGGCGACCCTTCTTCTTGCCACTTGCAACAGGGGATTCTAAACCCTGTCAGTTGACTTAATGACAGTTTAAAAGCCTGGAGGTGATAAAGACTAGAGGAGTTGAGTCGAAACTTCACTCAGTAAATAATAGTAACTCCCACCCCCCCCCCCATAATTTTAAAAGCAGACATACTAAGGCAATAATATGTTTATATGCCTGGAGGTTAGAGGAGTTTAAAAGAAACTTCAGTCAGTAAAAAATAGTAATTATACTCCATAGCATTGTGTCTTGCCAATTTCAATTTCAATTACATGTACTAAAATTCTATTTGAAACAATTTAAATCACTAGGCAGTCAATAATCATTTTCTGAGAACGGTGACTTGCAAGTTCAGTTCCACGACAATTTAATTTTCATTTTCGTGGAATAAATGGGTCGTGTGCATGTACATGTATAATATATTTTATTTATAAGTTTAACCATTCTAGTAATTGTATAACGCACGGTGTATTAATGACGTTTATCAGATAATTTATCACAGAATAGACAGAGATCATTTTAAATGTTTTTTCAAAAACATGCAAACAGAATATGTAATAGAGAAAGAGAGAGAAAAAGAAATGGGGTTTAACCTCCACTAATCACAAACCAGGTCATTTCGGGACTAACACATGATTCAATTTTGCTTCAACAATTCACCTGCGCGTAGGGTCTTTAGCAGTGGGAGGAAACCGGAGGACCAAGAGAAAACCAAAAAGGTTGGACAGGTGACCCTACTCCTTGCCACATACAACTGGGGATTCGAAACCACACCAGAGAGAGAGAGAGAGGTTCAATTTTATTTCAATAATTTGCTTGACCCCACCGATAAATAATAAATATTATTCAAGAACATTAATAGTAAAAGAGCTTAAACTGTTTGAATTAGTAAATCAACACAAAATGAAATGGGATTTAACGTCCTACTGTTCTGGGCCTATTAAGATGGAAATATGCCATACAGTACGCTATGAGTATGAGGGAAATTTTGCCCAGGCAGCAGTGCTAGGGCCTACTATTATATTGAATTCTAACTGCCAAGGGATCTTGTCTGTGAATGCCAATGTGTACACGGGACCTTTTTTTTTTCATCCCACATCTCAATGAAATTCCTCGGCCAACACTAGGAGTTAACCTGCGACATCCATGCTAACGAGCCAGTCTTACTCACTTAGCCACCGTGGCTCCAGTTAGAATTAACCAATCAATACACCTACTCAACAATTAATGTGACTAACAACAACAATCTATTCGGTCTTTGCCGATTTATTGCTGCTTTGATATTAAAAGAGTAAATTTTCAAAAATACATGTTAGTCCCAGAATAACCTGAAGCTAGACACCATGATATTGGTTTTTTATGTGTGTATATATAATAAACTATAGATAGCAGTCTGAGTCAATTAATAATTGAACAGGTTATTAGACTACAACGCTTAGTCTCTTTTTTTAAACTTAAATGTTATACAGGTTCTCGACTAGACCACAACTTTAAGTCTCTTTTTTTTAAAAGTAAAATGTCTCCTACCTGGTAAAGGATAATAACCCTGTAATCCACCATAAGGAGAGAAAACGTAACTGGACGATCTCGAGCCTTGAGAATAGATATTATTCATTGACATTGTGGTCTGGATGTTAACACCTTAAAGAGTTTGTGTTGTCTGTCCTCCTGTTGTGATTGTCAGTAGTACATCCTAATAGAGGCCATTTATTCCCATTATTGACGAAGTCGGCTGACTCAGGCAGTCATATCGTGCCCCGAGGGTCAACAGCTTTGACCCTAAACACCTTAAGGTCAGAGAAAATACTTGTTGAGCTGCCCGGTTTATTATCCTGATCTATGGCAAGACCTCGTCACTCTGTCCTCACACGCTAACACACCATCGAGTGATCAGACATAGCATTCTTACACTCACACCACAACCTGTCATTTTCCTCCTAACACCCCCCTCATCAACGATAATGAACTCAACCTATGTGGTACAGTATAAATACTCTGGGCAGATGTTATTTCTCTCAGGGGATAATAGCTGTAGATTGTGGTGAACAGCGACTAATCTCTCCCGTTTCATACTAACACACATGATGATGTGCAAGTCAATTTATCCCCGCTGTATGTGTGTGTATATCTGTGTTGAAGTGTATTGATCTATCTGTTCTATCCGCGATGGTATAACACAACAGATTAACGACAATAGCTCCCCGCGATCTCGAGATCTATTACCCACCAGACATCAAATTACACACATAAAATTATTTTACACCATTAGGCTATTCATTGGTTTCTTACTGCGTAATTAACCCCAACCACCTTCAAGAGGCTGTGTTTTTTTATAATGGGATATCTTGATAATTTCATTGATTTCTATATATTTTTGATTGTTGATTTATTAGAGAGAGAGAGAGAAAGAGATAGAGAGGGGGGGTGTAGAGGGTGGGGGAGGGGAGGGGGGGTGATTTATTGTCCACAGGACCAAATATATGATGGGATACATGTATCGTGAAAATTTCACTAATTGCTATATTTTTGATTATTGATTTAGAGAGCAAGAGAGGGTGGGGATGATTTATTGTCCACAGGACCCAATATATGATGGGATATCTTAAAAATTTCACTAATTTTTAGGAAAGCATAGGCCAGCTAGAGGTTGTAGGGGGTGGAGGAGAGGGCGGAGTTATTTATTGTTCACGGGACCCAATATATGATGGGATATCTTGAAAATTTCACTAATTTCTATGAAAGCATACATCGTGATGTCGAAAATATCGTTCATTTCTACAGGAGAAAATAAAGCATAGATCGTGATTTCAAAACATTGTTTGTTTTCTTTATAAAACGATATTTTAAAATTACATCGACGTAGCATCGACACCTGTATCCAATACAGGTAGTCTCCATGTTGTTATTATTTGTCCACATCAAAAAGAAGCTTTCTAGTTACATGTAGTGATGCAGAAAGCCATGAGAACTTGCATGCTAGTGCCATTTTAGTGGCAAAGCTGTTTGTTAACAGAGAAAAATTAGCTTTGGATTGGAGGACGTTAAAGTGGAATATTTTACAGTTTATTTATCTAGACCACTAGTTTAATTCACAAACTATAAAAATCAGCATCGAAAGGGCACTAGACTAGGAATAGTACGGCCAAATATGACAGTAGCCCATAAGTTGGTAGCCCTAGCGGTCGGGCTAGTGGATTTTTACACCCCTGATCAAACCCCCCTATAAGGCCAGTTGGAACAGACATTAAGTCCGTAACTCAAAATCCTCCAAAATCTTTAACATCGAAAACACGAATTATTGGCCAATTTAAATCAACATTGATGATGTAAACTTACCGGGAAAAAATGAGCTTCTGATATCCGATATTTTAGATAAAATAAATTTTTTAACATTGGTACACGAATCGTGTACCATAATGTGCTTCAACCTGAGTTTTAACAAGAGACTTGAGGAGCGAGGCTAGACATATTGCACCATACCATACGGCGTATGTTGACTTGAATAACCAGACACTATAGAAATTTGCACCAGATTGAGACTGTATGGCTTTTTTCGCCGAACATAACTTATTTGAAATTGGGGAAAAAACGGAAACCATTTAATGTAAATCAGTTTATACACATTCATATTACAGTATTATATGCGTTGTGACCCACTTTTGTCAATTTCTAGGTCCCAAATGTTAGCGATTTAGCTCCTTTAAATAAACCAATAGATGACATATTTCAGTTTTCGTATGAACTCATCAAAAATAATTTCCAGGGAAGTAATTTCATGTAGATAAAAACCATGGTATCAACCATCAAGTTCAATTTATCACCAGGATTCAACTTTATTTGATAACAATGTAATTTTAAAATATTTAATATACATGTACATAACGCTTAATTGAAGATGGGGTGTTCTATCTATTCTCAATCACACAGCTGTTACTGTCTAGTGGCCTAGAGTGCTGCGCTTTGACCTCTAGCTGACCGGCCACCTCTGGCTTGCGGCTGTGGTTTCGAGCCCCGGTGTGAGCGTATGTGGCATGGAGATAGGGGAGCCTTCTCAACCGCGTGGGTTTCCTCCCGGCACTCTGGTTTCCTCCCATTGCTAAAGACCCCTATGCGCAAGCGAATTATTTAAATAAAGTTAAACCATATGTTAGTCCCGAAATGACCTAGTTGTGTTGATTGTACGTTAAACCCCATTTCTCTCTCTCTCATCTAATCATGTACATGTATGTATGTTGTTTTTATTTTTTAGCTTCTTTTACAACTCAAAAATAAATTGTTTAAGGACTAAAAATTAAAGGAAAAAAAATTGAATTAATCAATGACAGTAATTACTAATGATCAGAAAATGTAGAAATAGGCTTCTTCATCTCATGAACAAAAAGACTGCATAACTGTCAAGAACGTTAACTAGATCTTTTTTTAAGTTATTAATGACTCGATTAGATATTTGCATTTGCGCTAAATTATCAATACACTCTTAATACGTATCTACATGCTGGTTAATCATTCAACATCTAAAGATGTATTTTATGTACATGTATGTAAGGCCTAAATCTGCCTAATGCGGATCTTTTGTTTACAGAGAGAGAGAGAGAAATGGGGTTTAACTCTACTCGACACAAACTAGGTCATTTCATGACTAACACAGTTCAATTTTATTTCAACAATTCGCTTGCGTGTAAGAGTCTTTAGTAGTGGGAGAAAACATACTCTTTCCCTGTGCCCCCTAAATCCACGCCCGTGTATATAATAGGTCATATCAGTTATTGTAAAATTTGTCTACCAATTTTCACTTTGATAAATAATTCACAATTATATCTACTGGTCGGTAAAATCATGGGGGGGGGGCGGAGACCTATTCGCGCCCCCCCCCCCTTCCGATTCTAAGGCGGTGACGCATCCACTCCATGTATATACATGTAATAGGTCAGTTATTGTAAAATACATGTATGTCCCCCGTTTGTCACTTTGATAAAAAGTTGACAATCATATCTACTGGTGTGTACATTGTATATGTATATTATATGTATATATTAAAGTTACATTATTCAAGATATAGATAAGAACTAGCCATTCTTGCTATACTAGTTCGAAAGTAGATGATGTAAAATGAATAATTTGAAAATTGCATTCAAATTACTTTATTGTATGCAAAGATATTGGCATTTAAAGATTTGACCGACGTGTGCAATAATTTCAACCACGGACCTGGATGATCAGAGCTAAGACTCGAAGCGTCTTGGACCGCCATAGTTGATTTATCACTTAAACGTTTTAATCTGTTTAATATCGGAGCAATGTGATGCCATCGAAAGTTATTAAGGCCTGGATCAGTTAATTAATGTCTAATTAATACTTTAGAAAACATTTCATGCCCAAATAAAGACCTGCGCTAGGCAGATTTAGCTCTTGAATAATGCATGTTTAAGGAAAACAAATTGAATCATATCTACATGTACATGTATCAGCAAGGAAATGAATACAATCTAACATAACCAACACTATTCAAATCTAATTATAGATGATGTATTACGATACATGTACAGAGATGGACGTTCTTGCTATAATATAATAAGAGAGAGAGATGGGGTTTTACATCCACTCGACACAAACTAGGTCATTTCGGGTCTTACATATTGTTTAATTTTATTTCAATAATTCACTTGCGGGTAGGGGTTTTTAGCAGTTGGAGGAAACTGGGGCTATAATATAATAAATGTACATACATGTACAAATAAAATAGGGTTTAACACCATGATCCTATTGTTCTGCTCCGAATTAAGCTAGTGAAGACGGGCATACATGTACACCATACAGTGTGGTGTGAGGGGAATTATACTCAGTCAGTGGTGCTATGGCCTACTCTTGTATGGAATTCCCATTCAAAATCACATCAAATCATTAAATTTGTACTTGTTTCCAGTTTAAAGCTGGCTGATTAATTTTGATAATGAATGTTTAAAGATGGGTTCCCAGCAAAGTATTTATTGCCTGGTTATTTCCAATAAAAGTATGGCAAATTTGGTATTTATGAAAAGCATAGACACCCAATCTTACTAGAAAAATACTAGATTACGCGAAAATTGTCCATGGGGCAAGGACTGGGCAATATTGTCAGGGAATCACTAACTGTCAACCAGACAGGATTTGCTGGCTTATTGTCTGCTAGCTTAGGTCAGGGAGCAGTTGTTATTCCTTGCTCAAATGGTTAGGCGGTTTTGGGAACATTGCGGGTTGTCAGGGTACAAAATACTCTGCAATTAAAAGGTGTAAAAAGAAGTTGACAGAAATTATTAAGAATTTATTTAGGCCTCAATAATATGGTAAATGTAAAGTAAGTAATGATAGATACATTTTAAAATATGGACCCTCCCCTCCCACAATGAAGTTAAGTTGGCAGACATTGCGTTTAACAACAGCTTACTTACAGCTATAGGTATCCCCGGCGAAAACAGAGTTTTGAAAGGGAATTGAAGCAAATTTTTGATAGATTGGTTACTTTAAATATGTGTTTAGTTCAAATATATCGTCAAATCACAAAGTTTGTACCCGGGAATGCATCTTTAAATTACATGAGTTTATTTCTGGTAATTTCGACACTCATAATCTAAATAAATCAGTCAGCTGCACACAAGTACAAATTAGATGATTTTGGATGATTTTAAATGATTTTTTCGAATTTTTAAACAAGGATTTGATATTTCATTTCATTTTACTCTTGTGTGAAGCAAACTGAAAGTTAACTAGCTTAATGCCAGATGGCATAAGGGAGATAACTCCATTTAAGAATTCAACAAACTCATTCAATTATTGCTTTATGAGAGAGAGAGAGAGAGAGAGAGAGAGAGAGAGAGAGAGAGAGAGAGAGAAAGAAATAGGGTTTAGCCTCCACTCCACTCAACACAACTAGGACTAATATGTTTTTTTAAACAAATTTATTTTAAAAATTTGCTTGCGCGTAGGGGTCTTTAGCAGTGGAAGGTAACCGTGTGCCGGGAGGAAACCTACGAGGTTGAGAAGGCGCCCCTATATCCATGCCACATACGCTCACTCCAGGGCTCGAAACCACAGCCGCAAGCCAGAGGTAGCTGCCCAGCTAGAGGTCGAAGCGCAGCACTCTAGACCACTAGGCCATTCCAACCCCCAATGCTTTATGAAAGAAAAGCTTGAATAATAATTATTTTCACTTTTATCTCATACTAACATGTACATAACATTAAACTCTACAATGACCAGACATAAAACTGCAGCGAAGGGGAGATAACTCTCTAATTAAAACTGAGATTCCATTGACTTGCTCCTCGTCACATCCCTTTGTCTGTCAAAATTACCACAGAATATGAATTTGAAAGCTGAATGGCACTCGTAAAAATTTAATGGTCGTTAAAATGCTTTGTGTATGTTCCAAAAAATATCCCTGTCAGGTTTTGCAAACAGTCGAGAATTAAACTTTCGAATTAACTGTCCACACGAGGAGAGAGAGAAAAAGGTTTTAACATACATTTGAAAAACTAGGTCATTTCAGGACTGGCACATGGCTCAATTTTATTTGTATAATTCATTTGTGAACAGGGATTTCTAGCAGTGTTAGGAAACTGGGGGACTCGAAGAAAAACCCACAATGTTAAACAGGCGACCCCTAAGCATTGTCACGTACACGTACGTACAAGCCAAAATCAAAACGACGTCGCCACTTGACTCGATGACAGACTTTACGGACATGGTTTCACATGCATGTGTTAAACCAATGGACCACCCAACTCCCCACAAGAGAAGAATAGAAATGAGTGAACTGAAGGGAATTGGAATGAAATAGGGTTTAACGTCCTACTGTTCTGCACCAAACCAGGGCTAATAAAGACAGGTGAACTGAAGGGATGCTTCAACAGGTCTCTATGGAGTAGGATTCACTGAGATCTTCATTAATCATTTAGTAAACAAAAAATGCTTTTCTTATAGTTGTACATTAACTATATAATTTCAGTTGTACATGACAAGGAGCAAGGTCACCTGTGCAACCTTCGTGGGTTTACTCCGGATCCTACGGTTTTCTCCCACTGCTAAAGACCCCTGGAACACAATTACTGTTTTTTTTACTGAGTGAAGTTTTGACTCAACTTATGTAGTCTTGATTACCTCCAGGCATATATACATATTATGACAGAAGTATGTCTGTTTTTAAAATTATTGGGTGTTTGGATGGCCAAATGGCTTGCACGTGCGCGCTGTATCATAAAGCCTGTCATTGAGTTAAAAGGCATGGTTTTGATTCCATTTTGAATCCCCGGTTGTACGCGACAAAGACTAGGGTCGCCTGTGAGTCCTTCTCATTGGTTTTCTGCGGGTTCTCCGTTTTCCTCCCACTGCTCAAGACCCCTACTTACAAGTGAATTGTTGAAATAAAATTGAACCATATGTTTTTTCCGAAATGACCTAGTTTGTGTTGAATGGACATTAAATCTCACTCTGACATTCCAACCACAAACTGTAAGACGTCTGTCTTTACATATAGTATGACATTAAAACTTCCTGTTTATCCGTACTCATATATTATATCTTGTCTCGGTAAATTCACAAGATTCTAAAAAAAAAATCCTACTGTACATCAATTTCATTCCACTTTACATGTTCACAGACTACCATGTCTCAGCCTGTAAGTCAGGTCGTAGTAATATTAGAACTACATTGTACATGTGTTGCACATGTTTCCTTTGTCAAACAGTTTAACTTCTAATATCAAATATTTCTTCCGTTATATCTGACCACATCATGAATTCCACAAACAATTTATAACTTCTGTGTAGCTTAATCCAGGATAAAATGGACTCAAATTGATTAATTAACATTTAAATAGAGAGAGAGAGAGAGAGAGAGAGGGAGGGAGTGAGAGAGAGAGAGAGAGTGAGAGAGAGAGAGAAATGGGGTTTAACGTCAACTCAAGACAAACTAGTTAGAATATCTGTTAATGGGCGAACAGCCTTCCCAGATTTCTCTTACAGTGACTAGTTTCGTTCTTGTTTGAACTCATCAGACTGGTGATAGGAGTGTGAGATCGCCCTCTATATATACTGTCGGTGGGCACCGGAGCACATGTGACGTCACAGATGGACCGGAGTCGAAAATTTGCACCGGAGTCGATTATTCCGAAAAGTGTGCAAATGTATTCGGCTAAATTTTGCCGTGGTTTTTATGCGATTTTTGCATTGACTCAAGGCTCCTGACCCTATTGATCTATGAGTCTAGCATTTTTTAGACTATTTAGGGCTTAAAAATAACTATTGGGTTAAGGGTGTGTATGCACTAATTTTTTATTAGTTTTCGCCGTGGGCTTGCCACGGCTAAAATAAGTTGGGAACTCGTCCCTGTTTCCTATATTCTGCCTTGTGTTAGGCTAAGAATAATACTACTTTTACGCATACTTTCAAACGTAGCTCGAGGGAAATCTTTTTTGAATTCGGCAAGGAGCTCACGTAATTGATTTTGCGTTTCTCGGTCGAAACGTTGTAAAAAAACCCAGTCTTCTTTACTGATGTTTGATTCTGCCAAATCGTCGCGGTTCATAGCGCGAAAAACTGGCCATGCCTCTAGTTCGAGACATGGATCGACTCCGTCGCAAAAAGCCTCCCAGTTGCTCATGGTTGGAAAAGGTATCGGACATGGCGATCTGTCATATTTAACCTCCGTAGTTAAGGAGACATTGTCCGCAACAACAGCTTCCTTGTGTTGGATGCTGCTATTAGAACAAATTTCCACGCTTTGAGGAGAAAGATGACAAACTAGGTCATTTCAGGACTAACATAATGTGGTTTAATTTTATTTCAATAATTCACTTGCTCGTAGGGGTCTTTAGCACCTGGAGGAAACCCACGAAGATAATCTCCTGAGATAGATTAAATCAAACAATTCGAGGTTAGGGATATTCTTTTTTTTGATCAAATGTTTAATAATGACATTAATTCAGTTTAGTGTTGATTAAATTATTAAAAATTAAATTCTATATTGTTCAAAAATACAAACGACAAGGAGTAACTTTAAGCTGTAAATATTTTCTATAAAATATCTGCGTGAAAGATTGCATAATGGAAGAGAATTGTTGGTAATCGGATATTTTTAAATGTTGAATTCTCCCCCCGAACATCTGGTGTTTAAAACTTCAACACAAAGACTGGCGAACATCTAGACAGGCTTTAAATTTAAAATACAGCATGTCAGAAGTCAGACAAGGCCGCAAGCTTTATGCTGCATTAAATTACAATACTTAAACTAAACTAAAAAGCTTGTCCTGACTTCTGGTCGAAAATTCATAGGAATCCCAGACACACTATTTTACTATCTCAATGATCTCAATCTGAAATCTTGACAATTTGAACAAAAGCAATAAACTTTTACCTAAGGAATTACTATATATGTGAACTGAAGAAAGTGTAAATAATTTTTTTAAAAAAAGATAAAAGCTTTTATAATATTAAATAAAACCAATACAATTTTACCTAAGGAATAACTAGTGAATAGAAGAAAGTGTAAATAAATTAAAAAAAAAAAAAAAAAATGCAGTAAAGTGTTATATCATCTTGCTTCAAGCTTAATAAAGTCAGCCTATTAATATTTTGTATGTGGAAATATGACGACAAATCTGAAAAAAAAACCTAGAGAAAAATAATGTGTTGTGTGTTGTATGTTACATGTATGTAGCTTATATTTGAAACCAACTACAAAATACAGTTCTCACCGAGGCCTCAAACTCACAGAATCACTAACAACAGTACCGGGTACATGTACATTATGTATTCTGTAGTTACTGTCTGTTCCAGACGACACTACGACTCGAAATTTGCTTACTATTTCTTCAATTTTTAATTAAAATGGTTAAAACTTAACGACCTACCTGGAATTGCCATCCCTTAACTTTCTACCTCACGTTAACTAATTTCAGATCAAGCTATATAATATTTCTCTCGTGAAAAATCGTGTTTTGTTTACTTCGCGATGTTGAAGACAGCCATGCTTGACCTAGTTATTTAGAATATACCAAATCTAACAGGGGTGATAATTTGGCTTGGGGTCATTTCGTCCTAATTGCATGTTTAAATAGTTGGTTCGACACAAACAGACACGCACGTACAAACAGACACATACAGACGCACGCACGGCCACAAATCAAACAGGCGAATCCTCCCGCACAAAGCATTATTAACCGAATGCACCCGATTTGTGGAATACCCTTATACCCCTATATGATATAGAGTGACCCAACTTGCACCGGCGCAGTGGAATTGTTGATGTTCTGTTTAACTGGCCGGTGTCGAAAAATTTGAAATTTACAAGATGATAAGGGCTTTTATGGAACTAATAGGCGTTAATGCTAGACGCCGAAAGTAATGGGGTGACAATTCCAGGTAGGTCGTTAAGTTTTAACCATTTTAATTAAAAATTGAAGAAATAGTAAGCAAATTTCGAGTCATAGTGTCGTCTGAAACAGACAGTAAGTCCAACTACTACAGCGTAAATTAATTTTGAAGAGTGGTGAATAGTCTTTATTTTGCTGTTAGAGTTATACGAATAAGCAAATACTGTGTACATGTACATCTTTTAAAGGGTATACATAGCATGTACATGTTGTTAAAGGGTATACATAGCATGTACATGTTGTTAAAGGGTATACATAGCATGTACATGTTGTTAAAGGGTATACATAGCATGTACATGTTGTTAAAGGGTATACATAGCATGTACATGTTGTTAAAGGGTATACATAGCATGTACATGTTGTTAAAGGGTATACATAGCATGTACATGTAGCTCGAAAGTCGAAGGCCTGATTCCATGTTAGCTTTTTCTTTTGACATTTCTGGACGCATTTTTGCTGGCGAAAATTTGGTGTAATGTAATGCAGATGTAATGGGGCCGTTTCCATGTAACCAGAGAAAATACACCCAGAAACGCTGAAAAAGCACACCCACCCATGGATAACAGTCTCAATTTAAAATATTATAATCCATAACATTCGACATTAAAAACTTGAATTAGAATTCAATACAGGGAACGAAAGAAAATAACCAGAGAAAATACATGTGTAAACGCTGCAGACAGGCCACCAATTACAGGCCCAATCAATATGGGGAAAGTCAAAAATACCATGATAAAATTTAAAATTCCTACCTTCTCTATCAATCTGTTGTGTCGAGAGCTGTGATTGGCTGTTGACGTCGTCTTCCTCCATTGGTTCAATTCCTCTCATCTGTAATAAGGGAAGAAAAATGGGGTTTAACGTCCATTTAACACAATCTAGGTCATTTCGAGACTAAAATATGGTTCAATTTTATTTTAACAATTGGAGGACCCAGAGAAAACCCACTACTGCCTACTCTTATATCAAATTCCAACTGCTAAGGATCTTTTATGGCATGCCAACATGTACATGGGACCTCGTTCTTTCCCCATCAAAACGACCAGACAGCTTTCCTTGTCATGCTCCCCATTCTGCAACACTGACAAGGGGAAAGCACACTGGAGAATCTCGATGTCATTTCTCAGCAGACACCGGGAGCAAGCCTGCAACATCAAGACCAGCGAATCGATGGCTTACTCACTTAGCCTCTGTGGCTACCTTCTCATTGACCAGATGCGGTTGTTGTGTCAAACATGGTGTAGGGTACATGTACATGTACCTGTATGCAAGCCTTGAAATAAGGCACCTGTCACTGACAATGTCAGGCACAGATTCAGGGTTTGTCAGGCACTAAACCTCTGGCAGTGGTGCCTGTCATTTTGTCCGGCACTGAATTGTCTTTTTTAATGATATTATTAATACATGTCTGGCACTAAGTTGAAAATGTCAGGTACTCTTGTCAGTGACAGGTGCCTTATTTCAAGGCTTGCCTGTATGTTCACGTCTAAAGCACCTGCTTGAATGGCATGCACTGTATGTGTACAGTGTATACACATGTATTTACATGTACAAGTTCATGTACACAATTTCAAGAACACTTGGTACAGTGTGAATATCATACACAATACAGTGTATGCTTACCTCACATTTATATGAGAAAAAAATATTTCGTGTACATATAACAAAATTATGTACATGTAAACATCCATGCCCTACTGCATTACATGTACATATTTACAACCAGACTAAAATCCTTGACCCCTAACACCACCGTAGTATAAAAATAAAACACAAAATCCTTGACCCTGACACAGTTGAATAGAATTCCTATACATTACTGTACATTATCTATAATAAGATAGTCTGAGTGGGATAGGAAATAGATCACGTTTTCTGTTAAAACCATCTGGTAGTGTTGTATGAAATTTGTGTAATTCTACCTCGGTCTCATAATGAGACGAGATGTCAGAATGCAAATCTGATGTACAGTCCAGGGGTACATACATGTACATTTACATGTCTATTGTGTAGGCCTACATGTACATGTACAGGTACAAATGCACGTGTACATGTATACTGTGTAGGCCTATGTATACTGTTTACTGTATAGGCCTACATGTACATGTACAGTGTACATATGAAGTTGAACTGAAGGCCTACATGTACATGTACATGTATGTATATCTGTACATTTGTACATGTAGATGCTGGTAAAAAAATGTTTCCTCAATCAAGTTTCAAGCGCTTGATAAACACCTGGGGCCTGTTTCACGAAATTTTAACTTAAGATAAAATCCAAATTTTAGTACATACTTAAATCTGATTGGCTAAGCGCTAAAATCAATCTAATACTATCCAATCGAATTACTAAAATCGGATTGTATCTTAGTTAAAATTTCGTGAAACAGGCCCCTGACCTGAATACACTAGTAGGCCTATACACGTACATGTATATGTGTACAATATAAATAATATTGAAATTTTAAAAAATACATGTAGGCCTTACTCTAGTATACATGTATGTTGTATATTGTATAACTTAATAAGACATGTGTACAATATAAATAATATTGAAATTTTAAAAAAATATATGGTCATTATTCATTTCATAACCTCATAAATAAATTGTTTCAAAACTTAGTTAAATAAATGACTGACACATACATTGTACATGTATGTGTGAATAATTTGGATACAATATTTCATGGTTGTCATGTCACTGCTTAAAGGGACGGTGCCAGGACGTTCAACAAGATAATTCTGTTGAAAATCTTGATAATTTGACAGTATGAAGAGTTGATTAGGGTAAGTTTACTAAGGTCTCATTAATGTACATGTAGTTTGAATTCCATCTGTCAGTGAATGAATGAATGAACGAATGGAGTTTAACGTCCTATGCTTAAGCACCTAAGCTGGGCTAATTGAAGATGGGCATACGCCATACAGTGTGCTATGAGGGAAATTTTGCCTGGGCAGCAACTGAATTCCAACTGCCAAGGGTTCTTTTACGTGCATGCCAATGTGTACACGGGATTTCGGTTTTTCCTCCAATCCAAACGACTAGGCAGCTGTCCTTTTCAGGCCCTGTTTTCTAATCACTGACAAGGGGAAATCACGCCGGAATGTCAGTCAGTGAGTCAGTGTCAAGGATTCTTTTAGTTTTATAGTAAAAGTGAAATGAAATGGGGATTAACGTTCTACTGTTTTGCACCTAACCTGGGCTAATGAAGACGGCATGCGCCATACTGTGTGCTATGAGGGGAATTCTGCCCGAACAGTGGCACTACAGCCTTTTTAATCGAATTCCAACTGTAAAGGGATCTTTTACGTGCACTCCAATGTGTAAACGGGACCTAGTTTTTTGTGCCATCTGAATGACTAGACAGCTGTAGTTTTATAGTATAAATTTATACCTTAATTTTTTCTTTTCGATCCAAACAATTCAACCAGACAAATTTTCCTTACTGGCCTTGCAAGGACACGTCCAAACAAGTGACAACTGCCCAGGGCTGGATTAATCCCATGTCGGAATTCAAACCCACAACATGTAAGATACATGTACATGTTAAGTATGATATTTGTGGTCTGACCCCTTGCTCATATGTACATGTGGGTTACTTCCCTTCATTGGAAGTCTTTGGTCAGCCTTCTGTGTAGGAGCTGAGGTCAGCCATCTTGTATGTATGATCCATGAACATGTGCTTTGAATTGTGAATGTTAACTGAATAAATATCTTGAACAGTACATATTTCAAATTTTCTAAAAAAAAGTCATAACATTGTGTCTTTTGCTCATTGACACAATTATAATTACGTTCGCTGCCGACCCTAGTTTGAAGTGCGCGCCACATACATGTACATGTATGCCGACCATTTCTGGTATTAACTCATATGCCAGCATACGACTCATAGTGCAGCACTGGCTAATGGCCATTTTTACCGGATATTCTTTTTTAGTGCCGCATCATATAATATGGTTCATCACCATTGCCGAGGATTTATATTAATATACCAAGTCAATAATGTTTACTACGAGTATACTCGTAGGGGAACAGGCGTGGTAACCATGACTACGAATATACTCGTAATCGGCAGTCAACATGTTACAATCATTGACACAGGAAATAACCAACACAATTACATGTACCTCACTTGTTTTGCTATTGACAACATGGGGTGGGGCAGCCATCTCCCAATGATATTTTTGCCAATTTCTCAGCTGACAATATGTGAATTATAGGATTATTCTTTAACCAGGTACTGTAGGACTCTTTATGGATACCATCTTTTTTAAGGCTTTATTTTAATAAATTTTAAAATATTACCTAACAATTTTAAATTTTCGCTTTAAGTTGAAAAGCAATAAAACTGAAGTTTTAATGTTTAAAAATTTGTTGGGTTTTTTTTACTTTAGTTGCGCCAAACAAATAAAATTATAAATAAACATTAAACTTCAAAAGTACACAGAAAAACACAACTGTGTAATACATTATGTAATAACACTGAAATATGTAGAACATGGAATCTCCAAAAGGAAAATGAAATGAAATGAAGTTTAACGCCCTACTCTTCTGCTACGAAAGTGGTTAATGAAAACAGGCATACACGCCTAGTACTGTATATATGTAGTGTGCAGCTACATGTACATATGCATTGGGTAAAAATTGTGATCATGCAGTACAGAACAGTGTATATGGATACAAGCGTACATGTAGGCCTACAAGGAGAGAGAGAGAGAGAAATGGGGTTTTTAACGTCCACTCAACACAACTAGGTCATTTCGGGACCAACATATGGTTTAATTTTATTTCAATAAATCGCTTGTGCGTAGGGGTCTTTAGCAGTGGGAGGAAATCGGAGTGCCCAGAGAAAACCCATGAGGTTGAGAAGACGCCCCTATCTTCATGCCACATACATGTACGCTCACACCAGGGCTCAAAACCACCGTCACAAGCCAGAGGTGGCCGGCCAGCTCGAGGTCAAAGCTTGGCGCTCTAGAACACTAGGCCATCCCAACCCCGGCCTACATGTACATGTACAAGGAAGAAATATTGCAGCATACAGCAGTGTACATGTACATGTAGTATACATATACATGTTACAATAAAAATCAAATTGTTAACAAACCAAAGGGATTACGATTACATTTCATTTCAGTCCTGCGTCATTTTGGACATAAGACATTTCAGACTCAGGTAGGACGTAGGTACATGTACATGTAAGGCTTCGGACTTGGGTAGGTAAGGCTTCGGACTCCAGAATAAGTTGTAAGAAAAGGTTGAACACAACCGTCAAATTTATTTATGATAAGCCAAAAAAAGATTTTTAAAAATAACAAGTCAATCAGAGTCTGAAAGGTCATCAAGTCTTCAGGTACATGTAAGTCTGAACCGTTGTACAGAGTCCGAAAGGTTGTCAAGTCTTCAGGTAAGTCTGAACCGTTGTACAGAGTCCAAAAGGTTGTCTGTGTGTGTATTGAGTCCAAAATTACACAGGACCAAAATAATGTCATGCTTCCACCACCGGACAGGGTAATGACTATATCAACACTAACATGTGGGCCTTATAACACTAGGGACTGCATGTCATTTAGATTACCATCAAGAAAATATTACATACATGTACATGTACCATCAAGATTCATCAAAAAACGTCTAGTTTGTGCTACCATTTAATTTAAGAAACACCATTTAGTTTTGACATCGGTCATCTAGTTTATGACCATTTAGTTTCATAAACTTGACAACTGATGTCAAACTACATGTAAATGGTACCACAAACTGGGCAGTTTATGATGAATCTTGATAGTGTGTAAACTGTTCACCTATCTTTAATGTTTTGTAAGAATGAATGAATGAATGAAATATTGTTTAATGGCACTTGAGCTCCAACCGGGCCATATTGCGCCAAACAAATATGATTTCTCGAGACAAACTAGAAATATATAATCACATTAATAACTATATTCACATAAATAAAAACAAATATCACAGTAAATTTTAATAAAAATAAACATAAACTTTATGTAAATATATTTAAAACATTAAACGATAATTCAGATATTTACAATTAAAATTTTCGATAAAAATTTGTCTCTTTTAAAAAGTCCAGCGCTTTATTATATAGACCCGGTTGGGCAAACAATTGATTGAGTGATTGGCAACGGTAATGCCGTAATCTTATATCTTTGAGATACTTGCACTCAATCAAAATGTGCTTCACTGTCAAAGGAACATGACAGTGTTCACATTCCGGTTGAGGCTCTCGCTTCAGGATGAAAATATGAGTTAAAAAAGTATGACCTATACGAGAGCGACACAAAACAACTTCATCTCTCCTATTAGATCTGTAGGAGTTTGGCCAGTCTCCAAGGAGAGGCTTTATGTGATGAAGTTTGTTTGTACCTGCAAGATCCCAAGACCGTTGCCAGCGGTCATATATACAATGATTTATTGTACATTTAAAATCATTATATGGAATTAAAAAAGTTGATTGGGGAAGATCTAAAGCAGCTTTGGCAGCAAAATCTGCTAGATCATTCCCCCTTATGTCAACGTGACTGGGGAGCCAGCAAAAGACGACGTCTTTGCTGTTAAACTCGTTAGATAGTAGCAGATGATAGACATCTGCTACTAATGGGTGTTCAAGCTGTTTATTGTTAATTGCTTGAAGCGAAGACAGAGAATCAGTATAGATGATATGCTTTAAAGATGAAGAGGATTTAATGAATTCCAGGGCTTGAAGAATAGCCTGGAGCTCAGCTGTAAAAATAGATGCAGCAGGGGGTAGGCGAACAGAAATAGTCTCGGATGGCGTCACGGTAGCCGAAGCAACCCGATCACCATCTTTCGAACCATCTGTGTAAATAGGAGCATAATCACCATACTTAGACCTTAACTCTCTAAAGAGAGATTGGAACACCGTGGAGCTAGTGTCTCTTTTTTTATGTTGAGTAAGATCGAAATCGATCTTTGGGGGAGATATAGCCCACGGTGGAGTTCTAAAGAAAGGGGTATTCGCTATACTGTCAAGGCTGATACCAGCCTCAGACAAAAGAGGTTGTATGCGAATACCAAATGATGGAATAACTCTAGTCTTCACAAAATACAAATGCTCATGGTAGGGTCTAAATATGGTGTTAAATGAAATATGATTTGGTAATGATGCTATTTTCGTAGCATACTGCAGGGCCAGTTTATCACGTCTGTTGTGCAATGAGGGCTCGTGCGCCTCGACGTATAAACTGTCCACTGGAGATGTACGAAATGCTCCTAAACTGATTCTAAGTCCTTGGTTGTGTATGGTGTCAAGCTCTTTGAGATAAGACTCGCGGGCAGATCCATACACAATACACCCATAATCGAGTTTAGATCTTATTAAAGCTCGATATAATCTGAGCAAGACCTTACGGTCTGCTCCCCAGTCAGTATTTGATAAGACTCTCAATATGTTGAGGGCTTTCAGACATTTCTTTTTTAGGTTTTTAATGTGGGGGATAAATGATAATTTCTTATCAAATATCAGCCCCAGAAATTTGGTTTCATCCACAACTGGAAGGCGGTTGCCATCCAAGAAAAGTTCTGGATCTGGATGTAAACCTCGTTTCTGACAGAAATGCATGCAGACAGTCTTGGATTTCGAAAAACGAAATCCATTTTCGGTTGCCCATTGTTGAAGTGAATTCAAACAAAGCTGCAACTTACGTTCGATTATCCGCATGTCTGTAGAACCATAGCACATCTGAAAGTCATCAACATAGAGAGCCCCATTTGTACCTGGTTTAAGGCACGCTGGGATCGTGTTAATTTTTATGGCAAATAATGTTGGAGATAAAATACTTCCCTGGGGAACCCCCATTTCCTGGGGAAATGGGTCAGAGAAGATTGATCCCAGTCGTACCTTAAATGACCTATCTTCCAGGAAATTTTTAATAAAGATAGGTAAGCGACCTCGTAGGCCGAGGTTATGGAGGTCGCGCATGATACCATGTTTCCATGTTGTATCATAAGCTTTCTCCAGATCAAAAAATATTGCAACTAAATGTTGTTTCTGGATGAAAGCGTCCCTGACGAACGTTTCGAATCGGACGAGATGATCAAGAGTGCTCCTTTGGGACCGAAATCCACATTGGAGGTCTGTAATGAGGTTGTTGGACTCAAGGTACCAAACAAGCCTTCGATTGATCAATCTCTCCATGGTTTTGCAAATACAGCTAGTTAAAGCGATCGGACGATAGTTGGTAGGATTCGTATGATCTTTGCCCGGTTTAGGAATGGGAATTATTGTGGCTTCGTGCCACGAAGGAGGGAAATTCCCATCAACCCAAATCCGGTTATAAAGATCCAGTAAAATTAGAAGAGTTGAAAAAGGTAAATGTTTTAAAATCTGGTAGTGTATTTCATCTGGACCAGTTGCAGTGTCCCGGGCTCGCTTTAACGAATCCCGGAGCTCTGCAATGGAAAAACGATCATTATAGCATTCATCATTACGGGACTTGAAATTAAGTCGCCTTTTCTCCTGTTGATTCTTAATTCGCCGAAAGGCATCAGAGGAGAAATTGGATGATGAATTGAATGAAAATGTACTGGCCAGAGAATTGGCAATATCGGGAAAAGTTGTTAATGTGGTATTATCAACATTAAGATGGTTAACTGATAATGCACTACTTTTACCTTTAATCCTACGAATCCTGTCCCATACCGATTTTGAAGTGGTACGGGAATTGATCCTAGAGACGTAACCTTGCCATGAAGACTTCTTTGCTTGGCGTATGGTTCTACGGGCCTTCGCCCGGACCATCTGGTATGCCGCAATATTCTCCATGGAAGGATGGTTCTTTAGTCGTCTTAGGATACGATCACGCTCTTTAAGAGCGGATTTGCAATCGTCGTTAAACCATGGTTTATTGAAACGTTTTGGTTCTGTCGTGGTTTTTGGAATCGCCTGCTCAGCTACATCTTGAAGAATTGAAGTGAATAAGGCCATGGGCTCATCTGCATCTTCTAACTCTTTTGCATCAAAAGAGAAGAGACACAAAGATTCAAAAAGAGCCCAATCAGCCTTATGCAACTTCCACCTCTGGGGTCTTTCGACCGGAGAGGGACCATTATTAACAATCAAGATAGGAAAGTGGTCACTACCACACAGATCTTCATTTACTCTCCATGTAAAATCCTGAAACAGGACCGGAGAGCAAATGGTGAGATCGAGAGAAGAAAATGATGCTGTGGCAGGATGTAGATAAGTAGGCGAATCATCATTTAATAAACACAAATTATTAATGTTAATGAAGTCCGCTATTTGTTTACCTCTGTTGTTATCATCTGGACTACCCCAGAGTGAATGATGACCATTGAAATCTCCCGTCAGAATAAACGGGAGGGGAAGTTGGGCAACAAGGTCATCAAGATCTCTGGGATTAAGATGTAAACTTGGTGGAAGATATACAGAGCAGAGTGTTATAGGAATATGTAAAGTCACCCTAACAGCAACTGCCTGTAAAGGCGAGTTGAGAGTTATTTTACTTTGAGGGATATCTCCATTAAGAATAATAGAAACACCCCCATGAGCTCGACCATCACCAACTGAATGATGATGGTAACCGACAAAATGCCTAAAAGACAAAGTGTCAGAATTCCTTAAAAATGTTTCTTGCAAACAAATAGCTAAAGGATTGTGCTTTTGAATTAATAATTGGACTTCATTAAAATTTGGTTTTAAACCACGACAATTCCATTGAATAATGGAATTAGCCATCGTCAGGGATAATTTATTGGTGGTATCTTACCGCCGATTGGGTCATTACTGGCCCCCTCTACGGTAATACCGTCCATTAGATCTTCACCATATTTTTTAAAATGGACAATAGGGTCTTGTGAACCTTTCTTACCCTTATCACGCAACTTTGCCAACTTTCGTTGTCTAGAAGAAATATATACTTTATCCTGTGAGGGTGGAATAACCGATAGCTGCGATGCTGACCCAGTGGACCTGGGATCAGGAGTTGCAGCTTTTGGTTTATCCAATTGGGATTTTTCCTTGCCGTGCTGGGAGGAAGTATTGGGAATAATCCCAATAACTTCAGTTGGGGGCAAGGAAGATGAACCCTCATCAGGCAAGGGCAAAGATGTTTGGACCGAGCTCTCAGATGACTGAGAAGAGCTCGAGACCCCTTTTACATAATCGGGTATTATCAAAGTCTTCATTTCCTTTCTATCTGGCCAGGTTATTGCTGTCTGAACGGAGATGGAGGTGGTTGAAACTTTAACTGCACTAGCAAAAGATTTCCCTTGTGGTGCAATGGGAAATTGTGCAGATAAATCTACCTGTTTTCGAGCATCGAAATATGGTATCTTTCGCTCAGACATGACCTGTTGGATTCTTTTCTCTTTTTGCCATATTGGACATTCACGGGAATAAGCAAAGTGCTTACCCTTGCAATTGATACAACACAATTCCGCCTGGCAGGTAGCGCTCTCATGGCCATCATGACCACAACGAGCGCAGGTATCCTTACCTCTACAGACGGTCTTGCTATGTCCAAATTTCTGACATTTGTAACATCTAAGTGGGTTACTGATGTAAGAATCAACAGGTATGTTAAGATAACCTGCCTTGAGAGTCTTAGGAATGTCGGGACGATTGAACGTGAGGATATAGGTGCTTGTGGGAATCACCTTTTCTCCTCGGCGTACACTAATTCTTTTAACATGTGACACGCCTTGAGAAGAAAGGTATTCTACCATTTCTTCCTCACTGCTGCCTTCAAGGTCCCGGCAACGTATTACACCTCTACTAGAGTTTAAAGACCTATGCGGAGACACCTTAATAGGAATGTCTGCCAAAGATGAAGATTTAAGAAGCATGGTAGCATGCTGTTCTTTGGCACATTCTATTAGGAGTGCTCCTTTCTTTAATTTTTAATAGCCTTGGGCTCGCCGGCCAAGCCAGCTATGCCCTTGGTTATTAAAAAAGGTGACACTTTTGATAGGTCTCGAGAGGGACTCTCAATTAAGAGAAACCTCGGCCAAGACTTTGACATTTTATTTTTAGTTGTAAATAATGCAGAAACGTCCTCTGTATTCAGACGTTTCTGTTTATTTTTTTCCTTAATAATTGGGGTGGGGGGGATTACGGAATCCATGAAAATATATATTAAAAGTTCACCCCTCGTCGTCCCCCAGGTTACTGCCCTGCCTACTAGGGGGAGGACTAGCGCGGATAACCTGCGCATGGCCTCAGGGCTCGACGAGGGGTATACTCAAGCCAGAAAGTAAAAGAAATACTTGTCTAACCTGATTGACCCAAGCCGCCGCCCTGTAGAATGTACATAGGACACAAAGGTAGGTAGAATGCAGAGTGAATAAACAACAGAGCATTAGACGTGGAAAGGGTACATTCTACAGAGCTGAAACGACCAAAGCCGATTGATCAGAGTGGGCCACTCTGACCTCCCGTCTAGGTGAACCATGGGCCAAAGTAATGTGTTGCAGGAAAAAAGCTCGCAAGCCAAATCCCCACTCAATCACCAGGATTCCACTCTCCACCGACACGGGTCGCAACGCACGGCAAACACGTTGCCCCATTACAGGGATCCTTTTAGTCGCCTTTTACGACACGCAGGAAATGCGTAGGGTATATTCTTATCACCCCCTACACCCCAGGGGGGATGTTTTGTAAGAAGAATATCAATATTTACCTGCCCACAGCCATCGTTAGATATATCATCAATATTCGTAGACCAGTTGTATTTACGTAATTCTATCGGTACTCCCATTCTCTCATACTCCGCATTCTGGTGCATCAAACTGTACGTGCAAGTATCGCAACTCGCTACGCCTTCTCTATTATCCAGTACCAGGCTAAATTGCGGCACTTTGTGATCCTTCAAGAACGGGAACTTCTGAACTTCTAAATGTCTAATTTTATATCTGGTCACAGTTTTTCCACAGACATAACAGATAAAATCGGACACAGAATATTTTCTCAGCCATCTATTTTGATCGGCTGGGTTTTTTGATTCTTCGTATTCTTTCCATTGCATCAGCAGGCTATGAAAACAGTAAGTACAGGAAATGACAGTGCCGTCATCGGTCATGGGATCAGAATTATGTGCCGGGTCACGATTGGCTAAAAATGGGAAAAAGGGCAAAACGATGCTGTTGTGGGCCTTAGCTTCGTGTCGTGTTGGGTATGAACATAAAATATGTACTTTTGTAATAAGCGACTTCTCTCCACAAATAAAACACACCTTTTTAGGTAGAGAGCTGGCTTGCTGTAGCGGGTGGGGTATCGTCATCAGGTTCTGTGTTTGAGCTTTACTCTCGGTCAATGACTGTCGTTGGCGATCCAATTTACTAGGCGACGGGGAGTAAGGCATCGAATTGCTGTTGGTGTTTTCGATAATCGTTGTTGGGGGCTGCGGTACTATGGCCAACAATCCATGGTTTCCACCTGTCAGAGACTGCTGCGGACTTTTGCTGATATGAATATTCAATGGCTGTGTGATGTCGGAACTTTTTAAAGAGCTTTTAGAATTGCTCGACTCTCCATCTTCTATTTGGGGTTTCTCGCGATTTGGGGGCACGTGAATTGCGTCCCTTCCGTTAATGGGTAACAAGGAATATCTTCGCTCCAAAGGCTGGACTCGTTCAAGTTCATAATGGTGCCACTGTGTCTGCAGGTTGCTATGACAATTATTACAACACAGAACGGATCCATCAGGATTCAGAGGTCTGGCTCCCTGTGGCCGTCTTAATTCACGAATAAACGGAAAAAACATTTGATTTTTACCACCAGATATAAACAAAGGTTTAACACTTGCACTTGGCCATGGCTGTCCGCATAAATAGCAGATTTCTGACACACTTATCTTTTCTTTTTTCGGTACTTCAGCTGACAGGGACGTTGACAATCCAATATAATTGTCCTTCACCTTGAACAGACGGGCACTAGTTGGTGTTCCTGCACGTTCGTATGATAGCCACTGACTTACAAGCAATTCAAAACACTCATTGCACACCCTGGTTACCCCTTGAGTGTTAATTGGCGTCGAACCTCTTGGAGGAGCCAATGTTTCCAGAAATGGAAAAAAGGGTTCATTTGCCGCATGTCTAATTGCCGATACAATTTTACAGTGTGACAAGGGTTTTTCATAAGCACAGGTGAAGCAGACGAAGCATTCTTTACTTCCAGACGGAGCTTTTAATCCTGGTTGTCGTGACGACTCCGGGGGTTTAGTTGGTACAGATAAATCAAGTGCCCCATCGGCGTTGTTAGCCACTGGTGGTGGGGGGAGCTTCGGTCTTGGGGTCTGGGGTGGGGGTCTTGAGTAATTAGAATCCCGCGAGTACCCTGCTTCATCAGGGCTCACTGGTTCATACCCATCATTCGATTGATATTGTAGTCCCATAACTTGAGCCATATATTCTCCTTGAAATTTCATTTCTGCTCCAGTGAAGTGACCATTGTCAGATCTTTTCAGCCAATATAATCTCTTGATGGCGGGAGTTTTGTTCCTTTCGTAGGCTTCCCATTGTTGACGCAAAAAAGCAAAACAAACGGTGCAGCTATCAACCACACCATCCCCGCCCGGTAAACGGCATCCTTTGGGCGGCTCATGTTGTTCCAAAAACGGAAAATACGGACCTTTGTCTTTCTGCTTGATGTTCAGATGTAAGTCGGCGCCGATATTACCGCACACAAAACAAACAATTCGACTCGGCATCGTCTCGATTTGATTGACAGTTCTAAAACTTTAATTGCTAAATTAACACCACTCTGGTAATTCACGTTATAAAATCCACACATCTACATGACCGTCAAATATTCAGGAATGCAGGCATACCAAAATATAATCCAAACTGCTCAATTAAGAAACATAAAACACGGGGGAATCCCTTCAATCCATAACTGAGTCACTGTTGAGGGATTTTAACAACATCCATTGTTCCCGATTCGACTCGCTTCGTCTGGCGAAAGCCTTCTAAAATCACATCTAAAGCCGTGGCTTCACAAACAAAAGACAATTCGACGAGACTCTAAGATTCCAGCTTGATTCGGCAACTACTAACTTGAAAATCAAACCGTCTTAAACCAGATTTTAAAGGTTAAAATGACGGAATTCCCTGGTTATAGCTATCTCTAGATTCCGCCATGATGGAACATCTGTTAGGGCACGTTCCCATAATTCTCGGGGTAACTGGACCGGAACGACACTCTGAGTTGTAGAATGTCGACAAAGGTAGACTAATAAAAAAAAAACTTTTATTGCTTTTTGGCAGTTTTTATCATAAAATAAAATTGTCACTCATGCGTTAATATGAATCAGATCTCTCAAGAAACTGACAAATTGTTTACTGAATTCATTTCTTGACCTCGATTAAATAATATTTTTAACAAGCAGAGCACCTGCTTGCTGGCTCGTCCGGACAGGTGCGCGCACTGCAATTATGCGAATTGAAGAAAGAAAAACGTGCCGACTCTTGAGGAGTTATTACGTATTCGCGTGTCTCTTTCACTCAGCGATCAATAAAAGTTGAATGAGCCAAATGTTGTGACCCCATTTTACTTTTTTAAAAGAACCGTTTTTCACATTTAAAAAAAGATACCGGTACCCACAAGAAATAAGTTTTTGATAAGGCGATTAAAATTTAAATTACTGAAAAATATCACAACCAGATACAATGGATGAAGTGTATCTTTCAGAAAAAATATGATTAATTTAGCACCAACAATGGTCAATGGATGATATCGCCGACAATAGACTTATAATATACGGTACCGGGTAGTACGCGCAGGAGGACTGCACTACACGCAAAACAAAGATATACAAGATAAACCTGCGGACAAGACAGAAAATAGACATTGCAAAAAATAAACAATTATCAAATCAAGTGAATGGATCTGGGGGCCAGGCGTAAGCGTTCACGGTATTATGCATGATCCCTTTAGGAACTGTCTCTGATAACACGATATCCGCTGACATTTTTATTGTTTGATTTTTATTTACATGTATTACAGTTACACTCAAATAGGTTGGATCGGGTGTGAATTTTAGGCCTATGTCGACTTCAGATACAAGAGAAAGCCGTTTATCTTTAAATCTTTTATTTTCCTAATGTCAAGTACGACGCCGTTAAAGACAATTTCCCGCCATTTGTTATGACCCATCAGATACGGTTGGCTGATTTCATTGACAAAGATAACGGCGCTTCGTCCATTCTTTGGGTATAATTAAGCGATTAACGATAGATCGGCGCTGCTCCTAATTACTGGTCATTACTGTGCTCGGTATTTCGCTCTTCTCACGCGCTCGTCTCAATAATGAGAACAATGTCCGTGTTCCGTCCCGCCTGACTGTGGTAATGTCGTTTATTGAAGGTGTTTTAAAGGGCCCGTGTCATCATATTCTGTCCCAGAGGTTTATGACGCCCAGTAATTAGCACCTGATTCCCAGGTGTTAAAACTATTGATTACTATTTCCGACACACTTGCTAACAGTCGCCATGACATATAAATTAATAATAAAGCACATAATAAAATATTGTACACCCTAATGAAACTTAAAAATGGAGGTTAACGTCCTACGCTTTTGCACCTAACCTGGGCTAATTGAGGACGGGCATACGTCATATAGTGTGCTATGAGGGAAATTTTTGCTCGGGCAGCAATGGCAGCAACTGAATTCCAACTGTCAAGGGATCTTTTACGTACACGCCAATGTTTACAAAGGACCTCGTTTTTTGTCCCGACCGAACGACCAGGCAGTTGTCAGGCCCGCTGTTTGCATCACTGCCAAGAGAAAACCACGCCGGAAGATCAAGATTCTATTAAAGCTTCTGATTGTATGACGTAGGGCTGACAAGGACAGCTGTCTAGTCTTTCGGATGGGACGAAAAACCGAAGTCCCATGTACAATAGAACATTTCAGTCTGCCATGCAAAGGGTGCGGGGTCTGGCAAGGAACAGGGCGACGAGACGAAAAGTCGAGGCATATTCGTATGTACACGTTGGAATCATACTAAACTTAAGCTGTCCGTCTACAATTAGCTCTGCTTGAGAACAGACACTAAGCTATAGTTGGCCGACATTTTAAGTCTTAAATCAACTACTAAGCATATATATTTCGAGAAATTTGAGAGAAGTTTTATTCTGCTTTGATTTAATAAAGTTGAAAAGGTTTCACTAGTCACTCTTTTTTTGTAAACCCGAGTGCAGAATGAGCTGGAATTTGACGGAGATGGGTTGGAAGCACCGAGTCTAAACTACTCTTCATTTCACATAAAAAAAAAACGTGTCCCTTTTTGGCTTATATGAAATATGTGAACGATTTGGCTTGTCGTACGTTTAATATTTTGTTTTTTTCCAAATACTTATTTGTCCAAATACTTATTTGTCCAAATACTTATTTGTCCAAATACTTATTTGTCCAAATACTTATTTGTCCAAATACTTATTTGTCCAAATACTTATTTGTCCAAATACTTATTTGTCCAAATACTTATTTGTCCAAATACTTATTTGTCCAAATACTTATTTGTCCAAAAACTTATTTGTCCAAATACTTATTTGTCCAAATACTTATTTGTCCAAATACTTATTTGTCCAAATACTTATTTGTCCAAATACTTATTTGTCCAAATACTTTAAGTCATATTCCCCATTCATACCTAAAGGATCAAAATGGGTGCTCTGATATTGCAGTTAAGGTCATGTCATTGGAATGCAATGGGGTTTAACGTCCTACTGTTCTGCTCCGACTGGACTAGGCGAAGACGGGGTTATGTTATTATCAGAGGAGAGGTTTGCAAAAAAATGTTATAAAAATAAATAAATGATCAGATATAAAAATAAACACACTTGTATGGATATATATACTACTTCTGAATTTTATTAAGATGCTACGTTTCAATACACATACGGGTAT
The DNA here is from genome assembly GCA_917208275.1 of Patella pellucida. NCBI lineage: Eukaryota > Metazoa > Mollusca > Gastropoda > Patellidae > Patella > Patella pellucida. The sequence continues at coordinate 5,147,399 of OU795039.1, read as the reverse complement.
CGTTATCAAGCAAATAATGATTAATTACCAAAACGTGGTGCAATATCAAGCAAATAATGATTAATTAACAAAAATGTGATGCAATATATAGATGATCACTTTGGAAGCCATTTTGTAGATATATTGCATCACATTTTTGTTAATTAATCATTATTTGCTTGATAACGATACTTGTATGTGTATTGAAACGTAGCATGTTAATAAAATTCATAGGTAGTATATCCATACAAGTGTGTTTATATTTAGTGCATCTATTTCTATATGTCTTATATAAGGATTATGTTCAGTCAGATATGATAAATTAGTATGGAAGATATTATTGATAACAATAAGTCAATAAACAACATTATTCATCATCTTCTACTACTAAAACAACACCCAAATCTTTTTAAGAAATAAAACAAATTTTAACATATTTTTTTTTAAAAAACACACAAAAAAACTTGTAACATCTTTTAAAACAAAACTTCAAACTTCATTTGAAACATCAATAACTTTTAACAGTTAAAAAATGACCTATATTATAACATATTTTAAAAAGAAATATAACCTTTCACTTCATTTAAACATAAAATAACATTTCACATCTTGTAAAATATACATGAAGCGGGCGCGGACCCAGCGAGACTGGTGTATCCGCTTTTTAATTGATGATATAAACTGATTTTTGCATTGTCTCTGCCCTGGCAATGCGACGAAGGCTCTGGGGACTACACCAAACCACTAATACATGCGGCACTCTAATGATTACCATTTATTTCAATGTATGCCCCCCCCCTCGAAAAAATCCTGGATCCGGGCCTGTGAACGTTACTTTTATTATCTTTTAACATAAATAACTTTTGAAAATCGTTTGAATATCGGTTACTGTTAAAACCAATATTTTTTAACATCTCTGTTCAAACTCAGAAATATATCTAGTGATTTAAGTTTGTTTGGAAGATCACCACAACCCCGAAGCTCTAAACGTTTTGGAAAAAACAGTCTAGTCTTTCGGATGAAAGTAAAAACCCAAGGTTCCCTCGGGGCAATATTGTCCGACTTCATCGGTTGGTGCACAAAGTTTAACATTAAACCTCATTTTATTTCTGTTCAAACAAAGGTCATAAACTTACTTTCGTGTATTAAATTAGATATTTTTATGACGGAAAGCTATTTTAGTGTTACTATAGAGAAAATGTAAATTAAAAACTACTGCATTTGCATAAATAATATACATAAACATTGTACAATGTACTGTAAAAAAACCAACCACAGTTTAATTTTCTTTAAAGCGGTAGCACAATTTACCAAAACAACCAAAATCACCTAAATCCACCCAAATCTACCTATATCCACCATTAATTCAACTCATATAATAATAATTTATATCTATATTTGATAATATACTGTTCTTTATGTCAAATTTGCATTTTTAATTTAAAATCGTAAGGTCTTTGTTTCAAAAGTATCCCTCAAATTCAATTTCCAAACAAGTGATTTCGGGCTATACACGAGTTATGTCCCTTGCTTACTACTTCCAAACTTGCTTGGAAATCGAATTTCGAAGGGCATTTTTACACCAAAACGTTACGACTCTTTACGACTGTAAATTAAATATGACAATTTGGCAATAACCGATATGAATTATTGTCTTATAAGTTGAAATAATGGTGTATTTGGGTAGATTTGGGTAGGATTTTGGTGGATTTGGGTAAATCGTGTTACATGTACCCTCATTAAACTTCAAAGCGAGAATTTCATATTTTTTAAGAGAGTAAAAAGAAAATTATGTCTATGTCCTTTGCTCAATAGGTTGTCAACTCACTATTATACGATCATAGGCGTCATTCTTACGCTTAAAACTCTTTTACACCGGAAATAATAACACAATTACACCCCTTGTTTTCCCCATTCCCTACCATGGAATATCTATCTTCAAACGTTTGAATTTGAAGTTGAAAACGATATGTTTGCCAATTTCTTAGCTGGCAATATGAATTACAGAATGAATTAGTTTATTCTTTAACAAGGTAGATACCATCTATTTTAGGGCTTTTTAATACATTTTTAAAATATAACTTAAAAATATGAAATTGTAACTTTAAAGGAAAGAATAATACTTCCAAAATAATAATGCAAAGCCGTTAAGTAGTAGTTATTAGCACCCTTTCCGAGGTGTATCGGTGAATATCAGGACAGTTTTGGTCGGGGGATCAGACGAGGCGAAGCTTGGATAGAGCCATAGCTATCATTGCGATCTGGGCCGGACTAAACGCCCGCTACTTATTGCTTGAATGGTATCTTAAACAGTGTAGAAGTGTTCGTTTGTCGGGAATGAACAGTACTTTTTTTAAAAAGTGTACTGTTCATCTCTGATACACGGATACTTTTAAGCCTGTATTGGATATAAACAGGCCAGTTTTATCAAAGGTTGCCAATGGCAACGAGGTAGAAGTGGGATGTAACGTTCTATACATGTAGCTACAAGGGGACCTTCAACAGACTGCCAGCCGTATACAAGGGACTTCTGTTAATTGTCCCGTCCGAACGACTGGGGTCGCTCTCTTGCTAGTCACTTCGTCCAGGAGAAACTATAGGCACGAGGCACTAGCCGTTCCTTGGCAGCCCTCCCCGCTCCCTCGTGCCCGGCATCACTGTTGAGTGAAAACTACACCGGAAAATCTCAACGAACCTTCGCGACCAGCACCAGTATTTAACCCGGGACCGCCAGATTAGTGACCCCCCCCCTCCAGACTGATTTTTGTCGGAAGATTTATCTACATATCTGTTAATATATCTTTTATCCCGGTAGATCAAAACGTATTATTTCGTAAATATTACAGACAAAAACAATAGGCCATTACTACACGATACCCCCAGTGCTAGATTTGCCTATTAAAGCTTCAAGATCTAGGAGACTGCGGGCCAAGGTTAATAATACTTTTGACGTCGTCAGAAGCCGGGGGGGGGGGGGGGGCGAATGGTTAGCACGTGCTCGCTGTATCAAAGACTGTCAATCATTGAGTCAACTTTCTTGGTTTCGATTCCACGGGACTACGTGACAAGGAGTTAGGCATTCGGCAAACCTCGACAGATTCCGGTGCCCTATATCTTGACTCGGCTGTATGATGAAGTCCGCCATTTTGGAACTATTTTAAAGGACCCGGATAAACATGGTTGCCCCCAGGAGATGGGTGCCAGTCAAGTCGTCCACAAGCGAAGTCGTCCACAACCGTTGGTGGAGTCGTCCACAAGGCATTGGTGATGTCGTCAACAACTATTAGTGATGTCGTCCACAACTAAATTTGTTGATGATTTTTATTAATGAATTTGTTATTTATGGAATAAAACGATTTACTTTGTTGTTTATTTGCCGGGAGAAAGGGTGACCACGCAGAAAAAAACTATACTAATTAAAAATACATCGTGTGGACGACTCCAAAAAACGTATTACAATATCCAGAAATTATTTACTTTGTTGTTTATTTACCGAGAGAAAGGGTGACCACGCAGAAAAACTATACTATTGACAAATACATTATGTGTCCAGAAATTATACTAAGTCGTGTGGACGACTCCACCAACGGGTGTGGACAGCTTGACCAGATTTTGGGACTTGTTTGTAAAAGCGGAACGTTTTCCTGTTAGAGTAAATCTGTAGTCGAAAAGCCGCATCGCAAATGTATGGTCGTAGGTACATATCAATGACTATCATACATCCGAGTCTAGATGTAGGTTACGGAGAGTACCGGAATCTGTCGAGGTTTGCCGAATGGGAGTTAGGGCGTCTGCCGTGTTTTCTCGCTGAAATTAAATTGACCTAGTTTGTGTCGAGTCGACATCAACCCCCCCCCCCATTTCTTTATTTTAATGCTTCATAATTGTCTTATAATAGACCCGATGGCAGTCTCTTTATCGAATACCGGCACTTTATAGCCTTAACAATTTATTCCTCATATTCATATCAAAATCCTTGAATTGTCCCAGAATCTAGTTTTGACCGTTTTACTGTCCTAGCAAAGCCTATTCATTACAGAATTCCCAATTGAACTGGGAATTGTCATGTTTCAGGGAAAATGTTTATTTATTTAAAATAAATCTCAAAGCTGTCGAGAGGATTCAACCTTCGCTCAACATAAATTAGGTAATTTCGGCACTTACATATGGTTCACCTGCAGAGGGTGAAAATTGAAGAAATCCATGTTGTGGATTGTTTAATATATTTGGAGACCTTGAATATTCTGGCCCATGTCCCTCTATAAACCCGACTATATTGTGGATAATTCCCTTTGCAGGCCCAAATTAAGGGGTTCACAGTGTTCCATTTTATTTAAATTGTCTGGGGTAGGACCCCCACCCCCCCCCATGCTTTTTACACCTTTGGTGTTTGCAAATTTTCACTTCAACACTGCATTGTGTATATTTAAAATGTCTGGACGAAAGAAATTCTCACAAAAAGTTTCGATATCTACCGGTGTAAAAATTTATTACATCTGTACAACAAACAATGATATACATGATTATACATCTACACTCCAATATATAGTACAATTATAACAAAACAATTCATTAACAACTTGATCCAAGGGAAACAACTCCAAAATTGCCTCCCTTGGATTTTGAGAAAAGAAAAATGTGAAATTGAGTATAAGGTTGGTTATTGAGAACCAGGAAATTTGAGATGGCAAATTTCTTGAATACGAGCCAGAAGAATTGTGAAGAAAAAGAGTAAATTTTAACTATTAGCCAGAACCACTATTGCAGTCTCAAATAGATTTCTAAACTTTAAGTATAGAAAAATAAATGTTGGTACTAATGGCTTTATGAAAGATCTTCTATGAATCAGTGAATACAGACATTTTCATATCTCGACAAATAAGACCATGGTTGGAGCAACACAACTGATTTACGATGATTTTTTTTCATGGATTTTATAAAATGTTTTCAAATGAAATGAGTACATTCTGGATTTTTAATATCTGTAGAAGTCTGGTTTGTATGGACCGGTCTGTGGAATTCCAAGGTATGTTGCTTGTTCTGCGGACAGTTTTGTGAGTTTGACACCAAGATGTTCTAAATGTTGGAAAGCAACTTCTTCATCAAGCTAAAAATAGAAAGATGGATTAATATATCAGACTTGTATCTAAAATTATTGGGATAGGATCTTTAAAACTAACAAAAATAAATTTGGGATCAACTCCTACTTTAAATAATGCAACGCGGTTTAAAGTCTCATTTTTCTGCACTTCGAGATAATGAAGACGGGCATACATCATACAATGTGCTGTGAAGGATATTTCGCATGGACATATAAAATTCCTACTTTTCTGCTCCTACTGGGATAATGGAAGTAGGGCATACACCATACAGTGTGCGATGAGGGAAATTATGCCTTCACATACGTGCTATGGCCTACTCGATTTTTTGAGTTTCTGCTGACCGGGGATCTTCAACATGCATGCCACAGTATACATGCAGCCCGATCATGGGAGAGAAAAATCTATGAAGTTGGATTTTCTTCTGAAGATATATCACATTGCATCCACGACAAATTTAAACCAGAGAAAACCAATGAGGAAAGACAGACAACCCAACTCCTTGTCGCACACAACCGGGGGAATTGAAACCACGCCATCAGTCTCAAACGACAGACCCCATGACACGAAGCAACACCCTCCAACCCCCGAATGACCATAAGCCTGAAGATAGTTAGGGGTATACTCACAAGTTTAGGTAGGAGATGAACACCAACTTTGTATTGTCCGGCCTTCGTCCATAATTCAATTTGAGCCAACACCTGATTAGAGAAGGAGTTACTCATCACGAAACTTGGATGACCGTGAGCACAACCTAGATTAACCAATCGACCTTCAGCTAACAAAATAAGATGTCGGCCACTTTTCAACGTATATCTGTCGACCTGTAAATAGAAAATTTATTTAGTCTCATTGGTTACCTTCTTAAATTAAAGCCTGGGCCAAGTTTCTCGAAAAATTTGGATTTTAGTGGATACTTCAGTTTTGATCAAGCCTTCTTTTGGAGATTCATGGGGTTTAAGCCTTCACAGCGAAAACTAGTCATGGGTGTCAACTCTGAACAGAGAGAGAAATGGGGTTTAAGGTCCACTCAACACAACTAGGTCATTTCGGGACTAACACATGTTTTTTAAAATTTTATTTCAATGAATGAAATGGAGTTTAACGTCCTACTGTTATGCACTTAACCTGAGCTAATTGAAGACGGGCATACGCCATACAGTGTGCTATGAGGGAAATTTTGCCCGGACAGTGGCACTATGGTCTATTCTTATATCGAATTCCAACTGCCAAGGGGTCTTTTACGTGCACTCCAATGTGTACACGGGACCTCGGTTTTTCGTCCCACAACTAGGCAGCTGTCATTGTCAGGCCCTCCTTCTGCATCACTGACAAGGGGAAATTAACTTTCTCGGCTGAAGCAGGGATCGAACACCCGACCTCCTGGCTAGCGTACCAGCGCCTTAACCACTTAGGCACCTTGTTGTGTTCCCCAAATTTTATTACAATAATTCGCTTGCGCGTAGGGGTCTTTAGCAGTGGGAGGAAACCGGAGTGCCCGGAGGAAACCCACGAGGTTGAGAAGGTGCCCCTATCGCCATGCCACGTACGCTTACACCAGGACTCGAAACCACAGCCGCAAGCCAGAGATCAACGTCCAGCTAGAGGTCGAAGCTCGGCACTCTAGACCACTAGGCCATCCCATCCCACCTTAAACAGTGAGAACCGATTTACCGGTGGTATATGGCAGGGTATTAGATCTTACCTGTGGCTTAACTTGTTCTTTTTTTGTACAATTTTCATTCAGCCATTTGACATCGATCTCACAATCAAAATGGCCGATATTGCAGACGATGGTGTCCTCCAACATCTGTTCAAAATGTTTAGGTAAAAGAATGCTGGCACAACCAGTTGCCGTGACGAAAATACGAGCCTCTTTCACGGCTTCGTCAATTGTGGTGACTTCATAACCTGTCATATAGAGACAACTATTATTAATATTTGTCATTTCAGAATGAACCGTTTGAGAATAGAAAAGGACTGAGAAATCTGAAGGATTTAAATCTAACATCTATCATTTTTGCTTAAAGCAACCAGTAATTCTTGTTGAGCAACCAACCAACCAGCGATGCTTCAAATTCTCTGACAAATTTCTGGACTGTGGCTCTTCAATGACAGACATAAGATCCAATGCACACTTTATGACCCCAACAGCTACAAGGGGTAATATTCAGGAATATTAAAGTCGAAGAACTTTTGAATTTAAAATCCTGCAATCGTTTACCTTCCATAGCTGCCTGTAACGCGTTGATAGGATCAATTTCAGTAACCAGGACTCTGGCACCGAATGCTCTCAGGGCTTGAGCACAGCCTTTACCAACATCTCCGTAACCAGCGACGACAGCAACTTTACCAGCCAACATAACATCCGTAGCTCTCTTGATACCATCGACCAGAGATTCACGACAACCGTACAAATTATCAAATTTACTCTGAAAAACATGGCACAAAATATTTCAACCTGATGGCAAATGATGGACTTTCAGTTCAGTTAAAACAAGAGTCCGATTTGGAAGAGAGAAACAAAAATTAGGTAATTTCGGGACTAACATGGTTCAATTTTATTTTAAAAGTTTGCTTGCGCGTAATGGTCTGTAGCAGCAGGAAACTGGAGGACCAGGAGAAAACATACGAGTATTGGACTGGCATGGAATAAAAACCACAGTAATTGACTCTATGACAGACCTTATGATACAGCATGCACGCACGCACTAACAATTCGATCACCTAAACCCCCTAAACGAAATAGGATCTGTGTTTTAATCAGATTGGGTGAATAAAATATGAGACGGCCAATGTAAACATATTTAGATAATGAAAAATTAAAAGATCCCCGCCAAAACAAAACCAGCAACAGACTTCAGTCTTGGTAGTTTTAAAGATCTTTATGTATCCAACGTTTCGGGTAGGAGTACCCTTTTTCATATTCTAACTTCCGTTCCGTCGGCCTCATTTCTTGATCCAGAGCCACACAGATCTACCAACTTATAAATGGAGTGTTGCCGTACCCTTCTTCGTTTTACGTATATTTAGATAATAGCAAATTTCACTGATTTGATTGGGCAATATCTGGTCAAGTTACGTAGAATCATTTTTCGGGCAGTTGCTGTATTTTTGCGGACATAAACAATACCCCTTACTGCCCCCAAATGTAAAATTGCTTGTACGTCTATGATCACCATCGATGGAAGCCACTGTGAAACGCCAATAGAAGATTATTTTTTTTAGAGATTCTCTCCGTAAAGTATGGCGTTTAAAATGAAATGGTGTTTGACGTCCTGCTGCTATGCACCATTTAAAAATGAGAAATGTTTGGCCTACCTTTGTAACGGAATCGTTGACATTAAATGCTGGTACTTTTAGTTTGCCATCTTTCATCATTTTATATAAATTATGTACCCCGGTTGTCGTTTCTTCAGATAAACCCTTAATACCTAAAATAACCAACACATCAACGCTTAATGCCTACAATAAATTAAAAGAGAGAAATGTGGTTTAATGTCCACTCGACACAAACTAGGTCATTTCGGGACTAACATATGGTTCAATTTTATTCAATGATTCGCTTGCACTTAGGAGCAGTGGTAGGAATAAGAGAGAGAGAGAGAAATGTGGTTTAATGTCCACTCGACACAAACTAGGTCATTTCGGGACTAACATATGGTTTAATTTTATTTCAATAATTCGCTTGCGCATAGGGGTCTTTAGCAGTTGGAGGAAAACAGTAAAAACCCAAGAGGTTGGACAGACGAACACTCCTCGTTATGTACAACCACGACTTCTGCAAATCAGTCAATTATATAATTACCTGGCAACAGATCGGCATATTTAGAATGAACCAAATTCGTCAAATCTCCTCCATCATCCAAAATCATGTTTAATGGTTGACCATTGGGGAAATAGATAGTCTGAAATTAAACCGGATATTAAAAATAGGTTAAAATATTCCAGGCTCATATCATCAACTCTTGCACACATGCTAAAAGATAGTTTTTAACAGGCTTGTAAGTCAGGCTAATATGTAAATGTTGACTTTCGATTGCAAGGCAATAAACCATACACATAACCCATCAACCAATTAAAGTCCCCCACATCAAGTGTTGTATATTAATACTTCGCAGTAAATGTGAGCATTTAAAACACTAATAACTGATCAATGAAAATTGTCCTTAGAAATTATAAGAAATAATCAGAATTTTATTGGCTTCTAGTTCTTCTGGATGAAAACATTTAGAGATTCGTCGTCTCTAAAGCGTTCACAAACTGTCAATTGGATCACGGGTAAGTTCATTAGGCTTTTTGTCATCTGAACAGTGTTGGACAGGCGACGTACAACTGGGCAAATCAAACTAAGTCCATAGTCAAGCCTTGAAATAAGGCACCTGTCACTGACTAGAGTACCTGACATTTTCACCTTAGTGCCAGACATGTATTAATAATATTTAAAAAGACAATTCAGTGCCGGACAAAATGACAGGCACCACTGCCAGAGGTTTAGTGCCTGACAAACCCTGAATCTGTGCCTGACATTGTCAGTGACAGGTGCCTTATTTCAAGGCATCTCCGTAGTAATGATCGGAAAACACTAACAAGGACAAATTTTTCTTTTTTCAAATAATTTAATCACAAACCTGTTCGATACACCAGATGTACTCCTCATCAGTCTCGCCCTTCCAGGCGTAAACAGGAACACCAGTTTTCGCGATAGCAGAGGCAGCATTATCTTGTGTGGAAAAAATATTACAGCTGGACCACTGTACCTGAAACAATATAGAATGAATGAATGAAATGGGGCTTAACGTCCTACGCTTAAGCATCTAACCTGGGCTAATTGAAAACGGGCATACGCCATACAGTGTGCTATGAGGGAAATTTTTTGCCTGGGCAGCGGCGCTACGGCCTACTCTTATATCAAATTCCAACTGCCAAGGGATCTTTTACGTGCACTCCAATTTGTACACAGGACCTCGATTTTTCGTCCCATCCGAACGACTAGGCAGCTGTCCTTGTCAGACCCTCCTTCTGCATCACTGACAAGGGGAAATCACGCCGGAAAATCGAAATGAACTTTCTCGGCCTAGTATGCAGGGATCGAACACTCGACCTCCAGGCTAGCGAACCAGCGCCTTATCCACTTAGCCACCGTGATCCCCTGAAACAATATAACACATAAAATCTTTATTTACTCGTCATTAGCCCGGTTGGTGCAGAAAATGAGAGAGAGAAATAGGGTTCAACGTCCATTCGAGACAAACTAGGTCATTTCGGGACTAACATATGGTTTTAATTTTATTTCAATAATTTCCTTGCACGTAGGGTCTTTAGCAGTGGGAGAAAACCGACGAGGTTGGACAAGCGCCCCTACTCCTTGTCACGTACAGCCGGTGATTCGAAATGACGTCAGTTGACTCAATGACAGGCTTTAGGATACAGCACCCACGAACCATTCAGCCATCCAACCCCACTGCCGAATAGGACATTAAATCATCTTTTTCTTTCATTTACATGTTTATGAAGTGAAAGATGCATTATGTATAAAGATTTAGATAAAAAGCGGGTTGTTCTTGTTATATGAATTTGATTCAAACTACTTTATACTGAGCGACCTTATGGGTGTTGGATGTTGCGTACTTGACAATCAAGGCAAAATCTAAATTATCCAGTTTCGCCATCAGATTGTCTAGCGAGTTGATTATAGGGTGGTTGTATAAACGGATGTCTAAATAATAGTTGATTAAACATTTAAAGCCAAAAAACAGGTCTACAATAGGCAGATTACATAAAGCTTCTTTGAGGTTCAATTCTAATTTGATGACAACCTGTACATAGGAATGAAATGGGGCTTAACGTCCTAACCTGGGCTTATTGAAGACAGACATACGCCATACAGTGTGCTATGAGGGAAATTTTGCCAGGGCAGCAACTGAATTCCAACTGCCAAGGGATCTTTTACTTGCACGCCAATGTGTAAAGGGAACTCGTTTTTTTGTCCAATCCGACTGACTAGGTAGCTGTCCTTGTCAGGCTACATGTAGGGCTAAATTTCAATATTTATTCTTAATTCAAATGACAATTACCTCTGCTCCTAATTCTGTTAGTGTTTCAATCAAAACTGCCGTTTGTACGGTCATGTGAAGACATCCAGCGATTCGGGCTCCTTTAAGAGGTTTCTTGGGTCCATATGTCCTTCTCATGCTCATCAGACCAGGCATTTCATTTTCAGCAATCTCGATGGCTTTACGACCCCATTCGGCCAAACTGATATCAGCTGGAAAAAAAAAAAAATCATTTGTAAATTTCACAAAATTTTAAAATATAGGATACGATAGGAATTGAGAGTTTAACTTCTATTTGACAAAAAAACAGTTTCAATAATTTGACTAACGGGTAGGGGTCTTTAACAGAGGGAGGAAACCAGGGAAAACCCACAAGGTTTGACAGGCGACACTACTCCTGGTCATGTACAAGCTTAGAATCGACAGATCATGTGATTTGACCCTCAAGAGAAATGAAGTTTAACATCTTGCCTTCACAATACATCGGTCATTTTGAGTATAACACATGGCTATTTCAGGACTGTCATAATCAATTTGAGACTGGCATATGGTCATTTTGAGACAAACATATGGTTATTTTCACTACAGCTGCGTGTATAATACGAGAGAGAAGAATCTTTTCTTGTCCTATTCGGACAACCAAGTCCCTACCCAGACAAGATTTAAACAAGCCACATGCAAGATGAGATTCTAGTGCCCATACCGGACGACTATGCCACAGTCATCCATATAAAGACTCCTTAACATGTCTGATCTGTGAAGCCCAAAAAGTTGAGATTCAATTTTAATACAGCTCTGATCTGATTCAAGACAAGACCCTTGTCTATTAGTACAAACAGTACTAGGCAAAAACCATAAGACGTTACAAACCATAATAAATCCTAAGATAATGAATACACCAAATCAAGCGAATGGACCAGGGGCCACATTCTCCCCAGCATGCTTACTCCAGTTTTGTACCGAAAGCCTTTTCGGTCATATCATAAATTAAACAAAGTTATTATTGTAATCAGATTTTAAGATAAGTATTAAGGCCTTGACACCGTTCTAAAACTAAAAGTCCAAGGCCTTGACACTGGTCTAAAACTAAAAGTCCAACAGGTAGAGTTTTTGTGGGAAATGTAAACAAATTACCCCTCATTATCATCTGAACTGATTATACATTTGTATGTAATATATTGTATAATAACACTGATAGTAAGACTGGTTTCAACAGCCTAATTTTAGTTAAAACAAGATTCTTTATCAGGCTATCAATAAACGAAACACTAAAGGTTTTATCATTTTCTATACTTGGATTTGTCTCAAATTTGTGGGATGTTTGCACATAGACTATGTCAAAATGAAATGGGTTTAACTTTCTTGTGCTTTTAAACTTGGCTAATGAAAATGGCCATGATATAGTGTGATACAAGGGTAATTTAGCCAGCACAGCGGCAATATGGCCTTCTCTTATATCCAATTCCAACTGCCAAGGGATCTTTAACACGCATGCCAATGGGAACATGGAACCTTGTTTTTTTTATCCCAACTGAACAGCTAGACAGCTGTCCATCCTGCATCACTGACAAGGGGAACCACGCCGGAAAATCTGGATGAACTATCTCTGCCAATGCAGGGATCGAACACCTGACCTCCAGGCTAGCGAGTCAGCCCCTTACCCACGTGAACCCCCTCCCCCAAATGAAATGGGGTTGAACTATCTACTGTTCTGCTCCAACTGGGCTAATGAACACGGGCATATGCTGCCCCTCCCCCAATGAAATTAAAAATGGGGTTGAACGCCCTACTGTTCTGCTCCAACTGGGCGAATGAAGACCGGCATATGCCATGTGGTACGAGGGTAAATTTGACAACGCAGCGGCAGTAAGGCCTACCGGTACTGTCTTTAAATCAAATTCTAACTGCCTTGGTTTTTTTTCAACCTATCCGAATGACTAGACAGCTGTCCTTAGGCCTCCCATCCTGCACCATTGACCGGGGAAACCATGTCTGAATATCCTGATGATAGGGGTTTCAGGTCAAAGTTTTAAATGAGAGAAAAAAAATTATTTTAAATATATTTTGAAAATATACATAAAATGCTACCCAATATTTTTTATTTCATCAAAATATTCTAATTAGATCCAAAGTTATGGAATTTTAAAATCCGAGATCGACGTCAATAATGTAATCAAACTGCTCTATACCCGTCAATGCGTCTCTATACCCGTCAATGCGTAGCACGGCACCAAACTAAGTGCTTTTCAGTCATATTTGAGTGACGTCGTAAGCGGTATTTCCCCTTCAGAATCGCTAGTACTAATTTTAAAACTGAAATCCGATCGTTATTATCAGCTAAGATTTATTAAAATCATAATAATTTGAATGATAATATGTCAAATATTTATAATCTCGATGAAACCTCACGAATTGTTTTATATATTTAGTCGAAATTTAGCAATTTTCAGTCATCAAAACAGATAAATCCCATTTTCTCTGGCTCTAATTGTCCGATCTCGAGGTTTCACTCAGAATAATAATCACAAAAATGTTATCTATCATTTGATTGGTTCTATATGGAAATCCCCTGAAAACTAACGATCGGAATCACCAATGAAGTGGGCCGTAGCAATGCCGTCAGTGGAAATTTACCGGCGGCGTGACGTCAGAGCGATATTTTGCCGCTAGCGTCTCCTGTAAACAAACGATAATTTCGCTATCATATCGATACTTTTTTAGCCCGAATCTTTGCAGATATTGAGATTGATATTGAACTATTGCAATACAATTGTTAGGAATGCATTTACATCAATTAGTAATTCAGAATCGTAGATTGAAGTGGGCTATATTTCAGCTGCTAGCTGTCCCGATTTCAACCTAAAGTCACGTGACGTGAAACCCCTACTGATGAACTTTCTTGGCCACAGATTTTTGGGGCAAAGCCTTAACCGAAAGCTTAGTTAATCATTTATCTTTTTAATTCCTTCATAACATCACCCCAACGACTTATTTGTATGTTTTGCAAAAAAAAAATACGCTTCAGTGCCTTAGTGAGCAAAACTTCAAATGAAAAACTAATTTTGAAAGTTGTAAAATTATCACACCCCTTGTGATGATATCATTAAAGAATCTTGACAGAATACAAGGACAGTCGAATACTAATTAACTGGATTATAATTCATACACATATACTTTTATCTTAATTTTATTCATAGATCCTACCCCCCATTTGTAACGGGGCAAGGTTTGCACAAGCTCGGCTGCACCATTAAATCAACTGATGTTACAAGTTACAAGTTGTGAGAATTTTCAGGTTCCCTACAGAAAACCTAAGAGAGGAGGAACATCAGTGGCGGAGGGGGGGGGGGCTCTGTCAAAGTGTTCCAGGTCATCTTGATATTTAATGAAATTTTTGTTAAGATTAAGATTGTGCGGATAGCTTGTGATCGGAACTTCCACCAGCTCCAAAAGTTTACACTCAAATATCATTGAATCGTTGGTAAAATAAATAAGTTGTCATCAAGAAAACATCTCAAATATCCAATCACTGACGTATTTGAAATAAACACTACTGTCAAAATAGTTACTTCAAGTAACGTAAATTGTATCGGACTGTCAAAACTGATCTAACAGTTTTCAAAAGTTGGGATTAATCGGATAGAGAACGGCTTTGTTAGTCTGACACGCATCATCATCATCCAAACAATTTTATTAAATTTATACTGCATTGATTCCCCTGCGCATTTATTTCAGGATCAAAATATCGATGTCATGCCCACTGTCAAGCAATTAAAATCTGACATACCGACTTTATATGCTGGTTTAGAAGACATTCTGTGAGTATGAAGTATAACGATCAGTTGTGCTGTCCAACCACGTGCACCGTTTATTTCTGAGAGACAGAACTTCGGGTGATCGGCTCTATTTATACGTTTTCGGTGACCTAGTTTTCACATAATCACGTGACTTTTAGATCCGTCTTATTCATTGGTTTAACCACGAAACGTCAAAAATATTACGGTAAACATTCTAAATGTTGATAAAAAATAAACATGAAACGAAATAGGAGCGGCAAAGCCAAATATCTAAAATCTCCCACCAAACAAGGATTTAAAATAGACTCTTGAAAAATGTAAAAATGTAAAAATGTTAACATGTCACTGTTTATTGCATTATACAATTTAAAAAAAAAAAAAGAAGGTCTACATAAATTAGGCCCATTATAGGCCTAACTATATGTACTATTGTTTTAAGATTGATAGATGTGATAACGTTTCTACTCCGTGCTATCTTTGATTTATTTATCTATAAGTTTAATGAACTTCAACTTTTTTATTTCAACATCCATTTAAGATTAAGGCTCAATACCACTTGATCTTGTTGTAACTGGATAATATGTCCCAATCTTTATTCTGGTCAACAAATTGTACTATTTTACAATATGCCATTTAATTTGATGGTCCGAATTTTAAAAAATTGGAAAAATTCTACTAGAATAAAGGCTATTGTTTATTTTCTGGAGCTGTCAAGCCAGCAAGAGTGTTATTGTCCCTTTAACAGATGTAAAGATAGATGAAGAAAAAACCCCAAGCAAACAAACATGTCAATTACCAGTCCCTCCCAGTGCGACCGGGTAGGCCTAATATTGGGCTGTGTGGAACATGTTAGAGTAGATTTGTAGTATATCTGACCCACGGTATATGTTTGACACTGGTTGAGCATTATGATTAGTATTATAATGTTGAATACTGCCTGCTTTTTTTTTGCCATTTGCGAGGGCCACAAAAACTCAAGGGGCGCAAAAGTTCAAAACCATGACATGACGCTCTCACTCACCCTGTTTAACAATTATTAACAGCCGATCATTACCTATATTGCCAGGTTCCTTACATTCAAATGCACGAACAGAAACCATAGACAAATTAAAACACGATTTTAAAAATATAAACTGTCTTTTATTCGGCTGATGTTAATATTTTTAATCAGGTTCATAAATTTATAAATATGTCAAACAGATTCTTATCTTATCTCGATCAAATAATATATTATCTTCTCTTCTATGCATAATCTTGGCTAGTCTCTCTAATGCTGATTATTATTATTTTTTTTAAGATTCTTGCTGTGCTTGCATATGTATAATTATTAACTACTATACTGTACATTTTCACCCATTTTATTATATCTAATATGTATGTACATGTATTTGCCATTTTTGACTACGTATTAGGGTGTAGGCCTATATACGTAGTTAAAAATGGCAAATACATGTACATGCATATTAGATATAATAAAATGGGTGAAAATGTACGGTATATAGTATATACAAATTATTTAGGGATAGGGGTTTAACATAGGCTAAGCCTGTTCCCCGATTTCGGGGGGGGGGGTACTGACAATAACTCACGCAATGTGGCCGCCCCCAATAAGCACCACACCCATCCCCCCCCCCTAACCTTTTTTTCGCTTTTGGCGACATTTTATTTTTCACTATTAAAAATCATTGCCGGGGCTAAAGCCCCCCCCCCCCCCCGGCTCCGCGGCCCTTGCCCCGATCCCATTCAGTCAACCTGAATAAAAATATGGTTTTAAAAAAATAAACAGAAATACACTGCCCTAAAAATGAACGGTTCATCGAATCTTCACAACCACGCCCTTACTAGATATCATATAGCCAGTCATACGTTAGCATCAGTATGGATACCAATTCTGATGTATAATGAAATGAAAAGGAGAGTAGCGTCCTACTGTTCTGTAGGGTTGTAAAGGGTGGGAAACTTTCCGAGAATTTTCTTCAGTGTTGGGAATTTTCGGGAATTCTCAAATCTATTTTTAGAACTGCAAAATACTAATATTATAATTTTTTACTGGAATTTCTCTTTTCTCTTTTATTTTCATCTATATTACCTATTAAAACTTATTTAACCATGTTAGTTGTGTTCCAAATGGTAAAACTAAAGAGATAAATTTATGTAAAGAGACTGTATGCATCAGAAGCTGACACAGATCCTTCCAGCACAGAAATTTCAGATATTTATGTGGATTCATCTGAACCCGAAATCTCCCTTTTATTCACCGATGATGATGTAGGTAATGATTTTGAAGATAATGATGAAATGGCAGAGTTACCTAACTTTGAGCATTAATTATATAGAATGTGTAACCTGTGTATGAACAATTTAACAGAACTACCTGTATCTCATTTTTAGTTATTAGATTTTAGTATATATGACATATAGTATGTTTTGTATCTTTTAGTTATTTAAATATTACTATCACTGGCAACTAATTAATAACGACACAGGTTTTATTTATGACTGGGGGTTGGGATGGCCTAGTGGTCTAGAGTGCCGCGCTTCGACCTCTAGCTGGCCGGTCACCTCTGGCTTGCGGCTGTGGTTTCGAGCCCTGGTGTGAGCGTATGTGGCATGGAGATAGGGGCGCCTTCTCAACCTCGTGGGTTTCCTCCGGGCACTGAAATAAAATTAAACCATATATTAGTCCCGAGATGACCTAGTTGTGTTGAGTGGATGTTAATCCCCATTTCTCTCCCCTTTATTTATGACACCAAATTGAAAATTCCCGGGAATTTTGCAACCCTACTGTTCTGACACGATTGGGCTATAGAAGATACGCCATATAGTGTGCTATGATGAGGCAAACGTTTCCCGGGCAGTGTCGCTATTCGGCGTACTTTATTTTATCGAATTCCAACTGCCAAGAGTTTTTTAATTACGTGTACGCCAATGTGAGAGGGATATTCGGTCTCCCGTCCGATCAGGCAGGTTTCCCCGAGCTCTTCGGTTTCTTCCTGCAGTAATGATCGAAATCATACGCACGATCTGTGCCAAGGGCCAATTGAAAACAGGCCCCAGGCCAAATTTGCTACCCTTGTAAAATGACGAGATTATTATTATAACTCTTAACCTCGGTTTTTGTCCCATCCGAAGGATTATACGTCGTCCGTTGCCGGACTCTCTGTATACTGACTGCACCATTGGCAGAGGTCAAGATACTTTTGCGTGCTCGCTTATGTCTACTCTTCACCTCGGTTTGTGCCCAATCCGACGGATTATACGTCTCCTACTAGCGAAGGCCTACCAAGCTTTGTTATCACCTATGGAATAAGCAAGGCATTTATTGTAATAATGGGCCCTGAAGCCCATATCATACACAGGCCTGGATCCAGGATTTTTTCGAGGGGGGGGGGGCATACTTTGTAACTAATGGTAATCATTAGAGTGCCGCATACATTAGTGGTTTGGTGTAACGTAATCCCCAGAGCCTTGACGCATTGCCTGGGCATAGACAATGCGAAAATCATGTTTATATCATCAATTAAAAAGCAAAAATTCCAGTCTCGCCGGGGCTGAGGGAGGGGCAACGGCCCCCTGCCCCCCCCCCCCCCCCCCCTGGATCCGCGCCTGCCACAGGCGCGTGTCGCAGAGGGTTGGAGCGGGGGTCTACACAAGATAAAAACCCAGGAAAGATAATATATATAATGTATTGAAAAAAACTAAACCTTTAAAATTTTAAAAGAATAAACTCCCTTCGGAAACCCGCCGGAACAGGTTAGCCCCCCCCCCCCCCCCCTCCCCTCACACTCATGACCCACTCCCTACAATCTCCAGTGCTGTAAGGCCATTTCTCAAAGACGCTGTTGGAACAGGCCTCAGGCCTATTTTGCTACCCTTGTAAAAAAAATGACGAGATTGTTTTATTATCGGCTGATGACCCAACTTTTAAGAGGTTTACAGTAGCTTCCGCATTATCCCCCCTTCCGTAATGTTGACTTTATATTGCCGCTAGGTGGCCTATGATTTTTGATCATGTGATCGATCACTTGCCGACTTCGGATCCGTCATTAGCACAGAGGTTACCTTGATTTATCTAATAATTTTGGCAAAATGATGCCCGAATTGAGTTTCAATATTGACCATGGATATTTGGAGGGGCTGGTCCGTGGATTTAAGTGTGGAATTCTCAAGCAAACTGACTACTTGAACCTCGTTCAGTGTGAAACTCTGGAAGGTAAACCAAGATTTCCATCATTTTGGATGACGTTTCAGTCATTGCTTATTACATATATCCATCCAATTTATGATAATTTTAAGATTTTGTTTCTGAATTCATTTTTAAAATCATAGATGACAATTATGTAGTATTTTGGACAATAATATGTTCTTTTTATTTTAATTTAGGTATTCCATATGTTGAATTATAAATTATTGTTTTAGACAATTAGACTAGAAATGTCAAGTTCACTGTCAAGTCAATTGAAGATACTTTTGTTATGTTTACTCTATTTTTGTAAATGAACAGAATAAAATGTACAACTTTTTTTTGTGAATATTCCGTAAATCCAACAAGCTTATCAGTGATAAATTCAACCATTATGCAAGAAACTAATCTTTTGCCATATTACAATACACAGGCCATTGCTTGAATTGGTTAGCCTATTCAGCCATTGCCCATATTTGAGGTCAATAGCTTGACAACTATGATATGCTGCATAAGTGTTAAAATGAATTGATTTTCCTGAATTTATCTCAGTATATTATTACGGTATGTTAATGTATGAAAGATTATTTTTAAAACAAACAAAACATTTTATATCAAGCATAGAAATGTCTGACATGTAATTATTTTTTATTGCTTACTCGGTTGACCCTCTCTTTCAGACTCGAAACAAGTGACGGTTTGGACATTGTCTGACAACTTTTCAGACACAGTCTGATCCCTTTTTTCCAGACTCATGCACATTAGATCACACTCCCTGTCATTGACTGTAGAGGTGTGGTTTCGTTTCCCCGCTTGTGTGTGGCAAGGAGTTGAATAGCTTATCCAATCCTATGGATTTTTCTACCTCTGTTAATTAAAAGATCCCTATGCATAGATTTAAACCATGTTATCCTCGAAAGGACCAACAAAATTTCAAACCATTTCTTGGCTAGGATGTTAAATATTTATCTACCGGTACCTAGCCAAGAAATGGTTTGAAATTACATGTACATGTAAAAGATGCCTTGCCAATTGAATTTCGATATAAAAGTAGGCCGTAGCGCTGCTGTGTGGGCAAAATTTCCCTCATAGCACACTGTATGGCGTATGCCCGTCTTCCATTAGCCCAGGTTAGGTGCATAATTAAACCCCATTTCATTTCATTTCTTAATATATTTCAGATTTGAAACTTCATCTACAGAGTACAGATTATGGAAGTTTCCTGGCGAACGAACCAAGTCCGCTTTCTGTATCAGTCATTGATGATAAGATGAGGGAAAAACTAGTTGTAGAATTCCAGCATCTTCGAAACCACTGTCTGGAACCACTGGCAACATTCCTGGATTACATAACGTAAGATACTCTTCAGTTCCGGAGTTAAACAAGGTAGTGGGGGTGGCTTTGAATCGTTTGTTGTATGTGACGTGAAAAGGTGTAGGGGTGCCTCTCCAACCTAGTGGGTTTTCTCAACGTAACCTGCTTTCTTTTCTATAAATATCGCACACTAACGATGTCATCAGGAGTTGATTATGGTCTAAATAATAATTTAGATATCATTGAAGGCCTAAAGAAAGACCTGCAAATAGGAAGATTTAGCTCTTGCATTGTTGTCTAGTGGATGTTAATTCCCATTTATCTCTCGCATACACAGGACCTCAGTTTTTGTCCCATCCGAACAAATAGACAGCTGTCATTGTTAGGCCTTCAGTTCTGCACCACTGATGAACTTTAACAACCAAAGCATGAGTCAAACACACAGCCTTCAGGCTAGAAAGCCATCATCTTACCCACTTAGCCACCGTGGCTCCCTGTGACTGTGAAGCACACTCTTTAACCATTCTGTCACCCATCCTCCATTGGTGAAAGCTGTGTGTCTGTGCACTAAGAAAGTTCACTACGAACAATAAGACATCCATTCTCCATCAAAAATAAGTGAAATGTTTCTATAAATATAACCAAGACATACATATATGTTTTAACACTTGCTTAGTTGAATCTAAAAACTTTGGGAAAAAATAAAAATTTGTTTAGTCATGAGGTTTCCTGGTGCATATTCAACTTCCTGTTAGGAAATGATTTTACAGGTTGTAGGCCACACTACATGTAATTTGTTTTTAACAGAAGCATATTTGGTTCAACCAGATTTTATATTTGAAGAAATGTAGGATGTTTAACATATGTTGAGATCGGGGTGGGGAGTTGGATGTGCGAAGGGTTAGTGCATGCACGTTGTATCTTACAGTTTGGTGTTGAGTCAACTGGCATGTTTGCAATTTCCTGGTTGTACCTGACAAGGAGTAGGGTTGCCTTTTAACCTCATTGATTTTCTCCGGGTCTTCCAGTTTCCTCCCATTGCTATGGGCGGGTGGGATGGCTGAATGGTTAGCACGTGCGTGCTGTATCATAAAGCCTTCATTGAGTCAACTGGCTTGGTTTTGATTCTCCAGTTGTGCGTGACAAGGAGTAGGGTTGTCTGTCCAACCTCATTGGTTTTCTCCAGGTCCTCCAGTTTCTTTCCACTGCTAAAGACCCCAACATGCCAGCGAATTATTGAAATAAAATTTAAATATATGTTAGTGGAGGGTAATCCCCAATTCTCTCTCTCTACCTGATGATGATGTTATATTTTGTTACCAAGGTTGATAAGTTATATTTTGTTACTGATGGATGGTGATGTTATATTTTGTTACTGATGGTAATATTCTATATTTCAGATATAGTTATATGATTGATAATATCATTCTTCTAATCACTGGTACACTTCATCAGCGACCAATCAATGAGCTCATCTCAAAATGTCATCCATTGGGAAGTTTTGAACAGATGGAAGCCATCCATATCGCGTCCACGCCAGCCGAGCTGTATAATGCTGTACTCGTCGACACACCATTAGGTAATGGAAATTAGAAGTTATTGAAGTCTTCAATATCAGCAAGTCTAGAAAAAATCATCCTCAGTATTCTCAATGGCATCGTTCCATTCTACTCCACTAACCTAGAGCGTTGGACCGGCAACTGCGAGGCGAATGGTTGCCGTCATGTGTTAGATTCCCGTATGGGTTAAGAAACTATTAGACCCACGGCCCATGCTTTATGTGTTGGGGATTTAAAAGGACCCTCGCCTCCTGATAACCCTGGGTCCATTCATGGAGTATTCATTTATTCAGATTATCTACCCTTGATCATTTCATTGGTCACATAGGTTTGTTCTACGAACTGCCTGTCTCTCTGTGAATGGACCTAGGGTTAGTGGAACGAAGCCACTGGGCATGATGACGATGATGGGAAATAAGGCACTTGTCACAAACAATTTTGGATGCAGATTTTATCCGAAACAGATTTCTGTATATATTTTGATTAAATAATGTTAATGATGTTAAATGCAAATTTATATCTGGGTGTATAATAATTTTTTTTATTTCAGCTCCATATTTTATTGATTGTATTTCTGAACAAGATTTAGATGAAATGAACATAGAAATCATTAGAAACACATTGTACAAGGTAAGTCACTAATAAAAACACAATAAAGGGGGGGTAACTCTGTCATTTTGTCCCTAAAGCAATATTATCTCCCCTTAGACCACATATAAATTGTTGTTTTTTTTTTCATAAAACTTTGAGCTATTCTCGATACCTGATTGAATTTTGGTATGCTGCTGTATATAGCAGAGTTACAGATCAGGTTCCTGTTTCATAAGATTCTAATGACAGACCATATAATAGAATGTGCACATTTTACACCAATTGGTCACCCATTATGAGGCGTAACAGTGGTTTATAGGGGGTCGTGATCACCTTCTTCTTGTGTGTCCTTGTTTGTCATTGAGTTTAAATTTAATTTGAATTAAGAAAGATCATTTATACTGTAAATATTCTTTATGTGTAAACAATAAATATAAATATTTTGATTTGTCTTTTAGGCATATCTGGAAGATTTTTTTAATTTCTGTAAGAATCTAGGAGGGGCCACAGCTGAAGTTATGTGTGAAGCCCTTGCTGTAAGTTTGGTTTATTTATAACTCTATTCCTTCACAGTGTTTAATTCTTTTTAATAGTAAATGCAGGAGGACTGCACTACATGCAAAACAAACAAAAAAAAATCTAGAAGATAAACCTGCGGACAAGACAGAAAATAGACATTTCAAACACTAAAGAATCATCAAATCAAGTGAATGGATCCGGGGGCCAGCCGTAAGCGTCCACTGTGCTGTACAGTCCCGGGCCTGTTGTGGTACAGGCTTCACTAAAATGATTTACAAACAAGACGTAACAAAAAAATGCGACCGATCTTCTCAGTGGTCGTCTCTTCAATGGCGATAGTCAGCCAGTTGACGTCAGGTGTTAGAACGTCAAACAATTTTAACAATAAGGGCGATAAGAGAGAGAGAGAAAAAAATGGGGTTTAACGTCCACTCAACAAAACTAGGTCATTTTTGGGACTAACATATGGTTTAATATTATTTCAATAATTCGCTTGTGCGTAGGAGTCTTTAGCAGTGGGAGGAAACTGGAGTGCCAGGAGGAAACCCACAAGGTCAAGAAGGGGCCCCTATCTCCATGCCACATACGCACACACCAGGGTTTGAAACCACAGCCACAAGCCAGAGGCTGCCGGCCAGCTAAAGGTCGAAGCGCGGCACTCTAGGCTACTAGGCCATCCAAACTCCCCTAATTTTTATTAAGAGAGTCAGTTCAGCGTTCAAGTGATTTTTTTACACTGAGTTTCGAAATTCTTGTACGACACAGCCTTAAACTCCTCTAAGGGGAGCAGAAGTTACAGCAGTATAAATAATAAGAGCGAGAGAGAAATGTGATTTAACTTGATCATTTCGGGACTAACATATGGTTCATATTTTATTTCAATAATTCACATGCATGTGGTGGTCTTTAGCAGTGGGAGAAGACATGAGAAAATCGACAACGTTGGAAAGGTGACCCTACTCCTTGTCACGTACAAGCGGGGAATTAAAACTTGTCCATTTAATGACAGACCTTACAGTAAAGAGTTAGACTCAGCTCAAAAATGTGTTTTATTATTTTTGCCTCTAATTTTGATTATTTTTTTTTGCGTAATTCAGTTTGAAGCAGACAGAAGAGCGTTTATAATCACCATTAACTCTTTTGGAACGGAGTTAAGTAAAGAAGATCGGGAGAAATTATATCCATGTTGTGGTAATCTTTATCCCGATGGTTTATCAAAATTAGCTCAAGCTGAAGATTACGATCAAGTACGACAAGTTGCCGAATATTACGCCGTATGTAGAATTTATATCCTCATTTTATTGTCTAGTTTGAGGGGGGGGGGAAGAAATAGGGTTTAACGTCCACTCGACACAAACTACATCATTTTGGGACTAACATATGGTTTATTTCATTGCAATTATTCGCTTAGGGGTAGAGGTCATTAGGAGAAGGAGGACCCTGAGATAACCTACAAGGCAGGACATAAACAATCAGGAAATTGAAACCACGTCAGTTGACTCAATGACAGACCTTATGATACAACATGCACACGCTAACCATTTGGCCATCCAACTTCCCATCTAGTGTTTAAACCTGTAGCTCAGTGTGGAGTTTTCATTGCTGATAAATAATTGTAGTCGAGTGGGAGAGTAATAATAATAATAATAATAATCGCGTCATTTTACAAGGGTAGCAAATTAGGCCTGAGGCCATTTTTCCAATTTGGACTAATGTTTAGTGGTTTGTGTTTCCAAATGGCGGGGTGAGGGTGGTCAATGTTAGCGGTTGGGTGACTGTGTGATCTAACATGTAGAGTGGTTGGGATTGCATTGTCAAAATTACCATGTTGTCGGTGGGGGTTATAAAGTGGTCAAACATGAGGATGATGTGATTGACCAGGAACACAATTTTTTATCCTCTCCTAATTCCTTGCCAGTACCTCTTGTCTGTACAAGAGGACCTAGAGAAAATCTGCAAGGATGGAAAGACGACCCTACTCCTTGTCACATACAATCAGGGTATAGAAACCTCGCCAGTTGACTCAATGACAGACCTTATGATACAAGGCGCATGGACTAACTATTCCCACCCATATATCCCGGTCGATAATTAACATTCTTTTTTCTCTGTTATTATTTTAGTCGTATAAAGAATTGTTTGAAGGAGCTGGAACCAATCCTGGAGATAAAACTCTGGAAGATAAATTCTTTGAACATGAGGTAAGGATTAAATCATTCTTGTTTTGATAATAAATTAGGGCGGTACGTACATATCTGAGATATTTTAGAGAAGCCAAAAGTACACCAACGATATAATAGGTTGATGTTTTGTGAAGATATATTTAAAACAGTTTGAGATATTCCGTGGAATTCAGGACAGATGGAGCCCAGATGTCATTTGACTGGGTTGGTGTCTTCAGGGCTGACATGAAAAATGTGTCTGGTCCTTTGGATGGGTTGAAAACCAAGCTTCCGTGTTCAAATAGGTAGAGCATGTAAAAAAGCCTTTAGCAATTTGAAATGGAAAACGTTGGCTGAAAGGCAACATATTTCTCGCATGGCTTCGTATAACCATAGTATGATAATAAATTATGAATTTGTAGCGCACGTTTCTTTCCAGTAAACTAGTCATATATTTCCTTGAAGATTAATGTCTTTAACTGTGACTTAAAAGTGTTAAGTGCGTTGGATCTCTTGATGGCTATAGGTAGTCTCGGCTCTGTTTCTCAAAATCCTAACTAAAGATAAAATCCAAATTTTTGTAGATACTTCAGTTTTGATTGGCTAAGCACTAAAATCAATCTAATATTATCCAATCAAGTTAATAAAATTTGATTTTATCTTAGTTAACATGTCGTGAAACAGGTCCCTGTTTGATAAAACTACACCATATCTCAGAAAAGCATGACCATGGGACAAAACATTGCCATATCTCAAATCTCCAAATGACTGTAATATTGTATGGGTGTGACTTACAACCTTTTTCCAATCTTGTATATGGTTCTCAAAAAGTGGGGTTTGGATGGCCTAGTGGTCTAGAGTGTCACGCTTCGACCTCTAGCTGGTCGGTCACCTTTGGCTTTCGGCTGTGGTTTCGAGCCCTGGTGTCAGCGTATGTGGCATGGAGATAGGGGCGCCTTCTCAACCTTGTTGGTTTCCCCCGGACACTCCGGTTTCCTCCCACTGCTAAAGACCCCTACGCACAAGCGAATTATTGAAATAAATTAAAAACCATGTGTTAGTCCCGAAATGACCTAGTTGTGTTGAGTGGACGTTAAACCCCATTTCTCTCTCTCTCTCTGTGAATGTGGTTCTTGAAAATCCACTGACTTAAATTTAAAATTCTAATTTCAGGTGAAATTGATGAAACATTCCTTCATGCATCAGTTTCAATTTGGGGTATTTTATTCTTACGTAAAGTTGAAGGAACAGGAATGTCGTAATATCATTTGGATTGGAGAGTGTGTGGCGCAGAGACATCGAGCCAAAATAGACAGTTATATTCCTATATTTTAGATATGTGTAGAACTGTGATTGAATCCAGGGCTCTATATTTGCGGTAGGACGATTTACCCAATACTGAATAAGTGCTACGCAATACCAATTGAATACCCATAACTAATTAAATACTACCCAATACTGATTATATACTACCTCGTGGGTTTCCTACGGGGAATCCGTTTTCCTCCCACTGCTAAAGACCTCTACGCGCAAGCGAATTATTGAAATAAAATTTAACCACTTGTTAGTCCCAAAATGACCTAGTTGTGTTGAGTGGACGTTAAACCCCATTTCTCTCTCTCTCTGATTAAATACCACCACATACTACCCCATGCCACCACATACTACCCCATGCCACCTTATATTATTAAATTAAAAAACACAACACAGTTTACATAGAAAAATAATCACTGGTTTAAAGGCATGTGCTTGATAACGATAAGAGAATACTTGTCGAAATGTCGTGCTATGCCTATAAACCAGTGATCTTCCATATTAACTGTGTTGTGTTTTTTAATGTGTTCAATCTCTAAATGCCAGTCAAGGAATATTATTAAACTAGTTTTTCACAATATTGAGGAAGTGTGTAGTGCTATTGGGTAGTATTTAGTTGGTATTGGGTGGTATTGGGTAAATCGTTTCGCCCCTCTTTTTGTGCCATTTTTGCCAGTATTTATTTATGCAGAGATGGTATTGAAAATGTCTGGTTTTAAAATTTGCCCATCTCTCAATATTTGTAGTCTTCATGTAAACACAGACAAAATACTTCTGTTTCCTTCCATTGAATAATTCCCCTGCGGGCAAGCCATATGTTAGTCCCAAATCTGTCCAGTTACCTCATTTCTCTCCATCCCACCTAGGAACAAAATGTAGACTGGCAATTAAGAGCCCTAGATTGTATCAATTGACTGGTCCTTGATCAAAATATGTTTTATATGTACGTGTTGTCTGTATATAAGATACATATATAGTTGTTATTATTTAACTTAGTTTATAAAAAAAATAACAATTTAATTCCATGGCTGGAAATATGTCCGCGAACTACTGAACTGATATTTGACATCTTTGTGTCGAACATCTATAAATGATACAGAGTGGCTATGGTTATGACACGTCTTGAGAAAAGTGTAGAACGAATTTCAAAATGGCTGCTTATCTCTGCAAAACCAGCTTTGAAAAAAGAAGCAGTATTTTTAACGTTTTCAGAACTGAAGGCAGCATTTAAGAGATGGAAAGGGTTAAAGTTAGGGTTAGGACTATTTTTACGACTTTTCTGTTTTTAATTTCTCCGATGGAGGGCTTTGAAAACATCGTCGTAACAATACGTCTGTGGACTATTTTTACGACTCGTCGTAACTATAGCCACTGCCTTAGTGATATCCATAACAAAAATACAAGAAAAAGATTAATCTGTCCTGAACAAAATCACCGACACCAATGGATTGTATTTGATAACACATGAATTTATGTTTGACATTGTTGGTGACAGTGGTGGCATCACATGTACATGTATGTATGAATTTCTGCCTATCAGTGTTTGCGATGGGTACCAGACTTGCTATGGGCTTCGTCCTCACTAGAGATAAAGGGACATAACTTATAGGCAAGGCGGTCCCACGTGACCTCATTGTTTACCTTAAAACACAGTTTTCCTGTACATTCATTACAAATTCGTGTGTTGACAAACGTTAGTTTTTGTCGTTAATATGGAAATTAATACCGATACGGTTCTCTTACCATCGATAAGGTCACATGGGACCGCATTTTTACTGCCGACGTCTGGTGGAAATTCCTTCAGCGAGGACGCCCATTGTCAGAATATTTTCTATTCTATATTTTGTTGAGTTCCTGACTCTTAAACTCCATTTCCAATTTTGTTCATTTTTTCTCGTGCTCTTTGATGTGAATTTTTAAAATGACAGATTTTGTTGTGATAATCCGATGTCTTGTGTCGTCTGATAAAAAATAATTACCAAGAATTTGTTCGTCATCATGTATTATACATAAACCTCGTGGACAGTAAATGGTGAGGAATATTCAGGCCCCAAATTCACAAATCATTCTCAGACTTAGGTATTTACTCAAGAGTTGTTCGACTAATTTTAACTAAAATACAGTTCTTTTTAGAAAACTTTTGTTGTTTTAATGTATCAAATTCCTCAATAAGAAACTATGTGTAAAGTTTTGTGTTTCTGGATTAAAGATGTGATTGAAAGTTGAGTAAATTCTTAATTTAAGTCTGATTTTGCTTTGTGAACTCGAGGCTTAATAGACAGATCCTGAAGCTGCACACCATATTTTTTACGGAGTACAGAAATAAATATAGGAATATGGTTTTAATGTATAGATTTTCTTTGTGTCGTGGTTTAAATCGTAGTATTTTATCGGAAACATTAAGAAGCATTTTTTTTATCTCATCGAAGGCTGTGAACCATGATTGTATATATACGAACATTAACGTAACCTATTATAATCCCTGTATAGAATTTTGTATTCATTTTTTGTTTTGGGGACCACATTTGGTGGACTACAGGAAACCGTTATTAAAGGTTTATTTCCGTGAAAATTTCGACAGTTGGAAAAAAAATTCCTTCCAGCAATTTCTTCAAATTTTAATGTAGCTGTCATTACATACTGGAATTAAACCACTTTTTGGACCAAATTTTCATTTAGACATTTAACTTTCGCAATATTCTAATTGGTTAGAGATTCAAAATCTCTTAAATAATGTTCAGAGACTTTAAAATTATCGTTGAATGGCTTCTGTATATACAGGTCAAACTGAGACCGGCTCGACCTCGCCTGGAGAAAGCCTGATATTAAATGCGGCCCTAGTCACTACAGCATAGACAGAAATCCACACGATGTTGTTTTTGTTTTGTTTGTTTTTCTAAAGTATCCTACTTTGTTTTAGTATTTCACAGAAAATGTTTTCTCGATGTTTGGGTAAATCATATGTAACGCCACAAAGTAATTATGTTAATATATATATATATATCAAATAGTTTTTTTATATTTAATTTATAGTATAGAAAGTATATGTAAATTTATGTATAATGAGAGGGAGGAGGATGGAACGGCTAATTGCAATGAATCTTATCTTTCCTAATGTTTTTTAGTAGGAGGATAATGGAATAGCCAAGTAATTGATAATCTCCATATATAGCTATGCTTTAACTTTCTAGTTTTAATATCTAGTCAAGTCTATAAAGCCTGGGATTTCGTGATATTAGGACAGTGTAACCATGGCAATTTATTAATATATGTATTTGATCATTATAGTCTTGCTTATTAGCTAAAGCCCGAAATAAAATATATAACTCGTTGTGAAATTCTAAATTCTTTTCGTAGGCCTATGGTCTATCTTGTTGAATAAAGCGACCATCCGGTAACTGCAAAAAAAGGAATATTAGAGACTTCTGCTCTATAGGTAAAATGATAAGGACAGGTGTACGGGAGAGAAAGAGGGAATGCAGGATGAAAAGTAGATGTGCTAGGTTGTGGTAACTGGAGACAAATTTGAGACTGTTTCCCTTTTTACAGAACACTGTCTGCATTAAAAGAGGGGTCATTCGATTCCCAAGAGTTTGCAGGCTTAAATCGTATGTAACCAATTTTACATATATCAATCTGTCAGACTTCTGCATCCATCCTGGCACCTGTTCTTTTAGCCGTCACTATCCTGTTAATAAAGGGGGCGGGGTGGATGGCTGAATCGTTAGCCTGCATGCGCTGTATAATAAAGCCTGTCATTGAGTCAACTGCCGTGGTTTCGAATCACCGGTTGTATGAAGCAAGGAGTAGGGTCGCCTGTCCAACCTCGTGGGTTTTCTCCGGGTCCTCCGGTTTCCTCACACTGCTAAAGACACCTACGCACAAGCGAAATACTGAAATAAAGTTAAACCATATGTTAGTCCCGAAATGACATAGTTTGTGTCCAGTGGACGTTAGACCCTATTTATCTCTCTCTCTAATGTTAATAATGAATGTACCCTAATAATATAATCTGTTTGGTGGGTGTAAGATTTGTTTGGATTAAAGCTCAATGTATGTACATGAATATCTAGATATATTAATTATATAATATAGCCTACTGTATGTTTGTATATTCGGTTAACTTGGACGAACTGTAATGTATGTATATAATGACAATTAATAAAGTATAATGAAAGCTGTAACTCTTTGTGGAGTGGGGGATTGGGATGGCCTAGTGGTCTAGAGTGCTGCGCTTCAAACTCTAGCTGGTCGGTCACTTATGGCTTGCAACTGTGGTTTCGAGCCCTGGTGTGAGCGTATGTGGCATGGAGATAGAGGCGCCTTCTCCACTTCGTGGGCTTCATCTGGGCACTCTGGTTTCCTCCAATTGCTATAGAGCCCTACGCACATGCGAATTATTGATATAAAATTAAACAATATGTTAGTCCCGAAATGATCTAGTTGTGTTGAGTGGACGTTAAACCCCATTTCTTTCTCTCTCTCTTTTTGGAGTGGTTCCCCTTTATCAGTGGTATAGGACAGAGGGCCTTACAAAATATAACGAAACCAGTTTAAAGTTACTCTTTCAGGCCCCGGTTTTACAAAGCATTCTCAGACTTGAGTTGAGAATTTACTTATCATTCACTCACCGTTAATGAGAAATATCTTTGATTCAGAAACACAAAAATTTGCACATAGTTTCTTATTGATGTATTTTATACATAAAAACTACAAAAGTTTTACAAGGGGTTATATAGTAGTTATGGTGAACAATTTTGATTTAACTCTTAATTAAGTCTGAGAATGCTTCTTGAAATCTTTGTCAGTGGTATAGGTCGGAGGGCCTGTCAAGGACAGCTGTTTAGTCGTTCAGATAGAAAACCCCTGGTCTGTGTACTGATTGGCATGCACATAATAGAGCCCCTGGCAGTTAGTGTTTGATATAGTAGTAGGCCAAAGCGCTGCTATCCAGACAAATTTCCCTCATGGTGTAGGTCAGTCTTCATTAGCCCAATCGGAGCAGAATAGTAGGACATTAATCTTCATTTTATTTCATTTAAAGTAGCTCAGTATCATCCACAGTCTTCCACATTGCAAACACAACTTATTGGTCAATTTAAATTAAAATTGATGGTGTCTTGCCGTAAGAAGATCACTGAATGGTTAGCATGTATCCATTGTATTATAAAATTGAGTCAACGGGTGTGGTTTCGATTCCCTGGGGCGGTTGTACGTGACAAGTAGGGTCGCCTGTCCAACTTCATGGGTTTTCTCCAGTTTCCTCCCACAGCTAAAGATTCCTACGCACAAGTGAATTATTGAAATAAAATTGAAATTCGAGTGGACCTTAAACCCCAATCTCGAAAAAACCCCAAAAGGCTGAATAAGGTGAGAAAACTAATATGGGTCCTTCTGAGGAACGGCCCACAAATCCTCTACCCTCCCCCCAACCCCTCACACTTTCTCAAATGACCTAGTTGAGCAGAGGTTAAATGTAAATACATTCCCTCTTCCCCTTTCATCAAACTCTTCTAATTGTCTAGACTTGAGGCATCGGCAGCAGTCGGCACGCTGTCATTCTGTGGTATTACTGTGGTATTACGATGTCATGTAATTTTGAAGGAATATTATCGACATATGAATTTGAATATATTTTGTTGACAAGCGATTCTTAATTGTGTTTTGAATACGCCTGCTTAAATTAGAGTTATGCCCCTTTATTTACAGGATAAATTGTCCGACAAGCACAATTTTGAAATCCCATCACTGGTCTAGAGTTTATCTGCAAGATAAAACAACCATTTAAAAACATTAGTTTTATTAAATTCAATAAAACATTTTTCATAGTCATTAGTCTTGAGTATCATAAAAAGTAAAAAAAGGTTAAAATTGGCTACAGATTCACAGGACTTATTCAATAAAACTTAAAAAGATGCCAATTGCAGATCTTGATTTAGGCCTTAAATGTTATATAAACTATTAATTAGACATTTATTAACTTTACAGGCCCATAATCAACTCTTGTGATCGTGGGATGGCAGAGATTTAAACCGATTGAAATGCAATCGTTATTTAATGATTTAATTTAAAAATGGAGAGAGAGAGAGAAATGGGGTTTAATGTCCACTGAACACAACTAGGTCATCTCGGGACTAACATGGTTTAATTTTATATCAATAATTCGCTTGCGCATATGGGTCTTTAGCAGTGGGAGGAAACCGAAGTGCCCGGAGGAAACCCACGAGGTTGATAAGGCCCCCCCTATCTCTATGCCACATACACTCACACCAGGGCTCGAAACCAAAGCTGCAAGCCAGAGATGGCCAGCCAGCTAGGGGTCGAAGCGCGGCACACTAGACCACTAGGCCATCCCAATCCCCTAAAAATGGAGATGCGCGACTGATAATAAACAATCTATCTATGTCAAAACTTCAGACAGTGATAAAGTCCCTCACCATCTCACTTTTGAATTCTCTATTTTGGAACTATTATAACAAGAACAGCCTTCTCTTTATCTAAATCTTACATAATGCATCTTCATTAAAGTTACATTATTCAAGATATAGATAAGAACTAGCCATTCTTGCTATACTAGTTCGAAAGTAGATGATGTAAAATGAATAATTTGAAAATTTCATTCAAATTACTCTATTGAAAGCGAAGACATAGGCCTTTAAAGATTTGACCGACCTGTGCAATAATTTCAACCACGGTCCTGGTTGATCAAAGCTACGACTCGAAGCGTCTAGGCGCGCCATATTTGATTTATCGCTGAAACGTTTTAATCTGTTTAATATCGGAGCAATCTGATGCCATCCAAAGTTGATTAAGGCCTGGATCAGTTAATTAATGACTAATTAATACTTTAGAAAACATTTCATGCCCAAATAAAGACCTGCACTAGGCAGATTTAGCTCTTGAATAATGCATGTTTAAGATCTTCCATATTTCACAACAAGTCCTGTATAATAAAGTTTTACCCCAAAAATTGTCAACAATTTCTAGAATTGCTGCCAAGTTACACTGTAACCCAGGTTTCATTTAATCTTGTGTATATATATAGCACTAATTTCATTCACATTTGTTTAATGTCAAATCTTTGTTTAAAAAATAGTTTAAAAATTCCTAAAAAATGGTTTAAAAATTCCTAAAAAATGGTTTAAAAATTCCTAAAATATGGTTTAAAAATTCCTAAAAAATAAGGTTAAAACTTCCTAAAAAATGGTTTTAAAACTTCCTAAAAAATGGTTTTAAAAATTCATAAAAAATTGTTTAAAGTTACCAATATTTATAAATGTTACCAGGGTTACAGTCAGGAGATATGTAAACATGATTAAAATAAAGATCTATATTTCGTTTCGTTTTTTTATACTTCTGATGGCCTACACTACATGAAGATCTGACAAGTTGTACTCAACGAAAGTTGTGTCAGGGGTCGTGCAAGCGTCTTTTGACCCTATGACATTAATTAATCAATCAGCGTTGAGGTTTCTAGTCGTTTACCCACAGTTCCATGCATGGCACGCCAAATGTCACCAAACAGTCGCCGTAAACAACTGTTTCATTGACTTATCCCTCACTTCAACCAAAACGCCAGTAATATGACAACTCTTTCAGATCCTGGTGTAGTGAAGACAAATAAAACGAAATTCTGAACAATAAAAAATTAAACGAAATAGGATCTGTGTTTAATCATGGATGATATGTATATTTCATAATATATTAAAATAATTTATGAAAATGTTGCAATCATAATAACATTCTACTAATAATAAATAATTACTCTAAAAAAACACTTCATGATATAATAAAAATATCTTCTATTCACTCAATAAGATGTTGGAATGCTGTTTAAAAAAAAAGGTATAATTCCTGAAAGTTTCTCAGTGTGACTTGAGTGATATAAGGATCCCTTACAAACAACAATATTGTCAAGTTGTTTCTCTAATATCAGTCCAAAAAATGATTCTGTACTATTACAATGGTGTGATAATCTACCAATCGTTAATATAATTAATGTTTCTTAAATTACCCATTTAAAGATCCACTGGCTAGCAAGTCGTTAACCTGTCACCCCTTGGGTAACGACATTAATCCCATCTATTGTTTTTGTTGATTTATTATATTGTTTAATCTTTAATGCATTGTTCATCTATCAACATGTCAGTTTTAATTACAACATTTACTTTTATCCTATTATCTGATTTTCCTTAAATATTAAAAAATTTGTACATTGAATTGAAGGCAGTCACTAGTTAGGATCCCTTACTAAGTGCAGTAACTGGCCTGTCAGTACTGTATGACAATATATGTATATTTATGTTCCGGTATATTAAAGAATTGAAGATTCATTCATAGTCTCTTATATCTGAAGAGAGATTTTACACCTCTAAACTATTCAGTATTACAAAGATATGATAAATTGAAATTCCATCGATCTTCACTGCTCGCTATGTAATTGTTGATTATATGCAATGTACTCTATACCAATAGAAATGAAATGTTGTTTAACGTCCTACTGGGCTAATGAAGACGGGCAGTATGCTACGAGGAAAATGTTGCCCGTCTGTACAGCTGCCCTTGATAGGCCCTCTGTACTGCACCACTGAGAAAGAGAGGGAAACCATGTCTGAAAATCATAATGGACTGTCTAAAATGGTATTGAGTCCGTGCCCCCCCCCCCTACGAATAGACTAGAATTCAATTAGAATCTAGACCACGTCAACCATGAGATCATCATATATCAATCCCATTCATTCTAGGTAAACAATGTATCGAAAACAGTCTACATATAAAATATACAAAATATCAAATAACACAGATGACCGAACATAATACCAAATAAGGCAGGGGGTTGGGATGGCCTAGTGGTCTAGAGAGCCGCGCTTTGACCTCTAGCTGGCCGGCCAACTCTGGCGTGCGGCTGTGGTTTCGAGCCCTAGTGTGAGCGTATGTGACATGGCAAAAGGGGCGCCTTCACAACCTTGTGGGTTTCCTCCGGGCACTCCGGTTTCCTCCCACTGCTAAAGACCCCTACGCGCAAACGAATTATTGAAATAAAAAAAATTGAATACCATACGTTAGTCCCACAACGACCTAGTTCGTGTCGAGTGGACGTTAAACCCCATTTCTTTCTCTTCCTTTCTTTCAAATAACGCAAGTGTCCGGACATAATATCAAATAACGCAAGTGTCCAGACATAATATCAAATAACGCAAGTGTCCAGACATAATATCAAATAACGCAAGTGTCCAGACATAATATCAAATAACGCAAGTGTCCGGACATAATATCAAATAACGCAAGTGTCCGAACATAATATTAAATGACTTGGGTATATACAGGCTTAGTTGTATCAGACATCAGATCTTAATGAACATCAATCTGATTAAATTACAGATCTATCTTTCATTTTTATACTTTAGATGGTCTACACACACTACATGAAGATCTGACCAGTTGTTTTGAGAGGTCGTATCTGAGTTCATATGAGCGACTTTTGACCTTGTGACGTAAGGTATTTGACATACCAATCGGCATTGATGTTTCTAGTGGATTACCCACAATTCTGTGCACCTGTGTTTTAATCAGATTGAACGAATATTCATGTTTTTGACTGACATTTTCACTGATGGTTACAACACAGTTAGTTGTCCTAATACTTTTATCATGCTTAATGCATGTGCAGGAGTAATTCCCACCAGGTTGAGTAGGCATTCATACAAGAAATCGAAACCATGACCACAAGGCAAGGTGACTGGCCAGTTAGATCTTTAAGCCTGACACTCCAGACCACTTTGCCTTCATCCCTGACACAGATTATAAAATCTTCCTTGCAATGTCTTGGACAGTTGTCTTATTTCTAGATTTGAGCACAATTCGAAACAAAACAAAAACATAAACATATGTGTAAAAATATAGATATGAGTAAAATACCGATTAACTTCAAGGATATTTTGTATGATATAAATATAAATATATAAAGAAGATAAAGCCACTGGTCGGCAGGCAAGGGATTCTTAATATTATAAAAAATGGCATCTCGGAAAAGAAGGACACTCCAAAAATGGTTTAATTTTGTTCAATATTTACAAATAGACAGAAAGAGAAATGGGGTTTAACATCCACTTGACACACTAACATATGGTTCAATTTTATTTCAATAATTTGCTTGTGGATAGGGGTCTTTGTATGTGGGAGGTTGGACAGGCGAGCGTACTCCCTGTTGTGTACCAGTGTGGAATCAAAACCATACCACTTGACCCAATACCACAGATCTTGTGATTTTACCACAACTAGACCACCCATGCACCCTCTACTTACAAATACATGAAGAATCAAATTCCCGAAATTATGTACATTGTACTATTAATATTTTGGTTTTGTTAAATGGTAAACAAATAGTTTGAGTACCTTTTAGCATGGATATAACTCCGAAAAATTAGATATAGTCCCAAAAAGTAGATATAGGCTGAGATATTAGATATAGTGCAAAGAATTCAATATAGTTCGAAAAATAGTCTGACAAATTAGATAAAGTCTGAGAAATAGGGACCAGTGACTTTTTAGTTATTTTAAAAAAATCTATGTACAGAATATACTCTATTATATATTCATTATTGATACATTTAATATCACCAGTTTAAAACATTCACATAAAAATATACACAGAGTACAAAAACATATAAAAAATAGGTTGCCAGACAACGAAACAAACGCCCACAGCAGCTAAATCGTCCGGGCATTCAACAAGAGTTGTCGCATATTTTACTTTAGAAATTGTGGATGCTTGACAGACGGATGGAGCGACGGACGGAGGCGAAGGCAATATACGACCACATTTCAATGTGGGCGTATAAATAGTTATACAAGGCATATTGTTAATATAGAACTCCTTCTTTGATCGGAGTCAAATCTAAAATTGTCGAATTCAATTGATTTTATATATTGATTTGTTTTCTGGGCCCGGCTCCTAGAAAATCCTTAAAGTAAGCACAAAGTTATGCTTTATAAAATACCTAGAAAATTATCAAGACCGTTCTTACGTAAGCACAAGTCAAGTATAAATCTAAGCACAATGTGACTGGTAAACAGTTTTGGTACGTGAATTACGTTATAAATTTGTTGTCTGCTCTCCGGCAAATGGTCGATTTGACATGCCCCCTATACATACATAAATGAGACACAAGCTAAAAAAAGCAAGCACATGCAAACACTCTGATTAATTGTAAGAGTGCCTGATTTTAAAGTAGCCTGTGAGTTTGTGTTATTTACTTATTGGTCAATAAATAAAATGGTTTCTGGGTAGAACTTAGTAGAAGTGAAATTTCGTACAGCAATAGTATACTACTCAAGAACATGTTTCTAAAGGATTTTCTCTGTCTCTCAATTGTCTCCTCGGTATCAAAAGATGTAGGAAATGCCGTGGAATAACTAACCCTCATGCATCTTATTTGAAACAGAAACAGATTTAAGGTTGGTAAGCAAGCCGTATACTTTGCTTGGGTCTTGTGCTTATATTGACAATGTTTAAGAATGAAGTTGTGCTTTCTTGGAACACATAATAACGATAACGTGCTTGTCCTTACTCTGAAGTCTACTTAAAATCCAAGCACAAGGACGTTCCTAAGAATTTTCTGGGTACACAAAATAGGATAAGTTTACTTAAAGGGACAATCCCGAATTAAACAGAGGCTCAAAAATAAAAGTCTGAGAATGTATGAAAATAAAACGCCAAAATATAGGGGTATGGTGTATTTACCTTGTCTTAAAATTTCAACTCAAAATATTGAGTCGTTTGGACGTGAACACCAAAACTGCTTATCCTGACACTTAACCCTTTTAAGATCTCGGGTCAATTGTTTTGTTGGGTGACCTTATAACCGATTACGGTTACTTGAGAGGGATATGAAGTAAATAACCCATGAGCCGTACTTGATAGAGAAAGGCAAATTTCAACTACACATTATTTTTATTAAAAAAATTGGTTTAATCCAGATACACCTTGTGGCATCTTTCTCAAATTCCAGATGAAGACTGAAGTATTTAAGTCGTTTGAAAACATATCATAAATACTGAAGTAGTTGCTCGGCCCTTGACTCGAATATTTTAAGGGGGGTGGCTCCAATTCAATGAGAAAATATTAAATAAATTTGACATTTATTTTAATTACTTGTTTCTACAACTGCTTATGACATTCAAATATAGATAATTATGTACCTTGGTGTTTTAGCTTTACTAGGATATATAACAATCTATATTTTATCAAGCAGTTTTTTTTTTACGCTTTTTCTCAAAGCCATCCTGGATTATGGGAAATGGGCGTGGTCCAGGTTCCGAAATGCAAATTTTGTAAAAACTTGTGTGATAATGATAAAGTCCTAAAAATTTCAGAGCATTAGCTTTAATAGTTGACAGTGCAATTTTAAAAACAAATATTTTCTCATTGAATTGGAGCCACCCCCCTTAAGGGATTTTAACACAAAATTAAGCAGTTTTATTCCCAAAACAAATATCAGGATTAGCCCTTTAAATGCAAAGTCTACTTAATATCTAAGCACAAGAGAGATTAAATGCCCACTTTAATAATATTCTGGTTTATTGCGAATTGCTTCTTCATAGGAGGGTGGTTGATCTGGTACAGGTGGAGCTGAGGGGGTAAGAGGGACGTTATTTTCTGTGGTTAAATTAGTAGGCTGTGTGTTACTGGCTCCCGATCCACTGCTGCCTCTATGATGAGTTGGAGGATCTCTAGCACGATCGTTCGAATTCTGACGTGAATTTTGATTTCTTGAACGATTTCGGAATCGTCTAAAAAATATAAGTATGACGAAAAACACAAGGAGAAAAGAAAGAATTCCTAGTGTTATTCCCAGAATTAATTTAGGATTGGTAGATTCGCCTGAAACAGACAAAAATACAAACTAGGTCATTTTGGGACTAGCATATTGTTCAATTTTATTTCATTAATTGGCTTGTGCGAAGGGGTCTTTAGCAGTTGGAGGACCGGATGAACTTGAGAAAACCCACCAAGCTGGACAGAACATTTAAATCCAGACAACATATGACAGAGGAACCGGAGAACCCGGAGATAACCCATATGGCTGGACAGGTGTACAAGCAGGGAATTTGAAACCACACCACTTGACTCAATGACAGGCCTTATGATACAGCGCACACGTACTAACCATTGGGCCATATAACCCCGGTATTTATATAATAAACCTACCTGAACCTTTTGGAATTGGCGTCTGGGGTATTGGATATAATTCTGTTGTTTCACCTGAAAAAAAATAATAACAAAATGTGGTACAAGAAGGAGATGAAAGTATATTTTAAACACAATTGGGGACAGAGAGAGAGAGAGAGAGAGAGAGAGAGAGATGGGGTTTAACGTCCACTCAACACAACTAGGTCATTTCGGGACTAACATATGGTTTTCAATTTTATTTCAATAATTCGCTTGCGCGTAGGGGTCTTTAGCAGTGGGAGGAAACTGGAGTGCCCGGAGGATACCCACGAGGTTGAGAAGGCGCCCCTATCTCCATGCCACATACACTCACACCAGGGCTCGAAACCACAGCCACAAGCCAGAGGTGGCCGGCCAGCTAGAGGTCAAAGCGCGGCACTCTGGACCACTAGGCCATCCAAACGCCCCCACAATTGGGGAAAGAAGAGAATGATGACTTTTACCAGGCCCGGAGTTCACAAAGCATTCTCGGATTCTAGGACTTAAGTTGAGAATTTACTCAAAATTGTTTGCCTTATTTTCACTAAAGAAAACCTTTCATAAACTTTTTATTGTTTTAATATATTAAATACACCAATAAGATACTATGTGCAAAGTTTTGTGTTTCTGGATCAAAGATTTTTTTTTCATAAACAGTGATTGAAAGTTGAGTAAATTCTCAACTTAAGTCTGAGAATGCCTTGTGAACTTGGGGCCGGGAGCCCTTATATCTTAAGACCATGAGTCACTAGTAGTCTTCAAAACATAGGGAGGGTCTGGAGACTGTTCTTAATATTAATATTTGACGAACGTTTCCAGTATCTTTGGCCAAGCTGTGCTTTTTCCCACAATTCTTGCATTAATATAACGAACATAAATCATGACGACGAATTATGATTAATTAAAAAACATAAAAATGGCCTATGAA
This sequence comes from Patella pellucida, assembly GCA_917208275.1. Taxonomy (NCBI): domain Eukaryota; kingdom Metazoa; phylum Mollusca; class Gastropoda; family Patellidae; genus Patella; species Patella pellucida. Next base: position 5,106,688 of record OU795039.1, on the reverse strand, counting down.
GAGAGAAATTTTACAATAACAACAAATTAAGAGCGTTCGATATTGAACGGGCAATGCAATCAAATGGATTTTCTGAAATGACATTCTTAAATTAATTTCATGGGCATCAATATTGTGTACGATGGTATGGCACAAGTTTCATGGGGCGCTGGGAAAGGGGTGCGCCCAGCGCTCACGCTGTCGATCGCCATTTCCGCCAATTGCGATAAAAATATAATCTTGGCGATAAAATATTCAATCTGGCGGATTTTTTTGGTGATAACTTTTTCCTACATGGCGATTCTTTATTACCTGTGGCAATAATTTTTTCTTGTCACAATGACACAAAGCTTTGATTTCCACGCTGTATAAACCTGTTGGTTCATTGACAGTGAGTCAATTAAAAATTAATTAGGTATCTATAGACCTATCTTTGTCTCTTGATCAATCCCCGATTAGTGTTAATAGGTATATACAGTAAGAGTAGTAATAAACTAATTAAGAGACAAAAGATTTGATTATTTGTTTTCAATACGAATCAGCGTTTTTTTTGTGGTTTCTATTATTCAAAATGGCGGACACGGTGAACAATACTCGGTCGATTCGTTTGGATTATTAGATTATGACTGCTGTTTGATATTTTTCTCACTAAAGTTGCCGGTATCGTTAATAAATGAAACCAGATATGTTGTTACAGTTTATAAATGCGTATATAATCTTGAGGTTGTCGAATCATATGCCATGGGTCGTAAACGAAAGATTGAACTTCAATTTCAACGTCCGTTAGAAGATTGTCAGATTTTTTAGTATTCCATCACCAACATTTTGATGGCATATTGTCGGATATATTATCATATTTTGAATGGGGTTTATGTTTTTAAGTAAATAAATCAAAACGCTTAGAAATGTTGACGTATAATTCGATTGGAATGACCGATAGCACGTGCTACATTCAAGTGCAATTATTTAGCAGTTGGTGTCAATCGCTCGTTGTATTAGAGCGACGTTAACTAGTAAACTACGTAAAATCTTAAGGGCATTTAGAAAAGGTAGATATTTCAGAGATGAATGGAAAAGCAAAGAAGAATATTGTAAATTGTAAAATGTGTATGTATTTTTGTAAAAAAAAAGTTATAAAAATTACTTAATTTTTTTTTTTAAATTTGGCGGAAGAAATATATAGCTAAAAAATTAAAAAGAGAAATTGGCGGGAAAAAAATGGAACCCAGAGTGAGCACTGGGTGCGCCTAAACCACGCATGTTTTTTTTCCTGAAACACCTCTGCCAAAGTCTCCCTGCGCCTTATCTACGCATCGCCTTATACACCGGAAAATACGGTACATGTATTAGGACGAGTATAATTACCTCCCTTAGACTTTGTTCATGATAATTTAAAAGACTGGGTAATCTAGACAATGACCCACAGGATTCAGTCTGCCAAGCATAAGTAAATCTGGCTTGGAACCAAAAGTTGACAAGGAGAGTAGATATATTGGTGATACCGGATTGAACGTTATGGAATTAAAATTCTCTCAATTCCAAAAATAGTTTCAATCGTGTAAAAAGGAGAATTTCGGAGTTCAACGCATGTGTCGACAGCATAAAAAAAAATATGTCAACCAATCATGACAGCTGAAACATATTCTTTACTTGGAATACTTTACGATTCTACTCGCACCACCTCAACTGTCAGGATTAGGAGAACTGTGACAGGACCGAATTGCGTATCACTTGATTGCAATTCTTCAATTTCAATTTGGAACGTTGCGGACTGCAATTTGGAACATTGCGGACTGACAAATAGGTCACGATTCTACTCACACCCCCTTAGCTGTCGTTACTGGCAAAACTGTGACAGGGCTGAATTCTGTATCACTCGATTGCAATTCTTCAATTTGGGACGTTCCTGACTGACAATCGAGCACCCTCCTAGAATTTTTACCTACCCTTATTCATTTTACACAAAATATATCGTCTGTCTTGCTCTGAATAACAGTAGGATACTTTTAACATTATCTCGTCATGAAAATCTAAATACGCACAATCACTGTCTTTCTTATATTTCTCTGAATCGTACAATCTAAAAATATAAAGAGTATATATGGAGAGAGAGAGAGAGGGGGGAAAGAGAGAGAGAGGAAAGAGAGAGAGAGAAAGAGAGAGAGAAATGGGGTTTTATGTCCACTCGAAACAAACTAGGTCATTTCGCGACTAACAAATGCTTTAATTTTATTTCAATAATGCGCTTGCTCGTAGGGGTCTATAGCAGTGGGAAGAAAACAGAGAACCCGGAGAAAAGCCACGAGGTTGGACATCCGTGTATTCGGATGAAATGCTTGCATACATTATCTTTCACTTACAACTGTCCTATCCTCTCCTAAAAATAACTGTGCATGCTTTATCATAAAGTCTGTCATTGAGTCAACTAGCGTGGTTTAGAATCCCCTGTTGTACATTACAAGGAGTTGGATCGCCTGACCAACTTCGTGGGTTTTGTACAGGTCCTCCGGTTTCCTCCCACTGCAAAAGACCCCTACGCGCAAGCGAATTATTGAAATAAAATTAAACCATATGTTAGTCCAGAAATGACCTAGTTTGTGTCAAGTGGACAATAAACCCCATTTCTCTCTCTCTCCCTCGCCTAAAAATAACACTTTCTGCATCAATTAATTAGCTGCCCTTCCACTCCTAACGATTTAACATACATTATGTAAGAGCTAAATCTGCCTATTGCAGTAAATCAGAAATAACAATTACGTGAGCGTGTTTGGTGAATTATCCAGCCAAACAAACTGTTGCTGATCTATAATATCATTTAATCCAATCCACACTTCACCAACAGAGTGTGAATTCACTGCAAAATCTGGAAATAAAAAAAGATATAAACTTAAACATGGCAGGTCTTTCTTTATTCGACCTTAAATGTTATATAAACTATTCATTCGACATTTATTAACAAGACAAGACCAAAATCAACTCTAAATGTCATCAGATTGATTTGATGTTAAGTAGATTAGAATGGTCCGACCATTTAACCATGAGGTTGAGTGGGTGACCCTATTCCTAAATCCTATACCGCAGGTCAGCTAGACCCCAAAGTGTGACACTCTAACTAAACCACTAGGCTCTCCTACCCCCATATATACTCCTCGCAGTGTTTCGTGTGATTTTAGAGCTAATCCCACTTCTCACCGCTGTAAAGAAAGCAAATTCTTGTTCCAAATTATGACTGATCAATAGTCCCATTATCAACCAATCGCTAACTGCCTAACAGAGCTCCACATTAGACCAAATATGTTTACCTAACTTTACGTCATGACTCACGATTTTATTATGCCCAATTAACCAGTGCATAGCAGAGTATTGTGTGACAATAACAAACAAGGCACGGATATACTTTCATTGTTTTTAATACCTTAAATCAATGTCCCAAGTTTTAGGGAAAACCCCAGATTAAACTAAGGGCTGTTATGTTGCTGTACTTGGAATAGATTCAAATGAACAGGAAGAAATGAAACACTCCCTCAAGAAGCTAATCCAGCAATGGCCAAAGAGGGATTTCTCAGGCCATTGCTTCAGGAATATGTCCTACCCCCTACACCAGCCGGGGGATCACGGTGGCTAAGTGGATAAGGCGCTGGTTCGCTAGCCTGGAGGTTGAGTGTTCGATTCCTGCATTGGCCGAGAAAGTTCATCTCGATTTTCCGGCGTGATTTCCCCTTGTCAGTGATGCAGAAGGAGGGCCTGACAAGGACAGCTGCCTAGTCGTTCGGATGGGACGAAAAACCGAGGTCCCGTGTACAAATTGGAGTGCACGTAAAACATCCCTTGGCAGTTGGAATTCGATGTAAGAGTAGGCCGTAGCGCCGCTGCCCGGGCAAAAATTTCCCTCATAGCACACTGTATGGCGTATGCCCGTCTTCAATTGGCCCAGGTTAGGTGCTTAAGCGTAGGACGTTAAACCCCATTTCATTCATTCATTCCTACACCAGCCCCTTCTCTAACCTTTTATAGCAGACAGATCTTGTGATGGTACACTGGCCAGATTAGATTGAGCATTGTTACAAACTTCTTGAGCATCTTTCCAGTCGTCAACAACTTTCACCAGACCGTAACAAACTTCCTTATATGGTCTGACGGACGGAACGGGATACGTGGCAGATAACGATAACCAGCCAGGTGGACAATGAACCGATTCTGGAAAAAAATAAAAAAATATTAAAGGATAAACCAGGCCCGTAGCCAGGAAGTTGTTTTTTGGGGGGCAAAGATGTTTTCGGGAGGGCCAACTAGCATGGGCATCTGCATGAATTTTGCGGTAAAGGCCAATTTTCTTGTGATATTGGGGGGGCAAGACTCAAAATTGGGAGGGCAATTGCCCCCCCCCCCCGTGCCACCCCCTGGCTACGGGCCTGGGATAAAGAACAAGAAAATAAAGAAAATATTAAAATATCCCATTCCTATTCCTAAAGGTTTTCTAAATCAATTCTACGCAAAATGTAAAGAGTAGCCAAAAACAATTTGAACCTTCGAATCAGGGCATTGTTGGTCATGTCAAAATGTCTGATTGCTAAAGATTTTTAAAATTATTTCTGTACATAATGAGGACATTTAAAAGGCATGCAGCTGTTCAAATGAAATGAAATGGGTTTTAACGTCCTACTGTTATGCAACTAACCTAGGCTAATGGAAGACGGGCATACAGCTGTTCAAACTTATCAGGCTAAACATTAAGGGGTGAAATAAAGGGGGGGGGGGTGATATAGGCTTTGTCCTGTCCCCTAATCCTTTCAGTTATCTGAATAAATATTGTTTATATAAAAAAAACCAAGATAGACAAATGGGATGTAAAGTCAACTCAACACAGACTAGACGCAAAATAACCCACGAGGTTAGACAGGTGACCCTACTCCTTGTCATGTACAAGCAGGTAGTTAAAACCATGTCATTTGACACGCAAATCTTAGACCATTCTGTCACCCACACCCCTGAGTTCATAAAACATTCTCAGACTTAAGTTAAGCTGGACGGAGGGTCTGGTAAATAAATGAAATGGGGTTTAACTTCCTACTGTGCTAATGAAGACAGGCATACGCCATACAGTGTGCTATGAGAAAAACTTTGTCTGGCCAACTCTTATATTGAATTTCAACTGCCAAGGATCTTTTAAATGGGTTATTGTTTTTTCGTCCCACCCAAACAATTTTTATGTATTCATTGAAAGGGCTTCGGTTGTGGTAAGTAAAAGCATCCAGTTCTTTGAACCAATGGCAGCATGCAAATATGTAGTTAGTCTTTTATCTTAATCATAAAAATATTACTTACCAAATATTTGCATATTTAATACGATTCCAGAATATTCATACGGATTGACGTCATTTGTGACAAAGGTTATATATAATTCTGGTCCCGTACTGATGATCCATCCAGGCTTTCGCTGACCACACCATTGAACTAAACTACTGGTATCTTTCTCATCTGAAGAAAATAATTGTAGTGCATTTAGAGAGAGAGAGAGAGAGAGAGAAATGGGGTTTAACGTCCACTTGACACAAACTAGGTCATTTTGGGACTAACGTATGGTTTACAATCTTTATTTTAATAACTCGCTTGTGCGTAGGGGTCTTTCGCAGTGGGAGGAAACTGGAGTGCCCGGAGTAAACCTACGAGGTTGATAAGGCGCCCCTATCTCAATGCCACAAACGCTCACACTAGGGCTCTAATCCAAAGCCACAAGCCAGGGGTGACCGGCAAGCTAGAGGTCTAAGCGTGGCACTCTAGACCACCTGGCCATCCCAACCCCCCTAGTGTATTTAGACTCTATAGCGATCTGATTTAAAACACAGATCCTAATTTCTTTCGTTTTTATAGTTCAAAATGTCGTTGTACTTGTCTTTACTTCACTAGGATCTGGGAGAGTTGTTATATTACACGCGTTCCTATTGATGTTGATGGGGGGGGGGAGAGAAATGGGGTTTAACGTCGACTCGACAAAAACTAGCTAGGTCATTTCGGGACTAACATATGATTTATTTTCATTTCAATAATTCGCTTGCGCGTAGGTGTCTTTAGCAGTGGGAGGAAACCAGAGGACCTGGAGAAAACCCACAAGGCTGGACAGGCGACCCTACTCCTTGCCACGTACAACCGGCGCTTTGAAACCATGCCAGTTAACTCGATGACAGGCTTTATGATACAGCCTGCACACGCTAACCATTCAGCCATCCGCCCCCCCCCCCTTAGGGATTAGCCAATGAAACAGTCTGTTACAGCAAGTGTTTGGCGTGAGTTGCATACATGTAGAACTGTGGGTAGCTCACTGGAAACACTGAGTAGTTAATCAAATGTCCAACGCCTTAGGGTCAAAGGCCACTGACGCGACCTCCTAGTACAACCGGTCAGATCTTCATGTAGTGTAGACCATGGAAAATATAATAAATAATGAAACGTCTATACTAGATCGAGAGAGAGAGAGAGAGAGAGAGAGAGAGAGAGAGAGAGAGAAATGGAGTTTAATGTCCACTCAACACAACTAGGTCATTTCGGAACTAACACATGGTTTAATTTTTTTTTAATAATTCGCTTCACATAGGGGTCTTAAGCAGTGCGGTTGAGAAGGCCCTCCTATATCCATGCCACATACGCTCACACCAAACTAGATTCAGTCTACCACTGCTATTGATTTAACCCTTTAAGGTCACTGGTATCATTTCTATGAAAGGAATATCATTTCACTTGATTCAATACCAGACCTTATGATTTAAAGTGTGTTTGATTTGACTGAGGATGTAAAACAAGAGAAAGTGGAATCGGAATACTCACCATTTTTAATCGCCATATAATCGTAATTATCCCCTTCGCAAACGGCACTCTTTGGTGCCCAATGTAACACAGATTCGATAACTGTCAGAAGAATACGTTGATCTTTACTTGTTTTAATATGCCATTTACACGTCAATCCGTTACCATAGAAACGGGTATCTTCATAGCGACTTATTATTCGATCATATCTACCAGTTCCTGGCTCATTAATCTCTACAAGATCTTCCGAACAATAATAGTCCCTGGCGTTGATATCTGGGAGAAAAAAACAACAATTAAAGTGGCATAAGTTATGATTATAGAATAGTTCTCGCTATATAATTGTTAAAAAATAGATAATGATAACAAAATATGCTGAAAATTTCAGTCAAATTGCTTCACTCTTAGCTAAGAGAGAGAGAGAAATGGGGTTTAAGGTCCACTCATTTCGGGACTAACATATGGTTTAATTTTATATCAATAATTTGCTTGCTCGTAGGGGTCTTTAGCAGTGGGGGGAAACCGGAGTGCCCAGGTTGAGAAGGCGCCCCTATCTTCATGCCACATAGCTCACACCAGGGCTCGAAAATAACAGCCGCAAGCCAGAGTTGGCCGGCCAGCTAGAGGTCTAAGAGCGGGACACTCTAGACCACTAGGCCATCCCAACCCCCCTCTCTTAGCTAAGAAATACTGATTTTAACAACATGCCACAGCCACAACGGTCGTTGTTACCATTTTTACGATAATAAACCATAGAAATTTATATATTTCTATGAATAAACAAAGTCTCGATTATCCATGATTATCCATACTCGACATAAACTAGTTCATTTCGGGACTAACACATTTTACTTCAATAATTCACTTGCACGTAGCGGTCTTTGGCAGTGGAAGGAAACCTAGGACCCGGAGACAACTCACAAGACACGGCAGTCGACCCTATACTTTTTGTCAACTTACAACCCGGGGAATCGAAACCACATCAGTTGACTCAATACTAAATGCAGGAGGACTGCACTACGTGCAAAACAAACAAAACAAAAAGATCTACAAGATAAACCTGCGGACAGACCGGCGATGTCATATTCTCATCTGGAGAGCTTGACAATAAATAGTATCGATGTAGACTGGAATAACCAGAGGTAAGAGATTGCCATTCAATTGGCATTTTCTGCCGAGAACATAACTGATTTGGAATCAGAGTAAAACAGAAACGATTGAATGTAAATCAGTTCATATACATTTATATTACTTTATTACATGTGTATGCGTTACAACCCATTGGTGTTAATTTCTAGGTCCTAAATATTAGCGATTTAGCTCCTTTATATTAGTTTTTGATCACAAAATTACAATAAAAATATTCAGTATGGTACATTCGTCGTCATAATTCGTAGGCCCTACTCTTTTGGTGTAAAAACATGACATTTTGCGTTGTAATATTCTAGAATAAACAAACTGTTTTTCCTTTCCACCCCGGCCACTAACGCTCAATAATACTTGTGCAGTGGCGGATCCAGGATTTATTTCAGGGGGGTGACTAAAAAAAGTCTGGGGCGAAGCAGTCGACCAAAGGTCAGAGCACTAGAAGGGGAAAGGAGCATAGGGTGTCCAAAGGGGTTAAAACTATTTTGTGCTATCTGAGGTATCTTCTGGGCAATATTTCTCAAAAAAATAATAAAAAAAACCAAAACTTGTCCGATTTTGCGTTTATTTAATCTCTCAGGGGGGGGGGGATGACTGTTGTGATGGTATTACCGTAGCGATGAATCAAGTCATCTTTTATTACAGGCCTATACACAGCGCTAAAATCACAATAACACAATATCCTGGATATAGCCAACACATACTCACTTTTTACAAAAAAGATCAGACACCAATACAAACAATAAACAATCCCTCCTTTTCCAGCCATGTTAAAATTAATAAAATAGGTGTAAAAATTCTTATAGATTCATATCACAACCAAATATTATTTTGATATCACACAAGAGCCATGTTAAAATTAATAAAATAGTGTAAAATTTCCAAAATTCCTATAGATTCATATCACAACCAATATTTATTTTAATATCACACAAGAAGAGTTCAATTGGTATAACATCGCGCATAATATATGTAAATGATTTAGCTATTATATTGTCGTGTCGCAATGTTTCAAAATAACGGATCTTTCCATTTCCAAGAAATTACAACAAACAACTGTCAGTGTCAACTCAACTCAAGACTCAAGTCAAAAAGGCAATTTTATATTGCAATGACTGACAACCAGCCAAACTGTAGATCAACAAGTCCGTTTATCCCAAGACAAAGCGAGAGACGTCAACTATCAGTATAAAGCTAAGTCCAGTCCGTACAGGTAGACTTTTGAGAAATGAAAATATTGACACGGATGTAAATTCTTTAAAAAAAATGAAAAAAAAAAACCACGACCTATATATTATTGATAAACACTGTTGGCTATTTTTAGTAACGGTGTAGACCCAGGAATAGCTATTATGAAATAAAGTCCGATCATGCAAAAATGATCGCAAGGTAGTTGTTTCTTTAGGAACTGTCTCTTATCGGGCTATTTCCGCAACACTAGGATATAATATTAGTTGAAAATTAATTTTGTGATGTAGGAAGCTCATTTGGGGAGTATTTTAGAACTCTGATTAACGTTGAAGATTTTTAAAATTGGCTGATCCGAATGCTCTTATTATATCAGTAAAATGATCCAATCCATATAATAGACCGAATCTCATCGGTGTTGGGGGAGTTTATACCCAGAGATTTTATTCTGTTAATGATTTTTTCTGAGACTGTACAGTTTACCGATACGTTCTTTGGTGCAACAAACCACGGGATAACGGTAATAATAATGGAAAATTTGATTTGTTTTTTTAGCTATAATTTGAAATCTAGTCTTTAATTTTAAAGACTTTCGTTCACGTTTTAAGAAAATATCTTGTGGTAGTAGCGACCGGCGCGTCCGCTGGAGGGCTCAGACAGTGCTGTCGTTCGCTATGGCCGATTTTCAACCCCACCACATATCTGTTTTTGGGTCATGTCTTCGCGGAGCTTATACAGGCTTATGCGAAGGAATTCGATATGGAAACCACGTGATTATTTTTTAGGATTGTCAAGCGTGCCTGGAAATAAGGTTGATGGCGGATGACATGCGGTAAGTTGGGTTTTATTTTATTGTTGAAGTTTTCTTTTATTTTTAATTTGCCTGATACGCGATGATACGCTCAAAGTTTTGCTTAAAATCGTGAATGTAAACATTAAATTAGTGAGGAAAAATATTGCCGAGGACGGAAATCCCCGTGGAAAGTGGCAATTCCTGAAAATCCGCACCGCATGGGAATGCAAAGGGAGGCAACTCCGTCAAGATGACAGCTGGGGTGCAGACCACTTTTGATTCCTTACTGATTTTGACAAAAGAAATGTCATTGAGTGACTAGTGTGTAATATTAGACTTATAAGAGTAATTTAAAATGCTGATGTTATTTTTGAAAACTGAATTGATAAAGTCCATTTTAATTGACACAGTCCATTTTAATTACAGCATTACAGTTCCAAAATAATGAGTACTAAATCATCAGATTCTGAAGATGATAGTTTTAGTTGATTTATGTTGCACTTCATGTTTTAGTTGAAATTTTGTTGTATTGCATGATGTTAATATTTTTTCCCCATTTTATTTTGTTAATATTTATTTATTTTGTTTATTTATTTTATAAATCCCAAGCTCTCTAGGCATGCCAATATTTGTTTCAGCTTTGCACCTGTTCCACAAATATATATCTGTTAATATATCAACTTCATATACAGTACATACTCATTGATTTTTTTGGATGAGGTTTCGATGAATATTCTTCCATCGTTATCAGATAAATAAGTACCTGTCTTTCTTTCTGTGTGTGTTATAATTTATTGCTCTTCCTAGATACTAAATGCCTCTAAAATAATGTTTAGTGTATAATTTTAATTTATCAGGATTGTGCATGAATGATCAGTGTGAGATTAGAATATTTACATTAATAAATCATAAATGCATGAACAATACAGTTTATGAATAATAATATTGCAGTACTGCATATATAAGCTTTTACATAATATAATTATTTTTAATCTTTTGTATTTTCAGTAGTAGTATGCAGTAGACCACAGTTTGGGAAGAAAATCCAGTTACCATTGATATATATATTTTTCTCTTTTTTTTCTTTTTTTTTTGGGGGGGGGGGGGGTATTTGTATTACGATATTATGTTATTTTTAATACTATAATACTTGATTATTATGTTAATATGTTATTCTCATTTATTGTTATTTTATTGATTTATTTTATTTTTTTTGGGGGGGGGGGGAATTTGTATTATGATATTATGTTTTTTTTAAATATTATAATACTTGATTATTATTATTATTATTATTATTATGTTATTTTCAATATTATTATTATGTTAGCCTACTGGAATATTATTATGTAAAGTGTGGCCTGTAAAGAAAATATCTTTCATGTTAATTTATTTGTTTCTGTTTGGTACATAAATGATTGATAAATAGTTTTTGTTTTAAATTTTATTTAATTACTAATATTTACTTTATTTATGGGGTGGTAGTGATGTTGGGGACCCAACTTGGGGTATCTTTGGGGTTTTTTTTTAATACTTTGTTAATATATGTACTTATTTAATTGTTTTTAAATTATTATTTTCAATACTTTGTTTTGTTGTGTGGATTTGTATTTTTAAATTTTTCATTTGTGTTTTGATTTGGGGGGGGGGGGTAAATTATGATTATGAATATTATTTTTGTCATTTTAACTTAGTTTTAGCTTTTTTTGATACTCAAAGACAATTTTTTGTATTAATATGTTTATTATATTGCATTGTTATTTTATCTAGTTCAAGTTTATTCAATTTTTCAATATTTTGTACCGTTATCTCACACATTATAAAATAAACTCCTAGAACAATGTGTAATGTGTTTGCATGGTTGTGTCCGTGCATGAATAGGCTTAATTATGGTGAAAAAATTATGTATCTATGACTTTTGGTTCCTGAGATATGGAATGGGGTTGAAAATTGAAGAAAAATGGCCTATTTCGCGAACAAGGGGTATGCCAGTTCACGTTACTAAATGGACAGTAACTCAGTCAATTCTGCTACGATTTTGATAAACTTGGTGTTGTTACAATACGGAGATGTGCAGCTTTCGGGAAATAACAAGTTTATGGAGAAAAAAATAATATTTCAAAATAGGTGCCGGTCGCTAGTGGTAGACTATCAAAATCAAAGAATGTATTGCTAATTTTAGCACAGAATGATGAGAATAGTCCAATCAATGGTCCAGAAATGAAATGAAATGGGGTTTAACATTCTACTGTTATGCACCTAACCTGGGCTAATGGAAGACGGGCATATGCCATACAGTGTGCTATGAGGGAAATTTTGCCCGGGCAGCGGCACTACGGCATACTCTTATATCAAATTCCTACTGTCAGAGTGCCAACGGAGGGATGCTGAATGGTTAGCGCGTGCGTGCTGTATGATAAGGTCTGTCATTGAGTCAACTGGCGTGGTTTGGAATCCCTGGTCACAAGTCCAACCTCGTAGGTATTCTCCGGGTCCTCGAGTTTCCTCCCACTGATAATGACCCCTATGCACAAGCGAATTATTGAAATAAAATGAAACCATATGTTAGTCCCAAAATGACCTAGTTTGTGTCGAGTGGACATTAAAGACCCCTACGCACAAGCGAATTATTGAAATAAAATGAAACCATATGTTAGTCCCAAAATGACCTAGTTTGTGTCAAGTGGACATTAAACCCAATTTCTTTCTCTCTCTCTTACCAACTGCCAAGGGATCTTTTACGTGCACGCCAGTGTGTACACGGAACCTCAGTTTTTTCGTCCCATCGCTTAGACAGCTGTCCTCGTCAGGTCCTTCGTTCTGCATCACTGACAAGGGAAAAACACGCTTGAAAATCGAAATAAACTTTTTCGCCCAATGCAGAGATCGAACACTCGACTTCCAGCCCCCAACCCCAGTGAGACTTGTCATCCAAACCACTAATGCATGCGGCACTTCGTTGAATACCCTTTGCTCTAATGCATGTCCCCCACCCCCCCTCGACAATATCCTGGATCTGTGTCTGGCCAGCACCTTACCCACTTAGCAACGTGATCCACCTCGAATGGTCCAGGTTATCAACAGTCTACAGTACGTAAAAGTAGATGCCATTGCTGGTTGAATGTTGTCACAAGTGAATTTTTAGTGTCAGGGAATAGTTACATCAGAGTGTATTTTTCCCTACAGATGCCCAACAGTTATATGTAGGCCTATCCACACTAGTTAGATCCTAATCCGCATTGAGATTGGGGGTGGGGCTGCCAATGTACTTTGGCCTTGGTCTGGAGCCTAGATTGAGGCCCGAAGGTATGCTTAGTAATGATTTTAAAAAAAGTGGGTTACACTTGTTGTGTATAGTTTATGGTGGGTGAGACTAGTAGTGTATAGTTTATGGTCAGTGAGACTGGTAGTGTATAGTTTATGGTGGGTGAGACTGGTTGTGTAAAGTTTATGGTGGGTGAGACTGGTAGTGTATAGTGGTTGAGACTAGTAGTGTATAGTTTATGGTGGGTGAGACTAGTAGTGTATAGTGTATGGTGGTGGGTGAGATTGGTAGTGTAAAGTTTATGGTGGGTGATACTGGTAGTGTATAGTTTATGGTGGGTGAGACTGGTAGTGTATAGTTTATGGTGGTTGAGACTGGAAGTGTAAAGTTTATGGTGGGTGAGACTAGTAGTGTATAGTTTATGGTGGTGGGTGAGATTGGTAGTGTAAAGTTTATGGTGGGTGATACTGGTAGTGTATAGTTTATGGTGGGTGAGACTGGTTGTGTATAGTTTATGGTGTGTGAGACTGGTAGTGTATAGTTTATGGTGGGTGAGACTGGTTGTGTAAAGTTTATGGTGGGTGATACTGGTAGTGTATAGTTTATGGTGGTGGGTGAGACTGGTACTGTATAGTTTATGGTGGGTGAGACTGATAGTGTATAGTGGTTGAGACTGGTACTGTATAGTTTATGGTGGGTGAGACTAGTAGTGTATAGTTTATAGTGTATGAGACTAGTAGTGTATGGTGGTGGGTGAGACTGGTTGTGTATAGTTTATGGTGGGTGAGACTGGTTGTGTATAGTTTATGGTGGGTGAGACTGGTAGTGTATAGTTTATGGTGGGTGAGACTGGTAGTCTATGGTGTGTGAGACTGGTAGTGTATAGTTTATGGTGGGTGAGACTGGTAGTGTATAGTTTATGGTGGGTGAGACTGGTAGTGTATAGTTTATGGTGGGTGAGACTGGTAGTGTATAGTTTATGGTGGGTGAGACTGGTAGTGTATAGTTTATGGTGGGTGAGACTGGTAGTGTATAGTTTATGGTGGGTGAGACTGGTTGTGTATAGTTTATGGTGGGTGAGACTAGTCCTGTATAGTTTATGGTGGGTGAGACTAGTAGTGTATAGTTTATGGTGTGTGAGACTGGTTGTGTATAGTTTATGGTAGGTGAGACTGGTAGTGTATACAGTTTATGGTGTGTGAGACTATTAGTGTATAGTTTATGGTGGGTGAGGCTGGTAGTGTATAGTTTATAGTGGGTGAGACTGGTAGTGTATAGTTTATAGTGGGTGAGACTGGTAGTGTATAGTGTATGGTGGGTAAGACTTGTAGTGTATAGTTTATGGTGGGTGAGACTAGTCAGTGATGCAGAAGGAGGGCCTGACAAGGACAGCTGCCTAGTCGTTCGAATGGGACAAAAATGCGATATAAGAGTAGGCCGTAGCGCCGCTCCCCGGGCAAAATTTTCCTCATAGCACACTGTATGGCGTATGCCCGTCTTCAGTTAGCGCAGGTTAGGTGCAGAAGCGTAGGACGTTAAACCCCATTTCACTCATTCATTCTATTCTAGATTAAACTAGTGGTGAGACTACTAGTGTATAGCTTATGGTGGTAGTTTATTGGATATGGTGGGTGGGGCTGTTGGGCTGGTACATTGTACATGACACCAAGTGGGATCTACTCAAGGACATCATAAGTTCTCCCTTGCTTCTCTGCACACATGAGGTTTACTGATTTCACTACCATGGATTGTGCTGAATGAATATTAAACCCATCACTGTATCTGGGCTGTTAACCAACAGATTTGAAGTGATTTAATATATTAAACTATAACACATACTTATGGAAAAACAATTACTGATTTATTTAGGTGACTTAGAAGAGTATTCTCTCAACGTTTTCAAGCAACAAATGTGTATGACAATTATATATAGATAAGCAATTAAAACAGTTACTAAATGCCTCAAAAATATTATTACCGTCATCAAGATTTATTATATAGTTTTTTTGTCTTTCAGATACAATTGTAAAACATATATCTACAAACAGCCAGAAAATTTACAAAGATGCTGCACAAGAGAGAATTTTCATCACCACTTTTGACATGGCTGTTTCAATTCAGCGTCCTCTTGTTTAAACCATTTTGGTCGTGTTTAAGCGCATTGGTATCAGTATGTATTGCGACGACTTTTGAGAGGAGGAGGGCCTGGATATTGTTTTTTAAAAGAACTCTTTCGATTTCTCCACTTTTGGTCCTTTGTTTGTTATTTCTACCTTTTGGTATTGTGGGTTTTATTATTCGCTGTATATTGTACAATGTTTTTAGGAATCCGTATCGACTCTCGATCAAACATTCATCTTTTAACGTGCAGAGTTGCAAGAGGATAAACGAGTATGGTGTTGCGACTCTGAACTTCTGTTTATTGCCCGAATTTTTATCGCGGTTTAACAATCTATCAGACACTCATTCAAGGGCGAAAGAAATAGGACAAAAAATTATATTAGATCAGATGTTTTACGGCCAGAGAAATGATGTCAATGACAACGAAGAGATACAGCTCTCACCGCGTCGTCGGTCTATTAACAACAATCCAGCCACTGTGACGACTGGAATCACAACGCACTTTCCTAATTTGGAGTTTCTGTGTATCCAGGAAGTCTGGCAGTCGAACTACAGCGATATATTGGTCGAGGAACTTCATAAGATTTATCCATATGTTATACGTGACGTAGGGATATATGGACGCGACAGTAATTATTTTTTATTGAACAGTGGCCTAGTAGTAAGGGGGCCTATACAGCCATGCTCGTGCGTGCATGCGCAGACGCATGCACGTGCATGCACATGACCTTGCACGTGTTTGACCTTGATGACCCCTTGCACGTGTGTGACCCCTTGCACGTGTTTGACCCCTTGCACGTGACCTTGCACGTGCATGACCCAGAAAGAGAGGGCGCGCGCGCGGAAGAAAGAAAGAGAGAGAGAGAGAGAGAAAGAGAGAGAGGAGGGAAGAAGAGGGGAGAAGGGGGAAGAACTCTTTTCCATTGATTAAGTTGGCCCTGAAAAGGGCCGTTTGGTCAGACTAGAATGCCAGAGTACGCCGCACTTTATGTCGGTTGCGTCTAATAGCCTCCACTAATTCGGGAGGAGGTCTTTTCCTGGGAGGTGTTTTTAATACCTCGTCAGGTAAGACAAAGATATCGTCTGGGGTGATGATGGCAAGAGTATCACCCCTGAGATACATCAAGGTGTCCGCATTGGGGTTTTCACCGAGGCGAATGATCGGAGCACCGTTTGCCATTGTGACAATGAGAGATGAATGTTGTGTCGTTTTATAACCGTCAGGACGAATCCATTTGATATGACGTCACACGGACGAGTCCATTCATAGCGTGGCGTTACAGGGCTTATGATAACGTTATGCATCGTAGGGTGTACGTTGAAGGCTAAATATAGATGCGATGCAACGTTATGCAACGTAGGGTGTACGTTGGAGGCTAAATATAGATGTAATGCAACGTTATACAACGTATGTGCAACGTTATATCACGTGGGGTGTCGGACAGGGATAAAAGCGAGCGACGGGAGCGGTTCTGACATTTTCACGCTATCACCGAACGAAGAAAGATGAGTTTTACATTACGCCCCGTCGATAGAAGATACAGTCGCTTATTTAGAACCGAGTCGCTATGTGTAGACATAGACTTTTTGGAAGATTGGTCCCACGTTCCAGCCGCTGATGTGCCTCAGCAACTACACAACACCGTTGAGGCCATCATTGAGGAAATTCGCCGAACTTTGAACGCCAGCGAAAGTGACTACGTACGAATTGCCATCAGTCACCCGGGACTCAAAACACCTATTTGGTTACCGTTTCGAGAGTATCGTCTGTTAAAAGCCGAAGATATTTTACAGAAAGTGGCTGCCGTCTTACAGAGCAACGAGGAATTTCGACTCGATCAACGAATGTCCATGAATATTTGTCACGTGTCCCCTCCCGATGGTAGAGGTAGCGGAACAAACGTCAAGAAGAGACACAGCGCCAATTTTGACGAGTATTTAAAGAAAAAGAGATGCCTTGTCACCATAAAGAATACCGATGACTTGTGTTTCCAGCGAGCCATTGTCGTTGCTCGTCACTATGCGAACAAACAGGACACACCTGAGTGGCAAAGGGAGAGGAAGAGATTAGTCAACAACACAGGAACCCATTCGTGGCAAACGAAGAAAACAGAAGCACTCATCGATGCCGCCGGTGGAACCAAGGAAGCTTGTACGGGGATGGAAACATGGGAACTGTACGCCAAGTATTTGGGAGGACAAGGATACCAACTCAACATTTTTTCTCAAGCCATCTTTGGTAAGGCCATTTATCGAGGAACAAAACACGTCACCGGAACACCAAAACAGCTGAACCTGTATTTACACAGCAGACATTATGACGTTATTACTTCCATGCCCGCCTTTGCGGAAAGGTCGTATTTTTGTGAGACCTGTCAAGTGGGATACAATGGTGCCGAGAAACATTCGTGTCACGTCATGTGTCAAGGCTGCAAGAAAGTGGGTCCACCCTGTCTACCCGATCCCAACACAAAGACGTGTTACTGTTGTCATCGAGTGTTTGTGAGCCGGCAATGTTTCGATAACCATCTCGCTACCCGTTCCAGAGCCAATGGTAGTATATGTCACCGGTGGAAGAAATGCGTAAAATGTCAGAAGGAATGGGACGTCATCGGAGCCAAGCGAAATTTAGAAGAACATCGATGCGGTGAATACAAGTGCTCCATCTGCCGTGAGTGGCACACGGCCGCAAAACAGTTTTGCTACATTCAACCGTTAAAATCACCCATCGACATGGACAGAGACAGAAAGACACAAATCGACAAACAACAGCAATCAACGTTGACCCGTTTCGTCTTCTTTGACTTTGAATGCCAGCAAGATACAGGTGAACACATTCCCAACTTATGTGTTCTGCAAGTGTGCTGTCACTTTTGTATCGATAACCAAGAACCCTGCGAGCACTGTGACACGTACTGGAATCACCAACGGGAAATTGTGTTTAAAGGACCAAACACACTGGACGATGTGGGCAAATGGTTTTTACAACTCGCTGCTCACGGTACGGTGGTAGATGGTCGGAAAAATGACAGTCACGAATCGAGTCCCGTGATCGCCGTGGCTCACAACTTTAAAGGTTACGATGGACTGCTAATTTTACAGACGCTGCACAAACATTCCGTGGCGCAACCTGAAGTTATAATGCAGGGTGGGAAAGCGATGACTATCACTGTCGGTACGGTCAAATTCATCGATTCCCTCAACTTTTTACCAATGGCTTTACGGGACATGCCCAAAACCTTCGACCTGCAAGAATTGAAGAAAGGTTATTTCCCTCACCACTTTAACAGACCGGAGAATGAAGATTACGTGGGCGCTTATCCTCCCAACACCGATTACGATCCGGATGGCATGAGCGCGTCGGAACGAGAGAAGTTTCACGCGTGGTACCAACAACACAGTCACGACGTCTTTAATTTTCGCCAGGAAATTTTGACCTACTGTAAGAGCGATGTGGATGTCTTGCGTCGGTGTTGTGGTGTGTTTCGCGAGATATTCCTAATGGACACGGGCATCGATCCCTTTGAGAAGAGCCTGACCCTGGCCTCCGCCTGCAGTCGCGTACTACGCACACACTACCTGGAGAAAGACACACTCGTCGTCATTCCTCGAGCCCTGATGCAAGAGCCGACAACGGGTAAAGACTGGCATCGCTTCCAGCCTCGACAACAGTCCAACAAAGCACTTCGTTGGTTGGAATGGGAACAGCATCGACAGACCATGGCCGCTTTCCGAAACCAGACCCCTCTACCAAACATTCGACACGCCCGCAACGGTAGTGAATGTCGAGTCGGCCCTTACAGTTTAGATGGTATGGACACGACCACGGGTACAGTGTACGAGTTTCACGGCTGTGCCTTTCACGGTTGTCCCAAATGTTTTCCGGGTCCCGTCCAAGACGTTCAACATAAACATCCCTACGATCCCTCGCGCAGTATGCGAGACTTGTACCAGAAGACCCAGGAACGTCACCGTCAACTCCAGGAACAGTACGGTATGCAGACCATCCGCGTTATGTGGGAGTGTGAGATGGAAGAAGAACGACGCCATGATCCCGAGATGGACGAATTTCTGATTGGATTGGAAGATCAGCAATGGCCCGCTCCCGAACCTCTGATGCCCCGCAACGCTTTCTTTGGCGGAAGAACGAATGCCATTCAACTGTTAGTCAACGAGTCGGCCGAAGAGATGCGCTACATCGACGTGGTGTCCCTGTACCCTTACATCTGCAAGTACGGTACCTTTCCCATCAAGGAACCCACGATCGTCACACAGCCCGATCAAGACCAGTGGCAGCAGTACGAAGGGTTGATCCAGTGTTCCGTGTTACCACCTCGTGGCCTGTACCACCCGGTGCTCCCGTTTCGACGAAAACAGAAACTGGTGTTTGCCCTGTGTCGAAGCTGCGTCGACGAACACATGCAACAAGGGGAGATTGCAGAATACCAACCTTGTGATCACACCGACGAACAGCGAGCCTGGGTGGGTACATTTGTCACTCTGGAACTGAAGAAAGCGGTGAGCCTGGGATATCGCGTATTAAAAGTGTACGAAGTCTGGCACTGGAAAGAATTCAGCACCTACGATCCCGAGGCCAAAACGGGTGGTCTGTTTACGGGGTACATTAATCACTACCTAAAGAAGAAGATGGAAAGTAGCGGTTATCCCGACACCTGTCACACCGAAGAAGACAAGATCCGCTTCGTGAACGACGTGTACGACACCGAAGGTATTCGTCTGGATCCCGCATCGATAAAACCAAACAAAGGGATGCGGGCGTTTAGTAAACTTCAGCTCAACACGGCTTGGGGGAAATTCGGACAGCGAGACAACTTTCCCAAGACAGAATATATCACAGAGCCCAGCGTCTTCTTTGAAAAAATGTTGGACGTGACCCAGACCGTGCGAGATGTACAGTTAGTCAACGACAACATGGTCTTGATGGAAACGTTGAAAAAAGAAGGACATGTCGCACCCTGTCCCATCACCAATGTGGTTATCGCCGCCTTCGTCACGGCCCAGGCCCGTTTGAAACTCTATTCCGTCTTGGAAAAGTTGGGAGAGCGCGTATGCTATTTTGACACGGACAGCGTCATCTACCAATATAATCCTCAATCATGGAATCCCCCGGAAGGTTCGAGTTTAGGCCAGTGGAAGAACGAGTTGCCCGAGAACGTCACCATTAAGGAATTTGTGAGCGGAGGACCAAAGAATTATGCGTACAGGCAAAGCGATGGAAAAACGGTATGCAAAGTCCGGGGATTCACCTTGAATTATCGTGCCTCCCAACAACTGAATTACGTCATCATGAAGGAGAACGTACGGCACGTCAATCAAAACGAACCGCTTGTCATCTCCAATCCGTTTAAGATTTCGAGATCACGTGATCGACGTCTCTGGACACGCCCCGAGAACAAAAAATATAAAATCGTGTACGACAAGCGTTTAGTTCAATTCAATGACAATGGACAACCGATCAACACTTACCCCTATGGATACTGACTTTCATTTGTCAGGAACGTGGCGACCAAACAGAGAAGATGGTGAATCAGCAGCAACGAATACGGATATGGTCGAAAAACTCAGAGAACGATGGCTCAACTTTCGTGTCAGCAAATGTTATTTGCCAATAATAGAAACAAGTCAGCGCCAGGAGTGTTTCGGCTGCAGTATGGCTCACCCAAGTGTGAGATACCATGCGTGTCAAGGACTAGGTGTGTCTTCCATAACGGGCCAAGCCTCGCACCCTGTTGACGATTACAGTCACTACCTCTGGTTGGACGAGCCGAAATCAGAAGACGTCGATAAAGTATTAGACAGTCTGGTGGACGACCCATGGAAACGAGTCAAGACCTGGGAAGACGAACGACGATGGCAGGAAGATGTCATGCAAGCCTTGAGAAAGTACTGGGAGATCGTTCCTGGGTTTAAGATGGCGGTGATCAAACGCAAAAATGGAGTGTGCCCCATACGCGTATGGATGGAGCAGTCATCGGAGAGAATGTTATATTGGGAACTGAATGAAATGGATACCGAAAAGATCTCTGACATGGTGATAGAAGGTTGGGAATCTCTCGGCAGACAGCTGGGGGTCAGTGAAGAGTATATTAGTCACGCCAAGAAGATTTACCCAAACGACACACGGAAACAAATCATTAACATGTTCAACCAATGGCGAAGAATGTACGACAAGGAAGCTGGCTATAGGCTGTTGGTACAAGAAATGCAGGGAAACATTAAGCGAGCCAATCTAGTGACGTTGATGGAAGCCTGTCTCGCGAGTGGAGCCGTCATCGCTTGGGACGACCTGCTACCGTATATGGGCAACCTGATGTACCAATTGATACACGGGAAGAAATAGACTCGAATCAGTGCTGTTAGTTTTATGTCTGTTTTTTTATTGTACAATACCGTATGCAACATGAGCAGAAATAGGAAGAACCGTTTAAGATTTTTAGATCACGTGATCTCTGGACACGCCCCGAGAACAAAAAGTATAAAATCGTGTACGACAAGCGTTTAGTTCAATTCAATGACAATGGCCAACCGATCAACACTTACCCCCATGGATACTGACTTTCGTGTCTCGGGAGGATGGCGACCGAACAGAGATGGAGACGAACCGACAGAAAATACAGATTTGATCGAGAAACTAAGACGACGATGGCTCAATTTTCGGGTCTGCAAGTGTTACCTACCCATCATAGAGGAAAAGCAACACGAGGAGTGTATTGGATGCAAGTACGATCACCCCAGTCAGAGATACCATTCGTGTCTGGGATTGGGCGTGTGTTCCATAACGGGCCGAGCCTCACACCCTGTCGACGATTACAATCACTACCTCTGGTTGGACGAGCCGAAACCAGAAGACGTCGATAGCGTGTTAGGCAGTATGGTGGACAACCCACGCGACCGAGTCAAGACGTGGGAGGACGAACAACAATGGCGGGAAGACGTGGACGAAGCCTTGAAAAAGTTTTGGAGTGTGGTTCCGGGATTTAAGACGGTGTTGATCAAACGCAAAGACGAGTTCATCGAACCCAAAGAGAATCCCATACGTCGGTGGATGGACGAGCTACCAGAGAAAAAGAAACGATGGTTCCTGGATCAAATGGATATCAACGTCATGTCCGGTAAACTGGGCGAAGGCTGGGAATGTATTGGCAGACATCTGGGAATCAGAGAAGCACGGATCAGTCAAGCCAAGATGAGTCATCCTAACAACGCGCGCATGCAAATTTTCACCGTGTTCAATCAGTGGCGACAAAGACATGGTAATCGAGCCAGCCTGATGACATTGTTGGAGGCCTGTCACGTGAGTGAAGCTGTCATTGATTGGGAAGAAGTGCAAAAGTACGTGGAAAGCCTGGAAATCATAGACTAGACACGGACCAATAGAAACGAAGGAAAAGAAAGAACCAATCAAAAGAGAGTGACGTCACAACCAAGGGTATAAGAAGCAAAGTCTCAGAATAAAATTTCATTCTACTCTCAATGGCTAGTCAAGTTTGTTTCTCCTGTAACAATGTCGGACACTGGTATAGAGACTGCCCTGCTCGTTCCCAACAGCAGCAACGAAACCCACAACCAAGACAAGACAGATCAGCTTATGGTTCCTATGGAAAATGTTACCGCTGTGGAGAACCAGGACACTGGGCGCCCCAGTGTGGACAACGAGCCGAAGCCCAAAAAGCGAAAAGTGACGAAGAAAGAAAAGAAGACGTCAAAAGAAAGTGTTACGGGATCAAGCGACCCACCGACGACAACCACAAATGTCTCAACTGTGGACAGCTTGGTCACGGCCTGCTCGAGTGCGAAAAAGAAATCCAAACAGAAAACAACTTTGAAGCCGTTGCCAGTCGCATGTTCGACAACAACGTCGATATGCCCAGAGACAACACCCGCAGTCAGCGATACTGGTACTGGTCAGGAGAAGCGTTCGAATTCTACAGGCGCTACAAAGAAAAACAGAAAACAGAAGCCTGTCAGTCCTCCAGTTATTACCCCAACTACGAGTGAAACTGACGAAACCCCGAAGCCGGCTGTTATTTTGTTGGCGGAGAAGGAAGCAGAAAGTTTTGCCCGAGCATTCATTCAGTATGCGGGTCCGAGAGATATGACCGAAGTCTTGGCGTATCCCCCCTGTTTCGATATGAGCGAATGGGTACCCGTTGTCGTCACGTTTGCTGAAGTGGAAGACTGGCACCCACACGATACGATGCAGAAGCTGTTGGGAAAAGTGTATTGGATTCCTCGTGTCCTGAGAAACGTACCCTGGTTGAGACAAGAGATCCTGAAGAGAGAACGCGTTAACTAACATTTTTTCTTTTCCTTTGTACTATATGTTGTATTGAATGTATTTTTGAATGCTCTTTTTTGTATTTTTTGTAAAATAAAATCTGTTCTTATTTCACTCCATGTCTGTTGTTCTGTGGTGGGCGCGAAGGTATAAAAGGCAGGGGAGAAGGGGATTGGGGGACAGTGCAAGATGGATGTGGCGTTCAAACACCCCTTTACCATGTTAGTCAGCGGTCCAACAGGGGTTGGCAAGACGGTCTTTGTACAGAAATTTCTCCAAGCGTCTCTGTTCGACATCCCTCCCCAACGCACCGTGTGGGCCTACGGGGAATGGCAAGAGAGTTACGAACACTTTCCATACACTTATGTCAAAGGATTGACGGATATTGACGACGTGATGGGGCAAGTCAAAGGGCCCCAATGTTTAATCGTGGACGATTTGATGGGGGAAGACACGGAGATATTGCAACAGTGGTTTACGAAAAAAAGTCATCACCACGACACGAGTGTCATTTACATTGTGCAAAATTTGTTTGACAAGCGACAGCGTACCATCAGCCTGAATGCCCATTACTTGGTTTTGTTCAAAAATCCTCGAGACGCCTCGCAAATTAGTGTGTTGTCCCGTCAGATGTACCCTTCCCATACCAAGTATATGGAGGAAGCTTTCAAGGATGCGACGAGTACCCCTCGCAGTTACTTACTCATTGATTTGAAGCCCGACACACCCGAGACTCTGCGGTTGAGAAGCAACATTTTACCCGAAGAGGAACCACCCATCGTCTACGTCCAAAAAGTATAAAAGGGGGACCTGTACCTCGAATTGAATCTGTTTGTCACGATGGCTCGCACGAAGAATACGCAGCGGAAACACCCACCTCCGACCCTTCCCCGGGCGACGTTCCCGACCTTGGCACCGGACCTTCGTGGTCCCACGGTACGAAGGCGCACTCGTCCGAACATGAGGGCCCCCAGAACCCAATGGTTACCCCCCTCGTTGACACCACCCACGAGTCCTATGTCTCCCTTACCGCTCACACCACCACGCTTTTTCTCCCCAGTCACACCCCCACGACCCATGTCACCACGTTCCCCTTCTCGGTCTCCCTCGCCGATCTTTCGAAGACCACGAAGAGAAAAGAAGAGTTCTATAAAAGGATTGAAGGCGTTCATTCGCAAGTTACAACAACTGACTCCCGATATGGCTTATGGACAGCTGGCCAAGAATACGGGCAGGGCGCGTATTGGATTGTTGCAGTGGTTCAAGTTGGCGGCCAACCATTTGCTGAATGATAACATCCAACCCCTACATGCACAACACAAGAAATGGGTGGAACGAAATCGCCAGGTGTTGACCCAATTGACGGAGAAAAACATGCCGACGGCTGAAAAACTCTCTCTGATCATGAAACCCGGAGGACGTGGATTTTTTGGGGGCGTGTTGATCCGTATCTTGCTGCGATGGAAGGAAAGGCTGCAAGAGGAAAGAAACAAGAAACGAAATAAATTCGTTCGACGGACCGCTCAGCGTGGAAAGGGTCTGAGTGCCAAAGAGCTGAATCAACATCGAGCATTGCTTCGCAAATTGACTAATCCACGAACATCACCCAACGTCAAAAAAAGGCTTCTCAAACAACAAGGCGGTGCTATCGGTGCCTTGCTCGCTATGGCCATTCCAGCATTAGCCCCCTTGGTATCTAAACTATTGGGAGGACAACAGGGTGGTAAACATCCCTGGACAAGAAGGAGCGAGAGAGCGAACGCTGGGTTTGCCGAGTTCAAGAAACTATTTGGTGGATAACCTGTGGGACAGAAAGGTATAAAAAGGGAACCGGTGCATGACCCCGAGCTCAGTCATGGAGACACTGCGGTATCTATTGAACACTGCACCGAAAGACCGTCCTCTTTTACTCGAGACCCAGCCCATCGTCGACGGTGTGTGTGAGTGTATTGGAAACCTGATTCGTGGCAACGTTCCTGTGGCCGACAAAGAAATCAAACGTTTGAAAAAGGACGCCCCCTTGTTACGACGTTTGGGCACGTCTAAAACACCTTGGAAGACCCGTCGGCGACTTCTGAAACAACAAAAAGGAGGATTCTTCACCCGGTTGTTTCGGTCTTTTCCAAAAGATGAAATTCGCCAAGAAAATGAAACTGGTACCCATCGACGGACCCACCGACGTCAAACCCGTCAAAGTCATGCAAGTCGAACCCGTGTACGATCGAGATCCACTGCAGCAGGCCGTCGAAAATGTTCACCAAGACATGCAACGCGTGCTAAACGACCCAACACTGGGCGACGAAAATAAAATGCAACGGTACGGACAGTTGTTACAGCGTTATCAAACGATGCAAAAGAAACGAAAACATGTCATTCCCTTGTCGGACGAAAACATACCCGAGCACAAAGAAGAAGCAGCCGTGGTGTCGGAGATACCCATTCTGGAGTCGGTTCCCCGAGCCTATCAACATCGAGCTCGCCTTTTGTTGAAACACATGAAAGAAAAGACACCTTGGTCGTGGAATGAGAACTTGGAATTGATTCGGAATGGCGTACCCGTACCAGGTACCAATGCCATTGACATTGTGAACGATTTGGTTCGTCGGCGAAAGAATACCCAGGCCCCCATGGGATGGTTTGGCGTGATGCAAAGTTTAAAGGCCACGAACGTACCGCGCGAAGCCATTGGTAATCAAGAACGATGGAACGTATTGTCCACGCCACCCACACGGCCTCCGCCGCGACGTCCGAGAAAGAAGAAAATCTCCAGTACGGATACCCCTAGTACATCTACCAGAAGATGGCTGTCTTTGCAAAACCTATAAATAGTCTGATCATATGCCAATCGATTGAAACATGGAACGAAAGCTGAAGAAAGTATATTACGACCCGAAACACCCGGCCGCTTTCGGTGGAGCCCTGGGCCTTCACAAAGCTACTGGTGTGGCTTTGGACCAAGTCAAGACATGGTTGAAACAACAAAGGGCGTACACCTTGCACAAACCACTGAAAAAGAAATTCTCTCGGTCCCCCACGGTGGTGGCCGGGATAGATCACCAATGGCAAGCAGATTTGAGCGATATGTCGGCCTTGGCCCAACAGAATGAGGGATACAGGTTTTTGCTGTGCGTCATCGATGTATTTTCCAAGTACGCATGGGTGTTGCCTCTCAAAAACAAGACGGGGGACAGTCTGGTGGACGCTTTTCGTCGAATCTTTCAAAGTCGACAACCTCTACGACTTCAAACGGACAAAGGTACCGAATTCCTCAATCGAAAAATGCAAACGTATCTGAAAAAGAAAAATATTCATTTCTTCGTGACACACAACGTCGAAACCAAGGCCAGTGTGGTGGAACGATTTCAACGGACATTGAAAGAGCGTATGTGGCGATACTTTACTCATCGACAAACACAACGGTACATCGATGTGCTAGACGAATTGGTTCGGGCTTATAATGCTAGACGACATCGTACCATTGGCATGGCACCCAAAGACGTTCGTCCCGAACACGAATGGATGTTGACAACACCTCCACGTCCCACCAAAAAGAAAAAGAAAACCATGGACACCGGCACGACCGTACGTTTGGCTTTACCGAAACATGGGGCTTTTGATAAAGGTTACTGGCCAAACTGGACTCTGGAAACATTCAACGTTACACCCAACATCGGTCCCGGCTACAAACTTTTGGACGAAAGAGGTGAACCCATACAGGGCACCTTCTATCCCGAAGAATTGCAAGCGGTCCAAGTCAACGACGATGAGATCTTTCCCATCGAAAGAGTACTCGAAAGAAAAAAAGACAAAGTTTTGGTGAAATGGTTGGGCTATCCGGCGAGTTTTAATTCGTGGATCGACAGGACCAGTCTCCAAAACGTATAAATAGGAGTGAGAGACGCCAACCTCAGTCAACATGCAAGACCATTACTAGAAGATCATGTCTGAGTACATCGAATTTAACAATCGTCTAGCCACGTTTGACAACCGATGGACACATGTTCATCCATCCGCCCCCAAGTTAAGTGAAGCAGGGTTTGTGTATTATGGTGATACTGATCGCGTGCAGTGTTTCAGCTGCAAATTAATATTGAAGGATTGGCAGAAATTCGACGATCCATTCCACGAACACGCTAAATATAAACCAAACTGCCCCTATTTGAGAATGATTAAAGGGTCTTTGTGTGGTGGTTACCGATGGGAATACAAAGGAATACTAGCGGGAAAAGTCATCTCGTTGGCCCATTCCCGTGTGTTGTACAGGTGTAAAGACGAATGTGTTAGGGTCGCTAAGAAAGCAGACTTTAGCATTGTTGATAGTATGGGTAGACCCTATTTATTCATAACGGAGTGGAATTGCAAAGAAGATAAAGTCAAACAATGGAATATAGACAACATGCCCACCGTGACACATGATTTCGAAGCTTATTTGTTGAACCAGTAACCCGGTGACCAGGACCAGTCTCCAAAACGTATAAATAGGAGCGAGAGACGTCAACCTCAGTCAACATGCAAGACGAAATCACGTCTACGTCCGCGAGTGCCCACAATTGGTCGCTCTTGGGAAAACGTGTGCCACAAGCGGAAATTGTCTTTTTCTGTCAAGTGATTTTAGTGTACGTCGTGGCGGGTGTTTCTTTGTCCCAGTTGGCCTTCAAACCCGACGGATCGCAGACTACCTTGTGGACGGCTTTGCTCTCCAGTACCTTGGGTTACCTGTTACCTTCACCGACCTTGAAAACCAAACATAATGAACAACGACCGACCCTTTTACCTCACGCTTCCTAGTGACAGTTCCATGTCGTGGTATCCCGACAACAAAGTCTCCACGTATCACACCCACCTGGAACCGCCACTTCTTGTCGATCATCGGGATTGGGAAGTGGGTCTGTCCATGATCACGTTACCTGACCATTGGCAAAACATCGATCAACGAGACAACACGCTCGGCTTACGCATTCATCCTTGGTCGCCCCCGAGCACGGCGTCCGAAGTAAAGATATGTCGGGACCGCCACAGGATTGACCCGTCGAATTGTTTCAAAGGTGTAAAGGGTGGTGAGATCAAGGGATCGATCGAAATGGAAACGCACATCAAGAGTGACGACTACGAGTCGCTGAGACACATCCTGGATGTCCTGAACACTAGACTGGATGATTTGTGGAACCTGACTCCCATCTACGATCATTTGGCCCATCAACCCGAACGTTTGGATCCCAATAACAAGGAAATGACCGACGAAGAGAAGAAACAGCAAATCGCCTACGAAACTCGAGAGATGATGCGTCAAGGGGCCGTATCAAGAGGTTCCTTCGTGTCTTTCAAGAAAGACAACACCAACGATAAAGTGTATCTGAAGATCAATCACGTGCAGACGCTTTTCTGGTTGGACGTGTTGCCGAAAATCGAACTTCGTCTGTGTGGTCCCATCGTGTCCATGTTGGGATGGACTGGAAACGAAATGATGATTTCCCTGCAGTCAATCGAAATGACCGGCGAAGATGGCCAAAGTCTACGGTATTTCTACGCCCACCACATCGCGAATCTTCAAATCCAGTTCGATCTGTTTTACATCTACACGGACATTATCGAACCCCAGATCGTGGGCGACGTGAAGGCTACTTTGTTGGACGTGATTCCCAGTCGACGATTGTATCACCGCCCCGCCAGGATTCACTACTTACCTCTGAAGTACAGTCGACTAAACTCCATTGGTCTCTATATAAGGAACGGAATGGGGAAAGCCGTGCCATTTCTCGACGGTAAGGTGGTGGTCCAACTTCATTTTCGCCGCCGATGATGATTCGAGTGTACAAAGGTGGAGTACTCAGACAGCGAGGGGCTGGCAATGGTCTGGTAGTGTACAAGGGGGGAATTCTGAGACAACAGGGTGCCGGTCGATGGTCGGGGTTATTGAATGCCGTCAAATCGGTCGGGAAGACCTTGTGGTCGGCGGGCAAAGAGGCCGTGAAAAAGAATGTGGTCCAAATGTTACCCAAAGTGGGGCAAAGCGTGCTCGACGCCGTCAGTGGTCGTGAAAAATGGAACTGGAAGAAAGTCGCCCAGGACACGCTTCGCCCCGCGTTGTCAAACACGATGTCCGACACACTCAAGAACGTGGTCGCCCACCTGGAACCTATAAAAGACCCCTCACGAACCCCGTCCACTTCACATCGTCCGAAGAGGAAGAAGAAGCCACAGGTCACCTCTCACAAACGACGTAAACTAGATATCTTCGACCATGGCTACGCAGGTAATGCGCAATGATTCCTGTCCCTGCGCGCGAGACGAATTGCAGAATTTGTTCAGTGTACCCGACACGCAGACGGCCATAAACAAGGTGACCCACATTAGAAAGTATCCACTGACACCCGACCTGAACCACGATGGTCCCATCGAATTTTATATTTCCAATGCCACCACCGATTTCATCGATCTGGCCAACATGACACTACACGTGGCCCTGAAGGTGACCAAGAACGACGGGGGTGACCTGGATGCGGATAGTCAAGTCGCACCCATTAACAACTTGTTTCATTCGTTGTTTAAAGACGTCAAATTACGCCTGGGAAAGGATGCCGAAACTTTGGTCACCAACTCTCTGCCCACCTATCCCTATCGGGCTTACTTGGAGAATTTGTTGAGTTTCGGTAAGGGAGCCAAGAACGACCACCTGTCGAAACAAGTCCTGTGGGAAAAAGATACCGCCGGACAGTTCAATTCCACGAAATCCGTCGCCACCAATGGGGATGGTGGACGACAGGCACCGACTAACAAAGGATTGGAAGAACGCCAGAAAACCATCGCTGCCAGTCGCACCTTTGAATTGCAGTCACGTCTACACTTGGACATGTGTTTACAAGATCGGTATTTGATTGACGGTGTGGACCTGCGGTTGAAATTGGAAAAGCAATCCACGAAATTCTTTCTGATGTACGGTGAAGGCAACGATGCAGAAGACTACAAAGTCGAGTTCACCAAAGCCTACCTGGATATCCCGTTCGTCACTCTGGCTCCCAGTACCTACACACGGGTGGCTGCGCAACTTCAATCGTCCAACGCCAAGTATCCCCTGAAGCGCGTGGTGGTCCGCGACATGGTCATTCCCGACAATCGCACCAGTCACGTCTTAGACAATCTGTTTGTCAACGAAAGCCTGCCAAAGAGATTAATCGTGGGTATGGTACGTAACACGGCCTACGATGGAAGAAAAAACAGAAATCCCTTCGAATTCCAACACAATCAATTGGAAAACATCAAATTGACCAAGAACGGTGAAATTGTAGACGAATACGACGTCAACTTTCCCCAGCGACAAGCCATCACTCCCTACCTGGATTTGATGAAAAGGGTGGCCGTCTTAAACACCCGAGAAGACCTGGACCTCCCTTTCCACGACTATATCAATGGGTACACCTTGTATTGTTTCGATTTGACCAACGACCACGGAGCCGATGGTAACTACTTTCATCCCAAAGCGGCGGGTAACCTGTCTTTGGAACTCAAGTTCGCTGCGGCCCCGACCAATCACCTCAGTCTTGTTGTGTTTGCCGAATACGACAATGTCTTGGAAATCGACGCTAACCGACAAGTCATCACAGATTGGTGAGGCTCTCTCCAATCAACAATTGACACAGACTTTAGAAAAACATCTCCCTGGTAGCGTTTTCGGGGGTGTATGGGCTCGTAATCATCTGGATATACTACGCCCGACCTCGTACCCTAAAGCCTACGTCATCAACACGGACGACGAAGACCAACCCGGCAAACACTGGACCGTGTTTGTATGCGAAGGACCAGATCACGTTACCTTCTTCGATTCGTACGGTTGTCACCCTGATGTCTACGGAGAAGCCTTTCGACGTTTCGTCCGAGATCTACAACTCCACTACCAACCCCGATGGATTCAAGGACTCGACAGTGTTGTGTGCGGACATTATTGTTTGTATTATCTATGTCATCGATTTCACGTGCCCTCCACACACGCCCTCTCCGTTTTCGGTCGCGTGTATCGTGTAAACGATATACTAGTCGAACAATGGACCAGGGATCATTTCCCCGATTTGCAACAAGACCAGAAGAAGGGACAACGGTGTCGATGCTTTTTTGCTCTGTAAATATGTTTTTTGTGTTCAATGCCTTTGTGTTCAAGTTCAATTTTGTGTTCAATAATATGCTTTGTAAATGTGTTCAAGTTCAATAAAATGTCGACAACATATTACGTGTCTGTTTTTTGTGACGTCATGTGACGTCATGCTATTCTGATTGGTGGAAAATGGTTTCGCCCCAACACATTAGACTCGTCCCGTCCCGAGCTATAAATAGGAGTGTCGAAGCCAAAAAGAAGTCACAAACAAAATGGATTCTAACGATAAGAGAGTCTGTACAACTTGCGGGGGATATCACCCTTTGTTTAAGGGGAACCGGCCGGATGCCGATTACCTTGTCTGTTTCTGGTGTGGGGTAGATGTGTCGAACACCTACCATAGGAGATCTAAACATCATCTCAAATGCCAGAAGCGGCCAAGGTATTTGGCAGAAAAGCCGAAATGCTCCTGCTAACCCTCGCATTCTAGTCTGACCAAACGGCCCTTTTCAGGGCCAACTTAATCAATGGAAAAGAGTTCTTCCCCCTTCTCCCCTCTTCTTCCCTCCTCTCTCTCTTTCTCTCTCTCTCTCTCTCTTTCTTTCTTCCGCGCGCGCGCCCTCTCTTTCTGGGTCATGCACGTGCAAGGTCACGTGCAAGGGGTCAAACACGTGCAAGGGGTCACACACGTGCAAGGGGTCATCAAGGTCAAACACGTGCAAGGTCATGTGCATGCACGTGCATGCGTCTGCGCATGCACGCACGAGCATGGCTGTATAGGCCCCCTTACTACTGGCCTGATGTTCGCTAGTAAATATGAAATATTAGAAGTTGATTTTAAATATTTTAGAACGAGCTGTAACCATTGTGTTTATTCAGGTAAAGGACTGTTGATGATAAAGGTAAGTGTCAATCAAACTAAAAGGGGGTTTAACGTCCTACTGTTTGCCTACGACTGGGCTCATAAAGACAGGGATACTCCATGCAGTGTGCTGTGACGACTATACATTTTACTCTATCTTGCACAACTGGCAAGGGGAAATGAAATGAAGTGGGGTTTAACGTCCTGCTGTTCGCCCCCGACTGGATTAATGAAGACGAAGATACGCCATACAGTGTGCTGTGACGGAAATGTTGCCCAGACAGCAGCGCTACAGCCTATTCTTATATTAGTTAATGAGAACAACTATACATTGTACTCTATCCCTGCAAAACTGGCAAGGGCAAATGAAATGAAATGGGGTTTAACGTCCTACTGTTCTGCACCTTACCTGGGCTAATAGAAGATGGGCATACGCCATACAGTGTGCAATGAGGGATATTTTGCCAGGACAGCGGCACTACTGCCTACTCGTATATCAAATTCCAACTGCCAAGGGATCTTTTACGTGCACGCCAATGTGTACACGGGACCTCGTTTTCTCGTCCCATCAAAACGACTAGGAAGTTGCCCTTGCCAGGTCCACCGTAAAATCGAGATTAACTTTCTCGCCCAATGCAGATATCAAACACTCGACCTCCAGGCTAGCGAGCCAGTGCCTTATCCACTTAGCCAGGTGATCCCCAAACTGGCAAGGGGAAACCACGTCAGAAATTTCCTAATGAATTTTCTCACTGAGGCAACGTGGCTTCCCATATTAATAAGGAACAGTGTTTATACTTGATATCTGAACTGAATATTAAGGAGGAGAATTTTGCCCAAGCAGGAGCATTTGTGTTTGCTTTTCTTTGAATTTTGACTTTGTCAAAATTTTACTTGTAGGGAATGCCATTTGCATGTGAAAATTTGGCTGAAATTGGTCAGATACCATCAAAGCATTCAGATACCCCTCCAAAGGTCCGATGTCAAATAGAGTATGTGCACTAACTTATAAAGACAACCATAATATGTCATGCACTGTGCTGTTAGGTGATATTTTCCCCAGACAGCGTATTTTCAGCTACCGGTACTTTTCAACCAGAGCTTGTGACAGATGTATTATGTCTATTTATAAAAAAAACCCTTTTAATTTTGATAATTTTTCATGTTTTTTTATAAGGTGCTGCTGTGGTATGAGGATATTAGAACGGAGAAAGCTGTTGTTGGCTATCTTTATTCTACACAATTACAAGCCTATCAAGGTACAGAAGTATTCTTCACACATACATGCCTACAAATATGGAGTTTGGACCAGGGACTCATCTATTGTTCTTCTTGATTGTTTTTTTTTTGCCAAATGATTGTCTGAATGATTGGAGGTTGAGTGGCCGAGTTGTTGGAGGTTGTGTGGCCGAGTTGTTGGAGGTTGAGTGGCCGAGTTGTTGGAGGTTGGGTGGTCAAATGATTGGGGGTCGGGTGGCCGAGTTGTTGGGGGTTGGGTGGCCGAGTTGTTGGGGGGTTGGGTTGTCAAATGATTGGAGGTTGGGTGTCTGAATGATTGGGGGTTGGGTGTCTGAATGATTGGGGGTTGGGTGGCCGAGTTGTTGGAGGCTGGGTGTCTGAATGATTGGGGGCTGGGTGTCTGAATGATTGGGGGTTGGGTGTCTAAATGATTGGAGGTTGTGTGGCCAAGTTGTTGGAGGTTGGGTGGCCGAATGATTAGGGGTTGGGTGGCCGAGTTGTCGAAGGTTGGGTGACCGAGTTGTTGGGTGTTGGGTGTCTGAATGATTGGGGGTTGGGTGTTTAAATTATTGGGCGTCAGGTGGTCAAATGATTAGAGGTTGGGTGGCCGAATTATTGGAGGTTGTGTGGCCGAGTTGTTGGATGTTGGGTGGTCAAATGATTGGGGGTCAGGTGGCCAATTCATGGGGGTTGGGTGGCCGAGTTGTTGGGGGGTTGGGTTGTCAAATGATTGGAGGTTGGGTGTCTGAATGATTGGTGGTTGGGTGGCCGAGTTGTTGAGGGTTGGGTGGCCGAGTTGTTCAAGGTAGGAAGGTCAAATGATTGGGGGTTGGGTGGCCTAGTTGTTCGGGGTAGGAAGGTCAAATGATTGGGGGTTGGGTGGTCAAATGGTTGAATGTTGGGTGGCCAAGTTCTTGGAGGTTGGGTGTCTGAATGATTGGAGGTTTGGTGGCCGAGTTGTTGGAGGTTGGGTGACCGAGTTGTTCAGGGTAGGAAGGTCAAATGATTGGGGGTTGGGTGGTCGAATGGTTGGATGTTGGGTGGCCGAGTTGATGGGGGTTGGGTGTCTGAATGATTGGGGGTTTGGTGTCTGAATGATTGGGGGTTGGGTGTTTTTAAATTATTCGGCGTGGGGGGGTCAAATGATTAGAGGTTGAGTGGCTGAATTATTGGAGGTTGTGTGGCCGAGTTGTTGGAGGTTGTTTTATTGGAGGTTGTGTGGCCGAGTTGTTGGAGGTTTGGGGGGCCGAGTTCGGGTGGTCAAATGATTGGAGGTTGTGTGGCCGAGTTGTAGGATGTTGGTTGGTCAAATGATTTGAGGTTGGGTGGCCGAGTTGTTAGGGGTTGGATGTCCGAATGGTTGGATGTTGGGTGGCTGGGTGTCGGGGGTCGGATGGTCAAATTATTGGGTGTGGTGTCCGAGTTGTGGCCGAGTTGTTGAAATAAAAATTGAAAACCATACGTTTGTCCCAAAATAGCCTAGTTTGTTTCGAGTGTACGTTAAACCCCATCCCCCCTCTCTCCCTCCCTCTCTCTCTCCCTCTCTCTCTCTCCTAGATTGGTTACAAAATTTCCTTTGTTGTTCGAATGGGACGAAAAAGTGGTCTGCTAATTATCCCTCTACCATCTCAATAATATCAGCAAGAAAGTATTTAAACAGAGATAATCTAGAAAGACTCGTACATGCTTTCATGACATCTAAGTTCGACTAACACAATGCTCTCCTGTATCAACTTCCAGAAAACCTCATAAAGAAGATACAATATGTTCAGAACTCAGCCGCCAGATTACTCACTGGGAAAGGACGATTTGACAGCATCTCTGCCACATTATCATCACTACATTGGCTACCCGTTGGAAAGCGAGTTTATTTCAAGATTTTATTATTAACCTCTAAAGTTCTAAATTCACAATCACCTACCTACATCCAAGAGATGATAGTTCCTTACACTGCAAGCCCAAATTTACGTTCATCAGATAAACACTTGCAACACTTGAGACTGGAAAACGTACATTTTGATACTAGGCGCCATTTCTATGGAATCGGCTCCCATTACACATACGCTAAGAGTCATCTGTTTTTAAGATCAAACTCAAAACTTTCCTTTTCGAAAGTCCTTTGTGATATTGACATCGAGAACAAATCTAGTGAACTCGAAGCGCATTAGAAACTGTGGAAGCAGTGTTTTTTATTATAGGGGTTGGGATGGCCTAGTGGTCTAGAGTGTCGCGCTTCGACCTCTAGCTGGCTTGCGGCTGTGGTTTCGAGCCCTGGTGTGAAGCAGTGTTTATTATTATTATTATATTGTTGTATATTAATTTATCATAATAATACAATTTGTTTTAATAGGAAAGGTCAAGGTGAATGATAAACAGTTGGATGATATCTTAAAATGGACGAAGGAATTTCGAGAAACAACAAAACGTGCAAGTGATTTGATAGCCTTTGATATACTTTCTGGGGATTTTAACTTTGATAATATTTCTCCAGGTAATAAATTTCATCTTTTTTGTTTTTCTCTGGAAAAACATATTTTACATAGCTTCAGTCTCCACATTCCAAGGTGGGGTTGGGATGACGTAGTGGTCTAGAGTGCCGCGCTTCGACCTCTAGCTGGCCAGCCACCTCTGGCTTGCGGCTGTGGTTTTAAGCCCTTGTGTCAGCGTATGTGACATGGAGATAGGGACGCCTTCTCAACCTCGTAGGTTTCCTCGGGGCACTCCGGTTTCCTCCCACTGCTAAAGACCCCCACGCGCAAGCGAATTATTGAAATAAAATTAAACCATATATTAGTCCCGAAATGATCTAGTTGTGTAGAGTGGACGTTAAACCCCATTTCTCTCTTTCTCTGTATGGGGTTGCCTGTCCAACCTCGTGTGTTTTCTCTGGTTTCCTCCCACTGCTTAATACCCCTCTGCACAGGCGAGTTATTGAAATAAAATTTTACTACATGTATGTGGTCAAACGATATAGTTTGAATCAAGTGGATGTTGAGTCCCATTTCTCCCTCTTTCTGTATATGTTCGATATTTCAACTGAGGTAGGCCTACGTTTTTGTAACCACGAGATCTGTGGTGGTTCGATGAGTAAGGTACTGGCTGGCTCATAACGAATAACGTCTAGTCGTTTGGATTGGACGAAAAACCGAGATCCAATACACGTTGGCGTACACATAAACAGACCCCTGAGAGTTGCAATTTGACAAGGTTTGCGTACTCCTTGAAAATACTGTAAAAATGAAAATGAGATTATCGGTATTGGAAAAACAGGAGTACTCCTTGAAATTCCTGAAAAGTTAACATTTTTGCTTTAGCTGTGTATTTTAAAATGTAGAACTGAACGTAGTCATAAAATGTTTCTTCAAAAATTCACGAGTTTGTTGCTGTAAATGTTTTTCAAGCGTAAATAAAATGCAATATGATGATAATATGATGCAGAATTCTATACATGGGACTTCTCCAATCTGGAGAGGAGAAAAAGTTTAACGTCCACCCGACACAAACTAGGTCATTTCATGACTAACATACAGTTTAATTTTATTTCATTAATTTGGCTGCGCAGTGGGAGGAGACTGGAGGACCCAGAGAAACCCACGTGGTTAGACATGCATCCCCAATACTTGTCAAGGACAACCGGGAAATCAAAACAACGCCAGTTGACTCAATGACAGACCTTATGATACAGCTCACACGCCAACCAGCCAGGAGGTTAAACAATCGGTTTTTTTTTTTAATCAAAAGATTCTGTATGCAGCACTTATGCCAATACTAATGTAGTTTTGTCCCCACCTTTTTCCAGATTTCAAAGAATTAACCCTAAAATGAACATGGCAAACAAAAAATAAGGTAATCCATAGTTTAATGTCTGACTGACCCACTGTAATTTCTGTAATAAAACTAAAACTTTCTAAAACAATCTTTATTTCTGTTTCTTGTTTACATTTATATAACAATACTAAATTTATAGTCTATAATATCAATCTAAATTTATAGTCTTTGATACCACACCAAATTTATAGTCTATAAAAACCAAGTACGAACAATCCAAACCATTAGACAAATTTCTAAGTCCTAAAAAACGGTATAGGCAAAATAGTGTAATCAGGTAAAATAGTGTAATCAGCATATGGACTGTTTACCGTGTACAAAATACAAGACAAACAGTGGTAACGGGAGTCCAGTATAATACTAATTTTATAGTCTTTAATATAATAATAAATTTATAGTCTTTAATATAATAATAAATTAATAGTCTATAATATAATAATAAATTAATAGTCTATAATATAATACTAAATTTATAGTCTATAATACAATACTAAATTTATAGTCTATAATACAATACTAAATTTATAGTCTATAATATAATACTAAATTTATAGTCTATAATATAATACTAAATTTATAGTCTATAATATAATACTAAATTTATAGTCTATAATATAATACTAAATTTATAGTCTATAATATAATACTAAATTTATAGTCTATAATACAATACTAAATTTATAGTCTATAATATAATACTAAATTTATAGTCTATAATATAATACTAAATTTATAGTCTATAATATAATACTAAATTTATAGTCTATAATATAATACGAAATTTATAGTCTATAATATAATACGAAATTTATAGTCTATAATATAATACTAAATTTATAGTCTATAATATAATACTAAATTTATAGTCTATAATATAATACTAAATTTATAGTCTATAATATAATACTAAATTTATAGTCTATAATATAATACTAAATTTATAGTCTATAATATAATACTAAATTTATAGTCTATAATATAATTCTAAATTTATAGTCTATAATATAATACTAAATTTATAGTCTATAATATAATACTAAATTTATAGTCTATAATATAATACTAATTTTATAGTCTATAATATAATACTAATTTTATAGTCTATAATATAATACTAAATTTATAGTCTATAATATAATACTAAATTTATAGTCTATAATATAATACTAAATTTATAGTCTATAATATAATACTAAATTTATAGTCTATAATATAATACTAAATTTATAGTCTATAATATAATACTAAATTTATAGTCTATAATATAATACTAAATTTATAGTCTATAATATAATACTAAATTTATAGTCTATAATATAATTCTAAATTTATAGTCTATAATATAATACTAAATTTATAGTCTATAATATAATACTAAATTTATAGTCTATAATATAATACTAAATTTATAGTCTATAATATAATACTAAATTTATAGTCTATAATATAATACTAAATTTATAGTCTATAATATAATACTAAATTTATAGTCTATAATATAATACTAAATTTATAGTCTATAATATAATTCTAAATTTATAGTCTATAATACAATACTAAATTTATAGTCTATAATATAATACTAAATTTATAGTCTATAATATAATACTAAATTTATAGTCTATAATATAATACTAAATTTATAGTCTATAATATAATACTAAATTTATAGTCTATAATATAATACTAATTTTATAGTCTATAATATAATACTAATTTTATAGTCTATAATATAATACTAAATTTATAGTCTATAATATAATACTAAATTTATAGTCTATAATATAATACTAAATTTATAGTCTATAATATAATACGAAATTTATAGTCTATAATATAATACTAAATTTTTAGTCTATAATATAATACGAAATTTATAGTCTATAATATAATACTAAAAAGGGGGCCATTTAGCTTTGGTAAAGGGGTCTTTCAGGCAATAAAAATCCCCTTAAAGGAGCTAAATTGCTTATACTTGGGACCTAGAAATTGACATAAATGGGTCAATTATTATGAATTTATATAGACTGATTTACATCCAATCATTTCCGTAAAAGAAAGGCTTTAATTTATTATATTATTTGTAGATGGGTTCAACGTTTAACATTAATTATATGGCAGATTAAACATAGGGCCTATTATATATGTAGATATTGTCCCTTTAAACATATTATATTATATGTAGGCTATATGACAGGTTAAACATAAATTATAATAATAATAATAATAATAATCGCGTCATTCTACAAGGATAGCAAATTAGGCCTGTGGCCTGTTTCCAATTATATTAAACCATATGTTAGTCCCGAAATGACCTAGGTGTTTTGAGTGGACGTTAAACCCCATTTCTCCCTCTCTCTTTACACAGCAGGTTAAACATAAATTCTATTATTTGCAGGTGATAAAACCGTGAGCGAACATGAATTATTTGATTTTTATCGAGATGAAGGGAGACAATCACCAGGTACAGACCATCACTGGACAGTTGGTACGTAGACTTCAGCTGATGAACATCTTTCATTTAATTCAAAATCACTCGGGGGGGGGGGGGGGGGTTGGGATTGCCTAGTGGTCTAGAGTGCCAAGCTTTGACCTCTAGCTCATTAAATTGGATTCATCTGATTAGTTGGAATATTGATGGAATAATTCGATTATAGTCGTTCGGATGGGACGAAAATCCAAGGCTCCGTGTACACATTGGCTTGCAAGTAAAATATTCCTTGGCAATTGGAATTCGATATGAGAATAGGTCATAGTGTCGCTGCCTTGGCAAATTTTCTGATAGCTCACTTGCATGGCACATGCCCTTCTTCATTAACCCAGTCGAAGCAGAATAGTAGGATGTTAAACCCCATTTCCTTTTATTTGATTTCATTTGCAATATTGTAGTTATTTTATGTTTTATAACATTAATATTATTCTTGGAAATTTTGTAGTTATTTTATATTTTATGATATTACCCTTGGGATATTTCTAGTTATTTTATGATATTACTTGTGGAATGTTATGTTTTATAATATTACTCTTGGAATATTTGTAGTTATTTTATGTTTTATAATATTACCCTTGGAATTTTTATACTTATTTTATGTTTTATAATATTACTCTTGGAATATTTGTAGTTATTTTATGTTTTATAATATTTCTCTTAGAGTATTTGTTGTTATTTTATCTTTTATGATATTACTCTTGGAATTTTTGTAGTTATTTTAGTTTTCTTACTAAATAGATAACCTCAACTTTTGCAGGAACTGAAATGAGACAACATTATCTTTATGAAGAGGAAGTGGCAACACCTGAGGGTTTAAAGAAATGTCTAGAAGCGCCATTGCTACGACAGCAGTACATTGTGGATGCCGATATAGAAGAGGCTAGTCTTGATAGTATCGTTTATGCCTTGCCGAAAACAGAAATCTGTCCTGTTGGTGGAAAACGAAGAATAGATTTGATTCTGTATCACGTTGATTATCCTGTAGTAAGTAATTTATACAAGAGAGTCCAAACCCATGGGTTTTCTCCGGGTCATCCGGTTTCCTCCCACTGCTAAAGATCCCTACGTGCAAGCGAATTATTGAAATAAAATTAAGCCATATTATGTTAGTCCCCAAATGACCTAATGTGTGTCGAGTGGATGGTAAACCCTGTTTCTCTCTCTCTCTGTAAATTTTACAATCTGATTAAAACACAGATCCGATTTCGTTTCGTTTTTATAGTTCAAAATTTGGTTTTACTTGTCTTTACTGCACTAGGATCTGTAACAGATGTGCTAAATGGTGTGAGCGCTTAGCCAATAAAACGGTTTGTTACGGGGAGCTTTAGGCATGATTTGCACGGAACTGTGGGTAATCTACTAGTAACATCAATGTGATTGGTTAATCAAATGTCTGACGTCATAGGGTCAAAATACGCTCGTATGACCTCTGACGTGACCTATCCCAACAACCGACCAGATCTTCATGTAGTGTAGACCAGCGAAAATATAAAAAAAAAAACGAAACGAAATAAAGATGGTAGCTAGTCATGCACGATAGGTCTGAAAAATTTGATAAGAGATTGTCGAGCACGACAGCTCTGTAAGTTTTATATAGCGAGCTGGGTCCGGTAGCTCTGTTAATTTAATAGAAGAGAGTTGGGTAGCTCTGTAAATTTAATAGAGGAGGGTTGTGTACGCTTGCTCTGTAAATTTAATAGAAGAGAGTTGGGTCCGGTAGCTCTGTAAATTAATAGAGGGGAACTGGGTACGGTAGCTCTGTAAATTTAAATAGGAAAGTTGTGTCCGGTAGCTCTGTAAATTTAATAGAGGTGTGTTGGGTTCGGTAGTTCTGTAAATTTAATAGAGAAGAGTTGTGTCCGGTAGTTCTCTAAATTTAATAGAGGGGAATTGGGCACGGTAGTTCTGTAAATTTAATAGAGGAGAGTTGGGTAGTTCTGTAAATTACTAGAGGGGAACTGGGTACGGTAGCTCTGTAAATTTAAATAGGAAAGTTGTGTCCGGTAGCTCTGTAAATTTAATAGAGGTGTGTTGGGTTGGGTAGTTCTGTAAATTTAATAGAGGAGTATTGGGTACGGTAGTTCTGTAAATTTAATAGAGGGGAAGTGGGTAGTTCTGTAAATTTAATAGAGGAGAGTTGGGTAGTTCTGTAAATTTAATAGTAGTCCTGTCACTCATCTGTATTTTTAGAACGCACAGGTTACCATTGAACATCCCCGTTTTTAGCAAAATAACGACAATGAACCTAATTATCGGTTATCACACACCAGTCATCCTCGGTTTACCGTTCTACTCAACTAACCCCTGGTTAATCTATGAGGGGACACGTTTTTAAGTTATCTGCTCTTGATGATTGTGCTATTTTTATCGACCACTCCAATAAATCGTTAATTGCAAAGGAAGTTGGCAAAGGGAAGTAACTCTCACCAGGCAAAGGCTCCACTTCAACAGTCAAGGCTATGAATTAGTCAGAATTAGCCTAAGTCAAATTTATACTAAACGCATATTTATTAACAACAATTTACATGTACAATTATTATATAATATATTAATGAAGACCAGACATGTTTAAATTGTGTACATGTTTTCTATTAGTTAACGATACGCTATGTAACCATAGACAATGGTAACTATAGCCAATTAAACAACAGTGTTACTTTGTAGATACGTATAAATATACTATATTGTCCATCTTTATACAATGACATTATCTATGAATAGTCCCAGGACGGACGAAAGGTACTTTAAGATGTTAAAATGTTATTGAACCAGTGTTGAAACCAGTTTGTTTCGGCATACCTTTTATCTTTTCATCGTTTACCGTGAAACAAAGTAGTGCAGCTTTACGGTTGTGCTAATATTTCTGGATATATATAAAGGTTCGAGAGTTTTATTGAGGATTGACCATATATGGCATTTTCCGGACTTATAACTCATTCTTATTTTATATGTTTTAGATTCCTACTCGGTATAATTTTGTGACTCGGTTGACCAGATTAACAGATCACATACCAGTTACCATGAACTTCAAGTTACCAACCAGCTTAGATTAGTCCACTATTTGTACCAACCAGCTTAGATTAGTCCACTATTTATACCAACCAGCTTAGATTAGTCCACTATTTGTACCAACCAGCTTAGATTAGTCCACTATTTATTATACCAACCAGCTTAGATTCGTCCACTATTTATACCAACCAGCTTAGATTAGTCCACTATTTATTATACCAACCAGCTTAGATTCGTCCACTATTTATTATACCAACCAGCTTAGATTCGTCCACTATTTATACCAACCAGCTTAGATTAGTCCACTATTTATACCAACCAGCTTAGATTAGTCCACTATTTATTATACCAACCAGCTTAGATCAGTCCACTATTTATACCAACTAGCTTAGATTAGTCCACTATTTATACCAACCAGCTTAGATTAGTCCACTATTTATACCAACCAGCTTAGATTAGTCCACTATTTATACCAACCAGCTTAGATCAGTCCACTATTTATACCAACCATCTTCGATTAGTCCACTATTTATACCAACCAGCTTAGATTGGTCCACTTTTTATACCATCCAGCTTAGATTAGTCCACTATTTATACCAACCAGCTTAGATTAGTGTCGTGTGTGTGTGTGAAATAGCTTTTATTTAACGTCAGCATCCACCGAGTGGATATCACAGATTAGTCCCCTATATGTGACATATTTATACCAGCCTACTTAGATTTGTGTTGATTTAACGTTCGCCTCCACGGAGGGGAAATCATACATTAGTCCAAAATGTGATGTATTTTTACCAAACAGCATGGATTAGTCCATTGTGTGATGTATCTATATCCTACCAAACAGCATGGATTAGTCAATTGTGTGATGTGTCTATACCAATCAGCATAGAATAGTCGATTATGTGATGTATCTATGCCAACCAGCATGGATTAGTCCATTGTGTGAT
Source organism: Patella pellucida (assembly GCA_917208275.1). Taxonomy (NCBI): domain Eukaryota; kingdom Metazoa; phylum Mollusca; class Gastropoda; family Patellidae; genus Patella; species Patella pellucida. The sequence goes on along the minus strand of OU795039.1, from coordinate 5,062,637 downwards.
GTATTTATACCAACCAGCATGGATTAGTCCATTGTGTGATGTATTTTTTACCAACCAGCATGGATTAGTCCATTGTGTGATGTATCTATATCCTACCAAACAGCATGGATTAGTCCATTGTGTGATGTATTTATACCAACCAGCATAGATTAGTCCAAAATGTGATGTATTATACCAAACAGCATGGATTAGTCCATTGTGTGATGTATTTATACCAAACAGCATGGATTAGTCCAAAATGTGATGTATTTTTACCAACCAGCATAGAATAGTCGATTGTGTGATGTATCTATGCCAACCAACATGGATTAGTCCAAAATGTGATGTATTTTTACCAATCAGCACGGATTAGTCCATTGTGTGATGTATTTATACCAGCCAGCATGGATTAGTTCATTGTCTGATATATTTATACCAGCCAGCATGGATTAGTCCACTATGTGAAATGTGATATGCAGTGATGGACATCTATTTTAGAGGAGCAACCAATCAAAATTCCTACCTAATTTTTAAAAAAAAAATTATATGATTTGGCATAATAAAATGTCTGCCTTTTTCCCATTTCTGAGTACTAAGTCCTATACTTGAGTTGTTTCCGGGAATCAGCATTGTCATATTTCTGAAGCAACGGCCCGAGAAATCCCTCTCTGGCCATTGCTGGATTGGCTTCGGATTCTTGAAGTGTGTCTTTTCTTCTCGTTCAATCAAATCTACCACTTACGTACAGTAACATGACAGTCCGTCGTTTAATCTTGGGTCTTCCTTAATATTTTGGACAAAGATTTAAGGTATTAAAAACGTTGAAAGTCTGTTCGTTACCATACAGTAGTGTTTACTTTACGTCAATACCGATAGCCTCGTTTGTCACGCAATTAGTTTTGCTGCAATATCCTGCTATGCGCTGGTTAATATAGCATTAAAAAAACGTGCAGCCATGACGTAACGTTATGTAAACATAGTTGCCCTAATTAAACGTCCTGTTTTAAAGGTAATAACTTTTTAACGAAGTCAGTGATTGGTCAGTAATAGGACCACTGACCAGTCATAATTAGTGACAATAATACCCACTCAGTCCAGCAGGGAGTAGTAGGATTAGCTCTAATCAAACGGAACACTGCGAGGAGGATGCAGCACTGTAGGCCTATCTAAAACAGAGTTCTCATTAGATCAGTTATGGCAAGGGTTAGTATGTAGTATCCATATTCAAACTTCAATCCAAAAAAGCGGATTTGATCGATGTATATCTACAGAATAAATCCAAAACACACTTGATTAAATCAGTTTTCTAAAACGAACCAAGTGAAGATGTCTGACCATGGGTTTACAACAAACCTGTCCTTTCTACTTGTTTTTTGATATTAGTCCAGTCGCTAATCCAAATTTTTCGAGTGAACCTGGAAATTGTGTCAACTAAATTAGAAATTAAACCGCCGAGTTTTAGCCATTTTTTTTTTAAGTTCGTAACTACGTATTTTTAAATGTCTAATGCGTTAAAACAGGTCGGTTTATACAGTACCTATTTATTTTGATTGAATCCAAGCCTGCAAATTATCTATCTTTGCGAACGTGATTTTAATTTCTTTAATAATAAATTTGTATACATTCAGGCTTGGTTCTTCGACAATTTCTGAAAAATGTAAATGGTATTCCCTGGCTTTTAGTATTTATCGGGTGGTTATTTCAAATAATAGTATGGCCAATTTGGTATATTGAAAGTATAGACACCCAATCTTACTGGACAAATACTGGACTACCCGAATACACCAGTGGGGCAAGCAATGGGCAAAAATGTCAGGGTATCACTAACTGACAACCCGACTGTTGTCTGCCAGCTTATTGTGTGCTAGCTTGACTTTGGGAGCGGTTGTTATTTCTTGAACAAAAGGTTAGGCGGTTTGGGGAACATTAAGGGGTGTCAAGGGAAAAAACAGTTGGCAAATTTTATTTCAATAATTCGCTTGCGCGTAGGGGTCTTTAGCAGTGGGGGGAAACCGGAGTGCCCGGAAGAAACCCATGAGGTTGAGAAGGTGCCCATATCTCTAATATAGCCTATCTTGTAATTTCAAGAGAGTTACAAGAAAACTATCTTGTTACTACAAGATAGGCTATATCCTGCTATCTTACAATTACAAGATAGCTATCTAAAATGGTTACCTTGTAATAACAAGTAAGCTATCGTTTAATAACAAGATGCTCAAAATATTTTTGTTTTCATTTGCTGACCCTAATGGTTTTCCGTAGAGTCTCAATAAACTTGATGACATATTCGTTTTAAAGGAGCTAAATCGCGAACATTTGGGACCTAGAAATTGACAAAAGTGGGTCGCTATGCCTATAATACTGTAATTTAAATGCATATGAGCTGATTTACATTCAATTGTTTCCGTTTTTACTCAAATTTCAAATCAGTTATGTCCAGCAAAATAAGCCGTGCAGTCTGAATCTAGTGCAAATGTCTAGCGCCTGGTTATACCAGTCTACATTCTGCCGCTTGATACAATGCAATGTGTCTAGCCTCGTCCCTCGAGTCTCAAAATACAACTGGAGCTGAAGCGCATTATGGTACACGACTCGTGTACCAATGTTAAAAAAATATTTTATCTTAAATACCGGATATCTGAAGCTCATCTTTTCCTAGTAGGTTTACATCATCAATGTTGATTTAAACTGACCAATAATTCGTGTTTTCGATGTCGAAGATTTTGGATAATTTTGAGTTACGGACTTAGGTTCTTTATTAGGAGGTCAGCTGTATTTCATATCGTCAAACTCACCAATGCACCGAGGGTTCAGGGCATGAACTTTATCATTGTAAGTGAGAGGGATATTCGGTCTCCCATCCGATCAGGCAGGTTTCCCCCGAGTTCTTCGGTTTCTTCCTGCAGTAATGATCGAAATCATTCGCACGATCTGTGCCAAGGGCCAAATTGGAAAAAGGCCTAAAATGACGTGATTAAACCACACTAAAAAATTACATTAGCACTACCGTGGTGAGAATTGTCAGCCCTTTATCTAAATTTAACATAATGTACCTGACTGAAGGGCAGACGGCGTGAATATTATAAAATTAGAAATTATGTAAAAAAAAAACCATTGGATTAAGTAATAAGAAGCAACCTACTTAGTCTAACGATCATTTGGAATAAATCGATGAATGTGAACTTCATTTCATTTTGTCATTTGTTTCTTCGTCAGTTTCATTAGGTGACTTTAATAACACTTAAAAATCAAACATCCCCTAATTGTTGAATAGTATATTATAAAATTAGAAATTATGTAAAAAAGACAACATTGGATTAAGTAATAAAAAAGCAACTATGTAAATTTACAAAATGTACCCAATTATAACACTGCCAATCTTACATACTTTATAAGGCGCTGGTTCGCTAGCCTGGAGGTCGGGTGTTCGATCCCTGCATTGGCCGAGAAAGTTCATCTCGATTTTCCGACGTGATTTCTCCTTGTCAGTGATGCAGAAGGAGGGCCTGACAAGGACAGCTGCCTAGTCGTTCGGATGGGACGAAAAACCGAGGTCCTGTGTACACATTGGAGTGCACGTAAAAGATCCCTTGGCAGTTGAAATTATATATAAGGGTAGGCCATAGCGCCGCTGCCCGGGCAAAATTTCCCTCATAGCACACTGTATGGCGTATGCCCGTCTTCAATTAGCTCAGGTTAAGTGCATAACAGTAGGACGTTAAACCCCATTTCATTCATTCATTCTTACATACTTTCTTGATTACATTCAATATTTATCTAAGGTTTAAACGAAATCTTATCAGTTTGTTTATTACATTATTTGTCAACTATTATTATATTCAATAGCGAGCCCTAAGTCAAGTATTTTACTTTTCGGTTTTTAGGAATAAAAAGACCTCAAAAATCTTGTCGTGTTCGTGTAGGAACTGGTGACCTGGAAACTTCTTTACTGCCATTCGACCACAATTCTGTGTCGGACAGGTGAAAAATGACGTAATTGAATTTTTGGAGCACTCGTTAAGACCATTATACCACCATCCTCCAGCATATTGGAGAGCACAGTGTATGTTGGCATCCCCGTCGTTATCTTGGTCATAAGTACTGAAAGATGATCCATTTAAACCATTTAATGTGTCGCCCAGAACATTTATAGTACGGGGGGTATACGAGGAATATGTAATATTGTAACGTGCTGATCGGTCACCAACTTTAAAATCTGTGTACTCGGCATATAAATTCCATCGTGTATCAGCATTGTACTGCATACTAACTTTGATTGTCAAGACCTGATGAGGGATATATTTAGTGATTTGGTGCAAGGTCTCAAGTCCAATCCAAACACGATATTTATCTTCCATGAATCCATTAACATATTCATCCCAGGTTCTGTTGAAACTGAATTGATGGTATTTGGAGTGACGCATGGCGACGACAAAACTATCATAACAATAAACTGGAATAGGTGGCCCATCAGGTGTCGGTTGAATCATAATTCTGTTTTCACCCCGTACCCCACTATCAAATAACTCCTGGCAACCTACAACGAAAAGGACAGAGATTGACAGGTCAATCCAATTGCCCACTTCCATTTTTTTAATTAGATAAAACTCTAATAGAACACGCATGTCATGACACAATCCAATTGCCCACTTCCATTTTAATTAGAGAAAACTCTAACAGAACACGCATGTCATGACAATTACGCGGTTTAAAATAAAAGTGAAAAAATAGTTTGTTAAAAAATACTATATAACGGACCTGATACCAATATGTTACAGTTCCGACCACTAGAACCGACAGAGCAGTTACATTGGGTTGATGACGTCTTGTTTCCACCATTTAAACCATTTATATCCTGTAATTAAAATTAACATTCTGAATAAGTTCATTACGTGAATAGCATATGGTGCGTTACTATTTTAATAGTTTGCGTGTAGAAGTGTTTTTTAGAAGTGGGAGAAAATTCCGAATTAAACCAATTCATCCTTTGTTTATCCTATTTATTATCGTAACAATAGTAATTATACATACTATTGTAGTAATTACAAAAAAAAACTTTTAAAAGGGGTCAAACTATTAGTTGAGTTCTATCCTAGACGTACATATAACCTCTATCTCTATCCTAAATACGTACATATAACCTCCTAGCTCTACTCTAATGACGTACATATAACCTCCTAGCTCTACCCTAATGACGTACATATAACCTCCTAGCTCTACCCTAATGACGTACATATAACCTCCTAGCTCTACCCTAATGACGTACATATAACCTCCTAGCTCTACCCTAATGACGTACATATAACCTCCTAGCTCTACCCTAATGACGTACATATAACCTCCTAGCGCTACCCTAATGACGTACATATAACCTCCTAGCTCTATCCTAAAGACGTACATATAACCTCCTAGCTCTATTCTAAAGATCAATTCTAAAGACGTACATATAACCTCCTAGCTCTACCCTAATGACGTACATATAACCTCCTAGCGCTACCCTAATGACGTACATATAACCTCCTAGATCTATCCTAAAGACGTACACAGAACCTCCTAGCTCTATCCTAAAGACGTACATATAACCTCCTAGCTCTATCCTTAAGATGTACATATAACCTCCTAGCTCTATCCTAAAGACGTACATATAACCTTCTAGCTCTTTCCTAAAGACGTACACATAACCTTCTAGCTCTATCCTAAAGATGTACATATAACATATTACATTGGGTTGATGACGTCTTGTTTCCACCATTTAAACACTCTATATCCTGTAATTAAAATTAACATTCTGAATAAGTTCATTACGTGAATAGCATATGGTGCGTTACTATTTTAATAGTTTGCGTGTAGAAGTGTTTTTTAGAAGTGGGAGAAAATTCCGAATTAAACCAATTCATCCTTTGTTTATCCTATTTATTATCGTAACAATAGTAATTATACATACTATTGTAGTAATTACAAAAAAAAACTTTTAAAAGGGGTCAAACTATTAGTTGAGTTCTATCCTAGACGTACATATAACCTCTATCTCTATCCTAAATACGTACATATAACCTCCTAGCTCTACTCTAATGACGTACATATAACCTCCTAGCTCTACCCTAATGACGTACATATAACCTCCTAGCTCTACCCTAATGACGTACATATAACCTCCTAGCTCTACTCTAATGACGTACATATAACCTCCTAGCTCTACCCTAATGACGTACATATAACCTCCTAGCTCTACCCTAATGACGTACATATAACCTCCTAGCGCTACCCTAATGACGTACATATAACCTCCTAGCTCTATCCTAAAGACGTACATATAACCTCCTAGCTCTATTCTAAAGATCAATTCTAAAGACGTACATATAACCTCCTAGCTCTACCCTAATGACGTACATATAACCTCCTAGCGCTACCCTAATGACGTACATATAACCTCCTAGATCTATCCTAAAGACGTACACAGAACCTCCTAGCTCTATCCTAAAGACGTACATATAACCTCCTAGCTCTATCCTTAAGATGTACATATAACCTCCTAGCTCTATCCTAAAGACGTACATATAACCTTCTAGCTCTTTCCTAAAGACGTACATATAGCCTCCTAGCTCTATTCTAAAGATCAATTCTAAAGACGTACATATAACCTCCTAGCTCTATCCTTAAGATGTACATATTACCTCCTAGCTCTATCCTAAAGATGTACATATAACCTTCTAGCTCTATTCTAAAGACGTACATATAACCTCCTAGCTCTATTCTAAAGATCAATTCTAAAGACGTACATATAACCTCCTAGCTCTATCCTTAAGATGTACATATTACCTCCTAGCTCTATTCTAAAGACGTACATATAACCTCCTAGCTCTATCCTAAAGACGTACATATAACCTCCTAGCGCTACCCTAATGACGTACATATAACCTCCTAGCGCTACCCTAATGACGTACATATAACCTCCTAGCGCTACCCTAATGACGTACATATAACCTCCTAGCTCTATCCTAAAGACGTACATATAACCTCCTAGCTCTATTCTTAAGATCAATTCTAAAGACGTACATATAACCTCCTAGATCTATCCTAAAGACGTACATATAACCTCCTAGCTCTACCCTAATGACGTACATATAACCTCCTAGCTCTACCCTAAAGACGTACATATAACCTCCTAGCGCTACCCTAATGACGTACATATAACCTTCTAGCTCTACCCTAATGACGTACATATAACCTCCTAGCTCTATCCTAAAGACGTACATATAACCTCCTAGCGCTACCCTAATAACGTACATATAACCTCCTAGCTCTACCCTAATGACGTACATATAACCTTCTAGCTCTACCCTAAAGACGTACATATAACCTCCTAGCTCTATTCTAAAGATCAATTCTAAAGACGTACATATAACCTCCTAGCTAAAGATGTACATATAACCTTCTAGCTCTATTCTAAAGACGTACATATAACCTCCTAGCTCTATCCTAAATTTGAATTTTGCCATTTTGACAATGATAATTTTTTCAATCTTTACTATGACATTGTCTTTTAATTTGGCAACGAGTTGGTTTTATATGAAAACGGATCGACTCCATATTATAATACTTGTTTGTATATTAAATTCTTACCTTGTAATAATATAGTGTATCGGGTTCCTCCACCATATCATTACAATTATCACCGATATCATCAAACTGATAGCATAGTTTGTTTCTTCTATCATAAGACACGGACAAACAATTACCCTCTGTTGTGGTTTTACAAGCCTTCATACATTGTAATTTGTGATCTGTACTAAATACATTAAAAGCATCGCCTTTTGGTAAAGTTTTTTCAGTACATGTTTTTGGTTTAAACCATTCCATTTTCTTGCATTGACCTTGAGATGTAGCGGTACAAATGCCAATCACATAAAAATAAACGATTATTGAGGAAAGGAATAACATTGTCAACCATTCACCTATCCACTGAAAATTCTTTATGAACAATTTATAGTATTATTATTCATTTATTATGATTGCTAATGTACGGAAGCAGAGTGGAGTAATATTTCATTTTACTGGTGATCAATCCAGCATCTGACTATATTTATTATTCTATCAATTAATACCAGTAGTCCAGTCAATCCACGTTGAAGTACTATTATTCGTGTTCTAGGAGTTCTGATGTACGGAAGCAGAGTGGGGTAATATTTCATTTTACTGGTGATCAATCCAGCATCTGACTATATTTATTATTCTACATATCAATACCAGTAGTCCAGTCAATCCACGTTGAAGTACTATTATTCGTGTTCTAGGAGTTCTGATGTACGGAAGCAGAGTTGGGTAATATTTCATTTTACTGGTGATCAATCCATCTCCTCGCTTTATTTATTATTATATCAATTAATATCAGTAGTCCAGTCAATCCGCGTTAAAAGAACAGAAGGTTTCTTTATACCGGTGTATTCGTTAACTGATTATCGGACACGGAAAATGTCAAGTGGCCACCAATGGAGCCCCATAATTCCTTTAAGTTGAGTTGTCACCTTATGAATGTATTCCAGATAGAAACATCAGGCGCGTACCCCCCCCCCCCCGGGGGGGGGACTGGTGTATCTGCTCTTTAATTAATGATATAAACATGATTTTCGCATTGTATCCACCTAAGCAATACCATGTAGACTCTGGGGACTACACCAAACCACTAATGCAATCAGCTATAATGATTACCCTTTGCTCCAATGTATGCCCCCTCCCCCTCGACAAAATCCTGGATCCGGGGCTGAACATGCTTCCTGCAAGCCCGAATGATCATATGTCAACCCCATGACGTACCAACGTCTTATTTTGATGTTAAATGATGTCGCCAGCATAAAATTTTCAACCAACAGGAGAAAGCTCATTACTAAAAAACTTATTAGACTCATTTGTCAGACATTTTGGATTTATGTTAGTTAAATGATGTCGCCAGCATAAAATTTGTCAGACATTTTGGATTTAAGTAAGTTAGGCCCTTTCCCGGTCCGAAAAATCTGAGATCTTTGGATATGTTGTAGAGTACGACCCACAACCAATACTGTATCTAGGTCAACCCTTACCTTGACTGAAGTACAAGCCCAGATTAACAAAACAGACCTCCCGATTTCCGACTCTTGATTTTTGTAAGAATATTTTACGGTCTTGCCAAAGTACAATTGGGTGCCAAAGTTGTTCAGAATGTATGGAATGAATGAAATATAGTTTTATTAGACATTTTGATTCTAAACCTCTGTGTTTTTTCGGCTCTCCTGGACAACTTGGCAAAACCCAGATACAACCTTTTGACTCCCCATCGACGATAAGGTCATTTATGAATAACATCCGGAGTGGTCTAACGTGCCCGCCTTAGATCATCTCTGTCGTTGAGTCATGTGACATTGTTTCTAATCTAAGCTTTACCTCAGTTCTCCTCGTACAAGCGAAAGGTACATGAAGCCTAGACACCGGTATGTGCAAGGCCCATCGCCAAGCACCACTGTACGATGGTGTTTAGCATGGTTTAGTAGGCCGGTATACAGGGGAGCCGGACCGGCGCAAGAGCCAGGGTACGAGAAGATAGAGAGGGGATCCGTGAGGGCTCCCCCCCCCCTCGCCTCCAGAAAATTTTAAAATTTGTCAATTCCGAGAACGCTGTTTGGGGGGGCCCCTGGCATTCCAAATTACAACATAAAACCCTTTAAATATACATGATAAGGAAAGAGGCAAAATCCTGATTATTCACAATTTTTGTATCATGAACAATTCATCTCATAAAAAATTATTTTTAATTTGACATTTAATACACCAATCTTTAGGGCATGGGTATACATGTATACCCCAGAAAAGGGCAGGCTACCATTTGTAAACCCTGATACCCGGGTTCCGGCACCACGTTTAAAGAGTCCTCTAATTATATGTTCTAAATGGTTTATGCATTAGTGCAGTTCCCGGTGTTTAAAGTGTATTATTGTGTTTAGCATGGTTGATGTGGTAGGACAATTTACGATTTTTTAAGCTACGGTGGTGTTAACATGGTTTGTGTAGGAAATGAATTTAAATGGGGTTTAACGTTCTACTATGCTGCTCCAACCGGGTTAAAGAAGATGGGTGTGTGCTACCGATATGTGACGGATTGTGCTCGGACGAATTCCAATGTCAAGGGATCCTTTACGTGCACGCCAATGTGTACAAGGGACTTCGGTTTTTCGTACCATCTGAACGACTATACGCTGTCGCCTGTCAGACCCTCCGTCGGAAAATCCCGATGAACGTGCTAGGCCAGCACAGGGATCGAAAATGGGATCTTTAGGCTAGCGAGGCAACGCCTTATTCGGTAAGCCATTGTGGCTCCCGCGTTTTATATGGAAAAGAAGCACTGGCTTCTACGCTTTTGGAGAAGAGAGAGCGAGAGAGAAATGGGGTTTAAAGGACCTAAGTCCGTAACTAAAAATCCTCTAAAAACTTTAACATCGAAAACACGAATTTTTAGCCATTTTAAATCAACATTGATGATGTAAACTTACCGGATAAAGATAAGCTCCTGATATCCGATGTTTAAGATAAAATAATTTTTTTTAACATTGGTACACGAGTCGTGTACCATAGAATGCTTCAGCCCCAGTTTTAATAAGAGACGTAAGGAGCGAGGCTAGACATATTGCAACATACCATACGGCGTATGTTGACTGGAATAACCAGACACTATAGAAATTTGCACAAGATTGAGTCTGCATGGCTTATTTCGTCGAACGTAACTGATTTGAAATTGGGGAAAAACGGAAACCATTGAATGTAAATCAGTTTATATACATTCATATTACAGTATTATATGCGTTGCGACCCACTTTTGACAATTCTTAGGTCCCAAATGTTAGCGATTTAGCCCCTTTAACTTCCATTCGATACAAACTAGGTCATTTTGGGACTAACGTATAGTTTTCAATTTTTATTTCAATAATTCGCTTGCGCGTATCTCCATGTCACATACGCTCACACTAAGGTTCGAAACCACAGCCTCAAGCCAGAGGTGACCGGCCAGCTAGAGGTCGAGGCGTGGCACTCTAGACCACTAGGCCATCCCACCCCACCCTCTCATGGAGAAGACAACTCTTATCTTTATCAAGAACACATGATCTTAATAGTTTCGCTTCATATCGTCTTTTATATAAATAAGGGAGTTAAAAATGCACAATGAATTGTTTAATGCTGAATAATATATTATCTAAGTGATTGATACTGAATAGAAATCAATATGTCGGACAGGTTTATTCTTCACGGCAAATGCATTAACAGGATTCAACTAAGTGTAACATGCCCGGGGTCGAGGGTACCTGGGTAAGGGACAATCCTCCAATATTAGAAATCTGGTTCGGGCCTTTGTAATTTGGACAATTTGTCGCTAGGGGCTCTCTTTACGGTGCCTGGCAGTGTGTCTATTGGGTTTCGCCCCACTGTTCTTGCCAGCATCCGCCATAACAAGGGGAAACGACGCTAGAAAATCTCGGTGAAATTGACTTGATCTGATATACATCTGTGTTTAATTATCCATAAACAGATATCTAAATATAGTGATGCTAGGAATAGGTTTGTTGTTTCCTTTGTGTACAATACGATAACGTTATCCTACAGACATCATATCTATTTTTACGATCATCCCGACTCGAGAAGAATCAAAAGAAGTGTTCAGTCGTATGATACAGATTGATGAGACGTCTCGGTTGGTGATAGAATAATTGTTTGTTCCTTTCTCCAAGTTCAGTGATTAGTATGATACTTGTTCTCCTCTGTCTGTTCCATTGCTTATAAGCACCATGTAACTATGGTAACGGATTCTTGGGTATGTATTGTACTGTCGAGAAGCTGGGAGTGGTTCCATGTTCTGGGAGCCATTGTGCCTCAGCGATTGTAAAGCTAGTTCATGTTATAAACGAATAATAAAAATAACTCATCCCAAAAAAATATTGGAATCAAATATCATATTTGAAACGAATAACAATAATAACTGACTTCAAAATTAAAGAATATTTGTTTTGAAGACTAAAAATACAGTTTTTGCCCGAATGACATTAATTCAGCTGATTATGAATATATCAAATTATTTCCATGGAATCATAAATAGGCATCACATGGTGACAATTTTATAAAATCGACTAATAATTTGCACTTTTATAGACCAAAACCGTTGAAAAGTGACTTGTAGAAAGTCGTCTATGTCCCTGTTCATTGTAAGCAAATATCTTACTTATAAACAAATTACAAATGTGTTTCAGTTGAATAACATATTTGTTTTGAGTTTTCCCGAAATGAACTCATTTCCGGTGATATTGGAAATGTGAAATTGGTTCTGCCCAATCAAAAAGTGTCATTAGGCATCACTTGGTAAAACAAATCGAAAATCTGACTGTAATTAACTCCTTTACAGACAAAATAACGTGAAAAGTGACTCATGGAAGATTGCATATTTCTCGGCAACTGCAAATATTACAAATTAATTTTGACATACATTGTCTTCGTTGGGAATATTGCTACAGGATTATAAAATTTGTCGAAAAATATTTTAAAATATTAAAAGTCTTAATGCATTTATAAAGAGCTCATATTTACACCGGTCATTCCCATTTAAATCAAAATCCGAAATAAATAAAAACTAAGTCCTTTGTGTCTTTAGTAGGAACATTCATCTTGATCTTTTAGATTTGTTAACATTAAAGGACCCTAGTCTGTAACTCAAAATCCTCCAAATTCTTCAACAACGAAAACACGAATTTTTGGGCAATTTAAATCAACATTGATGATGTAAACTTACCTGGAAAAGATGAGCTTCTGATATCAGATATTTAAGATACAATTATTTTTTAAACATGGGTACACGAATCGTGTACCATAATGCGCTTCAGCCCCAGTTGTAATAAGAGACTCGGGGGACGAGACTAGACACATTACACCAAACCATGCGGCACATGTAGACTGGAATAACAAGACGCTAACAATGTACACTGGATTGAGACTGCATGGCGTGTTTCATTGAACATATCTGATTTGAAATTGGAGTACAAACGGAAACCACTGAATGTAAATCAGTTTATATACATTCATATCATAGTATTATATGCGTTGCGATCCACTTTTGTCAATTTCTTGGTACCAAATGTTAGCGATTTAGTTCCTTTAATAATTTCTTTCGAAAAGATTTTCCGACACGTCAAAATTGATGTTTTGGGCAATATAACATCACTTCTGGTGTCGACAGAAAACTTTATTAGTAGAAAAACTTTGAGAATTTGCACCACAGAGCATATGAGTTTCTCTTTTAAACAAATCAGGCAATAAATAATTAACCTAGAACCCATGGGCATAAACTGAAACTAAAAATATAAGAAAATTCCTAATAAGTAATCCTGACAAAATTGGTTATTTATCGACAACGTAAGGTGTTAAGAATGAATGAATGAAATGGGGTTTAACGTCCTACTGTTATGCACTTAACCTGGGCTAATTGAAGACGGGCATACGCCATACAGTGTGCCATGAGGGAAATTTTTGCCCGGGCAAAATCGAATATCGAATTCAAACTGCCAAGGGATCTTTTACGTGCACTCCAATGTGTACACGGGACCTCGGTTTTTCGTCCCATCTGAACGACTATAGGCAGCTGTCCTTGTCAGGCCCTCCTTCTGCATCACTGACAAGGGGAAATCACGTCGGAAAATCGAGATGAACTTTCTCGGACAATGCAGGGATCGAACACTCGGCCTTATCCACCGTGATCCCAAAGGTGTTAAGAACACTTTTGTGACATCAATATCATAGTATTGCACCATAAATCTCAGAATGCCTCGTTCGGCATTTCTGTCCAAATGGGGTAACATCTTTTGCCACGTTGTAAAGAGGTAAAAAACAAATGTCTCGTTTTTCTGGAGTTCACCAACGTGTTTTACCGATGCTGGGTAAAATTGCCTCGTTTATTAAACGTGTTTTTTCCAAGACAATTATTAGTGGTATTTGCTAACTAAAAATTTTTCAACCACCACGTGACAAATTTCAGATGTACAAAGTAGATTATTTATGTGGGACATGATTTTGTTCATAGTTATGGCTTACTATACTGCTATTCTATCGTGTATAAATAATAAACGCTTCACAAGCGAAAAAACCCCCATAACAATGTCACGTGACAATATTACATATGGCGGATAAAAGCGTTCTTTGATTACATGTTTTTCGCTTTGATTATTAAATACTACGGCAATCTGTATTTATGGGGAAAAGAGAACTTATACTTATTTAGAGGATTGGATTTAAGGATTATAGTTACCATTTTATGCAGATATGATGGGTCGTGCATTTACGGTCTTATAAAGCTCTACTCTTACATAAAGCAATTAAATGCCAAGGCCATGCGACTGAGTTCTCCATTTATTTCCATTTATTAAGAGTGTAAATATGGAAATATTTAGACTTAATGAGTTCTAATTTCGATCTAAATACATGTATATAGAACAATATCATTCGTATAAGTGAAGCCAGTTTATTTCTGAATACCCAAAAAGGATTTATTCTGGCTTACTTATTGTTATATTAAAATTACTTTCAAGGATAATATTTAGCCTTTCGCATCAGATTTATTTCGTTCAGAAAATGAATAAGTGATTTATTGTGGATGGTGTATAGGGTTTATTGTGGATGGTGTATAGGGTTTATTTTATTGTGGATGGTGTATAGGATTTATTGTGGACGGTGTATAGGGTTTATTTTATTGTGGATGGTGTATAGGGTTTATTTTATTGTGGATGGTGTATAGGGTTTATTTTATTGTGGATGGTGTATAGGGTTTATTTTATTGTGGATGGTGTATAGGGTTTATTGTGGATGGTGTATAGGGTTTATTGTGGATGGTGTATAGGGTTTATTTTATTGTGGATGGTGTATAGGGTTTATTTTATTGTGGATGGTGTATAGGGTTAATTGTGGATGGTGTATAGGGTTTATTTTATTGTGGATTGTGTATGGGGTTTATTTTATTGTGGATGGTGTATAGGGTTTATTTTATTGTGGATGGTGTATAGGGTGTTTTTTATTGTGGATGGTGTATAGGGTTTATTTTATTGTGGATGGTGTATAGGGTTTAGTTTATTGTGGATGGTGTATAGGGTTAATTGTGGATGGTGTATAGGGTTTATTTTATTGTGGATTGTGTATGGGGTTTATTTTATTGTGGATGGTGTATAGGGTTCATTGCGGATGGTGTATAGGGTTTATTGTGGATGGTGTATAGGGTTTATTTTATTGTGGATGGTGTATAGGGTTTATTGTGGATTGTGTATAGGGTTTATTGTGGATGGTGTATAGGGTTTATTTTATTGTGGATGGTGTATAGGGTTTATTGTGGATGGTGTATAGGGTTTATTTTATTGTGGATGGTGTATAGGGTTTATTTTATTGTGGATGGTGTATAGGGTTTATTGTGGATGGTGTATAGGGTTTATTTTATTGTGGATGGTGTATAGGGTTTATTTTATTTTACATATTAAAGCGTCTGTATACCTTATTTCATAAATATATTGATATTAGAAATTTTGAAGATGGCTGTTTTTACTTACATGTGCAAGATTTGAGATCTTTCAGTTATTTCGATTTCTAAATTTGTGTTCTCATTTACCAATAGCCAGAAGTTTTACATTGAAGGAAACGGATTGATCCACACGGAATTGTTTTAGCCGTGATCATTTTAAATCATGCTTATGCCAAGATGTGGGTAAGTGGTTATTTTACTAGATACCAGAAAGTACCACATTTTCATAATTTTTCTTCATTATAGCTATTATTATTAATTTATCCCCGATGCTACAAATTCAATTTGGTTCTTAGGGCGTACCAACATATTTGAAAATATGTTTTCAAGCTTTATATCATTTTATTATATCTCTCTTCCATGAATAATAGCCCGAATTTAAGCATACCAAAAGTTGAAGACATATTATATCAAGCTTTTGAGTCATTCGGATATTACTACCAAAATCGTTACCAGCACGCATATGTTTTAGGTTATAAAGTCTAACCAGAAAACTTATTGCCCATACATAATAAAATGTATATCCCATGTATAGACTGGGTCGAGACTCTAAACCTTCTCATAATGTCTTGTAATTGTGATGAATTAATCACTAATTTGTCAACATACGGTTCTTAAAAAAATGCTTTGATCCATTTAGTAAGTCGTTTTCTAGAATGAAATCGTAGGCCTACTGACGTTTTTCTAGCTGTTTAGTATAAGTATTATTGAATTAGGCACTGTAATTTTATTTGGTCTTCAGCGGTCAAGTAAAACCTTATGGCGGTACATTAGATTTAAAATTATAATATGCTATCGTCTAATTTCTTACTTCTATTCATGTAATGGCCGCTAATAGTCACCGTACGTATGTCACGTGACCTTACATTTTACTAAACGAAACACAATGTCTTTTGCAGCTGTAAAACTACCTTGCTTTGAAACAAAATTTATAAAATATTTATTTTTGCGACTGAACCACTTGAAGGGGCGCGTATCAGTATATGTCCTGCCGTTGAATAAAAAAATATGTTACAATCAAATGAATGCCAAGTCATCATTTTATAGGTAAAATTTTATCATGCCGAAGGTAGTGACTTTATGATAACTGAGTACCGTATTTCCTCGAATACAACCCCGGCCTCGATTACAACCCGGGCCTCGAATAGAACCCGGGGGTAAGGGGGTGTTGAGATAAATACAACCCGAGTCTCGAATAGAACCCGGGTCTCTAATATAACCCGGGTCTAACGTAAAAACTGAATACTCCCTGTGGGTGTCTGCTTATTTTGCTTGTCCAAAATGTCACTCCTATAGAAGATTTTGAAGCATTAATTCGGGTCTGAAAAAATACAACCCGGCCTCGATTATAACCCAGGCCTCGAATAGAACCCGGGGGTCGGGGAATGCTGAAGGAAATAGAACCCCGGGGTCGGGGAGTGCTGAAGGAAATAGAACCCCGGGGTCGGGGAGTGCTGAAGGAAATAGAACCCCGAGGTTGTATTCGAGGAAATACGGTATAAAGGATGTTATATCGATTAACCTTCCCTGGTTGATCACAGTCTTATCTATTATGCAACAATAGATTTTACCGTGACATGACGACAGACAGTTATTCCCCCAGTGACATGACGACGGACAGTTATTCCCCCAGTGAGTGTCCTTATAGACATATATAACAGTAGACGATATGAAGTTGAATAGGCCATTTATTATTAATAAATGACGGGAAAATATAATATATGTCATAACAATAATGTAACAAAAATAGACTAGCACACAAAAATCCCACCTTGGTAATGATTATTATGAATTACCAAACTGATTAGCTAAATACATATTTTACTTATAAAGATGGGGTACAGTATACACCGCCAGAGATTGTGAACGCCACAGGAGGGTAGACTGACTAGACCTGTGGGCCATAGAAAGTGTATTTATAGCTCACTTTCTATTTTTTAAATGACCTTAGATCTTTGGGGTATACAGACAACTCATCCCAAAGACATATCATCCAATTATAAGACAACTCATCCTAAGATAAAAGGAAACTCATCCCAACTTTAAAACATGTGACAAATGAATTGTTTAGTCAAACATTGTGAGCCATAGAAAGTGTATTTATAGCTCACTTTCTATTTTTCAAATGACCTTAGATCTTTGGGGTATACAGACAACTTATCCCAAAGACATATCATCCAATTATAAGACAACTCACCCTAAGATAAAAGGAAACTCATCCCAACTTTAAAACATAGGTCGAGATATAAGACAAGCCATCCCAACAAATATACGTGCCAGTTATATTTGTTTTAATACAATTGCTTCCTTTCAAGACCACTCAGACCATTCTGATTTTGTTATAAAATATGTTATCTTAATAAAATTGATTTTGTTGTTTTAATAAAATCGATATTGTTATTTTAAATTTTGGGCGCTCCGTATACCTATCATAGCGTTCACGTTTCAATTCCATCTTTGAACCATACATGACACTGAAATGCTGATTGTTTTCATATCGTTGTCTGATATAAATTCGTCGGAATATGCCATTATATCATCTTTATGTATGGGTTGCAGGATAGCTAATATATTGGGATGGGATGAGTTGTCAGATATTCATATTTGGGTCATTGCTTGTGGTTTTAGACTCATAATTCCACCAAACTGCCCATTTGGTTTAATGGACAACTCAACTTGGTGATGCATGCAATTTGAGTTTGAAAGAGGGGTAAACACTTATCCCGTCCGACTAAAATACTTCCACTTGCATTCACATGTAGCCATACATATGAGTCTCAAAATAATATATATTGTTAAATTATGATTCCCCCCCCCCACCGACTTTGTAAGTTATTTTACTTTTTTTTCTGCCATCTAAATAACTCTGTACCAATGACTGGTATGCCAAGTAAAAACAAACTCGAATTTATAATCATCACTTTTATATTTTTCAGAGACTCAAACATTCTTGAAGAAGTAAATAACAATACCAAAGAAAGAAAACAACTATAAATTCTCAATAAAAAGCCATCAAATTCTTTTAAAGATCTTATTATGGAAACCCAAACGATATTCGTCATCATTCCTTTTTATTACTTATTTATCGCTTTTTTCTGTTTTAATGTCGATTACCAAACTATCTCTAAATAGTGTGTCATTATATAGACTGCTTTGCAATCCTAAACACTAAAAATTTGGTCTAAAATCTTTAAATATTAAAGAGAAATTATTAATAATTAAAAGTAACGGTCAATAATTATAAAAATATATTACATGTATTGTATGATTAAATCAACCTTTATTTTAAAACAATTAGTGAACATTACGAATATTAATGCCTCATTTATATGAAATGGTTTTATTGATCAATATTTTTTGACAAATTTTTCAAATAATCCATTTATTTGATTTTTATGCTGTGTTTATTATATCTATCTATGATTATTTGTCCTGTACCTTATCTTTTAGTTCCCTTTTATGAACTGTGATTTTTTTAAAAAAATGATTTCAAATTAGTGCATAATTAATGTCTTTAGTGTTTGAATTGGTTTTTATTAAATTATGCTATAGTTAAAATGTATGTTTTGGGCAGCATGGGCTATGGATATTGTGTACATATCTACATGTATTATATTCCTAGTTCTTTTTGAGGTTAGTGGTAAAAAGAACACTCAAATAGCTTTTTTTAATTTTGTAATTGGGGAGGGGAATGGGAACACAATATTATTAGTATTGGAATTAACTTTGTTTATTAATATACCAAATGTTTCAGTGCTTGTGTTTTTTTTTCAATAGCTATTTTCTATTTTATGATTGGGGTGGGGTGGGGCGGTATCTGTTTATTGTATAACACAATTTTATCAGTATTGGAATTAACGTTAATTACTAAACCTTCGAGATGTCTATTTATTGGTTTGGCCTTAATTTTATTTTTCATATCATTTATTGAATAAATAATAATTTAACAAACAATTATTTTTATGTTATTTATTAAATGTTACAGTTTAAACAGAACAAACGGCGGGGGTTGCATGGGAAAGGTTGCTATACTGGATATAAATGGTAAAATACAAACAAGTAGTTGTTGGTGGTTATACACAAGTTTCTATGAAATAATACAAGTTTCAGAAATATCACCACAAGTTTCAGAAATTTCAACACAAGTTTCGGAATTTCAACACAAGTAGTGTTTACCTTTTCACACAAGTTTCAACACAAGTTTTGTGTTGTTTCATAAATTTTAACACAAGTTTTGTGTTGTTTTAACATTTAACACAATATTGTGTTGTTAAATAGAGACTCCTAACTTGTGTTGAAATTTCAGTGTTGTGTCGCCGTGCCGCTATGCTGCTGTGCTGTGGGTTTGGGTTAACCCTAACCCAACCCTAACGGGTACGGCGGCATAACGGGTACCCCCCCCCCTAGTTTGTGTCGAGTGGACGTTTAACCCCATTTCCCTCTCTCTCTCTTTAATAGGCCTGAAAACTTCCTCATGTCTTTCTGTCAAATATCTACGAAGTGACCCCCTCAAACATTAAAGAAGATGGATATGGGAGTGGTTGAAATTTTGTCAGTTTATCAAGCCATAACTAAAAATGTTTGGCCAATAGGAATAACTTTATTGACCATGATAACCAAACGTTTTGGCCGCTATGAGAGAGCGAGAGGGAGAGAGAGAGAGAGAGAGAGTTTAACGTCCACTCGACACGGACTAGGTCATTTTGGGACTAACGTACGGTTTTCAATTTTATTTCAATAATTGGCTTGAGCGTTGGGGAATTTAGCAGTGGGATGAAACCGGAGTGCCCGGAGTGTTGTATATTTACTTCTGTCGTCTGCTTGTACATGTAGTTTAGCACGAGCTCTACAAACAACGTTACTTAAAATAGCGCAACTCCACGTTATGTGTACTACGTCACTGATTGTATCTATACTATTTTGTATCACGTCATACTGGCCATGCTTTCTCTATGATTGAATAAATAAGATGTCTTGAACAGTACAGACTAACTTCATACCTACGGGTTATTAAAATACACAACAATGGCGACGAGGATGGGATAATGAAGTTTAAAAATACAGATCTAGATAAGCCATTAGTACACTAATGAAAGCTGTTACACTCAGTCTTTTCCTGATTTTTACATTTTTCCTTACCCGGTTTTGGCGGTATTCTGCGTCTACAGACGGAAGTACATTTTCTATACATACATATTATACATTTACAACCATGCCGGGGTCTTCATCTATTAGTATTGGTAACATAGAGCCATACAGAGAGGAAGATGGCGACTTCGAATCCTATTCTGAGAGGGTTAAACTTTATTTCATCGCCAACGGAGTACAAGATGCAAAGAAGGTAGCCACATTTTTGACCATAATTGGCAGTGATTGTTACCGTTTGCTGAAGTCATTAGTAGCGCCTGATTTACCAGAAGTAAAAACATTGGATGAACTTAGAAATATATTGCAAAACTATTATTCTCCAAAACCATTGGAAATTGTTGAAAGGTTCAAATTCCATAAATGTGTACAGGGTGATGATAGTAATATACCTCAATACATTGCTCTCTTAAAGTCAAAAACCAAATTTTGCAATTTTGGCGACACTTTAAGTGAAAGACTACGTGACCAGTTAGTGATTGGTGTACGAAGTGAGACTATTCAAAAGAAGTTATTAGCTGAAAAAGACTTGACTTTCGATAAAGCTTCAGAAATTAGTATTAGTATTGAAACTGCTGCAAAAGATAGTAAAGAGTTATGCCAAAGTTCAAGACGTCCGAGTTTGAGTTCCAAACCAATTACGAGTAACGAGAATGTACCTGCTGTCTTTAAGATGGGTCCAGTTCGATGTTTCAGATGTAATGCTACAACACATTTGGCAAATAAATGCTACAGAAGTGATTCATTGTCCTGTGAGGGATGTGGCAAAAGAGGTCATGTTAAAGAAGTATGCTTGAGTTCAGCCAGTAATAATGCCAAGTACAGTGGTAATTCCAGTAATTATAAAAAGTCAGACTCAGAGAAAAGCAATTACAAGAAAAGATATTTTAAAGGTACAAGAAAACAGAATTCAAGAAATTCTGATATCCATTCAATACAAGAAAGTGAAGGCTTGCCTGAAGATATGGGAGAAGTACTAAATCATTTATTCAGCAATGAAAATGATAATATGAAGAAACCAGATGATGTTTTATGGGTTAACCTGAAGATAAATGGTACACCAATATCTTTTGAACTTGACACTGGTTCCAGATTTTCCATAATGCCTTTGAAACTTTACAACAAACAGTTTTCACATCTACCATTACATCCTTGCACATTTCAAGTAAGAATGTATACAGGCGAGACAACGAAACCGAAAGGACTCGTTGATGTTACAGTTGAATACAACAACCAACGCAAATCTCGACTGAAATTGTATGTCTTAGATGGTATTGGTCCACCACTTCTAGGCAGGGAATGGTTAAAGTACATAAAGCTTGATTGGAAAGCTATTATAGACAACAGAACTTCTGATTTACACAAGATGTCCACAAATCTTGATGATTTACTTTATCGGTACAGTGATGTTTTCAGAGATGAAATTGGTACAATGAAGACAATAACTGCTAAAATACACGTGAAAGAAAATTGCATACCTAAGTTTTACAAACCAAGAAATGTTTCCTATGCTCTACAGGAAAAAGTTTCTAATGAACTTGATAGATTAGAAGAACATGGTATTATATCAAAAGTAAGTCATAGTGAATGGGCTGCACCCATTGTTCCTGTTGTGAAACCAGATTCAAGTGTGCGGATCTGTGGTGACTTTAAAGTGACAGTCAATCCTTTTCTTTATCCTTGTAATTATCAATCTCAGCGTATTGAAGATATGTTTGCTAAGTTATCTGGGGGTGAAAAGTTTACGAAGATTGATCTTGCACATGCCTACCAACAGATGATACTTGATCCTGATTCAAGGAAATATCTTACAATTAATACCAGTAAAGGCTTGTATCAGTACAACCGGTTAGCTTTTGGTGTAACTACAGCGCCAGGTTTATTTCAACAGGCAATGGACCAGATCTTACAAGGTCTTAAGGGTGTGCTTTGTTATCAAGATGACATTTTAGTTACAGGATCTAGCGATGCCGAACATCTTGAGAATTTGGAAGCCGTTTTACAAAAACTTAGTCAATTTGGTTTACGTGTTAAGAAAAACAAGTGTATATTTTTTCACAATTGCGTGGAATATCTTGGACACAAAATAGATAAACACGGTTTACACACATCGGAAGAGAAAGTACGTGCAATTACAGATGCACCTGCTCCACAGAATGTGACTGAATTGCGATCATATTTAGGACTTCTAAATTACTATAGATCATTTTTACCCAATATTGCCACAGTATTAAATCCTTTAAATAATCTTTTACAAAAAGATGTTAAGTGGGTATGGACAAATCAGTGTGAAAAAGCTTTCATAGATTCTAAAAGATTGATTGCTAATTGTGACATTTTAGTACATTACGATATGACGAAACCTGTCATTTTGGCTTGTGATGCATCGCCTTACGGATGCGGAGCTGTATTGTCACATATCTTGTCTGATGGTTCTGAACGTCCTATTGCCTTTGTTTCCAGAACTTTCAATAAAACGGAAAAGGGATATTCACAAATTGATAAAGAGGCATTAGCCATAATATATGCTGTCAAACGTTTACACCAGTACATTTACGGGCGACATTTTACTCTGATTACAGATCACCGTCCATTAACTGCGTTATTTGGTCCACAGAAACCGATTCCTGTTCTTGCTGCTGCCAGAATGCAAAGATGGGCACTGATGTTGAGTGCGTACAATTACACCATACAATATCGTTCTTCATTAGAGAATGCCAATGCAGATTTTGTTTCTAGATTACCTTTAAAAACTTTTCATAAAAATGAAAATACACCTGATCCAGTAGAACTGTTTCATAACACAATGTTCGAACAACTACCAGTTACAGCTGTACAAGTGCAAAAAGAGACTCGTAAAGACTCTTTGTTATCTAAGGTATATTTAGCTTGTACGTCAGGTTGGCATTGGAATCATATTAAAGATAAAGATCTACAACCTTTTTTCCGTAGGAAAAGTGAAATCACCATACATCAAGGATGTCTACTTTGGGGCATGCGTGTGATTATTCCGACTAAATATCAGTCTTATGTCCTCAACGAGTTACATGCAGGACATAATGGCATTGTTCGTATGAAAGCAATAGCCAGAAGTTTCATATGGTGGCCAAACATTGACATTGATATTGAGAATATGTGTAAGGGATGTAACTCTTGTCAACAGATTAAAGGTATGCCTGCTTTAGCACCTACACATTCATGGTCATGGCCTACAGGACCGTGGCAACGCGTTCATTTAGACTTTGCAGGACCTTTTCTAAATCATATGTTTCTCATCGCTGTTGATAGTTATTCAAAATGGCCAGAAATAACAATTATGAAAAATACAACTGCTACTGATTTAGTAAAATGTGTACGAAGTTATTTTGCTTTACATGGTTTGCCGTTGCAAGTCGTGTCTGATAACGGACCGCAATTTGTATCACAGGAGTTCCAGTATTTCTTAAAAACAAATGGTGTTAAACACATATTTACTGCTCCATATAAACCATCTACAAATGGATTTGCTGAGCGTATGGTACAGACATTCAAACAAGGAATGAAATCAGTCAAAGATGATAAAAACACTTTACAAGAAAACTTGCATAAGTTTTTACTACATTATAGAACCACTCCACATAGTGTTACACGAGAGACACCAGCGAAATTACATTACAAACGCGAGTTACGTACAAGACTGGATTTACTGCGTCCTGATATGACTTTACGTGTTCAAATTGATAAGTCATTGACAGTTACTAGTCATCATAATGCTAGAAGTTTACAAACCGATGATACAGTATGGATTCGAAATTATGGTCAAGGAGATAAATGGCTCCAAGGGAGAGTTGTTTCGTGCGATGGTTCACGATATTACACTGTTCAAACTGGTGATAATTATCTTCGACGACATATTGATCAGTTGCGAAATAGAAATGATAATTCAGATGTAAGCACTAGTTTAAATGATAGTTCCGATTCTGATCAAAATGACAATATTTCTAAAAGTGAAAACACTGACATTAAAATACGTAAATCTTCCAGAAAAATTAAAATTCCTAAACGGTATGATCATTAATTAATAAACATTTTACAGTGTGTGTTATGTTACTCAAAAATTTATATTTTAATGTCAAATTGTTTTTCTGCATGTATACATATGTAGGCTATATATTCATTAATGTCATTTTGATATTTTGCTATAAGTAATAGTGTTTTATTAAGTTTTTAAAAAAATACATAGATATATATATAAATATAGTATGATATGTCAATTTACAAATTGAGACACTTTTCATTTTAAGACGGAAGGAGATGTTGTATATTTACTTCTGTCGTCTGCTTGTACATGTAGTTTAGCATGAGCTCTACAAACAACGTTACTTAAAATAGCGCAACTCCACGTTATGTGTACTACGTCACTGATTGTATCTATACTATTTTGTATCACGTCATACTGGCCATGCTTTCTCTATGATTGAATAAATAAGATGTCTTGAACAGTACAGACTAACTTCATACCTACGGGTTATTAAAATACACAACACGGAGGAAACCCATGAGGTTGAGAAGGCGCCCCTATCTCCATGTAACATACGCTCACAGTAGGGCTCGAAACCACAGCTGCAACCCAGAGGTGACCGGCCAGCTAGAGGTCGAAGCGCGGCACTCTAGACCCTCTAGGCCACCCAAACCCCCTTGTTCGCTATGACTAAAGTAAGACTGTTTTGACCACACCCCTTTTTAAATTCCTGGTTATTAGATTTGGGAAATAAAGAATATAAAGGAGCTTTGCATGTCATAAATGGAATCGACCAACCCCACCAACCCCCCAAAACAAAAAAATATTTGACACCAAACACTACTACTTTTTGATTAAAATCAAAATCTTCGCTTTTTTCCCACCATCTTGGAAATATCTTCGTGAAGTGATGGAATAAAGTATTAAATAAAGTCATTAAACCTGCCAATATTAATACAGTGCAAAATGTTAGTTTGTATGTAGAGAACATTATAAAAGTGAAAATAAAGTTGGAATACTACGCAAAATGGCTACCCTTCCATTCTATGAAGACCTACTAATTTTTAAATTTTTTTTTCATCCAATTTCAAAACATACAAAATAAAGCTTGTTCCACGATTTGCACCCGAAAAGCCGTCGGATTTACAGTAAAGGTGGGACTATTGTGAGTTATTCGTGTGGGATAGATTCGCATCCTCTTTTAATATACAACTATTTTCATGTTATTCCGGAAATGAACATATGGGATAGCGAAGAAAGTCAGTTTACCTTATTCTATCTCACTTTTAATTGTTAAATCCGGCTAAAGATGAGTGACCATGTTTTTAAGAGTTAAATCAACTTGTATCTGTAGATTACAGCTGTAAACAACAACAAGTAACGGTGATAACGGCACAATGGTAAGATGTCGGCGATATCGCTTGATGTAGAAATGGTTCCACTACTGCTGTCTTCCGTCTTACTCCAGTCGCAGTAGTGTTTTTTTCTACAGAGTTCCTTTGCGCAAGTTTTTTAGTCAAATGACTGCAAAAAGCTTATTGGCCTACAGCCCGCTTAATTTACAACTAAACTGGCCCAAAACAGTACTGCATGTAGCTTAACATATAATAAATCAATTCTTATTTAAATAAAGGTGAGGCCTTACCGCACAATTATATGATTTGATGAAACCTGTCTCCTACGCGAAATTTCAACTGGCCGACTGTCATGGCCGCAAGTTGCGTATTTACGTCATTAGGCCTACAACCTAAACAGCGCTATGCAGAGAAAAACTGTTCGGTAACTATTTTAATGGTCCAGTTGTCACTATTTGTGATAGAATTACTTATTTTAATACAAACTGTAATGATGTGTGTTGACAGTTGTGCGTTTGAACCTATTTGAACTTGCGTAAGGGGTCTTGGACTGTACCAATTGTTACCTTAAACACAGTTTAAGGTAACAAGTATAGTTACTACGCTTGATGAAGCCTTTCCACATAAATCACAAAACTTTTTTAAAAAATCTAAAAATTGAGTTAATATGATCCAGAAGTGTATATATTATTGTGAAAAACAGTTTAAAATTGTGTCCGGTGGCTGTCTTGTTTATTTTTTATAATCATAAAATAATAAATTTTTGAGCTTATGGATAATGTTAGCAAAAAGTCGGGTTGAAAACCAAAAAGGGAAACAACTCCTGTTTTATTTTTCACAGATTGTCATAGATTAAATTTGGATTATCTTGAAATATAGTTTCAGTGGCAACTTTATATGACAAAACCATTTAATTATTAAGCAGGAATAATTTTAAATGTGTACATACGTGTATTATGGTATAGTCGACATGGCCATATCTGTAGCACATACATTATATTGAAATGGATTATTATCTAAGGAAGACAACTCTGTTAACAAAAATTAATATTATTTCAGAAAAATTACTACTGCATCAAAAGGAGAGTACTAATAATTATAATAATTTCCCACAAAATAGATTAGATACTGATAATCATGTTCATCATGGATATTTCTTGAAAACATTATAAATAATATTAGAAAATAAATATTTTAGACACCACCCCTTTGCCAGTTGAACCTTAATTATTATTTTATAGATCTAAAAAGTCGATGACAATTTAAATAAATGGTTAAATATAAGGTGTTATAACATAAACTTTGCACAGGAAGTTTTATCTTCAAAGTATTGATTGGATTTATCATAAAAATCATCTAAAACACTTTTTGACGAACACTTCTTTATCATAACAATTGGCAGACATTTTATTATTTCAATTTCCGGTTTTAAGAGTTACCCCTCTTAGAGCAGGTAACATGTTTAGTAGAAAGTCTACTTGATGTGGCCGGGTTCCACTGGTCCAGTTTAGTCTTCCATTTTATGTTGTCCACAGTTAAACGTGTGTGTGTCGTTTCATCGCACGACCGGTTCACCCTTGGCTGTTTCATCCCAACCTAATTACCATCGGGTTGTTTCACCCCGGGCTGTTTCATCCCCCCTGTTATTATAATAGCAGTTAATTAATGGAGTTGTACTTATTGTCGAATATACTGTTAAACACTTACTTATTGTTAAATAAAATAAACATGTACTTCATTGTTTATTATTAAAGTTGGGTTCCGAGATAAGTATTTATCGAGTGGCTATTGCCTTTAAAAGTATGACAAATTTGGTATATATGGAAAGTAGAGATATCCAATCTTACTAGAAAAATACTGGATTCTCTGAAAAACACTCATATACAGGACAAAAAGGTAAGGGGTTCCCTTAATAGTCAGCCCGGCTGATAAGGATACCTGCACGCGTGACGTCAAAGGCTGCACGCGAACTTGAGCACTTTGTATACATATACAGGACAAAAAGGTAAGGGATTCCCTTAATAGTCAGCCCGGCTGATAAGGATACCTGCACGCGTGACGTCAAAGGCTGCACGCGAACTTGAGCACTTTGTATACATGTTGATAAACTTTATGAAGAGTTAAACGTACAACACCTTCTGGGATAAAAATCACGTAAATGGACACGGGCAGTGGATAATTCGAGAATTTAGTTAGGATTTGATATTTGTAGTAAATAGTCAGTACTTACAGACAACATCGTCTTGTGTATGCAATGCATTCTCCCCTGTCCTCCTCTACTGTTGCCATTGGTTACAGAGAGGGATAAATCCCCTGACGCAAACATGGCCTCTTTTGACAGATTTTTATAGCAGGGTACACATGGCCAATGTTTTGAGAACGATTTGAAGCAAAATTATGATAAATTAATTAGTTTGAATATGTTTTTATTTACAACAAATCATCAAATCACCCAGTTTGTAGCCGGGAATGTAAGTTTATATTGCCCTTATTTTATATATTACAGGAAACTAATGATGTTATAACTTTTCATCAGTGTACAAAATGTGAAGAAATTTTTCAACAATTAGATGATTTAGAAAACCACTACAAAGTCCATACAAGGGAAGAGAAAAAAGACGATTCAGATGGATATTGTCTGGTTAAAATTAATTTTAAAGCAGAGAAAACTGATGATGTAGATGATTATTGTCACGTTAGTGAAGAGAAAGCCGCTGCTATAGATGAATATTGTCATGTTAAAGAAGAGAAAACTGAAGATATTGAAACTGTTTATCAGTGTAATTTGTGTGATGAAGAATTTACTCTAGAACATGATTTAGAAAAACACTGTGAAATACACATTACAGAAGAAGAGTCTCTTTTACAACATGGTAAAAATTGGGAAACAACCCTTGTTTTTGAAAAAGAGAAGGGCAATTCACAAGAATTGAAGAAGTGTGATGTTCACATAAGAATTCATACTGGAAAAAAACCTTACAAATGTGTTTTTTGTAATAGTTCATTTGTTGCCAGTGCTAGTCTACAGAGACACACAAGAATTCATACTGGTGAAAAACAGTATAAATGTGATGTTTGTAGTAAATCATTTAGTCAGAATAGTAAACTACAGAGACATACCAGAATTCATACATGTATCTTAATGAAATAGAGTTGGTGTAGAAAATTCTAGTTATATTAAAATATTGTCATGGCTTGTTTGTAGTATAGGGTGGATAATCACAGTGTTAAACAATAAATTATCCCCCCCCCCCCATTAGAGAATATGATGATATCTTTTGTCTTCTTTGAATCTACCTTGGAGATATGTGCAAATTGATTAATGATTATTTCTATACTTCAATTACTGACCGGTGATCTCACATTGATGTTTTAATGGCAATAAATCATACAGCCTATTCAACTTGACGCAAGACTGTTGGTTTAACTTAAATGTCACCTTTAAGTTGAATCATGCTATGCTGCTTACGTATTTGTCAACATCACGGTGAGCTTGCTCTGTTGTTCCATTGGCGTATTCAGATTTGTTGAGATGAAAATGTTAATTGTCTAATAAGACCAGCAATATATTCGTAAGATTTTACTTTCACCATGTCTTTTAAAGATGGGTTCCCAGATAAATATTTATCCGCTGGTTATTTCCAATAAAAGTATGGCAATGTTGGTATATATGAAACGTAATAACATCAAATCTTACGAGGAAAAATACTGGATCCCCTGAAAAACATCCATGGGGGCATGCACTTGGCAAAATGTCAGGGTATCCAAAATTGACAACCCGACGATTAGTGAAACACCAGTGCGCGACGTCAAGGGATGCGTTCAATGTAACAGACGAGGTACAATACATGTTGATAATGACGTCACAATCAGGACGACGTACGTCATTAAAAAGTCTTAGGTAAAACATGTAGGCATTTTTGAACTCGGTGAGTATCGATTTCCTCTAGGTCGTTAATCTATTTATTTGCGCTATAGTCAACTGATTCGGTACACTGTCGATTTTCTGGTACACTGTCAGCTCATTCGGCAAACCTCGACAGATTTCGGTACCCTCCGTAACCCTACATTTAAACGCGGATGTATGACAGTAAGTGATATGTACCTATGACCATACATTTGCGATGCGACTAGTCGACTGCCGATTTTACAAAAAAAGTCCCAAAATGGCAGCCATTTTTTAGTTTGTTGATATAATCTCCATGGCGGTATTCTAGATGTAGGGTACCGGAATCTGTCGAGATTTGCAGAGTGACTGGCAGCCATGTTGGATTTATGTTAATTATGAAAATTTCCCCAAGACCGATAATGGCCGCATTCGTTTTGAGAGCACTAGAGACCACACCTGGGAAGTTTCAAGAGAAATAATTTATGTTGCAGCTTGTTCTTGGGGCATTGTTATATATACTCGCCTAATTAGAGACTATTGACGACCGGAATTTTCCGCGTCCGTATCACGTAAAAGTTACGGAAACGTGAAACCTTGCGTCAACATAGATTCATGGTTAAATTACATTAAATATACATAGATGTATCAAAACTTTATTGTACAACATTTCAGCGTTTAAAGTAGCAAAAAAAGACGTTTAAAAGACGACGATGTTACACGGACCTTTTCGGTATGAAAGCTGTTTGATGCGGGCTGCTGTATCCGTGTGCCGTATCACGTATAAGAAATATCCACACATTGATGATGCCACACGCAAAATCGATACGGATACGCGATACGAACCAGTATTACCAGTATCACGTAAATATAAACAGACAATTCTACTTTCATTTTATAGTTTTATTACCAGTATTACGTAAATAGAAACATAAATTCATTTTATAGTGTATAGTATTGTATTGTATTGTATTTATTCAGTATACGAGGCCATTGGCCCAAAGTACAATGTAATCATAGATTATTTTATATATGTACAAATAATTTATGTTATGAAATTCAAATAATTAACTCTTAGTTTCATTGCATTATGTACAAATTTCGCAAGATCATCTTGTTTACAATTTATCATTACAATTTTAAATGCTGTGAGATAGTATTACCACCAATATAAGTAAACAGAAGAAAAAACACTACAACTGTAATTTTATAGTTTTACAACCTGTATTAAAGCTGAATTCCGGTTACAAAAATACAGAAATAATTAAATAAAAAAAGGTTAACGCCCCCGGCCGCAAGCTGTAGATATCCGGATTTATTCTCACGCACATTCACTGGTTGCTCTATTTTTCCCTAACAGTATACGAAATTCATTGACGATTGAAAAATGTCTGATGAGGTAAGCCTGTAAATAATTATATGAACCACGTCTACTACAATAAAGCATTATCTAAAACAAAAGATTCAAAAACATGAACTTGCTGCAACCTGGAATTTTCAACTTTTTTTTATTTAATTATTTCGGTATTTTTGTAGCCGGAGTTCAGCTTTAAGTAAGCAAAAACAGACAATTCTACTTTCAGTTGATAGTTTTACACTATCACTCCGTATATATTAACAGAGGCAGAAAATAATTTCGTTTTATAGTTTTACAACGGCATAAGAGGATTACAAGATAATTATTGAAGGCCCAGTAATGGCTTCTCACAAAGGAAAGGATGTTCGACAAAACATCTGACATCGTTTAACTGAAGATTTAAGAATAATTCTAAACAATTTTCTGTACCCCTGTAGTTATCGGGATTTCCAGGTCTCCATTCCTGATCCTGAGTTATTACATCTGACCCATCTATCCATTTAAACTCGCCTTCTGTAGTCATATCATCGCCTCCAATCCAATATCTGCCTAAAACTAAATAACACATAATTAACACAAAATCTACTAGATACATTTGTCATTATCGAGCAACAATTAACATCCCTTCCAATTTCTTCTTTCATATAAATAGAGAGAGAGGGAGGGAGAGAGAGATTGGGGACTTAGATACTTTAACATATTGATTTTGTTTAGTAACTAAAATATAATATCCACCGCTAAATGCATATTTGTTGTTATTAACTGTTTTCGTTGTATATGGGCGAGGGGGCCGCGTAAGATGCCGGCTCGCTAGTCTAGAGGCCCTGGCCGAAACGAGTTCAGATTGTCCGCGTACCCCCCCCCCCCCCCTGTCAGTGTTACAGGACAGAGGGCCCGACAAGGACATATGTCTAGTGGTTCTGATGGTACGTAAAACCGAGGTCCCATGTGCACATTGGCCCAGTTCGGAGAAGAACAGCAGTACGTTAAACCCCATTTCATTTCTTGAAGGCTCAATACCACTGTTGTTGTAATTGAATAATTTGTCCCAACATTCATTCTGGTCAACAAATTGTACTATTTACAATATTCCAATTAATTGATGATACAAATTTCATCCTAAAACACCTAATTTAAAAAAATGAAAAAATTCCAACTAAATGGATAGACAAGCCCAACGTAACCCTTTTCAAATGTAACTTGGATTTAAAAGTATTTTCGAACCCTCTGGACAAGTCAAATAGGATGTAATGGATACTTTGCACAACATGTAGGACACTTAAAACATCTAGTACTTATAATAAGGCCATTTTTTTTCTGGAGCTGTCCAGCCAACAAGAGTGTTAATGCCCCTTTAATGCAGATGTTTGGTTATTTACTGTTTCCATTATATATGGGCAAGAACAGACTTACTACATGAATATTAACTTACACAGTTGAAGTGTCCTCAGTGCCTCCTGTATTAGATAGAAGACGCTGGTTCTCATCACAAGTAACTGTCCGCCATCTTGTTCACAAGTTGTCTTGGCGTCTGTCCAATTCTTTGGTGTGTCATATACCTTTAGACACAATACTCCACTAAATATGGCGTCATACCCATCTAGATTACAATTATCTGTAAACATAATATGATACAATACCCATCTAGATTACAATTATCTGTAATCATAACATGATACAATTCCCATCTAGATTACAATTATCTGTAATCATAACATGATACAATACCCATCTAGATTACAATTATCTGTAATCATAACATGATACAATACCCATCTAGATTACAATTATCTGTAAACATAATATGATACAATACCCATCTAGATTACAATTATCTGTAATCATAACATGATACAATACCCATCTAGATTACAATTATCTGTAATCATAACATGATACAATACCCATCTAGATTGCAATTATCTGTAATCATAACATGATACAATACCCATCTAGATTACAATTATCTGTAATCATAACATGATACAATACCCATCTAGATTACAATTACATGTATGTGTACACGTATTATATACCCAAATCTAAAAAACGAGCCGGCCATGCCGTCTTCGTAGTCGTCATACACTTGGGGCATCATGTCAAAAATACAAGCCAACCACGTAACAAAAAGTCCGTCAGTCATGGGGATATAACTTTATTGGCGGAACCTTGGGCCTTTCAATAAGAGAGAAAGAGAAATGGGGTTTAGCGTCCACTCGACACAAACTAGACCACTTCGGGACTAACATGTGGTTTTAATTTTATTTCAATACTTCGCTTGTGGGTTTTGTGGGAGGAAGGTTTGGACAAGCGACCCTACTCCTTGTCACGTACAACCGTAGATTCGAAACCACCCCAGTTGACCCGATGACAGGCTTTATGACAGAGCACGCAGGTACTAACCATTCAGTCATACAACCCCCAACCTTTCAATAACATAAAATATATACAAAAAGACTACATAACCAAAACACGATCAAATCTAACTGACTAGTATAACAATAAAAAAAACCAAAATAAGGCTATGTACATATATTACAATTTCAATTTCAGGTTTGCCAAATACATATTTTGAACTATTGGATAAAAATATTCTAATTGAAATTTTAAATTGAACCTTCTGGAGATGTCTAGAAATCTATGAACATGCTGAATATCATACTTGAGATAGTAATATCATTAGTTCCATTTAATAATGTATGTATTGAAATTGGGTTTATGGGTAAGATAAAAATAAAAAGTTTACGTGCATCAGAATGTAAGGGGCAGAATAAAGGGTAATGATCAGCATCTTAAAAATCATGACTGCAAGCGCATACAGGGCTGTCTGAAATGTGCTTTACAAACTTATGACCATTTAAGTCACTACAGGTAAGGCGAAGTCGGCAGTGTAAATTCTGATTTTTCCTTTTTCCTGAACTAAAATATAATGGCGGCTCTTTGTCAACTTGTTTCAATTTACTTTTAAAGATACTGATAGAGGGGGAGGATTTTATAAAGTCCGAAAGTCTGTTCCATTCCTTAATCGTAGATGGTATGCATGATTTCGAAAATAAAGATGTTCTGCAAAAGTACTCTGATAATTTAGATTTGTTACGAAGGTTATAATGCTTTTCCGGTAATAATAGTAATTCATGAAGATATGGTGGTGTAAGATGATTCATAATTTTGTGAAAGAGTATAAGTTTGTGACGCCTTCGCCTCTCCTGTAGTGTGATAAAACCCGTTTCCTGGTATAAAAGTCCTGAGTGCATCAAGTTGCAATGATTCTAGTTTATTAGTAAGTTCGTGGGTGCACCCATCCCATATGACATCACAAAAGTCGAAATGCGGAAGAATATAGGGTGTGTACAATGTTTTCAAAGATTTTCTGTTTAGTCTGTAATTCAAGGAACGGAGAAAATTTACAAGCCTAGAAGTTTTCGTCAAGATATTGTCGATATATCGAGTCCTCTAAATAACAAATTTCTCTAAATACACTCCTAATATAGTAATATAGCCATCTAAATACACTCCTAATATAGTAATATACCCATCTAAATACACTCCTAATATAACCATCTAAAACCTAATATACCCATCTAAATACACTCCTAATATACCCATCTAAATACACTCCTAATATGGTAATATAGCCATCTAAATGCACTCCTAATATGGTAATATATCCATCTTAATACACTCCTAATATAGTAATATACCCATCTAAATACACTCCTAATATACCCATCTAAATACACTCCTAATATGGTAATATAGCCATCTAAATGCACTCCTAATATGGTAATATATCCATCTTAATACACTCCTAATTGAGTAATATACCCATCTAAATACACTCCTAATATAGCCATCTAAATACACTCCTAATATACCCATCTAAATACACTCCTAATATACCCATCTAAATACACTCCTAATATGGTAATATAGCCATCTAAATGCACTCCTAATATGGTAATATATCCATCTTAATACACTCCTAATTGAGTAATATACCCATCTAAATAACAATTTTCGGTAAAAATATGAGAATGGTATTATCCTCGATGGTAACACAATTGCACCAAAAATTAGGAAGGAGTTATGACAACTTTTTATTCCTAACTTTTACGTTGATATAAATATATATTTAATGTAAGTTCTTACCTTTAAGAACACCGTGGACGTAGATATATTCAACATTTACTGAACTGTTACCAGACGAGGCTGCGTTTACGATATAACAGGACTTGTTGTACCAGTAGAAATATGAACAACCTTCAGTAGATAAACACAATCGTGCGCACGTAATACTAACAGTATTACTTATTTCAAGTGAATACGACACTGGAACGGGATTCTGTAAAATATATTTGCTGTATAAATCCTGTTTACACGCGATGGTAAGAAATAAACCAAAACTTATACCCAGCGTATATTGTAACGACTTCATAATTAAAACGTTTTCCGATGCGGCTTAGTTGTAAAGTAAGTACCTGTAAATATTTACCAGACACTGGTACATCTACATCTTTCTACTACGCTTACAAGAGAATCATTTAATGTTTTCGAGATCCGCATGCAATTTAAATAAAACCACCAATCGATATTCCCTATTTTTTAAAATATAAATTCAGGCTACTTCAGTTCAACAATCGATTTATTTAGCTTTAAATAAAACCACCAATCGATATTCCCGATAATAAAATTCATATTTATCTTTTATTCATTTTTTTGGATTTAGTGGCGGTTCATAGTTTTTTTTAACAATGGCGGTCATATATGCATTATTAATATCTGAAGACGCCTATAGAGGGCAGATAGCTAGCTTATATGACTTAATGTATGTCGGAATGAAGTAAAGTGGAGAATTTTTTACCTGGACGTATTTTTTAATTTTTATATGCATTTATCTACCGTAAACAAAGAAGTACTTGTACTTTATCTACTTTAATATATATATATATATATATAGAGAGAGAGAGAAAATTAAAAAATGGCAAAAGAAAAATACATATTTTCAGTTAGCGCTTTCACAACTTACGTTGCTCGTCAGACTTTTAATATTACCACTAGGCACTAATCAATAAATAATAGATACATATATATATATATATATATATATATTCGAAATAAAGATGTTTTAGGAAAGAAAACTAGTCTTTTTTGCGAGTACTCTCTGCTTTATTAAGCTTCATCAGACAAATTGTACCAACAATTGATGTGACGTTGGTAAAATTTGTCTGATGAAGCTTAATAAAGCAGAAAGTACTCGCAAAAAAGACTAGTTTTCTTTCCTAAAACATCTTTTTTTCGAATATCTACCACCTAAGAGTAGCTTTAACTATAACCTTTTACTATATATATATATATATATATATATATAATTAAACGATTTAAAATAACGAACTCTCAGATATATATACCAAAAAATACTAAATTTGGATGGAATAATCTATATTTAAATAACTTTTACATTAGTGCCAAGATCTTTCGGCCTTTCGGCGTCTTCAGGGCTAATGGCGTTGCTAGTTACACAATAGCGCGACGTGATTACAGGGACATAACTCTAGTATGTCAAAGGGGAATGATTATTTAAAAAAAATGAATGTTCATCTTCGACCATTAAGCTTCGGGGAGAATAATTCTATTAGTCTGTTCTCTTTGGCTTCAAGAAGATGTTCATTTATGAAATTTAATTTATATATCGGTGCTCCTTCGAATTTTCCCTTTCCACAGGTTTCCAGATGACTTCTAAGCGGAATTGTTCTATTTTCCGGATGGAATATTTGAGACCTGTGTAAGTTCATTCGTAGATTCAGCTGTTGGTCGCTTTTGCCAATATAATATTCCTTACATCCCGAGCAAGCTAACAAGTAAACCACATGTTTGGTTTTACAGTTCATGTTTTGTCTGACTTCGAACACTCGGTTGTTGGCATAGGGAATGTTGATCCTTCCATTATGTCTTTACACATTCCACACCGTTTATCTCCGCATTTTGAAACGCATTGTCTTTCCATATTTTTATTCATATCAAAACGGGACGATGTCAACAGTTTCCTTAGATTTACTGGCTGTGTATAGCTGTTTATGAACTTGGTATTGGAAACAATTTTTTTCATTTTGGGGCATTTATCCAGCATCTGTTTGTTCATGTCGATAAGGTTCATCGGTCTATTGTGGTGTGGGTTAAATGTTGTGACTAATGTCATGATGTTATCGTTCTCTTTCTTCTGTTTTGGGACTCGTAGATTATCTTGATCTAGTTCTAAAGCTGTCTTTATGGCATTGTCGATCAGCTTTATTGGATAATCTTGTTTTATCAGAAATTGTTTTAGCTCAGCAAGTCTTTGATTCTTCCACGTTTCACACGACACAATTGTACAGACCCGTCTTGCAAGATTAAACGGGATATTTCATTTGGTGTGTGCGGGATGACTCGATTTGAAGTTAAGGTATTGGTGAGTATCTGTTTTCTTATAAAATAAGTCCGTTTCAATAACGCCGCTTTTCGATAAATGTACTTCAACATCTTAGAAGCTTTATTTGGATTTGCTGCTTTTCATTGTGAACTTGAGCGATGAATCCAACGAGTTTAGTATTTCGTGGATTGTTTTTAGGTCATCTTCATCCGAAAGAATATCAAAGCAGTCATCTAGAAATCTCATCCAAGATTCTTCTAAATGTTGTCGTTTATCGAACCCCAGTTTTCTCTCTACATCGTTATAAAATAGCCCAGAGATAATGTTGCATAGGTCGGGGCTACTTTTGTTCCCATAGCAACTCCCTTAATTTGGCTGTAGTACTTTGCATCAAAATAGAAAATGTTGTTTGTAATTACTAGGTCTAATGCCTCAAGAATAAACTTTGTTTTAAAGCGGTCTGGGATTTTATCTCTGTGTTTATTGACCCAGTATACTAATGTGCTTCCCGGTATCGTTGATTTGGGTAATTTTGATAGGAAATCTATACCATCCCTCAGAAAGCTTTTCACATGTTTGCATAAAGGTTTAAGGATGATATCGACAAGATTACTTAGTCCTTGTGTGACGCTTTCTGGCCCTCCAACAATTGGTCGGAAACTTAGATCTTCAGGTTTTTTAACGTTTATTACCTCGGAATTCTGTTTCTCTACTTGTTCTTGAATTTCTATACCTTTATGAATTTTAGGTAATCCATAAAAGTAGGCCGGTTTCGATTCATAATTTACTAGATAGTCCTGCTCATCATCCGTTAGATATTTATTATCTTGTATAAGTTTTTTAATTTTTCGTTTAACTGCCAATTGGTGTACTTCTTTTGATTCCTTGTAATATTCATTATTGTTTAGAATTGATAGGATTTTAGACCTGTAGTAATCTCTATCCATAAGTACAATGGCTCCACCTTTATCCGCCTCTTTAATTACAATTTCATCGTTATTTCTTAGTTGTTCCAAACCAGATTTTTCTCCCCTTTTTATGTTCGACTTGATTTTTCGGTCTCCTAAAGGTGAATTCTCTATTTTTTCTAAAAATTCGTCAAGTACTTGGTTTTTACCCTTTAGTGGGTTGGTTTTAGACTTATTTTTAACGATGCTTATTTGGTCAGTAGTAATTTCATGATCATCTTTGCTCTCTTCTTCTGGAGTTGTGTGCCATTCTGCCAAACGTAATTTCCTCGAAAAAGTTTTGAGCTCCGTCTGGAGTAATTGTTCATTTCGATTTGGTGTAGGAGTAAATTTAAATCCTTTTAGCAGAAGGCATATTTGTGAGTCTGTAAGATGATGGCGCGATAGGTTTATAATTTTCGGATCGATTTTTGATGTTTTTGATAGTAGATCGGGCGTGCTGATTGGATTCTGTTTTCTACCATGTGGACTGTTTTTCGCCGTAATGGCATGCGTTCGTCGTAACCATTTCCTTTTCGCTGGCCTTTGAATAAAAAAATGACTATTCGTTGGCTTTGTGTTGGTGCGTCTTAACGCAACTTGCCAAGGATTATTATTTTGTTCTACGCTTTTATACCCTTTTCCTGGAATAAGTCCTTTCTGGTTTTCTAGGATGACTTAAATCTTCCTTCCGCCGAATCCTTTCGGTTCTATGAGTTTTCGAAGTCTTGTCATGGCGTTGAATCATTCTTGAATTCCGTTTCTGCTGACCTTTTACTTCTGTTTCATTCCCATTCCTATCATTTGGTTGTTTTGGTATCGGCTTAGGTTTGAAGTGGGAATTGCCAAATTTGTCTTGATAATTATTAAGCCAAGTTTCGGTTTTCTCAAGTTTCATTTGGCACCACTGTTCAGTCTTTTCCAAGTCTGATTTCCAGAACTCTACAAGCCAAGCTTTTCCTGTAGTTTGTCGTTTGGAACAGACTCGATATGATTAAGCATATCCTGGTTGATTTTAATCGGCTGCAATTCAATGTCGACAAGATTAATTTTCATTATCCGGATATGTGCCGCAAAACTATCGAAAGTGTGGTTAATTCGAACTTGTTTAGCTTCTTCTTTTTCGTTCGACATTTCTTTTAGACGGAACTTGTTGAGAAGCATTGGAGTGTCTAACGCCAGCCAACTTTCGTAGTGTTCGATGTGTGTCAATATACTGTTTGTTTTCAACATCGCTTTTTTATAATTTCCTAGGTTTTGTTTCCATGATGTTGACATTTCTTTTTGTTTACAAACGGCTTCGTTTTCAGCAGTTTCAATTCGAGATGGTTTTTGTCCCGATATAGTTCGTTGCTGTGAAATGACCACGTCTTTTAAAAGCTCTTGTGTTGTTTCTTCGCTCTTACATTTTGAAGATAGTAATTCAATTAACTTTTGACTCGAACTGTTAGTTTCTTCAAACTCCTTACTTGGGGTGTATTTTAAAGATTCCAGACTTTTCTTCGTGACATTTTCAATTCTTGTAATCTTATGAGTTTTTTCTTATCACAGGATACGACTGTACAAATTCTCCTCGCAAGATTAAACGGGATGTTTCTTTTTGTATGTGAAGGGTGACATGAATTGAAATCTAAATACTGATGCGTGTCAGTAGTTTTATAATATAGATCCGTTGTAATGTCACCATTTTCAGATAATGTTATCGTTACATCTAAATAGTTAATTGATTTCAAGTGTTTTTCTATTATAAAATTTAAACTTTCATTTAGTGAGTTTAGCATGAGATATAATTCATTTAATAAAACACTTTCCTTATCAAATATAATAAAGCAATCATCTAAGAAGCGTTTCCATTATTGGCGTATCAAATTTCTTCAAGGTAGCCTAGGGTTAAAGTCGCGTATGTTGGACCTATTTTTGTTCCCATCGCCACGCCTTTAATTTGTTCATAATAGTGTTCATCGAAGTAGAATATGTTATTGGAAATGACTATCGTGACGGCATTTATGATAAAAGTATTGGAGAAACGTGTGGGTATTTCGGATTGGAATCTGTCGAGCCAGAAATGTATAGATCTTATGCCCAGTTTAATTTCTATATTACTGTACAAGCTTTCAACATCAAACGTGACAAGTACGCTATTTGTTTCAGCTTTACTAGGTAGGTTACATAAGAAATCTATATCATCTCGTATATAACTCTTGATGTGCTTACATAGAGGTTTGAGAATAATGTCTATAAAATTACTTAAACGTTGTGTTGAACTATTTGGTCCACCTACAACAGGTCTAAATTTCAAATCCGTAGGGTCTGGAACAGTAATCACTTCCTGTCTTTGTTCCACTACTGCATTTCGAATTTCTTTGCTTTTATGAATCTTTGGTAATCCATAAAAATTCGCATGGTTGGATGCAAATTTTGTCAAGTAAGCATATTCTTTATCTGTTATTTCACCTCTATGATTGCCTATAAATCTAATTACTGTATTTTTCACTTTTTGTTCCTTACTTAAATTGGACACTTTATAGTAATTAGAATCCCCTAATAATTCTATAATTTTCTGTCTATAGTACAGTTTGTTCATCAACACAATAGCACCCCCTTTATCGGCTTCTTTGATAATTATATCCCCATTATTTGAAAGTTTCTGTAGATTGCTTCTCTCTAGAGGTGATAGATTTGATTTGCAAGCCTGGGAGCTGTATTTACCTATATTTTATTATATATATATATAAAAAAGTTGTGGTAACAGCTCTCAGGTGATATATAAATAAATCAGATGTTTGAAAAGAAAACAAACTACATATTTCAAGTTAGCGCTTTCAGTTCCATCGGAACCTCCTCAGACTTTTTAATATGATAGCGTTATATAAACACAAATAATAACAATAGAAAGACGTCACATCCGACGTTTACAATAAATGTTGAGTATACTACTGTTATTAATAATTTAAGTTGAAATTTAGTTACATACACAATGAAATATATATTTGCAATGAAATATATTTATAATTTTAAACTACACCAGTTAAACTTTAACATTAAGTTCGGGGTTGTATTTCCGTATAAACATGCTTTCTTTTATTTCTAATAGCGCTTGATTTGCTACATTTAATTTGTACATAGGGAAAACAGTGTATCTACCTCCGCCACAACGATCTAGATGTTCGCTCAACGGAATAGTTCTATTTTCTGCGTTTTTAATTTGTGAACGATGGAGGTTCATTCGTCTACTTAATTGCAATTCTGTTTTCCCTATGTATCTGCAGTTACAACCTGCGCATATCATCAAATAGATTACATTATTTGATTTACAATTCATATTTTGTTTGATTGTAAATATTTGGTGATTTGTGACAGTGATAGACGACCCTTCGATAATATCATTACATGTTAAACACCGATTATCATTACATTTAGAAACTGTGGGTGTAGAAGATATGGAATCAAATTTTGAAGATGTCAACATTGTTCGTAAACTATGTGGTTGTCTAAGACTGTTAATTATTGTGATTCGATTAATAATTTGGCTCATTTTTTTACTATTTTGAAGAATATGACGGTGTTTGTCATATATTAATTTACCTCTCTCTTGTGATGGATTGAAAGTTGTAACTAAAGCTATTTCCTTATTAGTTGAAACATTTTGGTAAATTTCGGTTCTCTTAATTTTGTCTGATCAAGGGAAACGGCCTTTTTGTTTCCCTCTAACATAAGTCTGATGGGATAATTCTGTCGAAGTAGATAACCTTTCAATTCGTTTAGTCTGACGAGTTTAGTTTGATGGTTCGATACAATTGTGCACACTCTTCTAGCTAGACTAAACGGAATGTTTCGTTTTGTATGGGGTGGATGACAAGATTTGAAATTTAGGTACTGGTGTGTATCTGTACTTTTAAAGAATAAATCTGTTTATATTGTACCTCCTGCTGATAATTTGACTGTTACATCCAGGAAGTTTAAAGATATATTACTCTGTTCGATTGTAA
This sequence comes from Patella pellucida, assembly GCA_917208275.1. NCBI lineage: Eukaryota > Metazoa > Mollusca > Gastropoda > Patellidae > Patella > Patella pellucida. Next base: position 5,020,005 of record OU795039.1, on the reverse strand, counting down.
ACTTTATACTTTGGTCTAACGAGTTTAGTAAATCAAGCAGTATTGTTATAGTTTGTTCGTTTTGCTTTAATATTAAAAAAACAATCATCTAGAAATCTTTTCCAGTGAAGTTTTGTATAGTTACAAAAGGTGGCGCCAAAAGTTATATCTAGTTTGGTGTACCAAATTTCCTCTAGATATCCCAAGGACAGAGTAGCATACGTAGGCCCTACTTTCGTTCCCATGGCAACCCCTTTTATTTGCCTATAGTATAGGCTATCAAAATAAAATACATTATTGGATATGACCAGATCAAGTGTGTTTAGTATAAAAGATTTTGTGAAACGATCTGGTATCTTTTCTGGAAAATTTTGTATCCAGTATTCAATAGCTTTAAGTCCTAACGTTCGATCAATATTATTTAAGTGTGGGTGTAGAAAATATGGAATCAAATTTTGAAGATGCCAACATTGTTCGTAAACTATGTTGTTGTTTAAGACTGTTAATTATTGTGATTCGATTAATAATTTGGCTCATTTTTTTACTATTTTGAAGAATATGACGGTGTTTGTCATATATTAATTTACCTCTCTCTTGTGAAGGATTGAAAGTTGTAACTAAAGCTATTTCCTTATTAGTTGAAACATTTTGGTAAATTTCGGTTCTCTTAATTTTGTCTGATCAAGGGAAAGGGCCTTTTGTTTCCCTCTAAAATGAGTCTGATGGGATAATTCTGTCGAAGTAGATAACCTTTCAATTCGTTTAGTCTGACGAGTTTAGTTTGATGGTTCGATACAATTAATTGTGCACACTCTTATAGCTAGACTAAACGGAATGTTTCGTTTTGTATGGGGTGGATGACAAGATTTGAAATTTAGGTACTGGTGTGTATCTGTACTTTTAAAGAATAAATATGTTTCTATTGTACCTCCTGCTGATAATTTGACTGTTACATCCAGGAAGTTTAAAGATATATTACTCTGTTCGATTGTAAACTTTATACTTTGGTCTAACGAGTTTAGTAAATCAAGCAGTATTGTTATAGTTTGTTCGTTTTGCTTTAATATAAAAAAACAATCATCTAGAAATCTTTTCCAGTGAAGTTTTGTATAGTTACAAAAGGTGGCGCCAAAAGTTATATCTAGTTTGGTGTACCAAATTTCCTCTAGATATCCCAAGGACAGAGTAGCATACGTAGGCCCTACTTTCGTTCCCATGGCAACCCCTTTTATTTGCCTATAGTATAGGCTATCAAAATAAAATACATTATTGGATATGATCAGATCAAGTGCGTTTAGTATAAAAGATTTTGTGAAACGATCTGGTATCTCGTCTGGAAAATTTTGTATCCAGTATTCAATAGCTTTAAGTCCTAACGTTTTAGTGTCAGTGACCTTGTGGCCAAGCCAGCATTACGTTCAATATGTTCGACTAAAGAAGCCATGTACAGAGAGAAAAGTTATGGTCCTAAAAACGACCTTTATGGAACACCGTAACCGAGAATGTGCTCCCCCGAAAGAAAAGAACCCACAGCCACTTTTTGTGTTTGTCCTGGGAGATACGAGGTCAACCATTTCTAAGCAGTACCTGTTATTCCAAAAAATTGACTGTAATTTACTGTTCAATATAGAGTGGTCGATAGTGTCGAAAGCGGCTGATAAATTAAGGAATATTAGAATAAGATCGTGTTTTTTATCCAGAGCTCGAAGTGTGTCATTCGCCACTTCCAAGAGGACATTCTCTATACAGTGTCCTTTCCGATAGGCAAACTGGAATTTACCATAACTGCGATTTTCCTTAAAGTAGTAGTTCGGCTGTGCCAAGGCAGCTTTTTAAAGATATTTATCCAAGAAAGTACAGTTTGAAACTGGTCGATTTAAAACACATAGGCAGTAGTTTTTTCACAATCGAAGAAATCCGTTTCTAATTTACCACGGTCAAGGCAGTATGCCTATTTTCTTAATCAAACATCGAACAAAAGCCTATTTGCAGGTTTCAGGAAATATGCCCGTTTGTAAGGATGTGTTAACAATGCATAACAATGTTGGTGCTAAAAAATCAATACATTCTTTTACTAGATTTGTTGCATTTGGAATTCATGGCCTGAATTGACATCCGAGATGTCTGAATATAAGAGAAATTTAATTCAACCCTAACACTCTACCAGAAAATAAGTACCTTATTGAACCAGTAATTGCATAGTCTTGTTTATTGTCGACGCTCCTTTGCTTTTGTGGCGGTAGAACCGGGGAATTCTAACGATGTTTCTATAGAACCCAAGCACTGTGCATTAGTTTACAGTTTTAAAAGTAATGTTAAAACCCATCTTTTTTTAAACGTTTTTTAACTGTTGATGGATTTTTTCTTTTAACTAGGTTTTTTTTTATTCTTTAACCGACCGTAACGTTCCCAAAGAGCAGCATCGGTTCATTTTTGGACATTATTATTAAATGTCCAATGAATAATTTATATAATATTTGAAGCCAAAATAAAAAAATTGTAATAAGCCAATGCTCTTATATAATGTATCTTTAATGAAAGTTTTACCCAATATTTGTGATTACTTTTGCAAATTAGTCAGAACAAATAGAGAAATTAGCTACCACAAATAGAGAAATTAGCTACCACAAATAGAGAAATTAGCTACCACAATTAGAGAAATTAGCTACCACAAATAGAGAAATTAGATACCACAAATAGAGAAATTAGATACCACAAATAGAGAAATTAGCTACCACAAATAAAGAAATTAGCTACCACAAATAAAGAAATTAGCTAACACAAATAGAGAAATTAGCTACCACAAATAGCGAAATTGGCTACCACAGATAGAGAAATTAGATACCACAAATAGAGAAATTAGCTACCACAAATAGAGAAATTAGCTACCACAAATAGAGAAATTAGATACCACAAATAGAGAAATTAGCTACCACAAATAGAGAAATTAGCTACCACAAATAGAGAAATTAGATACCACAAATAGAGAAATTAGCTACCACAAATAGAGAAATTAGATACCACAAAAAGAGAAATTAGATACCACAAAAAGAGAAATTACATACCACAATTAGTCCACAAATAAAGAAATTAGCTACCACAAATAAAGACATTACATACCACAAATAGAAAAAATAGATATCACAAACAGAGAAATTAGATACCACAAATAGAGAAATTAGCTACCACAAATAGAGAAATTAGCTACCACAAATAGAGAAATTAGCTACCACATATAGCGAAATTAGCTACCACAGATAGAGAAATTAGATCTACATAGTAGCAAACAATGTCACTAGATGATCGTCGGGATTAACCTAATGCTGATTGTTTTCATTATCGTTGGTGATGAGTCAAAAGGTCGTATCTGGATTTTGAAGATTGTCAAGGTGAACCAAAATGTCTTATAAAACGGTCAAGTCAAAATGTCGTATGTAAAATGAAGCTTTTCTCAAATATTTATTTACAAAATGTACGTGTAGTCATGTAAACAGTAATACTATGTTACATCTAGTGCTAAATTGGCAGTGGAAGCTAGTTATTTGTAATTTGATACAGCAAAGAAGTATCTCAGGAAATATTCACCTTTACCTGCTTCAATTTTATTCATAGATTTCGCACTGTAGAGCTTCAACAATAATGTTAATAAACGTATTGAACCATAAAACAATACTGGCTTTATTCGGAAATTATTCCGCTTGATTGTAATGACTGGTCACAAAGTGGATTTTTTCACCCAATACAAAAATGACATTTTGAAACAGAATCTATAAACCTCTTTTAATTGGGTTAAAAATACGACTACCAGATGAAATGCTGGTCACGAAAATTCTCATTCTGTAGAAGTAAAAAAGTGAATTTCGCAATATATTTCAGATACGAACAACTGTTCGCTCCCCACCGACGTTATGCTCTTAAGATATCGCACATTTCATATCCCGTATCACTGTAAATAAAAGCATTATGGCCATTCCATTGATGTATCCACTAGAAATTCCTTGTGTATTTTCAGTACTTAACAAGTGACATAATTTAATTCAAATCGCCATTTTGTACGTGTTTTCAATACGCCAAGGGTAACAATTGAGTAATCGCGTTCTGGATCAATCAATCGTGACCTCACTGCACTCTGATCTTAGACATGTTTGCGCCTCAATTAGCAGAAAAATTCATATTGTCTCAGATATTCGGATATTATATATTAACCTCCCCCCGCCCCACTCTTGTTGGCAATGAAATGGGGTTTAACGTTCTACTGTTCTCCTCCAACTGGACTAATGCATGCGGGCATATGCCATACAGTCTGTCATGAGAGACATTTTGCCTGGGCAGAGGCACAATGCCCCACTCTTATATCGAATGCAACTGCGAATGGATCTTTTATGTGCACAGTATACACGGTCCTCGGTTTTTCGTCCCATTCGAACGATACATTGTTCAGAGTATGTGGTATCATTTAAAGGTGAAAACGTGCTGTGATATACAGTCATTTGCTAATAAACACATTTACTTCAATTTAAAGCAAAAAAACCCTAACTAATTCTAAATTCAAATTATTCTTTAAGTCATAACAATCACCTCCACCCTAAATAAAACTGTTTTTTGTTACACAAAGAAAGTTCTGCATTGATCAAAACTTACAAACAATTTAGAAAAATTAGTCATTGATCAGAACTTATACTGAATATTATGCATTAGGAACCTTGTGGCCAAGTCGATTTGTGCTTTGTTATCCGTGAGGAAATCGATTCCTAAAGTAATTTACTGGCGCAGTTTAATAAACACACGAAACCTTTGCTCGAAGGTAATATTTCCTATTCGTAATGGAATTATTTTAGTGCCCAATGCGGGGTGGGTTTCGCCGCCTACTCCAACAATATTGCTGAATTCTCTTTTATTCAGTTGATGAATTGAAATTATTATCTCTAAACAGCTTAGTGTACAGCATGACACACTAGGTCCACTGTCTAATAGTTCACTTAATCCTTTTACACTAATATATCTGGTATTGCGCTCTAGGGGGGGGGGGGGGGCTATTAATTGCACAATTTTGCTTTTATTATGTCTGTTTAAAAATGCTGAATCATGCGATCAAGACTAATAAGGGAAATTCTGCATTAATCATTTATTCAATTTAGAAATGCAGGTATTGAAATCGGAAAACGGCAAAAAAATAATCTTCAAGCGAATCAATAAATTGAAATTGAAATCGGAAAACGGCACAAAAATAAAGTGTTCAGGTGAATCAATAAATTAACCATTAACCCTTTGTCATGATTACAATTTATAAATTGTATAGCAAAAATCATTCAAAGGTGGAGAGCTGATTGAATAAATACGACTGAACACAAATACAGGCTTAATTTGCTACCCTTGTAAAATGACGAGATTATTATTAAGTGCCATGTTACCTTCCAAGCGCGCAATAGGTAGTCGGTAAGTTACACAAATATACTAACAACATTATAAATAAAAATATTAGACAACGTATCAAAGTATTTTTCAAATTCAACTTCAGTATTAAGAATTTTGTCAATAGTTGAAAGACAAGATTCTCTAAACTAATATACACAAAGAAAAAAGTTAAGCACCCCCTGATATTATCACAGGCAAAAATATTTTAGGTCCGCAATGACGCTAAGCTATTCTGAAATTGAAATGTCATTTGATAGAACAACCATCTGGCAAGATAGCAACGCAACAATCGCTAGCTGTTAAGTGGCCCCTAATGGTGACCAAATCCAGCTTGCAGCCATGACACAGGCATCCCCACACCATAGCAGAGCCATCGCCATAAACAACACTTGCCAGAATGTTCCTAGGTGTGTAAGCTGTGTTCTTCTGTCTCTAAACACGTGTAAGTCCATCAACATGATCGAAGCAAGAGGCGACTTCCGTGTTGGAGGAGAACAGTAGAACGTTAAACCCCATTTCATTGCCAACAATTTTTAATGTAAATGGACATATTTTATATCCCATTTAAAATTGCTTATGAACGTAATGCAGGGACGTATCAATGAATTTGAGCAACGGGGCGGGGGGGGGGGGTATATATATCATATCCGAATATCTGAGACAATATGAATTTTTCTGCTAATTGAGGCGCAAACATGTCTAAGATCAGAGTGCAGTGAGGTCACGATTGATTGATCCAGAACGCGATTACTCAATTGTTACCCTTGGCGTATTGAAAACACGTACAAAATGGCGATTTGAATTAAATTATGTCACTTGTTAAGTACCGAAAATACACAAGGAATTGCTAGTGGATACATCAATGGAATGACCATAATGCTTTTATTTACAGTGATACGGGATGTGGGGAGCGAACAGTTGTTCGTATCTGAAATATATTGCGAAATTCACTTTTTTGCTTCTACAGAATGAGAATTTTCGTGAGAATCATTTAATCTGGTAGTCGTATTTTTAACCCAATAAAAAGAGGTTTATAGATTCTGTTTCAAAATGTCATGTATTGGGTGAGACAAAAATCCACTTTGTGTCCCAACAAAAGCATTACAATCAAACCGAATATAGACAGTATTGTTTTATGGTTCAATACGTTCATTAACATTATTGTTGAAGCTCTACAGTGCGAAATCTATGAATAAAATTGAAGCAGGTAAAGGTGAATATTTCCTGAGATACTTCTTTGCTGTATCAAATTACAAATAACTAGCTTCCACTGCTAATTTAGCACTAGATGTAACATAGTATTACTGTTTACATGACTACACGTACATTTTATAAATAATTATTTGAGAAAAGCTTCATTTTACATACGACATTTTGACTTGACGGTTTTATAAAACAATTTGGTTCACCTTGACAATTTCGCAAAATCCAGATACGACCTTTTGACTCATCACCAACGATAATGAAAACAATCAGCATTGGGTAAATCCATAGCCGGTTAACCCCGACGATCATCTTCTGACATTGTTTGCTACTATGTAGATACAAACCAAATGCGCCCGTTTTCTATTTGTGGTATCTAATTTCTCTATTTGTGGTAGCTATTTGTGGTAGCTAATTTCTCTATTTGTGGTAGCTAATTTCTCTATTTGTGGTATCTAATTTCTCTATTTGTGGTAGCTAATTTCTCTATTTGTGGTATCTAATTTCTCTATTTGTGGTATCTATTTTCTCTATTTGTGGTGTCTAATTTCTCTATCTGTGGTAGCTAATTTCTCTATTTGTGGTGTCTAATTTCTCTATCTGTGGTAGCTAATTTCTCTATTTGTGGTATTTAATTCCTCTGTTTGTGGTAATAATTTCTCTATTTGTTCTGGCTAATTTGCAAAAGTAATCACAAATATTGGGTAAAACTTTCATTAAAGATACATTATATAAGAGCATTGGCTTATTACAGTTTATTTATTTAGGCTTCAAATATTATAAAAATTATTCATTAGACATTTAATAATAATGTCCAAAAATGAACCGATGCTGCTCTTTGGGAACATTACGGTCGGTTTAAGGATAAAAAAACTAGTTAAAAGAAATACCCCATCAACAGTTAAAAAAACGTTTAAAAAAAAATGGGTTTTAATAATCCTTTTAAAACTGTCAACTAATGCAAAGTGCTTGGGTTCTATAGAAAAATCGTTAGAATTCCCCGGTTCTACCGCCGCAAAAGCAAAGGAGCGTCGACAAGAAACAAGACTATGCAATTACTGATTCAATAAGGTACTTATTTTCTGATAGAGTGTTAGGGTTGAATTAATTCTTTAATCAATAAGATAGAGAAGATTCGACCAAATTTCTCTTATATTCAGACATATCGGATGTCAATTCAGGCCATGAATTCCAAATGCAACAAATCTAGTAAAAGAATACATTGATATTTTAGCACCAACATTGTTATGCATTGTAAACACATCCTGCCAAACGAGCGTATTTCCTGAAACCTGCAAACAGGCTATTGTTCGATGTTTGATTAAGAGAATAGGCATACTGTCTGGACTGTGGTAAATTAGAAACGGATTTCTTCGATTGTGAAAAAACTACTGAATAATTGTTATAAAAAACTTGCCTATGTGTTTTAAATCGACCAGTTTCAACCTGGACTCTTTCTTGGATAAATATCTTAAAAAAGCTGCCTTGGCACAGCCGAACTACTACTTTAAGGAAAATCGCAGTTATGGTAAATTCCAGTCTGCCTATCGGAAAATGAATGAATGAAATGGGGTTTAACGTCCTACGCTTCTGCACCTAACTATGGCTAATTGAAGACGGGCATATCGGAAAGGATACTGTATAGAGAATGTCCTCTTGGAAGTGGTGAATGACACAATTCGAGCTCTGGATAAAAAAACACGATTTTATTCTTATATTCCTTAATTTACTTTAAGGAAAATCGCAGTTATGGTAAATTCCAGTCTGCCTATCGGACAATGAATGAATGAAATGGGGTTTAACGTCCTACGCTTCTGCACCTAACTATGGCTAATTGAAGACGGGCCTATCGGAAAGGATACTGTATAGAGAATGTCCTCTTGGAAGTGGTGAATGACACAATTCGAGCTCTGGATAAAAAACACGATTTTATTCTAATATTCCTTAATTTATCAGCCGCTTTCGACACTATCGACCACTCCATATTGTACAGTAAATTACAGTCATTTTTTGGAATAACAGGCACTGCTTAGAAATGGTTGACCTAGTATCTCCCAGGACAAACACAAAAAGTGGCTGTGGGTTCTTTTCTTTCGGGGGAGCACATCCTCGGTTACGGTGTTCCATAAAGGTCGTTTTTAGGACCTGAACTTTTTTCTCTGTATATGGCTTCTTTAGAAGACATCATCGTGAAACACGGTTTGAACTCTGTAATCTACGCAGATGACACCCAGCTATACATTTCATCATCGGACTCTCAAACGGACTATTCTGTGCTAAACTCTATGGAGCAGTGTGTTGAAGAGATTTGCAGTTGGATGGGTACCAAAATGCTGTCACTCAGCATGTTTTTCTTCGACGTTTAAGGATGCCAGGATTCATCCATCTAATTGTGCTGTGTGGATTGGCGATGGTCTTGTTACTGCATCTAACTCGGTCAGGAATCTGGGTGTTATAATGGACTCGACTTGAACAATGGGCACCCATATCACCAGCTTATGCAAGAAAGCGTTTTTAAATCAAGCAAATACCGAGACTAATTCACGCAATTGTATCATCTACGTTAGTTTACTGCAATAGCCTGTTCTACGGCAGTTGTGGATATCAACACATTCAGAATTCGGCTGCACGTTAAGTCATAAGAAGGCCACTTCCCCGTAACACTGATATGACGCCAATCCTACAGGAACTACACTGGTTACCAGTTGAGGCCCGTGTTGGTTTCAAAGTTTTGTGTATCATTTTCAAGCTAACCAATAACCGTGAAACCGCCTCAGCCTATCTCCTGGATAACCTGTTCGGGAACTTATCAGTGGTGATTGCACAAAACTTACTTACTTAGTTGTCCGTCCTCAAGTGTCGCAAGCTTATGGTGGAAGTATTTTGACTTTGTACTTTTTACATATGATCAATGGAAAAGACGTTGCAGCGGAGCATTTAATATTGGCAGCGATACACTTCCATAATATTTGCAGTTGCTTGGATTTTATCAGTTTGAACAACAACCTAATATCGTTTTTGTCAACCATTCTTGTTCCATTGTTTATGATGGATGTGAAAGACAATAAATGAGGAACAGAAAGTGAAAAATATAGATTTATAGGCAATCATAGAAGTGAAATAACAGATACAAATATGCTTACTTGACAAAATTTGAGCATAACCATGCGAATAGTTATGGATTACCAAAGATTAATGAAAGCAAAGAAATTCGGAATGCAGTAATGGAACGAAGACAGGAAGTGATTACTATTCAAGGCCCTACTGATTTGAAATTTAGACCTGCTTTGGGTGGACCAAATAGCCAAACACAATGCTAAAGTAATATTCTCAAACCTCTATGTATCTCCAGTGGACAGTTTATACGCCGAGGCGCATGAGCCCACATTGCACAACAGACGTGATAAACTGGCCCTGTAGTATGCTACGAAAATAGCATCTTTACCGAATCATATTTCATTTAACACCATATTTAGACCCTACCATGAGCATTTGTATTTTGTCATCCCATCTTTCGGTATTCGCATACAACCCCTATTGTCTGAGGCTGGCCTCAGCCTTGACAGTATCGCAAATACCACCCTCTTGGAGACTCCATCATGGGCTGGATCTCCACCAAAGATCGTTTTTGATCTTACTAAACATAAAAAGAAAGATACAAGCTCGACGGTTTTCCAATATCTCTTCTAAGAACTAAGGTCTGTCCGCCTCCCACCTGCTGCTTCTATTTTTACAGCGGAGCTCCAGGCTATTCTCCAAGCCCTGGAGTTCATTCAATCCTCTACATCTTTAAAGCATATCATCTATACTGATTCTATGTCCTCGCTTCGAGCAATTAAAATACACAGCTTGAACACCCATTAGTAGCAGATGTTTATCGTCTGCTACTATCTTACGAGTTTAACAGCAAAGGCGTAGTCTTTTGCTGGCTCCCAAGTTACGTTGATATAAAGGGGAATGATCTACCAAAGCTGCTTTAGATCTTCCCCAATCACACTTTTTAATTCCTTATAAAGATTTTAAATCTTCAATATATCATTTTTTTATGACTCGGCTGCCAAGTCTGCTTTAGATCTTCTCATATCCGATTTTTTAACACCATATAAAGATTTTAAATTTCCTATAAATTCTTTTATATATGACCGCTGGCAACAGTCTTGGGATCTTGTAGGCACAAACAAACTTCGTCACATCAAGCCTCTCTTAGGAGATTGGCCAAACTACTATCGTACGAGCAGGAGAAATGAAGTTGTCTTGTGTCGCTCTGGCAAAGGTCATACCTTTTTAACACATGTCCATCTTAAAGCGAGAGCCTCAACCAGAATGTCAACACTGCCGTGTTCCTTTGACAGTGAAGCACATTTTGATTGAGTGCAAGCATCTCAAGAAAATTAGATCTAAGTACTACCGTTGCCAGTCAGCACGTCAGCTATTTGCACAACCGGAGCTTTATGATAAATTATTAACATTTTTAAGAGAGATACACTTTCATTCAAAATTTTAATTGTATATTTTTATCGTATACTGCCTTTTAATAATTTATATATGTAATGTAATTGATATATTTATTTTTAGTTATATTTTCTGTGTCGACTGTCCAACCTCGTGGGTTTTCTCCGGGTCTTCCGATTTCCTTGCAAGCAAATTATTTAAAAAAACATTAAAAACCATATGTTAGTCCCGAAATGATCTAGTTTGTGTCGAGTGGACGTTAAACCCCATTTCTATCTCTCTCTCTCTGGTTTGAATATGTCTTCTGTCTCTTGATAGTACATGTATTGTCAATTTGGACTAGGATCAGTGTGTAAACTCTGTTACCCATGAACTCCGAGGGCGTAATAATTCAGTCCCGCACTCTCCTATATACCTTTTCTTACAGTTTCTTAGAAGAACATAAATTAAATTTTTAGTACTACAATTCATACTATCATTGATTCGAAACGTATAATTAGTATTAGAAAAAAATGAATTAGTATTAATAATCATAATATGTTGACAACATTTGCAAAGTAGTACTTAGCATTAGTAAGCGTTCCATTACCAGAAGCTTGAAATTTAGCTCTAGTGAGTAATATTTTAAGGCTAGTGTAGTAAAAGGTGGGGCCATTTTAGGGATGGACAGTAACAATATCAGGTAATGATCACATCACCCACAGAGTGTTCACACAAAAGCTCGTTTGTATATAACCCCCTCGTATCCCCTCTCCAACCCCCAAGCCTCAGAGTTTCAGATTCCTTCGAGAATGCCCTTATCTGGAAGTAATTATCAGTATTTATCCACTGCTTTTGAAAAGTTGCATAGGGCAACACTTTTTAAATAATTTCTAAAATTCTCATTTCAGCTATCAAGACTTGAACCGTATTTGGAAATATACCTGATCCGCATTTTCTATGGCCCTTAAATAGATGGACATTCAGCTATGAGGTGTACGGTGCTGGTGTAGATGGTCGACATCCAAAGCTTAATGAATGCTTTCTCAAAAGCCCCATTCTTAACCCAGATTTGGGTAGTATCCCAATGTACGTGGACGGCAAGGAATAGGGTCGACTGTCCAACCTCGTGGGTTTTCTCCGGGTCTTCCGATTTCCTTGCAAGCAAATTATTGAAAAAAACATTAAAAACCATATGTTAGTCCCGAAATGATCTAGTTTGTGTCGAGTGGACGTTAAACCCCATTTCTATCTCTCTCTCTGGTTTGAATATGTCTTCTGTCTCTTGATAGTATTGTCAATTTGGACTAGGATCAGTGTGTAAACTCTGTTACCCATGAACTCCGAGGGCGTAATAATTCAGTCCCGCACTCTCCTATATACCTTTTCTTACAGTTTCTTAGAAGAACATAAATTAAATTTTTAGTACTACAATTCATACTATCATTGATTCGAAACGTATAATTAGTATTAGAAAAAAATGAATTAGTATTAATAATCATAATATGTTGACAACATTTGCAAAGTAGTACTTAGCAGTAGTAAGCGTTCCATTACCAGAAGCTTGAAATTTAGCTCTAGTGAGTAATATTTTAAGGCTAGTGTAGTAAAAGGTGGGGCCATTTTAGGGATGGACAGTAACAATATCAGGTAATGATCACATCACCCACAGAGTGTTCACACAAAAGCTCGTTTGTATATAACCCCCTCGTATCCCCTCTCCAACCCCCAAGCCTCAGAGTTTCAGATTCCTTCGAGAATGCCCTTATCTGGAAGTAATTATCAGTATTTATCCACTGCTTTTGAATAGTTGCATAGGGCAACACTTTTTAAATAATTTCTAAAATTCTCATTTCAGCTATCAAGACTTGAACCGTATTTGGAAATATACCTGATCCGCATTTTCTATGGCCCTTAAATAGATGGACATTCAGCTATGAGGTGTACGGTGCTGGTGTAGATGGTCGACATCCAAAGCTTAATGAATGCTTTCTCAAAAGCCCCATTCTTAACCCAGATTTGGGTAGTATCCCAATGTACGTGGACGGAACAAAAGAATCATACATGGATATGGTTGTAGTTGATAATGTCATCATCAACTCCTATGGGTTTTTCTTTTTGTTTTATCCTGTAACAACAACTGGAACGGTGTTTCATTGCCATGCTGATGTTCCAGAGGATAATACAATTTCTGAGATTATAATAAAACTTGTCCTGGGTGACTTACATGTTTATTTTAAGGATGGATTGGGATTAGAGAAAGGGCATATGCATCTCCCTGCAGCCGTTACAGCATCGACGTGGACTAAATTAGCCTTAGGATACGATCACACGTCTGGAACAGTTGAGCTGTACCGAGAGTTTGGTCTCGTATCAACAACAATACTATCGCCTGCCAGTTTGCTAAAAGTTCCAGGTGTAATACGGATGGGTGCTAGTATGGCTAAAACTGATTATCTGGTTGGGGCTCTTCGATGTTTAATGATGTATGGTGTGGGGTCTGGCTTCACTGAGGAGACCGAATTAGTGGACGGGGATTGCGGGAAGGGTTGGATCTACAGACCACCTAGTAAAAAGACATTTGACATATTAGCAGGGGCTCTGACACAGACAGCATCCAGTGTTGTTCGGATAGGACGAAAACAGAGACCCCATGTACATATTGCCATTTGAATTCGGTTTAAGAACAAGCGGTAGAGCCGCTGTCCCGTGACCTCCCCTCTCAGTTTGCACCTGAATAAAAATGGTTCACACTACTTCTACAATGAAAGTAACAGTAGGCATAGGTGGAGTCAAAATGAAAACGATAAGCTAATGTTTTAAATTCAATTTGAGCCTTGGTTAAGAAACTGTCAAGGACCGAAATAATCAGTTGATTGGGATTGGACGGCCTCTTGGTTATACGTTATATGTGACTAGGAGTAGGTGCCCGAGCAGCGGCGCTACGGTCTACTCTAATACCTAACCTGGGCTAATGGGAGACGGGCATACGTCATACAGTGTGCTATGAGGGGAGCGGCGCTACGGTCTACTCTTATATCGAATTCCAACTGCCATGATATATGTTTCGTTCAATCCAATGCGTACACGGGACCTTGGTTTTTCGTCCCATCCGAACGACTAGGCAGCTGTCCTTGTCAGGCCCTCCTGTATCTCTGACAAGTGGAAATCACGCCGGAAAATCGAGATGAACTTTCTCGGTCAATGCAGGGATCGAACACCCGACCTCCAGGCTTTGATTGCCTTTGTCAGATTAAATATTTGTTCTGAAACAATCACTAGTAAGTTTAAAAATGCTACCATTTTGAATCATAAGACAGGTTCACAGTTGTGCATATCCAAGATCGCGACAATGACCGCTTTCTTTAATATATTCGGTGCAGCACGGTAGGACCTTAACTCACCCTGCATTTCATTTCGTAACAGTCATTGAAGTGTTAGGAGTTTATTTGTTTTACAGACCGACCAGCGTGTTTTACTAGTCCCACCAATCCAGTTGTTCAGAGAATTTGGCCCCTGGACAATTTTAGTAAAGCTAACGAGGTGACTACAGAAATGAAATGAAATGTGATTTTATGGCACGTCAGCACCAACCGGGCCATATTGCGCCAAACAAATGATTTTCTGAGACAGGTTAAATTATATCACAGAAACTATTATATGCATAAATAAAAACAATATCACAGTACAGTAGTAACTTAAATAAAAGTAAAATAAATCGTTTTATGCATATAAATATTTAAAATACAAAAATGAAATGATAATATATACAATTAAAATTTATGATAAAATCCTGTCTCTTTTAAAAAGTCTAGTACATTACAATATAGACCCGGTTGGGCAAACAAATGTTGTAGTGACTGGCAACGGAAATGATTTAATCTAATATCCTTGAGATGCTTGCACTCAATCAAAATGTGCTTAACTGTCAAAGGAACATGACAGTGTTCACATTCTGGTTGAGGCTCTCGCTTTAAGATGAAAATATGTGTTAAAAAGGAATGACCTATGCGAGAGCGACACAAGACAACCTCATCTCTCCTGTTGGTTCTATAGGAGCTTGGCCAGTCTCCTAAGAGAGGCTTGATGTGATGAAGTTTGTTTGTGCCTGCAAGATCCCAAGACCGTTGCCATCGATGATATATGAAATTATTAATTATGGATTTAAAATCCTTAAATGATGTTAAAAAATCGGTTATGGGAAGATCTAAAGCAGACTTGGCAGCCGAGTCTGCTCGATCATTCCCTTTTATATCCATATGACTGGGGAGCCAACAAAGGACAATGTCCTTGTTGATAAACTCATTGGACAATAGCAGACAATAAATGTCTGCTATTAATGGGTGATCAAGCTGTTTGTTATTAATAGCTTGTAATGAGGACAAAGAATCAGAAAAGATAATGTGTTTTAAAACTGATGAGGACTGAATGAACTCCAAGGCTTGGAGAATAGCCTGGAGCTCAGCTGTAAAAATAGAAGCAGCAGGTGGGAGGCGGACAGAAATGGTCTCGGATGGTGTCACGGTAGCCGAAGCTACCCGATCACCATCTTTCGAACCATCTGTATAAATGGGAATATAATCACCATATTTAGACCTTAGCTCTCGAAAGAGAGATTGGAAAACCGTCGAACTTGTATCTCTCTTTTTATGTTTAGTAAGATCGAAATCGATCTTTGGGGGAGATACAGCCCACGGTGGAGTCTCAAAGAAAGGGGTATTCGCAATACCGTCAAGGCTGATACCAGCCTCCGACAAAAGGGGTTGTATGCGAATACCGAAGGATGGAATGACTTTAGTCTTCACAAGATACGTATGTTCGTGAAGAGGTCTAAATATGGTGTTAAATGAAATATGGTTTGGAAGTGATGCAATTTTCGTAGCATACTGCAGGGCCAGTTTATCACGTCTGTTGTGCAATGAGGGCTCATGCGCCTCGACGTATAAACTGTCCACTGGAGATGTACGAAATGCTCCTAAACTGATTCTAAGTCCCTGGTTGTGTATGGTGTCGAGCTCTTTGAGATAAGACTCGCGGGCCGACCCATACACAATACACCCATAATCGAGTTTAGATCTTATTAATGCTCGATATAATCGGAGCAAGACCTTACGGTCTGCTCCCCAGTCAGTATTTGATAGGACTCTCAATATGTTGAGGGCTTTCAGACATTTCTTTTTTAGGTTTTTAATATGGGGGATAAATGATAATTTCTTATCAAATATCAGCCCCAGAAATTTGGTTTCATCCACAACTGGAAGGCGGTTGCCATCCAAGAAAAGTTCTGGATCAGGATGCAAACCTCTTTTCTGACAGAAATGCATGCAGACAGTCTTGGACTTCGAGAAACGAAATCCATTTTCGGTTGCCCATTGTTGAAGTGAATTCAAACAAAGCTGCAACTTACGTTCGATTATCCGCATGTCTGTTGAACCATAGCACATCTGAAAGTCATCAACATAGAGAGCCCCGTTTGTACCTGGTTTAAGGCACGCTGGGATCGTATTAATTTTTATAGCAAAAAGTGAAGGAGATAAAATACTTCCCTGAGGAACCCCCATTTCTTGAGGAAATGGATCAGAGAAGATCGATCCCAGTCGTACCTTAAATGACCTATCTTCGAGGAAATTTTTAATGAAGATAGGTAAGCGACCTCGTAGGCCGAGGTTATGGAGGTCGCGCATGATACCATGTTTCCACGTGGTATCATATGCTTTCTCCAGATCAAAGAATATTGCAACTAAATGTTGCTTCTGGATGAAAGCGTCCCTGACGAACGTTTCAAATCGAACGAGATGATCAAGAGTGCACCTTTGGGACCGAAATCCACATTGGAGGTTAGTAATAAGGTTGTTGGACTCAAGGTACCAAACAAGCCTTCGATTGATCAATCTCTCCATGGTTTTGCAAATACAGCTTGTTAAAGCGATCGGACGATAGTTGGTTGGATTCGTATGATCTTTACCCGGTTTTGGAATGGGAATTATTGTGGCTTCATGCCACGAAGGAGGAAAATTCCCATCAATCCAAATCCGGTTAAAAAGATCAAGTAAAATTATAAGTGTTGGATAAGGTAGATGTTTTAAAATTTGGTAGTGTATTTGATCTGGACCAGTTGCAGTGTCCCGAGCTCGCTTTAACGAATCACGGAGCTCTGCAAAGGAAAAACGATCATTATAACATTCATCATTACGGGACTTGAAATTAAGTCTCCTTTTCTCCTGTTGATTCTTAATGCCCCGAAAGGCATCAGAGGAGAAATTGGATGATGAATTGAATGAAAATGTACTGGCCAGAGAATTAGCAATATCAGGAAATGTTGTTAAGGTGGTATTATTAACATTGAGATGGTTAACTGATAATGCACTACTTTTACCTTTAATCCTACGAATCCTATCCCATACCGATTTTGATGTGGTACGGGAATTGATTCTTGAGACATAACCCTGCCATGAAGACTTCTTTGCTTGACGTATGGTTCTGCGGGCCTTCGCCCGGACCATTTGGTATGCCGCAATATTCTCCATGGAAGGATATTTTTTTAATCGTCTCAGGATACGATCACGCTCTTTTAGAGCGGATTTGCAATCGTCATTATACCATGGTTTATTGAAACGTTTTGGATCTGTCGTGGTTTTTGGAATCGCCTGCTCAGCTACATCTTGGAGAATTGAAGTGAATAAGGTCATGGGCTCACCTGCATCTTCTAACTCTTTTGCATCAAAAGAGAAGAGACACAAAGACTCGAAAAGAGCCCAATCAGCCTTATGCAACTTCCACCTCTGAGGTCTTTCGACCGGAGAGGGACCATTATTTTCAATCAAGATTGGAAAGTGGTCACTACCACATAGATCTTTATTTACTCTCCATGTAAAATCCTGAAATAGGACCGGAGAGCAAATGGTGAGATCAAGAGAAGAAAAAGCAGCTGTGGCAGGATGTAGATAAGTAGGCGAGTCATCATTTAATAAACACAAAGTATTAATGTTAATGAAGTCCGCTATTTGTTTACCTCTGTTGTTATCATCTGGACTACCCCAGAGTGAATGATGACCATTGAAATCTCCCGTAATAATAAACGGGAGAGGAAGTTGAGCAACAAGGTCATCAAGATCTCTGGGATTAAGATGTAAACTTGGTGGAAGGTATACAGAGCAAAGTGTTATTGGAATATGCAAAGTCACCCGGACTGCAACTGCCTGTAACGGCGAGTTGAGAGTGACTTTACTCTGAGGAATGTCTCCATTAAGAATAATAGAAACACCCCCATGAGCTCTACCATCACCAACTGCGTGATGATGATAACCAACAAAATGTCTAAAAGACAATGTGTCAGAATTCCTTAAAAATGTTTCCTGTAAACAAATAGCTAAAGGATTATACTTTTGAATTAAAAGTTGAACTTCATTAAAATTTGGTTTTAAACCACGACAATTCCATTGAATAATGGAATTAGCCATTGTCAGGGAAATTTAAATTTTGGCGGCTTACTGAGTGGGTCCTCATGGACATCCACTACAGTAATGTCGTCCATCAGATCATCCCCATATTTATTAAAGAGAGTGATAGGGTTTTTTGAACCCTTAGATTCTTTCTCTCTAAAATTGTCTAATTTTTTTTGATGTTTTTTAGTATGCACTTTTTTCTCCTTTGCGGATGGAATACCCTGAAACTGCACCTCTGATCCAGTGGAACTGGAATCAGCAGTGTCAGCTTTAGAGGCGCGCAAGGGAGGATCCTTCTTGCCATTTTCGATTGGAGTATTGGGAATTATCTCAATATCTCCAGATGGAGGCAAGAGGGATACAATCTTCTCAGGGAGAGAGTTAGTGCTTTGACTCGATCTCTCAATGGGGATCGAGACCACTCTTACATGATCTGATGGTGGCAAAGTCTTAGGTTTTTTCTCTTTACGAGGCCAAGTTATGTCTGTCTGAACAGATATGGATGTTGTAGAAACTTTAACTACACTCGAAAAGGATTTCCCTTCTGGTGCAATGAGTGAAGTCAGTTCTACTTGTTTCCTAGCGTCGAAATACGGAATCTTCCGTTCAGACATTACCTGTTGAATTCTTTTCTCTTTCTGCCATACTGGACATTCGCGAGAATAAGCAAAATGCTTACCCTTGCAATTAACGCAGCAAAACTCAGCCTGGCAGGCAGCGCTCTCGTGGCCTTCATGGCCACAACGAGCGCAGGTGTCTTTGCCCCTGCAGACGGTCTTGCTGTGTCCAAATCTCTGACATTTATAGCAGCGAAGAGGGTTGGAAATATAAGAATCAACAGGTATATTTAAATAACCTGCCTTGATTGATTTCGGTATGTCGGGACGATTAAAAGTGAGGATATAGGTGCTTGTAGGAATCACCTTCTCTCCT
Source organism: Patella pellucida (assembly GCA_917208275.1). Taxonomy (NCBI): domain Eukaryota; kingdom Metazoa; phylum Mollusca; class Gastropoda; family Patellidae; genus Patella; species Patella pellucida. Next base: position 5,000,599 of record OU795039.1, on the reverse strand, counting down.
CGGCGTACACTAATACGTTTAACTTGTTGGACGCCTTGAGAAGAAAGGTATTCAACCATTTCATCCTCACTGCTGCCTTCAAGGTCTCGACATCGAATTACACCTCTACTGGAATTTAAAAATCTATGTGGAGACACCTTGATAGGAATGTCTGCCAAAGTTGTTGACTTGAGAAGCATGGTGGCATGCTGCTCCTTCGCACATTCTATCAAGAGTGTTCCATTTTTATACGCCCACATTTTCATGTGGACGTATTATGTCGTCGCCCCTGTCCGTCTGTCCGTCCGTCCGTCCGTCCGTCCGTCCGGATGTCCGTCCGTCCGTCCGGACGTCCGTCCACAATTGTTTGTGGACTCTCTATCCCCAAAAGATCTTGGCTGCTTTCGATATTGGCATGTATCGGATCAAAACTTCATGGATTATGGCCCCTGATTGTACGAAAAATCACGTTTTTAGCTTGTGGACCCTATAGAGGTCACAATTTTGAACCGATTTTGATGAAACTTGACATGCATGTTTATAACCCAAAGATCTTGGTTCCTTTCGATATTTGCGCCTATCGGAACGTAATTTCCTGAATTATGGCCCCTGATTGTCCGAAAAATCACCTATTTTAGCTCGTGGTACCTCTGGAGGTCACAATTATTATCCGATTTGAAAAACCGTTTGATTATATCACCGTTACACCCTAAGGAAGGTTGAGTTCAAATTTTGGGAAAATCGGACCAAAATTACCATACAAAATGGCCGCCGTTCGTACGCGAATACTTTTAAAAAATGGTATATCCAGGTTGTGGACCCTGTAGAGATCACAATTATAAGTCGATTTAAGATGAAACATGAAATGCATGGTTATAACCCAAAGATCTTGGTTCCTTTCGATATTTGCGCATATCGGAACGTAACTTTCTTAATTATGGCCCCTGATTATACGCAAAATCGACTTTGTTTAGCTTGTGGTCCCTCTGGAGGTCACAATTATTATCTGATTAAAAAAATCGTTTGATTATATCACCGTTACGCCCTAAGGAAGGACGAGTTTGAATTTCAGAAAAATTGGACCAAAATTGCCATACAAAATGGCCGCCATTCGTACGCGAATACTGTTTAAAAAATGGTATATCAAGGTTGTGGACCCAGTAGAGGTCACGATTTTGATGAAACTTGAAATGCATGGTTATAACCCAAAGATCTTGGTTCCTTTCGATATTTGCGCATATCGGATTGTAACTTCCTGAATTATGGCCCCTGATTATACGCAAAATCGTCTTTGTTTAGCTTGTGGTCCCTCTGGAGGTCACAATTATTATCCGATTTAAAAAATCGTTTGATTATATCACCGTTACACCCTAAGGAAGGTTGATTTCGAATTTCGGTAAAATTCGGAACAAAATTGCCATACAAAATGGCCGCCGCGTGTACGCGAATACTGTTATAAAATGGTATATCAAGGTTGTGGACCCAGTATAGGTCACAATTTTAATTCAGTTTTGATGAAACTTGAAATGCATGGTTATAACCCAAAGATCTTGGTTCCTTTCGTTTTTTGCACATATCAGATCATAACTTCCTGAATTATAGCCCCTGATTGTCCGAAAAATCACCTATGGTCCCTCTGGAGTTCACGATTATTAACCGATTTTAAAAAACGCTTGACTCTATCACCGTTACACCATACGGAAGGTTGAGTTTGAATTTCAAGGAAATCGGACCATAATTGCCAGAAAAAATGGCCTCCGTTTGTACGCTAATAGTGTTAAAATTTGGTATATATATATCAAGGTTGTGGACCCAGTATAGGTCACAATTTTAATTCGATTTCGTTGAAAGTTGAAATGTATGTTTATAACCTAAGATCTTGATTCTTTTCGATATTTGCGCATATCAAATTGTAATTTAATGAATTATAGCCTTTGATTGTAGGAAATATCACTTTTGGTTTTGCTTGTTCTCTATCCATCTCTCGAAAATGTGGGCGTATCCTGCCTGGCAGTGCCAGCTTACTATCTTTTAATTTCTTAATAGATTTAGGTTCACCGGCCAAGCCGACAATGCCCTTATCTATTAAAAAAGGTGAGACTTTGGATAAGTCAGTAGAGGGGCTCTCAATCAAGAGAAACCTCGGCCATGACTTTGCCATTTTATTTTTAAATAAATTAGAAACGTCCTCTGTATTAGGACGTTTCTGTCTTTTATTAATTGTTGGTGTGGGGGGGATTGGGGGATCCATGTATATATATTTTTTTTATTCACCCCTCGTCGTCCCCCAGGTTACTGCCCTGCCTACCAGGGGGAGGACTAGCACGGGTCACCAGTGCATTGCCTCAGGGCTCGACGAGGAGTATACTCAAGCCAGAAGTAAAAAAAAAATACTTGCCAACCTGATTGACCCAAGCCGCCGCTCTGTAGAATGTACTTAGGACACAAAGGTAGAAATTATGCTGAGTGAATAAACAACGGAGCATTAAACTGGAAAGGGTACATTCTACAGAGCTAAAACGACCAAAGCCGATTGATCAGAGTGGGCCACTCTGACCTCCCGTCTAGGTGAACCATGGGCCAAAGTAATGTGTTGCAGGAATAGAGCTCGCAAGCCAAATCCCCACTCAATCACCAGGATTCCACTCTCCACCGACACGGGTCGCAACGCACGGCAAACACGTCGCCCCATTACAGGGATCCTTTTAGTCGCCTTTTACGACACGCAGGACATACGAAGGGTATATTCTTATCACCCCCTACACCCCAGGGGGGAGGTGACTACAGACACTGCACCAGTTATAACGTCAGCAGCCTGTCCAAGATTTAATGACTTGTACTCGAGTTTACCAAACAAGGCAATGTACTTTGACGATTCCATTTATTCAAATATAGAAGTTGAACCAAACTTTATTGCAGAAAGATTTCAGTTTGGCGTTTTTTTTCTATTATGAAGTATTCAACAGTTCTGGCGTACTATCTGTATTCAGCTTTAGCGACAGACATAGTCTCCGCGTCACATTTGAAGCCGAAGGAAAACTGCGGATTGCCGTGTCCTCAAATGGAAGTAAATGCTTCGACATAATGGTACCGACGTCCATCACGAAACAAAGCTGGTATTTATTGGCAATTCAAAGATTCCATCTCTCCAGGACAATTTCTATTCTAGTAAATGCCGAAGAATTCACATTTCAGGACACCTGTTCAGCCCCATTTTTACCACTAGAAGAGCTGACTTTAAACCTTGGCGGCAGGTCGTCCACAAATGATAGTTTTCTTGGTTCCTTGCGATGTCTCGCGGTCTTTGATTCTCCACTTGATTCTGCCTTGGCCGTCAGCAAACGTACTGCTGAATGTTCATCTGGAAGTATCCTAAGTTATGTTGTTCCTGGTAGGTATATCTTTTTGCGTTTGGACTAATTAAGCTTGTTCAGGTATTGAGACATTGGTATTAAAGCTAACCTAGATATTCCGTGCTCGATCACTACGTTGGCCCAGAAATGTTTCGGGATTTTTCCGACGCGGTACCTCTTTGTCCGTGGTGGTGCAGGGCAGATGACTTAGCAAGGGACAACCTATGTTTTTTTCAGATAGCACGCTAAAGGAAGGTCCCGTGTACATATTGTTGCGCATGTAAAAGACCAGTTAGCAGTTGCAAATCGATATAAGAGTAGGCTGTAGCTGGCTCCACTAGCGTGTTACTGAAGTGGTAATGTGTTAACAAAGGTGTGTAAGTGTGTTATTGAAGGTGTGCACATGGGTGTGTGTGGGTGTGATGGAAGGTATGCGTGTGTTAATTTAATATGTTAACGAAAGTGGCAAAGTGTGTTAATGAAAGTAATAAGGTGGTAATGAAAGTGCAGGGGCGGCGGAAGCAATTCTTGAGTTCTCGCCCCCCCCACTCCTAGCCCCGAATACGCCTGGCCTTAAGTATAATATCATGGTAGTTCTATTACACTGTAGTCTACTCTACTTTTCTTCTTCAGGTGACGCCAGCTGCACGGCTACACAAGTGAGCAGGGAAATGGCAAGTCGAGCTCACAAATCTAAATCCGTCCCACAAGCTCAGCTACATTCAATCCAAACATTCAGTATACGTTCAAAGATTACTTGTGCACGTGCTTGCTTAGAAACTACAAACTGTCGCTCGTTTAGCATATCTGGCGTCACGTGTCTATTGTATGATTTTGTAACTGTTGAGGGACTGGTGGATATATCGAACTCAACATATTTTATAAGAGATTAAATATAATACTGTTTATTACATTGATCACAACAATTAGCAAAGGCAAGACTTTAATTATTTCATTCAAGACAGCCTATACCGTGTTGCAATGACAGCAGTGTTAAAGGGCTTATCCCGATATTTGTTTTGGGAATAAAACTGCTTAATTATTGAGTTGAATGTTTGAGACAAGGTAAATACACCATTCCCCTATATTTTAGGCGTTTTTGTTTTCATACATTCTCAGACTTTTTTTGAGCCCCTGTTTCATTCGGGATTGTCGCTTTAAAGCATTATAATGTAATGTAATGAAAACAGTATTAAAGCATTGTACCTATAATTCTTGTTTGTTTTTCTCCTCTAAGATTCGTGAAATACGCACCTTTCTTTTCAACATGATATGCATTTTAATGTATCAGTTGTCTGTCAATAAAATAATAGAATATTCTACAGACACTATCCATCCTAATGGGCAACCAAATTTGAGGTCCATCAATACGTCCGAACGGGTATCCGGTGTTTGGGACGAGTAAGCATACGGTCGCGTATAGACATCACGTACCATTTGAATGCAGTAGACTATGAACACCACCCACTAAAGGGTTATATTAAAGCGAGATACTCCCAGATTTAAAGGAGTGTCCGGTATCTGGGAAGAGTAAGCATGCAGTAGAGTATGAAAACCATCCGCCAAGGGGATATATCAAAGCGAGAGACTCCCAGATTCAAAGGAGTGTCCGGTATTTGGGAACAGTAAGTATGCTGTAGGGTATCAACACCATTCACCAAGAGGATATATCAAAGCGAGATTCAAAGGAGTGTCCGGTATTTGGGAAGAGTAAGTATGCTGTAGGGTATCAACACCATCCACCAAGGGGATATGCCAAACACATAATTAAAGGTGTTGGGGAAAAGTAAGAGGAGGCATACTGAACATCACAAACACGCACCAAGTATTAAAATATAAAATAGATTTGCCTATAGTTTACCCGACTGTTTTGATATTCTCTCTAGAGCCAGAACAGTACGACGTTATACACCATTTCATTTTCATTTCATTCGATTTTCTCTCAGAATTAGTGTGTTCGCCTTCAATGCAATCTATTTCGCGTGGTTTGAAAAACCGAAGTAACGAGCACGATTTGGCCCGTAGTGTTAATTAGCCCAGACTATGCAGATGGGTAGGACGTTGAACCCCATTTCACTTCCTTCTATATATCGATTGATATGTAAAGAAAGAAATGAAATGGGGTTTAACATTCTCCGTCCTGCACCACGGACAAGGGAAATTCCGATGAACTTTCTCGGCCATTGCAGGGATCGAATATGCAACCTCCAAGCAACCGAGCCAGCGTCTTACACACGTAGTCACCGTGGTCCCCATGTAAAGGACCAGGAAAATACTTACATATTTCGTGTTACGTTTTGAATTTAAAACTTGGAGTTATCTCCCATTAGTCCTGAACAGCCAGTACAAATAATTCAACATGTGTCTTTAAGTTGAATAATAACATAACACTTAGACTGACAGTTAAACGGATGGTTTATGTATAAATAAAAAAAACCTACATAAACAATGTGGTTAAAACATAAAAATCACTTAAAAATTAGAAAATAAAAAAAACCTAAAAATAAGGGTGGTTAAAACATAAAAATTACCCGTGGATGAGAGTGTTCACCACCAGATCAGATCATCTTCTTTACTAATATACAACATACATTGTAGGCTAAATGAGCTTCAGAAATATATGGAAACATTATGATTGAAAGATCCTTTACTTTAAATGTTCGTTTTAGACATCGAAGATACGTTTTAGAACCCGATCCGGTTTTACAAGATACAAAACGAAACATTACCCAAATTATGGCAACGCAGTATACACATAATATGTACAAAAGTACAGAATATTTTATAGTATAGTACGTAGTAGAGGTAAATATCTTATTTAAACATATTATTTTATAGTATAGTACGTAGTAGGGTAAATATCTTATTTAAACATATTATTTTATAGTATAGTACGTAGTAGGGGTAAATATCTTATTTAAACAGATTTTATAGTACAGTGCGTAGTAGGGGTAAATATCTTATTTAAACATAGTTTATAGTACAGTGCATAGTAGGGGTAAATATCTTATTTAAACATATTTTATAGTACAGTTCTTAATAGGTGTAAATATCTTATTTGAACACATTTTATAGTACAGTGCGTAGTAGGGGAGAAAATCTTATTTAAACATATTTTATAGCACAGTACGTAGTAGGGGTAAATATCTTATTTAAACATAGTTCATAGTACAGTACGTAGTAGGGGAGAATATCTTATTTAAACATATTTTATAGTTCTCAATAACAAGTGGATAAGGCACAAGTTTTACAACTTAGACCGATATCTTCAATATATACATTTATATAAAATATAATCATATTCGAATACATTACATTTGTAATCGAATATCGTTTGCATATCTTAGTATCACAAAAAAAACTATGTGGATTGCACTAAGTATTCATAATTTCAAAGTTCACTACCCACTTATTCAAGTAAAGAAGAATAACATTTTTAGGTAAACATTAAAGAATAAGATACAAAAGCCTGATCATTCTTGCTATACTAGTTAGGAAATAGGTAATATAAAGTGAATATTATATTGAATATCTCATTTAAATAACTTCATTTCATTCTAAGTGAAGATATCAGTGTTTGAAGTTTTGACTTTAAGGCAGACTTTAAGTAGAGACGTAGATAGTTGATCATGTGCATGTCATGTCAGTAGTTTATACAACATTTGAATCGAAAACAAAGACCTGAAATAGGAAGCTTTGACTCATACCAAATTCATATCCCAAAACTCAATTAAGGCATGCCGAAATACAGCACGTTATTCATGTCCAGAGGAAGGCAACCTTTCTGGATCCTGCGGAACAGATTCATTGCAAATGCCCTAGTGTTTCAATTACATTCTTTAAAGGTAATTATATATACGAACACCAGTCTGAGATTCATGTCAAACTAGGTGAATGTCACCAATGTCGGTGTCCTGTATACATATATTTACAATCCTTGTCAAAGGCCGTAGAAAAAGAACGTGATCACTGCCTTGTGCACAATACCAGCCACAATGTAAATGCTATCATCATTATGTAATAAAATAACGAAATGTGACCTCTAATTTTACAATAACATACAACAAATATCCACTTAATATTAGTCTTTGGTTGGAATTTGGTCAAAACAAACTGATTGATTATAAACTTTGGTGTAGGTGTTGAAGTTACACAAAAACAATCTGAACAAGGCACATCATAACAAATATAACAGAAGCTGAAACAAAAAATACAAATTACATTACAACAATATTATATCGTACTGATCACTGTCACAGTATTTAAACAAATAGCTAAATAATAGTTCATCATAAGGGGAGAGAGATAAATGGGGTTTAACGTCCACTAGACACAAACTAGGTCATTTCGAATCTAACATATGGTAGTGGTCTTTAGCAGTGAGAGGAAACAAGATAACCCGGAGAAAACACACGAGGTTGGACAGGCGATATCACTCTTTGTAACTCAGAACCTCCTAGTCTAGTCTTCAAATGTTTTCAATATTTGACGTAAAGTCCATTGCACATGCGTGACCGCGAGTTTAGTTTTTAATGTGGTTGATTATCCAGTCTCTTTAGTCAAGTCATGGGCATAAACATCTTCTTTTAATTTGAGTTACCTCCCTTAGAAGACATTATCAAGCCATTTTTTCTCAAATGTTGACAGCGCATACCGACTTATACTCGAGTGGTTTCGATCCCTGGTGTGAGCATATGCGGCTTAACTCAAGTTTCCTGGTACAGGAAATACCCCCAGCACGTGCGCTAAGATAATAAAAATGAAAATAAGTGGAAGCGGATGTTTAAACACTAAGAACAACAACAATATTTTACCGCAACTAAGACTGTCGAAGTATATGTATTTAAAATATGCATTGCTATTGTGCATTTAATTATGCTATAACCGTTCTACATTTGAACTATCTTTAGAGAAGGGCTTTGCATGGAGTATGTCTATTCCCAAATTCCCCTGAGATATCTTTAATCAAATATGGTTCATCAGAAAAAAGTTCATACAAATACAAACAGTAAACGATTACATTATTCTATTCAGTCCCGATTTAAAATCCAACCAAGTTTTTTTTGAATTGTTCTAGTTATCAGACATACATTCTAATGGTTTGTTTTCTAAGTCATCTGAAACATGGTCACGCCGTGACTATTATTAACAGGACCAGATCCTCTAATTGTTGATTTCATAAATATACCATTTTTAATATTCAGTAATGAAGATCTTTATCATTGTCAACTGGTGGTGTTGGGATGGCCTAGTGGGTTACAGTGCCGCGCTTCGACCTCTAGCTGGCCGGCCACCTCTGGCTTTTGGCTGTGGTTTCGAACCCTAGTGTGAGCGTATGTGACATGGAGATAGGGACAACTTCTCAACCTAGTGGATGTCCTCCGGTAAATCACTTTTCCTTCCACTGCTAAAGACCCCTGCGCGCAAGTGAATTATTGAAATAAAATTGAACCATATGTTAGTCCCGAAATGACCTAGTTGTGCTGAGTGGACGTTAAACCCAATTGCTCTCTTTCTCATTGTCAATTGAAGGAAGTCAAGCACCATTTCTTTATGAAGGAATGGCAATAACTCTGACAATATGGGCCGTCTTAAACCAGACATATCTGAAATGTCTATTTATTATATATATGTCTGACGATGACGACGTTACACTCGAAACAAGAGGAACGACTCTAATGAAGAACAGATTTATGGCGTACGTTATCGTGTCTAAATATTACCCGACGGAGTTTATAACACACGTGTGTTGACCAGATCTAATTTCAAACTTATAATGCTGCATTATTTACAAGTTCTAAATTGAATATAAGATGCACAAACCTTGTATTTCCCGCCCATTCGAGCCACCTGTTGGACCATCACCACATTCAACGTTAGCATTTTGTCCTGACGCACATTCAACACCAGTGCCAGTAAATCGTGATGTACAATCAGCTGTAGATTTGGCATCTTTCGGGCATTTAAAATCGTGGAACCCCAGCGGAGCAATGCTAGCGAAATATCTCCCATTAACCTTGACAGCTTGGGGATATCCCAACTGTCGACATACGACATCCCCTTCGGTCTGTGTAAAGCCATCAGCACAGATGCCATAGAACTTGTTATATTTGTACTGTACGACATCTCCCTTTTCTAAAGCTGTACTATAACTTGCATCCAGTTTCACTGCAATCACAAAAATAATTCTAAAATTGAGAGTAAATATTTGATAGAACCGGAACTTATACCTTAAAGATTCCATAAATATTAAAATTCAACTGAAATGGGATAGGATTAAAGTCCCATATTGTTTCTTCAAACAGAATAATGCTTTGCCCGGATACTGGCGCTACCACTACATAAACTTATTCGGAATTCAACTGACACATGCTCTTTACGTTCTTCGACACTAACGAGGGGTACCCCGGGTGGAAAATTCGAAAGCACTTTCTCCGCCAGTAGACCCAATATAGCTACAGTCTCAACAGGGCATCGGATAATGATACCGAGCGCATTTATTTCTACGAAATATTCTTAAATATATAATCCAAACATTAACAAAAATATATAAATTCAAATTAGACGAAAAAATAGTATTAGCTTTATGTTTGATATGTGCATGTACGTGCGTTTGTTTGTTGTTTTATATACATGTATGTTGTCTTACTAATTGTTATTTATGCATTTTGTATACCCTGTTTGTGGTTGATGTATTTGTATAACTTGAAAACGTGTCTCTCCCATAGATAAACCCAGGGTATAGTAGAACGTACTTAGTACACTGGGTAACCGAGGACGATTTATGTATTTGCATACTATGTTTGTAGTTGATGTATTTGTATACTATGTTTGTGATTTATGTATTTGTATACTATGTTTGTGATTTATGTATATGTATACTATGTTTGTGGTATGCTTTGTTTGTGATACTAATAGTAAGTGCAGGGGGACTGCACCACATATGATTTACACAAAAGACAAACATAGCGACAAGACACCATACTCAAAAAACAACAACAAACAAACAAATAATGTAATAGGGAATTCTATGCTCTGCGTTTGGTACATATATGATGTGCTTGAATACTAAAAGTGTATGTACTTGTATGCTATGTCTGTTGTACTGAATGTGGTTTCTGTACCTGTTTGTATATTATGTTTGTGGTACTGAATGTGGTTTATGTATTTGTATGCTATGTTTGTGGAACTGGATGTGGTTTGTATATGTGTATACTAAGTTTGTGGTACTGTATTTGTATACTAACTTTATGTATGTTATTTATGTATACTATGTTTGTGGTACTGTATGTGGTTTATGTACTTGCATACTATGTTTGTGGTACTGAATGTGGTTTATGTACTTGTATACTATGTTTGTGGTACTGAATGTGGTTTATGTACTTGTATACTATGTTTGTTGTACTGAATGTGGTTTATGTACTTGTATACTATGTTTGTGGTACTGAATGTGGTTTATGTACTTGTATACTATGTTTGTGGTACTGAATGTGGTTTATGTACTTGTATACTATGTTTGTGGTACTGAATGTGGTTTATGTACTTGTATACTATGTTTGTGGTACTGAATGTGGTTTTGTATTTGTAAAATATGTTTGTGGTACTGAAAGTGGTTTTGTATTTGTATACTATGTTTGTGGTACTGAATGTGGTTTGTGTACTTGTTTGTTCGTCAATCTAACCGTTTGATTTTTGTGTACACTAACCTTTGTCGTGGCAATAAACAGAGAGGTATTTCTGTTGAACCGGTGAAACTTTTACCGCTTCATTGTCTGGTTGAAGACGTGGGTAACTAGGGTACTGTCGATTAGTAGAAACATCCCACCAATATGAAGCAGATGTTTCATTCATCTTGTAAGGTAGACCACCATGAAAGCCAAGACTATTACATGCAGCTTCAGCCATGATATTTGGATCTTCATTTTTATAATTAACTGCATAACCCTTCTTACCATCCTTCATCACGTGGACATAACCGTAGTTAGATCCACCGCCAGATAAAGAATATTCAAAAGCTGAAATTAATATGATTTACAACGATTAATATAGACAATAGAAAAATTCCTCAAACTCTTGCTGGGGAGTGGGACGCCAATACCAACGCACCTCTTGGTTAAACTCCGATTAAAGCGATGATTATCTAAGAAAGTCAGAACATAATTATTTCTAGATCTTTTGCTCAATAGGTTATCAAACTCACTATTGTACGATCATGGGCATTATTTCCCACTCTTAAAAATCATTGAGACAGAAAATAATATCATAATTACCGCCCCTGTTTTCCTATTACCTTGCATGGAATAGCTATCTTCAAACTTTGGAATTTGTAGTTGAAAATTATTTTTTTGCCAATTTATCAGCTGGCAATAGTGAATAATAGGATTAAAAGGACTATATATGGACTGTTTATAGACACCATCTATTTTAGGGCTTTATTTTAATAAATATTAAAAATATAACATAAAGATATTAAACGATTTTATTAGGAATATAGCAAGATAGGCAATGATAGAGAGAAAGAGAGAGGGGGGGATAGAGTATGAACACGTGTGTAATATAATAGTACGTCATCCACGAGGTCAATATCAGCATAACTCGTGATATACTAATACTATACAGAACGTAAATAATAGAAAGGAAATTAAATGGGGTTTAGCCTCCTACTTTTCAACACCTATTGGACTAATAAAGACGGACATGCGCTATGCTGTGGTATATGAGTGCAATCCTGTTCTATCAGAGCCGTCCCAGTCTACTATTAAAGCTAAGCTAACGTGTGACGAGGTCCAAAACAGGACCTGGGCCATGGACGTGGCCGTAATACTCATTCGAAACCATTTTGCAACCGTAATATACTTTTATTTTCATCACCAACTTACTTATAGAAGCACGTGAGATATATAGCAACATCGATCCTAATCTAACAAGTTTGTCTTTTAATGACAGACGCAATCGGTTATTCTGAAAATAATATCACGAAATTAAGAGTTAAAGAAGCGTTTTTTAATAAACAAATCCAAACCCAAAACTCAACCAGCCGTGTATTTCGATTTAATTCATACAAAAATTATTGTAACTATATCTCCATAATGAAGTAACATAATGACGTAACTTCAATATTTATTAATGCCTTGAACACCTAATGTAGGGAACAGTTTTTCTAAACAAATCCAAACCGCAACTCAACAAGTGAAATTATTTCGTTGTAATTTATATGAAAAATAATTGTGACTCTACTCTTCTCGGTAACGACGTAACATAATGATGTAACGTTTTTAATTAATTTTGCCTTGAAAACCTAACGGTGAAACATGTAGGCATTTAAATAAAAACATCATTAAGGGAATTGGTTTTTTTCGCTATAAACTTTTCAGTTTTAGCAGACTTAATGACATGAAATAAATCATATTATACAATCACTGCCCTGTCAAGAAAGACATAAAATATCTTACTCTCATTGTAGCAATAGGCGACCGCTTGAAAATCAGAACTGCAACTAAACTGGGTTGGATCTGTTGAAAATGGGCAGAATTTTAAGTTGTCCTCCTCTCCGGTACAATTGACATCATATATCCACGTCACGTCGGTAAAACCCATGAATCTAGTCAAGGCCTTGGCGTGTGTTGACGTGGTTCCACAGATAACTCTAGCAGCATTATCATCCCACCGATCTACACAAATAGATCCCCAGATACCATGATACATGACTTGAACACCACCCCATTCTATAGGACCATCGAAGTTATTAATTCGTGTTACTCCATCTCCTGAAATATACACCATTCAATATGTTATCTTCGAAAAAAAAACCTCCACCTCTACCATTGAATCGTTTATGAAATGAAATAAACCTAAGTACGAACAATCAAAACCATTAAACAAAAGTTGTCCTCCTTTCCGGTACAATTGACATCATATATCCACGTGACCTGAGTGAAACTTATGAATCTAGTTAAGGCCTTGGCGTGTGTTGACGTGGTTCCACAGATAACTCTAGCAGCATTATCATCCCACCGATCTACACAGATAGTCCCCCAGATACCATGGTACATGACTTGAACACCACCCCATTCTATAGGACCATCGAAGTTATAAATTCGTGTTACTCCATCTCCTGAAATATACACCATTCAATATGTTATCTTGTGCAAAATTCGAAAAATAACCCTCCACCTCTACCATTGAATCGTTTATGAAATGAAATAAACCCAAGTAGGAACAATCCAAACCATTAAACAAAATTCGAAGTCCTAAAAAAAACCGTATAGGCAAAATAGTGTAATCTGGCAAAAATAGTGTAATCAGCATATTATTATGGACAAAATACACGACAAACAGTGGTAACAGGTGTCTGGAAGAGTGAGCTTACTCTGCTGGCAAGCCACGCCCACAATAGCTGCATCCAATCTTTTAGGCGAAATGTCGGTAAAATAGCGTGATTGGCCATTGAACTATCATGGTATGTCTTAATGGTTTGGATTGTTCGTATTTGTTTTCATTTTATTAATGTAATACAGATGTTAATAACATATTTTTATATAAAATATAAAGATAGGCTAACACTGCCAGACTGGATACGCCCACATTTTCAAGAGATGGATAGAGAACAAGCAATACCGAAAGTGATTTTTCCTACAATCAAAGGCCATAAAATTTATTAAGTTACAAATATATGCGCATATATCCAAAGAAATCTAGATCCTTGGGTTATAAACATGCATTTATATTTTTATCAAAATCGAATTAAAACAACATTGATATACCATTTTTTTTTTACACTATTCGCATACAACCGGCGGCAATTTTCTGGCAATTATGGTCTGATTTTCTCGAAATTCGAATTCAAACGCCCATTGAGTGTAAGGGTGATATAGTCAATGTTTCTTTTAAATCGGATAATAATTGTAACCTCCAGAGGTAAAAAAAGCTAAAATCAGGGGCCATAATTCAGGAAGTTACGTTCCTATGGGCGCTAATGTCGAAAGGAACCAAGACTGTTGGGTAATAAACATACATTTGAAGTGTCATCAAAATCGGTTCAAATTTGTGACCTCTATAGGGTCCACAACCCTGATGTACTTTATTTTTACACTCTTCACGTACAAAGTCGGCCATTTTGTCCGGCAATTATGGTCCGATTTACACAAAATTCGAACTCAACCCTTCCTTAGTGCGTAACGGTGATATAATCAAACTTTTTTTTTTAAATTGGATAATAATTGTGACCTCCAGAGGGAACATAGGCGATTTTACGGACAATCAGGAGCCATAATTCAACAAGTTACGTTACGGTGGGCGCAAATATCGAACGGAAACAAGATCGTTGGGTTATAAACCATCATGTCAAGTTTCATCAAAATTTTGACTTCTACAGGGCCCACAAGCCTAAAAACGTGAGTTTTTGTACACTCAGGGGCAATAATCCATGAAGTTTCGATCCGATTCATGCCAATATCGAAAGCAGCCGAGATCGTTTTGGGATAAACCTATATTTCAAGTTTCGTCAAAATTGGATACGAATGTTGACCTGTAGAGAGTCCACAACCTTGATATACCATATTTTTACACTATTCGGTACAAACGGTGGCCATTTTGTCCGGCCATTTTGGTCCGATTTTTACGAAATTCGAACTCAACCTTCCTTAGTGTGTAATCACAAGCTAAAAAAGGCGATTTTCCGGAAAATCCGGGGCCATAATTCAGGAAGTTACGTTACGATGGACGCTATTATCAAAATGTACCAAGATCTTTGAGTCATAAACATGCCATGTTAAGTTTCAACAAAATCGTATAAACATCGTGAGGGGCCATAATCTATGACGTTTCGATCCGATACATGCCAATATCGAAAGCAGCCGATATATTTCAAGTGTCGTCAAAATCGGATAAGAATTGTGACCTAAAGTCCATTCTCTTTCAGAAGGAAACTAATTTTTCGATTTTACTGGTAAATTGTATTTGCGCGGGGAAAACTGAACACAAAATAATTCTAAGACAGATTAAAGATTCATAAATATGCATTGTGGCTCATTACTAGACGATGGACTGTCACATAAGTAAATAATTACCGAGCTAAAGCCTCATTTGTTTTCAGAAAGAAAATGTCCGATTTACTTTTCTATTCAATAATATTTTTCAACTGTTCTTTCAAGAGTTGTTCTACTTTCTCGTAATGTGTAATAATAATAATAATAGTGGATATTTAAATTGCGCACATTTCACCCAAACAATATTCTAATGGAGCAGTTTGTTTACCTCTTCTCTTTTAAAGTTAGCTATAAAAAGGAACCGGGGCCACGGTGGCGTAGTGAGTACAACGCTTGCTCGCTCGTCTGGAGGTCCTGTGTTTTAACCCTGCATTGGCCAAGACAGTTCAACGGGACTTTCCGACGTGGTTTGACTTTGTCAGTGGTACAGGACGGAGGGCCGGATGAGGACGGCTGTCTAGTCGTTCGTATGGGACAAAAAAACTGTAGACCCGTGTAGTCCAATGACAGGGCAAAATATCTCTCATAGCACACTGTATGATATATGTCTGTCTTCATTACGAATGAACAGTGGGACCTGAAGCCCCCATTTCTTTCATTTTAGAATAGGATTCTAACAGTAGGCTGGTAGGAGAACTTCAGATTTTGGTGAGCTGGGGAAAAAAATTCAAAACAAATGATTCTTGGTTTTATGAAAGGTCTATATGAGTACAACTTCAGGACAAAAATCCACGAAAATCGGCCATGGGCAAGAAAAAGTTACAGACGACCTGGTTTCGTGTCCATTCTACTTATAAAATCCACAATTTTCGGTATGTTGAAAACAAATTCCATATACAATGTTACATATCACTGAAATTCACGTTCATTGCTCTTTTTAAATATGTAAATAATTTTCTGACACATTCATATTTACTTCGCTTACAGAACGATTTCATATTTACTTCGCTTACAGAGCGATCAAGGTTGGGTGTTCATAAACTCTATTACTAAGGTTATAGAGGGGGTAGGGGTATTCAATGTCAAAATACGTTTTTTTTATGTGAATTCTGGGATATTCTCATTTTGCGTGTAAACATAGACGATGTATAAGCAAGATAAAATCATCGACTTCGGTTATGCTTGGGAAGAAAAACTTCAGAAAAAAACCTCGACAGAAAAACCTTGGCCTGTCGGCCTTGGTTGTTCTTTTCCCTGGTCATTTTCTTCGGTCTTCTTTTCCCCAACATAACCCCAGCCTCGTGCTTTATCATACACATAATGCAATCTCAAAAAATTGTTTTCGAAATTTAACCAAAATCCTGTTATTCAGCACCACAAAGTCAACAAAAACTGACCCATCACCCATTCGCGTCAGCACACAAATTAATGACAGTTCATCGAGTATACGGTGGATATAATGGATATAAATTGTTGCGCTAATAATATTTTTTAAAATAAAAATGACCGTGGATATAAATTGTTGCGCTAATAATATTTTTTAAAATAAAAATGACCGTGTTGGTTACTTGCAATTTAAAAACACATTTAGAGTGCGTAAAGTTGGGGATAACTTAAATAATGTGTTTTGGCAAGGATCATTCATTTTGAGGTCGGTGAAAAAAACTAAATCGTCCATAAAAAAAATTGCCCAAGGTAGATTGCGGTGGATTTTTTCTGTGGGTACTAGATACATACCTCCTTACAAAAAAGCAAAAATCATTTGTTTCGGATTGTTTCCAATGTCGGTGTGTCTCCTGCCAGCCCATATCCAGATGAGATTGTGCTTTTGATTCCAGAGTATTGTGAAATTTTCAGATGCATACGTAAAGGGTTTCATGAGTGGGAAAATTGTCGAAATCGTTCAGACTGTGACTTTGTTTTTAAAACAGCTAGACGTAAACTTACCAGTGGAGTTCGAATCACGCTGGCACAATACAGATGCTCCTATTTCATTCGGACAAAACTGTTTTGTGGTGGAAGGACAATCTCTCAATCTACTTTCTGTGCCAACACAATTAAACGACTTCTTCAGAGTGTCTTTATAGGCAGTTCGAATATCGTGCAAATTTAATGGCGATGGAAATAGAGCGCCGTTTTCCCCAAAACCCAAATTACGGCACACTACTTTGGCGGTGTTTTCATTAAAACCATCGGCACATAACGTCATAGTTTCGCCCTGATCATCATAAACTTCAACAACTCCATATCCAATGTACATCCTTTTGACTGAAGATATAAAATATACATTACATACACATTTTAAATACGAATGTCATGAGTGAATTACATCTTATGTCATTAGAATATACATCCTGTGTCACTATTATATATTCAAATGCAAATCCTATGTCACTGATATATGGCATAATGTAAATCCTATGTCACTGATATATGGTATAATGTAAATTCTGTGTCACTATCATATATTCTAATGTAAATTCTGTGTCACTATCATATATTCTAATGTAAATATTGTGTCACTAATATTTGTAAATCCTATGTGACCGATATATCGTATAATATAAATGTAAATTAATTATGTGAGCCTAAAAATTAAATTTGTATCGGGTGTTCATATTTACCAATCATAACAGCAACTGGCAACACTGTTTAAACCACAATTTAATAGATAAACAATTACTGAGTTTGATGCTAAGCGACGTGTCGACGAGGATACTCTCGTCTTTATCAAGCAAATTATACAAAAATATGAACGTGAGCAAATATATACAGAATATGCAACAAAGATAATAATGCAATAAAGACAATAAGCAAATGCACTTAAAGTTTAACACCTTTGAAATCATAAAAAACGTGTTATTTGGTGCTGCAGAAACGTAAACACAACACTCGCATGTTCATAGTTAATTTAAACACCCGAGTTAACACCCGATCTGCTATTTAGCGCTATCGGAATCCATTGCCAATACAGTATTGTAAAAGCGTAATCTTTAATAGGAAAGCCAGTTCACAAACCGGATCTGCCAGTTAGCGCTATCGGAATCCTTTGCAAATAACAGTATTGTGAAAGTGTAATCTTTAACAAGAAAGTCAGTTCACGAATGGTTCGAATCAGTTCAGTATTTACACAGTTATTACAAATTAAAACTCCATCGATCTATGTCGCTCAACCTAAAGAAGACACCGGTATTTAATTTAAATTCGAATGAATCGAAGCCGCGTTATATCAATTATAATCAATATGAGTAATTTGATATTTTATGAAGCCGTCTTTAGTAATTTGATAATTTGACGCATCGAGCCTTTAAGATACATCTTTTTATAAAGAAACATGAATTACATTATTGAACACAAAAATTCGTAACTTTCTTCACATAATATTAGTATGAATAATTGACCCACCTTTATCAGTAATAGTAAGATCTCCCTCACATATGGCTTCAGCAGCAGGGCTGCTATTTGTACAACTAGCAGAAGCTGGAACTGTTGGACAATCGCTAAGAAGAGATTCACTGCCAGTACAACCATAGATTGTGTCCATCATCGTATCGTTGAGGATTCTAGATGAAGAGGATATTCTTCCACTCTTGTAACCAAACTCTTTACAAAATACCTCGGCGGTTGCGTCTGTGAAACCTTCCTGACAAACTGTCTGGTATTGAATCTGCTTAGCATTGTAGACAGATACATATCCAATACTTGCTCTAGTATATCTATTTGTAAATTTAACTGAAATTATAAGTTCTGATTGTCAGCAAACTAAGTTCGATATATAATATGATAGCATGGTCGAGGTATATTATGGTTTCCCAAATAGCACGCTGTATGGCGCATTATCCCAGTCAGAGCAGAACAGTCGGACGTCAAATCCCATGCCATTTCATTTTTTTTCCAGATATTCAATCATAAGCAACACGTTCCGATCCAAAGTTATAATTAGCTTACTAACCCGATAAATAAATATACTTAAGGTTGTATTTCCAACTTTGTCAGGTTAGACGAAAACTTTAAGGAACTTTCGCGGTCACACCGGGACCTCTAGGTAAGCGAGTCTGGGCCTTACCCACCGAGGCATCAAGGTTGGGAATTATATACTGAACCATAGGCTAACCTCCCCTCATTTCTATATTGCTAGATCTGGTGAAATTAAAAATGAAGATGAATAATAATTTACCATTTTTAAAACAATATATTCTAGTGAGCCTATTTGTTTCACATGTTTGAGTCTCTGACCACCCAGTATTACTACAACTCATCAAGGTAACATCGTCTGGACTACACGTTATGTTCGATTTCCAATATCCTATTGATGGATCTATCACAGCAGTTGAGATACCAGCTGATATATAACCCAACTCCTTACATACTAAATCTCCTGCTAGTGAGTTCAGGAAATAAGGTGTTGCATCACAGAGGTACTTCCAAACACCGTTACGGTTCACTTGTATGGCCCCTTCATTGACATTAAAACCACCATTTAAACGGACTTGTTTTTCTGTAAAAGTGTAGAAAGTAAACAAAAAAATACACAAAAGAACAATAATGCTATAAAAAATTTGACTCAGATTTGGTCAAAGGTCACAAGCTGTAAGCAGAGCTAGTGCTAACCCTAATGCTTACCCCGAATCCACAATCTCTTCAAAACGTACCCTTAGCCTATATACATCTCACGACCTTGACGGAATCTCCAGTGGACTGGAACTATGAGACTTTGCCATCAATAGACGTGACAAAGCCTCATGGGTTTCTTCGAGCCCCCCCCCCCCCCCCGCTCACTGTTAAATACCCTTACGCTTACCCTAAACCCACAATCCCTATTTACATCTCACAACCTTGACACAATCTGCAGTGGACCGGAACTATGAGATCTTGCCATCAATTGACCTGGCAAGGCCTCGTGGGTTTCTTCGAGTCCCCCCCCCAATTGCTATCTGCCATTACAAAAAACTTATACCATGTTAGTAGCGAAATAGCCTAGTTTCTGTTGAGAGTGTATTAAACCTCATCTGATCTTATCTATATCAATGTCGGTCAATATGTTGTAATAAATACAAACAACAATCCACGATATATTGGATTGAGCTACATATTATGTGTATTTAGGGTCTTCAATCAATCAGGTGAAATAAAATGGAGTATGTATTTGAATTACTCATGTTTTAATTGTCGGATTACAAATTCAGGATAGACTGGGTTGAGCTACATATGTATAGGGGCGCCTTCTCAACCTCGTGGGTTTCTTCCGTGCATTCCGGTTTCCTCCCACTGCTAAAAACCCCTACGCGCAAGCGAATTATCAAAATAAAATTAAACCATGTGTTAGTCCCGAAATGACCTAGTTGTGTTGAGTGGACGTTTAACCCCATTTCTCTCTCTCTCTCTCTCCCTCTCTCTCTCTCACACACAAATTAAGGATAGACTGGATTGAGCTACATGGTATTTAGGTCGAGAATATTACAGTTGTGTTCATAATGTTTGGCGCAATATGGCCCGGTTGGTGCTGACGTGCCATAAAACAATATTTCATTCATTCATTCATTACATACAATTCAATCAAATGTATTTGAATTACTTATATGATAATATTATTGTTTTTTGAAAAGGAAAAGAAATGTAATCAAATGGATTAATGTCTTACTTTTCTGTTCCATCGGAGAAAAAGAAGACGTGGATATTAAGGATGATTCAAATGTGTGACTTGAAATTGACAATATTGGACAATAAATGCGAGACTTGTGCCATTTGGAAATAAATCGATTAATTTTAATAAAATGTGATTTTTTGTCCTACACTTTTGTTCCATCGTAGTCAAGGAAGACGTGTGTATTAATTATTATAAATTATGAAATGGGGTTTAGCAACATGACGAAGCGTTTATTGACAATATCTGATGATAAATACTGACTAACGCCCCTTGGTTATAAGAACAGCCTTCAGACAGGACTTATCAATGTATTGATGTAGTGTGTTACTGAAAGTTACAGCGATACTGGGCCTGATGACTGAGTAGCATATCTGCTATTAACTAATTAAATAAAATGAATTGCAATGAGGTTTATCGTTCTACTATTCTGATCCAGTATAAGACGAAATATTTTACGTAGAATATAACATGTCTGCTAATAATGTCTTGTTACCTGGCGACCTACGTGATAATGGTGATTGCAGGCACACCACACCCTGAAGGTAAACATTCGATATAAGAGTAGGCCACATTGCGTTGTGCATGTCCGTCATCATTTGCTCAAATCGGAGCATAAAATAGGACGTTCAACTCCATTTTATTACCGTATTAAAAGCCAATGAAATGGGTCTTAACTTCCTATGACGGAAATTGTGATAGGACAGCGGCACAAGGCCTACTCTTATTTATATCGAATTCAAAATGCCAAGGCCGGCTCTTTTATGAACGGGCCAATGTGTACACTGTGTATCGATGTTTCGTACGTCCCATACATTGTCCATTGTCAGGTCCTCCGTCCTTCACCACCGACAAGGTGAGAGAGAGAGAGAGGGAGAGAGAGAGAGAGAAAAATGGGGTTTAACGTCTACTCGACACAACTAGGTCATTTCGGAACAAACATATGGTTAATTTTTATTTCGATAATTCGCTTGGGCGTACGGGGTCTTTAGCTGGGGGGGGGGGGCCCGGAGAAAACCCACGATGCTGGACAGGCGACACAATACCTACTCCTTTTCACATACAACCGTGGATTCGAAACCACACAGGTAGACTCAAAGACAGGTTTTATGATACAGCGCGGACGTGCTAGCCCCCCCCCACCCCACACGTATTAATAGAACAAACAGATAAACTAACTTACCGTTAGCTGTATTTACAGGTGAAATGAACAGCATCAGCACAGGTAAAAGACAGGTAAATTTAATTAACATCTTGATCCTCACACAAAATACAAATAAAATATCAAATGAATTAGAAATGGCCGAGTATCTCCACAGCGATATATTATTACGTCTGATTATCTCGAATCATTTTTCATCAATTGATTCCTAAAGCAAGTAGTCCCTCGATTTATAATCACTCATGAATGATCACCTTGTTACACAAAGACATTTTCGTGTTGCAATATTTTGTTAATAAGCTATATCCAGGCAGGTGTGGTATGTACATTTACACTCCTGTACTTCTACACTCCGGTACTTTTACACTCACTTAGGTGGAAGCGGACGTTAAATAAAGCTATTTCACACATTTACACTCACTCGCTCTATCCTTTTGATTTAATATATATATAGTGAAATTGGGTCGGTTGGTGTTTTTCCCCCCGTCAATCGTGTAAACATTGTGTAGCGTATGTGACTATATGATGGGTTAGACGGGATCTCAATTGATCAGGTAAAACTGAGTAAGCGCTATTGAAATATGTAGGCCGGTCAGTCGAGTCTATTTATAGATTTTATATCAACATCCCTCGCCTCTACTATACGTCACTTTGGTCGACATTGTCCGTGTATATTACACAATGGACGTAGTTACTATCTTACACTATTTGTTAATGTGAGTGTCCCCGGTCTTATCGTTGCCATTTGAATTGAATGTAATCGTAGGCGGGGGTGTTGTTAATGTTTGAAAACTATTTATTAAATTGAACGTGGGCACTAACCGGTCCATATTGTGCAATTGACACGTGCCGATGAAGCCACGTCCATACCACTAACCTTGTCAATTGTGACCCTCCAGTACAAAACAGTACACTTGGGTCAAATTGAAAAAATGGAGATAATGGTGTCAAATTAAAGAGTATAAAAACCTTGTTCATCGGTACCCGAGTTCTAAGAATCGGACAAAAATTGGCAGGGATATGAGAGTTTAAAGTTTTGAATTTTAGTATTTCGGGGAAATGCAACTTTTGACAAAAATGGTCTTGAAGACGATCAATATAAACTCCTTAGCAACATACATCCATTTTTAACTGCCATATCTCTGCCAATTTTTCACGAAGCCCTTACAATACTTTATTTATTTTCTTTTATTTACGAAGGTTTACAAAATGAAATGGGATTTAACGTCCAACTGTTCTGTTCCTAACCAGGGCTAATGGAGACGGGCATAGCCATACTGTGTGCTATGACTATGAGGGAAATTTTACCCGGCCTTTTCTTATATCGAATTCCAACTACCGTGATGCGGGAGAGAACGAACTAGGTCATTTTGGGACTAACGTATGGTTTTCGATTTTTTTATTTCAACAATTCGCTTGCGCGTAGGGGTCTTTAGCAGTGAGAGGAAACCGGAAAGCGCGGAAGAAACCTACGAGGTTGAGAAGGCGCCCCTATACCCCCCCCCCCACCACCGTGATGCGATAAAAAAGGCCTTGGAGCAGGGTTTTTTTCTTTTTTGTATTTACGTATATATAGCTTAACAAGTATAAAAAAAATAAAACCAAGTACGAACAATTCAAACCATTAAACAAACTTCGAAGTCCTAAAATAACGGTATAGACAAAATAGTGCAATCGGGCAAAATAGTGTAAACAGGCAAAATAGTGTAATCAGGAAAAACAGTGATAATCCAGATATGGTCTGTTCACCGTGTGCAAAAAAAGCGACAAACAGTGGTAATAGGTTTCCGGAAGAGTAAGCTTACCCTGGTTTTTATTTTATTTCGTTTCAATGACATGGTTTTCTTATAAATTAATGGTACTATATAGGGTCATTCCATGTCAAATTTCGCAAAGTAGGGAACATGACCCCCTCAAACTAATATGTTATGGTACATGCCTACATGGACTTGAGCTAACAAATCCAAAATTATACCTCTCTAGGCCAACAATTCGCTGAGATATGTCAATTTGAAAATAGGCTACAGTAATTTATTTCAGGTTTTCAGGTCCTCTTTAAACTCACATTTGTAGGTGGCAAAACGTAGAACAAATCAACTATTCACTTTTTTCAGGATTTCCACAACCACTGGCAAAATCACTATTGCATACACAACCACCAGAATTGGCCTAGTTAATTTCAGTTTGTCTTTTATCAATTTACAAAAGATTCCGAGTTCATGGGATACATACTTGTGTAAATATTCAGTCTCAAAATTTAATGCACACTGAACACGTTCAAAATATATTTTTTCACCTTCAATTTTGGCCATGTTCCCACGGAGGCTAAAATTCTGAAAATATTTGATAATGAAACTTCATTGACCTTACTATAACATACATTCGATGGCTTATATTGTTAATAGGCACTTGAAATCAGTGGACAATAAGTGTGACGACATATTGATTTTTTTCTGGCCTTGTCATGTTGATTATGTCTAAGTAATATTTTCTATAACATAATTTATATGATTATATTCAACTTCAAATGAAGGAATGAATGAAATGGGGTTTAACGTCCTACCTAATGCACCTAACCTGGGCTAATGCAAGACAGGCATACGCCATACAGTGTGCTATGAGGGAAGTTTTTGCCCGGGCATCGGCGCTACGGCCTACTCTAATATCGAATTCCAATTACCAAGGGATCTTTTACGTGCACTCCAATGTGTACACGGTACCTCGGTTTTCGTCCCATCCGAACAACAAGGTAGCTGTCCTTGTCAGGCCCTCCTTCTGCATCACTGACAAGAGGAAACAACGCCAGAAAATCGAGATGAACTTTCTCGGCCAATGCAGGGATCGAACACGCGAAGTCCAGGCTAGCGAACTAGCGCCCTATGTTTCATCACGCCCAAAGGAAAACATAGAGAGATGTAGCGATATCACGCTAATTTGAAGCGGATATTGTCACTTATGTTTGTGTTCGGAAAGTGGAGGAAGGTGAATCAAAATAATTAAAAATTTAGATTTTGAAAAATTTACGACCGAAATATTGCCGAGTGTGGCAGATCTATAGCGGTTATCTCATGGCCTAAATGCTTTACATCCTTAAAAACTGTTGCCAAAATCATATGAAATCTCATCGACACGCTGAAAGAAATAAAACTTTTAACTTTTATTCAACATGTTGGTGTCATGTGTTGTAGTCATTCTAGTAATTATTAACTTCAATATTGAATTCAGAAAATCAATTTGATGGCCATTAACGAGCCACCATGTTCTCGTTATGCACCAATAATGAAGCTAGTCAAACGATCCTCCATTCCTTGTAACGATAACATGAATAAATTAAAACAAAGATAGTTTCCGTCATAAAAATTTCAATTTAAAACATCCAACAAACCCGATCTCTTTGAATAGCAAATTATTTACTATTCTTCTCATAAAATATTCAATATAATAACATTAAACAAATAATATTAAGCACATCTGTTGTCAGCTGGTTTGTATAACAGACGACTCGAAAGTTCCAATCTTCACATTTTAATCTTGCTAAACATACCCGGTATATCTATATCTTCGAGATATAAAAGATGCGGTTCCTGGTTGTTTTCGTGTTGGCTGCTGTAACTATAGTCAACTGCATGCCGGAATCAGACGAACTGAAACGAATCAAACGGTCCGGCAATTCGTTGGACGGACATGTGTTATTGGAGCTTAGAAACCTTTTTGGTTCAGGCTCATCGGGGACAAAATCCAAAGGGGGTAAATCCAAAAGTACAAATATGAGTAATATGAGTAAAGGGGATGACAGGAGTAACACGGATAGACGAAAACAAGAAGGTAAGGCTTGTTAAAAAAAATTTCAATCGTTTTTTAACTTAAATGTCCATCAAAGATGCATTATGCTGGGTCTAGGTCAGCCTTTTGCAGATCTTTAATTTGACCCCTATTTATTTAAATAATAAATTACCACATATATTTATATTCACATGAGATGCCCATTATCAACTCTCTAGACTATTAGATGGTTGTAAAATTTAATGGTTTGTAACACGATTGCCATTTCGTTATATATAATCGAGAGCTGTCAGTTCTATATCTAAATCTTACATAATGCATCTTTAAAGAGTAATAATTTATCTATATTCCAAGTATCAAAATAATTATATATGGATTCTGGTTTGTGTGCGGGGGGGGGGGGGGGGAAACAGAAGGCGAACTAGGTTACGCTTATCGTCAAATCCCACTAGGGTTGTTCATAAATAAACAGTAATTATATTCAATAGAATGTTATGCTGTATTTATTGGGGTTATACCCGACACCCCAACATAGCATTTGTTGTTGCTCAGACGAACGATTTTTATATTAAGGAACAAATTAATAGGGATTATACAAGTATATGTCTTTTTTTCGACCCGACTCTTTCAGAGAAGAAAATGAAAGGCTAACTTGACCACATCACTCGTGTTGCCTGTTTCATGTTCCATGACACCTTACTTTATATATTTATTACTTTATATAGTTATATTTATATATTTATTACTTTATATAGTTATATTGTTATATTTATTAAGTGACAAGGGGCGTTTGTTCTACATCTAGCTGTGAAGTTGGTAAGATCTGTGCAGTAGAAGAATGTGTCAACACAGGTAATGTGAACGAATGAATGCACGTGGGTTATCCTACTGGGAAATCTAACTGTGAAGGGTTCTTTTACTTTACTTACAAGCATACAAACAGTGCAGGGGTTACTGGTGAACGCAACAGTTGACTCGAACGATCCGAAACATTTAACGGGGTTTAACGTCCTAATGTTCTGCTTCGGCTTGGCTCATGAGGAAGACCATACGCCATACATGATCTTTTCTCTGGGTCCTCCGGTTACCTCCCACTGCTAAAGACCCCTACGTGCAAGTGAATTATTGAAATAAAATTAAACCATACGTTAGTCCCAAAATGGCCTAGTTTGTGTTAAAGGGTCAATCCCGATAATATTTTGGTAATAAAACTGCTTAATTTTGTCTTAAAATCCCTTAAAATCCTCTATCTCAGGGCCGAGCAACTAACTCAATATATGTGATACGTTTTCAAACAACTGAAACTAGTCAGTCTTCATATGTATATTGAGAAGGGTGACCTAAGCTGTATTATGCGGAGTCTAGATAAAATCAGACTTTATTTTATAAAAATAATGTGTAGGTGAAATTTTCCTTTTGTTATCAAGTACAGCACATGGGTCATTCACTGCATAAACTTCTAAACGGACGGGAGTGGATTATAAGCTCACCAAACCCACAAATTGAACAGAAATCTTAAAAGGGTTACGTGTCCGGATAAACTGTTTTGACGTTCACGTCCAAACGACCCAATATTTTGAGTTGAAATTTTGACACAAGGTAAATACACCACTCCTCTATATTTTGGCGTTGAAATTTCATACGTACTCGTACTTTTATTTTTTAGACCCTGTTTAAATCGGAATAGTCCCTTTAAGTGGACGTTAAATCCCATTTATTTCTAAATATATACCGGACCGTGGTTTTTCGTTCCATCTGCACGATTAGACAGCTGTCCTAGTCTGGCCCTCCGTCCTGCACCACTGCCAATGCAGTGATCGAACACCCGGCCTCAAGGCTAGCGAGCCAGCGTCTTACCTACCTCGCCACCGTGGCTCCAGCCAACGATACATTTGGATAACTGGTCTCAATCATCAACACCATTGACATAAAATAAAAACCAAGTACGAACAATCCAAACCATAAGACAGAATTCGAAGTCCTAAAAACGTTATAGGCAAAATAGTGTATTCAAGCAAAATAGTGTAATCAGCAAATGGACTGCTCCCCGTGTACAAAATACACGACAAGCAGTGGTAACAGGTGTCCGGAAGAGTAAGCTTACCCTGCCTGGCGCCACACCCGCCATAGCTGCATCCAATCTATTCGGCGAAATGGCGGTCAAATAGCTTGATTGGCCTTTGAACTATAGTATGCAAAATGCACGTGATGAACTGTCTTAACGATGTAGTAGATATTATCAGGGTGATAGTAACGATATACGTGCCAACTAAAAATATCTAGAATAATAGCCGAGAGAAAAAGTTATATTTACCAATCAAATCAATATGGCGGCCATAAAACTTAGTCCAAATAAAATCTTATATAATCGTTTAAAGGAGATACATTGTTAATATTTGGGACCTAGAAATTGACACAAATGGGTTGCAACGCATACGATACTGCAGTAGGAGTGTAGAACGATATTATTTATCACTTATGCTCTCCAGATAAGAAAACGGCTTCACCGTTTGACATGATATCTGTTACAAATTGTAACAAATTGCGCTGAAACACATCATGGTACACGGATCGTGTGCCAATAGTAAGACCATAAGTACTATAACATCTTTGTTGAATTTGGAGGGGAAATATATCAGCAAGTGGTTGGCATCCCAATGGGCACCAACTGTGCACCTTTGCTTGCTGATCTGTTTCTCTATTCGTACGAAGCCGAGTACATACAGATGCTCGTAAAAACAAACAAACGATCAGTCAGACTTTTTAATTTCACTTATCGATATATCGATGATGTTTTAGCCCTTAATAATCCTAAATTTAGTGATTATGTAGACTTCATATATCCTGATGAGCTCGAAATTAAAAATACCACTGACAGTGACAATTACGCTTCCTACTTGGATCTGCGTCTCGAATATGACAATTGCCATAAACTGAGTGTTAAATTGTACGATAAACGGGATGACTTTGACTTTCCGATTGTTAACTTTCCATTTATTAGTAGTAACATTCCAATATCACCAGCTTATGGAGTGTTTGTGTCTCAGCTAATTCGTTACACGAGAGCTTGTTCCTTTTATTCTGATTTTTTAAGTAGATCGAGGCATTTGTCATCTAAGCTTCAACTACAAGGATACTTGCGCACTAAACTTATTAAGGCCTTTAAAAAGTTTTATGGCCGTCATATTGATTTGATTGGTAAATATAACGTGTCTGTCTCGGCTATTATTCTAGATATTTTTAATTGACACGTATACTGTTACTATCACCCTGATAATGTCTACAACATCGTTAAGACAGTTCATCACGTGCATTTTGCATACTATAGTTCATTGGCCAATCACGCTATTTGACTGACATTTCACCTAATAGATTGGATGCAGCTATGGCGGGTGTGGCGCCAGGCAGGGTAAGCTTACTCTTCCGGACACCTGTTACCACTGTTTGTCGTGTATTTTGTACACGGTGAACAGTCCATTTGCTGATTACACTATTTTACCTGATTACACTATTTTGCCTGATTACACTATTTTGCCTATACCGTTTGCTTTAGGCGTTCATTGATAGTCCATTTGCTAATCACGCTATTTCGTTTAATAGTTTGGATGCAGCTATGGCGGGTGTGGCGCCAGGCAGGGTAAGCTTACTCTTCCGGACACCTGTTACCACTGCTTGTCGTGTATTTTTGTACACGAGGAGCAGTCCATTTGCTGATTACACTATTTTGCTTGAATACACTATTATGCCTATAACGTTTTTAGGACTTCGAATTCTGTCTTTTGATTTGGATTGTTCGTACTTGGTTTTTATTTTATTTTTATTACAGGACTACAGTGTGGACAGGAGCTTTGTGCTGAAGGTGTTTCGTGTAATGATAATCGTTGTCTAGGTAGGTAACTCTTAATATAAAAAAAAGTCTAGATGTAATAAACCTCTGGCGTAACATTCATTCCAGCACATCTCACCTTGATGAGCAAGACATAAGATCGATGTCCATATGAGTATGTATCCATAACTACTGTGGACCAATCCTCTATTAAAGCCATGCCAGAATAGCATTCTAATTTTCTTCCTCTCGAATTAATTTATGTTAACCCAATGGAAAGGCTTGTATTACAGCTATGTTAAATAATATTTCAGGAACTAGATGTGGTATTGTGGATTGTAAAGATGGAAGAGACTG
Organism: Patella pellucida; assembly: GCA_917208275.1. Classification (NCBI taxonomy): domain Eukaryota; kingdom Metazoa; phylum Mollusca; class Gastropoda; family Patellidae; genus Patella; species Patella pellucida. The sequence continues at coordinate 4,970,568 of OU795039.1, read as the reverse complement.
TCAATTGAGTTTGTGCAATGGTCCAGGTAGATGTCTTTTATGTTTATTCAATACACTGCCCAATGAAATGATTAACCAAGGGATGAATGACGACGGTCATACGACATACAGTGTATGCCCAGACAGAGGCGCTAATTCGACTACCAACTGTGAGGGGTTATTTAACGCGCACGGGACACGGATTTGTGGTGCCCTCCAAACAAATAGACATTTCCTATGTCAGCCCTCCGGTCTACGTAACTGATAGGGAGATCACGTCGAAAAATTCGGAATAACATAGGGAGCGAGCCTGTGTTGTACTCACCCATTCATGTACAAACAAATCTAACAATTTTGCTGTTTTTAAAACAATTCTTAAACGTGTTGACTTTTAATTTTTGTTTAACGTTTTAAAACCATTGTTTTACTTTGCATGTATTTCATCTGTAAAGAGTACACTGGAACATCTATTAGCTGCAGCATCCAGTGCTATATAAACTGTTTATTATTATTATGTGTCTTTGCAATTTTACTAGGGATAATATGTGGAAATACTAACTGTTCAAGTTATGAGAGGTGTTTCAGGGGAGTTTGTTATGGTAAGTAGTCGATGATAAAAACTATGCACGTGTTTTGATTTGTCTGTAAGTCTGTGATCGATAATATGTACTTGATCAGACATAATAATTGTGCAGCAATATTTCAGTAAGCTGATAGTTGAAAATGTTAATTAGTCAGGAGATAATTAGTAGTTAAAATATTGCTAGCCGGATGTTGACACTGTGGCAAGGCATATACTGGATGTGGGCGTGGCTTGCCTCTGTCTTTGTACGCCGTGCAGTCGCAATGTTTGTATTACATAATTGAAAACAAATATGCCGATTGTTTAGTGCGTTTACTTTTTTGTATTTAATTATTTCTTTTCTTTAGCCGCAAAATTGACCCCGCGTGTCTGGATGTTGCATCAAATGACAAATACTCGAATAATCACAATTATTCTACGTACAAAAAACGTGTAGTACGAACATAATACTACGATGTACTTCACATGATTCAGTAAATTAGTTTGATCATTATATTATCATTTTATTTTTTTTTTATTTTACAAAAGATCGATCATGTCAAGAACCTTACTGTGTTTCCCACCCTAGACGTAAGTTGAATTTATAGTTACGAACTGGTAGTTGGGTTTGTAGTCCTCGATATATAAAACGTTATATTATGAGTGACATATCTTTAAGAAGCAGAACGTTCTATCACAGATAACTTTACAACCAAGATAACTATACAACGACTCTACACCTAGGACGACATAACGCACCAGTATGACTCTTTTACTCTGATATACTGGACTACGTGCTAGATTAGTATGACTCTTGATATACTGGACTAAATGCTAGATCGTTATGACTCTATTACTTTGATATACTGGACTACATGCTAGTTCATTATGAAATTGTTTCTTTTTATAATTAATAAAGAGGGTAGACCAACAACTCCTACAAGCTACACAATACAAAATGACCTGCGACCAAAGGAAAAGGAGTATCCAGGCACCAAGACTTTGTCCCGCACGGATGTGGATGGATTAGAAAAATCAAGATCACGATCCAGAGCGAGCAAAATGGATGAAGATAATACAAAGAAAATATCACAACAAAAAGACCTGAGACCGAAGGAAAAGGAGTATCCAGGACCCGAGACATTGTTCCGTACGAATGTTGATAGATTAGAAAAATCAAGATCACGATCAAGAGCGAGCAAAATGGATGAAAATAATACAAATGAAATATCAAAACCGGAAGAAATAACCAATGCAGGTAAATTATAGTCACAAGAGTATCCAATAATTGCTCGTTATCGCGACAGAGACTAGGATTATTGACATATTAAGATATAAGCTACGTCTACACTAGCAGCATTCACCGTCTACACTAGCCTTTTAGTGCCGGTTGTTTCCTAAAAGCCGGCTTTTTCAATTTCTCAATCGTTAAAGCCGGCTTTTTAAAATCCGGCAATAATTGAGGGATTTTTCAGAATCAAAAAGCCGGCTTTTTCAAAATACCGGCAATTGTATGTGTGTAGACGGTAAAAACCTGGTTTCATCGGGTACCCGGATGTCATCCTTCCCGAACTTCCGTATATTTAATAACATTGGCATAGCCCCGAAGGATGTTAGTCTTCGGCGAATATACGATCGTAATCGTCTTGTACATCGTTTTCTCGCCCTCTTCCGTAAGTCTGCCAGCTATCTGATATATTCCATAAGGTCGGTGTTCATCGTCTTTTACCGTTACAAAACTTCAGTCAGTGTAGACGCTACACTTGAAAAAGCCGCGTTTTGAAAAAGCCGGCTTTTACTAGCCTAGTGTAGACGAAGCTATGGTGTTCGGACACCTTGTGACGTTTGGTACTATTATTATTCCAGACTAGCTGTTACAATCATTATGAAGTTATCTACCCTGTCCACTCGTTATCGCGAAATGAATGAACGAAATGTTGTTTAATGGCACATGCGCTCCAACCGGGGTATATTGCGCCAAACATATGGTGAATTTCGACACAAACTAGAATCAAATTATCACAGTATTATCATATATATACATAAATAAAAACAAATATCACAGTAAATGTCAAAATAAAAATAAATATAAATTTTATGTATATATATTTAAAACATGTAAAAAGAAAATCAGATATATACAATTATGAAAATTTGTTTCTTTTAAAAACTCTAACGCTTTACAATATAGCCCAAGTTGGGCAAACAACTGATGAAGTGATAACGGTAGTGCCGTAATCTTGTGTCTTTGAGGTACTTGCACTCAATCAAAATGTGCTTAACTGTCAAAGGAACATGACAGTGTTCACATTCTGGTTGAGGCTCTCGCTTTAAGATGAAAATATGTTTTAAAAAAGTATGACCTATGCGAGAGCGACACAGAACAACTTGATCTCTCCTGTTGGTTCTATAGGAGCTTGGTCAATCTCCTAAGAGAGGCTTAAAGTGACGAAGTTTGTTAGTGTCTGCAATATCCCAAGACCGTTACCAGCTTTAAAATCTTTATATGGTATTACAAAGGGTGATTGGGGTAGATCTAAAGCAGCTTTGGCAGCAAAATCTGCTTTATCATCCCCCCTTATATTGATGTGACTTGGGAGCCAGCAAAAGACAACGTCTTTGCTTTTCAACTCATAAGATAATAGCAGACGATAAACATCTGCTACTAATTGGTGTTCAAGCTGTTAATTGCTTGTAATGAGGACAGAGAATCAGTAAAGTTGATATGGTGTGACGATGTGGAGGATTGAATGAACTCCGGGGCCTGAAGAATGGCCTGGAGCTCAGCTGTAAATATTGAAGTTTTATTCACGATGCGATACATATATTCGATCTTACTCATTATTCCAGCATACTTCTTTAATAGACTTGATATTAACCAGCTCTACTTTACGAACAACTGAAAACGGTGTACTTGATAATTTCTGTAGTGACCACTGTCCGGTATATTGCAAACTGGCTTTTACCGTACAAAACAACACAGCTTCAAGCGAACGGTATGGAATTACGAAAACGCAGATCTCGAGAGCATAAAACGTGACGTCAAAGCTACTAAATGGTACAATCTTATCAATAGTTCAGACATAGAAGCATCGTGAGTCCAATTTACAAGCTCACTGATCAACCTAGCAAAATAGTGACAATTAGGCAACATGAAAAACCCTGGATGAACGGCGCAATAAGACGCATGAAAAAGAAAAAAAAATAGATTGCACAAAAAAGCGGTAAAAAGAAATTCAGACTCTTATTGGCAAAATTTCCGGAAAATTAGAAATGAATATATAGACTTAATTAGAAAAAGCAAAAATGATTACTTTGACAAAATAGACAAACAAATTAGTGACACAGAAAACTTTGGAACAAAAACATGGTGGAAACTTATTAATTCATATACTAAAACACACGCTGCTTCTACAAACGAACCATCGCCATTAACAGTCAATGGTAATACGTTGTTTACTTAATCAGGAAAAACAAATGCCTTTATTAAAGTCATTCTTTATTAAACAATCACAACTAGATAGCACTAATACATCTCTACCACTGCTTGATATGAACCTTAACAGCATCGATAAGATTGTACTAAATCCAGAGGAAGTTAAAGACATAATAGACAGCCTTGATATCACAAAAGCCGCAAGACCCGACGAATTAAATTATCATTAGATCTACACATTGTACCAAAAATTTGGAAATTGCAAACGTGGTCGCTATATTCAAAAAAGGTTCTCCAAACGATTGTAGTAATTATAGACCTATCTCCCTTTTAAGTATAATAGTCAAAATTTTCGAAAAAATCATTCACAAATATGTTTTTAACTTCCTTGGAGATAACTCAACACGAACACCTTTCCAGAGTAGCTTTCTTCCTGGTGATTATACCATTTTTCAACTAATTGATTTATCACACTTCTTCTGTCGAGCCATCGATCAACATCAATATACTAGAATAGTCGTCTGTGATATCAGCAAGGCTTTTGCCAGGGTTTGGTATGCCGGACTCTGTCACAAGCTGAATGCTGCTGGGATTCGAGGAGATCTACTACTCTGGTGCGTAGATTATTTAAATAATAGACAACAATGTGTAACCATCAGTGGCACCTCTTCGGACCCCAGAAGTATCCCTGCTGGTGTTCCACAGGGACCTGTACCAGGCCCTATCTTATTCTTAATATACATAAATGATATTGTGAACAATGTAGTTTAGTGCATAACAGTAGGACGTTAAACCCCATTTCATTTCATTTTTGTGAACAATATACATCTTTATACTTAAAAATTGAAGACACTTTTAACCCCCTAAAACAGAGACACTGACTATTACTACTAAACCCCACATAGTTAACCAACCATTATTTATGAACCAGGTACAAATCAAAGAATTAAGTGAACACAAACATCTAGGCCTAATCTTCCAAACTAACTGTAAATGGAATAACCATATAGATAGCATTATAAGCAAAGTATCCAAACTAGTACATTGCCTTCGATCTCTAAAATATTGACTGAATATAAAATCTTTAAATACAATATATTGTTCTTTTATCCTTCCACACTTTGATTATGCCGATATTATCTGGGATGGGTGCAGTGATTATTTAGCTAACAAACTAGAATCCCTACAATTAGATGCACTGCGCACTATCTGTGGGGCAGTAAGAGGTGCCAGCCATGCCTTACTCTATAAAGAAACTGGGTTTGTTCCACTCTCGGAAAGACGTCGACGTCATAAATTAAAACTAATGTATAAAATTATAAAAAACCTCGTGCCGTCATATGTTTCTGACCTATCAGAACTGTCCCTTATCCCTATCAACTATAATCTTAAACACAAAGATAAACTAAAGGAAACAAAATGAAGAACCGAAATTTTCTCCGAGTCCTTAATCCCTTCCGGTATACGAGAATGGAACTAACTTAAAGTTGAAATTAGAAAGTCTCGATCCGTTGCTATCTTTGAAAACTCACTTAATAAATTAGATACCATCGTTCCATCATACTACTATCAAGGGATACGAAAATTACAAATAATCCACAGTAAACTAAGATTATGCTGCTCGAACTTACAAGGCCACAAATCTCTCAGACACGTCGATGGCAGTCCTGTTTGCCTCTGGGATCACAAATTCGAAGATACCGAACACTATTTACTCATATGCCCCTTACATTCAGATGCAAGAAAACAGACAATCGACAACCTCCAACACAACCATAAAACAACCAGTTGTCTTCTGTACGGGTCAACAAAATTTAGTCCGGAGATAAACATACTTATTTTCAAAGAGGTCCAACAATTTATTTTCCTATCAAAAAGATTTAAATCCCTATAAACATATATTAAGTTATTCAAGCCCTGTACTCTGTATAATTATCTAAGTCTCTATTTTATTCATGATGTATCATAATATATTGTTACATAATAGTGTGAGAGACAGTGGTAGGAAAATGGTTATAATTTTCCTATGACAGCATGTGTAATAAACTCTCCGCCGATCTCTAATTGACCACATTGTTTCATTTAATAAAGGACCAGATGCTGCCATATGTATAATGGTCAAGTTAGATACATGCTGATCACTAATGACGTTTACTAGCGTTAGCTGTCACACATCAATTGTTCTGTAGCCTGCCATAGGCTTATAGTGAGATAATCTATCAATGACAGATGATTTAATTATGTAGTCTTTACATAAGTGCTTTTGTTCCATAATATTAATGACCGGTGTTATTACCGGTGTTATCAATGTGAATTAAGTATAAATTGGCTTTAGTTTGTATGTAAATCAGATGAGCCTTGGTGGTTGACTAGTTACGTCTTTGTAGTATATCTAGAATACAATGTTGCATCCAGATCATGTTTTATTTCTGTTAACTCAAACTATGTTACAATATGCTCTATATTTATGTAAATATGTATGTATGTATGTAAATATTTATCATGTGTACATGTATCTATATCAGAGAAAGGGGTTACAGATAGGCATAGCATGTTCCCCAATCCAAATTCAGATTTAATGAATAAAAATATTGTTTACAAAAAAAAGGTGTAAGACGCACAGAAATGGTCTCAGATGGCGTCACAGTAGCCGAAGCTACCCGATCACCATCTTTGGAAGCATCTGTGTAAATAGGAGCATAATCAACATACTTAGACCGTAACTCTCTAATCGACGCATTAATGAGAATGGCGGATCAGTCTTTTGTTTGATACTGCCTGATATTTAATAATACGCAAAGTTATCGCGAAAGTTATCGGGAAAGAGGCTAGGGATTTGGGCGGATTTCTTTTAATGCGATAGCATGTTTGCAGACTGTCAGACGTTTGTTATCAGAGTTATCAACCAATCAATCGTTTCTGTCCGTGCCATTTCGTAAAAACAGCAACTTCAATGTGGTCCAATATGGCCTGATCTGAATTAATCGTTAAGTTCCGGTCGTCAGTCCCTAGCATACATCCCTATTTTCATACTAAATTTATTTGGGTGTACATATGTCGTGGTACACAAAGTCGCCGGCAATGTACTCGTAATGAAATATTAATTAATTAGTGTATCAATATCAATAGTAATGTATATACTATAATACTTATCAATTAATATTTTACAGACCGGGTATGCAATCGCACACTGTGTGATATGAATGGTGGTACTTGTTTTGTATATACCTGCGGAACAGGCGGTTAGTAACAACTCTTACTCTTCAGTCTAGTATTATACAATGAGTCCTCTCATGCATTTTTGTACTATCTAAAACAATTTGTATTAAACAAATGATCGATTATTATATTATATATTTTATCATATGGAAACATTGGCAATACGTAAACACCAATACCTTATTAACTATGTTTTACTTATGATTTTCAGATGATGCATTGTGTCGAGCCATTCATTGTATTTTCGAAGACCAAGGTATGTAAGATCTGCATGTTTGTTGACAATTAATAGTTACAATAATACATGCATACTAAAGACACAGTATGTAAATGTAAGATTTAGATAAAGAACTTTTATTATGAACAATATTTTTATTCGGGATGTCTGAATGGGATAGAGGAACATGCTTATCCTATGTAAAACCCCTCTCCCTAGATGAAGAGCGGACAGTTATAACTATAATAGTTTGAGAACAGATAGTGAAAAAAGGAATCTAGGAAAAAAAGTCACAGGAAAAAAAGTCACAGGAAAAAAGTCACAGTAAAAAAGTCATAGGAAAAAAAGTCACAGGAAAAAAAAAAGTCACAGTTAAAAAAGTCACAACTTATATATATTGTATTGTAGAGTGAGTATATCTTTGATCTTTTAAGTTATTTGTTGTTGAGTTAATTAGGTTTGGTTAATAGAGTGGTTTCACTATACAAACAGATTGGCTCTTTGATCCAACTTATTGTGATTGTTTAATAAAGTGATTAGATCCAATGGCTTCTACATGCAAACAGATCGGCTCTTTGATCCAGAAGGAATCAACCACAGTTCAGACTGTCGTCGCCCAGGATGTCATCGGAAATCGACCTGTCAAAAAGCTCAAAAAGAAATTTGTAAAGATGCAGACACAGCTACGAAATCTGTGCAGAAATCGTGTCAGCTGTGCCAAATCCATCCCAGAATTTACATGGAGTTGGATGGAACATTAGAATCCACAAAGAGTTTGATGTGCTAGAATGTAGAATGAGCTAGATGTTCTAGAATGTAGATTGAGCTAGATGTGCTAATACGTCAAATGTGCTATGATATCAAAATGTGATTAAATGTGTAATGAAAGGTTAAATATGTTATTGTTTATATTGTTATTAAATTTGAGATATAATAAAAAAAAGCTGCACTACATTTTTCCTGTGTTCTTTTTACCTAAGCAAATTTGTGACTTTTTTTCCTGTGACTTTTTTACCTAGGCAAATTTGTGACTTTTTTACTGTGACTTTTTTTCCGCGCACCGAAAAAAGAATGTATTGAAAATTTCAGTCATGATAATAAACCAGTTTCTGATCACGTATTTTTCCAGGGTAATGGTATGTACACTTTAGTCGAAAGTTACAACTTAAATTAATCCGGCTGTTCTAACATGATTATTTTTGTTAATTCAGGTGAATCGTGTGGTTCTGGACATTGTATCGGCACTGGAAAGTGTATAAATGGCGCCTGTAGAGGTCAGTAAAATGTGATAATATTAACCATTTTGGGTTTATGAGTAGGATGTTAAACATGTAAAATTAATATGCATGAGAACGGATTTGTTTTATACGTCCTTACTATATAACGGCTATACATTACAGTGTCGGCAATACGGCACCAGCAAGAACGGGTAGTCCGATGTATTTGCTTCACGTTGTGTTAAATTTATAGCAATAACAGCCATTTAATACCAGTAGCGCAAAAAGACGGTGTGTTAATAGGTTGAAATGCAATCTGACAACGGTTAGAGTTTATACAATCATATGTGAAATACTGCCCTGGCGTCCGGACTATTTTCTGTTGATTTCACATCGTAACATGTTTTCTATTTCAGGCATTTGTGATGATAGTTTATGTTTGGGTGATTGTGACACAGCAACAGGCACGTGCTACGGTAAATATGCCAGTTTTTATTATGTTATAGATAGGTGGCAACACAATATATTATTATACCAAATGAATACAGGAGCTCAAACAATTCCATTATCATCATTACAACATGGTGTTATGTTATATATTTTCACTGAGAAAGGTATTTAATTCAGAACGTTCTTAACTAGCTGCCCTACAATTATCATGCCAATATTCGTCACTATATAGCCTCTGATAATTTACCAACTTGAACGTGACTGTATATTTCAATAAATCATTAAGGAAAATGCTAAATTTTCGTAATTCACTTTCTTAATGCCTTTAATATAATCGATATGTCCAGTAAACAACATGATCGTATTGTTGTAGATCTTGTTACTTCTAACCGTTGTTTGACTTCTTGTGAATGCATCTATTAGTAACCTGATATGTTTAGCTTCTGTCTCGTTGGAATACCAGATATCACTTCTGATTTCACTAAAAGAAGTTCAATCAATTATAGTTGACAATACACGAGTGCCATGAAAATTCTTCTGTTTTCTTAATCCAATTTTGTCTTTTCTGATAACTTTCCTTTCTGTCTTGATGGCGTAAAATTTAGGTTAAATTAATGTTCTGTCATTTTTTAATTTTGTTTAATTGCAGTTGCGGCATGTGAAGCCCAGTTATGCGGTAAGAAAATAAACATTTTATTGCTTTCTTTATTTTAGAAAACTAAATCATTAGAACAGTAGTGGTGGTTATCCCCCAATAACCTTTTATACATGGTTACATGTAAAGTCCCACTGCCACATAACCATCATTATCTCCCAAGAACATTTTATACATGTAAAGTCCCACTGCCACGTGTCTATTATTGTTTCCCCAGAACCTTTTATACAGGGCTACATGTAAAGTCCCACTGCCACATAACCATCATTATCTCCCCAGAACATTTATACAGGGCTACATGTAAAGTCCCACTGCCACATGTCTATCACCATCTCCCCAGAACCTTTTATACAGGTCTACATGTAAAGTCCCACTGTCACGTGTCTATCACCATCTCCCCAGAACATTTTATACATGTAAAGTCTCACTGCAACATGTCTATCACCATCTCCCCAGAACATTTTATACATGTAAAGTCCCACTGCCACGGGTCTATTATTGTTTCCCCAGAACAATTATACAGGGCTACATGTAAAGTCCCACGGCCACATGTCTATCACCATTTCCCCAGAACATTTTATACAGGGTTACATATAAAGTCCCAGTGCCACATGGTCATGGTTGTTTCTCCACAATGTACATGTTATACCGGGTTACATGTAAAGTCCTTCATTATCTACAACTCATAAGTCCGTGAATGTATTTGTGTGTTGACTTCTCGTTCTATCTATCAGACCAAAAATATCAGCAATTGGTATGAAAACATTAATTATAACAAAGTGAACTGGTTGTATTTGAAAGTTATAACACTATGTAAAGTAACTTATAACGATTTAATTTCAGTGGTCCAATGAAATCAGATGGATGTACATATGAAATGGCTATTGACCTGGATGCAAAAATAAACATACATTTTAGTTTGTTATTCCTTTGTTGTTTGTTACATGTATTACCTTGCCCCCACGTGTCTCTCTATCATTATTGTTAAACACGTGTTGAAGTCGTCGAATATATATTGGTCTTGATCGGTCAGTCTATTTCCTGTTTAAAGCCTACCATTGGGTCAACTGGCGTGGTTTCGAATCTCCGGTTGTACGTGAGAAGGAGTAGGATCGCCGGTCCAAACCCGTTTTCTCCGGGTCCTCCGGTTCCCTCCTACTGCTGTAGACCCCTACGCTCAGGCGAATTATTGAAATAAAATTAAAACCATATGTGAGTCCCTGTGGCGTGTCGCTACGGGGATATACAGATGAATTTACAGAGTTATTTATACTATATATAACTGCTGGCAGACTATATCTTCCCATGATTTGACATTTTTCTCAACAAAAGGTGTAAAGCGCTCGAATAATGTTCTATGCGTCCTTTCACAAGCACCCAGGCAATGATGAACAAAAGTAGGGGTGAACCGTTGTAGAATATACAACTTAAAATTACTGGTACATTTCGAGACAAATTCGCGACCACAATCAGTGATAAGTACACTCTAAATGTCGTAAAAAGTTTAAACAAGGCATTGCTAAGTGTTAAAGAGTCAGTGTTAGCCATCCGTACAGTAAAAATACACTTGCTAAACATATCTGGATTAAGACTAGTAATTATTTGCCTAGTTTTCATGTGTAGTGCGAGTTATTAATAGACAATTTTTCCCTTAATTTTTTTCTCCCCTCTTCCTGCATTTTTGGGTTGACTTTTTGGTCAAGAATAGGAGAAAAGGGATCAAATTTGCAATTTTATAGCAGTTTTTGGTAATACTGGTGATATTACAGCGGAGGGATGGGGGAGTAAAATGTCTTTCTGCGGAGCAGTGAAATGTATCTGAAGTGAGATTTTCACACAAGTCAACTTCAAATCCCCGTAGCCAAAAAATCTAAATCATCTTAACCCTACAAGTTTATGATGGGGAGATTGCCAAATGTGGTCCCCATTGTGCCTAAAAATATTGGGACCAACAGAATGTTAAGGCCATTTAACATTGAAGTCAATGGGCAAATAATTACTAGTCTGAGTCCATCTACAGCTGTGAATATATACGATTTACCACTGCAACATGTCGGAATAGGGCCAAATAAATCAGCTTGCCATACTTCAAACGGCACAGTAGGGTATGAGATAATTCCTGATTTTCTATGAGCTTTAGTCAACATTCTACATTGACAGATATCACAAGACCGAATATAATCGGACCGAACACAATTTGGCGAGCTATTCGGCTAGCGAGCTATTCGATCAATCCAGCTGGCAACCTATTCGTTGGCAACCTATTCAGAATAAATTCAAAAAACGCCCAAACTCATCTATTTTTATCAACCAATAAAATCCATCGTAACGTCTTTCAAACGAAAGTAGAATATATTGTTATTTTAAAAGGAAAGAACGTTAATATTCCGAGTCAAAATTCGGGTCATCGTACAAAATTCAGAGCATCCGGCTATATATATTCTAAAAAGTGATAAGATAAGCCTTCTAAATATTATTAGTAAAAGTTGGCACAATCATATTAAAGGGGTGCGCACTTATCCTAAACATAGCCAATTTTTCAATATTCTAAATGTAAAGAACGGTAATGTTCCGAATCAAAATTCGGACCATCGTACAAAAATTCAGAGCACCTGGCTGTGTATATTATGAAAGGTAATTAAATAAGCTTTTCAAATATTATTAGTAAAAGTTGGCACAATCATTTTAAAGGGGTGCGCTCTCATCCTAAACATAGCCAATTTTTCAATATTCTAAAGGTAAAGAACGGTAATGTCCGGAGTCAAAATTCGGACCATCGTACAAAATTCAGAGCATCCAACTATACATATTCTAAAAGGTGATAAGATAAGCTTTCCAAACATAATAAGTAATACGGTCTGAACGTATACCATTGTATAGTTTATTGTAGGACAAAAACACCACCAGGCCGATAAAGGTATATTAACTGGGATAATGTTCTTGTCACCCCACCGTCATGCACCACTGACAAATGGAATCCAAGTCGATAAATCCCGATGAACGTTCTCGGCCAATGCAGGGATCGAATACGCAACCTCCAGGCTAGCGAGCCACAGTCGAACACACTTTATCACCGTGGCTCCAATGTAGAGGACCAGGAAAATACTTCCATATTTTGCGTTCTGTTTTGAATTTAAAACTTAGGAGTTATCACCCATTAGTCCTACCCCACACCTAAGACAGCATTAGCCAGTACAAATAATTCAGCGCGTGTCAAGTTGAAGAACAACATAACACTTAGACAGTTAAAAGGATGGTTTATGTATACATAAAAAACCTACATAAACGTGGTTAAAACATAAAAATTACTTGAAAATTAGAAAATAAAAAAACTAAAAATAAGGGTGGTTAAAACATAAAAGTTACTCTTGGATGAAAGTATTGTTCACCACAAGATCAGACCACTTTATTTACTTATGTACAATATGGCAAGAACTTACAGTTACACTGTAGGCTAAATGAGCTTCATAAGTTACCCTTGGGGGGCACTTGATTTACTATTGTACAATATACATTGTAGGCTGAATGAGCTTCATAAGTTACCCTTTGGGGGGCACTTGATTTACTATTGTACAATATACATTGTAGGCTGAATGAGCTTCAGAAATATATGGAAACATTATGATTGAAAGGATCACTATATTAAATGTTGATTTCACGTTTTAGAACCCGATCCGGTTTTACAAGATCCAAAACGAAACATTACCCAAAATATGGCAAAGCAAAGCAGTATATTAGATATACACATAATATATACAAATGTACAGAATATTTTATAGTACATAAAATATAATCCTAATCGAATACATTACCTTTATAATCGAATATTTTGTGCATATCTTGGTACCAATTCATCACAATTTCAAAGTACACTATCCAAGAATGTAAGTAAACATTAAAATTTAGAAAACTTGCTATAAAAGAGATAAAAATAAGGTTTAACGTCCACTCGACACAAACTAGGTGATTTAAACATATTGTATAGTTCTGTATAAATAACAAGTGGATAAGACACAAGTATTACAACTTAGAACGATATCTTCAATAATAATATACATTTATATAAAATATAATCATAATCGAATACACTACATTTGTAATTCAATATTGTGTGCATATCTGGGTATCAAGAAAAGAAAAACTCTGTGAATTGTACTTTCATCACAATTTCAAAGTGAAGAAGAATAACATATTTAGTTAAACATTAATGAATAAGATACAAAACACCGGTCATTCTTGCTGTAATTCGAAATGAGTTACACTATTTTGCCTATACCGATTATTAGGACTTCGAATAATTGTGTCTAATGGTTTGGATTGTTCGTACTCAGTTTTATTTTAAGTTGAATATTTCATTCTGGGTGAACCTATAACTATTTGAAGTTTTGACATGGAATAATTTTATTAGAGACGAAGATAGTTGATAATGGCTATATCATGTTAAGGAATGTATTAATAATATAAGGCCTATACAGTAATAGATAGTTGATTATGTGCATGTCATGTCAGTAGTTTATACAACATTTTAATCCAACACGAAGACCTGAAATAGGAAGCTTTAGTTCATACCAAATTCGTCTTTAAACTACTTGGTGTTCATATCCCAAAACTCAATTAAGGAATGCCGAAATACAAAACATTTTCATGTCCAGGGAGAGACAACCTCTTTGGAACCTGCGGTTGGAAATTCAATACAAATGCCCAGGTGTTATAGGGTGTTCTAGGTTTGAGAAGGGTAAGTCTTAGATCCATGTCAAACTAGGTGAATGTCACCAATGTCGGTGTCCTGTATACATATATTTACAATCCTTGAAGGGGAATGTTGGCAAAGGCTGTAGAAGAAGTACGTAATCGCTGCCTTATGCACAATACCAGCCACAATGTTAATGCTACCATCACGTGTACTAAAATAACGAAATGTGACCTCTTATTTTACAATAAGATACTACAAATATCCGCTTAATATTAGTCGTTAGTTGTAATTTGGTCAAAACAAACTGAGTATAAACTGTGCAGGTGTTGAAGTTACACCAAAACAATCTGAACAAGGAACATCATAACAAATATCAAAGAAGCTGAAACAAAAAAAAATACAATTTACCTTACAATAATATTATGATCAGCCGATAATTACATATCCTATCGTATCTACCACTGTCACAGTATTTGAACAAATAGCTAATGGGTGTCCTCGTTAGAGATAAAGGGACATAATTTATAGGCGAGACGGTCCCACGTGACCTCATTGTTTACCTTATAGCACAGTTTTTCCGTACATTTATTACAAACTAGTGTGTTTACAAACGTTATTTAGTGTCGTTAATATGGGACTTAATAGCGACGCTTTGTATGGATTCCCTCAGCGAAAACGTTCACTAGTTCATCATAAGGGGTGGGGTGTATAGTGGTTTACACTGTCGCACTTTGAGCTCAAGGTGCTAGGTCTCCTCTGGCTTGCGACTGTGGTTGGTTTCGATCCCTTGTTTGAGCGTATGCGGCTTAACTCAGGTTTCCTTGCACATGAAAGACCCCCTGTGCGTGCGCTAAAGTAATAAAAATGAAAATAAGACAACTGCCTGCGCTATCACCTTCGACATTAAAACACTAAGAACCACAACAATATTTCATCGTACGTATCACTGTCAAAGTATATTAGCCTGGTGGGAGAATTGTATTTTCCCCAAACCCGAAGAAAAAATTAGGGAAGAAATGATTCTTCTTTTTTCTGAAAATATATGACTAGGACATCATCCAAAACTAAAGTCTCACGTTTTCCCGCTTGTGGAATTTTTTTTTACATTTTGAAAATCTACCCCCAGCAATCATGAAAAATGGGGTAAAGTTACAAGTATTGTCATTAGATCAGTAACTACTAGTGATACGGTCATCAAACATGGTAGGAATCTTCTCTAGTTGATGCTTGATGACTTTCTATAAGTTGCACTTGCTATCCGGGACGTCATCAGCCGAAAAAAAAGGAGATGGCGAACCATTTTTTTCGCGAAAGAAAATTTCCATCGGAGAATGAGTCAGTACAAGCAACCCCCCTGGGGTGTAGGGGGTGATAAGAATATACCCTTCGTATGTCCTGCGTGTCGTAAAAGGCGACTAAAAGGATCCCTGTAATAGGGCAACGTGTTTGCCGTGCGTTGCGACCCGTGTCGGTGGAGAGTGGAATCCTGGTGATTGAGTGAAGATTTGGCTTGCGAGCCCCTTCTCTGCAACACATTACTTTGGCCCATAGTTCACCTAGACGGGAGGTCAGAGTGGCCCAATCTGACCAATCGGCTTTGGTCGTGTTAGTTGATGAGAAGATGATTTTTTCCCTTACTGTGGTATTAGTTTAGTGCAGTTTAACCTTTGTGTCCTGTAGCATCTTCTCAAAAACAGCGGCTTGGGTCAATCGGGTAAAGCAAATGATTTCCTCTTTACTTTGTCTGAGTATATCACTGGCTGTTCTCGTCGGGCGTCAGCGCTGGATATCCGCGCAATAGCCTGTACGGATGTTGCAATCCTTGGCGATTGGAGAACTGTCAGTGATGAATTCTTAAATCTTATAAATGGCTTCCCAAGTTAAAAAACTTCGCCCGCCGAAACGCGGGCCGACTGACGATATTTCTGAAATATCAGAAAAAATCTCCCGAACTTGGTATAGGTTTCTGGTCATTGAGAGTACCAATGATACCTCATTGAGCAAACAATCTCCTTTCTTGATTGCTAAAGGTCTCACCGGGTTATCTGGTGAACCAAAAAGCGTTAAGAAATTGAGGAATGGTACACTCCTGGTTGAATGCGCTAGAGAACAACATTCATTATCATTATTAAAATCAAAATCTTTAGCAAGCATTCCCATTAAGGTAACACCCCATAATAGTCTTAATTTTTCTAGGGGTGTTATAAGATCTCAGGACTTAGAGGGCAGTAATGAGGAAGAGATGCTTAGAGAGCTCTCCTCCCAAGGTGTTACTGTAGTAAAACGTATATCTATACGACGAAATGGTAACATCATTTTAACCAACACATATATCCTGACCTTTAATAGACCAGAATTGCCCAGTACGATTAAAGCTGGATTTCTCTCGATTCCAGTTTCCCCGTACATACCCAACCCATTGCGTTGTTTTCAATGCCAACGCTTTGGGCACAGTAAAAATGTATGCAAGGGAAAACAAATTTGTGCACGATGTGGCCAAGATGGCCATGAAAGCGAAATTTGTCAACTCGATCTTCATTGTGCTAATTGTAAAGGGTCACACTTTGCTTATTCAAGAGAGTGCCCTTTATGGAAAAAAGAGAAACAGGTACAACAGATTAAAACAGAAAGAAACATTTCTTACCCTGAGGCACGGAAATTGGTTGAGCTTTCCACACCATCGCCTGTATTTGCAACTTCATTTGCAAATGCGGTGAAGCCAAAAACCGTATCTGTTGCTTGTCAGACAACGTTGCACCTGCCAGCTTCTGGGCAGACAGGATCACCTTCTCCAAAACCTTTAGTTCCCCCAAAACCTAGCAAAACAGCTCTCGGCACCCAGACGAGTTCGTCTACAGTGCCCGAGGTAGCAGAGGAGTTTGTGCCCGACACTCCTCTACCAACTGGTGGAAAGCCACCCACATTACCTCCTAAAGGTGGAAAGCCACCAAAAAAACCTAACAACCAGTCTTCAACTTCGAAGGCCGGTTCTAAATTATTAACCTTCCGTAGTAGGAAGGGCGAAGATGATCCTGTCCAGACCTTTTACAGGTTCGGGGACCAGGACAACCTGATGGATGTTGTTGTGGATGTTCACGACCCCAATCCGAAACAGCATCCCAGAAGTCCTATTAAACATCTCTGACGATGGTAAATTCCATAATTCAATGGAATTGTCGTGGTCTCAAACCAAATTTTAATGAAGTTCAAATTTTAATACAAAAATTCAATCCCTTAGCTATTTGTTTACAAGAAACCTTTTTAAAAAATTCAGATGTCTTGTCAATAAGACATTTTGTTGCCTATCACCATTTTGCTAATGGTGATGGTAGAGCACATGGTGGTGTTTCCATTTTCCTTAATGGAAACATTCCGCAGAGTAAAGTCGCCCTCAACTCGCCTTTCATGCAGTTGCAGTAAGGGTGACGTTGCATATTCCTATCACACTTTGCTCTGTATATCTTCCACCAAGTCTACATCTAAACCCTAGAGATCTTGATGACCTTGTTGCACAACTTCCTCTCCCGTTTATACTTACGGGAGATTTCAATGGTCATCATTCACTCTGGGGTAGTCCGGATGATAACATCAGAGGTAAACAAATAGTTGACTTCATTAACATTAATAATTTGTGTTTGTTAAATGACGACTCGCCTACTTATCTACATCCTGCCACAGCTTCGTTTTCTTCCCTCGATCTCACCATTTGTTCTCCGGTCCTGTTTCAGGACTTTACATGGAGAGTAAATGAAGATCTGTGTGGCAGTGACCACCTTCCAATCTTGATAGAAAATAATGGACCCTCTCCGGTTGAAAGGCCACAGAGATGGAAGTTGCATAAGGCTGATTGGGCTCTTTTTGAATCTTTGTGTCTCTCCTCTTTTGATGCAAAAGAGTTAGAAGATGCAGATGAGCCCATGGCCTTATTCACTTCAATTCTTCAAGATGTAGCTGAGCAGGCGATTCCAAAGACCACGACTGAGCCCAAACGTTTCAATAAACCATGGTACAATAACGATTGCAAATCCGCTCTGAAAGAGCGTGATCGAATTTTAAGACGCCTAAAGAAATACCCCTCCATGGAGAATGTTGCAGCATACCAAATGGTCCGGGCGAAGGCCCGTAGAACCATACGCCAGGCAAAGAAGTCTTCATGGCAGGGTTATGTCTCAAGGATAAATTCCCGTACGACTTCCAAATCGGTATGGGATAGGATTCGTAGGATTAAAGGTAAAAGTAGTGCATTATCAGTTAACCATCTTAATGTTGATAATACCAGCTTAACTACATTTCCTGATATTGCAAATTCTCTGGCCAGTACTTTCTCATTCAATTCATCATCCAATTTCTCCTCTGATGCCTTTCGAGGCATTAAACAACAACAGGAGAAAAGGCGACTTAATTTCAAGTCCCGCAATGGTGAAGACCACAATGATACTTTTTCTATTGCAGAACTTCGGGATTCGCTGAAGCGGGCTCGGGACACTGCATCTGGTCCAGATGAAATACACTACCAGATTTTAAAACACTTACCTTTATCAACACTTTTAATTTTATTGGATCTTTTTAACCGGATTTGGGTTGATGGGAGTTTCCCTCCGTCCTGGCATGAAGCCACGATAATCCCCATCCCTAAACCTGGTAAAGATCCTACGAATCCTACAAACTACCGTCCGATCGCTTTAACTAGCTGCATTTGCAAGACCATGGAGAGATTGATCAATCGAAGGCTTGTTTGGTACCTTGAGTCCAACAACCTCATCACTGACCTCCAATGTGGATTTCGGTCCCAAAGGAGCACTCTTGATCATCTCGTTAGATTTGAAACGTTCGTCAGAGACGCTTTCATCCAGAAACAACACTTGGTTGCTATTTTCTTTGATCTGGAGAAAGCGTACGATACCACTTGGAAATATGGTATTATGCGTGACCTCTATAACCTAGGTTTACGAGGTCGGTTACCTATCTTTATTTCCAATTTCTTAGAAGATAGGTCGTTTAAGGTACGCCTGGGATCGATCTTCTCTGACCCATTTCCTCAGGAAATGGGGGTCCCTCAGGGAAGTATATTATCTCCCACATTATTTTCTATAAAAATCAATACGATACCGGCGTGCCTTAAACGTGGGGTCGACGGCTCTCTTTATGTTGATGACTTTCAGATGTGTTACGGATCGACAAGTATGCAGACAATCGAGCGCCAGTTGCAGCTTTGCTTGAATTCTATTCAACAATGGGCAACTGACAATGGATTTCGATTCTCGAAATCTAAGACTGTTTGTATGCACTTTTGTCAAAGACGAGGTTTACATCCCGATCCGGAACTTACACTGGATGGTAATCCCATTCCGGTTGTAGATGAAACAAAATTCTTAGGTTTGATATTTGATAAGAAATTATCATTTATACCCCATATTAAAAGCCTCAAGAAGAAATGTCTGAAAGCCCTTAACATATTGAGAGTCTTATCAAACACTGACTGGGGAGCAGACCGCAAGGTCTTGCTCCGATTATATCGAGCACTTATAAGATCAAAACTCGATTATGGGTGTATTGTGTATGGGTCTGCCCGCGAGTCTTATCTCAAAGAGCTTGACACCATACACAATCAAGGACTTAGAATCAGTTTAGGAGCATTCCGTACATCTCCGGTGCACAGTTTATACGTCGAGGCCAACGAGCCCTCATTGCGCGACAGACGTGATAAACTGGCACTGCAGTATGCTACAAAAATTGCATCTCTGCCTAATCATATTTCATATAACACCATATTTAGACCATATCATGAACACCTGTATTTACTGAAAACTAATGCTATTCCATCATTCGGTATTCGCATCCAACCCCTTTTGTCAGAGGCTGGCATCAGTCATGACAGTATTGCGAATACCCCTTTGTTTAGTACTCCACCCTGGACTATATCACCTCCAAAGATCGATTTAGATCTAACGAAAAACAAAAAGAAAGATACTAGTTCCACGGTGTTTCAGTCTCTCTTTCGAGAGTTGAGGTCTAAATATGGTGATTATGCTCCCATTTATACAGATGGTTCCAAAGATGGTGATCGGGTAGCATCGGCTACCGTCACACCATCTGGAATCATTTCTGTCAGACTTCCACCTGCTGCTTCCGTATTTACTGCTGAACTCCAGGCTATATTTCAGGCATTGGAGTTCATTCAGTCATCTTCTATTTCAAAACATATTATATTTACTGATTATTTGTCCTCTTTACAAGCAATAAATAATAAACAGCTTGTACACCCATTAGTAGCAGACATTTATCGTCTGCTACTATCACACGAGTTTATCAGCAAGGATACAGTCCTTTGCTGGCTCCCCAGTCACGTTGATATTAAAGGGAATGATCAGGCAGACTTAGCTGCCAAGTCTGCTCTAGATCTTCCCATATCAAAATTCCTTTTATCATTCACCGATTTTAAATCTCCCATTAATTCTTTTATATATGGCCGCTGGCAACGGTCTTGGGATATTGCAGGCACAAACAAACTTCGTCACATTAAGCCTCTCTTAGGAGATTGGCCCAACTCCTACAGAACCAACAGGAGGGATGAGGTTGTTTTGTGTCGCTCTCGCATTGGTCATACTTTTTTAACACATATTTTCATCTTAAAGCGAGAGCCTCAGCCAGAATGTGAACACTGCCATGTTCCCTTGACAGTTAAGCACATTTTGATTGAGTGCAAGTATCTCAAAAATATAAGAAAAACACACTACCGTTGCCAGACTTTGCATAATCTGTTTGCCCAACCGGGTTTATATGGTAAAGTTTTGGACTTTTTAAAAGAGATAGGATTTTATCATAAATTTTAATTGTATATACTACCATTTCATTTTTATATATTTTAAATATTTATATGCATAAAACAATTTATTTTACTTTTAATTTTTTTGTAATAACTGTGATATTGGTTTTTTTTATGCGTATAATATTCTGTGATATAATTTAGAACCTATCTCATAATATCCACCATATGTCTGGCACAATATGGCCCGGTTGGTGCTGACGTGCCTTAAAACCACATTTCTTTCTTTCTTTCTTTCAGTACAAGCAAATTGATTTTTTTTCGCTTGATTGGTCTAGTACCGAGTTTCTGTGACTCTTCTGAATTGAAACGGAGCAATTTTCCACTTCCGGCGTGACGACATTAAATTTGGCGGGTATTTTTCTCCGTTTGGAAGGATTTTATATATCGAGTGATGGGTTTGAATGTTTCCATAGTGGGACAAAGCGAGAACGACCTGATTACGGTGTTTCGGGTGAAATTATTGATTCTTCAGACGCAACAACACTACAATTTTTTCAGGAGTGGAATCCGGAAATAAAATCGATTCATAATATAATCATTTAAACAACAAAACAGCAGCAATTCTAAACATCGTCATCCTCAACATCAAAACTATAAACTTTAAAATTATCGCAATCACGAACGCCGCGCCCGCCGTAATGCCGTTTTTCCGAGTGGATGAGAATGTGGACGTAGAGAAAAACTCTGAACATCTGGATGAAACTGACTCTGATTGCGATGGTTGCCTAGACGAAGTGTTTGGTGGACAAAATGAACCGACTGGCCTCAAACGTAAACGCGTCTCCATTGATCGAACTTATACGATGCCTAGCCATGCTACACTGACCAACTATATCAAAGATGCCGTGAATCTAAATTTAGAACTGGTAGCGAAGACCTTGTTGGCTAAAACCCCGGATACGGCGGATACCATTGTTACCGTAGGCGTTGATGATACTGTTAAGGCAGCTGGACATCGGGTCCTTGGTGTCAAGGCAGATCATCTCACTGTTTGTAGTCCAGCTGGGAAACAGACGATGACGACGGGTTACACTACGAATATCTCCCACAGCCGCAGAGGCCTATATGTACCGAAAAAAACTGTCGGCCAGCCTGGCAGATTGTACAGTTGGCGAAGCATTAGAAAATATTGACTTTCGGATAAGTAATCGGGTCGGGGATTGCTCTATAAAGCTCAAGGAATTGGGTGTAACTGATGAACAGATCTTGAAGTGCTCTGCTCACGTGATAATGGGTATCGAAAATGACATAGAAAAAGTGTTCAAAGATGCAGAGCAACGTATTGGACAGGAGCGCCTGTTTGACTGCACTAAAATTATTCGGTCTGGTGGATCTATTCCCACTCTGGGTCTCATCGCCACCACAAAGCTCCGGTCTCCATCGCATGCCAAACATTCAGTATCGCTATATAAGGACTTTGTTGACTGGATGGATATAACGGGTATAGACCACGATGGCTTCAAGGGTTGCAGAGATGGCACAGACTTTCGGCAGGATGAAGGACACCATCACAGACTTTTTCGATGATATAGTCGATGAGCACTCCAACAAACTGGTTTTTGCGGTGACAACTTTCATCCGAAACGACTGGTTCTTTATGTGCACTGAGATCTACAGCATATTGGGAGATATCATAATTTTTCCACTAATGGACTTTTTGGGCATATTTGGGCGAAAGTCAACTGGACACAAGAACAGAAATTGGAGTGACTTGCGCGCCTTATGCAGAGAGAGACTAAATCAGCTCAGCAAATAGAGGGATGACTTTTCCAAGACTACAACTGGTAAATATTTGTTGATCAGCCGTGTCTTAAATGGGGCCATAATCACCGTGAAGCGTCAGTTATTAGACATGGACTTGGGTGTGAATCTGAGTTTGCTGGCCTCGAAAATGGTATCAGAACAACCTGAGGTCCTGTGAGATGAGTGAAGATGACCAGTGAAAGAAATGGAAATAGGCGAGGAGTTCCGAGCAGGCTAAGATGGCTAGACGTGTCGAGACTGAATTCCTCGAAAAGGTTAATTTCAGGAGGCAATTAGCTGTCCAGAAGAAAAAGACCAATCGTCTGATGAGAGTGTTGGATGTGTGTAAGCGATATAGTGGACCTGTAAGTTCCTCAAATTTAGACGTTTTTTCCAGACTGACTGAAAGCCAGCCGCTGTCTAAAAAAAATAAGTTTTCCAAGACACACTGTGGCCCCTGAAACACGCATCATGGAGTGGATAGATTCAAGTATCAAAACTTCTCTGTTGCCGAGTTGCGAGCAGCAATACAATAAAGTGAGCCCAGAGAACAAGATTAAGAACGACCTTGACACTATTTTAAGAGCAGCTTTGACTGAACATATGTGAGATGGAGTACCGGTGAGCTGAATAGAAGAACATGGACTGAGGGGAGGCTTCGAATCCTAAGGATAAACATGAACAAAAATCAAAGCTGTGATCTTTATTGTTTCTGTTTGATATGATTTCCGATTATTTTCAATATTTATGATAACTGATTACCTATATTCGATTCATGTGTTATGTTTTATTATTGGTCATTTTGAGTAAATCAATAATTATCTGAACACGGTTTATGTGGAGCAAGTTTCATTCTAGAAGTGATTTTCCTCATAGCAGTTAACAGAATAATATGTCTTCCTCCAAACCGATACATTACTATTTACTTATTGGCCCAGAAAACCCCATATCGCCGAAAACTAATTCTCGTGACGTCATATATTAAGCTTATGACGTCATTAAGCCGCCGAGTTTGACCAAATCGACCCTAGTGGTATAGTCAGGTAATTACACCTCCTGATCTGACTCCGTCGCAAACAATGTTCCATACACAACCTGAATCTCCTTTAATCCACTTTTTACTTGCAAAATCGGCCATTATGACGTCATTTCGGCCGCCATTTTGGATTTTTTTGGGTATAATCGCGAACCTGACACCATTGATGATGCTACCATTGGACTCGACAACCCTGAAAACCACCAAAAAGACACCAAACAAGGTATCTAAAGCCATTCAACTGAGTAAAAAACGAGAAAACAGATTATTAGCGGCCATATTAGCCGCCATTTTGGAAAATCGCCAGGATCCAACCCAAAAACCTATTTTGAGGAATTCTTTTTTCAGATTTGGCTTTTTCAGTTAATATGGCCTCCGAAAATTCGATGCATCTAGCGGGATCAACCGAAAATGCCTTTTGTTGATACCCATATTTCAAGACGAATTATGATGAATTTTCATTTCGCGAAAAAACGTATCGCCATTTTGTTTTTTGTTTTTTTGGATGATGACGTCACGGATAGCGAGTGAAACTTATAGAGAGTCATCAAGCATCAACTGGAGAATATTCCTACCAAGTTTGATGACCGTAACACAAGTACTTACTGATCTAATGACAATACTTGTAACTTTACCCCATTTGTTTCATAATTGCTGGGGGTCAGATTTTCAAAATGCTGTAAAAAAAACTGTGGCACTTTTGTTTTGGATGATGTCCTAGACATATACTTTAAGAAAAAAGAAGAATCATTACTTCCCTAATTTTTTCCCCTGTTCACAGCCCATCAATCAGGCTATATGTATTTAAACTATGCGATGCTATTGTGCATTTATTTATGCCTATACCCGTTTCGTCATTTGTACTATCTATAGAGAAGGATTTTGCATAGACTGTGTCTATTCCTCAATTCACATGGGATATCCTAAATCATGGTTCATCAGAAAAAAAGTTCATACAAATACAAACAGTCCAGATTATAACATCTTCTGCGATATCATGTAGGTGGAAGCGGACGTTACATAAAGCTATTTCACACCGATTTAAAATCTAGCCGAGTGGGTTTTCTCCTTTATTCAAGTGATGGGACATACAGTATACACTCTAATGGTCTGTTTTCTAAGTATTAGAATCGTAATTGAAACGAGATCACTATTATAAACATGACCAGAACCCCTATTTTCGATTTCATAAATATACCGTTTCTAATATTCACTATTCAAGATCTTTTTCATTGTCAACTGAAAGAGAGTCAAGCACATTTTTTTTAATGAAGGAAGGGCAATAACTCTGACAGGCATATCTTAAATTTCTGTTTATTGTATATTTGTCTTACGAAGACGTTATACTCTAAACATGCGGAACAGCCATAATGAAAATATACTAAACGTATGCTATTGGTTGTATATACTAGCTGGAGTCTATACCCCACATGTGTTGACCAGATCTAATTTCAAACTTATAATGCTGTATTATTTACAAGCTCTAAATTGAAAAGAAGATGCACAAACCTTGTATTTCCCGCCCTTCCGAGCCACCCGTTGGACCAGCTGTACTATCAGGTGCTTCCGGTTCCACTGCAATCACAAAAGTATTGTTACATTGAGAGTATGTCTAAATATTTGATAAACCGGAACTTATACCTTAAAGATTCAAAAGAAAAAAAATTCAACTGAAATGGGATATGATTAAAGCCCCCCCCCCCCCATATTGCTGCTTCAAATAGACTAATGCTTTTTCCCCAGATACTGGCACTACCAAAAATTAATCTTATTTCGGATTCCAACTGGCACATGCTCTTTTACGTTCACACCAGGCCTCTCCGTCACTAACGAGGGGTACCACTGATAGAAAATTTTAAAGAACTTTCTCCTTAGCGCCAGTTGACCCAATATAGCTACAGTCTCAACAGGGCATCGGATAATGATACCGAGCGCTTTTATTTCTACGAAATATTCTTAAATATATATAATCCAAACATTAACAAAAATATATAAATTCAAGTCAGATCTAAACATAGTAGCTAGCTTTATGTATAATATTTGCATGCACGTGCGTTTATTCGTTGTTTTATGTACACGTATGTTGTCTTACTAATTGTGATTTATGTATTTGTATATTATGTTTGTGGTTGATGTATTTGTATACCCTGTTTGTAGTTGATGTTTTTGTATACTATGTTTGTGGTATGCTTTGTGTGTGATACTAATGTAATAGAGAAATGTATGCTATGCGTTTGGTACATGTGCTTGTATACTATGTTTGTGGTTGATGTATACACAGTGTTTAAGGTCATGTACGATGTACTTGTATTCTATGTTTGTGGTACTAATGTGTGATTTATGTATTTGTATACTTGACTGTAATACTAACTTTATGTATGTGGTTTTTGTATACATTTACTATGTTTGTGGTACTAAATGTGGTTTAAGAATACTATATTTGTGGTACTAAATGTGGTTTATGTACTTTTATACTATGTTTGTGGTACTAAATATGGTTTACGTACCTGCATACATGTTTGTGGTACTGAATGTGGTTTATGTACTTGTATACTATGTTTATCGTTCTAAAAGGGGTTTATGTACTTGTATACTATATTTGTGGTACTAAATGTGGTTTATGTACTTTTATACTATGTTTGTGGTACTAAATATGGTTTACGTACCTGCATACATGTTTGTGGTACTGAATGTGGTTTATGTACTTGTATACTATGTTTATCGTTCTAAAAGGGGTTTATGTACTTGTATACTATGTTTGTGGTACTGAAAGTAGTTTATGTACATGTTTGTATGATATGTTTGTGGTACTGAATGTGGTTTATGTACCTGTATACTATGTTTATGGTACTGAATGTGGTTTCTGTATACTATGTTTGTGGTACTGAATGTGGTTTATGTACCTATATACTATGTTTATGGTACTGAATGTGGTTTCTGTATACTATGTTTGTGGTACTGAATGTGGTTTATGTACTTGTTTGTATACTATGTTTGTGGAACTGAATGTGGTTTGTGTACCTGTTTGTATACTATGTTTGTGGAACTGAATGTGGTTTGTGTACCTGTTTGTATGCTATATCTGCGGTACTGAAAGTGGTTTATTTACACTATGTTTGATCTTCAATCTAGCCGTTTGATTTTTGTGTACACTAACCTTTTTCGTGGCAAAAACAAAAAACAGAGAGATATTTCTGTTGAACTGGTGAAGTTTTTGTCGTTGCAGTGTCTGGTTGAAGACGAAGGTAACTAGGGTACTGTTTATTAATAGAAACATCCCACCAATATGTAGCAGATGTGTCATTTATCTTGTGAGGTAGACCACCATGAAAGCCAAGACTATTACATGCAGCTTGAGCCATGAGACTTGGATCTTCATTATTATAATTAACTACATAACCCTTTTTACCATCCTTCATCACCTGGACATATCCATAGTTAGATTCACCGCCAGATAAAGAATATTCAAAAGCTGAAATTAATATGATTTACAACAATTAATATATACATTAGAAGAATTCATCGAACTCTTGCTGGGGAGTGGGACGCCAATACCAACGCACCACTTGGTTAAACTGCGATTAAAGCGAGAATTTCATATTTTTTAAGGAAGTCAAAATATAATTATTCTATGTCTTTTGCTCAATAGGTTATTTACTCACTATTATACGATGATGGGCATTATATACCATCATTGACACATGAAATAATATCACAGTTGCCTCCCCTATTTTCCTATTCCCTTGCATGGAATAGCTATCTTCAAACGTTGGAATTTGAAGTTAAATATTATATTTTTGCCAATTTATCAGCTGAATTATAGGATTAATAGGACTATTTATGGACTGTTTATGGACACCATCTATTTCAAGATTTTATTTTAATAAATATAAAAAATATTCCTTAAAAATATGAAAGTGCAGTTTCAAACGATTTCATTAACAATATAACAATAATATATCCGTAGTCGGTTCCACCGCCAGAGAGGCAATGATAGAGAGAGGGAGAGAGAGAGTGTGTGAGAGAGAGAGCATCAACACGTGTGTAATATAATAGTACGTCATCCACGAGGTCAATACCAGCATAACTCGTGATATACTAATACTATACAGAACGTAAATAATAGAAACAAAATTAAATGGGGTTTAGCCTCCTACTTTTCAACACCTATTGGACTAATAAAGACGGGCATGCGCTATGCAGTGGGATATGAGTGCAATCCTGCTCTATCAGAGCCGTCCCAGTCTACTATTAAAGCTAAGCTAACGTGTGACGAGGTCCAAAACAGGACCTGGGCCATGGACGTGGCCGTTATACTCGTTTGGAACCACATCTCGACGAATTAGAATCAAGGGAATACACATTTCTATTTGTCACAAACTGACTTATAGAAGCACGTGAGATATATAGTAACATCGATCCTAATCTAACAAGTTGTCTTTTAATGCTAGGGACAATAGGTTATATAAACTGTCTGGTAATAATATCACAAAATTAAGAGAGTTAAAGAAACCCAAACTCAACCATTGATATTATTTCGTTTTGATTTATATCAAAAATTGTTGTAACTATCGCTCCATAATGACGTAACATAATGACGTAACTCCCTAATTAATATTGCTTTGAAAACCTAACGGTGAAACATGTAAGCATTTAAATAAACAAATTTTTTATGGCATTTTCTATATTAACATTGGCTTTCGCTATAAACTTTTCAGTTTTAACAAACTTATAATTTATCACATGAAATAAACCACTGTATTATACAACCCCAAAAAAGACTAGTAATTTTACTGCCCTCTCAAGAAAGACATAAAATAATAAAAAAAACAAGTACGAACAATCCAAACCATAAGGCAGAATTCGAAGTCCTAAAAAACGTTATAAGCAAAATATCTTACAATCATTGGACTGCCCTGTCAAGAAAGACATAAAATATCTTACTCTCATTGTAGCAATAGGCGACGGCTTGATGATCAGAACTGCAATTAAACTGGGTTGGGTCTGTTGAAATCTGGCATGATTTTAAGTTGTCCTCCTTTCCGGTACAATTGACATCATATATCCACGTGACTTGAGTAAAACTTATGAATCTAGTCAAGGCCTTGGCGTGTGTTGGCGTGGTTCCACAGATAACTCTAGCAGCATTATCATCCCACCGATCTACACAGATAGTTCCCCAGATGCCATGATACATGACTTCAACACCACCCCGTTCTATGGGAGTACCGAAGTTATTAATTCGTGTTACACCATCATCTGCAATATACAATATCCATTATATCATCTTGTACAAAACCCGACAAAACAAACTCAACCTCTACCATTGCATCGTTCATATCTTAATGTAATACATACTTCGATTAACATAGTTATATAAAAATATAAACACATAATTATAATGTATAAAAGTCCATTTTCTGTCTGGAAACTAATTTTCCGATTCTATTGGTAAATTGTATTTCTACGGTTTCAAAAGAATTGTAAACCCAATTAAAGATTAATGAATATTTATTGAAATATTTGTGTGCAATTCTTAATTGCGACCAAAATCGATAATCAATTGTTTTGCCTGTATTTCATTCTTATGCGGTGCACAGTCACAGACGCAAATGATTTGTTTTCAAAAAAAAAATGTCCGATTTTGCTTTTCTATTTATGCGCAATATTTGTCAACTTTACTCTTTCAAGAGTAGTTTTACCTTTCGTCAATGTGTACTACTACTACTACTAATATAATAATACTAATAATAATACTAATAATAATACTAGTAATAATACTACTAGTACTATTACTACTAATAATAATAATAACAATACTAATAATAATACTACTAGTACTAGTACTATTACTACTACCACTACTAATAATAATAATACTAATAATAATACAACCAATAATAATACTACTACTAATAATATTAATAATACTACTAATAATACTACTACTAATAATACCACTACTAATAATACTACTAATAATAATATTAATAATAATATTAATACTACTAATAATAATAATACTACTAATAATAATAATACTAATAATACAACTAATACTACTACTACTAATAATACTACTACTACTACTACTACTAATAATAATACTACTAATAATAATAATACTAATAATACAACTAATAATACTAATAATACTACTACTAATAATACTACTAATAATAATATTATTAATAATAATATTAATACTACTAATAATAATAATAATACTAATACTAATAATACAACTAATACTACTACTACTAATAATACTACTACTACTAATATTAATACTACTAATAATAATACTACTACTAATAATAATACTAATAATACAACTAATAATACTACTACTACTACTAATAATAATAATAATAATACCAATAATACTACTAATAATAATACTAATAATAATAATACTACTAATAATAATACTAATAATACTACTACTAATAATACTTATACTACTAAAAATAATAATACTAATAATAATACTAATAATAATAATAATAATAATACTTATAATACTTATAATACTAATACTAATAATACTTATAATACTAATAATAATACTAATAATAATACTAATAATAATAATACTACTAATAATAATAATACTAATAATAATAGAGTGTATTTAAAATGCTCACATTCCACTCCAACATTTTTCTCCTGTAGCAGTCTGTTTACCTCTTTAATTTTATAGTTCGCTATTTATAATAGGAATCGGCTCAGAAAATGGGCTTTTATACATTATAATTATGTGTTTATATTTATATAACCATGTTAATCAAAGTATGTGTCTCAGTGAGTACAACTCTGGCTCGCTAGTCTGGAGGTCGGGTGTTCGAACACTTCATTGGCCAAGACAGTTCATCAGGACTTTCCGTCGTGGTTTGCCCTTGTCAGTGGTACATTACGACTGTCTAGGCGTTTGGATGGGACGAAAAACCGAGGAGCAGTGTAGTCCATATTGCTGCTTCTCGGGCAAAAATTTCACCCATAGCACACTGTATGGCATATTCCCGTATCCGTTAGCCCCATCGGAGCAGAGCAGTAGGACGTTAAACACCCCATCTCAATTCATTTCAAAATAGGATTCAAACATTATGTGCTTTTGATTTTAAAAAGTATTGTGAAGTTTTGAGATGCATAGATAAAGAGTTCCATGAGGAGAAATTGTCGAAATCGTTCAGACCGTGACTTTGTTTTTAAAACAGCTAGACGTCAACTTACCAGTAGAGTTAGAATCAGGCTGGCACAATACAGCTGCTCCTATTTCATTCGGACAAAACTGTTTTGTGGTGGAAGGACAATCTCTCAATCTACTTTCTGTGCCAAGACAATTAAACGACTTCTTCAGAGTATCTTTATAAGCGGTTCGAATATAGTACAAATTTAATGGCGATGGAAATAGAGTGCCGTTAGCCCCAAAACCCTGATCTCGGCACACTACTTTGGCGGTGTTTTCATTAAAACCATCGGCACATAACGTCATTGTGTTGCCTTGATCATCATAAACTTTAACTACTCCATATCCAATGGACATCTTGTTGACTGAAGATTTAAAGTACACATTACATACACACGACATACACATTTGACAACTTATGTCACTAGAATGTGAATCCTATGTCACTAGCATATATTCTAATGTAAATATCGTGTGACACTGATATTTCGTATAATGCAAATCCTGTGTCACTGATATTTCATATAATGCAAATCCTGTGTCACTGATTTTTCATATAATACTAATCATGTGTCACTGATATTTCATATAATGCAAATCCTGTGCCACTGATATTTCATATAATGCAAATCCTGTGCCACTGATATTTCATATAATGCAAATCCTGTGCCACTGATATTTCATATAATGCAAATCCTGTGTCACTGATATATTGTACAATATAAATCCTATATTTCTACTGACATAATTTTTATCTTCTAATATGCATGTAATTTAAATTCGAATGAATCGAAGCCGCGTTACAAATTTAAATCTAAATTCCACCGTTCTATGCCGTTCTAGCGTTAGAAGACGCCGGTATTTAATTTAAATTCGGATGAACCCTAGCTGGGTTATTTTAATTAATCAATATGAGTAATTTGATATTTTATGAAGCCGTCTCGAGTAATTTGATAATTATAAGCATCGAGCCTTTAAGATACATCTTGTTATAAAAGAAACATGAATTACATTTGAACACACAAATCCTGATATTAGTATGAATGGCTGACTCACCTTTATCAGTAATAGTAAGATCTCCCTCACATATGGCTTCAGCAACAGGGTTGCTATTAGTACAACTAGCAGAGGCTGGAACTGTTGGACAATCGCTAAGAAGAGATTCACTGCCAGTACAACCATAGATTGTGTCCATCATCGTATCGTTGAGGATTCTTGATGAAGAGGATACTGTTCCACTCTTGTAACCAAACTCTTTACAAAATACCTGGGCTGTTGCGTCTGTGAAACCTTCCCGACAAACTGTCTGGTATTGCTTCTGGTTAGCATTGTAGACAGATACATATCCCATATTTTCTCTACTATATCTATTTGTAAATTTAACTGAAATTATAAGTTCTGATCGTAAGCAAACCGAATTCGATATAATATGTAAGCATGGTCGAGGTATAGTAAGTTGCCCTCATAGTAAACTGTATGGCGTATACCCGTCGTCATTATCCCAGTCAGAACAGAGCAGTAACACCCCATTGCATTTCATTTCATGTCCCGATATATCAATCCTAAGTAACACGTTCCGCTCCAAAGTTATAAGAAGCTTACTGACCCGATAAATAAATATACATCAAGAATGTATATCCAGTTTTGTCAGGCTACACGAAATCCAAGCGACTAGACCACATGGGAAATATTTAAGGAACTTTCGCGGTCGACACCGGGACCTCCAGGTAAGCGAGTCTGGGCCTTACTCACTGAGGCACCAAGGTTTGGAATTATATACTGACCCATAGGCTAACCTGCCCTCATTTCTATATTGCTAGATCTGGTGAAATTAAGAATGACGATGAATAATTATTTACCATTTTTAAAACAAGATATTGTAGTGAGCCTATTTGTTTCACATGTTTGAGTCTCTGACCACCCAGTATTACTACAACTCATCAAGGTAACATCGTCTGGACTACACGTTATGTTCGATTTCCAATATCCTATTGCTGGATCTATCACAGCAGTTGAGATACCAGCTGATATATAACCCAACTCCTTACATACTAAATCTCCTGCTAGTGAGTTCAGGAAATATGGTGTTACATTTACATCACAGAGGTATTTCCAAACACCGTTACGGTTCACTTGTATGGCCCCTTCATTGGCATTAAAACCACCATCTAAACGGACTTGCTTTTCTGTAAAAGTGTAAATATTAAACAAAAAATAATACACAAAAGAACAATAATGCTATCAATAATTTGACTCAGATTTGGTCAACGGTTACGTGATGTAAGCAGAGCTAGTGCTAACCCTTATGCTTACCCTGAACCCACAATCTCTTAAAAACGTTCCCCTAGCCTACCCTATAAGGATGTTCGCTAGAAGCGGATGTGACGTCACGCGAAATAACTGGTTGGCAAGAATTGGTTCCAGCTCACGCGAATAATAGTAAAAATGGCTGACGCGAGCGACAATGTTATGTTTGACACTTTCACGCCAGCTTATTTCCATTCTTTGGCGTTAGATGCTAAACATACATATAAATGTAGTTATCTTACGATTCGGAAACGAAGTTTTTGCCAGGTCCAAATACAGTTTGAAAGACAAATGGAGCGGAGATCCGAACACGTGTCCGCACCTGACTTTTGTTGGTGACATTTGATTTACCTTTACCGACCGTATGAATGATACACCATCATTGTACACTAATGAATCCATGAAAGCTTATAAATCATAAGAGGCGCATAAGTAAGTTGAAATTTTAATCAAATATGAATATATTTATTTTTATAGACTTAATTTAATTATCTCGTTTATTGATTCACCGCTGGCTTCATTCCATGTAGGTAGTATCATTATCAAGTAAGACTGCAAGTAATAAATTGCTGGATGTAAAAAAATTGTGTTGTTATTACTGATTTGAAAATTCATTTTTTTTTAGGTAAAGCTTTCCGTTACAAGAGATTTTAACCAGAACATACTTGTTGACACCTGCTTTGCATAGAGCAGAAAGGACCTCCGTTATGGAATTCATTGCCAAATAATATTAAAAATATAAGCCCAATTAACATGTTTCGTAGTCATATTTATAGATATTTAAATGCTTAAATGCTTCATAATTAAATGTTTCTTGTCCATCCATATTTTATAGATCTATGTCATCAGCTTCCATATTGATCCATGTATAACATATTTTGTATTATACTATTCATACCTATCTTCGAGCAAATACTGTTCACCTCTCATAGTGTAAATAATTTTCACATTTATCAAACAACTTATATCTAAAATATTAATTATCATTATGTAACTGGTCTAATTTTCTACCCTTTCGAAATAATGTGATTATTGTTATTATTATAAGGTCAGTAGCACAAAAGAAGATGGCTAATATAAAAGTTATTCTACCATTGCCATTGTGAAACAGGCTTTTCTGTTAATACTTTAAAAAATCAACAAATTAATGATACAAGATCATCAACTATTTAAAAACAAGTATTTCTTACAGTAAATGATTGATTTGTATTTATGTATACAATTCTAAATTTAACTAGCAGTGGAGTAAAGAATACAAGGAAAAGATTCCGTTTCCTAAATTATTTCAATGAAAAATGTAACTCTGAGAGCCTGGGACTCTACAAGACGAAAAATGCTTATGGCTATCCCTCAGATATTATATTTGCATTGACGTTTTATCAGATTCTGTTTGTGGAAGATGCAGTCCTCCTAAACTTGTGTGTACAACAACTTCACCTACCCCTCAAACCACCAAAGAACCACATGGATTTTCCTTTTACTTTAACTACAATTACAACCAATAAAATGTTAAAAAAAAAAATCATCTTAAATATCGGATGTCAGAAGCTCATATTTTCCCGGTAAGTTTACATCATCAATGTTGATATAAATAATTCGTGTTTTCAATGTCCAAGATTTTGGAGGATTTTGAGTTACGGACTTAAGTCCTTTAACAAAGGTATATTCCCCCCCCCCCTGTTTCTTTCAGAACTGGTAACTAATAATCCTATATAATAATTAATTGTTAATGTTTCCATTTTCTTTATTACTTATTACATGTATAATGTATATTTAAACAATCATATTTATTTAAATAAATTCAAATTGTTTTTAAAAGATATTCGCATTTATTATTATTACTGTACAAATCCCCATGAACAATGTCTCTCTTCATCCAAATCGAGGCTCGGAACTCACC
The DNA here is from genome assembly GCA_917208275.1 of Patella pellucida. NCBI lineage: Eukaryota > Metazoa > Mollusca > Gastropoda > Patellidae > Patella > Patella pellucida. The sequence goes on along the minus strand of OU795039.1, from coordinate 4,935,136 downwards.
TTATAAATTACAAAACTAAATGGTCCATGTTAGACTTGAAGTTTGATGAAAATTGTGCACAATTATATTGCCACAAGGGAGAATGTACCATTTCAGTTTTCAACAGTAACTGTATCACAGATCGTTGGGTAGGGTTTGTAGGGGGTGTGGCATCAAAAGTTAACTGGATTCACAGATAGTTGGATGGGGTGGGAGGGGTGTGGAATCATAAGGTCTGTAATTGAGTCTATAATTTCCTGATCGAAGGTATAAAAAGTACAGTTAACCACCAACTGCAGAAGAACCCACACACAAGCACATTATTGAAATAAAACAATTTTCCTGAATATGATTATGGTCCCTGCAGATTGTTCAAAAAATTGCATTTTTACTTTGCAGACTCACAATTTCATTTTCAATTTTAATAACTGTTTAAATACAACCATTCCACCATTGAATTGCAATAACAAATCATTTATTTAATGGAATGTGTAGCCTAGTTACAAACAGTAGCGTAATAATAAGAAGATTGTCATAACGTCGTGGGAAAGAAAAACACGTGGGGCGTGGTCTCTGTTCATAATCATACTTTAATTTGTGTCTTCGTAAATAGCTTCGTCATCGTGTAGTCGCCATCTTCTCATATTTTAACATTTAAAAACAACGTTAATCAGATTATATACAGCGCTAAATGACTTTCTTTAAGGTATATCAGCCAGCCAGTCATTTGTAAACAACCGATATTGCCAACCACTCGAGTCACGTGACAAATTGTGACGTCACGGCGAACATCCCTATATACATCTCATGACCTTGACGGAATCTGCAGTGGACCGGAACTATGAGACTTTGCCATCAATTGACATAGAAAGGCCTCGTGGGTCTCTTCGAGTTCGAGTCCCCTCATTGTTTAATGCCGTTACGCTTCAGCAAATTATTACAATAAACTTATACCATGTTAGCAGTGAAAATAACCTAGTTTATGTTGAGAGTGTATTAAACATTGACGTCATATATAGATAGACCGCTCACGCCTTATGATTGGCCAGGGCCGCCATGACACACAGCGCGAGAATTCCCTTCAGGGCAGAAGCCGCAAAAACCAATGTAAACATATATGACGTCAATGGTATTAAACCTCACTTGCTCTTATCTGTATCAATGTCCGTCAATATGTTGTAGTTAATACAGACAACAATTCAGGACATATTGGATTGAGCTACATATTATGTTGGTCTTCAATCAATTAGGTGAAATAAAATGAATAAAACGGAGAATGTATTTGAATAACTCTTGTTGTAATTGTCGGATTTAAAGTTCAGGATAGACTGGGTCGAGCTCCATAATGTCGGTATTAAGTTCGATTGGAAACAAAGCCAGTTGACTAAATGACAGGATTCATGATACAGCGCGCATACGCTAACCATTCAGCCATTCAGCCCTCTGAGTACAGGTATACCACAGCTCACATAAATAAGACACCATAAAGGTAAAGATTCGATATACGAGTAAGCCGTGACGCCATAACACACTACAGGGTGTATGCCCGTCACCATTTGCCCAATCGGACCATAAAATGAGGCGTTAAACCCCATTTTATTTCATTTTATTTCCGTATTAAAAGAAAATGTAATGCATAAAATTGGTCTTAACGTCCTATGACGGAAATTGTGATAGGACAGCGGCACTCGACCTACTCTTATTTATATCGAATTAAACTGCCAAGGCCGGCTCTTTTATGTGCGGACCAATGTTTACACTGTGTATCGATGTTTCGTACGTCCCATACTACGTTGTCCTTTGTCAGGTCCTCTGTCCTTCACCACTGACAAGGGGGATCCACGTCGGATTATCCGATGAACCGTTCGACCAACGCCGGGATCGAACACGGGACCTCTAGATTAGCGAGTTGACGTATTACTAGAGAGAGAGAGAGAAAGAGAAAGAGAAAGGAGAGAGAGAGAGAAATGGGAGAGAAAGAGATAGATAGAAATGGGGTGTAACATCTACTCGACACAAACATATGGTCAATTTTTATTTCAATAATTCGCTTAGGCGTAGGGCCTTTAGCAGTGGGGGAGGAGGACCCGGAAAAACCCACGAAGTTGGACAGGCGACACTACTCCTTGTCACATACAACCGGGGATACATGAATCCCCCATTTTGAAAACAATGTGCATTGTGGGAAAGAGCTGAGAGAACTTACAGGGAGCGACCATTGCTTTGCATGGGATTTCTCTGACCAAATTTCGAAAAACGCCGATTTTATGTTAATTTTAGTGCATCAACCATCTGTGTCTCTATCACATCATATAAAATATAACCCATCACTAAAATTAACATGAATAGAGAGAGAAATAGGGTTAAACGTCCACTCAACACAACTAGGTCATTTCGGGACTAAAAAATTAACATAAAATCGGCGTTCGTGTATTCGAAACCACGCCAGTTGACTCAAAGACAGGTTTTATGATACAGCTACCCCCCCCCAAGGCGTATTAATAGAACAAACAGATAAACTAACTTACCGTTAGCTGTATTTACAGGTGTAATGAACAGCATCAACACAGGTAAAAGACAGGTAAAATTAATTAACATCTTGAGCCACACACAAAATACAATAAAAATATCAAATCAATTAAAAATGGCCGAGTATCTCCACAGCGATATATTATTACGTCTAGTTATCTGGAATCATTTTCCATGAATTGATTCCTAAAGCTAATGTTGTAAATGCTGCGTTCTATACAGGTCACGTGATTAGTATGACGTAACTGCATGTTAAACTTCACTTATTATACAGCTACCAAACTAGTCCCTCGATTTATAATCACTCATGAATAAAATAGCTAGACACACAAATGCTGTGTTCACACTAGCCTTTTAATGCGCATCGAATGCGCATTAAAGCCTTAAGTCGCTAAAACGCGTCACACTCAATGCGCATTAAACCAAAACTAAGCCGCTTTAGCGAAACCGCATTTCTAATGCGCATTGGCTGAAGCGATATAACTGACGCGCATTACAGCGTTGAGATCGAACAGCGCTTGCGCAGTGCAGTACTTCCGTTTTATCGCATGGGGAAAGCTGTTAATGCGCAATGAGTGTGACGTGTTTTAATGCGTATCGAAAGCAGTTTAATTTGTAGTGTGAAGCCACCCGTGGTAACGAAAGCGCCTTCCGTAGGGCGTTTTACGGAAAGCGCTTTGAAAGCGCATTAGGTGTGAACATAGCAATAGACACCGTCGTGTTGCAATAATTTGTTTTTTAACCGTATCCAGACAGGTGTGTTGTGTACTTTTACACTCACTCGCTCTACCCTTGTGATTTATTAAATATGATGCAATTGGGTCAGATGGTGTTTTTTCCTCTGTCAATCGTGTAGACATTGTGTAACGTATGTGACTATATGCTGGGTTAGAGAAGACGGGAGCTCTATTGATCCTATTGCAGGTAAAACTGAGTAAGTAGACCGTGCAGTCAAGTCTATTTATAGATTTTATATGAATATCTCTCGCCTCTAATCGATATTGTCCGTGTAGATTACACAATACTCGTAGTTACTATCTTGCATTATTTGTTTAGTTAATGTGAGTGTCCCCGGTTTTATCGTTGTCATTTGAATATAATGTAATTCGTAGGCAAGGGTGTTGTTAATGTTTGAAAACTATTTATTAAATTGAACTTGGGCACTAACCGGTCCATATTGTGCAATTGACACGTGCCCATACCACTAACCTAGTCAACTATTCACGAAGCCATACCCCCTTACAATACCGTGGTGCGATAAATACGGCCTTGGAGCGTCCTTATTTATTTCTTTTTATTTACGAAGATTTACAAAATGAAATTGGGTATGACATCCTACTGTTCTGCTCCTAATCAGGGCTAATGAAGAAACTGCTTTTATTTAATTGACCTTGAAGAAAGAAACTGGGTCAGTATATAGGACTATACAATAGCTAAACTGCTGTCAAAAAATGATGTATCACTACACTGTTATGTAAGTAGGTTCAGTAAAAGTGAAAACTATACCAAAGATTTATAATTATTTATTTGTGCATGTAAGAAAGAATTGGGTGATAAATAAAATCTCCAACTCGTGTGTTTAGAAACCAAAAAATATCAACAATAAATATCAACAAGACGTCGTTGGTGTTGGGATCGTCAACACTGTTGATTTTTTGGACAGACGTAGGGGTGTGTGGCGTCGTCGAAACGAGCGCATCCAAGACGTTAACGTCATCAGACATGATCGATTTGGGGGTGGTTCTGTTATGGTGTGGGTAGGCATCACTGTTGCTGGAAGAACGACTTTACATGTTGTTACAGGGCGTATTAAAGGCCAGTACTACCGGGACAACATCTTGGCAGTCCATGTTGTGCCGTTCGCACGACGTCATGACCGCCGTTTCATCTTCCAGGATGACAACGCAAGATGTCACACGGCCAGGACCGTTACAAGCACTGAGTCCCGACCTCTCCCCCATCGAGCATGTCTGGGACATGCTTAGACAGAGGTTACGTCAAGGTCAACAACGTCCTGCCAATGTCCAAGAACTTGCTGCTACGTTTCAACAGGATTTGGACAATCTGGACCAAAATGACCTTAGACGTCTCATTAGGAGTATGCCACGTCGGATCAATGCTTGTTTGGCAAACAGAGGAGGATTTACCCGTTACTGATTTTGCTGTTTGACCCCGGGTATCATTTTAACCTTATAATGGTCAGTCTGTGCCTTACTAAGTCTAACGATCATTTGGAATAAATCGATGAATGTGAACTTCATTTCATTTTGTCATTTGTTTCTTCGACAGTTTCATTAGGTGACTTCAATAACACTTAAAAATCAAATATCCCCTACTTACTTTGAATAGTATATTTAAAAAGTTTAAACATCCACACCTCGCTCAAGACAGAGAGAGAGAGAGAGAGAGAGAGAGAGAGAGATGGGGTTTACCGTCTACTTGACACAAACTAGGTCATTTCGGGACTAACATATGGTTTAAGTATATTACTACAATTAGCTTGCGCTTAGGGTTTTTATTAGAAGGGAATGGAAACCGCAGGACATGGAGAAAAACCCACGAGGCTGGACAGGCGACCTTACTCTTTGTCACGTACAACCAGGGATTCGAAACCTCGCCAGTTGACTCAATGACAGGCTTTATGACACAGCACGCACGTGCTAACCATTCGGCCACCCACCCCCAGACACTGAAAGAAATCTGGATATTGAATTTTCGGAATAACTAAAGCACTTCGATATACCTGTCACGCCAACATGCGGGTTTTTTTTTTAAAACTCGGATAATAATTGGGACCTATACAGTCACCACAAGCTAAAAACGCAATTTGTCGTACAATCAGGGTCCATGATTCATGAAGTTACAATCAAACATGCATTCCATCAAAATTGAATCAATATTGTGACCTCTAGAGTGTCCACAACTTTGATATACTAGATGTTTACACTATATACGTACGACAGGCGGCCATTTTGTCTGGCTGTTTTGGTCCGATTGTCACAAAATTTGAATTTAAACTTCAACATGCGGTTAATAAGAAAAAGATCACCGATAAATACAGAATTCGTGTATCCCCCATGGACTTGAAGCGCTTCACAATGCGGTTAATTAGGGTTTTTTTTTACAGCCAACAACTGTGGCTTTCATCCATGATGGTAGACCCGCAAGGATTTAGTGAGCTAGAGTGGAATCGATCCCCCAAAATGAATCTGGAATGTTATCTACAGAAAAAAAAAAATCAATATCAAAACATTTTCTTTAGGAGAAGACAAGCTCAAAAAAATAAGTTCAGGGACAAGTTGAAACAAATTGAGGAGGAACAGTTTAGCGACTTTGATGAAAATTAAAATGGGGAACATGTAACCGTATGATGGTGAAATATTTCACGTTAGGAATTGTTTGGCCCAATGAGAGTTTATATTTTTATTACAAAAGCTCCACGTGAAAAAAAAACCCTCATAATATTTTTAACACCCGTCTTGTTAAATCAAAATGCACACCAGTAGGTTTTAATTTTACAATATTACAAATTTATCATATTTGAAAATTAGAAAATAAAAAAAATAAAAAATATAAATGTGGTTAAAACACAAAAATTACTTGAAAATTAGAAAATAAAAAAACTAAAAATAAGGGTGGTTGAAACATAAAAGTTACTCTTGGATGAAAGTATTGTTCACCACAAGATCAGACCACTTTATTTACTAATGTACAATATGGCAAGAACTTTATCGTTGTAAGTGAGAGGGATATTCGGTCTCCCGTCCGAGTTCTTCGGTGTCTTCCTGCAGTAATGATCGAAACCATTCGCACGATCTGTGCCAAGGGCCAAATTGGAAAACGGCCTCAGGCCTAATTTACTACCCTTGTAAAATGACGCGATTATTATTATTATTATTATAAATATTATACACTGTAGGCTAAATGGGCTTCATAAGTTACCCTTGGGGGGGGGGGCACTCGATTTACTAATGTACAACATACATTGTAGGCTAAATGAGCTTCAGAAATATATGGAAACATTATGATTGAAAGGTTCACTATATTAAATGTTGATTTCACGTTTTAGAACCCGTTCCGGTTTTACAAGATCCAAAACAAAACATTACCCAAAATATGGCAAAGCAAAGCAGTATATTATATATACACATAATATTTACAAATGTACAGAATATTTTATAGTACAGTGCGTATTAGTAGGGGTAATATTTTATAGGTCTCAATAACAAGTGGATAGGGCACAAGTTTTACAACTTAGAACGATATCTTCAATATATACATTTATATAAAATATAATCATAATTGAAAACATTACATTCGTAATCGAATATTTTGTGCATATCTGGGTATCAAGAAAAGAAAAACAATGTGGATTGTACTTTCATCATAAGTATTCACAATTTAAAAGTACACTACCCAATTATTAAAGTGAAGAAGAATAACATATTTAGTTAAACATTAATGAATAAGATACAAAACACCGGTCATTCTTGCTGTAATTCGAAATGAGTTACACTATTTTGCCTATACCGTTTTTTAGGACTTCGAATTGTTTCTAATGGTTTGGATTGTTCGTACTCGGTTTTATTTTATGTTGAATATTTCATTTAAATTACTTCATTCTGAGTGAACCTATAATTGTTGGAAGTTTTGACATGGAATAATTTTATTAGAGACGAAGATAGTTGATAATGGCTATATCATGTTAAGGAATGTATTTATTATATAAGGCCTATACAGTAATAGATAGTTGATTATGTGCATGTCATGTCAGTAGTTTATACAACATTTTAATCCAACACGAAGACCTGAAATAGAACGCTTTAGTTCATACCAAATTTGTCTTTATACTACTTGGTGTTCATATCCCAACACTCAATTAAGGAATGCCGAAATACAAAACATTTTTCATGTCCAGGGAGAGACAACCTCGTTGGAACCTGCGGTTGGAAATTCAATACAAATGCCAGGTGTTATAGGGTGTTCTAGGTTTGAGAAGGGTAAGTCTGAGATCCATGTTAAACGAGGTAAGTGTCCTGTATACATATATTTACAATCCTTGAAGGGGAAATGTTGGCAAAGGCTGTAGAAGAAGTACGTAATCGCTGCCTTGTGCACAATACCAGCCACAATGTTAACGCTATCATCACGTGTACTAAAATAACGAAATGTAACCTCTAATTTTACCATAACATACCAACAAATATCCACTTAATATTAATCTTTGGTTGGAATTTGGTCAAAACAAACTGATTGATTATAAACTTTGGTGCAGGTGTTGAAGTTACACAAAAACAATCTGAACAAGGCACATCATAACAAATATCACAGAAGCTGAAACAAAAAATACAATTTGCATTACAACAATATTATGATCAGCCGATAATTACATATTCTATCGTATCTACCACTGTCACAGTATTTGAACAAATAGCTAATGGGGCTTTCTCGTTAGAGATAAAGGGACATAATTTATAAGCGAGACGGTCCCACGTCACCCCATTGTTTACCTTAAAGCACAGTTTTTCCGTACATTTATTACGAACTAGTGTGTTGACAAACGTTATTTAGTGTCGTTAATATGGAATTTAATAGCGACGCTTTGTATGGATTCCCTCAGCGAATACGTTCATTAGTTCGTCATAAGAGTGTGTATAGTGATTTACACTGTCGCACTTTGAGCTCAAGGTGCTCGGTCTCCTCTGGCTTGCGACTGTGGTTGGTTTCGATCCCTTGTTTGAGCGTATGCGGCTTAACTCAGGTTTCCTTGCACATGAAAGACCCCCTGCGCGTGCGCTAAGGTAATAAAAATGAAAATAAGACAACTGCCTGTGCTATCACCTTCGGTGGAAGCTGACATTAACTATAGAGAAGGATTTTGCATATGTCTATTCCTCAATTCACATGGGATATCCTAAATCAAATATGTTCATCAGAAAAAAAGTTCATACAGATACAAACACTAAACGACCACATTATTCTATTTAGTCCAGATTCAAACATCTTCTGCGATATCATGTAGGTGGAAGCGGACGTTACATAAAGCTATTTCACACAGATTTAAAATCTAGCCGAGTGGGTTTTTTTTCCTTTATTCAAGTGATGGGACATACACTCTAATGGTTTGTTTTGTAATAATAAGAATCGCAATTGAAACGTGGTCACTATTTTTAACAAGACCAGGTCCTCTATTTGTCGATTTCATAAATATACCATTTCTAATATTCACTATTCAAGATCTTTTTTATTGTCAACTGAAAGGGAGTCAAGCACATTTTTTTTTATGAAGGAAGGGCAATAACTCTGACAGGCATATCTTAAATTTCTGTTTATTATATATTTGTCTTACGACGACGTTATACTCTAAACATGCGGAACAGCCATAATGAAAATATACTAGACGTATGCTATTGTTTGTATATACTAGCTGGAGTTTATACCCCACATGTGTTGACCAGATCTAATTTCAAACTTATAATGCTGTATTACTTACAAGCTCTAAATTGAAAAGAAGATGCACAAACCTTGTATTTCCCGCCCATTCGAGCCACCTGTTGGACCATCACCACATTCAACGTGGGCATTTTGTCCTGACGTACATTCACCACGAGTACCAGTAAATCGTGACGTACACTCAGCTGTAGAGTTGGCACCTTTCGGACATTTAAAATCGTGAAACCCCAGCGGAGCAAAACTGGCGAAAAATTTTGCAGTAACCTTGACAGCTTGGGGGAATCCCAACTCTCGACATACGACATCCCCTTCGGTCTGTGAAAAGCCATCAGCACAGATGGCATAGAACTTGTTATATTTGTACTGTACAACATCTCCCTTGTCTAGAGCTGTACTATCACGTGCTTCCAGTTTCACTGCAATCACAAAAGAATTCTAAAATTGAGAGCATGTCTAAATATTTGATAGAACCGGAACTTATACCTTTAAGATTCAATAAAAAAATAAAATTAAACTGAAATGGGATATGATTAAAGCCCCATATTGCTGCTTTAAATAGACTAATGCTTTTCCCAGATACTGGCGCTACCAAAAATTAATCTTATTTCGGATTCCAACTGGCACATGCTCTTTTACGTTCACACCAGGCCTCTCCGTCACTAACGAGGGGTACCAATGATAGAAAATTTTAAAGCACTTTCTCCTTAGCGCCAGTTGACCCAATATAGCTACAGTCGGATAACGATACCGAGCGCTTTTATTTCTACGAAATATTCTTAAATATATAATCAAAACATTAACAAAAATATTTAAATTCAAGTCAGATATAAACATAGTAGCTAGCTTTATGTATAATACGTGCATGCACGTGCGTTTATTTGTTGTTTTATGTACACGTATGTTGTCATACTAATTGTGATTTATGTATTTGTATACTATGTTTGTGGTATGCTTTGTGTGTGATACTAATGTAATAGAGAATTATGTGCTATGCGTTTGGTACATGTGCTTGTATACTATGTTTGTGGTTAATGTATACACAGTGTTTAAGGTCATGTATGATGTGCTTGTATACTATGTTTGTGGTACTAATGTGTGATTTATGTATTTGTATACTTGACTGTAATACTAACTTTATGTATGTGGTTTATGTATACTATGTTTGTGGTACTAAATGTGGTTTATGTACTTGTATACTATGTTTGCTGTACTTCAATAGAGAATCTCCTGTCAGTCTTTTTTGATATCAAAAAATATCAACGAGTGTTGATATTTTTTTATATCAAAAAAGACGAGTAGGAGATTTTATTTATCACCCAATCCCTTCTTACATGCAGAAATAAATAAATATAACTTCTTTGCTATAGATTTCAAGTTCATGTAAAGCGATATCTCCTAAGGAGACATTGCTCAGTAGATTATGTAATTTATTATACAAGCGATATCTACTGTAGAATGTGTTATTGGGTGATAATATGGTTTATGTACCTGCATACATGTTTATCGTACTGAAAGTGGTTTTGTATTTGTATACTATGTCTGAGGTACTGAAAGTTGTTTGATCTTTAATCTAGCCGTTTAATTTTTGTGTACACTAACCTTTTTCGTGGCAATAAACAGAGAGATATTTCTGTTGAACCGGTGAAGTTTTTGTCGTTGCAGTGTCTGGTTGAAGACGAAGGTAACTAGGGTACTGTTTATTAATAGAAACATCCCACCAATATGTAGCAGATGTGTCATTTATCTTGTGAGGTAGACCACCATGAAAGCCAAGACTATTACATGCAGCTTCAGCCATGAGACTTGGATCTTCATTATCATAATTAACTGCATAACCCTTTTTACCATCCTTCATCACCTGCACATATCCATAGTTAGATCCACCGCCAGATAAAGAATATTCAAAAGCTGAAATTAATATGATTTACAACAATTAATATATACATTAGAAGAATTCATCGAACTCTTGCTGGGGAGTGGGACGCCAATACCAACGCACCACTTGGTTAAACTGCGATTAAAGCGAGAATTTCATATTTTTTAAGGAAGTCAAAATATAATTATTCTATGTCTTTTGCTCAATAGGTTATCTACTCTCTATTATACGATGATGGGCATTATATACCATCATTGACACATGAAATAATATCACAGTTGCCTTCCTCTTTTCCTTTTCCCTTGCATGGAATAGCTATCTTCAAACGTTGGAATTTGAAGTTAAAAATTATATTTTTGCCAATTTATCAGCTGAATTATAGGATTAATAGGACTATTTATGGACTGTTTATGGACACCATCTATTTCAAGATTTTATTTTAATAAATATAAAAAATATTCCTAAAAAATATGAAAGTGCAGGTTCAAACGATTCCATTAACAATATAACAATAATATATCCGTAGTCGGTTCCACCGCCAGAGAGGCAATGATAGAGAGAGGGAGAGAGAGGGTGTGTGAGAGAGAGAGCATCAACACGTGTGTAATATAATAGTACGTCATCCACGAGGTCAATACCAGCATAACTCGTGATATACTAATACTATACAGAACGTAAATAATAGAAACGAAATTAAATGGGGTTTAGCCTCCTACTTTTCAACACCTATTGGACTAATAAAGACGGGCATGCGCTATGCAGTGGGATATGAGTGCAATCCTGCTCTATCAGAGCCGTCCCAGTCTACTATTAAAGCTAAGCTAACGTGTGACGAGGTCCAAAACAGGACCTGGGCCATGGACGTGGCCGTTATACTCGTTTGGATCCACATCTCGACGAATTAGAATCAAGGGAATACACATTTCTATTTGTCACAAACTGACTTATAGAAGCACGTGAGATATATAGTAACATCGATCCTAATCTAACAAGTTGTCTTTTAATGCTAGGGACAATAGGTTATATAAACTGTCTGGTAATAATATCACAAAATTAAGAGAGTTAAAGAAACCCAAACTCAACCATTGATTTTATTTCGTTTTGATTTATATCAAAAATTGTTGTAACTATCGCTCCATAATGACGTAACTCCCTAATTAATATTGCTTTGAAAACCTAACGGTTAAACATGTAAGCATTTAAATAAACAAATTTTTTATGGCATTTTCTATATTCACATTGGCTTTCGCTATAAACTTTTCAGTTTTAACAAACTTATAATTTATCACATGAAATAAACCACTGTATTATACAACCCCAAAAAAGACTAGTAATTTTACTGCCCTCTCAAGAAAGACATAAAATAATAAATAAAACCAAGTACGAACAATCCAAACCATAAGGCAGAATTCGAAGTCCTAAAAAACGTTATAAGCAAAATATCTTACTATCATTGGACTGCCCTGTCAAGAAAGACATAAAATATCTTACTCTCATTGTAGCAATAGGCGACGGCTTGATGATCAGAACTGCAATTAAACTGGGTTGGGTCTGTTGAAATCTGGCATGATTTTAAGTTGTCCTCCTTTCCGGTACAATTGACATCATATATCCACGTGACTTGAGTAAAACTTATGAATCTAGTCAAGGCCTTGGCGTGTGTTGGCGTGGTTCCACAGATAACTCTAGCAGCATTATCATCCCACCGATCTACACAGATAGATCCCCAGATGCCATGATACATGACTTCAACACCACCCCGTTCTATGGGACTACCGAAGTTATTAATTCGTGTTACACCATCATCTGCAATATACAATATCCATTATATCATCTTGTACAAAACCCGACAAAACAAACTCAACCTCTACCATTGCATTGTTCATATCTTAATGTAATACATACTTCGATTAACATAGTTATATAAAAATATAAACACATAATTATAATGTATAAAAGTCCATTTTCTGTCTGGAAACTAATTTTCCGATTCTATTGGTAAATTGTATTTCTACGGTTTCAAAAGAATTGTAAGACCAATTAAAGATTAATGAATATTTATTGAAATATTTGTGTGCAATTCTTAATTGCGACCAAAATCGATAATCAATTGTTTTGCCTGTATTTCATTCTTATGCGGTGCACAGTCACAGACGCAAATGATTTGTTTTCAAAAAAAAAAATGTCCGATTTTACTTTTCTATTTATGCGCAATATTTGTCAACTTTACTCTTTCAAGAGTAGTTTTACCTTTCGTCAATATGTACTACTACTACTACTAATATAATAATACTTATAATAATACTACTAATAATACTAATAATAATACTACTAGTACTAGTACTACTACTAATAATAATAACAAAACTAATAATAATACTACTAGTACTATTACTACTACTACTACTAATAATAATAATACTAATAATAATACAACTAATAATAATACTACTACTAATAATACTACTAATAATAATATTAATAATAATATTAATAATACTACTAATAATAATACTACTACTAATAATAATACTAATAATACAACTAATAATAATAATACTAATAATACTACTACTACTACTACTACTAATATTAATACTACTAATAATAATACTACTAATAATAATAATACTAATAATACAACTAATACTACTACTACTACTACTACTACTACTACTACTACTACTACTACTACTACTACTACTACTACTAATAATAATACTACTAATAATAATACTAATAATACTACTAATAATAATAATACTAATAATAATACTACTACTAATAATAATACTAATAATACTACTACTAATAATACTTATACTACTAAAAATAATAATACTAATAATAATAATACTACTAATAATAATACTACTAATAATAATACTTATAATACTAATACTAATAATACTTATAATACTAATACTAATAATACTACTAATAATAATAATACTAATAATAATAGAGTGTATTTAAATTGCGCACATTCCACCCCAACATTTTTCTCCTGGAGCAGTCTGTTTACCTCTTTAATTTTATAGTTCGCTATTTATAATAGGAATCGGCTCAGAAAATGGGCTTTTATACATTATAATTATGTGTTTATATTTTTATATAACCATGTTAATCAAAGTATGTGTCTCAGTGAGTACAACTATGGCTCGCTAGTCTTGAGGTCGGGTGTTCGAACACTTCATTGGCCAAGACAGTTCATAAAGACTGTCCGTCGTGGTTTGCCCTTGTCAGTGGTACATTACGGCTGTCTAGGCGTTTGGATGGGACGAAAAACCGAGGAGCAGTGTAGTCCATATTGCCGCTTCCCAGGCAAAAATTTCACCCATAGCACACTGTATGGCATATTCCCGCCCCGTCGGAGCAGAGCAGTAGGACGTTAAACACCCCATCTCATCTCATTTTATTTCATAATAGGATTCAAACATTATGTGCTTTTGATTTCAAAAGTATTGTGAAGTTTTGAGATGAATAGATAAAGAGTTCCATGAGGAGAAATTGTCGAAATCGTTCAGACTGTGACTTTGTTTTTAAAACAGCTAGACGTCAACTTACCAGTGGAGTTAGAATCAGGCTGGCACAATACAGCTGCTCCTATTTCATTCGGACAAAACTGTTTTGTGGTGGAAGGACAATCTCTCAATCTACTTTCTGTGCCAAGACAATTAAACGACTTCTTCAGAGTGTCTTTATAAGCGGTTCGAATATAGTACAAATTTAATGGCGATGGAAATAGAGCGCCGTTAACCCCAAAACCCTGATCTCGGCACACTACTTTGGCGGTGTTTTCATTGAAACCATCGGCACATAACGTCATAGTTTTGCCTTGATCATCATAAACTTTAACTACTCCATATCCAATGTACATCTTGTTGACTGAAGATTTAAAATACATATTACATACACACAACATACACATTTGACAACTTATGTCACTAGCATATATTCTAATGTAAATATCGTGTGACACTGATATTTCATATAATGCAAATCCTGTGTCACTGATATTTGAAGAGTTATCTCCCTTGCGCTAAGAAGCTGCTTGAGAGAGCTCTGTCATATTTTTGATGTTTATAGTGTATTCAGAGAGTATTGAGTTCTGAAAACTTACTAGAATATAGCTGTTGTACCAGAGAAACTTTGGTGCTTTAAAATTTACACCAGAATTCTTTGTATTTGGAATATTTAGTAAAATATAATATTCTATAGGATAAAGTGGGTATAAATTAGTTCATTTGTGCTCAGTGTTTAAGATCTGTGAGATTTACTCATGGGAGTGAGTTATACCAGTGAAGAATGAATGAATGGATGAAATGGGGTTTAACGTCCTACGCTTAAGCACCGTACCTGGGCTAATTGAAGACGGGCATACGCCACAGTGTGCAATGAGGGAAATTTAGCCCGGGCAGCGGCGCTACGGCCTACTCTTATATCGAATTCCAACTGCCAAGGGATCTTTTACGTGCACTCCAATTTGTACACGGGACCTCGGTTTTTCGTCCCATCCGAACGACTAGGCAGCTGTCCTTGTCAGGCCCTCCTTCTGCATCACTGACAAGGGGAAATCACGCCGGAAAATCGAGATGAACTTTCTCGGCCAATGCAGGGATCGAACACTCGACCTCCAGGCTAGCGAACCAGCGCCTTATCCACTTAGCCACCGTGATCCCTGAATGAATGAATGAATGAATGAAATGTTGTTTATTGGCACGTGAGCTCCAACCGGGCCATATTGCGCCAAACATATGGTGATGATACGAGACAAACTATAAACAAATAATCACATTATCTATATAGACATAAATAAAAACAAATATCACAGAAAAATCAAATAAAACTAAATATAAACTTTATGTATATATATTTAAAATATGAAGGTGAAAATCAGATATATACAATTAAAATTTTCGATAAAAATTTGTCTCTTTTAAAAAGTCTAGAGCTTTACTAAATAGACCCGGTTGGGCAAACAACTGATGAAGTGACTGGCAACGGTAATGCCGTAATCTAATACCTTTGAGATGCTTGCACTCAATCAAAATGTGCTTCACTGTCAAAGGAACATGACAGTGTTCACACTCTGGCTGAGGCTCTCGCTTTAATATGAAAATGTGAGTTAAAAAAGTATGACCAATACGAGAGCGACACAAAACCACCTCATCTCTCCTGTTAGACCTGTAGGAGCTAGGCCATTCTCCAAGAAGAGGCTTGATGTGATGAAGTTTATTTGTGTCTGCAAGATCCCAAGACCGTTGCCAGCGGTCATGAATAAAATGATTTATTATCGATTTAAAATCGTTAAATGGTAATAAAAATGGTGATTGGGGAAGATCTAAAGCAGCTTTGGCAGCAAAATCTGCTTTATCATTCCCCCTTATATCGACGTGACTGGGAAGCCAGCAGAAGACGACGTCTTTACTGCTGAACTCGTAGGATAGTAGCAGACGATAAACATCTGCTACTAATGGGTGTTCAAGCTGTTTATTGTTAATTGCTTGAAGTGAGGACAAAGAATCAGTAAAGATGATGTGCTGTAATATATGCGATGATTGAATGAACTCCAATGCCTGAAGAATGGCCTGGAGCTCAGCTGTAAATATTGAAGCAGGAGGTGGAAGACACACAGAGATGGTCTCAGATGGTGTTACAGTAGCCGAGGCTACCCGATCACCATCTTTAAAACCATCAGTGTAAATAGGAGCATAATCACCATATTTAGACCTTAACTCTCTAAAGAGAGACTGGAACATCGTCGAGCTCGTATCTCTCTTTTTATATTGCGTAAGATCGAAATCGATCTTTGGGGGAGATATAGCCCACGGTGGAGTATCAAAGAAAGGGGTATTCGCAATACTGTCAAGGCTGATACCAGCCTCAGACAAAAGGGGTTGTATGCGAATACCGAAAGATGGAATGACCCTAGTCCTCACAAGATACAAATGTTCGTGAAGAGGTCTAAATATGGTGTTAAATGAAATATGGTTTGGAAGTGATGCAATTTTCGTAGCATACTGCAGGGCCAGTTTATCACGTCTGTTGTGCAATGAGGGCTCATGCGCCTCGACGTATAAACTGTCCACTGGAGATGTACGAAACGCTCCTAAGCTGATTCTAAGTCCCTGGTTGTGTATGGTGTCGAGCTCTTTGAGATAAGACTCGCGGGCAGACCCATACACAATACACCCATAGTCGAGTTTAGATCTTATTAATGCTCGATATAATCGGAGCAGGACCTTACGGTCTGCTCCCCAGTCAGTATTTGATAGGACTCTCAATATATTGAGGGCTTTCAGACATTTCTTTTTAAGGCTTTTAATGTGGGGGATAAATGATAATTTCTTATCAAATATCAGCCCCAGAAATTTGGTTTCATCCACAACTGGAAGGCGATTGCCATCCAAGAAGAGTTCTGGATCTGGATGTAAACCTCGTTTCTGACAGAAATGCATGCAGACAGTCTTGGATTTCGAAAACGAAATCCATTTTCGGTTGCCCATTGTTGAAGTGAATTCAAACAAAGCTGCAACTTACGTTCGATTATCCGCATGTCTGTAGAACCATAGCACATCTGAAAGTCATCAACATAGAGAGCCCCGTTTGTACCTGGTTTAAGGCACGCTGGGATCGTGTTAATTTTTATCGCAAAAAGTGTAGGAGATAATATGCTTCCCTGGGGAACCCCCATTTCCTGAGAAAATGGGTCAGAGAAGATTGATCCCAGTCGTACCTTAAATGACCTATCTTCCAGGAAATTTTTAATGAAGATAGGTAAGCGACCTCGTAGGCCGAGGTTATGGAGGTCGCGCATGATACCATGTTTCCACGTGGTATGATCTTTACCCGGTTTAGGGATAGGAATTATTGTGGCTTCATGCCACGAAGGAGGGAAATTCCCATCAACCCAAATCCGGTTAAAAAGATCTAGTAAGATTAAGAGTGTTGAAAAAGGTAAATGTTTTAAAATCTGGTAGTGTATTTCATCTGGACCAGTTGCAGTGTCCCGGGCTCGCTTTAACGAATCCCGAAGCTCTGCAGTGGAAAAACGATCATTATAGCATTCATCATTACGGGACTTGAAATTAAGTCGCCTTTTCTCCTGTTGATTTTTAATTCGCCTAAAGGCATCAGAGGAGAAATTGGATGATGAATTGAATGAAAATGTACTGGCCAGAGAATTAGCAATATCAGGAAATGTTGTTAAGGTGGTATTATCAACATTAAGATGATTAACTGATAATGCACTACTTTTACCTTTAATCCTACGAATCCTGTCCCATACCGATTTTGAAGTGGTACGGGAATTGATCCTAGAGACGTAACCTTGCCATGAAGACTTCTTTGCTTGGCGTATGGTTCTACGGGCCTTCGCCCGGACCATCTGGTATGCCGCAATATTCTCCATGGAAGGATGGTTCTTAAGTCGTCTCAAAATACGATTACGCTCTTTTATTGCAAATTTGCAATCGTCATTATACCATGGTTTATTGAAACATTTTGGTTCCGTCGTGGTTTTTGGAATCGCCTGCTCAGCTACATCTTGGAGAATTGAAGTGAATAAGGCCATGGGCTCATCTGCATCTTCTAACTCTTTTGCATCAAAAGAGAAGAGACACAAAGACTCGAAAAGAGCCCAATCAGCCTTATGCAACTTCCACCTCTGAGGTCTTTCGACCGGAGAGGGACCATTATTATCAATGAAGATAGGAAAGTGGTCACTACCACATAGATCTTCATTTACTCTCCATGTAAAATCCTGAAATAGGACCGGAGAGCAAATGGTGAGATCAAGAGAAGAAAAAGAAGCTGTGGCAGGATGTAGATAAGTAGGCGAGTCATCATTTAATAAACACAAATTATTAATGTTAATGAAGTCCGCTATTTGTTTACCTCTGTTGTTATCATCTGGACTACCCCAGAGTGAATGATGACCATTGAAATCTCCCGTCAGAATAAACGGGAGGGGAAGTTGGGCAACAAGGTCATCAAGATCTCTGGGATTAAGATGTAAACTTGGTGGAAGATATACAGAGCAGAGTGTTATAGGAATATGTAAAGTCACCCTAACAGCAACTGCCTGTAAAGGCGAGTTGAGAGTGATTTTACTTTGAGGGATATCTCCATTAAGAATAATAGAAACACCCCCATGAGCTCGACCATCACCAACTGAATGATGATGGTAACCGACAAAATGCCTAAAAGACAAAGTGTCAGAATTCCGTAAAAATGTTTCTTGCAAACAAATAGCTAAAGGATTGTGCTTTTGAATTAATAATTGGACTTCATTAAAATTTGGTTTTAAACCACGACAATTCCATTGAATAATGGAATTAGCCATCGTCAGGGATAATTTATTGGTGGTATCTTACCGCCGATTGGGTCATTACTGGCCCCCTCTACGGTAATACCGTCCATTAGATCTTCACCATATTTTTTAAAATGGACAATAGGGTCTTGTGAACCTTTCTTACCCTTATCACGCAACTTTGCCAACTTTCGTTGTCTAGAAGAAATATATACTTTATCCTGTGAGGGTGGGATAACCGATAGCTGCGATGCTGACCCAGTGGACCTGGGATCAGGAGTTGCAGCTTTTGGTTTATCCAATTGGGATTTTTCCTTGCCGTGCTGGGAGGAAGTATTGGGAATAATCCCAATAACTTCAGTTGGGGGCAAGGAAGATGAACCCTCATCAGGCAAGGGTAAAGATGTTTGGACCGAGCTCTCAGATGGTTGAGAAGAACTCGGGACCCCTTTTACATAATCTGGTATTATCAAAGTCTTCATTTTCTGTCTATCTGGCCAGGTTATTTCTGTCTGAACGGAGATAGATGTGGTTGAAACTTTAACTGCACTAGCAAAAGATTTCCCTTGTGGTGCAATGGGAAACGGTGCAGATAAATCTACCTGTTTTCGAGCATCGAAATATGGTATCTTCCGCTCAGACATGATCTGTTGGATTCTTTTCTCTTTTTGCCATATTGGACATTCACGGGAATAAGCAAAATGCTTTCCCTTACAGTTCACGCAACAAAACTCAGCCTGGCAGGCAGCGCTCTCGTGGCCATCATGGCCACAACGAGCGCAGGTGTCTTTACCCCTGCAGACAGTTTTGCTGTGTCCAAATTTTTGACACTTGTAGCAACGAAGAGGATTGGATATGTAAGAATCCACAGGTATACTTAAATAACCTGCCTTGAGAGTCTTTGGTATGTCGGGACGGTCGAAAGTGAGGATGTAGGTGCTTGTTGGAATCACCTTATCTCCTCGACTAACACTAATTCTTTTGACGTGTTGTACACCTTGAGAAGAAAGGTATTCTACCATTTCTTCCTCACTGCTGCCTTCGAGGTCCCGGCAACGTATTACACCTCTACTACTGTTTAAAGACCTATGAGGAGACACCTTAATAGGAATGTCTGCCAAAGATGAAGATTTAAGAAGCATGGTAGCATGCTGTTCTTTGGCACATTCTATTAAGAGTGCTCCGTTCTTTAGTTTTTTAATAGCCTTGGGCTCGCCGGCCAAGCCAGCTATGCCCTTGGTTATTAAAAAAGGTGATACCTTTGATAGGTCTCGAGAGGGACTCTCAATTAAGAGAAACCTCGGCCAAGACTTTGATATTTTGTTTTTTGTTGTAAATAACTCAGAAACGTCCTCTGTATTCAGACGTTTCTGTTTATTTTTATCTTTTATTGTTGGGTTGGGGGGGATTAAGGAATCCATGAAAGTATTATTTAAAGTTTCACCCCTTGACGTCCCCCAGGTTACTGCCCTGCCTACTAGGGGGAAGACTAGCGCGGATAACCTGCGCATGGCCTCAGGGCTCGTCAAGGGGTATACTCAAGCCAGAAAGTAAAAAATACTTGTCTAACCTGATTGACCCAAGCCGCCGCTCTGTAGAATGTACTTAGGACACAAAGGTAGGTACTATGCTGAGTAAAAAAATAACAGAGCATTAAACTTGGAAGGGTACATCCTACAGAGCTATAAACGACCAAAGCCGATTAATCAGAGTGGGCCACTCTGATCTCCCGTCTAGGTGAACCATGGGCCAAAGTAATGTGTTGCAGAGAAAGGGCTCGCAAGCCAATTTCCCACTCAATTACCAGGATTCCACTCTCCACACGGGTCGCAACGCACGGCAAACACGTCGCCCCTTTACAGGGATCCTTTTAGTCGCCTTTTACGACACGCAGGACATACGAAGGGTATATTCTTATCACCCCCTACACCCCAGGGGGGTACCAGTGAAGAATTAACTATATTGAACAATAGAGGTTACATCTTTAACATTGTTAAGAAATTTGGTTTATTAATCAAGAAGAAAACAAAGCGAGGTAAAAGAGGTGGAAAGAAGTTTAAATCCTTTCTAAACAAAACTTACCATAATTCAAAATCATTGCTCAATAAGAAATCAAGATCTACAGAAAATAAATCTCTTAAACTGTGTCTTCTTAACGCTCGTTCTATACGAAATAAATCATTAACTTTAAATCAATATATCCTCGATAACAACATGGATATTATTATCATTACAGAGACTTGGCTTAAATCAGACGACTCTGTCCCGGTTAACGAACTGGTTCCCAAAAACTTTAAGATTTATTTGAAAAATCGTGAAAACAGAAAGGGAGGTGGCATAGCAGTTGTGTACAACAATTCTCTGCACCTTAAAACTATCAGCTCACACAACAAGACGTATAGCTCATTCGAACATCTTGGGTTACAATTAAGTCATCAGAATAAAAATATCAACATTGAAGTTATTTACCGACCTCCACCATCTGCTCAAAACAAATTAACATATCTTACTTTTGAAGATGAATTTTTCGAATATTTATCCCATGTGTCTGTATCATATGTTAACCCAGTTATACTCGGGGACTTCAACATCCACGTTGATGACCAGACGGACAGGCAGACCCGGAAATTCAATCTTATTCTTGAAACTTTGGAATTTAAGCAGCATGTCCAATACCCAACACATCGGAATGGGCATATTCTTGACCTAGTACTTACACATTCCAACGACCGGTTCATACAGCAACTTAATGTCCAGAACGATGAAGTATCCGATCATTCAAGTGTGTTCTTTACTCTGAACATTCCAAAACCATCACCAAAACGAATGGATATAAGTTACAGAAAGTGTCGCAATATTGACTTTGAGAAATTTGTTATCGACGTTGATGTGCAGCTTGCTGATGTTCATTCACAGCAGGTCCAGTCACTTAATGATCGCTGGTGCAAATTTCAGTCTTCTTTGCAAGTTGTCTTAGATAAACATGCTCCACTTAAGACGAGATCCGTTGTTATCCGACCTGATACCACATGGTTTGATGATTCACTGCAACAATTGAAACATGAATGTAGATCAGCGGAGAAGTCTTGGCGAAAATCCGGGCTTGAAGTTCATCACCAAATCTTCAAGGAAAAACGAAACCAGTATAACAATGCTATCACGTATGGTAAAACTCAATTTTTGAAAGAGAAGATTAACAATGCTGCCGGTAGTAAAGTATTATTCAACATCTGCAAAAGTCTCACTAAAAATTCGTTTTCAGACGCTATGCCATCATGCTATAAAACGAACCAACTCCCCGATATTTTTGCCAGATACTTTACAGAGAAGATTGAGCAATTACGACAGGGCTTTCAAATTGAAGACGATCTGATCGGCCATAATGGCAAGCAGGATAGTTATATTCCACCGTTCGAGGTAAAAGAGATATCCACAGACTACCTCACGAAGTTAATCCAGAAAGCTCCAGCAAAATCATGTGAATTGGATGTATTACCTACATGGCTATTCAAGAAATTGTCATGTGCAAATACAACATATCTCCTTGGCCTTATTAATGATACAATAAACAGCTCAGAATTTCCCGAAGTATTTAAGACAGCTTATGTGAAACCACTCCTGAAAAAACCGAACCTTGACCAAGATATACTGAAAAATTACAGACCAGTTTCAAATCTATCTTTCATTTCTAAAGTTATTGAAAAAATCATTGCGGATCAACTAAAAGAACACATGAATCAACATAATCTACTAGAAACATACCAGTCGGCTTACAGAAATCTGCATAGCACAGAGACGGCCCTAACAAGGGTTCACAATGATATTCTTCGAGCCATGGACAAGAAATATGTAACTCTATTCCTATTACTGAACTTATCGGCCGCATTCGACACCATAGATCACCAACGTCTCCTGCAGCGCTTAAAGCACAGAATAAAGCTATCTGATTCGTCATTGGAGCTTATTAGATCCTATTTAACATGCAGATCACAATTAGTGTGTGTTGGGGGCGCAAAATCACAACCAACAGCACTACAATATGGGGTACCCCAAGGATCAGTCCTCGGCCCAATCCTTTTCACAATTTACACGCTGCCTCTTGGCGATATTATCAGGGAATGTGATGCGAATTTTCACCTCTTTGCTGATGATACCCAGTTATATCTCAGAGGCCCACCTTGCGATGTCCTAGAGAAAAAACACCAACTGGAAAACTGCATTAAAAAAATCGGCGTGTGGATGCATGAAAACTACTTGAAACTTAATTCAGACAAAACAAAATTTCTTTCAATCTCTAGACCGAGCATACAAACCTCCACAGCAGATGCCAGTCAAATATCTATTGGAGATTGTATAATTCCTGCTGTTGAGTCAGCCAGAAATCTAGGTGTTATCTTCGATTCATCCATGAACTTTAATAAACACATTTCCTCTGTAACCAAATCCTGTTTCCTTCAGCTGCGCCAAATAAGTAAAATTCGTAAATATCTTGATGTGGATTCAGCCAAAACTCTTGTCAATGCCTCCATAATTTCTCGCCTGGACTATTGCAACTCTCTACTTTACGGTCTCCCCACAACTTCATTAGATCGTCTACAGAAGATTCAAAACACAGCCGCGCGAATTATTACTAAAATCAAACTTCATGATCATATATCACCAGTCCTTAGGGAACTTCATTGGCTACCTGTGAGGAAACGTGTAGAATTCAAGATTTTACTGTTGACATACAAGTGTCTTCATGCCACAGCCCCAAGCTATCTCCAGGAGCTAATTCAAATAAAATCACACCAAAGAACAACCAGGTCGTCAAATATACAACAACTTGATATTCCAAGAACATATCTTGTATCGTGTGGTGATAGGGCCTTCTCCGTAGCAGCACCAGTCCTGTGGAACAAGCTACCCCAATATGTAAAGGAAGAAGGAACCATTGCAGGATTCAAAAAGAGACTAAAGACTCATCTCTTTGATTCAAAATAACACCATTTATGTGACAGACAACTCAGCGCCATTGAGCAGTTTACTGGATAATAGGCGCTATATAAATTCATTATTATTATTATTATTATTATTTCATATAATGCAAATCCTGTGTCACTGATATTTCATATAATACTAATCATGTGTCACTGATATTTCATATAATGCAAATCATGTGTCACTGATATTTCATATAATGCAAATCCTGTGTCACTGATATTTCATATAATGCAAATCCTGTGCCACTGATATATTGTACAATATAAATCCTATATTTCTACTGACATATCTTCTAATATGCATGTAATTTAAATTCGAATGAATCGAAGCCGCGTTACAAATTCAAATGTAAATTCCATCGATCTATACCGTTCGAGCGTAAGAAGACGCTGGTATTTAATTTAAATTCGGATGAACCCTAGCTGGGTTATTTTAATTAATCAATATGAGTAATTTGATATTTTATGAAGCCGTCTCGAGTAATTTGATAATTTGACGCATCGAGCCTTCAAGATACATCGTGTTATAAAAGAAATTAGTATGAATGGCTGACCCACCTTTATCAGTAATAGTAAGATCTCCCTCGCATATGGCTTCAGCAGCAGGGTTGCTATTAGTACAACTAGCAGAAGCTGGAACTGTTGGACAATCGCTAAGAAGAGATTCACCACCAGTACAACCATAGATTGTGTCCATCATCGTATCGTTGAGGATTCTTGATGAAGAGGATACTCTTCCACTCTTGTAACCAAACTCTTTACAAAATACCTGGGCTGTTGCGTCTGTGAAACCTTCCCGACAAACTGTCTGGTATTGCTTCTGGTTAGCATTGTAGACAGATACATATCCAATACTTGCTCTATTATATCTGTTTGTAAATTTAACTGAAATTATAAGTCCTGATTGTAAGCAAACCGAATTCGATATAACATGTAAGCATGGTCGAGGTATAGTAAGTTGCCCTCATAGAAAACTGTATGGCGTATGCCCGTCTTCATTATCACAGTCTGAACAGAGCAGTAACACCCCATCGCATTTCATTTCATGTCCCGATATGTCAATCCTGAGCAACACGTTCCGCTCCAAAGTTATAAGTAGCTTACTGACCCGAGAAATAAATATACATCAAGGTTGTATATCCAGCTTTGTCAGGTTACACGAAATCCAAGCGACTAGACCACATTAGAAAACTTTAAGGAACCTTCGCGGTCGACACCGGGACCTCTAGGTAAGCGAGCCTGGGCCTTACTCACTGAGGTGCCAAGTTTGGGAATTATATACTGAGCCATAGGCTAACCTGCCCTCATTTATATATTGCTAGATCTGGTGAAATGAAAAATGAAAAGGAATAATTATTTACCATTTTTAAAACAATATATTCTAGTGAGCCTATTTGTTTCACATGTTTGAGTCTCTGACCACCCAGTATTATTACAACTCATCAAGCTAACATCGTCTGGACTACACGTTATGTTCGATCTCCAATATTCTATTGATAGATCTATCACATCAGTTGAGATACCAGCTGATATATAACCCAATTCCTTACATACTAAATCTCCTGCTAGTGAGTTCAGGAAATAAGGTGTTACATCACAGAGGTATTTCCAAACACCGTTACGGTTAACTTGTATGGCCCCTTCATTGACATTAAAACCACCATCTAAACGGACTTGCTTTTCTGTAAAAGTGTAAAAATTAAACAAAAAATACACAAAAGAACAATAATGCTATCAATAATTTGACTCACATAAAAAAAACACCATAAAGGTAAAGATTCGATATACGAGTAAGCCGTGACGCCATAACACACAGGGTGTATGCCCGTCACCATTTGCCCAATCGGACCATAAAATGGGGCGTTAAATCCCATTTTATTTCCGTATTAAAAGAAAATGAAATGCATAAAATTGGTCTTAACGTCCTATGACGGAAATTGTGATAGGACAGGCACTCGACCTACTCTTATTTATATCGAATTAAACTGCCAAGGCCGGCTCTTTTATGTGCAGGGAAATGTTTACACTGTGTATCGATGTTTCGTACGTCCCATAATACGTTGTCCTTTGTCAGGTCCTCTGTCCTTCACCACTGACAAGGGGGATCCAAGTCGGAATACCCGATCGAACACGGGACCTTCAGATTAGCGAGTTGACGTATTACTAGAGAGAGAGAGAGAGAGAGAGAGAGAGAGAGAGGGAGGGAGGGAGAGAGAAATGGGGTTTAACGTCCACTCGAAACAAACTAGGTCATTTCGGGACAAACATATGGTTTATTTGTATTTCGATAATTCGCTTGGGCGTAGGGGCCTTTAGCTGTGGAGGTGGGGACCCGGAGAAACCCCACGATGTTGGACAGGCGACACAAGACCTACTCCTTTTCACGTACAACCGGGTATGATACAGTGCAAACAGATATACTAACTTACCGTTAGCTGCATATACAGGTGTAATGAACAGCATCAACACAGGTAAAAGACAGGTAAAATTAATTAACATCTTGAGCCACACACAAAATACAAATAAAAATATCAAATGAATTAAAAATGGCCGAGTATCTCCACAGCGATATATTATTACGTCTGGTTATCTAAAGCAAGTAGTCCCTCGATTTATAATCACTCATAAATAGAATAGCTAGACACAATGTTACACAAAGACACCGTCGTGTTGCAATATTTTGTTAATACCGTATTTCCTCGAATACAGCCCCGGCCTCGATTACAACCCGGGCCTCGAATAGAACCCGGGGTAAGGGGTGTTGAGATAAAAACAACCCGGTCTCGAATAGAACCCGGCTCTAACGTAAACACTGAATACCCCTGTCTAAATATAAATTAATTGATGATCCCTGCACCGTGAAGTAGAATTGTCAGGCATAGGGAGTTTAGCCTTCATATTTGCAAGACCTACCCTGTCCGCTTGTTTTACTTGTCCAAAATGTCACTCCTATACAAGATTTTGAAGCATTAATTCGGGTCTAAAAAAATACAACCCGGCCTCGATTATAACCCGGGGCTCGAATAGAACCCGGGGGTCGGGGAGTGCTGAACGAAATAGAACCCCGGTGTTGTATTCGAGGAAATACGGTAAACGATTTCCAGACAGGTGTGTTGTGTACTTTTACACTCCTCTACTTTTAAACTCATTCGCTCTATCCTTGTGATTTATTATATATGATGAAATTCGGTCGGTTGGTGTTTTTCCTCCGTCAATACATGAATCCCCCATTTAGAAAACAATGTGCATTGTGGGAGAGAGCTGGGAGAACTTACAGGGAGCGACCATCGCTTTGCATGGGATTTCTCTGACCAAATTTTGAAAAACACCGATTTTATGTTTATTTTGTAGTGTATAGTGTATGCGACTATAAACTAGGTTAGAGAAGACGGGAGCTCAATTGATCAGGTACAACTGAGCAAGCGCTATTGAAATATGTAGACCGTTCAGTCAAGTCTATTTATAGATTTTATATGAACACCCCGCGCCTCTAATCGTAAGTGTCCGTGTAGATTACACAACAACGTAGTTACTATCTCTCACTATTTGTTTAGTTAATGTGAGTGTCCCCGGTTTTATCGTTGTCATTTGAATTGAATGTAATTCGTAGGCAAGGGTGTTGTTAATGTTTGAAAACTATTTTTTAAATTGAACGTGGGCACTAACCGGGCCATATTATAATGGTGATAAATCTATGAATTGTTTCTATTTTATTCTTTCGGTATTTCATTCGTTTTGGTATTCATTCATTCAATTAAACATTTCTATTTTTCTTATGTGTCTGTTAATCCCTCAGTTTTAATTAGAAGTTAAGCTATTAATCTAATGCCAGACGGTTGGCAGCTGACACATTAATGGTTTTAATTACTATCGTATTGTTTTATTATATTATAATGTCTTTTATATTTTAATCTTTCCTCATTAATTGTTATTAGTAGCCTTGGTGTATATTGTTAATTCCTTAGATACCAGTTTATTATAAATACCGATTTGTATATTTATATAGATTCTAGGTTTCATTCCGTTTCCAGGACAGTTACTCTGCTTGTCGGACGTGCTGTTCTTTGTATATGATGTTAATGTTTTCCGGTAATAAATAGTTTCAAGGATAGTTCCAGTCTTTAGTTATTATCGAAGATTCCCACTGCTACAGTTTGGTGGAGTGCTTTGTGAGGCAAGATCTCGGAACCTTTTTCAAGCGAGTATCCCAAAGAAAAATCAGATATGGAACAGATAGCGATACCAAATGAATTGGCGGAAATAATGAAAGTAATGAAGATCAACTCGAAGGCCAACCAATGGAGGATAGACCATAAAGGAAGTAGCACTTCCATAGTTTTAACGTGGTGCACTGTTCATCATGATTTAGATATACCGAATAGAAAATCTACTAGCAAACAGAACAGAGATTTTCTAAGAGGCCAGCGTTTTAAGCAGATGCTTTGTGCAAAAAGAACGAGCGAATCATCAATAAATTCGATTTCTACAAAGGCCGACATCGCAATTCAGACCAACAAGATATCATCAACCAAATCTAGTGAATGTCAAACAGATTATCTTGGACGTTCGGATAAATGTATAATGGCTATCCAGGCCACGTATACAAAGAGTGTCCAAAACCTTGACATAAAAACTAATACAGATTTGGTCAAACCGGATGTCATGGTAGCTTCAACGCCACATATCCAAGAAACAGAAAAGGTGTTAAAAAGGCGTGTAAAGAAGGGACAGCTTGAATACCTTATCCGATGGAAGAATCAACCTGCAACCAAAAATTTATGGGTGAAGGAAGACAAGTTGGACCAGAAAGCTGTTTCCTTCATAGCTAGTTATCCGAAAAAAATTGCTGGTCCAGAGGATTGGTTTGTAGAAACGTTGATAAATCAACATAAACGCAACCAGGAAGAGCTTGAGGTCTTTCCGAGAGGGATGTGGACATATCCACCTAAATCAAGTTTGAAATTAGCGGGATATACCCGAATGGAAATCAATCAAAAATCTGGAAAATTACAGTTAAATGTGGAAAGGCAGGGTCCCGGTCCGAATGAGGGGGACGTTTATAGTCGATTTGACCTAGAGGACTGGGACATTATTGCTAAAGAAGATCCAGTATTCTTTAGGAGTATCAAACACACATTACCCCCAGGGAATTATTCATTGAAGTGATGGGCTTGTGTTATGTTGTAGTATTTTTTTAAAAAAAAATGTGAATGTGTAGGAACTGATTTAAACTGTAGACTTTTTATATGTTATTTGCCTTCAATTTATAAAGTTTTAGATACGATTTATTATTACATCCCCATTCAAATGTTGCTATAGTTTTGCACGTTTTTATTTATTCTGCATAAGCAATTAAATCGATATTATCGATGCCGTAGATTAATTCATTTAAAACTTTTGCATTAAAGCTTCTGTCGAATATTATGTTTCATTTAATCATTTAATTTCAAATTTTAGTTAATTCATAGTATAGTATCTTATTATTGTCGACATTTTAATTATTTATTATTATCGTAGACTCAGTTATATATGATGCCGTAAGCCATTCAGATTTATTGCCTCTTCACAGACTTTGTTTATAAGCGAGTAACCCAAATAATTATTGTTTACCCCCCCCCCATTATATCTTTTTTGTTTTGTTTATATGCTAAATCTTCAAACATTTAAACCATATCTCTAAACTTTTAGCAGTATTATCATTGTTTATTTTTATTACGTTATTATGATCCGAGGACGAATCATTTTCACCGTAGAGGAAATTATAATGGTGATAAATCTATGAATTGTTTCTATTTTATTCTTTCGATATTTCATTCGTTTTGGTATTCATTCATTCAATTAAACATTTCTATTTTTCTTATGTGTCTGTTAATCCCTCAGTTTTAATTAGAGGTTAAGCTATTAATCTAATGCCAGACGGTTGGCAGCTGACACATTAATGGTTTTAATTACTATCTTATAGTTTTATTATATTATAATGTCTTTTATATTTTAATCTTTCCTCATTAATTGTTATTAGTAGCCTTGGTGTATATTGTTAATTCCTTAGATACCAGTTTATTATAAATACCGATTTGTATATTTATATAGATTCTAGGTTTCATTCCGTTTCCAGGACAGTTACTCTGCTTGTCGGACGTGCTGTTCTTTGTATATGATGTTAATGTTTTCCGGTAATAAATAGTTTCAAGGATAGTTCCAGTCTTTAGTTATTATCGAAGATTCCCACTGCTACAATATTATGCAACTGACACGTGCCCATACCACTAACCTATACCCCGTTCAGACGCTTATTTTTAAACCAGCAAATAATCGCTGGGGTTTTTAAGCCAGCATTGTGTTGCGTTCACACGTACTATAAGCCAAACTGGTTTAACTATTCTGACCTCTTTGGTTGGAGGTTAGAGTTAATTGCGCATGGGTAGTGGCGTATTCTTTATTCGGTTATCACATGGTTTCGATAACATTAGTACTGTCTGACCCCGATATTTTCACAAGAATGTAACTTACCGCGTACTGCGCATGCTCAAAGCAAGCTGGAGCTGGGGTTTTTAAGCCAACCCGTTCAGACGGCCAAGATTAACCAGTTTAAAATAAAAAGCCTTCTCGAAGACAGGTCGCGAGCTGGGGTTTTTAAACTGGTTTATTTGCCCCACATGTGCGTTCAGACGCTTAAGTTAAACTGGTTTAACGATCGCTGGCGTTTTAAGCTAGTTCAACACAAGCGTCTGAACGGGCTATTAGTCTACTATTTACGAAGCCATACCCCCTTATAATACCGTGATGCGATAAATACGGCTTTGGAGCGTCCTTATTTATTTTTTTTTATTTACGAAGGTTTACAAAATGAAATTGGGTATGACATCCTACTGTTCTGCTTCTAATCAGGGCTAATGAAGACGGGCATACGCCATACTATGTGCTATGACTATGAGGTAAATTTTGCCCGGGCAGCGGCGTTACGTCCTTCTCTTATATCGAATTCCAACTACAATGATGCGTTAAATAAGGCTTTGGAGCAGTTGTTTTGTTTTTGTATTTACGTATAGCTTAACAAGTATAAATAAAACAAACAAGTACGAACAATCCAAACCATTAGACAAAATTCGAAGTCCTAAGATAACGGTATAGACAAAATAGTGCAATCAGGCAAAATATTGTAATCAGACAAAAAAAGTGGTAACAGGTGTCCGGAAGAGTAAGCTTACCCCACCGGGCGCGCCACAAACACCCTAGCTGAATCTAAACTATTATTCGAAATCTCGGTAAAATAGCATGATTGGCCAATGGACTATCGGTATGCAAAATGCACGTGATGAACAGTGTTAACGATGTAGTAGGAAGACATATCAGTTATATAGTATACGCGTCAAATAAATATATCTAAAATAATAGTCGAGAGAGACAGGTTCATTAAAAATATTATTTGTGACAGCTGGATAAAAGCAAACCAAAAGCTGTTGAAAAGTGAGAGCACAATTTAGATATACAGAGAGAGAAGGTAAAATCGAGGTTTCGACAGGCATTGCATTCCTGTTCCTTTTTTATTATTATTTTGTCTAGTTCGGTATGGTGTAAGCATATTTATCACCAAATAATACATTTGACAGTAGATATCGCTTGTGTGATAAATTACATAATCTACTGTGATATATACACAGTGGAGATATCGCTTCACATAAATTTGATTGG
Source organism: Patella pellucida (assembly GCA_917208275.1). NCBI lineage: Eukaryota > Metazoa > Mollusca > Gastropoda > Patellidae > Patella > Patella pellucida. The sequence goes on along the minus strand of OU795039.1, from coordinate 4,903,311 downwards.
CCAATCAAAAAGGAGCTACTTTCTTTTATTTTAAAGAAACCGCTTAGTTTAAGTAAAGATAGACCTTTTTGAAAAAAAAGAAACTGCTTTTATTTAATTGACCTTGAAGGAAAAAACTGGGTCAGTATATAGGACTATACAATAGCTAAACTGCTGTCAAAAAATGATGTATCACTACACTGTTATGTAAGTAGGTTCAGTAAAAGTGAAATCTATACCAAAGAATTATAATTATTTATTTGTGCATGTAAGAAAGAATTGGGTGATAAATAAAATCTCCAACTCGTGTGTTTTGAAACCAAAAAATTTCGACACTCGTTGGTAAAGTAAAATAAAAACTCGGCAGAGCCTTGTTTTTTTTACTTTATCAACTTGTGTCGATATTTTTTGATATCAAAAAACACTCGTAGGAGATTCTCTATATATACGATAAGATATGGAAGGGTATCGCTGTCGATCTTAAATGCTCTGCTAACATGCCCTTTCCATCGATTATATTTAAAAAGTACAATGTACAAAGGTCCTTATACTGGTAATGATAATACACGTAATTGGTAGATGTTAATTGTAGGCCGGTTTGGTAGCTCCAAAATGACCGCTTTATATAACAGAGTATTTTGGGGAATACTAACCCGAACACTAACCCTTTTCGGAGGTGTAAATAGTAAATTAGATCCAAGTTCGGTCTACTAAAAAGGGTAAGGGTTAGGATTAGTTTTCCCCAACATTTTCATTCATATAAAGCGGCCATTTTGAACCCTGGAAACACGCGAGCCTCCCCAACTGGCCTCCAATTAGCATCTGGACTGAGACTAGTAATTATTTTCCCTTATTGCATGATGTAGTGCGACTTAAAAAAAGACAAATTTTCCCATAATTTTTTTCTCCCCTCTTACTGCCTTTTTGAGTTGACTCTTTGGTGTACAATATGTAGCCGGAGCGTTATCACAGGGGTTTAAACAGTTTATTTACATAAACGAACACAAAAAAACAACGAAGGAAGGAAGACAACCAAAAACACTGAAAATATAAATACAAAGGGAGTACAAACATGCAAACAAGGCGAACGGAACATAATCAAAATAGAAATAAATATACAAAAGAAAGATAAAACATAATTTGAACTAAATACATTTATAGATATATGAACATTTAAAACGATAGCAAAGAAAAACAGAAAAACTAAACATACCATGGGAAAGGTGTCTTAATTATATTATTTATACCAGTACGGAAGCTAAAAAAAAACAAGCACCACAATAATTACAGACCGAATTTATATATACATTAGGAGACTCTTATTACAAGAATTATTAAATTACACTACTTGGAACAAACCTATACTAAATATATTAACTAATAAATTTACTCTTACAAAATTACTAAAGACAAGAAATATAAAATATCTGAATTAGAAGAGAACACAATAAGGTCTTGTCATCTGTCATGTCTAGAGATAGATATGTGCTGTGTAAAGCAAAAAGGTGCAAACCAGATAAACTAATTAAAACCACGCAGTGAACACAATTAAAAGACACACACTGGACACTTCATCTTGGCTGGTTTCCAAACCACCAAGCAGACATACACTATAACCCCATATATTACAGAGACTTTATGTATAGGATATTAACCTACCCGAGGGTGCTATATTATATAACCCGCGGGCGCAGCCCAAGGGTGATATAAATATAGCAACTGAGGTATGATTGGTTAATATCTGACATATACAACGCCCACCCTTAAATTTAAATGGACTTTTCCATTAATATTCAACAATGATTGGATAACGGCTCGGTAGTTTCCGTCAAATAACGAAGATTACCGATTTAATCACGTGCATTTACGAGATGGTATTTTTGTAAACACAGCGCCATTTTGAAGAATTGAATTTTATACAAAAACAAAATGGAAAGTAATACGAAGTCAGACGAATAATCAATCCCTTTTAGCCAACATACTGACGATGGAATTGGCGTGAATGCAACTGTAAAGTGTCTTTCTACAGAGCAATTATTGTTTTGGAAGTTAGATTATCACTCCAGTCAATTCCAAATCCCCGAAGCAAAACATCTAAACGGTCAACCCCCTACAAATGTACCATGAGCAGATTACAAAATGTGGTCCCCATTGTGCCTATAATGGGCAAATAATTACTAGTCTGAGCCCATCTCCCAATCAAATTATCTGCCCGTGCTAATTTTATCAACCAATGGTATGCCGCAATGGAGTGGGTGAAGGGGAGTAACTCTCATTTGATTGCGAACTAAGATGGTGGCAGATCACCATTAAATTTCACCATCTCGGTACCCACAAATTGTAGTTCGTCTATTTATAGCAATTCTCTCTCCGTCTTATTTCTGACCCTTTGCATGCCCATTTGGGTTTAAAATTCACTTTTGTCAGGTGTTTGGTAAATATTCATGATTTTGAGGCGGAAGGATAGCGGGGTTATCAGGTTGGCTATGTACGTACAGCAACTAATTTGGTGGCCAACCTCATGCGCATATGAGTGCAAAGACATGACTACTTGTTTCTCTGTCTATAATAAAAACCATTCAGCCCAACGAAAATTTTGGGGAAATGGGGAGGTGGCCAAAGAGGCCAGAATTAACATTGAAGTCAATAGGAAATTAATGGTGGTCTGCATCCATATTATTGTGGGGGTGTAAACAGTGACACCGAGACTCGTATGAAAACTGTTTCTATATTGGTTCGCATAATAAATCTATGGAGAGAAACGAAACGATACCACTACGAATACCGACCATTGAGTCGTCCTTGTGGTTATGTTATGTATGGCGTCTTAATGATAGGATAGTTGATTCAGGATCAAGATGTCAGATATTAATTTAACTAAAGGTGTGGTAATAACTATCCAGTAGTGACTAGTATGTAAGATGTGGCAATAACTATCCAGTAGTGACTAGTATGTAAGATGTGGCAATAACTATCCAGTAGTGACTAGTATTTAAGATGTGACAATACCTATCCAGTAGTGACTAGTATTTAAGATGTGGCAATACCTATCCAGTAGTGACTAGTATTTAAGATGTGGTAATTACTATCCAGTAGTGACTAGTATTTAAGATGTGGTAATTACTATCCAGTAGTGACTAGTATTTAAGATGTGGCAATAACTATCTAGTAGTGACTAGTATTTAAGATGTGGCAATAACTATCCAGTATTGTAACATGCTTAAGGGTCAATCGTGCGTTTTGATTGGTCAATTAGGCACCATCTATTGGACAATAACACCCCTCTTAATTAGAAAAATCACTGCGTATTAATATTATGCGTACTACTTTAATGGAGATAACCACAATGGCGATAATCAATTTTGATCTCGGTAAATTAGATGAAATATTCGGAGATATGTCCGAAGATGAACTTGAAACACCAACCCCCTTGTCAGGTAACAGCTACAAACAATAAAATATACCAAAAACTATAACAACAACATAAATCTTATTTCAAAAGTACTTTTAAAAAAATGAAGTGAGAATTCCAGTTTTCCTTGTGTGTGTCTATACTCATACTGCTACTATAACAACCAAGCAATAAGCGAGCCAAATCTAATGAGAGGAGCCTGTTATCCTGTTACGTCACGACGTTTTCATTACGTCAAAATGGTTTTTACGTCACTAAAACCGATTTGCAGTGAGACGAATTTTGAAGTTTACACAATAAAATAAGTTCGTTTAAAATTTTAAAAAATAGCATGTTACAATGTCGATAAACACCTCCTGTTTCGCATTTAGAGGGGTGTTATTGTCCAATAGACATGTCCTGAGATTTTCCATTAGAACCCGCGACGCTAACGCGTCTTGGGTCCTAATGATCTCAGGACATGTCTATTGGACAATAACACCCCTCTAAATGCGAAACAGGAGGTGTTTATCTCCTAAGTGACTAGTATTTAAGATGTAACAATTACTACCTAGTAGTGACTAGATACGATGTGGTAATAACTATCCAGTAGTGACTAGTATTTAAGATGTAGCAATCACTATCCAGTAGTGACTAGTATTTAAGATGTAACAATTACTACCTAGTAGTGACTAGATACGATGTGGTAATAACTATCCAGTAGTGACTAGTATTTAAGATGAGGTAATAATTATCCAGTAGTGACTAGTATTTAAGGTGTGGTAATAACTATCCAGTAGTGACTAGTATTTAAGATGTAGCAATCACTATCCAGTAGTGACGAGTATTTAAGATGTGGCAATACCTATCCAGTAGTGACGAGTATTTAAGATGTAGCAATCACTATCCAGTAGTTACTAGTATTTAAGGTGTGGTAATAACTATCCAGTAGTGACTAGTATTTAAGGTGTGGTAATAATTATCCAGTGGTGACTAGTATTTAAGATGAGGTAATAATTATCCAGTATTGACTAGTATTTAAGGTGTGGTAATAACTATCCAGTAGTGACTAGTATTTAAGATGAGGTAATAATTATCCAGTAGTGACTAGTATTTAAGGTGTGGTAATAACTATCCAGTAGTGACTAGTATTTAAGATGTAGCAATCACTATCCAGTAGTGACGAGTATTTAAGATGTGGCAATACCTATCCAGTAGTGACGAGTATTTAAGATGTAGCAATCACTATCCAGTAGTTACTAGTATTTAAGGTGTGGTAATAACTATCCAGTAGTGACTAGTATTTAAGGTGTGGTAATAATTATCCAGTAGTGACTAGTATTTAAGATGAGGTAATAATTATCCAGTAGTGACTAGTATTTAAGGTGTGGTAATAACTATCCAGTAGTGACGAGTATTTAAGGTGTGGTAATAACCATACAGTAGTGACGAGTATTTAAGATGTGGCAATAATTATCCAGTAGTGACTAGTATTTAAGGTGTGGTAATAACTATCCAGTAGTGACTAGTATTTAAGATGTAGCAATCACTATCCAGTAGTGACGAGTATTTAAGATGTGGCAATACCTATCCAGTAGTGACGAGTATTTAAGATGTGGCAATACCTATCCAGTAGTGACTAGTATTTAAGATGAGGTAATACTTATCCAGTAGTGACGAGTATTTAAGATGTAGCAATCACTATCCAGTAGTGACGAGTATTTAAGATGTAGCAATCACTACCCAGTAGTTACGAGTATTTAAGATGTAACAATTACTATCCAGTAGTGACTAGTATTTAAGGTGTGGCAATTACTGTTTGCGTCGGGAAAAAAATCGCTGGTTAGCTACGCCTGCCTTTTTAGCCCGTAGAGAGTTTAGTACGACATATCCTCACAAATTCGGCGGAGAGATAGGTAATGTCTTGATAGTTAAACTCTTAATTTACCGACACATTCGCCGCCTGCATTTCATTTCTTTGTACACAAAAAAATCACTATTCAAATCAGACAGCCATAATTCCGGGGACTGATATAAATCTGATAACTGTCTTAGACCAGTATGGGTTTATGACCTATTGGTATGCCGTTATCTAAGATACCACAGACACTCATCCATTCACTGAAGCACAGAACAGCATGGTGCCGATGACTAACGAGCTTCTAATATTCATGCTATCCCCTCTTGCTTACGGCAGTCGGCGATGACCTTCGTTCATTGATTTTTTGTTGTCGGAAATTTATCTCCCTCACCCCCCTAAGTCGGCTAAATTTTGGTTTCTGGCTTCGGGCCTGAACTTTTGTTTAATCCACTGTAATAAATTTCTCATCAGTTATAAAAATCAACATCCCCAATCCTCAATCCTTAAACTCGAATTGTGCCAAGAATACCCCTTCTCGGTTAATATTGTTTGTTGTGTTTTTGTATAACCCACATGGCAATTCTATCAATTAGACGTTGTCTTATAAAAAAAAACCAAGTAAGAACAATCCGAACCATTAGACATAATTCGAAGTCTTACAAAAACGGTATAGGCAAAATAGTGTAATGAGGCAAATTAGTGGAATCGGGCAAAATAGTGGAATTGGCATATAGACTGTTTACTGTGTACACACTAGGCAAAATAGTGTAATCTGGCAAAATAGTGCAATCAGCAATGGACTGCTTACGGTGTACAAAATACACGATAAACAGTGGTAACAGATGTCCGGAACTTATTTCACCAACAGGACAATTTGCTATCAAATGCATTGCAGTGGTACAGAATCAATCGACTGGGAAATTTTCTATTCGCTTTACATGTACAACTACTCAGCCTATTAGGTGTCAGTTTCATATCCTCCAAACAGTAACAAATGCCTTCTCTCATGAACATACTTGGCCACACTACACTGATTAATCAAAATGGTTATCGACTATGAGTATAGACCTCCGTCCCCACAGTCTACACAATAGAGGCCCGGGAGAGCGTCTATATATTTTTAAAGAAAGGGCCTCCGATGCAAGGAATTGACTTCGAAGTTTCAAAACTTTCGGGTGAAATCCGTAACAGCGATCATGTTTATCCCCCCCCCCCCCTGCAGTTCGGTCTACTTATAGCAAATAATATCCGTCTTTATCCAAATGCAAGGCATAGTTTGGTCATTTTGATTTAGAATCGACGAAGAGTGTTTTAAGTTAAGTTTTCCATCAGTTTTCGGTTGATATTCGCGATTTGGTGGCGAAATAACATAGGAATACCAAATACTAAAATGACGTCATATACTAACGATTCCGTTGACCATTAGGACCGGATGTGGGCGGCCGGGGTAAATCAATGGGGGACGATGAGGAATTAGGAAAAAAACGTATTGGCATGATTTTTAAAACGCGTGTGTAGTAGGGTGTTATAGCCCCTTCAAATATTTTAGTAGGATGTTATTGCCACTTTAATTATTTCAGTTAATCTCTATTTGTCTTGAGTATCCAGATAGCTTTTTCTTTGCAGTGGTCATATTTATTGTAGTTTAAACTTTAAAGATGCTGTTGTTATAAGATAGTGAGCAGATTTCATGCCCTTGGAAACCTGCTTTGTTGATTGTGGTTACTAACTTCACTCTTCTATTTTCTATCCACCTGTACGCATCTTTTTACAGCACAAATTAATCATTTATTTAAAGGTAGGTTTTGTATTTGTTTGACTGGACTAGACATTTTAAACTATGTAGATAATTCTAAACTATTAAATTAAATATTAGCAAGTTAATAATAATATATATACAGAAATTAAATAACTTTATATTTCATAAGTAAATGTAAATTAAATATATTTCTCCCTCATGTGTAAAGTCTTTTAATTGTGATATGTATTTGTTTTATAGTGTTTCCTATTGTGTAAACTATTATAAAGTGTATAACTTTATAATCCACCATTCTTTTCCTGGATAAAAAGCACCTGTCTTAGGGTATGTTTGAAATATGTTTTTAGTATTTATATCTTGAGTCTCTGTTAGAATGGTTCACTGTAAATAGATATCCTTTTCATCGTAGTGCATAATAATTATATTATATCATGTATGCCGTGTTTATTAGTTCACTTTTTTAAATAATCATTTTGTATCTTTTCAGTGTTTTTGTGTTATGTGTATTTTGTCCCGTAATAAACTGTTGTTTTGTTAATTGGAGTCAACTTATACCTCTACAACTTTACCTACGACCTGGATTGCTGGATAGTCTGTCTGTCCGTCAAAACGCCTGCTACACGTGTCAGCAATATTACCGTTTAATAACACACTTTATAGAATATTGTATCATTTTATTTTCTTGTCTTTAAGTACGCGGCTAGTCGTGGATTGCTTTCCACAGCTTTACGGTTAGCTTGAAGTAGTGGGAATGGTTCAAGTATGTCTGCCCTGAGCGGAAGTAAATATTCAATTACATCATATACAGCAATGTCGGCAAGCGTCAACTGCGAATAGAAAGAAAAGGACAGAATACAGCATAATATATAGAATATTTTATACAATTTACCCAGTCCACCGACTATTAATTAAATACTATCATATTATTATACTTGTCAGTGATGCAGAACGGAGGGCCTGACAAGGACAGTTGTCTAGTCGTTCGGATGGGACGAAAACCGAGGTCCCGTGTACACATTCGCGTGCACGTAAACGATCCCTTAGAAGTTGGAATTCGATAAAAGAGTATGCCGTAGCCAAATAATCCCTCATAGCACACTGTAAGGCGTATGCCCGTCTTTCAATAGCCAAGGTTAGGTGCATAACAGTAGGACGTTAAACCCCATTTCATTTCATTTCGTATCCCTGCGCAAGTATTCCACAAGCGATAGCGAATAGGATGCGGCAGGGATACACTCGAAACACTGACATAACACTTCAATAATATAAAACATAATTGAATTTATTCGCTGAAAGGTCAATTTTTTTTATGATTAACTGGAAAGCCCAAGTGTCTGAAAGTCCTGTCATATTTCACAACTATCTTCCAAGTCTATCCCTAAACTAAAAAAATCAACCACATAAATAAAGTAATGTGCCGCTATTTGATAATACTAGGTTGTTAACTGATTATATTATGTAGTATGTGATAAAAGCATTTGGCAGTATAAGCTTGTTTTGGTTTTTGTAGGGAGGCAAATGGAACAGCCAGACATCGGTGTCGCATTGAAAGTACATTTACCGCAGTGTAACTAATTAGCATCCGGCTGGAATACAACTATGCAAATCACTGCTACACCGTGTTCTGTTTCACTCGCACTGTCTCGATGTAAATGTTCTGTAATTAACCTCTTCATAATAACAAGATTACTTACCCCGTTGCCCACAAAATAACTATTGCCATTATCTTTTAATATCTGTTCATATTTTGTGAAGAATTGAGTAGCGTCTTCGGTTACTAGTTTTTGTATAAGCTCCTACAATATAAACACATACAAGTTATGCGCATAATGTTCTACGTTTCATCTACAGCTGAAACAATACGATAGAGCTACATGTCATATTTCCAAGAAATCGATATAGGTTAAACAGGCATGATGCAAGGGCTAAATCTATTTCTTTGGGCCTGACACTATTAATCAGCTATTTATTAACAAACCAAGACTATAATCGCAAAGTGGATAATCGAGACTGTGTTAATTATCGTCATAGTGGTAACAATGAGAGTCCAGACTGCAGTAGTTTTAAAATTTAGTTGTCTCGGCTTAGAGCGAAGCAATTGGACCAACATCTTCAGCATATCCCCTTTAAATTATATAGTTTGTAACCATTGTAGTGATATCTGTCAGCTTTTTAAAACGTATCTTTTATTGAGAGCTGTCAGATACTATTTTCCAACCTTTGACCTAAACATGAACAAAATGACCTCAGTTTCCGGAAGAAGACACGAGACAATGAGATTATCCTTAGGTCTATAACGAAGGGTCTAGAATGGGGAAATGCATTATTGTTCAAATTTAGTCAAAAGTTTGATGTTTCCATGTGTGAAATTTGATGTCAACTTGTTACCATATCATACAACTCTCCGTATGATAAATTATTAGCATCTGGAAGTTATAGCTGAGTTAACCCCTCTTGTATTTAATTTGGCATAGAGTTCCTCCACATGGCATCTGGAAGTTATAGCTGAGTTAACCCCCCTTGTATTTAATTTGGCATAGAGTTGCTCCACATGGCATCTGGAAGTTATAGCTGAGTTACTCCCCCTTGTATTTAATTTGGCATAGAGTTCCTCAACATGGCATCTGGAATTTATAGCTGAGTTAACCCCCCTTGTATTTAATTTGGCATAGAGTTCCTCCACATGGCATCCGGAAGTTATAGCTGAGTTAACCCCCCTTGTATTTAATTTGGCATAGAGTTGCTCCACATGGCAGTGTTACCTTTTTAGCCTCTTCTTCTTGAGTGTAAAATACTTTCATCATGTTAGGATAAAAATCCTTAGCGATGCCTATAACAATATCTATCTGTAAGGTTTCAATGTTACCGTTACCATAGAAACCTGTATATAAACAATTATATTTAAATTTTTTAACAAATATATCTGTTTGGAGTTTGTGGTTACCATAGGGTTAGGGTTAGGGTGGTTACCATAGAGTATAAGGTAAACTCGAATCGGATTTGGCCACATCTAGTTTTGCGTGTACGCTATTTCCGTTTTCACGAAACTGTTATAAAACACAACCATTTAAACAGAAACAACTAGATTACTAGAATAAATACATATAAGTTGGTGGGTACCATAGGGTGCCGTGTGGCTGTAATTGAGCGTATAAGGGAGGAACACATCCGGTTTTGGGCGCATGCTACTTCCGTTTTCACGATACTCTTATTATAAAAGTCTTATATTATATACAACATTATCATACAAACTTCTAGATTAAATATTATAAACTACAGTACGACCATTATCATACAGACATACAGAAAAGTTTGTATCAAATACATAATATTATATAAATCACCAATACCATACAAACCTGCCGAAACAATTATTTTTAAAAAGTTATATAACTGAATATAATATCATCATTACTATCTATATGATTTCCTAGTGTCGTCACAGACACAACGTAAACAGATTCACGAAGTTTACTTAAAAGTTACGGACGTGCAAGTTGGTATGTTCGATTTAGGTGCAAGTCGTAAAGGGTTTCATAAAACGGGAACACAAATCTGATAAAAAGTTTTGATATGACCACATGAAGGGGAAAAAATCTAATAACAATCATAAATCAATCAACCTGTTTAATTCTAAAAAAAAGAAGCTTACTCTTCCGGACACCAACAACAACCCCATACACTGCAACGGCTGGCTGCAGCTTTGGAGGCTGAGTGTGCTACACTTCCACCGGCTGTTATCCGCAATTTTATTGTTACTAATGTTTGACGTGTATTTGGTAACCGGTGAAAAGTCCTTTTGCTGATTACACTATTTTTCCTTTATCTGTAGCGTTTGTTTTGGGAACACAACCAGTGTAGGCTGTCATGCCTAGTCCATTGGCCAATCACGCTATAGTTTGGATGCAGCTATGGCGGGTCGATATGCTGATTACTATATTTTTTTTTTAATTTTTGGACATCGAATTGTGTCCAATGGTTTGGATTGTTCGTACTTGGTTTTATTTTATTTATACCTCAATAACACGTGTCTGTTGAAGTATCCAACACAAACGACATATAACAAGCTACCGTTAGAATATAGCTCGAACGTTTAGTATTTGAGGAAGATAGAATGAAATGCTTTATTATGATGAAATATCAAATAATACCTACCTAGTTCTCTGGCCAGGTAATTAAATATTGCTCCAGATTCGCCATATAATTTCCCATCTACTTCTAATACTGGTAATTGACCTAGAGGTGTTTCTGAAACCGAACGGAACATTCAGTAAGACTTTATTGTACTAGGGGGTCACGGTGGCTAGGTGGGTAAGACCCTGGCTCGCTAGTCTGGAGGTCGGATGTTCGATCCCTTCATTGGCCACTAAAGTCCACCAAGACTCTCCGGCGCGGTTCACCCTCGTCAAGCCGTTAGGATGGGATGAAAAACAGGTCACGTGTATACATTGGCATGACCAAAAAGATAACTTGACAGTCGGAATTCGATATAAGAGTAGGCTGTAGTGCCGCTGCCCGGGCAAAATATTTCCATACGCTGTCCGTGTAAAATGGCACTCGAGCACGCTGTGTGGCGTATGTCCGCCTTATTTAGCCCGATTCGGGGCAGAACAGTAGGACGCCAAACCCCCTTTAATTTGCCATAACGGTGTTTCGTATCAACTTGATTACCGTTTATATTACGTTAATATTTATATCACAGTACAATCTAAAATAATCGAAAGTGTATGAATACCCCGGGAAATGTATACAATTACATACAACACACACACGGATAAAATAAATGTAAACCCCACCCCTTCTCGAATAAAATTAATGTAAACCCCACCCATTCTCGTGTAAAATTGATGTAATCCCCACCCATTCTCGTGTAAAATTAATGTAATCCCCACCCATTCTCGTGTAAAATTAATGTAATCCCCACCCATTCTCGTGTAAAATTAATGTAATCCCCACCCATTCTCGTGTAAAATTAATGTAATCCCCACCCATTCTCGTGTAAAATTAATGTAATCGCCACCCCTTCTCGTGTAAAATTAATGTACCCCGCACCCATTCTCGTGTAAAATTAATGTAATCGCCACCCATTCTCGTGTAAAATTAATGTAAACCTCACCCATTCTCGTGTAAAATTAATGTAAACCTACCCATTCTCGTGTAAAATTAATGTAATCCCCACCCATTCTCGTATAAAATTAATGTAAACCCTGTCCCTTCTGTTTATTCAGGCGCCATTCAAATAAATTGGATATTAACAGCAAGATGAGTGTTAACCATATTAGATGAAACTTCAAGAGATCTTTGGTGGGCCCCAAGAGAGAGGTCGAGAGAGAGATGTGGTTTAACGTTCACTCGACACAAACTAGGTCATTTCGGGACGAACATATTGTTTAATTTAATTCCAACAATTCGCTTGCGCGTAGGGGTCTTTAGCAGAGGGAGGAAACCGGAGGACCCGGAGTAAACCCACGAGATTGGACCTGTGACCCTACTCCTTGTCACGTACAACAGGGGATTCGAAACCACGCCAGTTGACTCAATGACAGGCTTTATGATACGTGTGCCCCAAGACTCGAATTCTTAGGTTATATCACCTGTCAATTACATAACATTTTAATGCCAAATTCAAATACACAAAGTTTGTGGATACGTTAGAGTCGCCAATTTTTGTCCAATATAGATGGAACTTTAAACATTGCAGTCACGGTTTCCCTGTATGGCATCCACGGTTTCCCTGTATGGCATCCACGGTTTCCCTGTATGGCATCCATCTCGCTTGGACTGCTGAGTTATTTACTTAAATCAATACTATGGAAAAGTGTCGACTTGGCCTTAATGTGAACATTACAGTTTCAGTCTCACTTAGAATGCTGAGTTATCCACTTAAATTAATACAATAGAATAGTGTCGAATTGGCCTTAATGTGAACATTACAGTCACAGTTTCCATATATGGCAACCGTCTCGCTTAGAATGCTGGGTTATCCACTTAAATTAATTTTTAAAGGGAATAGCATTCTGGTGATTCGAAACTACGATATAAAAATACTTCCGGTTTTCGAAGTTACAGTATTTCCCGTTTTTGAAAAAACTCGGTATTCCGACACGCTGTGCGATCCGACATATTGTAACGATCCCGTACGATGTCCACTGTACTATAGAAAAGTGTCGACTAGGCCTTAATGTCCCTCCATACTCTTGACCCCCAATACACCCAGGGTGATAATCACAGTTCAATATTGTGGCCTTTGGCCTTTGGGTCTTTCAAATCTTCTGATACGAGACAACTACGATAAAAGTCACTCGTGCTTGAGACAATGATAATGATATTTACTGGAGTAGACTGGGGTGGGTTGCTCAAAACTAAGTTATTTTAAAGATCCGTTAAACTCTAACGGACCTTTATCTTGGTAACGTGTTGTTTGTTTAATTTACTACAGAAAATACTATAGAATACTTTATTTTTTCCTTTAGAAATATTAGCATAAATCTGTAGGAAAAATTTGCACCGCCTTTATTTCCAGTAACAGTCTTTCTCTCGGTTAAAGTTATCGGATCGTTAAAAGAAAACGGAGCTTTGAGCAACCGGCCCGTTGGCCAATAAATTATAGCTTATCTATAACTTCATGCACTAATAGTAATAATAGCTTCAACAAGTGTCATAAACAAGGGTCGAGGTGGCCTTATTGTCTATAACTACTAATTATTGCTGTGTGTGTGTGTGGGGGGGTGCCTAGTGGTCTAGAGTGCCGCTCTTCGACCTCTAGCTGGCCGGCCACCTCTGGCTTGTTGCTGTGGTTTCGAGCCCTGGTGTGAGCGTATGTGGCATGGAGATAGGGGCGCCTATTCAACCTCGTGGGTTTCCTCCGGGCACTCCAGTTACCCCCCACTGCTAAAGGCCCCTATTATTGAAATAAAGTAAAACAATATGTTAGTCCCGAAATAACCTAGTTGTGTTGAGTGGACGTTAAACCCCATTCCTCTCTCTCTCTCTCCCTCTTTCTCCCCCCCCCCCAACCCCCCTACTTATTGCTGTTCTATAAACAAGGAGGGTTGTTGTCTAATGGTCTAAGGCATGAGCTTTTAAGAGAGGCGAGAAATGGTGTTTAAGCCCACTCTACACGAACTTGGTCATTTGGGGGCAAACATGGTTCAATTTTATTTAAATTATTCTTGCGCGTAGGGGTCTTTAGCAGTGGAAGGAAACTAATCGTTTATTGATTCATGTGGCGCGTTTTCGATTCCCATCTTGTACGTGTTAAAATTGAGGGTTTTAGCCTCGGCCCCATCTATCGCTAAAGACCCCCCACACACACACACACACACGCACGCACGCACACTTGAACAAGTGTATTATTGAAATACAATAGAACCATATGTTAGTCCCCAAAATTACCAAGTTTGTGTTCAGTTAAGCCCCATCTCTCCCCGTCCGTATTTAAAGATAATTAAAATTTGTCTTTCTAAAGATTTAGCGTGCATGTAAAAGAACCTTTGCTGTCTGTTCAAGATTTCCAATCGTAGGGATCACGGACAAGGAGAAATCGGGAGAACTTGTTCGGGAAATATAGGGTTCGAACTCCGGACAGAACTTTTAGTAAGTCAGTGCTTTACCCTAAAATCTACTTACTAGGTTTAAATGCTGGCCACTCTTCTTTACTGTATCGAACGTCATCAAATTCCTGTCCTGCCGCATTGAACATGAGCCGGGCGATTTCCGCTCGGCCCCGGGAATCAAAATAGTGCAGACGGAAAACAGGCATGTTGATGTATAAACTGTCTTGAGGATGGGACGTACTTGATATATAACCCTGCTTTACATTGACTAAACACTTATATCTTTAATAGTCACGTGGTCGTTATTCACCCGACTTGATTTATCCACGTGTTAAGATATGTTAGATGTTAAACTGCCGAGTTGTCTGTCACTTTCTTATAATCCCTTGTTTGTGATGCAGGAAGGACGGACTGACAATGACAGCTGTCTAGTCGGTCGGATGGGACGACAAATAAAATGAAATGGGATTTAACGACCTACTGCTCTGCTCCGACTGGGCATACGCCATACAAAATGCAATGGGGTTTAACGTCTTACGCTTAAGCACCAAACCTGGGCTAATTGAAGACGGGCATACGCCATACAATGTGCAACGAGGGAAATTTTACCAGGGCAGCGACACTACGGCCTACTCTTATATCGAATTCCAACTGCCAAGGATCTTTTACGTACACGCCAATGTATACACGGGTCAGTTTTCGTCCCATCCGACGGACTAGACAAATGTTCCTGGAATCTCCGTCTCCGCACCCTTACAGTCTTGTGTAAGCAGGCACAGATAGTAAAGTAGTATCTGTGGACGAGCGAAGATTCGATCTTCCCTGTTTGTAGAATGTGAATAATTGTTTCATGTAGGAATGGGCAGTATCTGAAAACAAAGCTTTATACACGTTTAATAGCACTTTAAAGTCGACCCGGGCTTTCACAGGCAGCCAATGAAGACTTTTAAGAGTTTCTGATACATGATCTCTAAAAGATGACCTGGCAACTAGCCGAGCACAGTTATTTTATACAACCTGAAGACGGTTTAATATGTATATTTGATCACCCTCTGTCCACATCCGCCAGTCATATTCGAAAAACAATTGAATAGTTTCATGGTTGGATTCCAGTCTGCAGGCCGAGTGTACTTCCGGGAAACAAATTCTGGGAAAACCGACGTTAATCTGTGACCGGAAAACATGTATTTATAGTTTGCAAAGTTTTCATAAATTTTGCCAAAGATGAACATAGATAAAACCGACTGATGCATTGTGCACGGGTTATAATTGTCGTATTGGTAAATGTTACCGAGGAAATGTTTGGCAGGCTTTGTGATGCTGCCAGCAGACATGAGTCCAGCCATGAAACTATTCAATTGCTTTTTTTCAGACAAGTATCAGTATGTATCGGTGTAAAACCAATTCAGAGAGATTTTGATTTGACAGTTTTTACGTATTTTTGAAACTGGTTTCGAAGTATTTTGGTTCTGTTAAGGAAGATCATTTTCGACGTCCCAAAGTAAGCGTCTGGTGCTAAAACCACCTAAAAAAACTTTTTAAATGTTCCTATTGTTAATTAGAAAAGGTTTTGCTTTAGGTTTTATATTTTACGCTGACATTATTTGCTTTAAATTTGCTTAGGATTACAAAGAACAAAGGTGACCGTTGACCTAAAAATATCCAAAAACGCCCAACGAATGGCTGATTACCACTCGGCATCTTATTCTAAGCAAAATTCTACTAGAGAAATGTTCGGCCTGGTTTTGTGCCTATCGACTATACGTCATCTAACCTGTTTTAAACCGCTAAGGGAAACTTGACATTCATCACTCTCTTGATATAACAGCATATACCGTAAGTGTCATTACAACAATAATGTTACCATACACCGTAAGTGTCATCACAGCAGTAATGTTACCATATACCGTAAGTGTCATTACAACAGTAATGTTACCATACACCGTAAGTGTCATTACAACAGTAATGTTACCATATACCGTAAGTGTCATTACAACAGTAATGTTACCGTATACCGTAAGTGTCATTACAACAGTAATGTTACCATACACCGGAAGTGTCATTACAACAGTAATGTTACCATATACCGTAAGTGTTATTACAACAGTAATGTTACCATACACCGCAAGTGTCATTACAACAGTAATGTTACCATACACCGGAAGTGTCATTACAACAGTAATGTTGTTACCATATACCGTAAGTGTCATCACAACAGTAATGTTACCATATACCGTAAGTGTCATTACAACAGTAATGTTACCATATACCGTAAGTGCCATTACAACAGTAATGTTATCATACACCGTAAGTGTCATTACAACAATAATGTTACCATACACCGTAAGTGTCATTACAACAGTAATGATACCATACACCGTAAGTGTCATTACAACAGTAATGATACCATACACCGTAAGTGTCATTACAACAGTAATGTTACCGTATACCGTAAGTGTCATTACAACAGTAATGTTACCGTATACCGTAAGTGTCATTACAACAGTAATGTTACCATACACCGTAAGTGTCATTACAACAGTAATGTTACCGTATACCGTAAGTGTCATTACAACAGTAATGTTACCATACACCGGAAGTGTCATTACAACAGTAATGTTACCGTATACCGTAAGTGTCATTACAACAGTTATGTTACCGTATACAGTAAGTGTTATTACAACAGTAATGTTACCATACACCGTAAGTGTCATCACAACAGTAATGTTACCATATACCGTAAGTGTTATTACAACAGTAATGTTGTTACCATATACCGTAAGTGTCATTACAACAGTAATGTTACCATACACCGTAAGTGTCATCACAACAGTAATGTTACCATATACAGTAAGTGTTATTACAACAGTAATGTTACCATACACCGTAAGTGTTATTACAACAGTAATGTTACCATATACCGTAAGTGTCATTACAACAGTAATGTTACCATATACCGTAAGTGTCATTACAACAGTAATGTTACCGTATACCGTAAGTGTCATTACAACAATAATGTTACCATACACCGTAAGTGTCTTTAAAATCGGTTCATCATAATTCCGCTCTGAATCCGTGCCACATGGAATATGTTGTAACCGGATATCTCCGAAACATACTGACCGGAAGTGACCGAAATGTTGCCATCTGTGAGATATTACTGCTGTCATACCACACATATCAGATGGCACAACTGCAGATTGAAATAATCTAGAGTGCCGCGCTTCGACCTTTAGCTGGCCGGTCACCTCTGGCTTGCGGCTGTGGTTTCGAGCCCCAGTGTGAGCGTATGTGGCATTAAGATAAGGGCACCTTCTCAACCTCGTGGGGTTCCTCCGTTAGAAAACCATGCGTTAGTCCCAAAATTACCTAGTTTGTGTCGAGTGGACATTAAACTATATTTCTCTCTCTCTCTCTCTCTCTCTCTCTCTCTCCGAACCATAGTCGTTATACATGTTATGTTGGTGTCTAAAGTCAGCCCAGACACTTATCTCCAGGGAACTAACTTGTAATGATATGGTTAATCTATGTTATTAACTAATATTCTAACATGAATTTTATAAACATGATGCCCTATCACGTTTTGCATTGTTTTAAATTATGTTAAATCTTCTGTTACAATCAGTGACCTGTTTCACGAAATTTTAACTAAGAAAAATCCAAAAATTAGATTGATTTTAGTGCTTAGCCAATAAAAATTGAAGCATTTTTTTTAGAAATAATGTTACTCTGTAAAGTACACATGTACACCTGTGTCAAAGAGGCGCTATTCTAATTTTGTGATGATAACAATGGTCGACGTTCGGGGAATAGACTGGACGACGTAGACCAATATATATTCAATGACATAAACACATGTTTAACAACAACGCTTGAAGGATGAATGGCGGCAAAGTTAAAAAATCTAACAAACAAAAAAGGAATAACAAACTAAAATGTCTTTTCATTTATTGCGTTCTGGTTAATAGCCATTTCATATGTGCATCTATCTAAATCCATCCGACCCCTGAAATTAAAACGTTATTCGTTACTTTGCATGGTGTTATAACTTAAAAATACAGCCGGTTCACTTCGTACCAATAACTGATATATAAAATAATTTTATAAAACGCAATCATCCCAAAAGCCGTGGAGAAGAAGAATACATTCACGGATATTATAAACAGTAGATAATGATAGAGATATGACGGTGGGACTTGACATGTAACCCTGCATAAAAGGTTCTGGGAAAACAATGATAGACACGTGGCAGTGGGACTTTACATGTAACCCTGTATAAAATGTTCTAGGGAGATAAGATGGTCACGTGGCAGTGGGACTTTACATGTAACCCTGTATAAAATGTTCTAGGGAGATAATGATCGCAATGTCGCAGTGAGACTTTACATGTAACCCTGTAAAAAATGTTCTAGGGAGATAATGATGGTTATGTGGCAGTGGGACTTTACATGTAGCCCTGTATAAAAGGTTCTTGGGAGATGGTGATGGACATGTGGCAGTAGGACTTTACATGTAACCCTGTTTTAAAGTTTTGGGAAGATGACCACCACTATTGTTTTAATAATTTAGTTTTCTAAATTAGAGAAAAACAGTAAAATGTTTATTTTCTTACAGCAAAACTGTTCTCCACATGCTGGAGCTGCAATTGAAAACAAAATTTAAAAAATGACAGAACATTAATCTAACCTAAATTTTACGTCACCAAGACAAAATAGAAAGTTATTACAAAAGAAATAATTGGATTAAGAAAACAACAGAATTCTCACAACACTCGTTTATTGTCAACTATAATTGATTGCACTTCCTTTAGTGAAACCAGAAATTATATCGGGTATTCAAAGAGGAATGAATGAATAAAATGGGGTTTAACGTCCTACGCTTAAGCACCTAACCTGGGCTAATTGAAGACGGGCATACGCCATACAGTGTGCTATGAGGGAAAGTTTGCCCGGGCAGCAACTGAATTCCAACTGCCAAGGGTTCTTTAACGTACACGCCAATGTGTACACGGGACCTCGGTTTTTCTTTTCGTCCCATCCGAACGACTAGGCAGCTGTCCTTGTCAGACCTTCCTTCTGCATCACTCACAAGGGGAAATCATGCCGGAAAATCGAGATGAACTTTCTCGGCCAATGCAGGGATCGAACACCCGACCTCCACTTAGCCACCGTGATCCCCTATTCAAAGAGGACCAGAGAGCTTAAAAAGATACTTTCCCAAAGAAGTATTTTTTTTGGGGGGGGGGGGGTATTTCCTATAAAAAGTATGGCACCAGGGTAAGCTTACTCTTCCGGACACCTGTTACCACTGTTTGTCGTGTATTTTATACACGATGAACAGTCCATATGCGGAGTACACTTTTTTGCCTGATTACACTATTTTGCCCATACCGTTTTTTATGACTTTGAATTTTGTCTAATGGATTGGATTGATCGTACTTGGTTTTAGTTTATTGGTATAAATGGAAATTAGAACTATCTAATTTTACTGGAAAAATACTAGATTCCCTGAAAAACACTGATGGGGCGTACACAGAACAAAAATGTAAGGGTTCACCTAGGCGATTAGGGATGTCTGCTCGTGTGACGTCAAAGCTTGCAAGAGAAGACCCCATGGTTAGTCAGCGCTCGATGTATATGTTGATAAAATTGATGGTGAGCTTAATCGTACAACAGTTTCTGAGATAAAAACCATAGGAAAATGCGTTGGTAGTAGATAATCCGTGAATTTAATTAGGTTTCGATATTTATGACCTCTTTTAATCCATTGTTAATAGTAGGGTCACCCTCACAAATTCAATGTTTTGAAAAAACATTTGAAGCAAAATGAGGATAGATTAATTAGTTTGAATATGTTTTTAGTCGAAATATATCATCAAATCACCCAGCTTGTTCGCGAGAAAGTAACTTTAAGCATATCACGTATTCACAATATGTCAAACAACTGTTAGAAGGTAACTATGGAGACAATGATCTACACCGATACGATTTTATTGTTTATATATATATATACAGTACAACAACTACTGGGATGTTGTTTACATTAAATTCACCGTAAATTAGCAGAGGCTATGTAGTGACAAATTATTGGCATGATAAATGTTCATCTCCAAATTAGACACCAAGGTGGGCACCGTCCTGCCATCATTTCAAATTCTTGAACAAGATCAATGATGGTAAGGACCGAACTATACCTTGGGGATCTCTGATAAACACGCATATCACATTCTATCGGATTTAGATCATAAGGTGTTTCATTCAGTCAAGTGGCATGGTTTCGATCCCCCTTTTGTAAGTGACAGAGTAGGGTCACTTGATCCATGTGATTGTCCCGAAATGGCGTTTTTCGACGTGAAGACTATTTTCTCCCTCGGTCTCATGATTTAGAACTTAAGTGACGCGAAGACAGAACGAATGACGGACCATTTAAATAGTTAAGCTACTACTACTCATTAAATCGATTAAATCAGGAATTGCAGCCACATCCAACACAGATGACTTGTAATTAAAGCAGTGGGTTGTTGGGTTGAATTACTAAATTGTATACTTACTATAGCAGGTCCCCTCGATACATGGATTACGACTACAGCCAAAGTGATTATTACATGGAGCTGTAAATATTAATCATTGTTTTATATCAACAAAGCAACGTGTTGATATGAGTTATATCATATAGGGATAGAATGAATTCTGATTTTCCTTGTTGTTCGCATATACCATTGCTACCTACAAGACTACAACTCGTGTTAGATGGGGGTATTATAATATCAAAAAAGATGTAATTAGACCGGTATGGATATATTATTATTATTATTACATTATTTATATAGGCCCCATACACGATCCAACATGTTTGATCCAACATGTTGGATCAAACATGTTTGAAAGCTTGACGTTGCCCATACACGTTCAAACTTGTTTGTCAAACATTAGTTTGTTCGTCAAACAGTCAAACATGTTGGATCGTGTATGGGCTTCATCAAACTTGTTTGTCCAACATATGAGGATGTTTTCAGTCGATCTTATCTATCCGGCTGCTTCTGAAAAAATAATGTTGGACAAACATGTTTGATGAAGCCCATACACGATCCAACATGTTTGACTGTTTGACGAAAAATATCAACAGAAATCAGATCCATCAAACATTTGACGTCAAACATTTGTGGCCATCAAATTTACACATACACGATCAAATATCCATCAAACATGTTTCATCCAACATGTTTGATCAAACATGTAGGATCGTGTATGAGGCCCTTAAGAGCGAATTAACTACCTTAAAGAGTTCTTTCTGTTTATTTTCACTAGTTTTAATCTTTTCTGATAAGTAAAACCTTTTCGCGGTTTCTATAAGCCGAGTCACACTGTTTTTACATTATTTATATATCTCTTTCTGGACAACAAGGTTGTCTTTTCTCCATGTACTTGTAGCCTGGTTGCGGAGCTGTTTTGCTGACCTAATGTCATCATTGAACCATCTAGTACCAGGTCGTACTGAGATATATTTGGATTTGAACGGTACACTAGAGTCAACAATATCCTGCATGAATTGGACAGTCTGTAAATTTACAGATTTTCTTTCCAAGATTGTGTCTTTTAGAAAATCGAGGCAGAGTGACTAATACTTTTGATGGTCTTTTTGATATCAAGGGTATGCTCTCGGGTACGAGTAGGGATATCTACAGTAAATTTGGAAATAGTGTATTCGTAGGGCCCAGCAGTGAGGTTAGCATGGCAAAAATTTAACGTCCATCTATTATTGTCCTATGCATTGACTAATGAAGACGGGCATTCGCCTTACCGTGTGATTTGTTGGAATTTGTGTCAGGAAAGCGTGTGAGAATTTCTAGATTTCCTTGTTCCTTTAAGAAATAAAATGAACTGAAATGTTTAACGTCATACCATTCTACTATGGGCACAGTGTGCACGGAAAGTGATACTACGGCCTATATCGAATTCCAACTGTCAAGGGATCTTCTACGTACACGCTAATGTGACACTAACGGTATTTTCGAAATTTGTCAGTTTAACAAGCCCAGAACCCAGACCTAACACCTGAAACATTAGATTTTACTGACCTCTACAGGTGTCATTTATACACTCTTTGCCAAAGGGACAATATCGAGAACCACACGATTCACCTGTAATAACAAAAAACAATCCTGTTAGAACGGCCGGATGAATGAGACCCTATCTAAATCTTGATGACAATTGAAATGTCTCCGCCAAAAATAAATTAGTGTTATTATTTGTAAAAAAAAATGCAGACTTAGCATACCTCGTGGAGATGTATAACATTTAATGGCTGTACATAATGCAGTATTGGAAATAGTATCTGAAAAAAGTAAAACATAGTTTGTCAGTCAACAACTGTCACACTGTTTAGGCTTCTATTTTGAGCATGATGCCTACATAGTTTAAAATGCCCAGCTGGCCTTTAGTTCATTTTCAATATAACACTTAAGAGCATAAGCCATAATTACCAAAACATCAAAAAAAGACAGTCTGACAATATTTTAATAGGTTATGACAGAATAGTTTAAACTGTCAGTTAAAGTATAATATATACTGACACTATAATATATACGGGCACTATAATATATACTGACACTATAATATATACTGACACTATAATATATACTGACACTATAATATATACTGACACTATAATATATACTGACACTATAATATATACTGACACTATAATAAATACTGACACTATAATATATACTGACACTATAATATAAACTGATAGTATAACACTATAATATATACGGGCACTATAATATATACTGACACTATGATATATACGGGCACTATAATATACTTAGATAACAAATTGGAAAGAAGCAACGGGAATGTCCACTATTGTAAGGTTGGTGGAACGTGTTCGAGTTACTGAAAAAAAACCGTGACCGTCAACGTCCTGTTCCACAACGCGTTACCATCCGGGCCCATGACCGCTACCCGTCGTCTAAGAGAAGTAGGACTCCGTGAACGACGACTTTATGTTGGTGCTTTCCTTAGGGATCATCACCGTCAGCGGCGTTTGATATGACCGTGGGCTCAAGGACATCAGCTATGGAGAGGAGTAGACTGGCAAAGTGTGCTCTTCAGTGACGAGAGTCGCTTATTCATCTTCATCACGCTGATGGCCGTCCTGCAGACTGCTGCGTCTTCAAAACGAATCGATCAGGTTGGGGAAGAGTAATGGTGTGCGTAAGAACCTGTTAAGGACACACGCGCTACTGACATCTGTGTCGTACTTTTGGTTTTGACCCTTCTGACTTTGTACCGTTGATTACAGATTAAACATACATAATTGTGCAAATGTGTTGTTATTGGTGAGAGCCTCAACCAGAATTTGAACACCGCTAAGTTCCTTTGACAGTTAAGCACAATATGATTAAGCACAGGCATCTCAAAGATATAAGATTACGGCATTACCGTTGCCAATCACTTCATCAGTTGTTTTCCCAATCGGGTCTATATTGTAAAGCGCTAGATTTTTTAAAGAGATAACATTTTTAAGGAAAAGTTTAAATTGTATTATATTATCTATTTTCCCTTTCCTAAATATATATACATAAAGTTTATATTTATTATCCCCCGCCGAACAAAGTTAGGGAGGAATATTGGAACGGGGTCCGTCTGTCCGTCCGTCAGATTTCGTTTACGGAGCATAACTCATAAAGCGTTAAAGATTTCTTTCTGAAACACACATAAACCTATTACAGTAGTTGTGCCTTTTGCTATTTAGGAATTTCTGGGATTTATATCTTTTGTGTTTCCATGGAAACAATTTTGACTTAGTTTTTGGTGTATAATTTTGTTTCCGGATCATATCTCATAAAACGTTTATGATACATTTTTGAAACTTTGTCAGGCATCTAACCATTACAGTAGTTGTGCCTTTTGCTGTTTAGGAATTTCTGGGGTTTATATTTTCTGTGTTTCCATGGAAACACATTTGACTTTTTTTGGCGTACAATTTTGTTTTCGGGTCATATGTCATAAATCTTTCAAGATATCCTCTTGGCACTCATTTTGAATTTCTCAGATTTGATCATTTTATGTGTTTCAATCAACCCATCATTTTATTTTCTGAAATCCAGCCTTCCATCCTGATTTTGTTTCTGGAGCATATTTTATTATATGTTCAAGAAATCTTTTTGAAACTTTGTACAGACATTAACCTGTTATATATAGTATTTTATTTTCTGATTTATAAGTTTAATGTTTAACGTACAGAAGTTGATTGAGGTGGGAAAATGTTGTTGTGCAAACCTTACAGGGAGTAGCGACCCTGCCTTGCCGAACTACTATAATCAGAGTATGAAATTCTGTGAATAATATTCCATGTGTCGGAATATGAGATGTGTCTAAAAGACTCCGGCTACAACTGATGGTGCAACCCCGACATGCTCCGCTAAACAGGGCAACACTTTTAGGACCAGTAACACCGTTTGCGAAATCTGATACATTTTTATATTGATTACCAACAGCATAAACAAGTTATTTTTTCTTATTTTTTTCCAAACAAGGGCGCAGGATGTTGATGACTAGTCATCTTGTTGTTATTGATATTTACTGTTTTTTAAATTTATTTATGTATAATATAGATAATATTGTGATTATAAATTTCTAGTTTGTCTCCAGAAACCCCACTATATGTTTGGCGCAATATAGCCCGGTTGGAGCTGATGGGCCATTAAACAACATTTCATCCATTCGTGACCTTCCGTTCCCGAGTTAACAAACTTTGCCAAAAACACTGTGAGCGCGATATAGGTTAAAGGTTCATATTCGATATGAGACATTGGGACAGCTTTTACAAAGTCTTGACATACCGTGCATGGCAGCTGCTTGTTTGGTTATAAAAGTGTAAGCTTGGTGATAATTCAGGAAGTTTTTTTTCCACATCTGGTTAGCCTTTTTGGTCATAACTACTAATTGCTCGCGATTTTAGAAGTTGTTCTGTGCAGTGGGGAATCGTGAGTTACGCTTTGGGAAACCAAGGAGGGGGGGGGGGCTAAAATCTTGAAACAAGCCCTGTTGATAATTATGTAAAAACTGGATACTAAATACACGTACCGTGCTTTATACATATATTATTGAAACACGCTTGGTCATTATTACAGGCTACACCTCCACAATTTGATTCTGAAATACAGGAAACATCAAGACATAAATATGCACCGTGGGGGTGAAATCTGGTATATTATTCTATATACAGGTATTACAACCAAGTATAATCTATATATAGTTACAGACTGTAAGTTTAACACACAGGCCAAATAGTATGGCGATAATATGACTCCCCTTTACATACACTGGCTATACGTTATTAAGGGGTTGGTGTTTATACATTGTCACTGTTCCTATATGTTAACATATATAATAATCGTTATTTTTTTTTAATAATTCTGTCAGATAGTTAAAATATGTTTGGCATGACAAATGGTAGAATACTAGACTGGAGATTAAGAGTTTTTACTAACTGTTTGTTGAACAGATTTTCACTATACAAAGGCCACCATTTATACCACACAGTGTTTCGTTACATTTCCGGTCTGTAAAATATCAATTGATAAGTATTAAAAAGTTATCGATAAAATAATGTGTAATTACAATTATTATTAAACAGCACACGTTAATTAAGAAGTGTGTGTTCATTAGCTAAATCTGCCTAGTGCAGGTCTTTATTTGGGCATGAAATGTTTTCTAAAGTATTAATTAGACATTAATTAACTGATCCAGGCCTTAATCAACTTTGGATGGCATCAGATTGCTCCAATATTAAACAGATTAAAACGTTTCAGTGATAAATCAAATATGGCGCTTCCAGACGCTTTGAGTCTTAGCTTTGATCAACCAGGACCGTGGTTGAAATTATTGCACAGATCGGCTAAATCTCCAAATGCCAATATCTTCGCTTGCAATGGAGTAATTTGAATGAAATTTTCCAATTATTCATTTTACATCATCTACTTTCGAACTAGTATTGCAAGAATGGCTAGTTCTTATCTATATCTTGAATAATGTAACTTTAAAAAGCGTGTGTTCATTTTGTATTTGTCATTAGGCGTACAGGGTGTTACTGGCGACGAGTATCCCCACCTCTTTATGTACCTCGAACACTTCCAGGTTGAACTGTATTATATGCCATATCAGGCCATGTTGGACTTGGACCACACTGAAGTTGTTGTTTTTACGGACTGGCATAGCAGGGAAAACATGTGTAATTGCGACGGTTGAATGTTTTTTAAACTGTTCTCCTAACGGTCGCATCTCCATGGGCAATTGGTAGGTTGATAGCAAACGACGTGCGATAACGTCATAATGACTGTAGCTTATATAGTCAGGCATAAATTCTTAAAAAACCTTGGTCTCTGTCGCGATAACATGCAATTACTGGATATTCGTTTAACTACAATTTACCTTCATTGGTTATTTCTGGCTGTTTTGATATAAAATATGCAATATTGAATCCATCAACATTCATACGGGACAATGGTATCGGCTCATATTTTATGGTATAGCTTGTAGGAGTTGTTGGTCTACCCTCTTTATTAATTATAAAAAGAAACAATTACATAATGATCTAGCATTTAGTCCGGTATATCACAGTAAAAGTGTCATAATTATCTAGCGTGTTTTTAAATCCCATTGGATTCATTCATTCAGACGTTTATTGAATAATTTTACAACACTATCGTGTGAATATATGACATGGTGATTGATATGATATGTGGATTGTCTGCAATATGACTTCAGTGGAAGCGGACGTTAAATAAGGTTAGTTCACAAACATGACAAATGGACAGTTTGTAATAGCTAGTTTCCACTGAAATGGAACATAAAGAATTCTTGATATCCATTTAGCA
Source organism: Patella pellucida (assembly GCA_917208275.1). NCBI lineage: Eukaryota > Metazoa > Mollusca > Gastropoda > Patellidae > Patella > Patella pellucida. The sequence goes on along the minus strand of OU795039.1, from coordinate 4,875,879 downwards.
AAGGAGAAATTGCTAATAATACAACTGTTCGATTATAATTATGACAATTTTTAGAAAACACCATGAAGGAAAACACGGCGATTCTTTGCATGTGTTTCGTTGGATTTCTTGACCTATAAAACATAGGTATAGACATGAAGATCAGTGAAATCGGCGCACTTACAGACGTTTAATAGACGATAACGGGTTTTATTGCGGCCATTTTGAATTTCTCGATTTTTAGCGGGAACGACTGGAATGACGTCGTGGTTTCCGCCATTTTTGAAATTAGCATACCCATAAACCTCCTAGGCCAAATTTCCATGCTTCTTTCCGAAAGTGCACGACCATTGCACATGTCCACCCCACTACTATATGATTACAATAATAAACACCAGAGACAAATCTAAACGATCTGAGGGAGAATATATTACACGTCAGATGTGGTAAACGACTTTGTGGCACCACTTTCCGTGTTCGACCGACGGGGTATAGTGTACAGATCTTTATATAACGTTTTCTAGCAGTAGTAAATGGTTGTTATAATGTACAGTATTATAGCATAAAATATACAAAATAACACAGATTTGCTTCTACATGTTTCTTGCATATTAAACATTATCAATGGCTTCCTGGTGGAATTATATTGAAACATGTAGAAGCAAATCGGTTTATACTATAATATTATACCGTTTTCTATATCTAGGAATACAAACCCAACTACCAATTCGTAACTACAAATTCAACTTACGTCTAGGGTGGGAAACACAGTAAGGTTCTTTACATGATCGATCTTTTGTAAAATATAAAAAAAATCATAATATAATGATAAAACTATTTTACTGATGTGTGTGAAGTATATCGAAACATTATGTGCGTACAGCTCGTTTTGCACGTAGAATAATTGTGATCATTCGAATATTTGTCATTTGATGCAACATCCAGATACATGGGGTCAATATTGCGGCTACAGAAATAAGTAAATACAAACAAGTTAACGCCGTAAACAATCGCCATATTTACGTATCTATAATTAAAGTACGTTTTAAAAATAGAAATAATAAAGTAAAAAATACGGTCTTCGTGTTATTATTAACTTTATATATATAGGAAAGTTGTCTCAAATATTTCCAGTCGTTACCTTAAGTACAATTAGTACAAAAATAATCTAATATCAGCTCACACGACACTGCTTTATAACACAATAGCCAAACCTTCTACCGGAAGTAACTAACAGTAAGTAGACTTCGCGCAAGCGATGTACATTATAAGTCACCGTCCAATGACAGATACTGCAGAGTCAGTTATCTATATTATAAACGATCTATGGTATTACAAACATAGCGACTGCACGGCGTACAAAAACAGAGGCAAGCCACGCCCACATCCAGTATAATAGGCCTTGCCAACCACAGTGTCAACATCCGGCTAGCAATATTTCAACTTCCAATTACCTCCTGACCAATTGGCTTTTCCCACTATCAGCTTATTAAAATATTATTGCTGCACAATTATTATGTCTGATCAAGTACATATTATCGACCACAGACTTACAGACATTTTAAAGCTTCCATAAATGATGACATTTATGGTCGCTGGCAACGGTCTTGGGATCTTGCAGACACTAACAAACTTCATCACATTAAGCCTCTCTTAGGAAATTGGCCAAGCTCCTATAGAACGAACAGGAGAAATGAAGTTGTTCTGTGTCGCTCTCGCATAGGTCATACTTTTTTAACACATATTTTCATGTCATGTTCCTTTGACAGTTAAGCACATTTTGATTGAGTGCAAGTATCTCAAAGACACAAGATTACGGCACTACCGTTACCAATCACTTTATCGGTTGTTTGTCCAACTGGGGCTATATTGTAAAGCGTTAGAGTTTTTAAAAGAAACAAATTTTCATAATTGTATATATCTGACTTTCTTTTTCATGTTTTAAATATATATACATAAAATTTATATTTATTTTTATTTTGATATGTACAACTGTGATATTTTTTTTTATGTATATATATGATAATACTGTGATAATTTGATTCTAGTTTGTCTCGAAAATCACCATATGTTTGGCGCAATATATCCCGGTTGGAGCGCATGTGCCATTAAACAACATTACATTCATTCATTTCGCGATAACGAGTGGACAGGGGTGATAACTTCATAATGATTGTAACAGCTAGTCTGGAATAATAATTGTACCAAACGTCACAAGGTGTCCGAACACCATAGCTTCGTCTACACTAGGCTAGTAAAAGCCGGCTTTTTCAAGTGTAGCGTCTACACTGACTGAAGTTTTGTAACGGTAAAAGACGATGAACACCGACCTTATGTAATATATCAGATAGCTGGCAGACTTACGGAAGAGGGCGAGAAAACGACGTGCAAGACGATTACGATCGTATATTCGCCGAAGACACTTTCGACTAACATCCGTCAGGGCTATGCCAATGTTATGAATGTACGGAAGTTCGGGAAGGATGACATCCGGGTACCCGATAAAACCAGGTTTTTACCGTCTACACACATAAAATTGCCGGTATTTTGATTCTGAAAAATTCCTCAATTAGTCCCGGATTTTAAAAAAAGCCGGCTTTAACGATTGAGAAATTGAAAAAGCCGGCTTATAGGAAACAACCGGCATTTAAAAGGCTGGTGTAGACGGTGAATGCTGCTAGTGTAGACGTAGCTTATATCATATTTAATATAAATCTTACAATAATCCTAGTCTTTGTCGCGATAACGAGCAATTATTGGATACTCTTGTGACTATAATTTACCTGCATTGGTTATTTCTTCCTGTTTTGATATTTCATTTGTATTATTTTCATCCATTTTGCTCGCTCTTGATCGTGATCTTGATTTTTCTAATCTATCAACATTCGTACGGAACAATGTCTCGGGGCCTGGATACTCCTTTTCCTTTGGTCTCGGGTCTTTTTGTTGTGATATTTTCTTTGTGTTATCTTCATCCATTTTGCTCGCTCTGGATCGTGATCTTGATTTTTCTAATCCATCCACATCCGTGCGGGACAAAGTCTTGGTGCTTGGATACTCCTTTTCCTTTGGTCGCAGGTCATTTTGTATTGTGTAGCTTGTAGGAGTTGTTGGTCTACCCTCTTTATTAATTATAAAAAGAAACAATTTCATAATGAACTAGCATGTAGTCCAGTATATCAAAGTAAAAGAGTCATAACGATCTAGCATTTAGTCCAGTATATCAAGAGTCATACTAATCTGGCATGTAGTCCAGTATACATGTATCAGAGTAAAAATGTCATACTGGTGCGTTATGTCGTCCTAGGTGTAGAGTCGTTGTATAGTTATCTTGGTGATAGAACGTTCTGCTTCTTAAAGATATGTCACTCAAATTATTTCATCATAAGCGAAATTATAGCCGTTTGCAGAATAGTGTAGCTACCGTTGATACGATAATAAACAAAGTCTCAAAAATCCACGGTCAGTTTTTGACGTATGGGGCATGAAACTGTGGGTAACAGGGCCAACAAAAGATTTGTAGTAGATAATATATTACACGTGGGTGTTCGACCGACGGGGTATAGTGTACAGATCTTTTTATAACGTTTTCTAGCAGTAGTAAGTGGTTGTTATAACGAGCAATAAAAATAACACAGATTTGCTTTTACATGTTTCTTGCAACATTATATATTAATAATGGCTCCCCGCTGAAATTATATTGGAACATGTAGAAAGCAGACCGGTTTTATTTTTATATTTTATACTATAATATAACGTTTTATATATCAAGGACTTCAAACCAAACTACCAGTTCGTAACTATAAATGCAACTTACGTCTAGGGTGGGAAACACAGTAAGGTTCTTGACATGATCGATCTTTTGTAAAATAAAAAAAAAATAAAATGATAATATAATGATCAAACTAATTTACTGAATTATGTGAAGTACATCGTAGTATTATGTTCGTACTACACGTTTTTTGTACGTAGAATAATTGTGATTATTCGAGTATTTGTCATTTGATGCAACATCCAGACACGCGGGGTCAAACTTGCGGCTAAAGAAAAGAAATAATTAAATACAAAAAAGTAAACGCACTAAACAATCGGCATATTTGTTTTCAATTACGTAATACAAACATTGCGACTGCACGGCGTACAAAGACAGAGGCAAGCCACGCCCACATCCAGTATATGCCTTGCCACAGTGTCAACATCCGGCTAGCAATATTTTAACTACTAATTATCTCCTGACTAATAAACATTTTCAACTATCAGCTTACTGAAATATTGCTGCACAATTATTATGTCTGATCAAGTACATATTATCAATCACAGACTTACAGACAAATCAAAACACGTGCATAGTTTTTATCATCGACTACTTACCATAACAAACTTCCCTGAAACACCTCTCATAACTTGAACAGTTAGTATTTCCACATATTATCCCTAGTAAGATTGCAAAGAAACATAATAATAATTTTTAAAAAGTTTGTATAGCACTGGGTGCTGCCGCTAATAGATGTTCCAGTGTACTCTTTACAGATGAAATACATGCAAAGTAAAACAATGGTTTTAAAACATAAAATTAAAAGTCAACATGTTGAGTTTTTTCAGAATCTTTTTTAAAACAGCAGGAGGTACCGGTTCGCTCCCAGTGTTGGCCGAAACAGTTATTATGAATTTTTCGACGTGATCCCCCTATCAGTGACGTAGAATTGAGGGAAATGTCTATTTGTTCGGATGGGACCACAAATCCGTGTCTCGTGCGCGTTAAACAACCCTTGACAGTTAGTATTCGAATTAGCGAATCTGTCTGGACATAATGTTCCCCATAGCACACTGTATGTCGTATGTCCGTCGCCATTCATCCCTTGATTAATCATTTCATTAGGTAGTGTATTGAATAAACATGAAAGACATCTACCTGGACCATTGCACAAACTCAATTGACAGTCTCTTCCATCTTTACAATCCACAATACCACATCTAGTTCCTGAAATATTATTTAACATAGCTGTAATACAAGCCTTTCCATTGGGTTAACATAAATTAATTCGAGAGGAAGAAAATTAGAATGCAATTATGGCATGCTTTTTAATACATGATTTGTCTGCACTAATTATGGATGCATATGGACATCATCTTATTTCTACCTCATCAAAGAAATATGTGCTTGAATGAATGTTACGCCTGAGGTTCATTACATCTTTAAATCCCACTTCTACCTCGTTGCCATTGGCAACTTTTGATGAAACTGGCCTGTTTTTTTCCAATAGAGGCTTAAAAGTATCCGTGTATCAGAAATGAACAGTACAATTTTCAAAAAGAGTTCTGTTCATTCCCGACAAACACTTCTAAACTGATACCATTCAAGCAATAAGTAGCGGTCGTTTAGTCCGTACAGATCGCAATGATAACGACGGCTCTATACAATGCAGCCGGACAAACTACATGAAACAACTAGTCAAAATCACAGTAACAAAACAAACCGGTTGGAACAAACTGGCAGTTCAAAGACATATACAATGACAATAAATTAACAAAACAACATATTACAAAAATCAATTATTATACATATCAATTGGCATCTATTCCATAATTTGGTTTAATGTATATTAAACATATAAATTAGAATACTGAATAATTATTTCAATTGTGATGATAGAAGGCGCAGTTCTCTTGCTGGACACTTCACAGGCATTGACAATAAGCAGGATGAAGACAGAAACGCCCACAGAGACATACATTTTATTACAAATAATTCGTTGATGCATACTTTCACCAGGAATGACAAACGTTTCGCATTTCCTTTACACTACATTTAATAATAATATTATTAATATCGCAGTCATCTACGCAATAGACAAGTTGTTTTGACGATGTGGTCTAAACAAACACGTGATTGTTTTACGTCCATGGTATAGCAAAACGCAGGTGTAAATACTACTCAGGTCGTCTTTCCACTGCGGAATCATTCTACCATGAAATGTAACGTGAGGCCCAGAAAGGATAAATGAAAGAGCATTTGTCACTTTTCGGTTGAAACGACTTGATAATAAATATTTGTTCACATTTTCCATCACAATACTTGAAAGAAATGTGATGTAAGAAAGTTATTAGCACCTTTCCTCGGTGTATCGGTGAATATCAGCCCCTCGACCAAAACTGTTCTGGTATTTACCGATACACCTCGAAAAGTGTGCTAATAACTACTACATACTTTTTATATTTAGAGTTATCTACCTTGACAGCGATTATCATTACACGAAACACCCTCAGCACAAAGCTCCGGTCCACACTGTAGTCCTGTAATAGTAGTTATATTCTTTATTATTGTATACAAACGTTTCAGCGCAATTTGTAAGAAGGGACTCGAAGAACGGGGCTAGACATATTCCAGAAATCATGTCAAACGGTGAAGCAGTATTCTTATCTGGATAGCATACGTGATAAATAATATCGTTGTAGACTGGATTAACAAGACACTGGAGATTTCCATTCGATCGAGACTTCTGGAGTATTTCGCCGAACATAACTGATTTGAAATTAAGAGTAAAACGGACACGATTGAATGTAAATCAGTTTATATACACTCGTACTGTAGTATTGCATTCGTCACAACCCGTTTCTAGGTCCCGAATATTAGCAATTGATCGCCTTTAAACGATTCTATAAGATGGTATTTGGACCCGTGTGTAATAAGATATGTCAATAGTGATGATGATTGAGACCAGTTATTCAAATGTATCGTTCGCTGGAGCCACGGTGGCGAGGTGGGTAAGACGCTGGCTCGCTAGTCTTGGGGCAGGGTGTTCGATTACTACATTGGCAGTGGTGCAGGACGGTGGGCCAGACTAGGACAGCTGTCTAATCGTTCAGATGGAACGAAAAAAACCGAGGTCCTGCATATAGTTCCGCTGCCCTGGCAAAATGTGCCCCATTGGTCTTCTTCATTAGGACATTAAACCACATTAGATGTTTAGTATCGTTCGAGTCAGCTGTTGCTTTCACCAGTCACTGTTTGTATGTTTTTAAGTAAAGTAAAAGAACCCTTCACAGTTGGATTTTCCGGTAGGATAACCCACGTGCATTCATTCGTTCACATTACCTGTGTTGACACATTCTTCTACTGCACAGATCTTACCAACTTCACAGCTAGATGTAGAACAAACGTCTCTTGTTACTTAATAAATATATAAATATAACTATATAAAGTAAGGTGTCATGGAACATGAAACAGGCAACACGAGTGATGTGGTCAAGTTAGCCTTTCATTTTCTTCTCTGAAAGAGTCGGGTCGAAAAAAAGACATATACTTTTATCATCCCTATTAATTTGTTCCTTAATATAAAAATCGTCCGCCCGAGCAACAACACATGCTATGTGGGGGTGTTGGGTATCACCCCAATAAATACAGCATACATTCTATGGAATATAATTACTGTTTATGTATGAACAACTCTAGCGGGATTTGACGATACGAGTACCTAGCGCGTCTTTAATTTACCCCCCACCCCCACCCCACAAAAAATATTAACCAACAAAGAACTCAACAAGACAACAACAGTCGAACCAGAATCCATATAAAAAAATCATGATACAACCTTTTATGATTATAAGTTATGGAATATAGATAAATTATTATTCTTTAAAGATGCATTTTGTAAGATCTAGATATAGAACTGACAGTTCTCGCTTTGATAGTTCCAAAATATATAACGAAATGGCGATCGTGTTACAACCATCTAATAGTCCAGAGAGTTGATAATTGGCTGATAATGTCAAAATAAATATATGTTTCATAAAGAACTGCAAAAGGCTGACCTAACCCTAGCATAATGCATATTTGATGGACAATTTAGTTAAAAACCGATTGAGAGAAAGTTAACAAAGCCTTACCTTTTGGGGGTTTTACTTCTTGTTGTTGTTCATTCGTGTTACTCTTGACTATAGTTACAGCAACCAACATGAAAACAACCAGAAACCGCATCTTTTATATCTCGAAGATATAGATATACCGGGTATGATAAGCAAGATAAAAAAATGAAGATTTAAACTTTAGAGGCGTCTGTTATACAAACCAGCTGACAACAGATGTGCTTAATATTATTTGCTTAATGTTATTATATTGAATATTTTATTGAAATAATTGTAATTAATTTGCTTTTGAGTTTTTGTTTTCAAAGAGATCGGGTTTGTTGGGTGTTTTATATTGAAAATTTTATGACAGAAATCATCTTTGTTTTATTTTATTCAAAGTGATGAAAGACAATTTAAAATTAAGTATGTCCTACGTTATCGTTACAAGGAATGGAGGATCGTTTGACTAGCTTCATTATTGGTGCATAACGAGAACACGTTGGCTCGTTAATGGCCATCAAATTGATTTTCTGAATTCAATATTAAAGTTAATAATTACTAGAATGACTACAACACATAACACCAAAATGCTGAATAAAAGTTTTTTTTCTGTCAGCGTGTCGATGAGATTTCATATGATTTTGGTAACAGTTTATAAGGACGTAAAGCATTTGGGCCATAAGATGACCGCTATAGATCTGCCACACTCGGCAATATTTCGGTCGTAAATTTATTTTGATTCACCTTCCTCAACTTTCCGAAAACAAACATAAGTGACAATGTCCGCTTCAAATTAGAGTGATATCGCTACATCTCTCTATGTTTTCCTTTGGACGTGATGAAACATAAGCAGAACAGTAGGACGTTAAACCCCATTTCATTTCCTTCTTTACATATATACAAACGGGCTAATTAAGACTGACTTGCGTCAGCTTTGTGGTATGCGCAAAAAATGTGCTTCGGACTTCGGTGTTTCGAACCACGCGAACTACATGTAGATTGCACTAAAGGTGAACACGCTAACTATGAGAGAATAACAAAATAAAATGAAATGGTGTTTAACGTCCTACTGTTTTGCCCCTACAGAGAATATCAAAACAGTCGTGTAAACTATGGGTTAACCTGTTTTATACTTTCATACTTGGTGCCTGTGTGTGATGTTCAGTAGGCCTCTTCTTACCTTTCCCCCATCACCTTTGATTCTTTCTTGGCATATCCCAATGGCGGGGTGTGTGTATACTCTACAGTAGGGTTACCCTTCCCATACACCGGACACTCCCTTGAATCCGAGAATCTCTCGCTTTGATATATCCCCTTGGTGGATGGTGTTGATACCCTACAGCATACTTACTCTTCCCAGATACCGGACACTCCTCGTATCTGTGAGTGAGTCTGCCGCTTTGATATATCCCTTTAGTGGGGAGGGGTCATACTCTGGGTTTGACAAATTCCAATGGTGCCTGATGTCTATACTCGACCGTATGTTTAGTCGACCCAAACACCGGATACTCCTTTCCTTTGATGCTCGGACGTATTGATGGACCTCAAATTCGGTTGCCTATTTGGATGGATAATATCTGTAGAATATTCTATTATTTTATTGACAGACAACTGATACATTAAAATGCATATCATGATGAAAAACATGTACGTATTTCACGATTCTTAGAGGAGAAAAACAAACTAGAATTATAGGTACAATGCTGTAACACTACTGTCATTGCAACACGGTATAGACTGTCTTTAATAGAAGAACTTATGTTTTGCTTTTGCTACTTGTTGTGATCAATGTAATTATAGGTAAATTGCTTTAACACTGCTGTCATTGCAACACGGTATAGGCTGTATCGAATAGAAGAATTAATGTTTTGCCTTTATTACCTGTGATCAATGAAATATATAGTAATATATTTAATATCTTATAAAATATGTTGAGTTCGATATATCCAGAAGTCCCTCAACAGTTACAAAATCATACAATAGACACGTGACGCCAGATATGCTAAAGGAGCGGCAGTTTGTAGTTTCTAAGCAAGCACGTGCACAAGTAATCTTTGAACGTATACTGAATGTTTGGATTGAATGTAGCTGGGCTTGTGGGACTGATTTGGATTTGTGAACTCGACTTGCCATTTCCCTGCTCACTTGTGTAGCCGTGCAGCTTGCGTCACCTGAAGAAGAAAAGTAGAGTAGACTACAGTGTAATAGAACTACCATGATATTATACTTCGGGCCGGGCGTATTCGGGGCGAGGAGTGTGTGTGTGTGGGGGAGGGGGGGGGGCGATAACTCAAGAATTGCTTCCGCCGGCCCTGCACTTTCATTAACACGTTACTACTTTCATTAACATACTTTGCCACTTTCGTTAACATATTAAATTAACACACGCACACCCTCAATAACACCCACACACACCTTTGTTAACACATTACCACTTCAGTAACACGCTAGCGGAGCGAGCTACAACCTACTCTTATATCGATTTGCAACTGCTAACTGGTCTTTTACATGCGCATCAATATGTAAATGGGACCTTCCTTTTGCGTCCTATCTAATAAAAATAGGTTGTCCCTTGCTAAGTCATCTGTCCTGCACCGCGGACAGAGGGGAACCGCGGCGGGAAAATCCCGAACACTGTTTGAGCCAACGTAGAGATCGAGCACGGAATATCTAGGTTAGCTTTTATATCAATACATGAACAAGCTTAATTAGTTCAAACGCAAAAAGATATACCTACCAGGAACAACATAACTTAGGATACTTCCAGATGAACATTCAGCAGTAAGTTTGCTGACGGCCAAGGCAGAATCAAGTGGAGAATCAAAGACCGCGAGACATCGCAAGGAACCAAGAAAACGATCATTTGTGGACGACCTGCCGCCAAGGTTTAAAGTCAGCTCTTCTAGTGGTAAAAATGGGGCTGAACAGGTGTCCTGAAATGTGAATTCTTCGGCATTTACTAGAATAGAAATTGTCCTGGAGAGATGGAATCTTTGAATTGCCAATAAATACCAGCTTTGTTTCGTGATGGACGTCGGTACCATTATGTCGAAGCATTTACTTCCATTTGAGGACACAGCAATCCGCAGTTTTCCTTCGGCTTCAAATGTGACGCGGAGACTATGTCTGTCGCTAAAGCTGAATACAGATAGTACGCCAGAACTGTTGAACACTTCAGAATAGAAAAAGAACGCCAAACTGAAATCTTTCTGCAATAAAGTTTGGTTCATCTTTAGATCTATATTTGAATAAATGGAACCGTCAAAGTACATTGCCTTGTTTGGTAAACTCGAGTACAAGTCATTGAATCTTGGACAGGCTGCTGACGTTATAACTGGTGCAGTGTCTGTAGTCACCTCGTTAGCTTTACTAAAATTGTCCAGGGGCCAAATTCTCTGAACAACTGGATTGGTGGGACTAGTAAAACACGTTGGTCGGTCTGAAAAACAAATAAACTCCTAACACTTCAATGACTGTTACGAAATGAAATGCAATGGGGGGGGGGTAAGGTCCTACCGTGCTGCACCGAATATATTAAAGAAAGCGGTCATTGTCGCGATCTTATGATTCAAAATGGTAGCCATTTTAAACTTACTAGTGATTGTTTCAGAACAAATATTTAATCTGACAAAGGCAATCAAAGCCTGGAGGTCGGGTGTTCGATCCCTGCATTTTCCGGCGTGATTTCCCCTTGTCAGAGATACAGGAGGGCCTGACAAGGACAGCTGCCTAGTCGTTCGGATAGGACGAAAATCCGAGGTCCCGTGTACACATTGGATTGAACAAAACATATGGCAGTTGGAATTCGATATAAGAGTCGACCACAGCCCTGGCAAAATTCCCCTCATATCACACTGTATGGCGTATGCCCGTCTCCCATTAGCCCAGGTTAGGTATAAGAGTAGACCGTAGCGCCGCTGCCCGGGCACCTTCTCCTAGTCACATATAACGACCGTCCAATCCCAATCAGCTGATTATTTCGGTCCTTGACAGTTTCTTAATCAAGGCTCAAATTGAATTTAAAACATTATCTTATCGTTTTCATTTTGACTCCACCTATGCCTACTGTAACATTCATTGTAGAAGTAGTGTGAACCATTTTGATTCAGGTGCAAACTGAGAGGGGAGACCACGGGACAGCGGCTCTACCGCTTGTTCTTAAACCGAATTCAAATGGCAATATGTACATGGGGTCTCTGTTTTCGTCGTATCCGAACAACACTGGATGCTGTCTGTGTCAGAGCCCCTGCTAATATGTCAAATGTCTTCTTACTAGGTGGTTTGTAGATCCAACCCTTCCCGCAATCCCCGTCCACTAATTCGGTCTCATCAGTGAAGCCAGACCCCACACCATACATCATTAAACATCGAAGAGCCCCAACCAGATAATCAGTTTTAGCCATACTAGCACCCATCCGTATTACACCTGGAACTTTTAGCAAACTGGCAGGCGATAGTATTGTTGTTGATACGAGACCAAACTCTAGGTACAGCTCAACTGTTCCAGACGTATGGTCGTATCCTAAGGCCAATTTAGTCCACGTCGGTGCTGTAACGGCCACAGGGAGATGCAGATGCCCTTTCTCTAATCCCAATCCATCCTTAAAGTAAACATGTAAGTCACCGAGGACAAGTTTTATTATAATCTCAGAAATTGTATTATCCTCTGGAACATCAGCATGGTAATGAAACACCGTTCCATTTGTTGTTACAGGATAAAACAAAAAGAAAAACCCATAGGAGTTGATGATGACATTATCAACTACAACCATATCTATGTATGATTCTTTTGTTCCGTCCACGTACATTGGGATACTACCCAAATCTGGGTTAAGAATGGGACTTTTGAGAAAGCATTCATTAAGCTTTGGATGTCGACCATCTACACCAGCTCCGTACACCTCATAGCTGAATGTCCATCTATTTAAGGGCCATAGAAAATGCGGATCAGGTATATTTCCAAATACGGTTAAAGTCTTGATAGCTGAAATGAGAATTTTAGAAATTATTTAAAAAGTGTTGCCCTATGCAACTTTTCAAAAGCAGTGGATAAATACTGATAATTACTTCCAGATAAGGGTATTCTCGAAGGAATCTGAAACTCTGAGGCTTGGGGGTTGGAGAGGGGATACGAGGGGGTTATATACAAACGAGCATACCCTAGAAGAGCTTTTGTGTGAACACTCTGTGGGTGATGTGATCATTACCTGATATTGTTACTGTCCATCCCTGAAATGGCCCCACCTTTTACTACACTAGCCTTAAAATATTACTCACTAGAGCTAAATTTCAAGCTTCTGGTAATGGAACGCTTACTACTGCTAAGTACTACTTTGCAAATGTTGTCAACATATTATGATTATTAATACTAAATTCATTTTTTTCTAATACTAATTATACGTTTCGATTAATGATAATATGAATTGTAGTACTAAAAATGTAATTTATGTTCTTGTAAGAAAAGGTATATAGGAGAGTGCGGGACTGAATTATTACGCCCTCGGAGTTCATGGGTAACAGAGTTTACACACTGATCCTAGTCCAAATTGACAATACTATCAAGAGACAGAAGACATATTCAAACCAGAGAGAGGAATAAAAATGGGGTTTAACGTCCACTCGACACAAACTAGATCATTTCGGGACTAACATATAGTTTTTAATGTTATTTCAATAATTCGCTTGCAAGGAAATCGGAGGACCCGGAGAAATCCCACGAGGTTGGACAGTCGACCCTATTCCTTGCCACGTACACATAAAATATAATATCACAGAAAATAAGACTAAAAATAAATATATCAATTACATTACATATATAAATTATTAAAAGGCAGTATACGATAAAAATATACAATTAAAATTTTGAAAGAAAGTTTGTCTCTCTTAAAAATGTTAATAATTTATCATGAAGCTCCGGTTGTGCAAATAGCTGACGTGCTGACTGGCAACGGTAGTACTTAGATCTAATTTTCTTGAGATACTTGTACTCAATCAAAATGTGCTTCACTGTCAAAGGAACGCGGCAGTGTTGACATTCTGGTTGAGGCTCTCGCTTTAAGATGGAAATATGTGTTAAAAAGGTACACAAGACAACTTCATTTCTCCTGCTCGTACGATAGTAGTTTGGCCAATCTCCTAAGAGAGGCTTGATGTGACGAAGTTTGTTTGTGCCTACAAGATCCAAAGACTGTTGCCAGCGGTCATATATAAACGAATTTATAGGAAATTTAAAATCTTTATATGGTGTTAAACAATCGGATATGAGAAGATCTAAAGCAGACTTGGCAGCCGAGTCATAAAAAAATGATATATTGAAGATTTAAAATCTTTATAAGGAATTAAAAAGTGTGATTGGGGAAGATCTAAAGCAGCTTTGGTAGATCATTCCCCTTTATATCAACGTAACTTGGGAGCCAGCAAAAGACTACGCCTTTGCTGTTAAACTCGTATGTAGTAGCAGACGATAAACATCTGCTACTAATGGGTGTTCAAGCTGTGTATTGTAATTTCTCGAAGCGAGGACATAGAATCAGTATAGATGATATGCTTTAAAGATGTAGAGGATTAAATGAACTCCAGGGCTTGGAGAATAGCCTGGAGCTCCGCTGTAAAAGTATAGATGATATGCGTTAAAGATGTAGAGGATTAAATGAACTCCAAACGATCTTTGGTGGAGATACAGCCCACGATGGAGTCTCCAAGAGGGTGGTATTCGCGATACTGTCGAGGCTGATGCCAGTCTTAGACAATAGGGGTTGTATGCGAATATCGAAAGATGGGATGACATTAGTCTTCACAAAATACAAATGCTCATGGTAGGGTCTAAATATGGTGTTAAATAAAATATGATTCGGTAAAGATGCTATTTTCGTAGCATACTGCAGGGCCAGTTTATCACGTCTGTTGTGCAATGAGGGCTCATGCGCCTCGACGTATAAACTGTCCACTGGAGATACATAGAGGTTTGAGGATATTACTTTAACAAAGTGTTTGGCTATTCGGTCCACCCAAAACAGGTTTAAATTTCAAATCAGTGGGGCCTTGAATAGTAATCACTTCCTGTCTTCGTTCCATTACTGCATTCCGAATTTATTTGCTTTTATTAAACTTTGGTAATCCATAACTATTCGCATGGTTATGCTCAAATTTTGTCAAGTAAGCATATTTTTATCTGTTATTTCACTTCTATGATTGCCTATAAATCTATATTTTTCACTTTCTGTTCCTCATTTATTGTCTTTCACATCCATCATAAACAATGGAACAAGAATGGTTGACAAAAACGATATTAGGTTGTTGTTCAAACGGATAAAATCCAAGCAACTGCATATATTATGGAAGTGTATCGCTGCCAATATTAAATGCTCCGCTGCAACGTCTTTTCCATTTATTATATGTAAAAAGTACAAAGTCAAAATACTTCCACCATAAGCTTGCGACGGTTGAGGACGGACAACTAAGTAAGTAAGTTTTGTGCCATCACCACTGATAAGTTCCCGAACAGGTTATCCAGGAGATAGGCTGGGCGGTTTCACGGTTATTGGTTAGCTTGAAAATGATACACAAAACTTTGAAATTAACACGGGCCTCAACTGGTAACCAGTGTAGTTCCTGTAGGATTGGCGTCATATCAGTGTTACGGGGAAGTGGCCTTCTTATGACTTAACGTGCAGCCGAATTCTGAATGTGTTGATATCCACATCTGCCGTAGAACAGGCTATTGCAGCAAACTAACGTAGATGATACAATTGCGTGAATTAGTCTCGGTATTTGCTTGATTTAAAAACGCTGTCTTGCATAAGCTGGGGATATGGGTGTCCATTGTTCCAGTCGAGTCCATCATAACACCCAGATTCCTGACCGAGTTAGATGCAGTAACAAGACCATCGCCAATCCGCAGAGCACAATTAGATGGATGAATCCTGGCATCCTTTAACGTCGAAGAACCAGCGGCTGCCAGGCAGGATACGCCCACATTTTCGAGAGATGGATAGAGAACAAGCAAAACCGAAAGTTAGTTTTCCTAATTATCAAAGGCTATAATTCATTAAATTACAATTTGATATGCGCAAATATCGAAAAGAATCAAGATCTTTAGGTTATAAACATGCATTTCAAGTTTCATCAAAATCGAATTAAAATTGTGACCTATACTGGGTCCACATTGTCCACAACCTTGACATACCATATTTTAACACTATTAGCGTACAAACGGTGGCCATTTTGTCTGGCAATTATGGTCCGATTTCTCTGAAATTCAAACTCAGTCTTCCATATGGTCTAACGGTGATAGAGTCAAACGTTTTTTTAAATCAGATAATAATCGTGACCTCCAGAGGGACCATAGGCGATTTTTCGGACAATCAGGGGCCATAATTCAGGAAGTTATGATCTGATATGTGCAAATAACGAAAGGAACCAAGATCTTTGGGTTATAACTATGCATTTCAAGTTTTATCAAAATTGAATCAAAATTGTGACCTATACTGGGTCCACAACCATTTTATAACAGTAATCATGTACACTCGGCGGCCATTTTGTATGGCAATTTTGTTCCGAATTTTTCCAAATTCAAAGGTCAACCTTTCTTAGGGTGTAACGGTGATATAATCAAACGATTTTTTAAATCGGATAATAATTGTAACCTCCAGAGGGACCACAAGCTAAACAAAGACGATTTTGCGTATAATTAGGGGCCATAATTCAGGAAGTTACAATCCGATATGCCCAAATATTAAAACGAACCAAGATCTTTGGGTTATAACCATGCATTTCAAGTTTCATCAAAATCAAATTAAAATTGTGATTTCTACAGGGTCCACAACCTGGATATACCATTTTTTAACAGTATTCGCGTACGAACGGCGGCCATTTTGTATGGTAATTTTGGTCCGATTTTCTCGAAATTTGAACTCAACCTTCCTTAGGGTGTAACGGTGATATAATCAAACGTTTTTTCAAATCGGATAATAATTGTGACCTCCAAAGGTACCACAAGCTAAACAAAGACGATTTTGCGTATAATTAGGGGCCATAATTCAGGAAGTTACAATCCGATATGCGCAAATATTGAAAGGAACCAAGATCGTTGGGTTATAACCATGCATTTCAAGTTTCATCAAAATCAAATTAAAATTGTGATTTCTACAGAGTCCACAACCTGGATATACCATTTTTTAACCGTATTCGCGTACGAACGGCGGCCATTTTGTATGGTAATTTTGGTCCGATTTTCCTGAAATTTGAACTCAACCTTCCTTAGGGTGTAACGGTGATATAATCGAACGGTTTTTCAAATCTGATAATACCACGAACTAAAATATGTGATTTTTCGGACAATCAGGGGCCATAATTCAGGAAATTACGTTCCGATAGGCGCAAATATCGAAAGGAACCAAGATCTTTGGGATATAAATATGCATGTCAAGTTTCATCAAAATCGGTTCAAAATTGTGACCTCTATAGGGTCCACAAGCTAAAAACGTGATTTTTCGTACAATCAGGGGCCATAATCCATGAAGTTTTGATTCGATACGTGCCAATATCGAAAGCAGCCGAGATCTTTTGGGGATAAACCTATATTTCAAGTTTCGTCAAAATCGGACAAGAATTGTGACCTGTAGAGGGTCCACAAACAATTGTGGACGGACGGACAGACGGACAGGGGCGACGACATAATACGTCCACATGAAAATGTGGGCGTATAAAAACATGCTGAGTGACAGCATTTTGGAACCCATCCAACTGCAAATCTCTTCAACACACTGCTCCATAGAGTTTAGCACAGAATAGTCCGTTTGAGATTTCGATGTTGAAATGTATAGCTGGGTGTCGTCTGCGTAGATTACAGAGTTCAAACCGTGTTTCACGATGATGTCTTCTACAGAAGCCATATACAGAGAGAAAAGTTCTGGTCCTAAAAACGACCCTTATGGAACTCCGTAACCAAGGATGTGCTCCTCCGAAAGAAAAGAACCCACAGCCATTTTTTGTGTTCGTCCTGGGAGATACGAGGTCAACCATTTCTAAGCAGTGCCTGTTATTCAAAAAAGTGACTGTAATTTACTGTACAATATGGAGTGGACATTCTCTATACAGTGTCCTTTCCGATAGGCAGACTGGAATTTACCATAACTGCGATTTTCCTTGAAGTAGTAGTTCGGCTGTGCCAAGGCAGCTTTTTTAAGATATTTCTCCAAGAAAGTACAGTTTGAAACTAGTCGATTTAAAACACATAGGCAGTAGTTTTTTCACAATCGAAGAAATCCGTTTTTAATTTACCACGGTCAAGACAGTATGCCTATTTTCCTAATCAAACATCTTACAAAAGCCTATTTGCAGGTTTCAGGAAATACGCCCGTTTGGAAGGGTGTGTTAACAATGCATAACAATGTTGGTGCTAAAAAATCAATACATTCTTTTACTAGATTTGTTGCATTTGGAATTCATGGCCTGAATTGACATCCGATATGTCTGAATATAAGAGAAATTTAATTCAACCCTAACACCAGAAAATAAGTACCTTATTGAACCATTAATTGCATAGTCTTGTTTATTGTCGACTCGCCTTTGCTTTTGCGGCGGTAGAACCGGGGAATTCTAACGATTTTTCTATAGACCCAAAGCACTGTGCATTAGTTGACAGTTTTAAAAGGAATGTTAAAACCCATCTTTTTTTAAACGTTTTTTTAACTGTTGATGGAGTTTTCCTTTTAACTAGGTTTTTTTATCCTTTAACCGACCGTAATGTTTCCAAAGAGCAGCATCGGTTCATTTTTGGACATTATTATTAAATGAATAATTTATATAATATTTGAAGCCAAAATAAATAAATTGTAATAAGCCAACGCTCTTATATAATGTATTTTTAATGAAAGTTTTACCCAATATCTGTGATTACTTTTGCAAATTAGCCAGTAAATTATTACCACAAATAGAAATATTAGCCACCAATAATAGAGAAATTAGCAACCACAAATAGAGAAATTAGATACCACAAATAGAGAAATTTGCTACCACAAATAGAGAAATTAGACACCACAAATAGAGAAATTAGATACCACAAATACAGAAATTAGCTACCAAAAATAAAGAAATTAGCAACCACAAATAGAGAAATTAGCTACCACAAATAGCGAAATTAGCTTTTACCCAATATTTGTGATTACTTTTGCAAATTAGTCAGAACAAATAGAGAAATTATTACCACAAATAGAGAAAGAAGCAACCACAAATAGAGAAATTAGATACCACAAATAGAGAAATTAGATACCACAAATAGAGAAATTAGCTACCACAAATAGACAAATTAGATACCACAAATAGACAAATTAGATACCACAAATATAGAAATTAGCTACCACAAATAAAGAAATTAGCTACCACAAATAAAGAAATTAGCAACCACAAAAAGAGAATTTAGCTACCACAAATAGCGAAATTAGCTACCACAGATAGAGAAATTAGATACCACAAATAGAGAAATTAGCTACCACAAATAGAGTAATTAGCTACCACAAATAGAGAAATAGAAAACAGGCGCATTTGGTTTGTATCTACATAGTAGCAAACAATGTCACTAGATGATCGTCGGGATTAACCGGCTATGGGTTTACTTAATGCTGATTGTTTTCATTATCGTTGGTGATGAGTCAAAATGTACGTGTAGTCATGTAAACAGGTATACTATGTTACATCCAGTAGACATGGTACAAGGATTAATCAGCGAAATGGATGTATGAGATGTGTTGTTGATGTTTGGGAAAGTAGACGAGGGTAAATGTGTAGGGAGTGATAGTTAGATATATTATGAATGGTTAGAGTGGCTGTGGTGTTACGGTGAAATACTATGCCGCCACCGTAACACCACAGCTTTATGATTTGTTAGACAGGAGTGATGTAATAAGTCCGACAATAATAAATAACATATTTCTGATTTTATTGTCGTCTTTTCCCGCTTGCACTGGTTGTACGCCATTTTGAAACTAGCTGACGAAGACAGCTCGGGCGGCGATTGTTCGACTCCGGGCTGCTCTGTCAGTCGTATCATGTCACTCGATATTCACTCGGTAATGCGCGTACTGTATGTTTTAACCTTGACCTATTACTCGGTGATAAGCCTCCACTGCAAAAAGAGTTCTCGTCTTTTTATTATTAGTATAATGACTTCTAAACACACTGTTTACCGTTCCAAAAAATACAAAAGTAATTTTCTACCAGACAACCATGGTTCTATTCACCGAGACTAGATATTTTCTCTCGGTGTAAGGATATTATGGCTATGAATAAGTTCATACACTGTTGAGAAAATAATCCCGTTGGTTTGCTTAGTAACAATTTGAGCATCAACACTGTACTGAAAATGCTGTGCGTAATAAATATGAACGGTCTTCAAACATTCGGTTTATAATTAGCGATACACAGGTACAGTGGCAAGTGTTATGCTAAACATACCTAATACCTCAAAAGTAGCTACGCGAGAAATCCCAGATTTTGGTACATGTAAAACAAAAAAAATAGTGCCCGTGCGCGTTCCAGTAATAGAAAAACTAAGAGTTCGCGCATAAAAAATGCACGAGCGTACCAGGCGCGATGTCATCTAGTGCAGAAATTAGCAGTGGAAGCTAGTTATTTGTAATTTGATACAGCAAAGAAGTATCTCAGGAAATATTCACCTTTACCTGCTTCAATTTTATTCATAGATTTCGCACTATAGGGCTTCAACAATAATGTTAATAAACGTATTGAACCATAAAACAATATTGTCTATATTTAGTTTGATTGTAATGTTTTTGTGTTGGACACAAAGTGGTTTTTTGTCTCACCCCATATATGACATTTTGAAACAGAATCTATAAACCTTTTTTTTTTTTGGGTTAAAAATACGACTACCAGATGAAATGATTCTCACGTATTTTGTCATTCTGTAAAAGCAAAAAAGTGAATTTCGCAAAATATTTCAGATACCAACAACTGTTCGCTCCCCACCGACGTTATGCTCTTAAGATATCGCACATTTCATATCCCGTATCACTGTAAATAAAAGCATTATGGCCATTCCATTGATGTATCCACTAGAAATTCCATGTGTATTTTCAGTACTTAACAAGTGACATAATTTAATTCAAATCGCCATTTTGTACGTGTTTTCAATACGCCAAGGGTAACAATTGAGTCATCGCGTTCTGGATCAATCAATCGTGACCTCACTGCACTCTGATCTTAGACATGTTTGCGCCTCAATTAGCAGAAAAATTCATATTGTCTCAGATATTCGGATATTATATATTAACCTTCCCCCCCCCCCCTGCTCAAATTCATTGATACGTCCCTGCATTACGTTCATAAGCAAATTTAAATGGGATATAAAATATGTTCATTTACATTAAAAATTGTTGGCAATGAAATGGGGTTTAACGTTCTACTGTTCTCCTCCTACTGGACTAATGCATGCGGGCATATGCCATACAGTCTGTCATGGGCGACATTTTGCCTGGGCAGTGGCACAATGCACAGGGTCCTTGGTTTTTCGTCCCATTCGAACGACTATATACACTGTTCAGAGTATGTGGTATCATTTAAAGGTGAAAACGTGCTGTGATATACAGTCATTTGCTAATAAACACATCTACCTCAATTTAAAGCAAAAAAAACCTAACTAATTCTAAATTCAAATTATTCTTTAAGTCATAGCAATCACCTCCATCCTAAATAAAACTTTTTTTTGTTACACAAAGAAAGTTCTGCATTGATCAAAACTTACAAACAATTTAGAAAAATTCGTTATTGTCAGAACTTTTACTGAAAATTATGCATTAGGGACCTTGTGGCCAAGTCGATTTGTGCTTTGTTATCCGTGAGGAAATCGATTCCTAAAATAATTTACTGGCGCAGTTTAATAAACACATGAAACCTTTGCTCGAAGGTAATATTTCCTATTCCTAATGGAATTATTTTAGTGCCCAATACGGGATGGGTTTCGCCGCCTACTCCAACAATATTGCTGTATTCTCTTTTATTCAGTTGATGAATTGAAATTCTTGTTATCTCTTAACAGCTTATTGTACAGCATGACACACTAGGTCCACTGTCTAATAGTACACTTAATCCTTTTACACTAATATATATGGTATTGCGCTCTAGTGTGGGGGGGGGGGGTATTAATTGCACAATTTTGCTGTTATTATGCCTGTTCAAAAATGCTGAATCGTGCTATCAAGACTAATAAGGGAAATGCTGCATTAACCATTTATTCAATTTATAAATGCAGGTATTGAATTTAAACATGTTATTTAAATCGGAAAACGGCAAAAAAAATAATCTTCAAGCGAATCAATAAATTGAAATTTAAATCGGAAAACGACAAAAGAATAAAGTGCATGTGAATCAATAAATTAACCCTTTGTCATGATTACAATTTATAAAATCATTCAAAGGTGGTGAGCTTATTGAATAAATACGACTGAACACAAATTAAGTGTCATGCTACCTTCCCAGCGCAATAGGTAGTCGGTAAGTTCCACATATAAACTAACAACATTATAAATAAAAATATTAGACAACGTATCAAAGTATTTTTCAAATTCAACTTCAGTATTAAGAATTTTGTAACGTACGTAATGTCTTAGGAGATATATCAATAGTTGAAAGACAATATTCTCTAAACTAATATACACAAAGAAAAAAGTTAAGCACCCACTGATATTGTCACAGGCAAAAATATTTTAGGTCCGCAATGACGTTAAGCTATTCTGAAATTGAAATGTCATTTGATAGAACGACCATCTGGCAAGATAGCAACGCAACAATGGCTAGCTGTGATTATAATTTAATATCAATTACGTCATGTTTTCACCATTAAAGCCCCGATATCACTCTTGTTGGAACTGAATAATATGCCCCAATCATTATTCTGGTCAACAAATTGTAGGCCTGCTATTTTACAATATTCCAATTAATTCATGATACAAATTTTATCTTAACGCACCGAATTTCAAAAATTGGAAAAATTCAACTACATGGTTTGAAAAGCTTTACGTAAACACTTTCAAATGCAACTTGGATTTAAACATATTTTCGAACCCTCTGGACAAGTAAAATATGATGTAATGGATGATTTACACAACAGGTAGGACGCTTAAATATCTAGTAGTTAGAAAATGGCTTTTTCTGGACCTGTCAAGCCAGCAAGAGTGTTATTGTCCCTTTAAACAAAGCCCTCAAAAGTATGGAGCTGCAAATCAAAGAGCATTGGCATTGATATTGTTACATACAAATGTTCTTTGGAGACACCAGTGTACATGTTCAGTAAGATCTATCAGTACCTGTTGGACCCACCACGTACCCGGATGACACACTCCAGTCTACGTCTCATGCCTCCAGCCACATTTCAGATCTGTTCTCGGGTCAACAACATCCACTCGGCGTACAGAGCTGCCCCCAACTGATGAAGTTCTGTACTGGGGGGGGGGGGTCTAGATTCGGTGCCTTATAATGTCCCACGCATGCTCCAGAGGGTTCAGATCTGGGCTTAATGCTGGCCAGGGTAGAGTTGTCACTGTGTACGTGACGTAATCCACTACGGCACGTGATCGGTGAGGCTTCATGCTGGCCAGGGTAGAGTTTTCACTGCGTACGTGACGTAATCCACTACGGCACGTGATCGGTTAGGCCTGGCGTTGTCGTCCATGTACTAAGGTCGTGTAGTTTGTGGATGGTCATCGAAACAAGGTACAACGACTGGCTGTAGGACGTCGCTAATGTATTGAGCTCCCGTTAAGTGGCCCCTAATGGTGACCAAATCCAGCTTGCAGCCATGAGACAGGCATCCCCTCACCATAACAGAGCCATCGCCATAATCAACAGTTGCCAGAATGTTCCTAGGTGTGTAAGTTGTGTTCTTCTGTCTCCAAACACGTGAAGGTCCATCAACATGATCGAAGCAAGAGGCGACTTTCGTCTGACCATTGAATTTTCCTCAAGGTCCCCAGATAACAGTGTCGTCTGGCCAATCACCATGCCATACGTGCACGTTTATGGTGTCCTCTACGCAAGGGACCTTTAAGTACTCTTCTTGCCTTCAGTCCCGCCGCTTTGAGGCGATTTCTGGGTGTTCTGTTGCTGATGGGTTGGTTGGGTAACCACAGTCTTTTCAGCTGACGACTTGTCAGGAAAGGATCTCGGCATGTTTGTCGTATCAATTGCAGGTCTTCTCGGGGTGTAGTGACAGGAGGTCTTCCAGACCTTAAACGGTCCATTGCACGTCCGGACTAAACGGCTAACAACAGTGTAATTGTAGCCCATATTTCGTCCTAGCGCCTTAAAGGACATTCCGCATAATGCATGCCAATCAAAAATCTGATTCATGATCTCCATTGTCAATCATCTCCGTGCATTGTTTAATAATTATGCTTGAATGGCCGTATCAGGCAACGTTAAATACTCACAAATACAGGTGAATTATACTGCTTTTTGTGATCCTCGAGGGTAGCATGTTGCACGTGGATGTCGCAAACGATGCAGGTGCGACTGCCACGCGTCACTAGTTAACTTTTTTCTTGTGTATATGACGTTAGTTTTAAATCATGATTCTAAATGTATATTTACATTAAGTTTACTGGTGTCGATATATGCCATTAAAGATACATATCCACAAAAGGATTTATAATGTAGTTATGAATAGTGTTGTTTATATGGACAGTAGGGCCACACACAATCTTACTAGAAAAATACCGGATTTCCGAGGCAAAAAACAGGGTATCACTAGCTAGCACCCCGATGACTTTTTGTCCGTGAGTTTTACCTCGGGGCTGTAACAAAGAGGGTTGTTGTGTCGTTGTTATGACAGATTGTCTAACAGGTTTTTTTATTATTTGGTGGAATGGCCTAGTGGTCTAGAGTGCCGCGCTTCGACCTCTAGCTGTCCGGTCACCTCTGGCTTGAGGCTGTGGTTTCGAGCCCTAGTGTGAGCGTATGTGACATGGAGATAGGGGCGCCTTCTCATCAACCTCGTGGGTTTCCTCCGGGCACTCCAGTTTCCTCCTACGCACAAGCGAATTATTCAAATAAAGATTGAAAACCATACGTTAGTCCCAAAATGACCTAGTTTGTGTCGAGTGGACGTTAACCCCATTTCTCTCTTTCTATATCTATTATTTCTAGAGGTTTTCTCTACTCTGACTGTAATCGTTTATCGCACTTGATATAGATTTCCCGTTAATTTAGTACGTTAATCTTCTATGAAACGTTTATTACTGCTGAATTTACGCGAGTTGGCTCCCAGTAGAAATACTTTGGTAGATTTATTGACTCCAAATCTCATAAACTGTCACAGTTCATATGTTCATCAACGCAACATGCCCCCCCCCCCCCTTATTATTAGAACACAGTAATGTTTGGAAAAACTGTCATGTTTGAAGTTAGGGATTTTTTCATGGGGTCATTATCCCTCTCTTCAAAACAGTGAACAAAAACTTGGAAAAGTGGGCGCTAATATCCGGCACGGCGGTATTGAACATCGGGAGATTCTAGTGTAATTTGCCCGGAGGCTAAACAACATGTAGGCTGTGATTTAGCCCTGAAATTCGTTTCATCTCGTCCTAGCAAATTCCGGATGAAAATTTAACCCTTTGTTACATAAGTAAACCAGTAGCGTTATTTACAACGACAAATAAAACAAAAACATTTCCCTTTTTTCATTATCTAAAGTACCCCAAAGTACCCCAACCCGATCCTTTCTCCAGAACACATAACAAAAAACGACGGGCAGACAAGCCAAAAAATATACGGTTTCGTAATTAAAGAGACATTCCCGAGCACAAACTTTGTGATTTGATGACATATCATTTGGACTAAAACCATATTCAAATTAATCAATCTATCAAATATTAGCTTCAACTCCCTTTCAAAAGTTTGTTTTAGTCGGGGATACCTATAGATATAAGTAAGCTGATGTTAGACCTAATGTCTGTCAACCTAGCTTAATTGTGGAAGGGGCCATTTTTAAAAAAAAATATACATATCATTACTTACTGTATATTTACAACACATATTGAGGCCTTAGTAGATTATTAATTATTTCTTTCGGCTTCCTTTTCTGCCGTTTAATTGCGAAGTCGTTTGTACGTTGACACCCCTCAATGTTTTCCAAACCACCTAACTATTTGATCAAGAAATAACAACCGCTCCCTTACTTAAGCTAGCACACAATAAGCTGACAGAAAACAGTCGGGTTTTCAGTTAGTGATTCTCTGAAAATATTGCCCTGTGCTTGCCCCATGGGCGTTTTTCGGGTTGTCCAGTATTTGTCTAGTACCATTGGGTCTCTATACTTTCCCTATATACCAAATTTGTCATACTTTAAAGACCCGAAAACAATAAAATTAATTAAACTGTCTAACCCAACAGTATACAGTTTCTCTTAACTGAAGCTATTCTATTAGTAAATGCAGGAGGACTGCACTACACGCAAAACAAAAAATCTACAAGATAAACCTGCGGACAAGACAGAAAATAGACATTGCAAAAACCAAACAATTATCAAATCAAGTGAATGGATCCGGGGGCCAGCCGTAAGCGTCCACTGCGCTGTACAGTCCCGGGCCTGTCTTGGTACAGGCTTCACTAAAATGATTTACATAAAAGACGTAACAAAAAAATGCGACCGATCTTGTAAGTGGTCGTCTCTTCAATGGCGATAGTCAGCCAATCGACGTCAGGTGTTAGAACGTCAAATAATTTTAACAATAAGGGCGATAATCAGGACAAACTCGGAAAACGCTAAAAGAAAATAAATGTAGTGAGCTAACACTCAGCCCACATTCACCCCTTCATACAGAAGTAGACGTGAGACCAATAAATAAAAAATATATGCAGGAGTTTCCTTAATTTTATATATTTATAACTCACTCCTCCAATCAACTCCCAAAACACAGAGGGAAAACGACATTATTAGAGATAAGATAAAGAGCTGGCAGTTCGATCGTACTTAATAATTAAAAAAAACCTTTTAAAATAAGTTAAAGTTTAGATAAAGAGTTTGCAGTTCGGTCGTACCTGTTTCCTTATAATTAAACAACAATTTTAATTAAAGTTTAAGATCCTTTATAATGGATTGAATAAAAAGCTGGCAAAAAACTATTTAAAAAACTAGATAATGTAATGGGAATTTGTTGAAAGTTTCAGTCAAATTGATCCACTCTGAACCGAAAACTTAGCTATTGAATTTTCGGCCTGCCTCGATAATCATTACTAAAGTCGGTACGATAAAACAGAGTCTCGATTAACTATTTTTATTTTGATGAGCAGCAGATTGGATTCTAATCCAGTAAATATCACAGGCTAGCATTGACATCGAGAATTGATTATGGCCTGGATAAGTTAATGTATAATTAATAATTTCGATAACATTTCAGGTCTAAGCCGATTTAGCTCTTGCTTAATGTATGTTTAACTAAAGAAATGTATCAACCCTACCTCGCGAAAATTTTTAAAAACACGATTGCTTGCTGCTAAAGTTATTTCAAACCCTCAACTTACCTACTAAAGCTGTTGATATGTAGAGGAACCTAGTACACGCCATGACTGGGCTGTGACGACAGTTGGGTGTAGATAATAATTCTTCAGTTTATATCAAGACAGCCGTCGCATACATTAATTTACAATCGATGGTTTCTTGGTTTTAGATTTGTAACTGACGAACTCGTGTATACATAAATCTCCGCCTCTGCTTTATAAATTATATAAAATGCTGAAAGTCTCTGAAACGAGACAGCAGCTGATGTAGCGCGAAAGAGGGAGAGTGTGGGGGTCACCCTCCCACGGGGAGCTACCCCCATAAAAAAGTTATTTAAAGTTTCAGTCTTCTGTAAACACTGTTTTGGCATATTTTACGGGGTCAAACTAAAACATCACGCCAAGATATTGGATACAGATTATTTATTATTATTATTATTATTTATAAGCGTTTATATAGCGCCATTTCCACAAAAGTGCTTAATGTCGCTTTACAATGAAGACAATATGATATGAAATAAAATGACAAAACAAATACAAGACCGAAAACTGATGGAAAACTTAACTTAAAACACCCTTCGTCGATTCTAAATCAAAATCACCAAACAATGCCTTGCACATGGATAAAGGCAGATATACGTTACTACTACAGGGAAGTAGAGAAACATGATCTGGGGGATCCCTGGTATGGATCTCCTCCAGAAATAATTGAAACTTCAAAGTCAATTTCCTTGCATCGGAGGCCCTTTTTTTAAAATGTATAGACGCTCTCCTGGGTCTCTTTTGTGTAGACTGTGGGGGCGGAGGTCTATACTCATAACCGATAACCACTTTGATTAACCCGAGTAGTGTGGTCAAGTATGTTCATGAGAGAAGGCATTTGTTACTGCTTGAAAGATATGAAACTGACACCTAATACATAAATAACCCATTTGGAAAACAATGTGCATTGTAAGAGATTTTGTGGTAAACTTAGGAGGAGCAACTATTGCTTTGCATGGGATTTCTCTGACCAAATTTCGAAAAATGCCGATTTTACGTAATTTTTAGTGATGGGAGATATTTCATATTATGTGATAGAGACACGGATGGTTGGTGCACTAAAATTAAAGTAAAATCGGCGTTTTTTGAAATTTGGTCATAGAAATCCAATTCAAAGCAATGGTTGCACCTCCTTAGTTTACCACAAAATCTCCCACAATGCACATTGTTTTCCAAATGGGTTATTTATGTTAGGCTAAGTAGTTGTACATGTAAAGCGCTTAGAAAATTTCCAAGTTGATTTTTTTTGTACCACTGTAATGCATTTAATAGCAAATTGTCCTGTTGGTGAAATTGATAGAGAGATGGGGGGGGGGAGAACCCAACCCCCGAATTGACATTTGGGTAATACAAAAACACAAACAACAATTAACAGAGAAGGGGTATAAGATGTGTAATGTATAAACTATACTGTCCGTAGACACAAATTGATGAAGATCTTCAAGCGCTGTTTTTTGGCACCACTGCTGACACCGCGTTCTTGCCACAATTCGAGGATGGAGGAGTGAGTTGAAGTAGAGTGGTTAGATCGGAATAAAATAAGTTAAATTTATTACACTGGATTAAACACAAAGTGCATAATATTTGCATCTTAAATATTACTGGGTAGATATTACCACATCTAAAATACTACTGGATACTGGATAGTTATTACCACATCTAAAATACTACTTGATACTGGATAAGTGGATAGTTATTGCTACATCTTAAATACTAGTTCCTACTGGATAGTTATTACCACATCTTAAATACTAGTCACTACTGGATAGTTATTGTCACATCTTAAATACTAGTCACTACTGGATACTGGATAATTACTACTGGATAGTTATTGCCACATCTTAAATACTCGTCACTACTGGATACTGGATAGTTATTACCACACCTTAAATACTAGTCACTACTGGATAGTTATTGCTACATCTTAAATACTAGTCCCTACTGGATAGTTATTACCACATCTTTAGTTAAATTAATATCTGAGATCTTGATCCTGAATCAACTATCCGATCATTAAGACGTCATACATAACATAACCGCAAGGACGAATCAATGATCGGTATTCGTAGTGGTATCGTTTCGTTTCTCTCCATAGATTTATTATGCGAACCAATATAGAAACAGTTTTCATACGAGTCTCGGTGTCACTGTTTACACTCCCAACAATAATATGGATGCAGACCACCATTAATTTCCTATTGACTTCAATGTTAATTCTGACCTCTTTTGCCACCTCCCCAAAATTTTCGTTGGGCTGAATGCTTTTCATTATAGACAGAGCAACAAGTAGTCATGTCTTTGCACTCATATGTGTATGAGGTTGAGCACAAAACTAGTTGCTGTACGTACATAGCCAACCTGGTAACCTCGTTATCCTTCCGCCTCAAAATCATGAATATTTACCAAACACCTGACAAAAGTGAATTTTAAACCCAAATGGGCATGCAAAGGGTCAGAAATAAGACGGAGAGAGAATTGCTATAAATAGACGAACTACAATTTGTGGGTACCGAGATGGTGAAATTTAATGGTGATCTGCCACCATCTTAGTTCGCAATTAAATGAGAGTTACTCCCCTTCACCCACTCCATTGCGGCATAACATTGGTTGATAAAATTAGCACGGGCAGATAATTTGATTGGGAGATGGGCTCAGACTAGTAACTATTTGCCCATTATAGGCACAATGGGGACCACATTTGGTAATCTGCTCATGGTACATTTGTAGGGGGTTAACCGTTTAGATGTTTTGCTTCGGGGATTTGGAGTTGACTGGAGTGATAATCTCACTTCCGACACAATAATTGCTCTGTAGAAATCCCTACGCTGTAATATCACCAGTATTATCCAAACTTCTATGGAATTGCAAATTTGATCCCTTTTCTCCTATTTGTAGTAGGGTGTAATTTGTAAATGTTTGGTTGTTTTATTGGTAAATAAAGTCTGTGTATATGGGGTTATACTGATGTCTGCTTGGTGGTTTGGAAACCAGCCAAGATGAAGTGTCCAGTGTGTGTGTTTTGATTGTGCTCACTGCGTGGTTTTTATTGAGTTTACCTGGTTTGCACCTTTTTGCTTTACACAGCATATATCTCTAGACAAGACAGATGACAAGACCTTAGTGTGTTCTCTTCAACTTCAGATATTTTATATTTCTTGTCTTTAGTAATTTTGTAAGAGTAAATTAATCAGTAAATATATTTAGTATAGGTTTGTTTCAAGTAGTGTAATTTAATAAATTCTTGTAATTAGAGTTTTGCGATATTACATTTTTGCCTATACCGTTTTTAGGACTTCGAATTTTGTCTAATGGTTTTGATTGTTCGTACTTGGTTTTATTTTATCTCCTAATGTATATATAAATTCGTATCTTTAGTTTTCCCGCCATTTTCATCCCTTTTCCCAGTGGTCTGTACTTATTGTGGTGTTTGTTTTATTTTAGCTTCTGTAATATAATTCTTCCGTACTGGTATAAATAATATAATTAAGACACCTTTCCCAGGGTATGTTTAGTTTTTCTGTTTTTCTCTGCTATCATTTTAAATGTTCATATATCTATAATTTTATTTAGTTCAAATTATGTTTTATCTTTCTTTTGTATATTTATTTCTATTTTGATTATGTTCCGTCCGCCTGGTTTGCATGTTTGTAATCCCTTTGTATTTATATTTTCGGTGTTTTTGGTTTTCTTCCTTCCTTCGTTGTTCCCCCCTGGGGTGTAGGGGGTGATAAGAATATACCCTTCGTATTTCCTGCGTGTCGTAAAAGGCGACTAAAAGGATCCCTGTAATGGGGCAACGTGTTTGCCGTGCGTTGCGACCCGTGTCGGTGGAGAGTGGAATCCTGGTGATTGAGTGGGGATTTGGCTTGCGAGCTTTTTTCCTGCAACACATTACTTTGGCCCATGGTTCACCTAGACGGGAGGTCAGAGTGGCCCACTCTGATCAATCGGCTTTGGTCGTTTCAGCTCTGTAGAATGTACCCTTTCCACGTCTAATGCTCTGTTGTTTATTCACTCTGCATTCTACCTACCTTTGTGTCCTATGTACATTCTACAGAGTGGCGGCTTGGGTCAATCAGGTTAGATAAGTTTTTTTTACTTTCTGGCTTGAGTATACCCCTCGTCGAGCCCTGAGGCCATGCGCAGGTTATCCGCGCTAGTCCTCCCCCTAGTAGGCAGGGCAGTAACCTGGGGGACGACGAGGGGTGAACTTTTAATATATTTTTTCATGGATTCCATAATCCCCCCCACCCCAATTATTAAGGAAAAAAATAAACAGAAACGTCTTAATACAGAGGACGTTTCTGCATTATTTACAACTACAAATAAAATGTCAAAGTCTTGGCCGAGGTTTCTCTTAATTGAGAGTCCCTCTCGAGACCTATCAAAAGTGTCACCTTTTTTAATAACCAAGGGCATAGCTGGCTTGGCCGGCGAGCCCAAGGCTATTAAAAAATTAAAGAACGGAGCACTCCTAATAGAATGTGCCAAAGAACAGCATGCTACCATGCTTCTTAAATCTTCATCTTTGGCAGACATTCCTATTAAGGTGTCTCCGCATAGGTCTTTAAACTCTAGTAGAGGTGTAATACGTTGCCGGGACCTCGAAGGCAGCAGTGAGGAAGAAATGGTAGAATACCTTTCTTCTCAAGGCGTGTCACATGTTAAAAGAATTAGTGTACGCCGAGGAGAAAAGGTGATTCCCACAAGCACCTATATCCTCACGTTCAATCGTCCCGACATTCCTAAGACTCTCAAGGCAGGTTATCTTAACATACCTGTTGATTCTTACATCAGTAACCCACTTAGATGTTACAAATGTCAGAAATTTGGACATAGCAAGACCGTCTGTAGAGGTAAGGATACCTGCGCTCGTTGTGGTCATGATGGCCATGAGAGCGCTACCTGCCAGGCGGAATTGTGTTGTATCAATTGCAAGGGTAAGCACTTTGCTTATTCCCGTGAATGTCCAATATGGCAAAAAGAGAAAAGAATCCAACAGGTCATGTCTGAGCGAAAGATACCATATTTCGATGCTCGAAAACAGGTAGATTTATCTGCACAATTTCCCATTGCACCACAAGGGAAATCTTTTGCTAGTGCAGTTAAAGTTTCAACCACATCCATCTCCGTTCAGACAGAAATAACCTGGCCAAATAAGCAGAAAATGAAGACTTTGATAATACCCGATTATGTAAACGGGGTCTCGAGCTCTTCTCAGTCATCTGAGAGCTCGGTCCAAACATCTTTGCCCTTGCCTGATGAGGGTTCATCTTCCTTGCCCCCAACTGAAGTTATTGGGATTATTCCCAATACTTCCTCCCAGCACGGCAAGGAAAAATCCCAATTGGATAAACCAAAAGCTGCAACTCCTGATCCCAGGTCCACTGGGTCAGCATCGCAGCTATCGGTTATCCCACCCTCACAGGAAAAAGTATATATTTCTTCTAGACAACGAAAGTTGGCAAAGTTGCGTGATAAGGGTAAGAAAGGTTCACAAGACCCTATTGTCCATTTTAAAAAATATGGTGAAGATCTAATGGACGGTATTACCGTAGAGGGGGCCAGTAATGACCCAATCGGCGGTAAGATACCACCAATAAATTATCCCTGACGATGGCTAATTCCATTATTCAATGGAATTGTCGTGGTTTAAAACCAAATTTTAATGAAGTCCAATTATTAATTCAAAAGCACAATCCTTTAGCTATTTGTTTGCAAGAAACATTTTTAAGGAATTCTGACACTTTGTCTTTTAGGCATTTTGTCGGTTACCATCATCATTCAGTTGGTGATGGTCGAGCTCATGGGGGTGTTTCTATTATTCTTAATGGAGATATCCCTCAAAGTAAAATCACTCTCAACTCGCCTTTACAGGCAGTTGCTGTTAGGGTGACTTTACATATTCCTATAACACTCTGCTCTGTATATCTTCCACCAAGTTTACATCTTAATCCCAGAGATCTTGATGACCTTGTTGCCCAACTTCCCCTCCCGTTTATTCTGACGGGAGATTTCAATGGTCATCATTCACTCTGGGGTAGTCCAGATGATAACAACAGAGGTAAACAAATAGCGGACTTCATTAACATTAATAATTTGTGTTTATTAAATGATGATTCGCCTACTTATCTACATCCTGCCACAGCATCATTTTCTTCTCTCGATCTCACCATTTGCTCTCCGGTCCTGTTTCAGGATTTTACATGGAGAGTAAATGAAGATCTGTGTGGTAGTGACCACTTTCCTATCTTGATTGTTAATAATGGTCCCTCTCCGGTCGAAAGACCCCAGAGGTGGAAGTTGCATAAGGCTGATTGGGCTCTTTTTGAATCTTTGTGTCTCTTCTCTTTTGATGCAAAAGAGTTAGAAGATGCAGATGAGCCCATGGCCTTATTCACTTCAATTCTTCAAGATGTAGCTGAGCAGGCGATTCCAAAAACCACGACAGAACCAAAACGTTTCAATAAACCATGGTTTAACGACGATTGCAAATCCGCTCTTAAAGAGCGTGATCGTATCCTAAGACGACTAAAGAACCATCCTTCCATGGAGAATATTGCGGCATACCAGATGGTCCGGGCGAAGGCCCGTAGAACCATACGCCAAGCAAAGAAGTCTTCGTGGCAAGGTTACGTCTCTAGGATCAATTCCCGTACCACTTCAAAATCGGTATGGGACAGGATTCGTAGGATTAAAGGTAAAAGTAGTGCATTATCAGTTAACCATCTTAGTGTTGATAATACCACATTAACAACTTTTCCCGATATTGCCAATTCTCTGGCCAGTACATTTTCATTCAATTCATCATCCAATTTCTCCTCTGATGCCTTTCGGCGAATTAAGAATCAACAGGAGAAAAGGCGACTTAATTTCAAGTCCCGTAATGATGAATGCTATAATGATCGTTTTTCCATTGCAGAGCTCCGGGATTCGTTAAAGCGAGCCCGGGACACTGCAACTGGTCCAGATGAAATACACTACCAGATTTTAAAACATTTACCTTTTTCAACTCTTCTAATTTTACTGGATCTTTTTAACCGGATTTGGGTTGATGGGAATTTCCCTCCTTCGTGGCACGAAGCCACAATAATTCCCATTCCTAAACCGGGCAAAGATCATACGAATCCTACCAACTATCGTCCGATCGCTTTAACTAGCTGTATTTGCAAAACCATGGAGAGATTGATCAATCGAAGGCTTGTTTGGTACCTTGAGTCCAACAACCTCATTACTGATCTCCAATGTGGATTTCGGTCCCAAAGGAGCACTCTTGATCATCTCGTCCGATTCGAAACGTTCGTCAGGGACGCTTTCATCCAGAAGCAACATTTAGTTGCAATATTTTTCGATCTGGAGAAAGCATATGATACCACGTGGAAACATGGTATCATGCGCGACCTCCACAACCTCGGCCTACGAGGTCGCTTACCTATCTTTATAAAAAATTTCCTGGAAGATAGGTCATTTAAGGTACGACTGGGATCAATCTTCTCTGACCCATTTCCCCAGGAAATGGGAGTTCCCCAGGGAAGTATTTTATCTCCAACATTATTTGCCATAAAAATAAACACGATCCCAGCGTGCCTTAAACCAGGTACAAATGGGGCTCTCTATGTTGATGACTTTCAGATGTGCTATGGTTCTACAGACATGCGGATAATCGAACGTAAGTTGCAGCTTTGTTTGAATTCACTTCAACAATGGGCAACCGAAAATGGATTTCGTTTTTCGAAATCCAAGACTGTCTGCATGCATTTCTGTCAGAAAAGAGGTTTGCATCCTGATCCAGAACTTTTCTTGGATGGCAACCGCCTTCCAGTTGTGGATGAAACCAAATTTCTGGGGCTGATATTTGATAAGAAATTATCATTTATCCCCCATATTAAAAATCTAAAAAAGAAATGTCTGAAAGCCCTCAACATATTGAGAGTCTTATCAAATACTGACTGGGGAGCAGACCGTAAGGTCCTGCTCCGATTATATCGAGCATTAATAAGATCTAAACTCGATTATGGGTGTATTGTGTATGGGTCTGCCCGCGAGTCTTATCTCAAAGAGCTTGACACCATACACAACCAAGGACTTAGAATCAGTTTAGGAGCATTTCGTACATCTCCAGTGGACAGTTTATACGTCGAGGCGCACGAGCCCTCATTGCACAATAGACGTGATAAACTGGCCCTGCAGTATGCTACGAAAATTGCATCACTTCCGAATCATATTTCATTTAACACCATATTTAGACCTTTTCACGAGCATTTGTATCTGGTGAAGACTAAAGTTATTCCACCATTCGGTATTCGCATACAACCCCTTTTGTCTGAGGCTGGTATCAGCCTTGACAGTATTGCGAATACCCCTTTCTTTGATACTCCACCGTGGACTATATCCTCCCCAAAGATCGATTTCGATCTTACGCAACATAAAAAGAGAGATACTAGCTCTACGGTGTTCCAATCTCTATTTAGAGAGTTAAGGTCTAAGTATGGTGATTATGCTCCTATTTACACAGATGGTTCTAAAGATGGTGATCGGGTAGCTTCGGCTACCGTGACGCCATCTGAGACCATTTCTATGTGTCTTCCACCTGCTGTTTCAATATTTACAGCTGAACTCCAGGCCATTCTTCAGGCCTTGGAGTTCATCAAATCCTCTCCATCATTAAATCATATCATCTTTACTGATTCTCTGTCCTCACTTCAAGCAATTAACAATAAACAGCTTGATCACCCATTAGTAGCAGACATTTATGGTCTGCTACTGTCAAACGAGTTCATCAGCAAGGACACAGTCCTTTGCTGGCTCCCCAGTCATATGGATATCGAAGGGAATGATCGAGCAGACTCGGCTGCCAAGTCTGCCTTAGATCTTCCCATATCCGAATTTTTAACTCCATTTACGGATTTTAAATCATCCATAAACAAATTTATATTTGACCGCTGGCAACGGTCTTGGGATCTTGCAGACACAAATAAACTTCATCACATCAAGCCTCTCTTAGGAGACTGGCCAAGCTCCTATAGAACCAACAGGAGGGATGAAGTTGTTTTGTGTCGCTCTCGCATTGGTCATACTTTTTTAACTCATATTTTCATTTTGAAGCGAGAGCCTCAACCAGAATGTGTTCACTGTCATGTTCCTTTGACAGTGAAGCACATTTTGATTGAGTGCAAGTATCTCAAAGATGTAAGATTACGGCACTACCGTTGCCAATCACTTCATCAATTGTTTGCCCAACCGGGTCTATATTGTAAAGCGCTGGACTTTTTAAAAGAGACAAATTTTTATCGAAAATTTTAATTGTAAATATCTAATTTTCCGTTTAATGTTTTAAATATATTTACATAAAGTTTATGTTTATTTTTATCAATATTTACTGTGATATTTGTTTTTATTTATGTGAATATAGATATTAGTGTGATATAATTCTAGTTTGTCTCGAGAAACCATATTTGTTTGGCGCAATATGGCCCGGTTGGAGCTCATGTGCCATTAAACAATATTTCATTCATTCATTCATTCCTTCGTTGTTTTTTGTGTTCGTTTATGTAAATAAACTGTTTAAACCCCTGTGATAACGCTCCGGCTACATATTGTACACCAAAGAGTCAACCCAAAAAGCAGTAAGAGGGGAGAAAAAAATTATGGGAAAAATTGTCTTTTTTTAAGTCGCACTACATCATGCAATAAGGGAAAATAATTACTAGTCTCAGTCCAGATGCTTTTTGGAGGCCAGTTAGGGAGGCTCGCGTGTTTCCAGAGTTCAAAATGGCCGCTTTATATAAATGAAAATGTTGTGCAAAACTAATTCTAACCCTTACCCTTTTTAGTAGACTGAACTTGGATCTAATTTACCTTTTACACCTCCGAAAAGGGTTAGTGTTCGGGTTAGTATTCCCCAAAATACTCTTTTATATAAAGCGGTCATTTTGGAGCTACCAAACCGGCCTACAATTAGCATCTACTAATTTAATTACGTGTATTATCATTACCGGTATAAGGACCTTTGTACATTGTACTTGTTAAATATAATCGATGGAAAGGGCATGTTAGCAGAACATTTAAGATCGGCAGTTATACCCTTCCATATCTTATCGTATATATATGCTTACACCATACCGAACTAGACAATATGATAATATAATAATAAAAAAGGAACAGGAATGCAATGCCTGTCGAAAACTCTCTATATATATCTCAAATGTGTTTTAACTTTTCAACAGCGTTTGGTTTGCTTTTATCCAGCTGTCACAAATACTTTTTTTAATTAACTATATGAATGTGCTTAAAGCTGAACTCCGGTTACAAAAATACCTAAATATAAAAAAAGTTAACACCCCCAAGCCGCCATACTTGTTGCCAACTTGTGAAACAAAGATGGTGGATCTTGGTATACTGCCAGTGAGTCACTCACTGTTGGGGGGGGGGGGAATAGAGCGATCAGTGAAGCGTATATAAGAATAAAGCCTGATGTCCACACCTGACTGACTAGAAACGAACTGGAAGTGAGATCGGCTAACCTCTCCAGGTCATAAGCCTCCATATCCACCATCTTTGTTTCACAAGTTGGCAACAAGTATGGCGGCTTGGGGGCGTTAACTTTTTTTAATTTAAATATTTCGGTATTTTTGTAACTGGAGTTCAGCTTTAACATACATGAAAAGATATACGTAAATCCAAAAAATAAAACAAACACGCTCCAAAGCCTTGAGTATCGCATCACGGTAAGGTAGTCGCGTAGGTTAGTGGCATGGGCGTGGCTTCATTGGCACGTGTTAGTGGCAAAATATGGCCCGGTTAGTGCTAACGTTAAATTTAATAAATAGTTTTCAAACATTTACAACACCCCCGCCTACGAATTACATTCAATTCAAATGACAACGATAAAACCGTGGACACTCACATTAACTAAACAAATACGGAGAGATAGTAACTAAGTATATTGTGTAATCTACACGGACACTATCGATTAGAGGCGCGGGGTGTTCATATAAAATCTATAAATAGACTTGACTTGCCGGCCTCCTTACTCAGTTTTACCTGAAATCGGATCAATAGAGCTCCCGTCTTCTCTTACCAAGTTTATAGTCACATACACTATAAACTATAAAATTAACATAAAATCGGCGTTTTTCAAAATTTGGTCAGAGAAATCCCATGCAAAGCAGCTCTCTCCCACAATGCACATTGTTTTCCCAATGGGGGATTCATGTATTGACGGAGGAAAAACACCAACCGACCGAATTTCATCATATATAATAAATCACAAAGATAACGCGAGTGAGTGTAAAAGTACCCAACACACCTGTCTGGATATCGTTTACCGTATTTCCTCGAATACAACCCCGGGGTTCTATTTCGTTAAGCACCCCGACCCCCGGGTTCTATTCGAGCCCCGGGTTCTATTCGAGCCCCGGGTTATAATCGAGGCCGGGTTGTATTTTTTCAGACCCGAATTAATGCTTCAAAATCTTGTATATGAGTGACATTTTGGACAAGTAAAACAAGCAGACAGGGTAGGTCTTGCAAATATGAAGGCTAAACTCTCTGTGCGTGACATGAGACAATTCTACTTCCTGTGCAGGGATTATCAATTAATTTATATTTAGACAGGGAGTATTCAGTTTTTACGTTAGACCCGGGTTATATTAGAGACCCGGGTTCTATTCGAGACCCGGGTTCTATTCGAGACCCGGGTTGTATTTATCTCAACACCTCCTTACCCCCGGGCTCTATTCGAGGCCCGGGTTGTAATCGAGGCCGGGGCTGTATTCGAAGAAATACGGTATTAACAAAATATTGCAACACGACGGTGTCTTTGTGTAGCATAGCTATTTTTTTTTATGAGTGATTATAAATAGTGGGACTACTTGCTTTAGATAACCAGACGTAATAATATATCGCTGTGGAGATACTCGGCCATTTTTAATTGATTTGATATTTTTATTTGTATTTTGTGTGTGGATCAAGATGTTAATTAAATTTACCTGTCTTTTACCTGTGTTGATGCTGTTTATTACACCTGTAAATACAGCTAACGGTAAGTTAGTATATCTGTTTGCGCTGTATCATATCCGGTTGACGTGAAAAGGAGTAGGTCTTGTGTCGCATGTCCAACATCGTGGGGTTTCTCCGGGTCCCAACCCCCACAGCTAAAGGCCCCTACGCCCAAGCGAATAATCGAAATACAAATTAACCATATGTTTGTCCCGAAATGACCATTTCTCTCCCACCCCTCTCTCTCTCTCTAGTAATACGTCGACTCGCTGATCAGGAGGTCCCGTGTTCGATCCCGGTGTTGATCGAACGATTCATCGGATAATCCGACGGATCCTCCTTGTCAGTGGTGAAGGATAGAGGACCTGACAAAGGACAACGTAGTATGGGACGTACGAAACATCGATACACAGTGTAAACATTGGCCCGCACATAAAAGAGCCGGCCTTGGCAGTTTAATTCGATATAAATAAGAGTAGGTCGAGTGCCGCTGTCCTATCACAATTTCCGTCATAGGACGTTAAGACCCATTTTATGCATTTCATTTTCTTTTAATACCGTACGGAAATAAAATGAGGTTTAACGCCCCAATTCGATGCTCCGATTGGGCAAATTGTGACGGGCATACACCCTGTAGTGTGTTATGGCGTCACGGCTTACTCGTATATCGAATCTTTACCTTTATGGTGTCTTATTTATGTGAGCTGTGGTATACCTGTACTCAGAGGGCTGAATGGCTGAATGGTTAACGTATGCGCGCTGTATCATGAATCCTGTCATTTAGTCAACTGGCTTTGTTTCCAATCGACCTAAATACCGACATAATGTAGCTCGACCCAGTCTATCCTGAATTTGAAATCCGACAATTACAACATGAGTTATTCAAAAACATTCTCCATTTTATTTCACTTAATTGATTGAAAACCTAAATACCAACATAATTTGTAGCTGAATCCAATAGTGTAATCAGCAAATGGACGGCTCCCCGTGTACAAACCATACTCCATTTTATCCATTTTATTAATTTTATTTCACCTAATTGATTGAAGACCAACATAATATGTAGCTCATTCCAATATATCTTGAATTATTGTGTGTATTAACTACAACATATTGACCGACATTGATATAGATAAGAGCAAATGAGGTTTAATACACTCTCAACATAAACTAGGTTATTTTCGAAACTTACATGGTATAAGTTTATTGTAATAATTTGCTAAAGCGTAACGGCATTAAACAATGGGGGGACTCGAACTCGAAGAGACCCACGAGGCCTTTCCATGTCAATTGATGGCAAAGTCGCATAGTTCTGGGCCCGGTCCCTAGAAAATTCTTAAAGTAAGCACAAAGTCATACTTCACTTTTTCTTACGTAAGAATCTTATAAAAATACCGTCCCTAGAAAATCCTCAAGACCATTCTTACGTAAGCACAAGTCAAGTACAAGTCTAAGCACATTGTGACTGGTGAAGCTTACCATACACTGAGACTACGATGCGAATTACGTCAGAAATTTGTCGTCTGCTTCATTGTGGTTGATTTTGATTGACATGTCCCCTGTATAGGCCTACATAATTATAAAATGTGCCAAAATATATTTTTAAAAAACGCAGACACATAGGCCTACAAACTAACTGAATAATTGTGTAAGCGCCTGACCAGCCTGTGTGTTTGGTTTCAGGGTAGGCCTTTAAGGCCCTAGATGCAAAAATTTCTATAGCATTCTTAATTTCTTTTTGAGAAGAATTTTCCCTGTCTTGTAATTGTCTTTTTGGTATCAAAAGGTGTCAGAAATGCCGTCGAATAACTCTACAGTCAGCCATCTTTTTGAAGCAGAAACAGACTTAAGGTTGGTAAGCAAGCCCTATACCTTGCTTGGGACTTGTGCTTAGACTGGCTATGTTTAAGAACGAAGTTGTGCTTAAGTTTTTTCTTGGAACGCATAATAACGTTCTTGTGCTTACAATGAAGTCTACTTAAAATCGAAGCACAAGGCCGTTCTTAAGAATTTTCTTGGAACACAAAATAAGGTAAGTTTACTTAAATGCAAAGTCGACTAAAATCTAAGCATAAGAACGTGCTTAAGAATTTTCTAGGAATCGGGCCCTGGTCCACTTCAGATTCCGCCATTGGGTCGTGAGATATAAATAGAGTAGGCTAAGGGTACGTTTTGTTGAAGAGATTGTGGATTCAGGGTAAGCATAAGGGTTAGCACTAGCTCTGCTTACATCACGTAACCGTTGACCAAATCTGAGTCAAATTATTTATAGCATTATTGTTCTTTTGTGTATTTTTTGTTTAATTTTTACACTTTTACAGAAAAGCAAGTCCGTTTAGATGGTGGTTTTAATGCCAATGAAGGGACCATACAAGTGAACCGTAACGGTGTTTGGAAATACCTCTGTGATATAACACCTTATTTCCTGAACTCACTAGCAGGAGATTTAGTATGTAAGGAGTTGGGTTATATATCAGCTGGTATCTCAACTGATGTGATAGATCCATCAATAGGATATTGGAAATCGAACATAACGTGTAGTCCAGACGATGTTAGCTTGATGAATTGTAATAATACTGGGTGGTCAGAGACTCAAACATGTGAAACATATTGGCTCACTACAATACATTGTTTTAAAAATGGTAAATTATTATTCATCTTCATTCTTAATTTCACCAGATCTAGCAATATAGAATCGAGGGCAGGTTAGCCTATGGGTCAGTATATAATTCCAAACCTTAGTGCCTCAGTGGGTAAGGCCCAGGCTCGCTTACCTGGAGGTCCCTGTGTCGACCGCGAAAGTTCCTTAAATGTTTCCCATGTGGTCTAGTCGCTTGGATTTCGTGTAGCCTGACAAAACTGGATATACATTCTTGATGTATATTTATTTATCGGGTCAGTAAGCTTCTTATAACTTTGGAGCGGAACGTGTTACTTAGGATTGATATATCGGGACAATGGGGTGTTACTGCTCCGTTCTGACTGGGATAATGAAGACGGGTATACGCCATACAGTTTACTATGAGGGCAACTTACTATACCTCGACCATGCTTACATATTATATCGAATTCGGTTTCCTTACGATCAGAACTTATAATTTCAGTTAAATTTACAAATAGATATAGTAGAGAAAATATGGGATATGTATCTGTCTACAATGCTAACCAGAAGCAATACCAGACAGTTTGTCGGGAAGGTTTCACAGACGCAACAGCCCAGGTATTTTGTAAAGAGTTTGGTTACAAGAGTGGAACAGTATCCTCTTCATCAAGCATCCTCAACGATACGATGATGGACACAATCTATGGTTGTACTGGCAGTGAATCTCTTCTTAGCGATTGTCCAACAGTTCCAGCCTCTGCTAGTTGTACTAATAGCAACCCTGTTGCTGAAGCCATATGTGAGGGAGATCTTACTATTACTGATAAAGGTGAGTCAGCCACTCATACTAATATCAGGATTTGTGTGTTCAAATGTAATTCATGTTTCTTTAATAACAAGATGTATCTTAAAGGCTCGATGCGTATAATTATCAAATTACTCGAGACGGCTTCATAAAATATCAAATTACTCACATTGATTAATTAAAATAACCCAGCTAGGGTTCATCCGAATTTAAATTAAATACCGGCGTCTTCTAACGCTCGAACGGCATAGAACGGTGGAATTTAGATTTAAATTTGTAACGCGACTTCGAATCATTCGAATTTAAATTACATGCATATTAGAAGATATGTCAGTAGAAATATAGGATTTATATTGTATAATATATCAGTGACACAGAATTTCAATATATGAAATATCAGTGGCACATGATTTGCATTATATGAAATATCAGTGACACATGATTTGAATTATATGAAATATTTGTGACACAGGATTTGCATTATATGAAATATCAGTGACACATGATTAGTATTATATGAAAAATCAGTGACACAGGATTTGCATTATATGAAATTTCAGTGGCACAGGATTTGCATTATATGAAATATCAGTGGCACAGGATTAGTATTATATGAAAAATCAGTGACACAGGATTTGCATTATATGAAATATCAGTGACACAGGATTTGCATTATACGAAATATCAGTGTCACACGATATTTACATTAGAATATATGCTAGTGACATAGGATTCACATTCTAGTGACATAAGTTGTCAAATGTGTATGTCGTGTGTATTTAATGTGTATTTTAAATCTTCAGTCGACAAGATGTACATTGGATATGGAGTTGTTGAAGTTTATGATGATCAAGGCAAAACTATGACGTTATGTGCCGATGGTTTTAATGAAAACACCGCCAAAGTAGTGTGTCGAGATCAGGGTTTTGGGGCTAACGGCACTCTATTTCCATCGCCATTAAATTTGCACTATATTCGAACCGCTTATAAAAAATACACTCTGAAGAAGTCGTTTAATTGTGTTGGCACAGAAAGTAGATTGAGAGATTGTCCTTCCACCACAAAACAGTTTTGTCCGAATGAAATAGGAGCAGCTGTATTGTGCCAGCCTGATTCTAACTCTACTGGTAAGTTGACGTCTAGCTGTTTTAAAAACAAAGTCACGGTCTGAACGATTTCGACAATTTCCCCTCATGGAACTCTTTATCTATGCATCTCAAAACTTCACAATACTTTTTGAAATCAAAAGCACATAATGTTGGAATCCTATTATGAAATGAATTGAGCTCCGACGGGGCTAACGGAGACGGGAATATGCCATACAACAATGCTTCTCAACCTTTATGATACAATTCCCCACTTGAGAAATATTTTCTCTGCTATTCACCCCTGGCACTATAAAACATGAAATTACTAAAAACTGAAACATGCTAATTAGGTATCGTTTAATAAACAGCTGCCATTTATTTACACATTAAAAGCTCAATGGAGATGTCATGACCCTTGTTTAGGGAGCACATTGTGCTAAGTATTTTGAAACAAGCG
Source organism: Patella pellucida (assembly GCA_917208275.1). NCBI lineage: Eukaryota > Metazoa > Mollusca > Gastropoda > Patellidae > Patella > Patella pellucida. The sequence continues at coordinate 4,831,546 of OU795039.1, read as the reverse complement.
TCTTTAAATCCGGAACTAACTTTGTGGTCGATAACATTCTGACTGATGGCTCCCGGTCAAGAGTCTGGAAACCCAATTCATGCAAATTCACCACTTTTCACAAAATTCACCCCTTTGTGAATAATTCAGCCCCAATTTCCCCTTTTTCCACATATCACCCCTGAGCATTTCGAATTCCCCCTGGGGGTGCACATGGACCCCGGTTGAGAAGCACTGCCATACAGTGTGCTATGGGGGAAATTTTTGCCCGAGAAGCAGCAATATGGACTACACTGCTCCTCGGTTTTTCGTCCCATCCAAACGACTAGACAGCCGTAATGTACCACTGACAAGGGCAAACCACGACGGAAAGTCCCGATGAACTGTCTTGGCCAATGAAGTGTTCGAACACCCGACCTACAGACTAGCGAGCCAGAATTGTAGTCACTGAGACACATACTTTGATTAACATGGTTACATAAAAATATAAACACATAATTATAATGTATAAAAGCCCATTTTTGAGCCGATTCCTATTATAAATAGCGAACTATAAAATTAAAGAGGTAAACAGGCTGCTACAGGAGAATGTTTGGGTGGAATGTGCGCAATTTAAATACCTACTATTATTATAATTATTATTATTAGTAGTAGTAGTATTATTATTAGTATTAATATTTAGTAGGATTATTAGTATTATTAGTAGTATTATTATTAGTAGTAGTAGTAGTTATTAGTAGTATTAGTATTAATATTTAGTAGGATTATTATTAGTAGTAGTTATTAGTAGTATTAGTATTAATATTTAGTAGTATTAGGATTATTATTAGTAGTAGTATTATTAGTAGTAATATTATTAGTAGTATTATTATTATTAGTAGTAGTTATTAGTAGTAGTATTATTAGTCGTAGTAGTAGTAGTAGTGGTATACATATTTTTAGTAGTATAAGTATTATTATTATTAGTAGTAGTAGTATTATAATTAGTGGTATTATTATTATTATTATTAGTAATAGTAGTATTATTATATTATTATTATTATTATTAGTAGTAGTAGTAGTAGTAGTAGTAGTAGTAGTAGTAGTAGTAGTAGTAGTAGTAGTAGTAGTAGTAGTAGTATTGTTATTAGTAGTAGTATTATAGTAGTAGTCGTAGTAGTAGTAGTATTATTAGTGGTATTAGTATTATTATTAGTATTATTAGTAGTATTATTAGTAGTATTAATATTTAGTAGTAGTAGTAGTACACATTGACGTAACGTAAAACTACTCTTGAAAGAGTACAGTTGACAAATATTGCGCATAAATAGAAAAGTAAAATCGGACATTTTGTTTTTGAAAACAAATCATTTGCGTCTGTGATTGTGCATCGCATAATAATGAAATACAGGCAAAACAATTGATTATCGATTTTGGTCGAAATTAACAATTGCACACAAATATTTCAATAAATATTCATTAATCTTTAATTGGTCTTACAATTCTTTTGAAACCGTAGAAATACAATTTACCAATAGAATCGGAAAATTAGTTTCCCGACAGAAAATGGACTTTTATACATTATAATTATGTGTTTTTATTTTTATATAACTATGTTAATCAAAGTATGTATTACATTAAGATATGAACGATGCAATGGTAGAGGTTGAGTTTGTGTTTTCAGGTTTGGCACAAGATGATATATTGGATATTGTATTTGGCAGATGATGGTGTAACACGAATTAATAACTTCGGTAGTCCCAAAGAACGGGTTGGTGTTGAAGTCATGTATCATGGCATCTGGGGATCTATCTGTGTAGATCGGTGGGATGATAATGCTGCTAGAGTTATCTGTGGAACCACGTCAACACACGCCAAGGCCTTGACTAGATTCACAACTTTGTCTCAAGTCACGTGGATATATGATGTCAATTGTACCGGAAAGGAGGACAACTTAAAATCATGCCAGATTTCAACAGATCCCACCCAGTTTGATTGCAGTTCTTCTGGTCAAGCCTTCGCCTATTGCTACAATGACAGTAAGATATTTTGCTTCTAACGTTTTTTAGGACATCGAATTCTGCCTTATGGTTTGACTGAAAAGTTGATTAAAACTGAAAAGTTGATTAAAACTGAAAAGTTGATTAAAACTGAAAAGTTGATTAAAACTGAAAAGTTGATTAAAACTGAAAAGTTGATTAAAACTGAAAAGTTTATAGCGAAAACCAATGTTAATATAGAAAATGCCATAAAAAATTTGTTTATTTAAATGCTTACATGTTTCACCGTTAGGTTTTCAAGGCAATATTAATTAGGGAATTACGTCATTATGTTACGTCATTATGGAGCGATAGTTACAACAATTTTTGATATAAATCAAAACGAAATAATATCAATGGTTTAGTTTGGGTTTGAGTTTGTTTATAAAATATTATTCTTTGACTCTTAATTTTGTGATATTATTATCAGACAGTTTATATAACCTATTATCCCTAGCATTAAAAGACAACTTGTTAAATTAGGATCGATGTTACTATATATCTCACGTGCTTCTATAAGTCAGTTTGTGACAAATATAAATGTGTATTCCCTTGATTCTAATTCGTCGAGACGTGGATCCAAAGACGTATAACGGCCACGTCCATGGCCCAGGTCCTGTTTTGGACCTCGTCACACGTTAGCTTAGCTTTAATATTAGACTGGGACGGCTCTGATAGAGCAGGATTGCACTCATATCCCACTGCATAGCGCATGCCCCTCTTTATTAGCCCAATAGGTGTTTGGAAAGTGGGACGCTAAACCCCATTTAATTTCGTTTCTATTATTTACGTTCTGTATAATATTAGTATATCACGAGTTATGCTGGGTGCAATTGATATTGACCTCGTGGATGACGTACAGTTATATTACACACGTGTTAATGCTTTCTCTCTCTCACACTCTCTCTCTCCCTCTCTCTATCATTGCCTCGCTGGCGGTGGAACCGACTACGGATATATTATTTTTATATTGGTAATGAAATCGTTTAAAACTGCACTTTCATATTTTTACGGATTTTGTATATTTATTAAAATAAAACCTTGAAATAGATGGTGTCTACAAACGGTCCATAAATAAATAGTCCTATTAATCCTATAGTTTAGCTGATAAATTGGCAAAAATATAATTTTTAACTTCAAATTCCAACGTTTGAAGATAGCTATTCCATGCAAGGGAATAGGAAAAGAGGAAGGCTATTGTGATATTATTTAATGTGTCAATCATTTTTAAGAATGGTAAATAAAGCCAATCATCGTATATTGTAACATGCTAAGAGTAAACCTCGCATTTTGATTGGTCAATTAGACACCATCTATTGGACAATAACACCCCTCTGTTTTAGTATTTTCTTTTAAAATCGAAAATAGCATGTTACAATGTCGATAAACACTTCATGTTTTGCATTTAGAGGGGTGTTATTGTCCAATAGACATGTCCTGAGATTTTACATTAGAACCCGCGACGCTACGCGTCTTGGGTCCTAATGATCTCAGGACATGTCTATTGGACAATAACACCCCTCTAAATGCAAAACATGAAGTGTTTATCTCCTAAATAGTGAGTTGATAACCTATTGAGCAAAAGACCTAGAATAATTATGTTTTGAATTTCTTTGAAAATATGAAATTCTCGCTTTAATCGGAGTTTAACCAAGTGGTGCGTTGGTATTGGCGTCCCACTCCCCAGCAAAAATTCGATGAATTCTTCTAATGTCAACAAAAAGACACATAATAAAGGTCATCTTCTTGATTTTGTCATTACACGCCAAGATGAGATACATATACATGATGTACTGGTGGAAGATACCTTACTATCAGACCATTTTCCTATCACCTTTAAAATTATAACGAAGAAGCCGCCTTTAGACAAGAAAACAATATCGTTTCGTAAATTCAAATCTCTAAGCAACGATACCTTTTGTGAAACAATTGGTACATCAAACTTTTCCGATATCCGTGAATTATGTGATGTGAATGTAAAAGCTGATTTGTATGATACAACACTGAGAAAGATCATTGATGATCTAGTTCCGCTAACCACTAAAACATTTACTGTTAGACCAGGAAATGAGTGGAGTAACCATCAAATAGCCGAAGCAAAACAAATACGCAGAAAATCTGAGAACAAGTGGCGTGAGACCTCCCTTCATATTCATAAAGATCTTTATAGAGAAGAGAAAAACAAAGTCAAATATATCATTGAACAATCAAAAGTTTCCTTCTACAATGACAAAATTCAAAATAGTGCCAACAAACAGAAAGAACTATTCTGTGTTGTTAATAAACTGATTGATCATTCCTCCTCGACTGTTGTCTTACCTGATTGCACTGATAAATGTCTGCTAGCAGAAGAGTTTGCAAACTTCTTCTCCGATAAAATAATACGTATACGAACAGAACTTGATAAATGTAACAATTCCTGTGATTCTGTACCCAAATATGAGACGCCAACGGAAGTGTGCATTGACAATTTCCATTTAGTTAGAGAATCTGTTGTGTCAGATATTATTAAATCGTCAGGTCCTAAGACCTGCCCTCTTGACCCCCTTCCCACATCTTTACTAAAAGAAAACCTTAATTTATTCTTACCTGTGATTACTGATATCATAAATTCTTGTATCCAAGAACGAAAAGTACCCGATTGTTTTAAAGTTGCTAATGTCGTTCCAGTTATTAAAAAATCAACTTTAGATAGAAATGTGCTAAAAAATTACCGTCCTGTATCAAACTTAAGTTTTATCTCCAAAATTTTTGAAAAATGAATAGCCAAACAACTGATTGAACATATTGACACACACAACCTTCATGACAGTCTACAGAGTGCATATCGTAAGTTTCACAGTGTTGAGACGGCGCTTATTAAAGTGCAAGATGATATATTAAGGTCAATAGACAATAGAAACTGTGTTCTTTTAGTACTTTTAGATTTGTCCGCAGCCTTTGACACCATAGATTCTACTGTCCTGCTACAAAGACTTCAGACAGACTTTGGTGTCAAAGGCTCTGCACTTCAGCTACTTGAAAGTTATCTTACTGATAGAAAGCAGAGGGTTGTTATTGGTAATGTGACGTCAGACTATCATAAGAATTTATATGGAGTACCACAAGGATCGGTCCTTGGACCCATTTTATTTACTCTTTATACTGCTCCAGTTGGTAAAATTGTTAAAAGACATGGTCTTGACTATCATATTTATGCTGATGATACCCAGCTGTATTTAAGTTTTAATCCTTTAAATGCGAATGAGCATGCTTTGAGCAAATCTAATATTGAGCAGTGTATCAATGAAATTAAATTATGGATGTCTGTAAATTTTCTATGCTTAAATGGTGATAAAACTGAACTTATTTTGCTTGGATCTAATCATAACCTCAACACCATAACTGATTCTAATTCGATTAAGATTGATGGAAATGAAATTACTCCTAGTAAATCTGTTCGCAATATTGGAGCTTATTTTGATAGTAAGATGACCATGTCTAATCACGTGAACAATATTTGTAAATCCTGCTACTTTCATATCCGTAATATTGGCAAAATTCGTAAATTTCTTACCCCGGATTCAACTAAAACGCTTGTTCATGCTTTTATTACTTCAAGACTTGATACTTTTAACTCACGTTTATCCGGCTTACCCAATAAATTAATATACAAATTGCAAAAAGTTCAAAACACCGCTGCACGACTTATTACCCTTACGAAGAGACATGTTATATTACTCCCATACTTAAACAACTTCACTGGCTTCCCGTTCCATATCGTATTCAATTTAAGATCCTTTTAACTGCTTATAAATGTTTTCATGGCTTAGCCCCATATTATTTATGTCATCTAATTGAAAAACAAACAAATGCCCGCAGTCTCCGTAGTTCAAATGACATTTATCGTCTCAAACCAAGATCTGCTAGAATGGTTACATATGGTGAAAGATCGTTTTCATTTCTAGCCCCAAACCTGTGGAATGATTTAAAACCATCTGGTTCTGATACTGATATTCGTTCTAGCCCTTCAGTACAATCTTTTAAATGTGCTCTTAAAACTTACTTATTTAAAAAGGCTTTTAATTAGATATATATTATTTTATTATATTGCATCTTTTTGTAGTCTTTTAGTTGTTTTATATATTTTCTGTTTTACTGGTATATGATTGTAAAGGGCTTCTGAACACCGTTGGTGGAATTAGCGCTATATAAATGTTTTAATAATAATAATAATAATAATGTATATATTAATTGTTGTAAATCATGTTAATTTCAGCTTTTGAATATTCTTTATCTGGTGGTGGATCTAACTACGGTTATGTCCACGTGATGAAGGATGGTAAGAAGGGTTATGCAGTTAATTATAATAATGAAGATCCAAGTCTCATGGCTGAAGCTGCATGTAATAGTCTTGGCTTTCATGGTGGTCTACCTTACAAGATGAATGAAACATCTGCTTTCTATTGGTGGGATGTTTCTATTAATAAACAGTACATTAGTTACCCTAGATACATTCGTCTTCAACCAGACACTGCCACGACAAAAACTTCACTAGTTCAACAGAAATATCTCTCTGTTTATTGCCACGGAAAAGGTTAGTGAAGACAAAAAAAAGGCCAGATTGAAGAACAAACATAGTTTACAAAACCACTTACAGTACCTCAGACATAGTATACAAATACAAAACCACTTTCAGTACCACAAACATAGTATACAAACACATAAACCCCTTTCAGTACGATAAACATAGTATACAAACAGGTAGATAACCACAAACATATCAACCAAACAGGTACAGAAACCACTTTCAGTACCACAAACATAATATACAAGTACATAAACCACATTTAGTACCACAAACATAGTATACAGAAACCACTGTCAGTACCACAAACATATCAACCAAACAGGTACAGAAACCACTTTCAGTACCACAAACATAGTATACAGAAACCACTGTCAGTACCACAAACATATCAACCAAACAGGTACAGAAACCACTTTCAGTACCACAAACATAATATACAAGTACATAAACCACATTTAGTACCACAAACATAGTATACAAGTACATAAACCACATTTAGTACCACGAACATAGTATACATAAACCACATACATAAAGTTAGTATTACAGTCAAGTATACAAATACATAAATCACACATTAGTACCACAAACATAGTGTACAAGCACATCATACATGACCTTAAACACTGTGTATATGTTGGGCGCGATCTTCGCCCCTATGCAGATTGCAATCTGGAAGCATTAAGCTGGTGCGCAGATTGCTCTACTAGCGCAAATTAGCCCTAGATGTTTGAAGAGATGTAAGGAATGTGTTAGACGTAACTATATGACCTGCCCCCTATCGACTTTGTAGTGTAATAATTTTCAAAATCACTGCATAATAAGCGCGTGTGCTTGGAAAATCAGATTTGTAATTCAAGTCTACAGTATCTCATAATCGGTCGCTGACTACGTGACTGAATGTCAAAAACATTTGCCGTACCGTAAAGTTCAGTATTATTTTTAAATTGACAGATTTTTAAATATTTTATCATAGTGTTATGTAACCTAAAGTTTCCGAAATCTAGTTCGGTGGTCAGATATCCTCAGATATGTGTTAACCTATGATGACATGCATGGGCCCAATTTTATCATTTCATTTTTTTCAAAGGGCTGTGATCGTCTTTGATGCATCAAAACTTTTCTCGTTATCCATTAACCGTATCGCCTTACTTGTGCTTGTACCAGTAAACTGACGGTCACAAAACTCATTAAATCGATTCATACTGACGCAGTGATCCATGATAGTGAATACCGTGTAAGATTAGACGAATTGCATCGAGGTAATCCATTATATAGCTCGTGCAAACTCCACTTCGCGCGCGCAGATTAATCAACGGAAATTAAATAGACATTCGCGTATGCGCGGGGGCAATCTGGACTGGGAGTGGAAAATGCGCCTGACATATACATCAACCACAAACATAGTATGTATACAAGCACATGTACCACACGCATAGCATAGATCTATTAGTATCACAAACAAAGCATACCACAAACATAGTATACAAATACATAAATCACAATTAGTAAGACAACACACGTGTACATAAAACAACGAATAAACGCACGTGCATTCACATATTATACATAAAGCTAGCTACTATGTTGAGATCTAACTTGAATTTTTATATATTTAAGAATATTTCGTAGAAATAAATGCGCTCGGTATCTTTATCCGATGCCCTGTTGAGACTGTAGCTATATTGGGTCAACTGGCGCTAAGGAGAAACTGCTTTAAAATTTTCTATCATTGGTACACCTCGTTAGTGACGGAGAGGCCTGGTGTGAACGTAAAAGAGCATGTGCCAGTTGGAATACGAAATAAGATTAATTTTTGGTAGCGCCAGTATCTGGGAAAAAGCATTAGTCTATTTGAAGCAGCAATATGGGGCTTTAATAATATCCCATTTCAGTTGAATTTTTTTTTAATCTTTAAGGTATAAGTTCCGGTTCTATCAAATATTTAGACATACTCTCAATGTAAGAATTCTTTTGTGATTGTAGTGAGACTGGAAGCACGTGATAGTACAGTTCTAGACAAGGGAGATGTTAAACTGTACAAATATAACAAGTTCTATGCCATCTGTGCTGATGGCTTTTCACAGACCGAAGGAGATGTCGTATGTCGCGAGTTGGGATTCCCCCAAGCTGTCAAGGTTACTGCAAAATTTTTCGCCAGTTCTGCGCCGCTGGGGTTTCACGATTTTAAATGTCCGAAAGGTGCCAACTCTACAGCTGATTGTACATCACGATTTACTGGTACTCGTGGTGAATGTACGTCAGGACAAAATGCCCGCGTTGAATGTGGTGATGGTCCAACAGGTGGCTCGAATGGGCGGGAAATACAAGGTTTGTGCATCTTCTATTCAATTTAGAACTTGTAAATAATACAGCATTATAAGTTTGAAATTAGATCTGGTCAACACATGTGGGGTATTAACTCCAGCTAGTATATACAAACAATAGCATACGCCTAGTATATTTTCATTATGGCTGTTCCGCATGTTTAGAGTATAACGTCGTCGTAAGACAAATATATAATACACAGAAATTTAAGATATGCCTGTCAGAGTTATTGCCCTTCCTTCATAAAAAAAATGTGCTTGACTCCCTTTCAGTTGACAATGAAAAAGATCTTGAATAGTGAATATTAGAAATGGGATATTTATGAAATCGACAAATAGAGGTTCTGGTCATGTTTATAATAGTGATCACGTTTCAATTACGATTCTAATATTTAGAAAACAAACCATTAGAGTGTATGTCCCTTCACTTGAATAAAGGAAAGATAGTAAGCTGGCACTGCCAGGCAGGATACGCCCACATTTTCGAGAGATGGTTAGAGAACAAGCAAAACCGAAAGTGATTTTTCCTACAATCAAAGGCTATAATTCAATAAATTACAATTTGATATGCGCAAATATCGAAAAGAATCAAGATCTTTAGGTTATAAACATGCATTTCAAGTTTCATCAAAATCAAATCAAAATTGTGTCTATACTGGGTCCACAACCTTGATATACCATATTTTAACACTATTAGAGTACAAACGGCGGCTATTTTGTCTGGCAATTATGGTCCGATTTCCCTGAAATTCAAACTCGACCTTCGGTATGGTGTAACGGTGATAGAGTCAAGCTTTTTTTCAATCGGATAATAATAATAACCTCCAGAGGGACCATAGGCGATTTTTCGGGCAATCAGGGGCCATAATTCAGAAAGCTACGATATGATATGCGCAAATAACGAAAGGGACCAAGATCTTTGGGTTATAACCTTGCATTTTAAGTTTTATCAAAATTGAATCAAAATTGTGACCTATACTGAGTCCACAACCTTGATATACCTTTTTATAACAGTATTCGCGTACATGCGGCGGCCATTTTGTATGGCAATTTTGTTCCGAATTTTTCCGAAATTCAAACTCAACCATCCTTAGGGTGTAACGGTGATATAATCAAACGATTTTTTAAATCGGATAATAATTGTGACCTCCAGAGGGACCACAAGCTAAACATATGCCCAAATATCGAAAGGAACCAAGATCTTTGGGTTATAACCATGCATTTCAAGTTTCATCAAAATCGAATTAAAATTGTGACCTCTACAGGGTCCACAACCTTGATATACCATATTTTAACAGTATTCGCGTACGAATGGCGGCCATTTTGTATGACAATTTTGGTCTTATTTTACCGAAATTCGAATTCAACCTTTCTTAGGGTGCAACGGTGATATAATCGAACGATTTTTTAAATCGGATAATTATTGTAACCTCCAGAGGGACCACAAGCTAATTAAAGACGATTTTGCGTATAATTAGGGGCCATAATTCAGGAAGTTACGATCTGATATGCGCAAATATTGAAAGGAACCAAGATCTTTGGGTTATAACCATGCATTTCAAGTTTCATCAAAATCAAATTAAAATTGTGATCCCTACAGGGTCCACAACCTGGATATACCATTTTTTAACAGTATTCGCGTACGAACGGCGGCCATTTTGTATGGTAATTTTTGGTCCGATTTTTCCGAAATTTGAACTCAACCGTCCTTAGGGTGTAACGGTGATATAATCGAACGGTTTTTCAAATCGTATAATAATTGTGACCTTCAGAGTTACCACGAGCTAAAATAGGTGATTTTTCGGACAATCAGGGGCCATAATTCAGGAAATTACGTTCCGATAGGCGCCAATATCAAAAGGAACCAAGATCTTTGGGAAATAAACATGCATGTCAAGTTTCATCAAAATCGGTTCAAAATTGTGACCTCTATAGGGTCCACAAGCTAAAAACGTGTTTTTTCGTACAATCAGGGGCCATAATCCATGAAGTTTTGATCCGATACGTGCCAATATCGAAAGCAGCCGAGATCTTTGGGGGATAAACCTATATTTCAAGTTTCATCGAAATCGGGTAAGAATTGTGACCTGTAGAGAGTCCACAAACAATTGTGGACGGACGGACGTACGGACGGACGGACAGGGGCGACGACATAATACGTCCACATGAAAATGTGGGCGTATAAAACCCCCTCACGGCTGGATTTTAAATCTGTGTGAAATAGCTTTATGTAACGTCCACTTCCACCTACATGATATCGCAGAAGATGTTTCAATCTGGACTGAATGGAATAATGCAGTCGTTTACTGTTTATATCTGTATGAACTTTTTTTCTGATGAACATATTTGATTTAGGATATCCCATGTGAATTGAGGAATAGACATACTCCATGAAAAATCCTTCTCTCTAGATAGTACAAATGCACACGTACGATGAAATATTGTTGTTGTTCTTAGTGTTTTAACGTCCGCTTCCACCGAAGGTGATAGCGCAGGCAGTTGTCTTTTTTCATTTTTATTACTTTAGCGCATGCACAGGGGGTATTTCATGTGCAAGGAAACCTGAGTAAAGCCGCATACGCTCAAACCAGGGATCGAAACTAACCACAGTCGCAAGCCAGAGAAGACCGAACACTTAAAGCTCAAAGTGCGACAGTGTAAATCACTATACACCCCACTCTTATGACGAACTAATGAACGTATTCGCTGAGGGAATCCATACAAAGCGTCGCTATTAATTTCCATATTAACGACACTAAATAACGTTTGTCAACACACTAGTTCGTAATAAATGTACGGAAAAACTGTGCTTTAAGGTAAACAATGAGGTCACGTGGGACCGTCTCGCTTATAAATTATGTCCCTTTATCTCTAACGAGGACACCCATTAGCTATTTGTTCAAATACTGTGACAGTGGTAGATACGATAGAATATGTAATTATCGGCTTATCATAATGTTATTGTAATGCAAATTGTATTTTTTGTTTCAGCTTCTGTGATATTTGTTATGATGTGCCTTGTTCAGGTTGTTTTTGTGTAACTTCAACACCTGCACCAAAGTTTATAATCAATCAGTTTGTTTTGACCAAATTCCAACCAAAGATTAATATTAAGTGGATATTTGTTGGTATGTTATTGTAAAATTAGAGGTTACATTTCGTTATTTTAGTACACGTGATGATAGCCTTAACTTTGTGGCTGGTATTGTGCACAAGGCAGCGATTACGTACTTCTTCTTCTACAGCCTTTGCCAACATTCCCCCTTCAAGGATTGTAAATATATGTATACAGGACACTTACCTAGTTTAACATGGATCTCAGACTTACCCTTCTCAAACCTAGAACACCCTATAACACCTGGGCATTTGTATTGAATTTCCAACCGCAGGTTCCAAAGAGGTTGTCTCTCCCTGGACATGAAAAATGTTTTGTATTTCGGCATTCCTTAATTGAGTGTTGGGATATGAACACCAAGTAGTTTAAAGACAAATTTGGTATGAACTAAAGCTTCCTATTTCAGGTCTTTGTGTTGGATTAAAATGTTGTATAAACTACTGACATGACTTGCATATAATCATTTATCTATTACTGTATAGGCCTTATATTATTAATACATTCCTTAACATGATATAGCCATTATCAACTATCTTCGTCTCTAATAAAATTATTCCATGTCAAAACTTCAAACAGTTATAGGTTCACTCAGAATGGAGTAATTTGAATGAAATATTCAACATAAAATAAAACCGAGTACGAACAATCCAAACCATTAGACACAATTCGAAGTCCTAAAAAACGGTAAAGGCAAAAGAGTGTAACTCATTTCGAATTACAGCACGAATGACCGGTGTTTTGTATCTTGTTCATTAATGTTTAACTAAATATGTTATTCTTCTTCACTTAAATAATTGGATAGTGTACTTTTAAATTGTGATGATCCACACTGTTTTTCTTTTCTTGATACAAACATATGCAAACGATATTCGATTACGAATGTAATGTTTTCAATTATGATTATATTTTATATAAATGTATATATTGAAGATATCGTTCTAAGTTGTAAAACTTGTGCCCTATCCACTTGTTATTGAGACCTATAAAATATTTACCCCTACTACGCACTGTACTATAAAATATTTACCCCTACTACGTACTGTACTATAAAATATTCTGTACATTTGTACATATTATATGTATATATAATATACTGCTTTGCTTTGCCATATTTTGGGTAATGTTTCGTTTTGGATCTTGTAAAACTGGATCGGGTTCTTAAACGTATCTTCGATGTTTGAAATCAACATTTAAAATAGTGAACCTTTCAATCATAATCATTCCATATATTTTTCTGAAGCTCATTTAGCCTACAATGTATGTTGTACATTAGTAAATCGAGTGCCCCCCCCCCCAAGGGTAACTTATGAAGCCCATTTAGCCTACAGTGTATAATATTTATAATAATAATAATGATAATCGCGTCACTTTACAAGGGTAGTAAATTAGGCCTGAGGCCTTTTTCCAATTTGACCCTTGGCACAGATCGTGCGAATGGTTTCGATCATTACTGCAGGAAGAAACCGAAGAACTTATAAGGGTAAAATGATACCCGGGGTCAAACAGCAAAGTTACCACAACATCCCAACAAAGTCAGTAACGGGTAAATCCTCCTCTGTTTGCCAAACAAGCATTGATCCGACGTGACATACTCCTAACAAGCATTGATCCGACGTGACATACTCCTAACGAGACGACTAAGGTCATTTTGGTCCAGATTGTTCCATTCCTGTTGCAATGCAGCAGCGGGGTCTTGGACATTGGCAGGACGTTGATGACGTTGACGTAACCTCTGTCCAAGCATGTCCCAGACATAGACATGCTTGATGAGGGAGAGGTCGGGACCCAGTGCTGGCCAAGGTAATGTGGTGGTGTTCTGTTGCTGGAGGTAACCTGTAAAGATCCTGTCTTGCGTTGTCATCCTGGAAGATGAAACGGCGGCCATGACGTCGTGCGAACGGCACAACATGGACTGCCAAGATGTTGTCCTGGCAGTACTGGCCAGTAACACGCCCTGCAACAACATGTAAAGCCGTTCTTCCAGCAACAGTGATGCCTCCCCACACCATAACAGAACCACCCCAAATCGATCATGTCTGAAGACGTTAACGTCTTGGAAGCGCTCGTTTCGACGACGCAACACCCTCCTACGTCTGTCCAAAAATTCAACAGTGAACCTTGACTTATCTGAAAACATCACATTGCTCCAGCGTCGATTATCCCAGTGTTGACGATCCCTACACCAACGATGTCTAGCCTGAATGTGATGATCTCTCAAACAAGGGATCACGCGCGAAGATGACCCCCTATGCAGTCGATTCCGAATTGTCTGGCCACTCACTCTCACACCAGTGTCTGTTTGAAGACGAGCGCTGTGATGACACGATTTATCAAGGCCAAGTTACGGATAAATCGATCCTGGGCTTGAGTTGTCGACCTGAGCGTGGTCTGTCCTGTACAGATTGTGTATCACGGTATCTTGACCATAGCCTGCTTATGACAGACTGAGAAACATTCATCGTCTGCGCCACAACCACCCGTGTTGTGCCGATCTGAAGCATGTGAAGGGCACGTAACCTTTTATTTTGGGTAAGCCGACGCATATCAAAAAAATATTTCTGGTCACTAAAACAATTAAACTGATGTTTCCACCCTGGAATTCAATGCCACAATGACTGTACCATTCAAAGTCAGAGTCGTGCAAATCTTGGGTTGGACCCCCATGATGATCCCAAGCATCACCTGCATTCCGTGCGGTAGCTATTGGTGCGTTTGGGCATCACATGTAACTGGAAATGTTTCTTCTGTGGGGTTATATAGTGACTTTTTTTCTTTTTCGTAGTCATTTGCATATTTTAGTATTATGCCCCCCAAATCAAATATCCCCTACTTTTTTTTAATAGTATATATATGAGTGTATGTGCGTGTGTGTGTGTTTGGACAGGAATTTGACATTCTAATCGTATATAATATATGGCTACAGGTCAATAATTATATCCCCATTGACTTGAATGTTAATTCTCGTCTCTTAGACCGGCTCTAACTTTTTCCCAAATTTTCGTTGGGTAAAACGCTTTTTGCCACAGATGGAGCAACATGTGGCAAACTCTTGCCCAAAAACATGTATGAGGTTGACAATGAAAAACTTGAGATACACAAGCTGGAAGTAGAGACAAGTAAACATGCAATTTCAGCAAAATTTGCATAAATACCCCCCGCAAAACGATATCTTAGCCACTTGTTTCCAATATTTACATTTTTTTCGTTCGATAACGTTTGTTATCGACTTCATAAAGTAGTTATTGTTTGAAATGTGTTTTCTTCATTTAGATCGTTTACCTCTATAGCTAAAATGTCTTCCCACTTTTCAGTGGCTTTTGACTGTCATAAGTAATATTTGAATCAACGTATATAGTTAATTAAATTTAAATATGAATTTGTTTAACATGCTTGTTAACCTTCGTGGGGATCACGCTGGCTCACTAGCCTAGAGGTCGGATGTTCGATCACTGCATTGACCGAGAAAGTTCATCCAGATTTTCCGGCATGGTTTCCCCTTGTCGTTCGGATGGGACGAAAAATCGAGGTCCAGTGTACACATTGGCGTGCACGTAAAAGATTCCTTGACAGTTGGAATTCGATATAAGAGTAGGCCGTAGTGCCGCTGCCCTGGCAAAATTTCTCTCCTAGCACACTGTATGGCGTATTTCCGTCTTCATTAGCCCAGTATAGGAGCAGAAAGTAGGACGTTAAACCCACGTCATTTGGTAAACCTTAGTAAATAACAAAAACAGAAGTAAAGACGCTACAAAGCCGTATTTATCGCGCGGGATCACGGTGGCTAAGTGGATAAGGCGCTGGTTCGCTAGCCTGGAGGTCGAGTGTTCGATCCCTGCATTGGCCGAGAAAGTTCATCTCGATTTTCCGGCGTGATTTCCCCTTGTCAGTGATGCAGAAGGAGGGCCTGACAAGGACAGCTGCCTAGTCGTTCGGATGGGACGAAAAACCGAGGTCCCGTGTACAAATTGGAGTGCACGTAAAAGATCCCTTGGCAGTTGGAATTCGATATAAGAGTAGGCCGTAGCGCCGCTGCCCGGGCAAAAATTTCCCTCATAGCACACTGTATGGCGTATGCCCGTCTTCAATTGGCCCAGGTTAGGTGCTTAAGCGTAGGACGTTAAACCCCATTTCATTCATTCATTCGTATTTATCGCATCACGGTATTGTTAGGGGGTGTGGCTTCGTGAATAATTGACTAGGTAAGTGGTATGGGCGTGGCTTCATTGTCACGTGCCAGTTGCATACTATGTCTATGGCTCGGTTGGTGGTTACGTTCAATCTAATAAATAGTTTTCAAACATTAACAACACCCCCGCCCTCGAATTACATTCAATTCAAATTACCACGATAAAACCGTGGGCTCTTACATTCACTAAACAAATAGTGCAAGATAGAAACTACGTCCATTGTGTAATATACACGGACAACGTCGATCAAAGTGACGTATAGCAGACGCGAGGGATGTTCATATAAAATCTATAAATAGACTCGACTTACCGGCCAACATATCTCAAAATGATCAATAGAGCTCCCGTCTGCTCTAACCTAGTTTACAGTCACATACGCTATACAATGTTTGCATGTTTGACTGGGGAAACACCATCCGACCCAATTTCACCATAAGGATAGCGTGAGTGAGAGTACAGCACAGGAGTTTAAAAGTACATAACACATCTGCCTGGATATCGTTTATAAAGAACCAATTGCAACACGACGATGTTTTTGTGTAACATGGTGTCTTGGGGTTGTGCATGAGGGATTATAAATCGAGTGACTACAAGCTTTGAGAATCAATAAATGGAAACTAGACGTAATAATATATCGCTGTGGAAATACTCGGCCATTTTTAATTCATTTGATATTTTTATGTGTTATTTGTGTTTGGATCAAGATGTTAATTAATTTTACCTGTTATTTATCTGTGTTGATACTGTTCATTACAGCTGTAAATACAGCTAACGGTAAGTTAGTTTATCTGTTTGTTTTGTAGAATTTTTATAGCCAACCTTGGCTGCCGAGTTAGTCCGCAGTGTAATTACCGTTTGTATCTGTTGAAATATCTGTAAAGCTTTGAAGACCGATCCTTGGCGGTGATGGCTTACATACTATCCGGCGTAGGAACACGGGAACTCAGGTTTACCCTCAGGTTAAGTGTCGTAGTCCCGGATATCCAGTCGGGCCTCAAACTGTTTACCGGAAGTTGGTCCAGGTCCAGTCTGTAAAATCACAACAGTTTTATTAATAAGACTCCATGAGTAAAATGGCCGAACTCGCTAACCTCGACGTCTCATAAGACATGATTAGATTTATTTTCCTTATCAAACAATAATATTAGTAAATCAAATACATACTCCATGTTATTTCACCGTCTCATAGTTCCGGTCCACTGCAGATTCCGTCAAGGTCGTGAGATGTATATAGGTAGGCTAAGGGTACGTTTTGAAGAGATTGTGGATGCAGGGTAAGCATAAGTGTTAGCGCTAGCCCTGCTAAAATCGCGTGACCGTTGATAAAATCTAAGTCAAATTATTTATAGCATTATTGTTCTTTTGGGTATTTTTTGTTTAATGTTTTCACTTTTACAGAAAAACAAGTCCGTTTAGATGGTGGTTTTAATGCCAATGAAGGGGCCATACAAGTGAACCGTAACGGTGTTTGGAAATACCTCTGTGATGTAACACCTTATTTCATGAACTCACTAGCAGGAGATTTAGTATGTAAGGAGTTGGGTTATATATCAGCTGGTATCTCAACGGCTATGATAGATCCACCAATAGGATATTGGAAATCGAACATAACGTGTAGTCCAGACGATGTTACCTTGATGAGTTGTAGTAATACTGGGTGGTCAGAGACTCAAACATGTGAAACAAATAAGCTCACTACAATATATTGTTTTAAAAATGGTAAATAATTATTCATTCTTAATTTAACCAGATCGAGCAATATGAGTGCAGGTTAGCCTATGGTTCAGTATATAATTCCTAACCTTGGTGCCTCAGTGGGTAAGGCCCAGACTCGCTTACCTGGAGGTCCCAGTGTCGACCGCGAAAGTTCCTTACATTTTTCCCATGTGGTCTAGTCGCTTGGATTTCGTGTAACCTGACAAAACTGGATATACATTCTTGATGTATATTTATTTATCGAGTTAGTAAGCTTCTTATAACTTTGGAGCGGAACGTGTTGCCTAGGATTGACATATCTGGAAATAAAATGAAATGACATGGGATTTGACGTCCTACTGTTCTGCTCTGACTGGGATAATGCACCATACCGCTCGCTATTTGGGAAAACTTAATATACCTCGGTCATGCTAACATATTATATCGAATTTGGTTTGCTGACGAGCAGAACTTATAATTTCAGTTAAATTTACAAATAGATATAATAGAGTAAGTATTGGATATGTATCTGTCTACAATGCTAACCAGAAGCAATACCAGACAGTTTGTCGGGAAGGTTTCACAGACGCAACAGCCCAGGTATTTTGTAAAGAGTTTGGTTACAAGAGTGGAAGAGTATCCTCTTCACCAAGAATCCTCAACGATACGATGATGGACACAATCTATGGTTGTACTGGCAGTGAATCTCTTCTTAGCGATTGTCCAACAGTTCCAGCTTCTGCTAGTTGTACTAATAGCAACCCTGCTGCTGAAGCCATATGTGAGGGAGATCTTACTATTACTGATAAAGGTGAGTCAGCCACTCATACTGATATTATGTGTTGACAATCTGACACATGGCATAACCTACAAGGCAAATATCTTAACATAAAATGTCAATGTATGCAATATATCTTTACTTCTAATTAAGACTTTTTATTAAGTGGTTGTATTGAATCAAACCCAGGACCAGACGAAAAACGAATCGTCTCGAAAAAATAGTAATTGTTCATAACAATGTATGTAGTATATTTCCGAAAATGCAAACAATTGAAGAAGAATTAAGTAATTAGGATATTATATGTATAACTGAGTCACACCTGGGTCTAATGTATCTCTACCAGGTTGTCACACGCCTGTGCGGTTAGATCGAAACATATACGGTGGTGGTATAATAATATTTATAAAACGTAACCTTTCTTTTCATGTAAGAAATGACCTGCGCCATAACAATTTAGAAATAATTTTTGTCAGTATAGTAATTCAAAAGGTATGTAACTACCAGGAGTTCTATATCGTCCACCAAACACGCCAATTCCTTTTTGGATTCATTCTATGATATAGTAAGTAAAGCCAAAGACAACGGTTCCCCCTTCCCCTTGATATTAATAACAGGGGATTTAAATATTAATGTTTTATCTAACAATAAATCAACTTCTTGAGATATATAATATAATCATACGTTATCTAGATAAAGGGAAATAGCTTAGCTTTGTATTCTGTGATAAAGTCTGGCAATTGGGAATTATATTTCAGCGGTTAATCAAATATGGCGCACCTTAACGCTTCGAGCCGTAGCTTTGATCAACCAGGTCCGTGGTTGAAATTATTGCACAGGTCGGTCAAATCTTTAAATGCCTATAGCTTCGCTTGCAATAGAGTAATTTGAATGAAATTTTCAAATTATTCATTTTACATCATCTACTTTCGAACTAGTATAGCAAGAATGGCTAGTTCTTATCTATATCTTGAATAATGTAACTTTAAGTAAGTATTCGTCTAAATTTATGTAATTGGATACACAATTATTTAACAAATCGTAAACAATGTGTTGTCCTTGAAGTTTCCAATCACATTATTTGTCAGTTAAATCTGGGGTTCCTCAGGGATCAATACTCGATCCTTTTCTATTTTTAATATACATAAATGATATTTCAGACAATCTAGATAACAATGTTAGATTATTTGGTGACGATACGTCCTTATTTGCAATTAAATGTATAAATGATAACCCATTAAAAACTATTAATACCACCGTGGGCAAATAAATGGCCAATACAATTTAACCCAAATAAAACTAAAAACTTAATATTCACATGTAAAAAAACTAATCTTCCTAATCTTATGTTTGAAAATAACATTATTGATAAAGTTTCCTCACACTGCCACCTGGGACTAACATTTCATCCAAATGGAAAATGGACCGGACACATTTCTAAAATTCACTAAAAAGCATGCAATAGATTCAACATACTACGTCTATTAAAATTCAAGTTAAATAGATCTACGTTATGTACGATATTTGCGTCATTTACATCCTATGGGTCAATTGTAGTTCTAATGATTCGGAATTACTTGAGAATATCCAACTGGTCAGTGCCGAAAATCCCACAGAAAATATGTTTTTGGCGAATTAGGGTGGGAACCATTGTTCAAACGCCGTCAAAAGCATAAACTCGTCTATTTTTATAAAATCCTTAATTGCTATAGTTTCCGGTATGTGTTTGATATTCTAACGAAAATACAACCCGAAACAAATTATTACAACCTTAGAATCCCCAAATTAAAAATACCACAACGTTATACGTCTTCTTGTAAAAGAAGTTTTTTCCCAGACACAATAAAACTATGGAAGAGTCTTCCTGTGCAGTTTCAGTTAACGCCGTCTCTCAATAACATATATTATTCACTGACTGCCAACTACGAAATAAATATAATAATCTCAATAATCACCTTTTTATCATTACCTATCTGAATCAAAAATATGTCCAAAATGCAAATCTTCGAATGCAGATAACTTCCACTTCTTCTTCTCTTGCCCATCTTATTCAGCTATCCGAATCGAACTATTAAATTCATTAAAGGTATTCACAGAAACTATTAATCTAAATCTAATTTTGATTGTCTCTAAAGATATTTCGAACACCTAATATTTTAATTTTTGAAGCAGTCAACTAAATTGTCCACACGAAACTGTATATATGTTCGGTTTGATAAATTATTATATTTAATCTCATTTTTATATCTGTTTATATATATTGATTATTATTTTCTGTATCCATGCGGCGGGAAAGAACTTATATAGGCTTTGCCTGTTGTTCAATCTTTTTCAAACGAATAAAATATTGTTTAAACTAAACTCAACTAAAACTCTTAGCGGTAGACAGTTCAGGATTTTTGTGTTCAAATGTAATTCATGTTTCTTTTTAAAAGTTGTGTCTTGAAGGCTCGATGCGTCAAATAATCAAATTACTCAAGACAGCTTCATAATCCAATTACTCATATTGATAAATTATTGTAACGCGGTTTCGATTCATTCGAATTTAAATTAAATACCAGTGTCTTTTTACGTTCGAGCGGCATAGATCTGTGGAATTTCAATTTGTAATAACTTTGTAAATACTGAAGGGATTCGAACCATTTGTGAACTGACTTTCCCATTAAAGATTAAAATTTCACAAAACTTTCACATTACTGTTATTTGCAAAGGATTCCTTCCGAAAGCGCTAAATAGCAGATCCGGTTTGTGAACGGGCTTTCCTATTACATATTGCACTAGCAGATCGAGTGTTTAAATAAATTAACTATGAGCAATTACACGTGTTGTGTTTACATTTCTGTTTATATTTCTGGAGCATCAACTAACACTTCTTAGATGGTTTACACATTGTTACCAGTTGCTTACTGTTATTTGCACAGGCTTCCGACAGCGCTAAATAGCAGATCCGTTTTTTTAAAGTTAACTATGAACAATTTCGCGTGTTATGTTTATATTTTTGTTTACATGTCTGGGGCTCCAAATAACACTTCTTACATTGTTTAAACAGTGTTGTCAGTTGCTGCTATGATTGGTATATCTGAACACCCGATAACAATTGTATTATTGCGCTAACATTATGATTTACATAAGAAAATTAGCCCAGTAGCATAGGATGCAGATTAGAAGATATGTCAGCAACATAGAATTCATATTTTACGATGTATCGGTCGCCCAGGATTATGTAAGTGGCTGACACTTAATTTGCGTTTTACCCAAATAATTTTGCCGCGAGTGTTTTTTTCTTCAGGTTACTACGGCCCCTGGACCTTCGCCTATAGGGACTTGGGATGGAAGCCCCCCAATCAAGAATTGTTTCCGCCGGCCCTGTTTTACGATATGTCAGTAACACCGGTTTTACATTATACGATATATCAGTGACGAGGGATGTGCATTGTACAATATATCGGTGACATAGGTTATACATTAGAATATATGATAGTGACATAGGATTTGCAATATACGATATATCAGTGACGAGGGATTTGCATTAGAATATATATGCTAGTGACATAGGATTTGCATTATACGATATATCAGTGACATAGGATTTGCATTATACAATATATTAGTGACACAGGTTTACATTATAATATATGATAGTGACATAGGATTTACATTCCAGGGACATAAGATGTAATTCATTGATGACATTCGTGTATGCAATGTGTATTTTAAATTTTCAGTCAACAAGATTCCCAGTGGATATGGGGTTGTTAAAGTTCATGATGATCAAGGCGAAACTATGACGTTATGTGCCGATGGTTTTAATAAAAACACCGCAAAAGTAGTGTGCCGGAATTTGGGGTTTGGGGAAAATGGCGCCCTCTTTCCATCGCCATTAAATTTGCACGATATTCGAACTGCTAACAAAGACATTCTGAAGAAATCGTTTCATTGTGTTGGCACAGAAAGTAAATTGAGCGATTGTCCTTCCACCACAAAACAGTTTTGTCCGGATGAAATAGGAGCAGCTGTATTGTGCCAGCCTGATTCGAACTCTATTGGTAAGTTGACGTCTAGCTGTTTTAAAAACAAAGTCACAGTCTGAACGATTTCGACAATTTTCCACTCATGAAACTCTTTACCTATGCATCTGAAAACTTCACAATACTTTGAAATCAACTATGAAATGAAATGAAATTGGGGTTTCACGCACCACTGTTCATTTCGAAAGACGACGGACATATTATGTCATACAGTGTGCTATGAGTTAAATTCTGCCCGGGCAGCGGCACTATGGACTACACATGCCCTCGGTTTTTCGTACCATTCAAACGACAAGACAGCCGTCCTCGTCAGGCTATCCGTACTGGACCACTGACAAGGGCAAACCACGACTCAAAGGTCCGATTAACTGTCTTAATTGGTCAATACAGGGTTCGAACACGCGACCTCCAGACTAGCGAGCCAGAGTTGTACTCACTGAACCACCGTGGCATCGATCCCTATTATAAATAGCGGACTATAAAGTGGAAGAGCTAAACAAATTGCGCAAAGGGAAGACTATTTGGATGTGAGCAATTTAAATATTCTCTATTATTACACATGGACGAGAACATAGAACTACTTTTGAAAGAGTACAGTTGAAAAATATTATCGAATTGCACATAAATAGAAAACTAAAATTGGACATATTTTTCTGTGATTGTGCTCCACCTAAGAATACAATACAGGCAAAACAAAGGATTATCATTTTGGTCGAAATGGAGAATTCCACACAATTATGTCCTGAAATATTCATAAACCGTTAATCTCTCTTACACTTCATTTTTCACCCACACATGGAACCATATAAATACAATCTACCAGTA
Source organism: Patella pellucida (assembly GCA_917208275.1). Taxonomy (NCBI): domain Eukaryota; kingdom Metazoa; phylum Mollusca; class Gastropoda; family Patellidae; genus Patella; species Patella pellucida. The sequence continues at coordinate 4,808,024 of OU795039.1, read as the reverse complement.
AAATTGGTTTTCTAAAAGAAAATGGGCTTTGGTTGTGAGATGATATTCAGAATATATGCATATATAATTTTATACATTATAATTATGTTTTTTATATTTATATATGAATATATTATTACATTAAGAGCTGGTACAGGTTGAGTTTATTTTGTTCCGGTTTTGCCTTTTGGCTATTACACAATATATGCATATATAATTTTATACATTATAATTATGTTTTTATGTTTATATAAATATGTTATTAACATCTGTATTACATTAAAGTTACATTATTCAAGATAAAGATAAGAACTAGCCATTCTTGCTATAATAGTTCGAAAGAAGATGATGTAAAATGAATATTTTGAAAATTTCATTCAAATTACTCTATTGCAAGCAAAGATATTGGCATTTGAAGAATTGACAGACGTGTGCAATAATTTCAACCACGGTCCTGGTTGATCGAAGCTAAGCCTCGAACCATCTGGGTCCGCCATATTTGATTAAATCGAAGTATCACTGAAACGTTTTAATCTGTTTAATATCGGAGCAATCTGATGCCATCCAAATTTGATTAAGGCCTGGATTAGTTAATTAATGTCTAATTAATACTTTAGAAAACATTTCAGGCCCAAAGAAAGACCTGCTATAGGCAGATTTAGCTCTTAACTAATGTAACTTTAAGAGACAAACAATGCTATGGTAGATGTTGAGGGGTTTATTTTTGAATTTTGCACAAGATAACATATTGACTATTTTAAATTTCAGAAGATGGAGTAGTACGAGTTAATAACTTAAATGGTTCTATAGAATGGGGTGCTGTTGAAGTCATGTATCATGGGGTATGGGGGACTATCTGTGTAGATCGGTGGGATGATAATGCTGCTAGAGTTATCTGTGGAACCACATCAACACACGCCAAGGCCGTAACTAGATTCATGGGTTTTACTGACGTGTCGTGGATATATCAAGTCAATTGTACCGGAGAGGAGGACAACTTAAAATCCTGCCCATTTTCAACAGATCCAACGCCGTTTAATTGCAGCTCTAATCGTCAAGCCGTCGCCTATTGCTACAATGATAGTAAGATATTTTATGTCTTTCTTGACAGGGCAGTGATTGTATAATATGATTTATTTCATGTCATTAAGTCTGTTAAAACGGAAAAGTTTATAGCGAAAACCAATGTTCATATATAAAATACCCTTAAAGATGTTTTTATTTAAATGCCTACATGTTTCACGGTTAGGTGTTCAAGGCATTAATAATGGAGATATAGGTACAATACTTTTGTATAAACTAAATAGAAATTATGCCACGGCTGGTTGAGTTTGGGTTTGAGTTTGTTTATAAAATATTATTCTTTAACTCTTAATTTTGTGATATTATTATCAGACAGTTTATATAATCGATTGTGACTGTCATTAAAAGACAAATTTGTGAGACTAAGATCGATGTTGCTTCTATAAGTCAGTTTGTGGCGAATATAAATCTATATTACGTTGATAATATTCGGTTGAAATTGGTCCTGTTCTGGACCTTGTGACACGTTGGCTTAGCTTTAAAAGTAGTTTGGGACGGCTCTGATAGAGCAGGATTGCATTCATATTCCACTGCTTGATGAATTCTTCTATTGTCTATATTAATTATTGTAAATCATAATAATTTCAGCTTTTGAATATTCTTTATCTGACGGTGGATCTAACTATGGATATGTCCAGGTGATGAAAGATGGTAAAAAGGGTTATGCAGTTAATTATGATAATACCTATCCAAATACCATGGCTGAAGCTGCATGTAATAGTCTTGGCTTTTATGGTGGCCTACCTTACAAGATGAATAAAACATCTGCTACATATTGGTGGGTGGTTTCCACTAATCATCTGTACTCTAGTTTTACCCGTCTACAACCGCGGAGTGCAACGACAAAAACCTCACCAGTTCAACAAAAATATATCTCTGTTTATTGCCACGAAGAAGGTTAGTGTACACAAAAATTAAATGCAAATCAAAATGGTTAGATTGAAGAACAAACATATCTGAGTGAATCTGTAGACGTTAGATTGTCTGACATTACGCGATAGCAGGTAGCATCGAGGTTTCAACGGACATTGTATAAATGAAAAGGTTAGAGTACAGAAAAATTAGATAATGTTTATTGGATACAAACGTCATAGGGGAGCAGCATACAAAAAAATAAACACTTTACTTTCAGTACCACATACATAGAAAAGAAATACATAAACCAAATTCAGTACCAAAACCTAGTATGCACGTAAAAGTATACAGATACATAAAGCACACATTAATACTACAAACATAGCATAGGATTTCCAAATCACATATGTACCAAAGACATAGCATAGAATTCCCAAATCACATATGTACCAAAGGCATAGCATAGAATTCCCAAATCATATATATACCAATAGCATAGCATAGAATCCCCAATCACATTAGTATCACAAACAAAGTATACCACAAACATGGTATACTATGACCAGGCATAGTATTTAATTTCTCATGGTTGATATCAATCAGGGTGGAAGCTAATTAGTTAAGTATTTAATCCATTATTGTTTATTTGTGTTATTGCCTCTAGTGATAATCCTGTATAGTATATGTTTTGATGTCAACACTTGAGCTTATCCATTTAGAATATAAAAAGGCTAATGTACATCAATAGGCAAGTCATTAGGTCACCCGACTTAGTAGCAACTACGTCGGGCATCCACTGTGCTTGAAGTGCACACCGTACGTATTTAATTGTCATTTGTAAGATATAGGTTCCAGTAATTAAAAGATTGAAGAACCATTCCAGACTTATTAGTTATTGAAGAACCCAGCGGTTATAATACCACAAACAGGGTATACAAATACATAAATCACATTTAATAAGACAACATACATAGAAACAACGAATAAACGCACGTACGTGCACATATTATACATAAAGCTAGCTACTATGTTTAGATCTGACTTGAATTTATATATTTTTGTTAATGTTTGGATTATATATTTAAGAATATTTCGTAGAAATAAATGCGCTCGATATCATTATCCGATGCCTTTCTAAGACTGTAGCTATATTGGGTCTACTGGCGGAGAAAGTGCTCTCGAATTTTCCATCATGGGTACCCCTCGTCAGTGACGGGGGGGGGGGGCTAACGAAAACTTAAAAGAGCATGTGCCAGTTGGAATCAGAAATACGATTGGGTTGTAGTAGCAACGGTATTAGATTGAAGCAGCAATATGTTGCATTTTATTATGTATTGAATCTTTAAGTTATAAGTGTTTCGGTTCTATCAAATATTTAGACATGCTCTCAATTTTAGAATTATTTTGTGATTACAGTGAAACTGGATTCAAGATATATTTTAGACATTGGAGATGTCGTACAGTACAAATATAACAAGTTCTATGGCATCTGTGCTGATGGCTTTACACAGACCGAAGGGGATGTCGTATGTCGCGAGTTGGGATTCCCCCAAGCTGTCAAGGTTAATCGGAGATATTTCCGTAGTAAAACCCCGCTGGGGTTTCACGATTTTAAATGCCCGAAAGGTGCCAACTCTACAGCTGATTGTACATCACGATTTACTGGTACTAGTGTTGGATGTACGTCAGGACATGCTGACGTTGAATGTGGTGATGTTCCAACAGTTGACTCAAAAGCGCGGGAAATACAAGGTTTGTGCATCTTCTATTCAATTTAGAGCTTGTAATAGAGCGCGCATTATAAGTATGAAATTAGAGCCGGTTATCACATGTGTGGTATAAACTCCGCCAGGTAATATATAGACACGATAACGTACGCCATAAATATGTTCTTCTTTATAGTCGTTCCGCATAGTAGAACGTTGTCGTAAAGCAGTGGATACATTACAGTCGTTCCGCATATTTGGAGTATAACGTCGTCGTTGCAGTGGATACATTAGCCGAATCATTGGAGCAAATCGTCCAATCGATGCAATGACGTCAGATGACTAAACATGGCGGCGTCTTTGTCTTAGTCTGTCACGTGACTTCTCGGTATGAGTGGATAATGCGTGGTGATTGGGTAATCGATTATACATTCGGCCGAACGCTTCAGCGAAGCGGAACTAGGCGAATGTATCATCAAAAGTTTGGATGCAGCAATGGCGGGTGTGGCGCCAGGCAGGATACGCTTACTCTTCCGGCGCCTGATACCACTGCTTGTCGTGTATTTTGTACACGAGGAGCCGTCCATTTGCTTATTACACTATTTTGCTTGGAATGCACTATTTTGCCTATAACGTTTTTAGGACTTCGAATTCTGTCTTATGGTTTGGATTGTTGGTACTTTTTTATTTTATTGTCCATCGCTTTAGGCAAATATAAAATATACAGAAAATTAAGATATGTCTGGTTAAGACAAAGAATATTGGCAGAGTTATTGCCCTTCCTTCATACAAATTGACCATGACAAAGATGAACGTAAGTAAATATTAGAAATGGTGTCTTTATCAAATCGACAAATAAAGGATTTAAGTGACCACGTGTAAAACATAATTCTAATGAATTAGAATGCATGTCCTATCACTAAAACAATAGAAAAAAAAACACTGATATTCGGCAGAATTTTTAAATCGGGACTGATTTGGTCCCATGTTTCAATAATCATTCTAATACTTAGAAAACGAGCCAATAGAATGCATGTCCTATCACTAGAACAATAGAAAAAAACACTGATATTCGGCAGGATTTTAAATCGGGACTGAATGGTATAATGTAGTCGTTTACTGTTTGTTTTTGTATGAACTTTTTTTTTTATGAATCATATTTGATTTAGGATATCTCTGTTAACGCCAGACAACTCTATTAGTAAATGCAGGAGGACTGCACTACACGTAAAACAAAAAATCTACAAGTTAAACCTGCGGACAAGACAGAAAATAGACATTACAAAAACTAAACAATTATCAAATCAAGTGAATGGATCCGGGGGCCAGCCGTAAGCGTCCACTGCGCTGTACAGTCCCGGGCCTGTCTTGGTACAGGCTTCACCAAAATGATTTACATAAAAGACGCAACAAAAAAATGCGACCGATCTTGTAAGTGGTCGTCTCTTATAGTTCTAAATAAACACTAAACACTTTTCTAAACACACTCAAATTCTTTTCTTCCAATACAAAATACACTAGAACCAACTCTCCAACTGGAGAGCTAAAACAGGGGCAAATGATTACCTCCCTTTAACTATAATATTAACATTAATTATGTTTACTTTTTTTTTAAAAGGAGATAATGAAATAGAAATTAAACTAAAAATAATAAACGTTAAAATTAAAAAAAATGTCTATGGGAAGTATAAGATAATAAATGTCTATGGGAAATATAAGAGTCCTTGATGTAACACTTTAAGAAGGGTAAAACCATTGGCACCTCTCTTGGTCATGCAGTCAGCTAACTGATCATCCCCTTTAATCCATTTAATATGTTTTACTTCATGTTTTTGCACAGATTCCTGAATTGCAGCTATGTCTATTCGAAGACGTTTATCATCCACCAACTTAGTAGATGCAATTCCTTCAATCACACTTTTATTGTCAACATTATGCAATAATATCGATATCACTTGGGTCAATTCCGAGCAAGTTTGTTAAAATACTTCGATAGTATACACATGATTCCAGTCCTTCTTGTAAACTTAGCATCTCAGCTGCTAATGTTGATCTAACCACACGTTTGATTTTTGCTGAATGCCAAGATATAGGACAGCTATTATGATTAGAGTCTACCAGCCATAAAATATGGGCAGCTGTACTTCCTAGACCATTGTTTAAATTCCCTAATGATGCATCTGTATATAACACTAATTTCAACTCTGATTTATCACATTGTAATTTGGGAAAGTTTAAAACACTGTCAACGTCCTTTAACCTGTTAATCTGCTTAATGGCTCTAATTAAATCAGACACAGTTGCACATTGAAGTTTTGTGCTAAGTGAGATGAGCTCAAATGCCATATCAGGCCTTGAACCCTGAACAGCCCAATTTAGTTGACCAATTAACTTTCTAAAACTTGTTTGTTCTCCTGGTGTTAAACTTTCTGTTTTCTCCAAAGCTCTTTCAGGGTCAATGTGGACTGTTTGTAAATTATTCATATAATGAGAATGGTCTAAAATTATTTGACCATCTTCTTGAATTATTTGGAAGCCTATATACCGAAAATTTGTCTCTTCTATTTTTCCAGCTGAAAATCTTGATCTAAGTTTACACATTAACACTTCAAAATAGTCATTTCCAGCATGTAAGAAATCATCTAAATGGCAACACAATAAACCACATAAGTTTCCTTTTACAGTTACAAAGAACATGGCTGGATCTAGTTCACATTGTGTAAATTGTAATTTTTCCAATTCTTCTTTTACACTTAAATAGAATTGTCTTGCTCCATCCTTTAAACCATAAAGTCCATGTTTAAGTTTCCAAAGCTTTCCGTTTGATTCACTTTCAATTGGTGGTATTAGGTAAATATCTCTTTTTATCTCCTTCCCTTGAAGAAAAGCAGACTTGATGTCGGTTGTTTTGACTTTCCAATTTTTCATTGCAGCTATACAAAGAAATATTCTCATTGCCCCTTTTCCGATGGTTGGACTATCACTCTGCAAATAAAACTTCTCCTCAAATCCTCTTACTACAAGACGTGCTTTGTACGATCTATCTTTCTCAGTGATAACCCACCTTGTTGAGATAGTGGGTTGCCCTTCATCTTTCACTTCCATGTAGGTTTGAAAATCTGTTAACTTTTTCAGTTCATCTTGTTTGGCTTCATATAGTTCTCTCTTTTCTTTTTCTGTAAGTTGTGCAATAACGGAGTTGACTATTTCTAAAGAATCGGTTGTTTCTGATATTTGTTCTTCAGTTTGTTCTTCACTAGAAGGTTGTTTCTCCCATTCAACACTGTTCAAATCCAATGACATAATATCATTACCACAGCTTTCATCATGTTTTATGTTAAACCAACTCCGATATTTTCCACTTGATTTTCCTGCCCGGCTAACAACTGTTCCGTTTTTCCATTCACCATCCATTTGGTATTTTATTTTATCATTGGCCCTTAATGAAATTTCTTTATCTCGAGCATTTGCCACCTGTCTAAATATATCAGTGTTTTTAGTAGAGGTTGGCTTTGGTAAAATCTCTGTAAGTTGTTTTGGTTCAGAGGATTTTAAATTATTACTCTCTTCTTTCTCTTCATTTTGTTGATCTTCTTTATTACTCTCTTCTTTCTCTTCACTTTGTTGATTTTCTTTATCTGGTAAATCAGTTTGTTTTTCTTCCCACTTCCCTTCCACCTTTAGTAAGCCATTAGGAGATACACGGACATACACCCCTCCATGTCTAACAAATACAACTTTTCCATCTTGGAAAATAATTTTCCCAGGTCCTAGCCACCTTTCGCTCTTTTCTCTTTTATAATATGCTAAGTCACCTGGGTTAAATGTTTGTTCCAAAACTCTCATTTTTGTCCTCAGTGCCCTCCTTATTCTTTCACTTGATTCTGATTGGATATAAGCTTTTCTCGTTTCATGTAATGCATTCAGGTGATCAGCAAATACTTTGCTTGTAGTGCTACCGTGTAGTGCTGGTGGTTTTTCTTCCATCAGGCAAGGTATTCTTGGATTTCGTCCCATAACAAGTTGATAACTACTATAACCGCTGATCATTTGCAAAGAATTTCTGGCCATATTAGCCCAACTCAATAATGTTTGCTTGTTAAGGTTTTTATCTTCGTTTTCTGCTTCCAACTTATTGAGCATCCCATCTGTGATGGCATGTACACGTTCACATAGGCCATTTTGAAATGGACTCTCTCCAGCAGTAGTATGTACACGAACATTCAAAATGGATGTGATTTCCCGCATCTCTTCTGAGCTAAATTCTCCTCCGTTGTCTGTCAAAATTCCTCCCATAAGACCAAATACACATACCCAATATTTCATCAATAACATCACATGGTCTTTTTCGTGGAATAAAAACAGAGATGGTAAATCTTGACCACATATCAATAATGTGCAGAATCGATTGTCCCCTCCATAATTTTAAATCCATTGTTACCATTTCATTAAAGTCGGTTGACATTGGCATAGCTACAGATGGCCTAGGAGGAGTCTTGGAGTAAAATTTACAAATTTGACAATTATTAGAAATCCCCTGTAATATCTCTGTATAGTCTTCTTTCCAAACTCCAGCGTCTTTTAATAACGTAACCAATCTCTTCATTGGGGGATGGGCGAATTGTCTATGAAGCTTCAAAAGAATATTATATCTCTCTTTTGGTGAATTATTTTCAAGTTGAACACTGCATATTTCATGTACTGGAATAACCCCATTCCTGTCTATAGGTATACAATAATGACCTGAACTTGTAAGATCTAAATTTACGTTGTTTCCATATATAAGTGCAGTATCATTCTCAAGATCCAATTTCACCCCAGCTGATTTCATAGCAGTTTTTGACAGAAGGAGGGGTATATCAGAAGACACCACATCAGTTTTAAGTGAAACTTCCTTTCCAGCTATTAAAGCAGGTAATGTAAATTCACCCTCTGATTTTAATTTAGTACCTCCTCTAAATTTAAACACTTTATTTCCTTCTGATTCTATGACTTTTTCTCGATCCTGCATATTTAAAGATGCAATATATGATTTCAACCAACTTTTACCACATACTGTGCTGCTACAACCACTGTCCAATATTGCACAATTTTTGGCCTCTTGTCCCAACTCTTGATTGTCAATTTTACGATTTCCAGTAAATAATGCTACTTCATGCTGCTCATCTTCGACCATATTTACACTTTTTGACATATTCTCCCAACTATCCGGACATTGACTCATTAGATGCCTGTAAGACCCACAAGACCTACATATAATTGGCCTTCCATCTGCACCAATAGGATTAAGCTGTTTCGCCTGGCGCTGTTCTCTACGTTGACCACCCCCACGTCCGAAACTACCACGTGTATTCCATGATCCACCTCCTCTATAATTATTATACCTACTTCCCCCTGACTGATAGGATGATGGTTGAAATCTTGGACGTGCCCTAACATAACCAGCCGCTAGTAATGCTTCTTCATTTTCGGCGAGAAAAGCTGGTTCTAATTTGATGCTATCAGATGACTTGCTTGAGTTTCCAGAAGTTTCCCCCATAAATTTCTTCAGTGACTGTTTTGCATCTTTATATAAAGATTGTTTTTCATTATAGTTCATTCCAGTCAGTACAAGCAATTTCTGTTCCTTAGTGATTTTTGCTCTGCGCAATAATTTAAAGGCTAATATTTCACTTGGTAGCTTCATTTGTTTTTTTTCAATTTTTCTATACTTGGCATCAAAATTTGAAATACAATCTGAGATTGACTGTCCATCTTCTCTAATGTAATCTTCAAATTCTTCGAATTTTTAAAGGCTGTCTTCGAGGTCTTCTTTTCCTAACTGTTTATCAAGAAATTCAATCAGTATATCCAAACCATCATCCCTTTTTAATTCAGTTAATGGTATTTGGTCAAAAACTTTTTGACGAATGCTATCATCTTCTGGCAATGTTAATGCAATAGCCACTCCTTGTTTAGATTTTGCCAATTCAGTTACTTCCTCCAGGCTAACAATTCTTGTTTATGAAGTTCATACTCTTTTGATTTTAAACATGGGGGATTTATTTTGGTAGACATCTTGGAAATTTTTTTTTTTTTTAGAACCAACTCTCCAACTGGAGAGCTAAAACAGGGGCAAATGATTATCTCCCTTTAACTATATTAACAACATCTAGTCCCAAAAAGACCTAGTTTATGTCAAGCGAACGTTAAACCCAATTTCTCTCTCTCTTTATGATATCTAAGGGGAATTGAGGTAAAAATAAAATAAAAACCAAGTACGAACAATCCAAATCATAAGACAGAATTCGAAGTCCTAAAAACGTTATAGGCAAAATAGTGCATTCAAGCAAAATAGTGTAATCAGCAAATGGACTGCTCCTCGTGTACAAAAATACACGACAAGCAGTGGTAACAGGTGTCCGGAAGAGTAAATAGACATAGTCCATGCAAACTCCTTCTGTAAAGATAGTTCAAATGAAGAACGGTTATAGGCATGATTAAATGCACAATAGCAATGCATATTTTAAATACATATACTTCGACAGTCTTAGTTGCGGTGAAATATTGTTGTTGGTCTTAGTGTTTTAACGTCCGCTTCCACTGCAGGCTAGTTGTCTTAGTTTAATTTTTATTATCTTAGCGCGCAGGGGTCTTTCCTGTGGTAGCAAGACAGAGTCCACTGCACTCGGCAAATCTCGACAGATTCCGGTACGCTGCATCTAGACTCGACTGTATGACGAATTTCGCCATTTTGGAACTATTTTAAAGGACCCGGATAAAAATGGCTGCTCCACGGAGATTATATCAACAAATTAAAAAAATGGCTGCCCCCCTAGAGACTATATCTAGAAAAGACGCCATTTTGAGACTTTTTTGTAAAAAAGTCGTGTTTTCCTGTTAAAGTAAATCGGTAGTTGACTAGCCGCATCGCAAATGTATGGTCGTAGGTACATATCAATTACTGTCATACAGCCGAGTTTAGATGTAGCGTTACGGAAAGTACCGGAATCTGTTAAGGTTTGCCGAATGAGTCCACTGGCCTTGCTAGACGTCGAATCGCGCCACTCTAGCGGGCCTGTAGCCAGCTCATCAAATTTGGTAGGGCTACGGAATGTGGCCGGTGAAGAACGTTCCTAAGAAATCATTATTATTGGAGAAATATCGGGGGGGGGGGGCATCGCAAACCCCCTATGATGGACTATTAATTAGCTATTTGTTCAAATACTGTGACAGTGGTAGATACGATAGAATATGTATCGGCTGATCATAATATTGTTGTAATGCAAATTGTATTTTTTGTTTCAGCTTCTGTGATATTTGTTATGATGTGCCTTGTTCAGATTGTTTTGGTGTAACTTCAACACCTGCACCAAAGTTTATAATCAATCAGTTTGTTTTGACCAAATTCCAACCAAAGATTAATAATAAGTGGATATTTAAGTTGGTATCTTATTGTAAAATAAGAGGTCACATTTCGTTATTTTAGTACATTGTGACGATAGCATTAACATTGTGGCTGGTATTGTGCACAAGGCAGTGATTACGTACTTCTTCTACAGCCTTTGACAACATCCCCCCTTCAAACAGGACATTTGCCTAGTTCGACATGGGGGGGGGGGGGTCACGGTGGCTAAGTGGATAAGGCGCTGGTTCGCTAGTCTGTAGGTCGGTGTGTACTATCCCTGCATTTGCCGAGAAAGTTCATCTCGATTTTCCGGCGTGATTTCCCCTTGTCAGTGATACAGAAGGAGGGCCTGACAAGGACAGCTGCCTAGTCGTTCGGATGGGACGTAAAACCGAGGTCCCGTGTACACATTGGAGTGCACGTAAAAGACCCCTTGGCAGTTGGAATTCGATATAAGAGTAGGCCGTAGCGCTGCTGCCCGGGCAGCACAATGTATAGCACAATGTATGACGTATGCCCGTCTTCCATTAGCCTAGGTTAAGTGCATAATAGTAGGACGTTAAACCCCATTTCATTCATTCAGTTCGACATGGATCTTAGACTGGTGTTTGTATATATACTAACCCTTCTAGAACATCTTATAACACCTGAGCATTGTAATGAATCTACACCGACGGTTCCAAAGAGGCTGTCTCTCCCTGGACATAAAGAATGTTTTGTATTTCGGCAGTACTTTAAAGATGAATTTGGTATGAGCTAAAGTGTTACATAGTGTGAGAGACAGTTTCGGAAAATGATTATACCATGACGTTTGTTCTGTAGCCTGTCTTATGCTTATAGTGAGATAATCTATCAATGACAAATGATTTAAGTCCTTTTGTCCATATTATTAATTACCCGTGTTATCAAAGTGAATTTAGTATAAATTAGCTGAGGTTTTTAGTCAAATGAGAGTCGAGCTTGGAAGCTCGCCCGAGAGGGGTCTCTCAGTCGCTGCCTTGGCAGAGAGGCAGAATGATGTAGATGTATTGTATGCTGTTCCGATGTAAATAAACCATATTTATCAAACTAATCTATGTTGTCACAAAATCTTCCAAGTTCAGCCCATTATTTTGGATTCAAATGTTGTATAGGCTATTGGGGATCACGGTGGCTAAGTGGATAAGGCGCTGGTTCGCTAGCCTGCATTGGCCGAGAAAGTTCATTTCGATTTTCCGGCGTGATTTCCCCTCGTCAGTGATGCAGAAGGAGGCCCTGACAAGGACAGCTGCCTAGTCGTTCGGATGGGACGAAAAACCGAGGTCCCGTGTACAAATTGGAGTGCACGTAAAAGATCCCTTGGCAGTTGGAATTCGATAGAAGAGTAGGCCGTAGCGCCGCTGCCCGGGCAAAATTTCCCTCATTGCACACTGTGGCGTATGCCCGTCTTCAATTAGCCCAGGTACGGTGCTTAAGCGTAGGATGTTAAACCCCATTTCATTCATTCATTCATTTGTATAGGCTATTATTAAAGCATTCATCAACTATCCGAGTCGCTAATAAAATTATGCTATGTCAAAACATCAAACAGTGATAAGTTCACTCCGAATGAAGTAATTTAAATGAAATATGCAATTTATTCATTTTGTATTATCTATTTTCTAAATTATTATCGCAAGTTCTGTATCTAATTCTTTAATGTTTACCTAAATATGATATTTGTCTTCACTTCGATAATTGGATAGTGTACTATGAAATTACTGTGAAAAAAGAATCACATAGCTTTTCTTTTCTTGATACTCAGATATGCAAATTATCATTATAATTCATGTACATGTATATATTGAAGATATTGGTCTAAGTTGTAAAACTTGTGCTTTATCCACTTGTTATTGAGAACTTTAAAATATGTCTAAATAAGATATTAACCACTACTACGTACTATACTATAAAATATTATGAACATATTATTTGTAAGATATATCAAGTGATGTGATCTGGTGGTGAACACTCTCATCCAAGGGTAACTTTTATGTTTTAACCACCCTTATTTTTAAGTTTTTTTTCATTTCTAATTTTTAAAGTTACATTATTCACGGTAAAGATAAGAACTAGCCATTCTTGCTATAATAGTTTGAAAGTAGGTGATGTAAAATGAATAATTTGAAAATTTCATGCAATGTACTCTATTGCAAGCGAAGATATTGGCATTAAAAGATTTGGCAGACGTGTGCAATAATTTCAACCACGGTTCTGGTTGATCAAAGCTAGGCCCCGAAGCGCCAAGGCGCGCCATATTCGTTTAAACCAGAGTATCAATGGAGCGTTTTAATCTGTTTAATCTGATGCCATCCAAAGTTGGTTAAGGCCTGGATCAGTTAATTAATGTCTAATTAATACTCTAGAAAACATTTTAGGACCAAAGAAAGACCTGCTATAGGCAGATAAGCTCTTTACTAATGTAACTTTAAGTAATTTTTATGTTTCAACCACATTGTTGATGGAGGGTTTTTTTTATATATACTATTGAAAAAAATACGGGATATTTGATTTTTAAGTGTTATTAAAGTCACCTAATGAAACTGACGAAGAAACAATTGACAAAATGAAATGAAGTTCACATTCATCGATTGATTCCAAATGATGATTAGACCAAGTAAGGCACAGACTGACCATTATAAGGGTCTTGGGTCCTAATGATCTCAGGACATGTCTATTGGACAATAACACCCCTCTAAATGCAAAACATGAAGTGTTTATCTCCTAAATGATACCCGGGGTCAAACAGCAAAGTTACCACAGCATCACAACAAAGTCAGTAACGGGTAATTCCTCCTCTGTTTGCCAAACAAGCATTGATCCGACGTGGCATACTCCTTATGAGACGTCTAAGGTCATTTTGGTCCAGATTGTACCATTCCTGTTGCAACGCAGCAGCAAGTTCTTGGACATTGGCAGGGCGTTGTTGACGTTGACGTAACCTCTGTCCAAGCCTGTCCCAGGCATGCTCGATGGGGGAGAGGTCGGGACCCAGTGCTGGCCAAGGTAATGTGGTGATGTTCTGTTGTTGGAGGTAACCTGTAACGACCCTGGCCCTGTGACATCTTGCGTTGTCATCCTGGAAGATGAAACGGCGGCCATGACGTCGTGCGAAGATGTTGTCCCGGTAGTACTGGCCTGTAACACGGCCTGCAACAACATGTAAAGCCGTTCTTCCAGCAACAGTGATGCCTCCCCACTGTGACCCCACATCATAACAGAACAATACCCAAATCGATCATGTCTGATGCCGTTAACGTCTTGGTAGCACTCGTTTCGACGACGCCACACCCTCCTACGTATGTCCAAAAAATCAACAGTGAACCTTGACTCATCTGAAAACATCACATTGCTACATCGTCGATTATCCCAGTGTTGACGATCTCTACACCGACGACGTCTTGCCTGAATGTGATGATCTCTCAAACAAGGGATCACGCGAGGACGTCGGGCGCGCAGGTGACCCCTATGCAGTCGATTCCGAATGGTCTGGCCACCCACTCTCACGCCAGTGTCTGTTTGAAGACGAGCGCTGATCTGATTTGCTGTGATGACACGATTTCTCAAGGCCAAGGTACGGATAAATCGATCCTGGGCTTGGGTTGTCGCCCTTGGTCGACCTGAGCGTGGTCTGTCCTGTACAGATTGTGTATCACGGTATCTGGACCACAGCCTGCTTATGACAGACTGAGAAACATTCATCGTCCGCGCCTTAACCGCCTGTGTTGTGCCGATCTGTAGCATGCCAAGGGCACGTAACCTTTCATTCTGGGTAAGCCAACGCATATCAAAATTTGTTTTCTGGTCACTAACACAATTAAACTGATGTTTCCACCCTGGAATTCAATGCCACAATGACTGTAACATTCAAAGTCAGAGTCGTGCAAATCTTGGGTTGGACCCCCATGATGATCCCAAGCATCACCTGCATCCCATATTGGTGCGTTTGGGCGTCACATCTAACTGAAAATGTTTCTTCTGTTAGGTTCTATAGTGACTTTTTTCGTAGTCATTAGCATATTTTAGTATTATGCCCCCAAAATCAAATATCCCCTACTTTTTGTGAATAGTATATTTCTGAAGCTCATTCAGCCTACAATTCATTTTCTAATTTTTATGTTATTTTTATGTTTTAACTACATTGTTAGTGTAGTTTTTTGTTTATATACATAAACCATTCGTTTAGCTGTCAGTCTAAGTGCACTCGCCAAACCTCGGCAGACACCAGTACCCTACACTGTACAAAAAAGTGTGTAACGTTAATCCTTTTCAAATGAAATCTTAATCCATATTTGGTGTAACTGGTGCTTTATACTAAGAAAGAGTGACTTTAGACATTTAAATTGCAAACTTACTCCAATGGAGTGTAAACCCTTAGTTACACTATTTTGTGTAACAATATACACGATAAATTGTGTAGGTTTACACTTACAAAAGTGAATCAGCTGTTCGGCCTTGATCGGTGTTAAGTATACTGAAAATAAGTGTAAAAAAACATAATTTTAGGTGTAATTTATTTCTCGAGGAGGGGTGGGTAACTGGAAACAAATAAAGCAGTAAATAGTGTAGCATGACACTGAACGTGGTGTATTCTTGTACACTTTTTTGTAGTGAAAGTTTACGCTTATAATTTTAGCACGATAGAAGGTGTAACATTTATATATTGCTAACTTTATTTATTGTGTTAATTTACACCAATCGTAGTGCATACACATTTCGCCTGGTGGGATTTTATATTAGCACGATGAAAAGTGTAAAATTGCACTTAAAATCGTATAGATCATTACCCTGAGATCGGTGAATATTCACCCTTCTATTCGTGTATGTTTTAACACTATTTCGAATGTACCATATACCAAACGAAAGTGTTTAAGATTCATATTTATATTTACAGTGTTAATTTACACCAATAGTAGTGTATTTATATTATTATCTTCCTTTACTTAAATAGCTGAATTTGAATATATAGCATGCAATTATAATTAATATGCATATTCTGCGGCGTACTTGACATAACTAGATTGTACTTCTTATGTTAAATAATGTTGCATTTATACCGTTGACAATGTATACTTTGTTTACATAAGGCAAGTATACTTTATAATATTGCATGACTAGGCAATGAAATCTCAGAATGATCGCCATCTTGTCGATACGGCCAGGCGAACGTGTTACCCAGCACTAGTACCCTGGGTCAGTTGTTCCCACTGGGATATCCGTTTCCAAGGTCGTGGGGAAGCTTTAGTATTTACACCAATAGTTCTTGGTAAATGCTCCTAGAACGCACAGACCTTAAACTCATTGTAGTTTAAGAACAAATACAGCCTTGGGGTGGTTTACCCGTAACTGAGAGTTTAGCAGTCTAGTACCCTTGGGTACCCTTAAAGAATTAAAAGTTTACACCGAACTTTGAGCTTAGCAGTCGCTCCGGTAGTGTAAGGTTATCCTTCATATTTTACATGGTTACGCTGAACCAAGACTGTAACAGTCGCTCCCGTGTCGTAAGGTTACCCTATAAGTTGTACATCTTTGCACTGGACTGAGAGCTTAGTAGTCGTTATAGTAGCGTAAGTATAGCCCTAAACGTATACGTTTTCACCACAACGGAAGCTTCGCATTACCTGTACCAGTGAAAAATTACACCTTATGCTATATATTGTTGCACTGAAGATGCGCCCTAACAGGTGTATATAACCACCACTCGAATGTAATTATGTTGGTACCGGGCTCTCAGTTACACTTCAGTTACACCTTTTTTTTTTACAGTGTATGTAGACCGTAGCTTTGATCTCGAAAGAGAGACTGAAAAACGGTGAAGCTAGAATCTCTCTTTTAATGTGCGATGAGATGCATTTTGCCCGGACAGCGGCCTACTCTTTTATCGAATTCCAACTATCAAGGGATATTTTACGTGAACGCGAATGTATACACGGGACCTAGGTTTTCCGTGCCACACGTTGTCCATTGCCAGGTCTACTGGCAAGGGGGATCCACGTCGGAATATCCGATGAACCGTCTCGTCCAACTAACACACACTAATTTCGGGACTAATATATTATGGTTTAATTTTTTTTTATATAATTCGCTTGCGCGTAGGGGTATTTAGCTTAAGGAGGAAACCGGAGAACCCAGAGAAAATTCACGAGGTTACGGGCATATTCCCCAATGTTTTAAGTTCCGGGCCTTGTATCACGAAATTTTAACTAAGATAAAATCATAATTTTAGTAATTCGATTGGATAATATTAGATTGATTTTAGTGCTTACCTAATCAAAATTGAAGTATCTACCAAAAATTGGATTTTTATCTTAAGTTAAGATTTCGTAATAATAATAATAATAATAATGATAATCTCGTCATTTCACAAAGGTAGCAAACTAAGCCTGGGGCTTGTTTTCAATTTGGCCCTTGGCACAGATCGTGCGAATTATTTCACTCATTACCGCAGGAAGAAACCGAAGTACTCGGGGGACACCTGCCTGATCGGACGGGAGACGTAAAACAGGGCTCGGGTAACAAAACATCACATTGTTGATATAGGCTTACCACCGTTATTTGTTTTATAACCTAGACTCCCGAAACAGACTAAAAACACAATTTGAATTGATCAGAATGTCTTCAGGGCATGTTTCAATTTGAGTGACGCAAGACAATTACTAACATCAATAATTTTGATATTGGACATCAATATTAAGAACGTTATGAAATGAATTCTTTGTTTTCTTAAAACAATAATTATACTAAATATTCTGTACTTTTAAAATAGTATGACTCGTCTACTTGTAAAAATGGCCAGAGGATATTATTATGATGACAGCGACATTGTACACAAATGTTTCTCGAAAGTCAATTCTTCCAATGTTTGAGGGCTAAAATGATTGTTCTGACATATTTAATGATCGACTCTTACCTAACAATGATTGGGTGTATTTACCTAATATATCGTTGAAATGTACTCCATTTTTCAAAGGTTACTTTTCTTGCTGAAATTTCCAGTAAGTATTTATTATTCCAGGCACAGTAAAAAGTCATAATTTATTTAAATTATATTTACATAATAAAACGGGATAACACAGAGAATACTTGAGAAAAGGTAAAAATAAAAAAATGTTATTCAGATCAACTTGCACGTACTTTAATACATCTTTAGATAAGATACCAATCGAAATAGTACCAAGTAATTCAAATGAAAAACAAAGGGGGTTTAACGTCCCATTTTTCTCGATCAATCGGATTTATAAAGCCGTACTTACACGTGCTATAATACATCTTAAGATAAGATACCAATAAATATAGTACCAAGTACATGAAATGAAAAGAAATGGGGTTTAACGTCCCATTTTTCTCGATCAACCGGGATTATAAAGCCCAACATACGCCATGGAGTGTGTAATTTGTATTTTTTCCTGACAGTTTGTCGACTTCAAATTCTCATGGTTATAGGAAACTCGGTTTTCAGCCACACCCGAACAACTAATGGCTGTTTTTTAGCGCATGACGCTGACTCGCTAACCAGGAGGCCCCGGTTTCGCTCCTAGTGCTTGCCAAGAACGTTCCCTTGGATTTCCCAGTGTCGTCTCCCCTTGTCCTTGGTGCAGAACAGTCGGCATGTCAAGAAACAGTGTAATGGAAATCGATACTCTTTGAAAATATTTGTGTGCACGTAAAAGAACCCTTGGTAGTTTGAATTTGAAATAAGAATAGTATAGGCCGTAGGCGGAAATGTGAACATTGGACCCTATACGGCCGTCTGCATTAGCGCAGTCAGAGCAGGACAGTTAGACGTTAATCCCCATTACATTTATGTGGAATATTTGTCTATATGAACGACCAAGATTTTACAAAGAAGCAAACAGAAGTATTGAATCAGGGTTTATTAACATATGAACATTGTGACGTAATTTGGTGCAACGGTTAGAGAGTAGGATTTGTGACCCGAATTGTTCGCCGAGTTCTTGTGTCCTTGAATAAGACACTTCATCCCTGCATTCCAGTCTACCCAACTGTGAATGGGTACCGGTAGGATGGTGTATGTATTACACAAAAAACTGTCGCGCTCCTTGAAACTTCAAGTTGTAGCTGCATATGTAAGGAGCTCTTTTAAAGAGATGTAAAGGGA
The DNA here is from genome assembly GCA_917208275.1 of Patella pellucida. NCBI lineage: Eukaryota > Metazoa > Mollusca > Gastropoda > Patellidae > Patella > Patella pellucida. The sequence goes on along the minus strand of OU795039.1, from coordinate 4,788,877 downwards.
GGTAATCAGGCTTACCTGTATCCTAGAGACCGGGATAGTAATTATGTCGCGCTATGAGTACGCTTTGTGGATTTGGCGCTATATAAATGGACATATTATTATTATTACTGTACTGGAATATCTTTTTGTGCAAATTCACCACACAATCTTGTATCTTTCTACATGTATTCCCGATTTGTGACGTAAGAAAAATCGCTCGATGGCCGTGACAGTCATTGGTGACAATAGTGAAATCGTCTGCGTAGTATGGCTTATCCGGGCCGTATATAAAGCAAATTATTAAAAGTAGAATATATTTTAGCTATAAGGCGATTGTCGGGTAGCGATATGTTTCTTTACTCAAACGAAAGGGTGTTTTATCTTTCCAGGCGGAATACTTCAGTAGAGCCTAGCTGGTGTGATTGTTGTTAAATAAAAAACCGTCATAATTTAAGATGGGTCCCAAGATAACTATTTATCGGGTGGTTATTTATAATAAAAGTATGGCAATTGTGGTTTTTATGGAAAGTAGAATACATCCAATCTGACGAGAAAAATACTCGATCCCCTGAAAAACACCCTTGGGGCAAGCACTTGGCAAAAATGTCAGGGTTTCCCAAATTGACAACTACGATTGGTGACACACCCATACGTGACGTCAAAGGGTGCGCGCGCAGGTTGTATGAATGAGTCATTGTAACGACCAATGTAACAGTATACGTGTTGATAAACGCAAAGGCGAGTGGTCGTCTTTTATATTTTCAATGAATTCTCCCTCGGCTTGCTTCCCTTCCGTGACGTTCAATCACGTGACAAACAGGGACTCTTAAAAATATATTTTTTACAGCTTCTGGTGTTTCCTTTGGACAGCAGTGTTTTGAGAGCGATTTAGAGCAAAATTTTGATTACCGGGTAATTAATTAGTTTGAGTATGGTTTTAGTCCAATGTATCTTTAAGTTCCTCATGTGATACAAAAAAAGTTAAATAATTACGTTTTTAAAAATTGAATTTTATTTAAATCAAATCTAAATAATCTAGAAGATTACTCTAAATAAAGCCAGAATCTCAAACAAATTACAAAATAAATGTTTATACCGTTAATATATTGTTTGGACTTTGGTGTTTATCCTATCAAAAATCGCCACCGATCCCTTGATCCTTAAAGGACAATATTGGTGCCAATCATTATCACATATGTGATAGAGCGGGTTAAACACATTGTCCTGATTCGGTCAGCGTGTAATATTCAGCTATCGTAGCACTGCTCTCTGCGTTAAAAGTATATTTGGAATGTGTTTAACCCGCTCTATCACATATGTGATAATGACTGGCACCAATATTGTCCTTTAATGCAATTTTGCACCTGTCTAAGTTACTATATTCAGAATAACATCTGGGGGTTAAAAAATGGGGGTGGGGATCTTGAAATTTTGACAAAATACATGTAAATCGATTGTGTAAAAAAGACAGACAACGCATCAGCTGATAAACCTATTTGTTTTGTTATATCTTAATTGGGTCATTGTGCATAATTAGTGCCGTTAATTGGGTCATTATGCGTAAGATCATGACCTCAAAAATGTTGTTCTGATTTACATAAATCCATACATACAATCATTTATTTTTTTTCTTTGAGAGAAAGAGGGAGAAATGGGGTCATTTCGGGACTTACATATGGTTTAATTTCATTTCAATAATTCACTTGCGCGTAGGGGTCTTTAGCAGTGGGAGAAAACCGGAGGACTCAGAGAAAACCCACGAGATTGGAAGGCAACGCTAATCCTTGTCACGTACAACCGGGGATTCAAAACAACGCCAGTTGACTCAATGACAGCGCGCATGTGCTAACCATACGGCCATCCAACCCCTTTTTATCTTCGGACTTTGGGACAACGAAAATAAGGGTCATTTTGCCAATTCAGTTTGGGCATAAAAAAGTTGTTTTCTAGGGTTTTGAAAAAAAAGAGAACACAATTATGTGTGATAGAAGCAAGTTTTTAGTATTGAAGTGTTCTAATTTTGGAACACATAAATTGGTATTCACAAGTAAAATATAGTTTGTGGAATCGAATATTCAATAGTTCAATTAAGTTCAATCAAGACTAAAGTAAGTTGCCGGTGAATTAGAGCAACTTAGTCCCTTGTATTCCTTACATGATATGGAACATTCGAGTCCGTGTTTGCAGCAAGAACATCGCTTACTGTCACAGTTCACTTTACACTTACGTCGTATTACTGAAAGAATGGCTGACGAAGCAGGATCAATGTCGGTTATGGTGGATAGATATGAACCGTTTTCAACTTTCCATCTTCAATAATGTTGCATCCATGATCGAGTCGCTTGTCCAATCTTTTATTTGAAGAAACGCTCACATACAGTGAAACTTCGCAGTGGACGAGGTTGGTGGCAGGGTATGGATTTCAACTGTTGAAGTATTACAAATGGAATTTTCCTTCAATAAACGATATCTTAGCTGATTGAGATTTTCGTCTCTTATCCATTGTATAGTTTTACAATAATATTCTCACCGAACTTTGTCGAATTCACCTTGGAGATAAAGACTGGTTCGCCCTTTCTTAAATACGTTGACCTTTGCAGCTATGGCGGTTGTTGCGCAAAGCAGGGTAAGCTTACTCTTCCGGACACCTGTTACCACTGCTTGTCGTGTATTTTGTACACGAGGAGCAGTCCATTTGCTGATAACACTATTTTGCTTGAATATACTGTTTTGCCTATAACATTTTTAGGACTTCGAATTCTGTCTTATGGTTTGGATTGTTCGTACTTGGTTTTTATTTTATTTCCAACACCAAAGATTCTTGAGGTGGTATCACATACTGTGAGCGCATGAACTGAAGGAAGAATTGAACATATCTGCCGCCCAACAACATCTATTGTCTTTTGCATGCTCCTAACTTTAGTTTTATGAGTTAAAACATGTATAATAACACAACAAGATTACTAAGTCTGTGTCCCGTCTTCAATTGGCCCAGGTTAGGTGCTTAAGCGTCGGACGTTAAACCCCATTCCATTCATTCATTCTAAGTCTGTGTCTTCACCGATTAATGTAGTGGGGAAATTGGATTTTGCCTGGATAACTCTGAGGCCTATACTTACAAGGGTTAAAGATAACATATCGATGAAGGATTGCTTGTTTTGAGAATTAACTAAAATGTGGTCCTTTTTCGAGCAGAAGGGCATATCACCAGTGAAAAAAAACATTTGTGCTAATTATGCCTTTAGATTAACGTTGGTTCGTTACATCCTTCGTTGAAGGGCCTGACATGCATCCGTCAAATACAATTGACAAAGTGTGGGTGTTTCATCACCAAATATCAGACTTAGGACGATGAGAAGATCATGATGATGTACTGTGAAGTGGTCCATAGTATGTCCCTTGATGAGCTGTTTCAGTTTGACTTCATTTGCTACAGATGACCAGGAACTGTCCATATCTCTTGGCAACTTGTTTTCTACTGCAATGTTACTGTACAAGACTGGGGTTTTCTGTGTTAGCCATTACATCAACAATGTATCCGGTTGGCATATCCTTCCACTGCGTAGGAGTTATTTAGTCATCTGCTGTAAAATGCTTCTCAGATTGATTTCATCTTTGATTCCTACATCCTCATGATCTTCTCATCGTCCGTTGTAGCCATGAATTTCTACCATCTGTTTGCAGTGAATAGACTTACTAAACTTTGGCTCAGATGGGGAATTGTCGACAAGACAAGATTGATCCCTGTTCATGAAATAGCTGTGAAAGTTGGTAAACCTATGTGTGAAGTCCTCCTTGCGACACATGCATTGACCGGATGTGTAATTACTAGCAAATTTGGCACGAAAGCTGTTGGCACCAGCATGCAACCATTGAACGCGTTGAGTCTCTGTCATGCCTTTGCCCCTTGTCATCCCACCTGTTGATTTTAAGCTTCACATTAAAGTTTGCTCAATAGTAAGGTCTGTAGACAAACCTGCCCAGAACCGATCACTTCTGCGCACTGCATGATTTCCACCCATGAACTTTCGGGTGGTCACTAGGATACTAGGAAGTTCATACATTTGTTTCAGATATAGATAGCCTCACTTTACGTATAAATTAAGCGTACCAGCTACTGTTTTGAGGTGTGACTCCCAGTCTCCTGTTCTTTCGGCAATAAAATCAACGTCTTGTGAAATCTCTGTCGTGGGGGGTAACGGATAAACCATATATATCTGAAACAATCAGCATATTTAATGCTGAATCAACTAGAAGATGTCCCCGGACAGCTATGCAGACTGCCTTTTCACTAAACATGTGCTGTACAGCATTCGTAGCGAAAATTGTTTTCATTGCCTCTTGCAAGCCGAAGTCGTAGTACAATGTTATTTAACGGGCTGTTTTTCCTCCCTCTTTCAATAATAGTGGAAGCTTTCCAGTAAAGGGGCTGATCAAATTGTACAATTGGAGTTATTTGGTGTTTTAAGCATGCTCACAAACATAATGCAAAGTGGAATAGATACATTATAAGTCGATCATTGGTAAGAAATGTATTGTAGACTGTCCAGGAATGGAACCCGATTGCAAAATCTGCATAAAACCTTACCAAACGGGACACGTAGGCTTGATTGGTCGAATTACTATTAACATCAGTTCTAAGTTATCCGTTTTGTCAATTACTGGCTTGTGCATCAAACACCCGAACTTTAAAATAGGTTGTTCTTTTGGTGATTTGTAGAATTTTATGTTAATTCTAACTGAAGCTAATAGAAGTTCTGGGGAAACTGTTAGGCGTTCCAACTCGGATTCTTCTGACAAACCAGGAGTTACTGTTGCGATAATCCCCATACCATGGAATGTGTTGTGGCCATCTAATGTCCTGATATCATGATCCACATTGTCCGCGACGAATTGTACACATTGGGTTTCATTCAACAGCTGCACAACATTCAAACCGCATTACTTCTTTGTAATTAGAGCAAAATCCAAACTTATTAAGTGTGTCGATGAATGAATGAATGAAATGGGGTTTAACGTCCGGCTATATGCTCCTAACCTGGGCTGAAGACGGGCATACACCATACAGTGTGCTATGAGGGAAATTTGTGCCCGGGCAGCGGCGCTACGGCCTACTCTGATATCAAATTCCAACTGCCAAGGGATCTTTTACGTGCACTCAAATGTGTACACGGGACCTCGGTTTTTTCGTCCCATCCGAACGACTAGGCTGCTGTCCTTTTCAGGCCCTCCTTATGCATCACTGACAAGGAGAAATCACGCCGGAAAATCAAGATGAGCTTTCTCGGCCAATGCAGGGATCGAACACTCGACCTCCAGGCTAGCGAACCAGCGCCTTTTCCACTTAGCAAGTGTGTCGATGAGGAATAGTGACGAAAATTGATTATGTTGTTGAACTGCAAGACCTAATTTGATGGGTGAAAAAGATACTTTGGGTCTTACATCTTGCATAATTGACTGTCCTAAAGAGGCAATTTTGACAGAATTTGTCTTTGGTGGACACATAAAGGAAAGAAAGGTCTTGAGTGACTAGGGTAGGTAATCTAGCTGACCTTGCACGGACGTCAAATAATTGTCTTTCGTGCAGGGAAATTTGTGAATAAGTTTAGCCGCTGCTTTAATTATAAACATTTTTGCCTCATTTTCATCTCGATTTTTAGGCTGATTGTATGATAGAAGCAGTTGCTTTGGAGGTTACCACATTAGGGATGCCATTTAATTCAGTATCAATTATTTCATCTTTAAAATACTCCAATTTTTTTTTGCTTTATATATGTAGAACTGTAAGCATCACTAGGGCACAAATCATCAATCTGTTTTACAAGATCACCTATAGTTATTTGTTCAACACCATACTCTTGTAAAAACATGGCTACTTTAAGAAAAGCTGTCAATTGAGTCTGATTTTCTGGCCTCCCTTTGGAAACAGGTATATACTTCCCAGTTCAAAAATTTACATTACACGTCTGGTGGTATAGTAAATAGCATCAGCTGCGGGTAAATGGGTAAATTAAGAGCAAAAAAGTGTGAGAATTATTTCCTTTGACGATAAAAAATATGTGACGTCATTGATTGAACGCGTCATAGAAATATTTTTTGTTTTTCTTGTCACCATGATCTTCCCTTACAGAAGCAGTCCATAACTTCAAACAGGTGTCACAGTTGAACTTCTTGTAGGCTCTATGGATCAGATATCCGCATATGTATGCAGCGATATTTCCCCTGCCAGCTCTAAAAGATGATCTCTCTCTCTCTCTCTCTCTCTTCCAAATCTTTCGATCGATGCAGTCGACTGGTGAATCGATTAAACATGGCGGCGTCCATGTCTTCAATCAATCACGTGACTTCTTGATATGAGTGGATGCACATGACAGCGCATTTGAAGAATGTTTTATCCTACAAAATTTTAAAAATTTGGAAGCTGTTTTTCTTTCACGTTTAGACAAGGACAAGTTTGCACTGAAAGTTCTATACACTCTTCGAACGACGCAATTTTTGAAAACTTCTTTCTAGAAGCAGCAGGTTTCCCTTAAAAGTAAACCGGTGCCGCACCGCAATTGTATAGGCGTGGGTACATATCACTTACTGTCATACAGTCGAGACCAGATGTAGGGTACCGGAATCTGCCAGGGTTTGTCGAGTGAAGTAGATGATGAGTCGTGATTGGGTAATGGATTCTACATTCGGCCTAATGCTTCGGCGAAGCGGACACAGTATAGGCGAATATATCAAAACTTCGACGCCGATTGATTGTCCACTGCATTAGACAATTATAAATATACAGGCCCCGAGTTCAATCACTGTTAATGAGAAAAAGCCTTGATTCAGAACTCGAGGCCTAAAAATTAAGATATGCCTGGTTTAAAACAAAGAATATTGACAGAGTTATTGCCCTTCCTTTATACAAATTGACCATCACAAAGATGATCGTTAGTGAATGTTAAAAATGGTATGTTTATCAAATCGACAATAAAGGATTTGTGTGACCTCATGTAAAACACAATACTAATATTTAGATAATAAACCATTAGAATGTATGTCCTTTCACTAGAACACCAGAAAAACACATTGACATTCCGTAGAATTTTAAATCTGAACGAAATGAAATAATGTAGCTCATGGGAATAGTCCATGCAAAGCTCCTTCTCTATTGATAGTACACATGAAGGAACGAGTAAAGGCATAATTAAATGCACAAAAACATTGCATAATATGTTAAATTCATATACTCTGAGAGTTATAGGTACGATAGAAATGTAATGCTGTCCTTATTGTTTGGACGTCCGCTAGAGGTCGAAGCGCGCCACTCCAGCGGGCCCGTAGCCAGCTCATCCAATTTGGTAGGGCTACGGAATGTGGCCGGTTAAGAACGTTCCTAAGCAATCATTATTGTTGGTGAAATATTGGGGGATGGGGGCTACGGACCCGCACTCTAAACAACTATCCCAATTCCAGTAGGACGTTAAACTCCATTTCATTTCATTCTTTACATATATACAAACTAACAGGCATATCCCTATCCTTTTTGCACAGTCTGGGCTAATTAATCGCCTTTGAATATATGTGTGGCATATCCCAATGGCGGGGTGTGTTTATACTCTACAGCATGCTTACTCTTCCCAAATACCGGACACTCCTTTGAATCTTGGGGTCTCTTGCTTTGATGTTGTTCATACTCTACAGCATGCGTACTCTTCCCAGATACCGGATACTCCTTTGAATCTGGGACTTCACTTGGCTTGATATATCCCCCTTAGTGGGCGGTGTTCATTCCTACTGCATGCCTAATTCTGGGACACGGCTGGATTTGACAAATTCCAATGGTGCGTGATGTCTATACTAGACCGTATGCTTACTCGTCCCAAACACTGGATACTCCCTTGATGCTCGGACGTATTGATGGACCTCAAATTTGTTTGCCCATTTGGATGGATAGTGTCTGTAGAATATTCTATTATTTTATTGACAGGCAACTTATACATTAAAATGCATATCATGATGAAAAAAATATGAGTATTTCACGATTCTTGGAGGAGAAAAACAAACTAGAATTATAGGTACAATGCTTTAACACTGCTGTCATTGTAACACGGTATAGGCTGTCTTGAATAGAAGAATTAATGTTTTATCTTTGCTACTTGTTGTGATCAATGTAATAAATAGTAATATATTTAATCTCTTATAAAATATGTTGAGTTCGATATATCCAGAAGTCCCTCAACAGTTACAAAATCGTACAATAGACACGTGGCGCCAGATATGCTAAAGGAGCGACAGTTTGTAGTTTCTAAGCAAGCACGTGCACAAGTAATCTTTGAACGTACACTGAATGTTTGGATTGAATGTAGCTGAGCTTCTTGGACGGATTTGGATTTGTGAGCTCGACTTGCCATTTCCCTGCTCACTTGTGTAGCCGTGCAGCTTGCGTCCCCTGAAGAAGAAAAGTAGAGTAGACTACAGTGTAATAGAACTACCAGAATATTATACTTCAGGCCGGGCGTATTCAGGGGCTAGGAGTGGGGGGGGGGTGCAAGAACTCAAGAATTAACACGTTATTACTTTCATTAACACACTTTGCCACTTTCGTTAACATATTAAATTAACACCACGCATACTTTCAATCCCACCCACACACACCCATGTGCACACCTTCAACAACACCCCCACACACCTTTGTTAACACATTACCACTTCAGTAACACGCTAGCGGAGCCAGCAACAGCCTACTCTTATATCGATTTACAACTGCTAACTGGTCTTTTACGTGCGCATCAATATGTACACGGGACCTTGCTTTTTCGTCCTATCTGAAAAAACATAGGTTGTTCCCTGCTAAGTCATCTGTCCTGCATCACGGACAAAGGGGTACCGCGTCGGAAAAATCCCGAAAGCTTTCTGTGCCGACGTAGTGATCGAGCACGGAACATCTAGGTTAGCTTTAATACCAATGTCTTCATACCCGAGCAAGCTTAATTAGTCCAAACGAAAAAAGATATACCTACCAGGAACAACATAAGTTAGGATGCTTCCAGATGAACATTCAGCAGTAAGTTTGCTGACGGCCAAAGCAGGATCAAGTGGAGAATCAAAGACCGCAAGGCATCGCATGGAACCAAGAAAACGATCATTTGTTGACGACATGCCGCCAAGGTTTAAAGTCAGCTCTTCTAGTGGTAGAAATGGGACTGAACAGGTGTCCTGAAATGTGAATTCTTCGGCATTTACTAGAATAGAAATTGTTCTGGAGAGATGGAATCTTTGAATTGCCAGTAAATACCAGATTTGTTTCGTGATGGACGTCGGTACCATTATGTCGAAGCATTTACTTCCATTTGAGGACACAGCAATCCGCAGTTTTCCTTCGGCTTCATATGTGACGCGGAGACTATGTCTGTCGCTGAAGCTGGATACAGATAGTACACCAGAACTGTTGAACACTTCGGAATAGAAAAAGAACGCTAAGCTGAAATCTTTCTGCAATAAAGTTTGGTTCATCTTTAGATCTATATTTGAATAAATGGAACCGTCAAAGTACATTGCCTTATTTGGTAAACTCGAGTACACGTCATTAAATCTTGGGCAGGCTGCTGACGTTATAACTGGTGCAGTGTCTGTAGTCACCTCGTTAGCTTTACTAGAATTGTCCAGGGGCCAAATTCTCTGAACAACTGGATTGGTGGGGCTAGTAAAACACGTTGGGGCTGAAAAACAAATAAACTCCTAATACTATAATATGAAATAAATTTTACGAAATGAAATATGGGTTATCGACCTACTGGGCTTCACCGACTGTATTAAAGAAAGCGGTCAAGGTCCCGAACCCGAATCTTGATTTATCCAGAATCGGAAATCAATAAAAGTAGTTTAACTCGCACTTTAAAAAAAGGATATAATTGATGTTGCAATTAGGATACATTGATTGATTCCAGAGCACACACTGGATAAAAACCGCACCCAATGTCATTGCTTAGTTGAAGTGACACTTACGCCTGTCCAAGTGGTGTACGTCTGTGATTTTTGTATCCTATCATTGTTGTCGTACTCTTTTCAAGTATTATGGTTTTTGATTTGCCCTAAAGCTCAAATAAATATCAACCAAATCTGAAGGACGCCTGACAGATTTGTTTGTATATCTTAAAGTAGTTTTATGTTATTGTTGGATATTGTAAATACGGTAGTCTAGCTGATCCGATCAATCCAAACCTAAATAACTCTTGTGATTATCATTAGAATTCACCCTGTCTTCATTAGCCCAGGTTTAGGAGCAGAACAGTAGGACGTTAAACTCCATTTAATTTCATTCCGGGATCACGGTGGCTAAGTGGATAAGGCGCTGGTTCGCTAGCCTGGAGGTCGAGTGTTCGATCCCTGCAATAGCCGAGAAAGTTCATCTCGATTTTCCGGCGTGATTTCCACTTGTCAGTGATGCAGAAGGAGGCCCTGACAAGGACAGCTGCCTAGTCGTTCGGATGGGACGAAAAACCGAGGTCCCGTGTACAAATTGGAGTGCACGTAAAAGATCCCTTGACAGTTGGAATTCGATATAAGAGTAGGCCGTAGTGCCGCTGCCCGGGCAAAATTTCCCTCATAGCACACTGTTGGCGTATGCCCGTCTTCAATTGGCCCAGGTTAGGTGCTTAAGCGTAGGACGTTAAACCCCATTTCATTCATTCATTCAATTTCATTCCATTATAATTCACCCCAAAAAGAGACAGATAAATGGGGTTGAACTTCTACTCGACACAAACTAACGCATGGTTCAATTTTATTTAAATAATTAGCTTGCGCGTATGGGTCTTTAGCAGTGCAGGGGAACTAGAGGACCCGGAGAAAACCCACTAGGATGGGCAGGTGACTCTACTCATTGTCAAGTACAACCGGGAATTCGAAACCAAGTCATTTCGCTCAATGGCAGACCGTATGATACAGCACACATGTGCTAACTATTCGGCCATCAAACCACCTGTTATCACACAAAGGCCACAACTGATCTACCATCTACTGATTATTTCGGTCATTGGCTGTTTCTTAATGGAGACGCAAAATGAATTTAAAATGATCTTATTGTTTTTATTTAGGACCCACCTATTCTTATTCTACTTGTAAAGTGTGATAAACATGGATTTGTAACATTCATTGTAGAAGTAGTGTGCGCCATTTTAATCCAGGTGCAAACTGAAGTGAGATTTAACTTCCTACTGGTCGGTAAGACAGGCGTTCGTCACACAGCGAGCTGCGGGGTGGGGGATTTCACGGGACAGCGGCTCTCTTATACCGCATTCAAATGACAACAAATACACGGGATGTCGGTTTTTCGTCGTATCCGAACAACTAGACCCATGATCTCTGTTTTTCGTCGCATCCGAACAGCTAGATGCTGTATTTGTCAGAGACCCCGTTAAGATGCCAAATTTCTTCCGAACAACTAGACACGGGATCTCGGTTTTTCGTCGTATCCGAACAGCTAGATGCTGTTTTTGTTAGAGACCCCGTTAAGATGCCAAATGTCTACTTACCAGGGGGTGTGTAGGTCCAACCCATCTTACCATCCCAATCCACTAATTCGGCCTCATTGGTAAAACCAGACCCCACACCATACATCATTAAACATCGAAAAGCCCCAACCAGATAATCAGTTTTAGCAAAATCAGCACCCATCCGTATTACACCTGGAACTTTTAGCAAACTGGCAGGCGATAGAATTGTTGTTGATACGAGACCAAACTCTCGGTACAGCTCAACTGTTCCAGACGTATGGTCGTATCCTAAGGCCAATTTAGTCCACGTCGATGCTGTAACGGCTGCAGGGAGATATAGCTGTCCTTTCTCAAATCCCAATCCATCCTTAAAGTAAACGTGTAAGTCACCGAGGACAAGTTTTATTATAATCTCAGAAATTGTGTTATCCTCTGGAACATCAGCCTGGTAATGAAACACCGTTCCCGTTGTTGTTACAGGATAAAATAAAAAGAAAAACCCAAAGGAGTTGATGGTGACATTATCAACTACAACCATATCCACGTATGATTCTTTTGTTCCGTCCACGTACATTGACGGGTGGTTTGTCCAGCCTGGGTAAGAAATCGGGCTCTTGAGAAAGCATTCGTTAGTCTTTGGATGTCGACCATCTACACCAGCCCCGTAGACCTCATAGCTGAATGTCCTACTATTTAACGGCCATAGAAAATGCGGTTTAGGTAGATTTGCCAATACGGTTACTATCTTGATAGCTGAAATGATAAATTTAGAAAATCTTTTAATAAAAAATGTTTTCCTATGCAACTTTTAAAAAGCAGTGGATAAATACTGATAATTACTTCCAGATAAGGGCATTCTCGAAGGAATCTGAAACTCTGAGGCTTGGGTGGTTGGAGAGGGGATACGAGGGGGTTATATACCAACGAGCATACTTTAGAAGAGCTTTTATGTGAAAACTATGTGCATGTTTTGATCATTACCTGATATTGTTACTGTCCATCCCTGAAATGGCCCGTAAATTACAATTTTACTCATCAATAAAAAAACCAAGTACGAACAATCCAAACCATTAGACAAAATTCGTCCTAAAAAACGGTATAGGCAAAATAGTGTAATATGGCAAAATAGTGTAATCAGCATACGGACTGTTCGTCGTGTACAAAATACACGACAAACAGTGGTAACAGGTATCCGGAAGAGTAAGATTACCCTGCTGGCATGTCTGCAGTTGACCATTTGCGCAACCTCTGACTACTCTAGCCTTAAAAAATAAATCACTAGAGCTCAATGTCACGGTTCTAGTAATGGAACGTTTACTACGTTTACTTTTTAGTTCAAGCCCCAATAATACCACTAGTAATGGAACGTTTACTACGTTTACTTTTTAGTTCAAGCCCCAATACAATTAGTAATGGAACGTTTACTACGTTTACTTTTTAGTTCAAGCCCCAATGCCACTAGTAATGGAACGTTTACTACGTTTACTTTTTAGTTCAAGCCCCAATACAATTAGTAATGGAACGTTTACTACGTTTACTTTTTAGTTCAAGCCCTAATACCACTAGTAATGGAACGTTTACTACGTTTACTTTTTAGTTCAAGCCCCAATAATACCACTAGTAATGGAACGTTTACTACGTTTACTTTTTAGTTCAAGCCCCAATAATACCACTAGTAATGGAACGTTTACTACGTTTACTTTTTAGTTCAAGCCCCAATAATACCACTAGTAATGGAACGTTTACTACGTTTACTTTTTACTTCAAGCCCCAATACCACTAGTAATGGAATGTTTACTACGTTTACTTTTTAGTTCAAGCCCCAATACAATTAGTAATGGAACGTTTACTACGTTTACTTTTTAGTTCAAGCCCCAATACAACTAGTAATTGAACGTTTACTACGTTTACTCTTTACTTCAACACTACTTAACGGGATTTTAAACCCTGTATATCTTTTTTCTCTCCTTAGTTTGTTTATAACAGAATAAGGTGGATACATTTATTGATCTATTACCATTCAATTAACCTCTTCATTTCTGTATGGTTATATTTTCAAATTATACCAAGAAGACTATGTAAATTAAAACATACGAGGCTGGACAGGCGATCCTACTTCTTGTCACGTACAACCGAGGAATCGAAACAAAGCCAGTTGATTAAATGACATACTTTATAATACAGCGTGCACGTGTTTGGATTGAACACACACTACATACTGTAAAACACTAAATTATTGCGACATGAAATTATTGCGAGTTGGGGTGGTGAAACATAACTGCGAAATGTAATTATTGCGAATTTCTATAGTGGGGAAAAAATTATTGCGAATCAACATCGGTTGATTGGTGATCATTAGTAACAGTAAATAAACAACTATTGAGGATTATGGCTTCGAGTCTGTATTCAACAGATCAAAGAAAATGAAATACCTGTTGTTATCAAACTTCATTTTTAAATAATTATTGTTAAATTTAATCCCTTGATTATTAACTCCAAGCTGACGAACGACTATAAAACACAGATTTTTAAATAATTATCGTTAAATTTGATCCGTTGATTATTAACTCCAAGCTGACGAACGACTATAAAACACAGATTTTTAAATAATTATCGTTAAATTTGATCCGTTGATTATTAACTCCAAGCTGACGAACGACTATAAAACACATGGCACGCGACATTTTTTAGTACTATCAAAATGGCGATGTTTGGGACTATTTGGACTCTTTCTTGTGAAGAGTAATGCAAGGGGGATGATTCAATATGGCCGACATTTTAACAAATTTTAATTTATTGGGACTCTTTCTTGTGAAGAGTAATGAAGGGGGATAATTCAATATGGCCGACATTTTAACAAATTTTCACGAAAATATTGCGAACATGAAATTATTGCGAGAGGGCCTCGCTCGCAATTGTCGCAATAATTTCATGCTCGCAATAATTTCATGTTTTACAGTATTTTAAGCTAGCGCTTCCAGTTCCATCGGAACCTCTCCAGGCTTTATGATGATAGTGTAACTATTCCTATTTCGAATTCAAACTGTAATTTGTTGTATTATACCCACACGCCACCACGGGACCTCGGCTGAAAACAGTATCAAGAAGGCTGAACAATTCCAAGTTACTTTTTCAGCCATCGCCAGAATCGAACGCGGGACCTTAAGGGTGGCGACCAGCACCTTAGTCATTACCTATAGGGTAGTATTATTACAGCCGTTTGTATAGAAATATCTTGGATGACAACATTAACGCCCAAATGCAGCTCCTGTCGGCAAGTATATATCCAGAAACGACTGACGAACATAGGCTTTTTGGCTTTAGAGCAATTCTTTTCCGTTGAAGTTTTTACAGGATCGTATTTGTATTTCAAATATGTCTGTCGTGATGATGTGTGTGAGAGAGAGAGAGAGAGGGAGAGGAAGAGATTGGTTTAACTTGCGCGTAGAGGTCTTTAGCAGCGGGGAAAACAGGATGACACGAATAAAACCAATGAGGCTGGACAGGCGATCCTTCTCCTTGTCACGTACAATGGGGCATTCGAAACCACGCCAGTTGACTCAATAAAGGCTTTATGATACGACACGCACGTGCTAATCATTAGACACCCCCACCCCCACCCCCACACAATGTCGCCAATCTATTGTTTTGGAAGTAATAATTAAAGATTATTTTAATGTGGGATGAATCTATTTTTCTTCTTTTGTTTTGGTTATTTCCATCCGTTGTTTTGATTAGTAAGTAGCCAATTGTATATTATATACGTATATGTTGACTATTCTTAACATTACTTATGTTCAGTGCCTCGATTTGTCCGCGCGGATATTTTGAAGTATGTATTGTATTCGACACAGTATTAAAACAATCAATAATGTTTGTTATTCTTTTGTTAACTACCACTTCCTGAGTCATATCACACAAATAGACAAAGCGCATTTGCATTCATTTGAAATATCTTCATTACTATTTGTTCTAATCCAAACAAGACGTTGATATTTCTTATAAGTCGATTTTGTTAGGATAAAGCACGAGCCTGGGGAAAGGAAAGACTGAAGAACATGACCCGAGAAAAAGAAAGATATTTGTTATAAGACGATTATGTTTCACGGTAAACAATAGCGAAAACCTTATTATGGTCTTTTGTTTTAGAATTTGCTTTCACAGCCAGCATAAACAAGGGAGAGAGAGAGAGAGAGGGAGAGAGAGAAATGGGGTTTAACGTCCACTCAACACAACTAGGTCATTTCGGGACTAGCAGTGGGAGGAAGCCGGAGTGCCCTGAGGAAACCCACGAGGTTGAGAAGGCGCCCCTATCTCCATGTCACATACGCACACACTAGGGATCGAAACCACAACCGCAAGCCAGAGGACGCTGGCCAGCTAGAGGTCGAAGCGCGGCACTCTAGATCACTAGGCCATCGAGACTCAGTCGCGCTTCTCTATTTTTAAATAAAATCATTAAATGACGATCGTATTTTAATCCGTTTACATCTGCATCATTCCCTTTCCTTTATTGTTAATTATAGGCTTGCCATATGACTAAATGTATTTTGGCATGTGATGACTCTCCTCTATAAATCTAATAATAATAATAATAATGGTGAATATTTGTTAAAGCGATTTACATTAAAACAAAATTTCAAACTGCTGTGCACAGATAAAATTTGACTTTTAACCTGTTAAAAATACATTAAAATTTAACATATTGAACTTTCAAATTATATACTATTAAAATTTGTCAATGAAACACATGACTAAAACCAGTGTATACAGATACAAATTTAACTTTCAGATTTACTTTTAAAACTATATAAAATTATAAATTGTAACAGAAACTAACAAGTAAAACTTCACAATAAATGTTTTCTAAAAAAGATAGGTTTAAGAGCACGTTTAAACGAATTCATATTGTCAATTTTTCGGAATGAAGTTGGTATGTTGCTGTTCCATATTTTTGGTGCACATATGCTTAAGGATTAACCACCATAAGCTTGCGACGGTTGAGGACGGACAACTGGGTAAGTAAGTTTTGTGCCATCACCACTGATAAGTCCCCGAACAGGTTAATCCAGTAGACATGGTACAAGGGTTAATCAGCGAAATGAATGTATGAGATGTGTTGTTGACGTTTGGGAAAGTAGACGAGGGGAAATGTGTAGGAAGTGATAGTTAGATGTATTATGATATGGTTAGAGTGGCTGTGGTGTTACGGTGAAATACTATGTGTTGTTGACGTTTGGGAAAGTAGACGAGGGGAAATGTGTAGGAAGTGATAGTTAGATGTATTTTGAATGATTAGAGTGACTGTGGTGTTACGGTGAAATACTATGCCGCCACCGTAACACCACAGCTTTATGATTTATTAGACAGTAGTGATGTAATAAGTCCGACAATAATAAATAAAATATTTCTGGTCTTATTGTCGTCTTTTCCCACTTGCACTGGTTGTGCGCCATTTTGAAACAAGCTGACGAAGACAGCTCGGGCGGCGATTGTTCGACTCCGGGCTGCTCTGTCAGTATCTAACAAACGCATTGCGTACAAGGGGAAATGTGTAGGAAGTGATAGTTAGATGTATTTTGAATGGTTAGAGTGACTGTGGTGTTACGGTGAAATACTATGCCGCCACCGTAACACCACAGCTTTATGATTTGTTAGACAGTAGTGATGTAATAAGCCATTTCTGTCTTGTCGTCATTGAATAACAGCATTATTTGAACCCATTCAACTGCGTATCTCATCGACACACTGCCCAATACAGTTTAGCACAGAATAGTCAGTTTGAGAGTCACAGGAAATGTATAGCTGGGTGTCGTCTGCGTAGATTACAGAGTTCAAAATCATGTTTCACGATGATGTCTTCCGAAGGAGACATATACAGAGAGAAGCGTACTGGTCCTAAAAACGATCCTTGCGGAACACCGGAACCAATTATGTGCCAATCCGAAAGAAAATAACCCTAAGGCACCTTTTGTGTTCCACCTGTGAGATACGAGGTCAGCCATTTCAAAAGCAGTGGCTGCAATATGACTGCAATCTACTGATCAATATGGAGTGGTCGATAAATCAAAGAGTATTAGAATAAGATTGTGTTGTTTTATCCAGAGCGACAAGGAGTAGGGTCGCAAGTCCAACCGGTTACCCTCCACTATTTAAGACCCCTACGCGCAAGCTAATTATAGAAATAAATTTAAACCATATTTTAGTCCGAAAATGACTTAGTTTGTGTCCAGTGGACGTTAAACCCCATTTCTCTCTCTTTATCCAGAGCTCGAAGTGTATCATTTAAGAGGACAGTTTCTGTACTGTGTCCTCAATAGGCAGGGGGATCACGGTGGCTAAGTGGATAAGGCGCTGGTTCGCTAGCCTGGAGGTCGGATGTTCGATCCCTGCATTGGACGAGAAAGTCCATCTCGATTTTCCGGCGTGATTTCCCCTTGTCACTGGTGCAGAAGGGGGGCTTGACAAGGGCAGCTGCCTAGTCGTTCGAATAAGACGAAAAACCGAGGTCCCGTGTACACATTGGCGTACACGTAAAATAACCCTCGACAGTTGGAATTCAGTTTATGCCCCTGCAAAATTTCCCTCATACTATTGTATGGCGTATGCCCGTCTTCAAATAGCCCAGGCTAGGTGCTTTAGCGTAGGACGTTAAACCCCATTGCATTCATTCGATAGGCAGACTGGAATTCACCATATATGAAAACTGTTCTTACGGTCGAACAATAGCCTGGTTACAGGTTGCAGGAAAAACGCCCAATTGGCAGGATGTGTTTACAATGCATACCAATGTTGGTGCTAGAATATCAATGCATTATTTTACTAGATTTATTGGCATGGGGTATATTGAGCACATTTTGGGTGACATTTTACGCAATAACATCGCCTACATAAAATGAACGGAAAGAATGAACATTTTATTGCAGTGACATATTTTGAAATTCATGAACTGAATTAACATCCGAGATGTTGGAAACCAAAGAGAAATTTGATCGAATTTTCTCTTATCTTATTGATTAGAGAATTAATTCAACCCTAACGCTCTACCAGAAAATAAGTACCGTATTCAATCAGAAATTGCAAAGTCGTGTTTCTTGTCGACGCTCGTTTGCTTTTGCGGTGGCAGAACTGTGGAATTCTAACGATTTTCCTATAGAACCCAAGCACTGTGCATTAGTTTTATCTTTTTTAAAAGGAGTGGTAAAACTCTTTTTTTTTCAGAAACATTGATGGCGTACTCATTTTAACTAGTGTTTTTTCTTTTAACCGACCGCGATGTCTCCAAAGAGAGAGAGAGAGAGAGAGAGGGAGAGATAAATTGGGTTTAACGTCCACTCAACACAATGTTAAAACTCATCTCGTCAGAAACGTTGATGGCGAACTCATTTTAACTAGTGTCTTTCTTTTAACCGACCGTGATGTCTCCAAACGTTGATGGCGTACTCGTTTAAGACATCACTATTTATTGTCTAATGAATAATTTATATAATATTTGAAGCCAAAATAAAAAAAAACCCTGTAATAACCAGATGCTCTAATATACTCTTATATAATACACCCTCAATGAAAGTTTTACCCAATATTTGTGATTGCTTTTTGCAAATTAGCTACCACAAATAGAGAAAGCGCGCAAATTAGCTACCACAAATCACAGGAATTTGACCTTCTATCCGTATATATAAGCATACACCATGTCATACATGTCATACAGTATAAAAAAAGAACAGGAATGCAATGCCTTTTCAAGACTCGACTTTACCTGCTCTCGCTTAAACTCGTTTTCCCCCCACAATTCGTAATGTCAGGCCATCAAACCTCTGCCGATCTACTTAGATATGTTTTTTCTTCAATCCAGTTGCTTTGATTTGCATAAATACTCCCACAAAACGATATCATAGCCAATTGTTTCCAATATTTACATTACATTCGCTCATAACTACTTCCGTCCTAGAATCCATGACTTGATTTGAGTGACGTCACACATTTCGAACGATACGCGGTGAATTTTAAAAATCAAAAAATAAAATTAGTCACAAATAAAATCCAAAATAGATTAAAGTGTGTGTTTTGCATTTTTTTAATGCATAATACAAAACTTCTCACAGCGGTAAAATATCAATTTATAAAAAACAAAAATTGTGAACAAGCACTATCAGGGGCGGATAACTCGCTGTCATCGCCTGTCTTCGCTTCAGGTTATTTATAGAATACATAATTTGTCCGTCAACCACCATATGGAAAAGATATTTGATACCGTTGTTTGGTAAATACCTTAAAATTAATATTTCTGGAATTCATAACTGCTCTTCGGAATTTTGACGAGCCCAAACCGGCTATTAAATTTTTTATATTTTCTAAAACATTGTGTGGAAAATCAGATGATTTTTTTTTTAAATTTTAATTTATGAAGCGTCAATACTCGAATATGAGGTACGCCGAATGCGTCTATTCACCGCGTATCGAAATGTGTGACGTCACTCAAATCAAGTCATGGATTCTAGGACGGAAGTAGTTATGAGCGAATGTAATGTAAATATTGGAAACAATTGGCTATGATATCGTTTTGTGGGAGTATTTATGCAAATCAAAGCAACTGGATTGAAGAAAAAACATATCTGAGTAGATCGGCAGAGGTTTGATGGCCTGACATTACGAATTGTGGGGGAAAAACGAGTTGAAGCGAGAGCAGGTCAAGTCGAGTCTTGAAAAGGCATTGCATTCCTGTTCTTTTTTTATACTGTATGACATGTATGACATGGTGTATGCTTATATATACGGATAGAAGGTCAAATTCCTGTGCACAAATAGAGAAAGCGCGCGTTTTGTTTATATCTCCATAGTAGCGAACAATGCCACTAAATGATCCGGGTTAACCGGATATAGGTATATCTTATGCGGATTATTTTGATTATCAAAAGGTCGTATCTGGATTTAATTATTCTTTAAATAGTATAACAATCCCCTTCCTCCTGAATGAAATCGTGTTTTGTTTCACAAAGACAGTTCTGCATTGTTCACAACTGACAAACATTCTAAAAAATTAGTCATTGATCAGAACTAATAATGAAAATCCTGTTTTTAGTGACCTTGTGGCCAAGCCAGCATTACATTCAATACGTGCGACATGAAAAGGGTCGTCTTTTAGTGAAACTGTGCGATTAATAGAGTCGATTTGTGCTTTGTTATCTGTGATAAAATCGACACCTAAATCATTAACTGGTGCAGTTTAGTAAACACAATCATGAAACCTTTGCTCAAACGTAGCATTTCCTATTCGTACTGGATGGGGCGGGTTTCGCCGCCTACGCCAACAATATTACTGAATTATCTTTTATTCAGTTAATGAATTGTAATTCCAATTTTCTCTAAATAGCTCACTGTACAGCATGACACACTAGCCCCACTGTCCAATAATACATTCGTTCTAAATCCCTTTACACTAATATAAGGGGGGGGGGGCTAGTTGTCTAGAGGGCCGCGCTTCGACCTCTAGCTGGTCGGTCACCTCTGGCATGCGGCTGTGGTTTTGATCCCTGGTGTGAGCGTATGTGACATGGAGATAGGCGCCTTCTCAACCTCATGGGTTTCCTCCAGGTAGTCCGGTTTTCTCCCACTGCTAAAGACCCCTACGCGCAAGCGAATTATTGAAATAAAATTAAACCATATGTTAGTCCCGAAATAACCTAGTTGTGTTGAGTGGATGTTAAACCCCAACTCTCTCTCTCTCTCTCGTTGCGCTCTGAGGTGGGGTGGAGGGCTATTAATTGCATTATTTTGCCTGTCTTATGGGGATTCGTCTTCCAGGAAACAATGCACATGCTTGTACGGTGACCTATTTTGAAGCAAATGTTACACTTAGAATAATCACATTTATATTTTGGAAAGCAACTACAACTGAAACACTACGGTCTGCTTTCCAGTCTGTCGAAATAAGTTTCAATAGCGGTCGATTCAAAGGAAAGAGACAAATTTTCGAAACATTTCCTAGCTGTGCCATGTAATAGTGAACATAAATCCTCTGTCTGTTGCATCCCGTGTATTTTTTAGACTGGAAAATGCTTAAGATGTCCCTTCTGCCCAAACACTAAAATTTTGGTTTGACAATCCGCTGTATTAATAACTTGCTCTTACAAAAATTATGTGCGGATATATTGACCTTTGTATGAAGTATGTGGCTTGACCTTTGACCTTTATATGAAGTATGTGGCTTGACCTTTGTATGAAGTATGTGGCTTGACCTTTGTATGAAGTATGTGGCTTGACCTTTGTATGAAGTATGTGGCTTGACCTTTGTATGAAGTATGTGGCTTCACCTTTGACCTCTGTATGAAGTGTGTGTCTTGACCTTTGAATGAAGTATGTTTCTTGATCTTTAGTTAGTTTAAACATAGTTTATTGTACTATAGAACATAAATAAAGTACAAAAGGATTGGGACAAAAGTTACGAAAACTTACCGATGCCCTCTCCACATACATTGTAATTGACAGTTATGATAGTACAATTGAAAAGAACATACAAAAACGGAGGATATAGATGTTATAATAGATAGTTAAAAATCCCATTATAAAGAAATTCTTAGATATTTGGTTTATGAAAGTAAATTTTCCGACATGCTCAATGAATCTCACTGGGGGATTTAGTATCTTCTTTTGAAATTTAATATGAGTAATCACCCTTGCGAATAAAAATCGAAATCGAAAGTTTGAAGGGGAAACTCACAAAGTAGTAGTATTACGTACACAAAAATAAACAACAACAACAATCAACACATTTTTACAGTTATGCAAATAGAAAAACAAAACAAAAATGAAACTACACTACGCATACTTATAAATTGAACCTTTTGGTTGATTTAATATATTCGATCCCTGCATTGGCCGAGAAAGTTCATCTCGATTTTCCGGCGTGATTTCCCCTTGTCAGTGATGCAGAAGGAGGGCCTGACAAGGACAGCTGCCTAGTCGTTCGGATGGGACGAAAAACCGAGGTCCCGTGTACAATTGGAGTGCACGTAAAAGATCCCTTGGCAGTTGGAATTCGATATAAGAGTAGGCCGTAGCGCCGCTGCCCGGGCAAAATTTCCCTCATTGCACACTGTGGCGTATGCCCGTCTTCAATTAGCCCAGGTTAGGTGCTTAAGCGTAGGACGTTAAACCCCATTTCATTCATTTGATTTAATATATTTTTGTACTTGATTAAATATATAAATGTTAATGTCAGTTAATGTCTTGACATTTGAATGATGTATGTGTCTTGACCTTTGTATGAAGTATGTGTCTTGACCTTTGAATGAAGTATGTGTCTTACCGAAGAATCCGATGGAGTAGGAATCTCAACGTCAATCTCTGTATTCAAATCCACTCGACAAATCTCGACAGATTCCGGTACCCTACATCTAGACTCGGCTGTATGATCAATTCGGCCATTTTGGAACTATTTTAAAGGACCCGGATAAAAAAATGGCTTCCCCCATTGAGATTATATCAACAAACTAAAACATGGCTGCCCCCATAGAGATTGTATCTATAAAAGACGCCATTTTGGGACTTTTTTGAAAAAGCGGCACGTTTTCCTGTTAAAGCAAATCGGCAGTCGGCTAGCCGCATCGCAAATGTATGGTCGTAGGTACATATCACTTGCTATTATACATCCGAGTCTAGATGTAGGTTATGGAGGGTGCCGGAATCTGTCGAGGTTTGCCGAATGTATTCAAATCATTTGTTGTTTCCGTGTTTTGGTCATTTCCGGTTCCGTTTTTTTAATCCGTATGAAAACCCTTTGTCAGTAATAGGTTTATAATGTTTGTCTATATTCGGATCAAGAGAAAATTTACCTAATAAATTGCTGCAACGTAAAATGGGGTTTAGCGCGTCCTACTGTCTGTTGGGCTAATGAGGGCGTGTTGTCCAGGTTTCGGCGCTACGGCCTACTCTTATATCGAATTCAAACTGCCAATGGATCGTTTACGTGTACGTCAATGTGTACACGGAACCTCGGTTTTCCGTCCCATCCGAACGGCTAGACAGCTGTCCTTGTCAGGGGGAAACCACACCGGAAAATCTGAATGAACTTTCTTGGCCAATACAGGGATCGAACATCCGACCTCCAGAGTAGGCAGCCAGCATCTTATCCACTTAGCCACCGTGACTTCATATTTTGTGAAAATCAAACCAAACTGGCTAGAAGAATGGCCGTCCCAACAAACATCTAATACATCAAAGTTATGAACCCCTAGGCACAGGTTCCCAACATTTTATGGGTGGCGACCCCATTCCAGATCGCGACCCAGTATCAGATCGCGACCCCTCGAAGAATAAAATCCCATTTTACTATGCTGATTACACTATTTTGCCAGATTACACTATTGTGTCTATGCCGTTTTTTTAGATTTTCGAATGAATTGTTCGTACTTGGTTTTTATTTTATTTTACATCATTATTATTCGTGGATTAAGTCGAAAGTACTTCATCACAACTGACGCACGGAGGTCTCTGGACTCCACGATCTGTCACATAATATGAACCTAGCTCAATGAATTGTTCAGGATAAAGTCGTCCATGCGACACGTCGGCCATCTCCTTTAAAGAGAAACGTTATGTTCAAGAGAATCCGACGTACAATGAATGAACCGACGCTCACGGTCTAGTTAGCTCACAACCTCCTGCCACATGAATTGTTCAGGATAAAGTCGTCCATGCGACACGCCGGCCATCTCCTTTAAAGAGAAACGTTATGTTCAAGAGGATCCGACGTACAATGAATGAACCGACGCTCACGGTCTAGTTAGCTCGCAACCTGCCACATGCTAATGACTTTCAGGCCCGAAAACTATTTCAATGGGCGTCCTCGCTGAAGGAATTCTCACCAGGCGTCGCCAGTATAAATGCGGTCCCACGTGACCTTATCAATGGTAAGAGAACCGCATCGGTATTAAATTCCATATAAACGATAAAAACTAACGTTTGTCAACACACGAGTTCGTAATGAATGTACAGGAAAACTATGCTATAAGGTAAACAATGAGGTCACTTGGGACCGCCGCACCTATAAATCATGTCCCTTTATCTCTAGCAAGGACACCCATTGCGCCCGCGATTTACGGCGCGCAATTATGCAATTGTAATTAGGATGCTGGGCTAATGCAAAAAAATGAAAGTGCTACAGGGAATCCCGTCAGAGTGGGGAAACAAATCGTGGCCATGAGAGGAAATCGATTAGAAATGTGGCAAGAGCTGTATAGAGCACATGTTCTTGAAGCAACGGCCGCAGTTTTACAACTTCTATCCGTTGCCAGAATGATCTGAAATTCCCGAACTTTCAGGTGCGTTATTTCCCTTTACTGCAGACACGAGAACAATAACATTGTCAGGTCAGAGGTTGTGATACAAACACATAAACACATATAAACATTGCGATCTCCCCAATAATGAAAAGATAAGTTTAAAGCCGTTTAAAAAAAAAAATTCAGTTAAAAAAAACTAAAGGAAAAGCAATCGAATGTGTTTTAGAGACCATAGCGAAGTATTCATTTGCACGAAAATTTGCAGCGGCAATTCTCTTTGTTTTGGAAATTTACAGCAACCTTGACATTGAACGAATCTTGAACTTTGCAACTCGATTATCACAAGTATATATTATTTCTGCTGGAAAGCGCGAGACTATTCGCAATGATATTTTATATCGATGAATCTGAGAGGTCTAGAGCTGGGTCCTAGACCAATCGAAATTAGTGACGAAAAATGTAGATTGTAGGGTGTTACGTGAAGGCCTTGCTAAGATGTGCTGTGTTAAAGCGAGATCAAACCTTCTATTGAAGATGTAAAGTCAGATTACATGAAAAGATCGCATTTTTGGGTCGCGACCCAGCCATTGGGAGGGAAATGCTGCGCGGCCCTACAGGTAGTGGTTGCTGTTGATATTCGCATATTTTGAATTGTAACTTCATAAATTATGGCCCTGATTGCGTTTTAGCTGTATAGGTCACAATTTTTATCCGATTTAAAACAAAACGTGTGCATATATCACCGTTACACACTGAGATCTTGGTTCCTTTTGATAATCGCGCATATCCGGACGTAACTTCCTGGATTCTGGCCCCTGGTTGTTCAAAAAATCTCATTTTTAGCTTGCGGAATCTCTAGAGGTCACAATTCTTTTTCCGGTTTAAAAAACGTTTAAATATATCCCCATCCCAACGATAATGAAGATTGAATTCGAATTTCGAGAAAATAGAAATGAAACAGAGTCGCCCCTCTTAGTACGCAAATTATTTAAAAGTATGTAATACGACGATTGTGGACCTTCTAGATGTCACAATTTTTATCCCATTTTGATGAAATTTAAAACAAATCTTTATATCTTAAATATTTCAATACCTTTCAAAATTCGCGCATTTCAGACAATGTTTGTTTTTAGCTTGTTCTCTAACCATCTCCTAAAAAAAATTGAGCGTATCCTGCCTGACATCCGCTGGTTATATTGATTAAATCCCACTTAATTGAAATAAAAAAACAACACAAATATAGATTTCAAAGAAATCAATAAATTAACCTTTTGTCATCATTACATGTCTTCATAAATGTTATATAAAAGTCAAGATTTCCGCTAGTTATAAATTGCATGACAAAAATCATTCAAAGGCGGTCGTGAACTGCTTGAAGAAATACGGTTTAACACAAATTAATACCAAATCCATTGATTATGCTTTAAAATTACAATGTATAAAGTTCTAATAAAAAGGTGAAAATACATATATGGCCAAACCTTAATTTAAAACGTCAAATGTACTGTTACAAATGGCAAATGTACTGTTACAAATGGCAAATGTATTGTTACAAATGGCAAATGTGTTATTGGAAAGGGCTGTTTTTAACATGTTTATCTGTCGAATCTCATCTGTCCTTCACACTTTCTACATAGCATCTTACGCAGAGCACTAACATTGATATGCAAATATGTGATACCACGTGACTTATTAACATACACGGAATCGAGGCCGAGATCGATAAGCCATCCATGGCACCCTACTATTATACGAACGATTAGGTTTATGTGTAATCATTACATAATAAATTTTTACGTTACTGTTGCACCAACGCTGTAACCGCTAATCTATCGTTTAGTGGATGGGGTATAACGTCCACTCGACACAAACTTTTCCTGAGAAAAAATGTCAGGGTATCACCAACTAGCACCCCGACGGTTTATTGTCTGCGAGTTTTACCTCGGGAGCGCATGTTATTTCTTGATCGAGTGATTATCTATTGTGGGCACGGTGGCTGGGGGTTTTACACGTACATCAGGCTGTGGGATTTCACTGCGGTAACAGAGACTGGCAGTCTCTGGGATTACACTGCGGTAACAGAGACTGGCAGTCTCTGGGATTACACTGCGGTAAAAGAGATTGGCAGATTCTAGGATTACACTGCGGTAACAAAGATTGGCAGACTCTGGGATTACACTCCGGTAACAGAGATTGGCAGACTCTGGGATTACACTGCGGTAACAGAGATTGGCAGACTCTGGGATTACACTGCGGTAACAGAGATTGGCAGACTCTGGGATTACACTGCGGTAAAAGAGATTGGCAGACTCTGGGATTACACTGCGGTAACAGAGATTGGCAGACTCTGGGATTACACTGCGGTAACAGAGACTGGCAGACTCTGGGATTACACTGCGGTAAAAGAGATTGGCAGACTCTGGGATTACACTGCGGTAACAGAGATTGGCAGACTCTGGGATTACACTGCGGTAACAGAGATTGGCAGACTCTGGGATTACACTGCGGTAACAGATATTGGCAGACTCTGGGATTACACTGCGTTAAAAAAGATTGGCAGGCTCTGGGATTACACTGCGGTAACAGAGATTTGGCAGACTCTGGGATTACACTGCGGTAACAAAGATTGGCAGACTCTGGGATTACACTCCGGTAACAGAGATTGGCAGACTCTGGGATTACACTGCGGTAACAAAGATTGGCAGACTCTGGGATTCACTGCGGTAACAAAGATTGGCAGACTCTGGGATTACACTGTGGTAACAGAGATTGGCAGACTCTGGGATTACACTGTCGTAAAAGACATTGGCAGACTCTGGGATTACACTGCGGTAAAAGAGATTGGCAGACTCTGGGATTACACTGCGGTAAAAGAGATTGGCAGACTCTGGGATTACACTGCGGTAACAAAGATTGGCAGACTCTGGGATTACACTGCGGTAACAGAGATTGGCAGACTCTGGGATTACACTGCGGTAACAGAGATTGGCAGACTCTGGGATTACACTGCGGTAACAGAGATTGGCAGACTCTGGGATTACACTGCGGTAACAGAGATTGGCAGACTCTGGGATTACACTGCGGTAACAGAGACTGGCAGACTCTGGGATTACACTGCGGTAAAAGAGATTGGCAGACTCTGGGATTACACTGCGGTAACAGAGATTGGCAGACTCTGGGATTACACTGCGGTAACAGAGATTGGCAGACTCTGGGATTACACTGCGGTAACAGATATTGGCAGACTCTGGGATTACACTGCGTTAAAAAAGATTGGCAGGCTCTGGGATTACACTGCGGTAACAGAGATTTGGCAGACTCTGGGATTACACTGCGGTAACAAAGATTGGCAGACTCTGGGATTACACTCCGGTAACAGAGATTGGCAGACTCTGGGATTACACTGCGGTAACAAAGATTGGCAGACTCTGGGATTCACTGCGGTAACAAAGATTGGCAGACTCTGGGATTACACTGTGGTAACAGAGATTGGCAGACTCTGGGATTACACTGCGGTAAAAGAGATTGGCAGACTCTGGGATTACACTGTCGTAAAAGACATTGGCAGACTCTGGGATTACACTGCGGTAAAAGAGATTGGCAGACTCTGGGATTACACTGCGGTAAAAGAGATTGGCAGACTCTGGGATTACACTGCGGTAACAAAGATTGGCAGACTCTGGGATTACACTGCGGTAACAGAGATTGGCAGACTCTGGGATTACACTGCGGTAACAGAGATTGGCAGACTCTGGGATTACACTCCGGTAAAAGAGATTGGCAGACTCTGGGATTACACTGCGGTAACAGAGATTGGCAGACTCTGGGATTACACTGCGGTAACAGAGATTGGCAGACTCTGGGATTACACTCCGGTAAAAGAGATTGGCAGACTCTGGGATTACACTGCGGTAACAGAGATTGGCAGACTCTGGGATTACACTGCGGTAACAGAGATTGACAGACTCTGGGATTACACTGCGGTTAAAGAGATTGGCAGACTCTGGGATTACACTGCGGTAAAAGAGATTGGCAGACTCTGGGATTACACTGCGGTAACAAAGATTGGCAGACTCTGGGATTACACTGCGGTAACAAAGATTGGCAGACTCTGGGATTACACTGCGGTAACAAAGATTGGCAGACTCTGGGATTACACTGCGGTAACAGAGATTGCAGACTCTAGGATTACACTGCGGTAACAGAGATTGCAGACTCTAGGATTACACTGCGGTAACAGAGATTGGCAGACTCTAGGATTACACTGCGGTAAAAGAGAGTGGCAGAAGATAGTCCAAGAATGTATTTAGGCTTTGATACGCAAGGTAAATATACAACATGTAACAACAAACATGCCCCCCACCCTCAATCAATCAATGAAATGGGGTTTAACGTCCTACTATTATGCACCTAACCTGGGCTAATGGAAGACGGGCATACGCTATACAGTGTGCTATGAGGGAAATTTTGCCCGGGCAGCGGCGCTCCCGCGCTACGGCCTACTCTTATATCGAATTCCAACTTCCAAGAAATCTTTTACGTGCACTCCAATGTATACACAGGACCTCGGTTTTTCGTCCTATCCGAACGACTAGGCAGCTGTCCTTGTCAGGCCCTCCTTCTGCATCACTGAAAGGGGAAATCAAGCCGGAAAAATCGAGATGAACTTTCTCGGCCAATGCTGGGATCGAACACCCGACCTCCAGGCTAGCGAACCAGTGCCTTATCCACTTAGCCACGTGATCCCCACCCTCAATCAAGTTACATGACAAACAGTCGGCCTAAAATACATTTATATGGCATGAGGTATTGAAAACCGGCATGAGACATTCGGACATTCAGGCGCTGAACAATATTAAAAACTTAGTAGTGATGCTCGATTCAGCCCTAGCAATTGAAACACATGTCAACAACATTTGCAAAGTATGTTACTTCCATCTCCGTGTCATTGGAAATATCCGGCATCGTCTGGCAAATAAAACAGCCGTTCTCTCGTTCGATCTCTAGTGCTCTCTAGGTTAGACTATTGTAATGGTGTTGTTTGTGGCATGAACCAATAACTAATATGTAATGTGGCCTGAACCAATTACTAATGTGGCCTGAACCAATTACTAATGTGGTCTGAGCCAATTACTAATGTGGCCTGAACCAATTACTAATGTGGCCTGAACCAATTACTAATGTTTTATGTGGCCTGAAGGAATCCTTAATGTGCAAAACACCGCTGCCAGAATAATAAGTTAAACATCAAGACGCTCTCATATAACACTCAGACCTATTATGAAGGAACATCACTGGTTGCCAGTACACTCCAGAATAACGTTCAAAATCGTGTGTCTTGTGTTTAAACCCTTGCATGGATCCAGCTCAGAATATCAGAGTGTCATGACTGCGCCTTGAGCATGTAATTTTGGATGAAATTATTATTATTATTATATAATCGGTAAATGGGTTTTCCCCCAACCGAGTATCAGAGTGTCATGGGCATGTAATTCTGGATGATTTTTTATTATTATTATATTCGGTAAATGGGTTTTCCCTCAATCGAGTATCAGAGTGTCATGACTGCGCCTTGAGCATGTACATTTAGATGAAGTTATTATTATTATTATATATTCGGTAAATGGGTTTTCCCTCAATCGAATTACAAAATTTCTGAAAGTGATTTGAAGTTAATCTATGATACATTAAATTCGAATATACCACCAAATCACATGGTTTGTAGTTGGGAAGGCATCTTTAAACGCAAGGCATCTGGTACCTCTAAAGGGAGTTGTACGGATACGTTTTTTGACTTTGACAAATTTTGGTCTTATAAACTTCTTTATAATTTGTTTTCTTTTAAGGGCGGGGGGGGGGGGTCTATTACATATATACTTTGCATTAATATGTCTTAATATGTAGTTTTCTATTATAAAGGTAACAATTACTTTCGTGATATTTTATCTAGGTTTTTATTGACGCTAGGAATATGTGTGGCAACTTCATTTATTTCCGTCACAGTCCGGACTCTTCCCATATAAGGTATACTATGCTACGTTCTTTTATGCATTTTTCTATTATGCAAAATGCAAAATGCAGAAGAATAGTGTTCAAAATAACTATTATACTGTATTTTAACACCTTGAATTGGTATTGTTAAGCAATGGAAATTGTAAATTATAAAACTAAAATTATGTATTTTGAACTACTGACATTT
Organism: Patella pellucida; assembly: GCA_917208275.1. Classification (NCBI taxonomy): domain Eukaryota; kingdom Metazoa; phylum Mollusca; class Gastropoda; family Patellidae; genus Patella; species Patella pellucida. The sequence continues at coordinate 4,757,939 of OU795039.1, read as the reverse complement.
GCAGTTTGCATCGTGAACAATGAAATACTATTCGCATCCTTCGATAAGTCAGTGGTTGTATTTTTGAATAACATGCATTATGCAATGGCTAAGTCTGTCTATTGCAGGGCTTTCTTTGTTCCTGAAATGTTATAGAAACTATCAATTATCTATTTATTGATATAAAAAGGCCTTAATCAACCCCCTGTGTGTCGGATTGTCACTAAATAATCATAGATCATTGATGATTAAATCAAAAAATGGATAACCGAGCCTGTGTATTTTATCGTACCGACTTTAGAAATGAGAGAGGGAGAGAGAGAGAGAAATGGGGTTTAACGTCCACTCAACACAACAAGGTCATTTCGGGTTTAACATATGGTTTAATTTTATTTCAATAATTCGCTTGCGCGTAGGGGTTTTGGCAGTGGGAGGAAACCGAAGTGCCCGGAGGAAACCCACGAGGTTGATAAGGCGCCTGTATCTCCATGCCACATACGCTCACGCCAGGACTCGAAACCACAGCCACAAGCCAGAGGTGGCCGGCCAGCTAGTGGTCTTTAGTAATGATGGCCGAGGCTAGGCCGAAAATCAAATCGCTAATATCTCGGTTCAGAGGGAAGTAATTTGAAAGTTTTAGCATATTCCTTTTACATGTCTAGTTATTTGAATTTTTTAGCATATTCCTTTTACATTATCTAGTTTTTCACTACTATAGTGGGGGCCTGTCAGCTCCTTATCTGATCTCCAATAATGTATCTGTTATGCCTCACGTCTTCACTAAATGTTTACTGTTTGCAATATCTCCAAAATACGGAAGAGAAAAAGACTCGAGAACAATAAAATAAACAGTCTCTCTTAAAGTTACATTATTCAAGACATAGATAATGGTAGGTGCAGGGGGGCTGCGCCACATATGATTTACATAAAAGACAAACATAACGACAAGACATCATACTCCGAAACAACAAACAAACAAATAAACAATTAAAATGGACCCGGGGGCTAACCGTAAGCGTCCACTGCGCTGTACAGTCCCGGGTCTAAATCAACACAGACTTCACTCAAAATTGAAAATGATAAGGAAAACATTATGATGTGATGTCATGGTCTGAATACAAGAAATAAGAATGCAAGCACACTGTAGTAAAAATTCCAACTGTACAAGTAACCACGTCGGTGAAATGTATAAAAAAAAGGGTAGTCTTAAAAATAAATATATGTATAGTGAATGTGTTGGGGGAACATATTCTACCGGTCACAAGAAAAACGCACAAGCAAAACCGAATACAAAGAAGCAAAGGAAAAGTAGACTGTCTGCTAACTGAATGGTGTGACGTAAATACGTCGTTCTGTATCAATGACGTCAAAAATATTGTAAGAAAAGGGCGATAATCAAGGTGAAATAATGCTAAAAACTATAAGTTTAAACAGCCAATCAGATTTTTTAAGTTGTATAATTGCACAAATCATAATACTAAATACCCAATACAAGCAATGCAAAACAGGAATGCAGAAGAAATCGTACAAAGTAAGTGTATTTATAAATTCATAAAATAATAACAATAAGGGCGATAATCCAGACAGGATTACGTAACTATAGAAATTTTAAGTTAAATTAAATAGGATTATTACCCAATATGTACTCGGTTATATACTTATAAGAAATGTAATTGTGTACCGCCTTTGGCAGTGCATTTAAAAAACAGAGATTTTGTTCCGGAAAGAAATAGTTCTTTATTGTTACATATGGTCAAAAATCGTAATGCTCGTGAATAGAAAACATTAAATAGCGTGGTATCTGGTATGTTACTATGAGCTGGCGGGTATTTTACTACTTCAAAACCAAATTTGTCCGTTTTGTCGAAAATACCAACATTAAATTTATTGTTAATGATATTGATGTCCAGGTCAAGAACAGATGCATTTTGGGTGCCGTAATTTTCTTTATTTAATATTAGTTCAGGGGGATATATTTCACTTTTATATTTAATAAAATTTCCATTATAATTGATGGGTGTTATGTCATCAATTTAACGGAAAGTTCAGACTTTTAGCTACTTTGTAATCTGTTTCCTTTTATGGTCCTGAAAGTAAAATTAATATTTATGCAAATGTGCATTTGCCGTAAATGGGACGGGGTCAGTTCCCATTGGGAAACCAATAGTTTGCTGTATTATCTGATCCCCAACCTTAAATATGGCATTGTCAATGAGAAAATGTATTATATTTTGAAATGTTTCTTTATCAAAAATTACAGTGTCGGCATTGCGACGTTTTATGATCCATCTAGCATCTTGAGAGTAAATGGCCATCAAGTTTCTGCCTTTTCCGAAAGCTCCATTAAATGCTTTATCTACAAACCAATCCAAATTATTTTTAAGATCTGCATGTTGGAGCATAGTATACAAAGTTGAAAAATCGAACGTTTCTATTGTTTTTGCATTATCTTTATTATTGATTTTATCTATAGTCTCTTCTATAGGTTTGTTTTGATCAATAATGAAAAAACTATTAATACCAGTGTAGTTTTACACCGAATTGCATGTTGGGTTTGGCATAATTTCAGGCCTTTGGTGATAGTCTGCGCGAGTGGTTTTGTCTGGCAAACACTGGAGGATATTATATATCTGAATTTTACTGTTTTTTTTATGAAATTTAGGTATCGAATAAATGTACGGTAGTGCATCTATTTTCACATTGTCTTTTTAAATTAAAATATCATTACGCCTGTTAAAAGAAGCTAGACATTCTTGTTATACTAGTTTGAAAGTAGATGATGTAAAATGAATATTTTAAAAATTTCATTCAAATTACTCTATTGCAAGCGATGATATTTGCCTTTGAAGGTTTGGCAGACGTGTGCAATAATTTCAACCACGGTCCTGCTTGATCGAAGCTAAGTCTTGAACCGCCATATTGATTAAATCAAAGTATCGCTGAAACGTTTAAATCTGTTGAATATCGAAGAAATCTGATACCACCAAGAGTTGATTAAGTCCCGGATCAGTTAATTAATGTCTAATCTGTTTAATATCGGAGAAATCTGATGCCATCGAGCGTTGATTAAGTCCTGGATAAGTTAATTAATGTCTAAAATAGAAAACTATTCAGGCCCAAAGAAAGACCTGCTATAGGCAGATTTGGCTCTTTTATAATGTATCTTTAACTAAAGTTATTCCTACCCCCCCCTCCCCTCCCTCCCAATTCTCCCAAACACTGTAAACTTGAGAAGAATGATAAAACAAAACATTTCAATGTTTCTCTTCGCTATGTTTATCTTATCCCCCTCCCCATCCACTTTTAAACACAAAAGAGAAATAGACGCGTTTCTCTTAATTAAAGAAATGCACCCTCCGTGCCTCGAGGAAATTAGTAAAAATACGAGTGCTTCCAACTAAAAGTAATTTCAAACCCTCAACTTACCTACTAAGGCTGTTGATATGTAGATGAACCTAGTACACGCCATGACTGGGTTGTGACGACAGTTAGGTGTAGATTATAATTCTTCAGTTTATATCAAGACCGCAGTTACATACATTAATTTACAATCGATAGTTTCTTGGTTTTAGATTTGTAACTGACGAACTTGCGTATATTTACATCTTCGACTCTGCTTTATACATATTTGTTATTTGTAACTGACGAACTCGCGTATACTTACATCTCCGCCTCTGCTTTATACATATTTGTTATTTGGGGGGGGGGGGGGGCGAATACAATTATATTAAATGCTGACAGTCTGTGACAAGAGGCAGCAGCCGATGTAGTGCGATAGGGAGAGTGTTGGAAGGTCACCCTGTAAACGCTGTATTGGCATATTTTACGGGGTTAAACTAATAGTTAGTGCAGGGGGACTGCGCCACATATGATTTACAAATATATTAGTTAGTGCAGGGGGACTGCGCCACATATGATTTACATAAAGGACAAATATAACGACAAGACATCATACTCCGAAACAGCAAACAAAACAAATCAAAAAAGAGTGAATAGATCCGGGGGCTAGCCGTAAGCGTCCACTGCGCTGTACAGTCCCGGGTCTGAAGCAACACAGACTTCACTCAAAATTGAACATATTTTACTAGTACAAGAAAACGCACAAACAACCGAACACAAAGAAGCAAAGAAAATGTAGACCGCCTTAGGAGGCAGTTGTCTGCTAACTGAATGGTGCAACGTAAATACGTCGTAATGTTATCAATGACGTCAATAGAATATCTTAACAAAAAGGGCGATAATCAAGATTGAATAATGCCAAAAGCTATAAGTTTAAACAACCAATCAGAATTTTTAAGTTGTATAATTGCACAAAACATAATACTAAATACCCCATACAAGCAATGCAAAACAGGAATGTAGAAGAAAGCATACAATGTAAGTGTATTAATTAATGAAGTCATGAAATAATAACAATAAGGGCGATAATCCAAACAGGGTTGCGTAACTATACAAATTAAACTAAATTAAATTAAATAATTATCCAATATGTACTCGGTTATATACTTATAAGAAATGTTAAACTTGGTATATTGATGAAACGGAAGTTTCGAAATTTCTTTAAATATGCGTAACTGTGTACCTCGTTTGGCAGTGCATTTCAAAAACAGGGATTTCAAAACATCTTGGTTTAATACAGGTAGAGTGTTAAAGATACATTATGGGAGATATTTATAGACAGTTGCCATTCTTTCTATAACTGTTCAAAAGTAGATGGTGAAAGAAGAATATATTGAAAATTTCACTCATATTACTTTATTCTGTACAAAGTTATTAGCATTATAATATTTGACTAGAAATGGGGGCCAAAAGTGTCTTCACCTTGGCCTATCGTTTGATTGGCAGGCGTTAACTCCACCTACATAATCTCGATTATCAAGTAAAGTTGTCAGTGCCATCAAAATATCGCCAAACAGCTACCTCGCTAGGCACACATTATCATTTAGCCTCAATCTAACTGATGACGTAAACGTAACAGTTAATATTCTCATCACTGTGCGCCATATTGATTTAGTTAATCGGTGAAATCCTATTTAAATCCAAGCTGTAGCCTAGCCATCCGTGGGTCTACAGAGTTGATTTCGGTCGGGCCTGTTGTTTAAATAAAGATCTAATTTATAATTGCTATAACATCTGAAGCCGAAATTAAGACTTACAGTAATCAGATTTAGCTCTTGCATAATGTAACTTTTACTTATCCTAATAAGTGTTGTAAATGAATAGGAGTTGGGCCTATAATGCAAATATGGGAGGGGGGGTACAAGTATATTGAGACAGCCCCCATCCCCCTTTGGAAAACATGTGTGACGCCCATGCACATGACCTTAATAGTTTTAAAGCATACCACAACTAACTTTCATTCAAAACAGTTACTTTTTAAAAGAAAAAACCTCTAAAACCTGTGTTACCTTGGTTACCATTAAAGCCCGATGTGATATATTTGTAACATAGTCCAAAAATGCTGTTTGTGACAAAATTACTGTTTGACAAAAATACTGTTTGTGACAAAAATACTGTTTTTGACAAAAATACTGAGTCTAAGAGGGTTATTAATTAATGAAAGAGAGAAACGGGGTTTAACTCCACTCGACACAAACCAGGTTATTTAGGGACTAACATATTGTTTTGTTTTTTTTTCAATAATTCGCTTGCGCTTTGGGGTCTTTAGCAGTTGGAGGAAACCGGAGAATCCATGAGGTTACAGGCGACCCCACTCTGTGTCACGTACATCTGAGGTTGGACAGGCGGACCTACTCAGCTTGCTTGATTGCGAGATATAACAAACTATACACGTTAAATGATAAAACATACTTTTATACATTGATGAATATACATGTACTTAAAAATCTGATTAACGTATGATGAATAACTATTATATTTTATAGATCCAAAATTAACAAGATATGTTTCATGATTCTTCATATTATGGTTCATGAATTGAAGTGAAAACTTTAACATGATGTATACGATTACTTATCGTTGCATTTGTAAAGAGAAATAATACGCAAGGTCCTGTCATTCCTTCGTTTATCCCGTAAATAACAGAATTAAATCCATTATAGAATGGAATAAAACATTGTATCCCTAACTTTCCCGTACATTCCCTGTTTAATACTGAATATTCCATATAAATACATTTAACACATCATTTGAAGGAATAATTCACATTTTTAACACTTTTATATACAAAAAACTCAATCAATTAACAGAAAAACCTGTTAAAGTACGGAATTTTGCCACACAAAACTGGATATTGTTTTGCAGTGTGGAGCCATGCGGCATCTTCATATCTATAATGGAGGATTGGGATGGCCCTTGTGGTCTAGAGTGCCGCGCTTCGACCTCTAGCTGACCGGCCACCTCTGGCTTGCGGCTGTGGTTTCGAGCCCTAGTGTGAGCGTATGTGGCATGAACAGGGGCGCCTTCTCAACCTCTTGGGTTTCCTCCGGGCACTCCGGTTTCCTCCCACTGCTAAAGACCCCCACGCGCAAGCGAATTATTGAAATAAAATTAAAACAATATGTTAGTCCCGAAATGACCTAGTTGAGTTGAGTGGACGTTAACTCCCATTTCTCTCTCTCTCTCATATCTATAACACAGAGAGAGAAATCGGGTTTAACGTCCACTCGACACAAACTAGGTCATTTCGGGACTAAGACGGTTCAATTTTATTTCAATAATTCGTAGTGTCTTTGACAGTGGGGGTTGCACAGGCGACCCAACTCCTTGCCACATACAACCGGGGATTCGAAACCACGCCAGTTAAGTCAATGACAGGCTGTATGATACAGCGTGCGCATGCTAGCCATTCAGTCACCCAGCCCCCCTCATTCCGCAAACCTCGACGGATTCCGGTACCCACCGTAACCCTACATCTAGACTCGGATGTATGACAGTAAGTGATATGTACTTATAAGAGTAGGCCGTAGCGCCACAGCCCGGGCAAAATTTCCCTCATAGCACACTGTATGGCGTATGCCCGTCTTCCATTAGCCCGGGTTAGGTGTGTTGTAGTGTCTGTTATGATATAATTTTTGTTAAAGTAGTAGTTGACCAATGTCCGAATTGATATCTCACTAATCTTTCAAGTCGTTTAACTGTTTGAGTTTATATTAAATGTAACGATATATATTACGTAATTATAGTTAACACGCAATTTTGCTATGTCCATATCTTCTTCTGTATTTAAACATCTGCTTCATATGTGCAATTTAACATTATATCGAATATTATATAATTATTTTAATCCTAAGCTTGTATATATGTTCTGTATTCTACTGTAACTTCAGTCTTGGTGACCGGCTCGTTATTGTGACCGTTAACCAGTTTTGGACACTCTTTATTAAAAGTACAATTTTTACTATTTATCTGAGTTTTCGTTGCAGCCCACAGAAAGTAGCACTTCGGCAGGTGCATAAAAGTAGGACGTTAAACCCCATTTCATTTCACCTTTGGGTCTAAGAGGGTGAATCTATGGCAACAACATCAACAACAAAAACTTTTAGGAATAGTATAAGTACATTTGGTTCTAAGAGGGTGTATCCATGGCAACAACATCAACAACAAATATCGTCATAATTATAAGGTTCAAACTAATTAGAATTTTTGTGTTTGCGTTTCACTTAAGTCAACATATTTCTATCAATCGAATTTTTATATATTTTTCTACTTTTCTCAATAATCTCAAATTGCATGTTGAATTTTTTATATTCTAGTTGCTTCAGTGAAGCTGGGATAAAAGAATGTCATTCCTAATATGTTAAAACAATTAATTTTGTTTAATCATTTCATTTCATTTGTCATTTGAAATTCCAAATTGATTTTAATTAGGGCAGTTCAATATGCGTGTCATGAGTGTGGGGTGCAGTTGTGTGTGTGTGGGGGGGGGGGTCAATGTGCGTGTCGGGGGTGTGGGGTGCAGTCCGGGCGGGGGGGGGGTAGTTTAATAGTAATTATTTAATTGATCACTCGACAAATCTCGGAAGATTTCGGTACCCTACATCTACATTTATACAGATGCGTAGAATCTGTCGAGGCTTGCCGAATGTGATTGTGAAAATTAGACTGATCCAGGGGAAATAACTCTTAATTCGTAGAATATTCCTTGTCCATTCCGGCAAACGCCTTTTTCCTCTGTGACAAACAAGACTAAACTGTCATGGCTGCGTCCATAAGCAAAGTGAAAATGCTGAAAAGTAATAACGTATTGTTTACTAGATTAGCGTCCCTAATTAGAATAAATCAACGACAGCTGAGTACAACATCAATTCAAGTAAGTGTCGTCTCACCATTTTGGTAAGTTGATACGTGTGTCATAACCGATGTGACGCGGTATTGCACGTTGCACAACACTGATCAGACAGCAGTGAATATATATCATTCAATTTCATTCATTGTCCGACCGCTGGCGCTACAAGTACACATTTTTTAACATTCACTGAGTGAGAGTGATGCCATGTGCCCAAATTAGCTAGCTCGCAATAATATGTAACAACAGCCATCCCTAGTAAAGCGACTAAGCTGGTGCCTGTTGTCGAATATAAAACCTCCATAAGTAATTAAGTTATTCAAGTGATGCAATTTTGTTTAATCATTTCATTTCATTTGTCATTTGAAATTCTAAATTGATTTTAATTTAAATTGTACAGGAGCATTTCATTGATTACTGTTTTGTTTTATTTAAAATTGTGACATCATTACGTGACGTCATTGATTGATTTGCTAAGACGCAGATTCTTTTTTCAACCGAATGTCTGGGTTACCATGTCCAAAAAAGAGCTTTGTGAAATGCTTTATAGATTCGCTCGGTCTGTATTACGCTTTCGCACCTCTACCACCAGTACTTCCCGCAGTAGCACCCTGCCAGTTCCTGTGAGCGACTTGGTGTTACATATTATCAGGGCTGTATTTAGTGGGGGTGCAGGGGTACAGAAAATGAAGTGCCCCGAGAAATCAAATGCTCCCCACACCATCCCCTAAAAATAATTTTACACTCTTTCAATTATAAAATAATACAGTTGATTATGATCACATAGTAATGCTCTTAAGGCACTGATCAGTCAGTCGGTTTTAAGGGCGCCCATCAGCTGCATTGAGGCTATGGCGCCCAACCTCTGCTGAACCCCCACTATTAAAATTCTACGTATGGCCCTGCATATTGTGGTAGTTTGTGTTGAGTGGACGTTGAACACCATTTGTATATCTCTCCCACTGTTTTGTTTTATAATAGGTCAGATAGTCTAACATGTGCACTTTAGATCAAGGGGCGTGGTTTTGATACCTAAATGGATCCTATCTTGTGGTGATTTTTCAGATTGTCTGGTTTCCTCCAACTGCTAATTATGGAAATTTAGTTGACTGATGTTTGTCCCAAAAGAACTTTGTTTGTGTTGAGTGGAAGTTAAACCCTATTTTTCTCCAATCTGATTAAAACACAGATCCAGTTTCGTTTCCTTTTTATTTCGCTCAAAATTTCGTTTTTACTTGTCTTTTCTACATTTGGATCAGGAAGACTTGTTATTTAACTCGCAATCTGCTTGAAATGAGGGGTCAGCCAATCAAAGGTTTTGTTGAATCAAGCGTATGACCTATTTTGCGTAGAACTGTGGGTAGATGTTACCAGCGATAGAAATCAAAACGGAACAAAAGTAGATTTTAGAAAGCATGACGGTCGCTAATTGGTTAATCGAATGACTGACATTATTGGGTCAAATGTTGTTTGCTTGGTAGGCCTACCTGACGTCATAGAATGGAACTCCCACTATAACTTGTTACATCTACATGTAGTTTAGGCCATCGAAAGTAGAAAAAAATGAAACGAAATATAGATCTATATTTTAATTAAATTGATTTTTCTCTCCCCATCTTTAGTTTTATTAGGGATTGGATGGCCGAATGGTTAGCTGTATCATAAAGCCTGTCATTGAGTCAACTGGCGTGGTTTTAAATCCTCGGTTGTACGTGACAAGAAGAAGGGATGCCTGTCAAACTTCGTGGGTTTTCTCCAAGTCCTCCGTTTTTCCCACTGCTAAAAAGCCCTTTGCACAAATGAATTATTGAAATAAAATGAAACCATGTGTTAGTCCCGAAATGACTGAGTTTGTGTCGAGTGGACGTTAAACCCCATTTTTCTCTCCCTATCTTGTGTTTTAGAATAAAGGAGTGGTAGTTGGAATTTACAAGAAAGATGATGATATTACACTGACACCAGCAGCCTCTCATTTAGATCAGAAAAGTCAGGGAAAACTACAACAACTTTTAAAAATGTAAGATACAAAATCCGAATGAAAACTAATTGAATAAACACTAACACTATAAACCTCAGAATGCCTCGTTGTTTGCACTTCCCAAAAGAGGCAATTTAAAAAACCATGGTTTGGAACTGCAGACAACAAGGCATTTTTTTTACCTCGTTTGGACAGAAATGAGGTTTATGGTGTAACTTGCTTGATAGGGATATTCTTCTGTCCAGCTATTAAATGCCTCTTAATTATTTTAATAATAGGCCTACACATCAGAGAGGATTTTGATATTTTTGTTTGATTTGATGTACTTTTGTAAAATAATGTCTCCCGGAATTCCACTGCTAAAGACTCCTATGTACAAGCGAATTATTGAAATAAAATTGAACCATATGTTAGTCCCCAATGGCATAGTTGGTTTGGAGTGGACGATAAACCCTATTCCTCTCTCGTTTTTGTGTGTCGAATTTTCAAACGTTAATAGCTGAATTAATTTTAATCAGATTGGTGTGAGCTTGCCATAAAGTGGATAATAGTGACCATTGGCTAAACGTTCCAATAAGTTTTCTCACCAATCTTATGTGCACTTTAAAAACAGAAATTGGTCATCTCTGTGACTCAACAGGCCCGTATCTAGACACCATTCAGCGAGGGGGGGGCATTTACTTTCGGTAGGGGGGGGGGAACTAGTTTAGATAAGTACAAAATATGGTTTAAAATGGTTCTGAGTGGGGGCGGAGCATTTTACACGGGGGCAGGTGGGGGGGGGGCATGCCCCCGCGCTCCCCTGTAGATACAGGCCCGTGACTCAAAACGACCTTCAGGATTAACAAGAGAGAGAGAAATGTGGCTTAACGTCCACTCAACCCAAATTGGTTCTTTCTGGACTAACATATTGTTCAATAATTCGCTTGTGCATAGGAGTCTTAAATAAACAGTGGGAGGAAACCAGAGGACACAGAAAACCCCACTAGGTTAGACAGGCAACCCTACTTCTTGTCATGTACAACCGGGATTCGAAACCACACCAGTTGACTCATGCACATGCTAACCATTCGGCCATCCACCCCCCACACCCCCCTCAGGATTAACGAAAGGTTAAGCTGTATTCTACTATATTTTGTTTGTATTAAGGGGGGGGGGGGGGGGGCTGGGATGGCCTAGTGATCTAGAGTGCCACGCTTCGACCTGTAGCTGGCTGACCACCTTTGGCTTGCGGCTGTTGTTTTGAGCCCTGGTGTGAGCGTATGTGGCATGGAGATATGGGCGCCTTCTCAACCTCGTGGGTTTCCTCCGGGCACTCCAGTTTCCTCCTACGCGCAAGCGAATTATTGAAATAAAATTGAACCTTATGTTAGTCCCAAAATGACCTTGTGTTGAGTGGATGTTAAACCCCATTTCTCTCTCTCTCTTGTATTAACAGAGCAAGTAAGAAGTTAAAAAATGGGGCAGGTCGAGTATTATATGGAGTACCGGTGAATGATGAGCTGACCACGGTAGCTGTTGTAAACCTGGGAGAAACGGGTGTTAAATTTAATGATCTCGAAGAATTAGATGAATGCAAACAAAACATTCGATCAGCAGTAGCCAGTAAGTTATTACATATTTTCTTCAATATTCTGAATTTTAAATTTTTACAATCGCTTGATTCTTAATTTTAGACTTTAACAATCTTTGTATGTTTTAAAATTCTTAATTTTAGACCTTCACATTTTTTGTATGATTTAAAATTCTTAATTTTAGACTTTGACATTCTTTGTATGTTTTAAAATTCTTAATTTTAGACCTTCACATTTTTTGTATGATTTAAAATTCTTAATTTTAGACTTTGACATTCTTTGTATGTTTTTAAATTCTTAATTTTAGACTTTAACAATCTTGGTGTTTGAAAATGCTACATGTGGACTTTCATAATTATTTGTTTCAAAATTCTTCATTTTAAACTTTGACAATATCCCCATATTTTCAAAAATTATTTCTGGGTGTGTTCGTTATCAGACTTACTCTACCGGACACCTGTTACCACTGTTTGTCGTGTATTTTGTACACGGTGAACAGTCCATATGCTGATTACACTATTTAGCGAGATTGCACTATTTTGCCTATACCGTTTTTTTTTTAGGACTTCGAATTTTGTCTATTGGTTTGGATTGTTCGTACTTGGTTTTATTTTATTTATCAGACTGCCGGTATATGTTTTGTAGATGGTGTATCCCAGTTGCGTGAAGTTGGTGAAACAGAAGTTACTGTTGACCCGTGTGGAGATGCTAAAGGTGGGTCAAAGCTTCAGAATAACGAAATGATATGAAAGGAAATGGGGGTTTAACCCTCTGCCCCCTGAATTTTTTTAATGTACTTGTGGGAAACACCTTCAAGCAGCATGTGTGTCACATGACCTTGAGGAATTCCCCACACGTTGCTACGTAATAATAGTTCAGCCATCTGTTGATGGATCAGAAATGTACCTACAGGCAAATATCTAACAGAGCTGACTCTATGACTCCTAATGAGACGTGGAACATATTTGTATCGTCAGCCGTCAAAGGGTTAAACGTCCTACTGTTCTGCTCCTAAACTGGGCTAATGAAGACGGGCATACGTTGTACAGCGTGCCATGAGGGGAATTTGGCCCGGGCTACGACCAACTCTTATATCAAATTCCAACTGTCAAGGGACCTTTAACGTGCATGCCAATATGTACACTGGTTCTCGGTTTTTCTATCCCATCAAAAAGGACTAGACAGCTATCCTTGTCAGGCCCTCCATCCTGCATCATTCACTGACAAGCCGAAACCATGGCAGAAAATCTGAATGAACTTTCTCGGCAAATGCAGGGATCGAACATCCGGAGGTGTCTAATGTGAGCTTTTGATAATAAGGTCTGTCATTCAGTCCTGTGGTGTGGTTTTGATCCCATATTCTATGTAACAAGGATAGGATCACCTGCTTTTATCTTGTATTTTTTATATGGTCCTCTTGTTTCCAAGACCACATGTTTTTATGGAAATAATTATAATATTGTGCCATGTGTTTGTCCCAAACTGACTGGGGGGGGGGGATGGCCTTGTGGTCTAGAGTGCCGCGCCTCGACCTCTAGCTGGCTGGCCACCTCTGGCTTGCGGCTGTGGTTTCGAGCCCTGTTGTGAGCGTATGTGGCATGGAGATAGGAGGGCCTTCTCAATCTTGTGGGTTTACTCTAGCTGGGCACTCCGGTTTCCTCCCACTGCTGAGTGGATGCTAAACCCCATTTGTCTCTCTCTCTCCAAACTGACTGTACGTTAAACCTTATTTCTCTCTTAATCTATAGCTGCAGCAGAAGGTAGTATTTTAAGTCTGTTCTATTATGATGACCTCAAGGCCAAGGACAGTAAAAAAGCCAAGGTGAAGGTTGATTGTTATTCAAGTAATGTAGATGATACGTAAGTATAAACCAGGGCTAGTCTCGACACCTGTACATGAATCACAATATCTTTACCCCTCTGGGGGATCATGGTGGCTAAGTGGATAAGCCGCTGTTTAGCTATCCTGGAGGTCGGATGTTCGATCCCTGCATTGGCCGAGAAAGTTCATCTCGATTTTTCGATGTGATTTCCCCTTGTCAGTGATTCAGAAGGAGGGCCAGACAAGGACAGCTGCCTAGTCGTTCGGATAAGACAAAAAACCGAGGTCCCGTGTACACATTGGAGTGCATGTAAAAGATCCCTTTGCAGTTGGAATTCGATATAAGAGTAGGCCGTAGCGCCGCTGCCCAGACAAAATTTCCCTCATAGCACACTGTATGGCTTATGCCCGTCTTCAATTAGGTTAAATGCATAACAGTAGGACGTTAAACCCATTTCATCCATTCATTCATTGTTTTCAAATTTGGCCCTTGGCACAGATCGTGCGAATGATTTCGATCATTACTGCAGGAAGAAACCAAAGAACTCCGGGGGAAACGCTGAGACAAACAAGCACAATTAGCTATGCATGAATCGAAATTTCTTTGCGCTCTTACAGCCATTGATTATAATATCCGAGATTTTGAATCCTTGAAAAAAATTCATGTGTACTGTTTTACCATACTAGTTTCAAAGTTGAATCTCTCAGCACCAAGGTCCTGTGTATACATTAGCATGCATGTAAAAGATCCCTTGGCAGTTGGAATTCGATATAAGAGTAGGCCGTAGTGCCGCTTCCTAGGCAAAATTTCACTCATGGCACACACTGCATGGTTTATGCAGGTCTTCTATAGCTCGGCCCGAGCAGATGAGTGACCTGGGATATTAAACCTAATTTTTTTTTTTTTCATTTTAGAACTACTTTAAACCACGATTGGTCACAAGGTTGTATCTTAGCAAATTCCCAGAATTTTGCAAGATGGCTGATGGAGACACCAGCCAATAAAATGACACCTACCATATTTGCTGAAACTGTGAAAGAGAGGCTCGGTTCGGAAAAAGGTGTCACTGTACAAATCAGGTAGGTTGTTAATGGCATTAAAGGGGAAGATCCAGATTTCGTGGTTCATGCAAATCAGATAAATTGTTAATAACAATAAAGGGAAAGATCCAGATTTCGTGGTTCATGCAAATCAGATAAGTTGTTAATGACATTAAAGGGGAAGATCTAGATTTCGTGACAATGTGAAGCCTTGTGGGTTTTCTCTGGATTATCAGGTATCCTTCCACAGCTAAACTAAAGACACCTATAGTACATGCAAGCAAATTATTGAAATAAAATTGAACCGTATGTTAGTCCCCAAATGACCTAGTTTGTGTCAAATAGACATTAGAGGTTTTTGGAAAAGCTTCATAAATTATTTAGATAATGCAAGAAATTTTGTCAACGTATCTTTTCTATAAGTATCACATGATCTCAGATGTCAATGTAACCTGCCACAGGTAAATTTAAAGGGACAATACCACTCTTGCTGGCTAGACAAGTCCAGAAAAAAAAATTAGCCTTATTCTAACTACTAAAGTGTCCTACCTGTTGTGTAAATTATCCATTGCAACCTTTACTTGTCTAGAGGGTTCGAAAATATGTTTAAATCCAAGTTGCATTGATAAGTGTTTACGTAAAGCTTTTCAAACCATGTTGTTACCATGTTGTTTAATTGTTCTAATTTTTTTAAATTGGGTGTGTTAAGATGGAATTTTTATCATTTATTAATTGGAATATTGTAAAATAGTACAATTTGTTGACCAGAATAAAGATTGGGACATAATATTCAGTTACAAGAAGAGTGTTATTGGGGTTTTAAACAGCCAATAGACAAGTAGTGACATAAATTTACTCTATATTCTAGTCTATATATCTCTGTCTCTCTGTGGAGGATTGGATTGCTGAATGGTTAGCAGGTGCGCGCTGTATCACAAAACCTGTCATTGAGTCAAATGGCGTGGTTTCGAATCCCCGGTTGTACATGACGACAAGGAATAGGGTCGCATGTCCAACCTCGTGGGTTTTCTCCGGACCTCCGGTTTCCTCCTGCTGCACAAGCGAATTATTGAAATAAAATGAAACCATATTTAAGTCCCGAAATAACCTAGTTTGTGTCGAGTTGATGTTAGACCCTCTCTCTCTCTCTCTGTTTCTCTCTCTCTCTCTGTTACATTTTTAATTTACTTCATTGGTTTTGTAGGGATAAAGCCTGGGCAGAATCAAAAAAGATGGATGCCTTTCTGTCTGTTTCCCGTGGGTCTGATGAACCACCTGTATTTCTTGAGATCGACTACAATGGCGGCCCTGATGGTTCTACACCATTAGCATTGGTGGGTAAAGGTGTGACATTTGATACTGGAGGTGTTTCTATTAAACCATCAGCTGATATGGATAAAATGAGGGCTGATATGGGTGGGGCTGCATGTGTGGCTGGTTCACTACTTGCAGCTGCTAAACTCAAACTGACTCTCAATATCAAAGGTAATTTAATCAACTGTTTTCGCGCTAAAACAGGGCGTTGGGATGGTCTAGAGTTCTAGCTGGCCGGCCACCTCTGTAATGTAATCAGGTTCAGTAAAAGTGAAATCTATAGCAAAAAATTATATTTTTTTATTTCTTTTTGATATAAAAAAATATCAACACGAGTCGGTAAATTAAAAAAAAAACGAGGCTCTGAAAATAGCTTGTATGGCATTCTCTATATGTTTGTACCATTTTGACTGCTGTTCTGTTTTCCTCCCTAGTAATATTACACCCTGTAAATGTTACTACCATATTGACTGTAGTAATATCACTGCTGTTTCTTTTCCCTCCCCCATGTAATATAACACCCTGTGTTACAGCATTATGGGGGGGGGTTGGGATGGCCTAGTGGTCTAGAGTGCCACGCTTCGACCTCTAGCTGGCCGGCCACCTCTGGCTTGCAGCTGTGGTTTCGAACCCTGGTGTGAGTGTATGTGGCATGTAGATAGGGGCGCCTTCTCAAATTCGTTGGTTTCCTTCGGGCACTCCAGGTTTCCTCCCACTGCTGAAGACCCCTACGCGCAAGCAAATTATTGAAATAAAATTAAAACCATATGTTAGTTCCGAAATGACCTAGTTGTGTTGAGTGGACGTTAAACCCCATTCTCTCTCTCTAGTACCTTATTGACTGTAGGAATACTATTGCTGTTCTGTTTTACCCCCTTGTAATATTACATGATGTCTTACAGCATTATGTTAGTACCTTATTCATTCGGCAAACCTCAACAGATTTCGGTACCTTTCGTAACCTACATCTGGGTTCTTTAAAATAGTTCCAAAATGGTGGAATTCATCATACAGGCGAGTCTAGCTATGTAGAGCACCGGAATCTGTCAAGATTTTCCGAGTGTAACCTTATTGACAGAAGTAATATCATTGCTGTTTCTTCCTCCCCCCTTGTAATATTACACTCTGTGATACAGCATTATGTTAGTACCATATTGACTGTAGGAATACTGGTGCTGTTCTGTTTTACCCCCTAGTAATATCCTAGTAAGATCCTTGCACTCACTGGAATAACTCTGAGATAGTTTTCTTATGATCATCTTCGTCATATTCCTCGGCGCCGTCTTATTTCTCTTCTTTATTTTGCACATTTTTTTATCTTGAATAATTTCATGTACTTGTGAAGGAAAGGATGAATTTCGTAAGTTCATGTAACTTTTGCACATTTTTTTATCTTGAATAATTTCATGTACTTGTGAAAGAAAGGACATTTTTCGTAAGTTCATGTAACTTTTGTCCGATCTATTTACTCTGTGCTGGTAATAAAATATGTTTAAACCAAATATGACATCATATGTTACAGCATTTATACCTCTATGTGAGAACATGGTCAATGGACGGGCAACAAAACCAGGAGATGTTGTCACGGCGATGAATGGTAAAACCATACAGGTGAGTGTTTCTTTTTAGCTTGGGGGTTTGGATGGCCTAGTGGTCTAGAGTGCCGTGCTTCGACCTCTAGCTGGCCGGCCACCTCTGGCTTGCGGCTGTGGTTTCGAGCCCTGGTCTGAGAGTATGTGGCATGGAGATAGGGGGGGCCTTCTCCACCTCGTGAGTTTCCTCCGGGCACTCCGGTTTCCTCCAACTGCTAAAGACCCCTACGCACAAGCAAATTATTGAAATAAAATTAAACCATATATAAGTCCTGAAATGACCTAGTTGTGTTGAGTGGACGTCAAACCTCATTTCTCTCTCTCTCTCTCTCTTTTTAGCCACAGGGACTCAGTGAGTAACTTGCTAGCTCGCTGACCAGGAGGTCTCTCTTTCATCCCTATCTCCCTGTTCACCCCATCCCCCTGTTCACCCCGTCCCCTGTTCACCCCATCCCCCTGTTCACCCAATCCCCCTGTTCACCCCACCCCGCTGTTCACACCATCCCGCTGTTCACCCCATCCCCCTGCCCCTGTTCACCCTGTCCCCCTGTTCACCCCGTCCCCTGTTCACCCCGTCCCCTGTTCACCCCATCCCCCTGTTCACCCCAGCCCCCTGTTAACCCCATCCCCCTGTTCACCCCCACCCCCGCTGTTCACCCCATCCCCCTTTTCACCCCATCCCCGCATTTCACCCCACCCTTCTGTTCACCCCCATCCTTCTGTTCACCCCATCCCCCTGTTCCACCAACAAACATTAATCGATCATTTTATTAATCCAGGTAGATAATACGGATGCTGAAGGAAGACTGATTTTAGCTGATGCCTTAACTTATGCTGATACGTTTAAACCAAGTTTAATATTAGACATGGCTACTTTAACAGGTGAGAGAGTAGGCTAAATGATGTGAGATCGGTTAATTTCAACAAAAAAATTTTGGATGATAAGGATGGAATCTGTAGGTCTTTTTAAAGGGACAATAACACTCTTGCTGGCTTGACAGGTCCAGAATAACAATATTAGCCTTATTCTTACTACTAGATGTTTATAAGTCTCCTACCTGTTGTGTAAATTATCCATTACATCCTATCATATTTGTCCAGAGGGTTCGAAAATATGTTTAAATCCAAGTTGCATTTGAAAGTGTTAACATAAAGCTTTTATAACCATTGTTACGGCATTTAGTTGAATTTTTCCAATTTTTTAAATTCGGTGTGTTAAGATGAAATTTGTATCATCATTAATTGGAATATTGTAAAATAGTACAATTTGTTGACCAGAATAATGATTGGGACATATTATTCAGTTACAACTAGAGTGGTATTCGGCCTTTAATTATGTTTATTGACAAATTGATGTGAATGTGAATGTGGCAGTCCGGTGTTTGATTCCTGCATTGTCCAAAACAGTTCATCCATAATTTCCACCGTGTCTTCTTCTTGTCAGTGATGCAGGAGGGAGGGCGTGACAAGGACGAAAAAACGAGGTCCTGTGTACACATTAGTGTGCACTTAAAAAATCCCTTGACAGTTGGAATTCGATATAAGAGTAGGCTGTAGTGCGGCTGTCTGGGCAAAATTTATACTCACAGTACACTGTATGGCGTATGCCCGTCTTCATTAGCCCAGTTCGGAGCAGAACAGTAGGACGTTAAACCCCATTTCATTTGTATTGTGATTGTTGATAAATGGACATGAAATTCAGTTTGGTTAACTTCAACAATAATTTATTTTCTAATAATGATGGAATCTGTGGGTGTTTTTTTTTATTGTTATTAGGGAATTTATGAAGATTTACTTGTATGGTTAGTTAAGGGTCTGTTTACATTGATATGTGCTGTAATATAGTTAAGGGGCTGTAGGCTAGATTTGTTTTAGCAGCTGTTAATAGTCTGTATTATATTTTAGGGGCTTGTTCATATGTTTTGTATTTTATGTAAGTGGCTGTTCTTAAGTTTTGAATTTAAGAGCTTGGGCCCTGTTTCTCGGAATCTTAACTTAAGATAAAATCCAAATTTTAGTAGATACTTCAAGGTTGATTGGCTCAGCACTAAAATCAATCTAAAATTATTACTAAAATTTGGATTAAAGCTTAGTGAAAATTTCGTGAAACAGGCCCTGTTCTTAGGTTTTGTATTATATTAAAGGGGATTTTTCAAATTGTTGTGTTATACTTTAGGGTCTGTTGATATACTTTAAGGGATTTTCTTAAATTTTGTATAAGTTTTGTCTAATATTTTAAGAACTGTTGATAAACTTGTACTATTTTTTAAGGGCTGTTCATGAGTTTGTTGATATACTTAAAAGGATTTTCTTAAATTTTGTATCAGTTTTGTATTATATTTTAGGGGCTGTTCTTAAGTTTTGTATTATATTTTAAGAACTGTTGATAAACTTGTACTATTTTTTTAGGGCTGTTCATGAGTTTTGTATTATATTTGAGGGGCTGTTCTTAAGTTTTGTATTATATTTTAGGGGCTGTTCTTAAGTTTTGTATTATATTTTAAGAACTGTTGATAAACTTGAATTTTTTTTTAAGGGCTGTTTATAAGTTTTGTATTATATTTTAGGGGCTGTTGATGTGGCATTAGGTTCAGCCGTTACTGCTGTATATACAGATTCCACACAAATGTGGAAGACTTTGCATCAGGTAATATATATGCAACTAGACTTTTCATTAATGGGGGGGTGGGTGATGGCCTAGTGGTCTAGAGTGCCGAGCTTCGACCTCTAGCTGGCCGGCCACCTCTAGCTTGCGGCTGTGGTTTCAAGCCCTGGTGTGAGCATATGTGGCATGGATATAGGGGCGCTTTCTCAACCTCGTGGGTTTCCTCCGGGCGCTTTCTCCCACTGCTAGAGACCCCTACGTGCAAGCGAATTATTGAAATAAAATTAGACCATATGTTAGTCCCGAAATGACCTAGTTGTGTTGAGTGGACGTTAAACCCCATTTTTCTCTCTCTCACTCCTTCTTTACATTTATGTTGGCATCAACCTTTCTGAAAAACCGACCTTTGGTTAAAACAGAAACATAACACTACTTCTCGGCAAGGGAGCTACGGTGGCTCAGTGACCAGGAACCGTATCTAGTCCTTCAGATGGGACAAAAACCAAGGTCGTCTTGGCGTGCACGTAAAGGAAACACCTGACACTTGAATATTGCCTCTGTACAAAATTTTGCACATAGCACACTGTTTGGCATTGTAAACCCCATTTCATTTTATTTCTTAAGGCTGCAGGGGGGGGGGGTAGCTGAATGATTAGCCGTGCGCACCCTGGATCATAAAGCCTGTCATTGAGTCAACTGGCGTTGTTTCGAATCCCCAGTTGTACGTGGCAAGGAGTAGGGTCGCCTGTCCAACCTCGTGGGTTTTCTCCGTGTCTTCCGTTTTCCTCCCACTGCTGAAGACCCCTACACGCAACCGAGTTATTTTAATAAAATTAAACCAAAATGACCTAGTTTGTGTGGAGTGGAGGTCTCTCTCTCTCCCTCTCTCTCTCCCTCTCTCTCTCATGTCATTTTATTCCTTCAGGCTGGTGGTATGTTAGTCCCAAAATGACCTAGTTTGTGTGGAGTGGAGGTCTCTCTCTCTCCCTCTCTCTCTCCATCTCTCTCTCATGTCATTTTATTCCTTCAGGCTGGTGGTATTAGTGGAGATCGAGTATGGAGGATGCCGTTATTTAAACATTATACGTCACAAATAAAACACTGTGATTTAGGTGATGTTAATAATATTGGTAAATATAGTCGATCAGGTGGATCTTGTACAGCTGCAGCATTTTTAAAGGTAAATATACATTTAAATCATTTACAAAGAGACCACATTAAAGGTAAATATACATTTAAATCCTTTACAAAGAGACCAAATTAAAGGTAAATATACATTTAAATCCTTTACAAAGAGACCAAATTAAAGGTATACCAAATTAAAGGTAAATATACATTTAAATCCTTTACAAAGAGACCAAATTAAAGGTAAATATACATTTAAATCCTTTACAAGAGACCAAATTAAAGGTCAATAAAAGAGACCAAATTAAAGGTAAATATACATTTAAATCCTTTACAAAGAGACCAAATTAAAGGTAAATACTTAACAAAGAGACCAAATTAAAGGTAAATATACATTTAAATCCCTTTATAAAGAGACCAAATTAAAGGTAACTATACATTTAAATCCTTTACAAAAGTACCAAATTAAAGGTAAATATACATTTAAATCCTTTACAAAGAGACCAAATTAAAGGTAAATATACATTTAAATCCTTTACAAAGAGACCAAATTAAAGGTAAATATACATTTAAATCCTTTACAAAGAGACCAAATTAAAGGTAAATACTTTACAAAGAGACCACATTAAAGGTAAATATACATTTAAATCATTTACAAAGAGACCACAATTAAAGGTAATTATACATTTAAATCCTTCACAAAGAGACCAAATTAAAGGTATACCAAATTAAAGGTAAATATACATTTAAATCCTTTACAAAGATACCAAAATAAGGGTAAATATACATTTAAATCCTTTACAAGAGACCAAATTAAAGGTCAATAAAAGAGACCAAATTAAAGGTAAAATACATTTAAATTCTTTACAAAGAGACCAAATTAAAGGTAAATATACATTTAAATCCTTTACAAGAGACCAAATTAAAGGTAAATATACATTTAAATCCTTTACAAAGAGACCAAATTAAAGGTAAATATACATTTAAATCCTTTACAAAGAGACCACAATTAAAGGTAAATATACATTTAAATCCTTTACAAAAAGACCACAATTAAAGGTAAATATACATTTAAATCCTTTACAAAGAGACCACAATTAAAGGTAAATATACATTTAAATCCCTTACAAAGAGACAGCAGTAAATACTTTTGAATATACCTTACAAAAGGGTAAATATACACAAATTCTAAAATGAAATGAAATTTTTGATTTAAAAAATATTTTATTCATAAACGAATGGGATTGAGCAGCAGGCTTGAAGCCTATATCAGCTCTTTCCATAGATACAAAGGTATAATAAAGAGAAGTATGTTTTTACAATATGTGATTAAAGAAAGTACAAACATTAAATTTAAAGAACATATTTACAGAGATTGTGTGGAAGTGTATTTTGTGCTGATTTTGAGATTAAAATCTGTGACTTTGTTTGATAAAAAGGTGGACGGCTTTAGTTAGTTGTATATTTGATTCCATTGATAAGCTTTCGTCTCCCTGTAAAATAATTTTTAGAGTAATATATTTTGATCATTTATAATTTTGCTAATAAGTGTGTAGTCTAATTTGAGTAAAAATGGAAAGGTTAAAAAGTAGTGATATGAATCTTCTACTGAAATAAAATGGGGTTTAACATTCTATTCTTCTACACCTAAGTAACCTGGGCTAATTGTGCTATGAGGGAATTAAATTCTTTTAAATAGGTCTCCCATATGATGGTAAAAATGCCACTGTGAATCCCTTCAAATTAAATCCTTTACAAAGAGACTGCGTGTGGTATCATAAGGGCTGTGTATCATGTGTACATGTCAAAGAGTAGGGTCGCCTGTCCAACCTCATGGATTTTCTGGGTGTCGATGAGTTCTTTGTTATCAAATGAGGTAAAAGGCCATTGATGATACATTCATGTATAGAACAGCTGTCTAGTTGTTCGGATGGGACGTAAGAGATCCCTTGGCAGTTGGAATTCGACATAAGAGTAGGCTGTAGCGCCGCTGTTCGGGGAAATTTTTTTTAACTCAAAGCACACTGTATGGCGTATGCCCTTCTTCCATTAGCCCAGGTTAGGTGCATAACAGTAGGACGTTAAACTCTATTTCATTTCTACATGTATGCCATCATTCTGTATTGCCAAAGACAGAAGTGGTGTTATCATTTTAAAGGGAACTTTGTAATATATTACTTTCGCTTTCAAGAATCTCCTGAATGGAGCATCTTTGGGCTTCGCCCAGTTAAACATTTTAAAATTAGAATTCCGATAATGAATCACATCTAGGATACAATAATGGAAATCCTGGCAGATTTTGAATGGAGAATTCCTATAATGAATAACGCACGTTTAAAATCTACCATACAGATTTTAAAGTGAGAGCTTGGCCCTCAGGTATATCACTGTTGCTCTTTCATTTCAGAAAGGGGAGGTTGGATGGCTGAATGGTTAGTGTGCGTGCGCTGTATCATAAAGCCTGTCATTGAGTCAACTGGCGTGGTTTCGGTTTCAAATCCCTGGGTGTACCTGTCAAGGAGAGTAGGGTCGCCCGTCCAACCTCATGGCTTTTCTCCGGGTCCTCCGCTTTCCTTCCACTTCTAAAAACCCCTACGCTCAAGCGAATTAATGTTAACCATATGTTAGTCCCGAAATGAATACTTTGTGTCCGGTGGACGTTAAACCCCAGCCATTTCCCTCTCTGAACTCTCTCTCTCTCTCTCTCTTTTATTTCAGGAATTTGTGGAGAACAAAAATTGGTTACATCTGGATATAGCGGGTGTTATGATGAATAAAGATGAAGTACCATATCTACCTAAAGGAATGTCAGGCCGACCAACTAGAACAATTATAGAATTTCTCTCCTTATTATCAAAACAACAATTATAGCAGTGTATAAACAGTTTACCTTTAGGAACGTCTGGATAATCAAGCAGAACAATTGTAGACGTTATAATTAATGTCTCTATTAGTTTACCTTTAGGAATGTCTGGATAATCAAGTAGATCAATTTAAGACTTTCTGTCCATATTAGAGAGGGTTCAGATTCCCTCTGCGGTCGAGAACGAGGATGAGGTGATTGCATTGGGAGATGCTAATTGCAGGCCGGTTGGGGAGGTTCGCGTGATTCCGGAGCTCAAAATGGCCGCTTTATATAAATGAGATTTTTGGGAAATACTAACCCAAATCCTAACCCTAACCCTTTTTAGTAGACTGAGCTTGGATCTAATTTACCTTTTACACCTCTTAAAAGGGTTAGGGTTAGGGTTCGGGTTAGTATTCCCCAAAATACTCATTTATATAAAGCGGCCATTTTGGACTCCGGAAACACGCGAACCTCCCCAACCAGCCTACAATTAGCATCTCCCGATTGCATTTTTGCATGCAAGTCGTCAAAATAAACATGTCTATTAAAATAAACAGATTTGTGTTTTTGGGTTACTCAATGTTGTTTATTATATTTTTAAACTATTTTGTTCCTGATTTAATTTTCACATTTGTACCATATTTATTTATGTACCCGCTGCAGTTGGCATCCAACCGCTGTTTATCTTAAACCAGTCATTATTCTATGGAATACAATTACTGCTTATTGTTGATCGAGCGATGTATCGACTAGGCTTCTATAGTCTTTTTCAAGTTGTATTTGTATTCCATAGGATTGTGGGGGATCACGGTGGCTAAGTGGATAAGGCGCTGGTTCGCTAGCCTGGAGGTCGGATGTTCGATCCCTGCATTGGCCCAGAAAGTTCATCTCGATTTTCCGACGTGGTTTCCCCTTGTCAGTGATGCAGAAGGAGGGCCTGACAAGGACAGCTGCCTAGTTGTTTGGATGGGATGAAAAACTGAGGTCCCCTGTACACATTGGAGTGCACGTAAAAGATCCCTTGGCAGTTTGAATTCGATATAAGAGTAGGCCGTAGCGCCGCTGCCCGGGCAAAATTTCCCTCATAGCACACTGTATGGCGAATGCCCGTCTTCAATAAGCTCAGGTTAAGTGCATAACAGTAGGACGTTAAACCCCATTTCATTCATTCATTCCATAGAATTGTGACCTTTTAATTCCAGTTCAATTATTAAATGCCATTGAAACAAGCTATTTATCTTGTTCTCTCTCAGGTCGGGTGTTCGATCCCTGCATTAGCTCTGGTTAAGTGCATAACAGTAGGATGTTAAACCCCATTTCATTCATTCATTGTTTTCTCTCGCTCTATCTATTAGTCGGTCCAAATCCTCCCTGTCAGAGCAAGAGAACTGGGTTATCCAGACTACTATACTCAAACATAAACCGATCATTATTATTAGGTTATTGTCAAATAGTTTAAAAACATGTAAAACCATATTTTACTACTATCTTAAACTCGTTTAGACTTCATGTAAAAAAAATAGTTTATGAAATTAAACGAAAACGAAATCTGTCGAATTATGCACAGATCATTACTTTGAAAGATGCATAACGAAGGTTTGAAGAAATGGAAGTGACGAAAGCAAAAGGAAAACACAAGAGTTATCCTTCTATATAACTGACTGAAGAAACGAGCGATAAACAGATACCCGGTTGAATTTCTTCTCATTGATAATTAATAAACACAAACCGATAATATGGAACACAATTACTATTTTAATTAAAGCGACGTTTCGTTGAGGATTCTCTCAACGTTTTCAATCATTGATAATTGTTTGGAAGACCCAAAG
Source organism: Patella pellucida (assembly GCA_917208275.1). Lineage (NCBI taxonomy): Eukaryota > Metazoa > Mollusca > Gastropoda > Patellidae > Patella > Patella pellucida. The sequence continues at coordinate 4,731,984 of OU795039.1, read as the reverse complement.
TTGTCATATTATGAGACTTTGGGAGTATATCTGACAATTGCTTCAAAGACCAAATAAGGATCACGGTGGCTAAGTGGTTAAGGCGCTGGTTCGCTAGCCTGGAGGTTGGGTGTTCGATCCCTGCATTGGCTGAGAATTAAAGTTCATCTTGATTTTCCGGCGTGATTTCCCCTTGTCAGTGATGCAGAAGGAGGGCCTGCCAAGGACAGCTGCCTAGTCGTTCAGATGGGATGAAAAACCGAGGTCCCGTGTACACATTGGTGTGCACGTAAAAGAACCCTTGGCAGTTGGAATTCAGTTGCTGCCCGGGCAAAATTTCCCTCATAGCACACTGACAGACTGTATGGCGTATGCCCGTCGTCTTCAATTAGCCCAGGTTAGGTGCTTAAGCGTAGGACGTTAAACCCCATTTCATTCATTCATTCAAAGACCAAGTACTGTATTTCCTCGAATACAACCCCAGGGTTCTATTTCGTTCAGCACCCCCCGACCCCCGGGTTCTATTCGAGGCCCGGGTTATAATCGAGGCCGGGTTGTATTTTTTCAAACCCGAATCAATGCTTCAAAATCTTCTAGGAATGACATTTTGGACAAGTAAAACAAGCTGACAGGGTCGGTCTTGCAAATACGAAGGCTAAACTCTCTGTGCGTGACATGGGACAATTCTACTTCTTGTGCAGTGATCATCAATTAATTTATATTTTGACAGGGAGCATTCAGTTTTTACGTTAGACCCGGGTCATATATTAGAGACCTGGGTTCTATTTGAGACCCGGGTTGTATTTATCTCAACACCCCCTTACCCCCGGATTCTATCGAGGCCCGGGTTGTAATTGAGGCCGGGGTTGCATTCGAGGAAATACGGTATGTTGTTATATGAGACTGTGGGAGGATATCTGACAATTTGATTTAACATATATTTTTTGTCAGGTTTTAAGGCTGAATGATGTCACACTCTGTAGATTTCTTTGACCAGGTCTAGACAAATTTTTAAATCTCCACAACGCCTTTATTATTTCTGGGTTGTTTGTAGATTGAAATAATCGGAATGTAGGGCCTATATTTGGGGTGGGGTTTTTTAAATAATGACTGGCGTCAATGGGCAACATAATTAGTGGTCTTCTCCCATTTGCATTACAATAGATTTATCTCCCCTGCTTAACCGAGACTAACCCGAAACAAGGAAGAAATAACCAATTGTGAATTGCAGAGAGGAAGAAATATTTCATCAGACAACTACTAACTTCAAGATTGTTCAAGTAAATAGGTGAGTTTTTTATGATAAAAGGCTGTAGATAAGTCAAACACAATATACAAGATTGTTTAAGGCTAGTGCCGGACTGGGCCTAAGCCTTAAAGAAAAAACGAAAAAAGTAAAAAAAAGAAAAAGAAAAGGTAGTAGGCCTACTAGTAAAAGAGGGGAGGAGAGGAAACAGGGAAAGGAAAGGAAAGAAAAGCAGAAAGATAGATTTCGTTGGAAGAAACAAATTCTACCACCTGGTGAAATTATGCATAAATTCATGAGTTTAACCTCAAGATGGTGACAGCATTAATAAACCGACAATCTTTCTTCAGTCACTCCCAGCTCTTGAGGTGCTTAAGCGTAGGACGTTAAACCCCATTTCATTCATTCATTCCCAGCTCTTGATAAGTCATTAAAACCTGATAAATGGCCAAAAACTGGAATATTTTGTGAAAAAATAAAAAAAACTTCCGGGTTTCGATTTCACTTTCGATTTTGATGACTGGAGACCAGGCAAATTGAATGAAAATTCAACTTTTTTCGTAAGAAATGCAGATTTATTTGGTCTGAGCTTATGAGGAATGCGTCAAGATAATGATAACGAAATAAAATGGGTTTGCGGCTGTCTATTTTTCAACATTTTCTGGGGGAAGAACCCCCCAGGACCCCCCTAGGTGGAGTTGTTTATGAATATATATATATACATGTATGGATGTAGGTATGCGTTTAGGAAACTCCCCAGAACTTAACACATTCGAATCGATTTGTCAAATCATATAATGCTATTTTATCAATACATACACAAAACCTGTCAACTACTATTCTAATTCGTAGGCCTACTACGTGAGTTCCATAGAGAAGTGATATCAGATGTTATATACAACACACAAAACCTGTCGTCAGCTTCTATTAGTCAATAGGCCTATCATGTACAACTAGGCTACTACACAAAACATATTGTTGCAGCTATGTTGCCCCCCCCCCCCAGGCTCCTGGTCAATATAGTAATAGTATATTATGTAAGCTCCATAGACAGGTGGTATCAGATGTTACGGTATATAAATATGATTCATGCCCTGCCCCTGTCTTATACATAAGTCGATAACAACCGTAAACAATATAACCTAAAACATTAATAGAAACATTTATAAATCAGTGTCATTCAATCTATTGAAACGTACCTAACTTGTGACTCATTATCTATTTATAGAAAAGTAATAACCGGTTTTTCAGCTTCTGTCAATAAGTCCTTTATTCATTTGTATACATGAATATGGCATGGAGAGACTTTGTTATCAGGTCTTGTAAAATCGTTTGATGTGTATACAAGTAGTGGGCAAAGACGGTGGTGGTGGGTGGGGGTGGGGGGGTCCACCCACCGTCGCCCCACTCATCTCAACTCAGCAGCATAAATAAGATAAAACAACACTTTTTTTGAGTCACGGTCTAAACCCGAATCAATGCTTCAAAATCTTCTATAGGAATGACATTTTGGACAAGTAAAACAAGCTGACAGGGTCGGTCTTGCAAATACGAAGGCTAAACTCTCTGTGCGTGACATGAGACAATTCTACTTCTTGTGCAGTGATCATCAATTAATTTATATTTTGACAGGGAGCATTCAGTTTTTACGTTAGACCCGGGTCATATATTAGAGACCTGGGTTCTATTTGAGACCCGGGTTGTATTTATCTCAACACCCCCTTACCCCCGGGTTCTATCCGAGGCCCGGGTTGTTATTGAGGCCGGGGTTGCATTCGAGGAAATACGGTATGTTATATGAGACTGTGGGAGGATATCTGACAATTTGATTTAACATATATTTTTTGTCAGGTTTTAAGGCTGTAGATTTCTTTGACCAGGTCTAGACAAATTTTTAAATCTCCACAACGCCTTTATTATTTCTGGGTTGTTTGTAGATTGAAATAATCGGAATGTAGGGCCTATATTTGGGGTGGGTTTTTTTAAATAATGACTGCCGTCAATGGGCAACATAATTAGTGGTCTTCTCCCATTTGCATTACAATAGATTTATCTCCCCTGCTTAACCGAGACTAACCCGAAACAAGGAAGAAATAACCAATTGTGAATTGCAGAGGGGAAGAATTATTAACTACTAGCTACAAGATTGTTCAAGTAAATAGGTGAGTTTTTTTATGATAAAAGGCTGTAGATAAGTCAAACACAATATACAAGATTGTTTAAGGCTAGTGCCGGACTGGGCCTAAGCCTCAAAGAAAAAACGAAAAAAGTAAAAAAAAGAAAAAGAAAAGGTAGTAGGCCTACTAGTAAAAGAGGGGAGGAGAGGAAACAGGGAAAGGAAAGAAAAGCAGAAAGATAGATTTCGTTGGAAGAAACAAATTCTACCACCTGGTGAAATTATGCATAAATTCATGAGTTTAACCTCAAGATGGTGACAGCATTATAAACCGACAATCTTTCTTCAGTCACTCCCAGCTCTTGAGTTGCTTAAGCGTAGGACCTTAAACCCCATTTCATTCATTCATTCCCAGCTCTTGATAAGTCATTAAAACCTGATAAATGGCCAAAAACTGGAATATTTTGTGAAAAAATAAAAAAAACTTCCGGGTTTCGATTTCACTTTCGATTTTGATGACTGGAGACCAGGCAAATTGAATGAAAATTCAACTTTTTTCATAAGAAATCCAGATTTATTTGGTCTGAACTTATCAGGAATGCGTCAAGATAATGATAACGAAATAAAATGGGTTTGCGGCTGTCTATTTTTCAACATTTTCTGGGGGAAGAACCCCCCAGGAACCCCCTAGGTGGAGTTGTTTATGAATATATATATATACATGTATGGATGTAGGTATGCGTTTAGGAAACTCCCCAGAACTTAACACATTCGAATCGATTTGTCAAATCATATAAATGCTATCAATACATTTATATGATTTGACACAAAACCTGTCAACTACTATTCTAATTCGTAGGCCTACTACGTGAGTTCCATAGAGAAGTGATATCAGATGTTATATACAACACACAAAACCTGTCGTCAGCTTCTATTAGTCAATAGGCCTATCATGTACAACTAGGCTACTACACACAAAACATATTGTTGCAGCTATGTTGCCCCCCCCCCCCAGGCTCCTGGTCTATTTCGTATATTATGTAAGCTCCATAGACAAGTGGTAGTTTTTGGGTTACTCAATGTTGTTTATTATATTTTTAAACTCTTTTGTTCCTGATTTAATTTACACATGTGTACCATGTTTATTTATGGACCCGCTGCAGTTGGCATCCAACCGCTGTTTATCTTAAACCAGTCATCATTCTATGGAATACAATTACTGCTTATTGTTGATCGGGCGATGTTTCGACTAGGCTTCTATAGTCTTTTTCAAGTTGTATTTGTATTCCATAGAATTGTGGGGGATCACGGTGGCTAAGTGGATAAGGCGCTGGTTGGCTAGCCTGGAGGTCGGATGTTCGATCCCTGCATTGGCCCAGAAAGTTCAGGCTCCTGGTCAATATAGTAATAGTATATTATGTAAGCTCCATAGACAGGTGGTATCAGATGTTACGGTATATAAATATGATTCATGCCCTGCCCCTGTCTTATACATAAGTCGATAACAAACGTAAACAATATAACCTAAAACATTAATAGAAACATTTATAAATCAGTGTCATTCAATCTATTGAAACGTACCTAACTTGTGACTCATTATCTATTTATAGAAAGGTAATAACCGGTTTTTCAGCTACTGTCAACAAGTCCTTTATTCATTTGTATACATGAATATGGCATGGAGAGACTTTGTTATCAGGTCTTGTAAAATCGTTGATGTGTATACAAGTAGTGGGCAAAGACAGTGGTGGGGGGGGGGTCCACCCACCGTCGCCCCACTCAGCTCAACTCAGCAGCATAAATAAGATAAAACAACACTTTTTATACGCCCACATTTTCATGTGGACGTATTATGTCGTCGCCCCTGTCCGTCCGGACGTACGACCGTCCGTCCACAATTGTTTGTGGACTCTCTACAGGTCACAATTCTTGTCCGATTTTGACGAAACTTAAAATATAGGTTTATCCCCAAAAGATCTCGCTGCTTTCGATATTGGCATGTATCGGATCAAAACTTCATGGATTATGGCCCCTGATTGTACGAAAAATTACGTTTTTAGCTTGTGGACCCTATAGAGGTCACAATTTTGAACCGATTTTGATGAAACTTGACATGCATGTTTAAAACCCAAAGATCTTGGTTCCTTTCGATATTTGCACCTATCGTAACGTAATTTCCTGAATTATGGCCCCTGATTGTCCGAAAATTCACCTATTTTAGCTCGTGTTACCTCTGGAAGTTACAATTATTATCCGATTCAAAAAAACGTTCGATTATATCACCGTTACACCCTAAGGAAGGTTGAGTTCAAATTTCGGAAAAATCGGACCAAAATTACTATACAAAATGGCCGCCGTTCGTACGCAAATACTGTTTAAAATGGTATATCAAGATTGTGGACCCTGTAGAGATCACAATTTTAATTCGATTTTGATGAAACTTTAAATGCATGGTTATAACCCAAAGGTCTTGGTTCCTTTCGATATTTGCGCATATCGGATCGTAACTTCCTGAATTATGGCCCCTGATTATACGCAAAATCGTCTTGGTTAAGCCTGTGGTCCCTCTGGAGGTTACAATAATTATCTGATTTAAAAAATCGTTTAATTATATCACCGTTACACCCTAAGGAAGGTTGAGTTTAAATTTCGGAAAAATCGGACCAAAATTACCATACAAAATGTCCGCCGTTCGTACGCGAATACTGTTAAAAAATGGTATATCAAGGTTGTGGACTCTGTAGAGATCACAATTTTAATTCTATTTTGATGAAACTCGAAATGCACGGTTATAACCCAAAGATCTTGGTTCCTTTCGATATTTGCGCATATCGGATCGTAACTTCCTGAATTACGGCCCCTGATTATACGAAAAATGGGACCAAAATTGCCATACAAAATGGCCGCCATTCGTACGCAAATACTGTTAAAAATCAAGGTTGTGGATCCTGTAGAGGTCAAAATTTTAATTCGATTTTGATGAAACTTAAAATGCATGGTTATAACCCAAAGATCTTGGTTCCTTTCAATATTTGCGCATATCGAATCGTAACTTCCTGAATTACGGCCCCTGATTATACGCAAAATCGTCTTGGTTTAGCTTGTGGTCCCTCTGGAGGTTACAATAATTAACCGATTTAAAAAATCTTTGATTATATCATCGTTACACCCTAAGGAAGGTTGAGTTCAAATTTCGGAAAAATCGGACCAAAATTACCATACAAAATGTCCGCCGTTCGTACGCGAATACTGTTAAAAAATGGTATATCAAGGTTGTGGACTCTGTAGAGATCACAATTTTAATTCTATTTTGATGAAACTCGAAATGCACGGTTATAACCCAAAGATCTTGGTTCCTTTCGATATTTGCGCATATCGGATCGTAACTTCCTGAATTACGGCCCCTGATTATACGCAAAATCTTCTTTGTTTAGCTTGTGGTCCCTCTGGAGGTCACAATTATTATCTGATTTAAAAAATCGTTTGATTATATCACCGTTACACCCTAAGGAATGTTGAGTTCGAATTTCATTTCAGGAAAATTTGGAACTAAATTGCCATACAAAATGGCTGCCGTTTGTACGCGAATACTGTTCCTTTCGTTATTTTCACATATCAGATCATAACTTCCTGAATTATGGCCCCTGATTGTCCGAAAAATCGCCTATGGTCCCTCTGGAGGTCACGATGGAGGTCATTGACTCTATCACCGTTACACCATACGGAAGGTTGATTTTGAATTTCAGGGAAATCGGACCATAACTTCCTGAATTATGGCCCCTGATTGTCCGAAAAATCGCCTATGGTCCCTCTGGAGGTCACAATGGAGGTCATTGACTCTATCACCGTTACACCATACGGAAGGTTGAGTTTGAATTTCAGGGAAATCGGACCATAATTGCCAGACAAAATGGCCACCGTTTGTACGCTAATAGTATTAAAATATGGTATATCAAGGTTGTGGACCCAGTATAGGTCACAATTTTAATTCGATTTTGATGAAACTTGAAATGCATGTTTATAACCCAAAGATCGTGATTCTTTTCGATATTTGCGCATATCAAATTGTAATTTAATGAATGATGGCCTTTGATTGTAGGAAAAATCACTTTCGATTTTGCTTGTTCTCTAACCATCTCTCGAAAATGTGGGCGTATCCTGCCTGGCAGTGCCAGCTAGTGATGTGCGGTTTTTCGGTTTAACCGAATAACCGCGGTTTTTACATATAAACCGAAAACCGAACCGATAAAACAAAAAAATAACCATGCGTTTCGGTTATTTTTCCAAATTCCTAAATTTTAATTTACCCGATTTTCGTTTCGGAAATGTTTGAGAAATTCCAAAATTTTAATGTAACCACCACTTTCGTTTTGATTTTAGATCAACCAGGCCCCCTATGTATAGAGTGTTTAATAGTATAATAAGTCTGGACGGCCTAGACTATAATTTTTTCTCAATTCGGCTAGGTTTATAATCCAAAATTTTATGCAACCCTTAGCCGGTTGTCAAATGTCTTCCAAGTCCATGGGCATGGCTTTCTCACCACTACGAAAGTACATTTCTATGGACAGTACTAAAAATAATGCAATCTTTGTGATAAACATATTTCTGCTGAATTCGGAAACACATCCAACTTGAAGGTGCACCTAAAATAAGTTTGTCAAATCTTCTTTTTTTTTTACAGTAACTTTGTATTTAGGCCTACGAGTCATCTTTAAAAACAGTAAAAAAAACTTGTTGTTTACAAGTAACATCAATATGTTTGATATCTTTACTGGCTATATATATAAGATAACTATAAATCAGTACATTTATAATACAGTTTTTAAATGAATAAAAAAAAACGAAAACCGAAACCGAGTTTTTATGCCCCAGAAAAACCGAAAACCGAAACCGAAAGAAAATTTAAAAACCGCACAACACTAGTGCCAGATTACTATCTTTTTAACTCACGGTCTAAAGTCGTGAGTTTAGTCCGTTATCATCAGATGGTCTGGTGGGCCTTCAAAGCACCAGATAATAATACATATGTGATATCACAATTAATGCTTTAAATAAATGAAATTGAATCGCAATGTGATCCTATTAAAGGACCCAAGTCCGTAACTCAAAATCCTCCAAAATCTTCGACATCGAAAACACGAATTATTGGTCAATTTAATTCAATATTGATGATGTAAACTTACTGGGAAAAGGTGAGCTTCTAATATCCGATATTTAAGATATATTTTTTTAACATTCGTGTACCATATGCGCTTCAGCCCCAATTGTATTGAGAGACTCGAGGGACGGGGCTAGACACATTGCACCACAAACGGAGTTATGTAGACTGGAATAACTAGACGCTAGAAATGTGCACTTGATTGCGATTGCTGGCTTATTTTGTGGAACATAACTGATTTGAAATTGGAGTAAAAACGGAAACAATTGAATGTAAATCAGTTTATATACATTTATATGGCAGTATTATATGCGTTGCGACCCACTTTTGTGAATTTCTAGGTCCCAAATGTAAATTTGGAGAAGATAACCTTTCAGATGCAAGAAAACCTACAATCCCTGCATTGGCCGAGAAAGTTCATCTCGATTTTCCGGCGTGATTTCTCCTTGTCAGTGATGCAGAAGGAGGGTCTGACAAGGACAGCTGCCTAGTCGTTCGGATGGGACGAAAAACCGAGGTCCTGTGTACACATTGGAGTGTACGTAAAAGATCCCTTGGCAGTCTGAATTCGATATAAGAGTAGGCCGTACCGCCGCTGCCCGGGCAAAATTTCCCTCATAGCACACTGTATGGCGTATGCCAGTCTTCCATTAGCCCAGGTTAGGTGCATAATAAACGAACAGGGGCCGGCTGCTCAAAGCTCTGTTATCTTTTAACGATCCGTTAACTTTAACGGAGGGAAAGAATGTTGCTGGAAATAAAGGTGCAAATTTTCCCTACAGATTCGTGCTAATATAAAAAAAAAAAGTATTCTTCAGTGTTTTCTGTAGTAAATTTAACGGTAAGTTAACAAACAACACGTTACAGAGATATGTCCGTTAGAGTTTAACGGATCGTTAAAATAACTTAGTTTTGAGCAACCAACCCCAGGGCGGTTGTATGGCTCAACAAAACTTAGTCCTGAGATAAACACAATTTTGCTCCTCGAATTTCAGCAAATTATTCATTTATTAAAAAGATTTAAATCACGATAAAACAATTCTTATGTTGTTTCAGCTCGGCACACCGTAAAATAAACTAATATCCTCGCCTCTCTCGACTGGTTTGTGAGATATAGAGGTAATGGAGTAGCTTGACTTTCAAAAAGGTTTTCTACCTACTAAAATATTTATAAAAAAATGTCACTATTTTGTCCATATCCTATAATATTAAGCTCTATATTTATACCATTGTGTATGTATGCATAATACTATGTGTATACATATATCTAAAAAGGGGGTTGGAATGGCCTAGTGGTCTAGAGTGCCGCGCTTCGACCTCTAGCTGACTGGTCACCTCTGGCTTGCGGCTGTGGTTTCGAGCCCTGGTGTGAGCGTATGTGGCATGGAGATAGGGGCGTCTTCTCCACTGCTAAAGACCCCTACGCGCAGGCGAAATATTGAAATACAAAATTAAACCATATGTTAGTTCCGAAATGACCTAGTTGTGTGGAGTTGACGTTAAACCCCATTTCTCTCTCTCTTGTGTATGTATGCAGACAATGAGAAGGGTTAGGCATAGTCTGTTCCCAATGTAAATTCAGATTTAGTGAATAACTAGCGGCTGCTAGGCAGGATACGCCCACATTTTGCAAGAGTTTCATCATCTTGTAGTAATAGGCCAAACACAATACAGCTAGTTCGATATATTGCAATGTGTTTCGGACATGAACTGACTCTTATATCGAACCTAACCTGCCAAGGGATCTTTTACGTGCTTGTCTGTTTATACACGGGACCTCGATTTTTATCCCACCCGAACGACTAGGCAGCATTGTCAGACCCCATCCCCGTACTGCATCACTGACAAGGAGAAACCACGTCGGATAATCCCAATGAACTTTTTCGGCCGGTGCATGGATTGAACACAGACCTCCAGGTTAGCGTCCTATCCACCTAGTCACCGTGTCACTGTGGATTTATGAAAGAAAACTCTCGGCCTCGGTTTTAACTTCTTCTCAGGTTATTTGCTTCAGACTCTTTCCTCGGCACAACCGAAGTCTAGTGTTTTATCCTACACATAACGTATTTGTGTATTTCATTGCCGAAAAAAAGTAAAAATATGCGACAACTCTTGTTGACTGCCCGGACGATTTAGCTGCTGTGGGCGTATGTTTGTTACCTGGCAATCTATCTTTGTGTATTTCAGGGATGTTGAGATATTAACAGCTACCTGATATAGACATCTAAACACGATGGATTCAGAGAGGTTCGTATATTAAAAAGACCAGGCCCTGAGTTAACAAAGCATTCTCAGACTTAAGTTGAGAATTAGCCCAACTTTCAATCACTGTTTATGAGAAATATCTTTGATCCAGAAACAAAAAACTTGGCACATAGTTTCTTATTGATGTATTTGATACATTAAAACAACAAAATTAGTATAAAGGGGCTATATTTCAGTCAAAATAAGGTGAACAAGTTTGAGTTAATTCTCAACTTAAGTCTAAGAATGCTTTGTGAACTCGGGTCCAGGTTTTAGAATGTGTCGACCACCCACAGTATCTTATTGGGTAAACTGGGGTAAGGTATAGTTAGCGCATTGTCTATACCACGAACATGGGGGTAAACTGGGGTAATATACAGTTAGCCTATATATAGTGTAGATACGGGAAACATCAGGGTAAACTGGGGTTGGATATAGTTAGTCTATTCTCTATACGGTGAGCAGCAGGGTAAACTGGGGTAAGGTATAGTTAGCCTATCGTCTATACGGTGAACATCAGGGTAAGCTGGGGTAATATACAGTTAGCCTACTGTCTATACGGTGAGCATCAGGGTAAACTGGGGTAATATACAGTTAGCCTACTGTCTATACGGTGAACATCATGGTAAACTGGGGTAAGGTAGGCTACATTGTGAAAAGATTCTAAAAACACTTAAACTAAACTAAAGCTCTGCTAATGTTGCTGTTTTTAAAAAGAATCTTAAAACCGAACTTTTTAAACATGCTTTTGAACTATGAATATGTTGACATTTTAATGTCTTAGAACTATTTTGTCTTTACTTTGAATGTATTTTAAAAGAATCTTAAAACCGAACTTTTTAAACGTGTCTTTGAACTATATGTTGACATTTTAATGTTTTAGAATTATTTTTGTTTTTACTTTGAATGTATTTTAATTGTGAATAGCGCCATGGAGCAGCTTGTTAGCTGGAGCACTCAGCGCTATATAAATTGATTATTATTATTATTATTATTATTATTATCATTTTAAAAATTAAAGTTGATCTATTATATGGATGGATTTGATTATTGCGATTATTGATGCCAAATATCTTGCGTTTTGAAAATGTTATTGTATTTAATTTATATCATCATTTTAGAAAGTGACATGTTTTTAAAATTAGAATTGATCTATCATATGGATGTATTTGGTTAATTGTATTTATACCACCATTGAAACAATGTGTTTAATATATTTTAGGCTACTGGTGTCAACTCTAAAACAAGCTATAAAAGATGGAAATATTGAAGACTTGGTGGAAACATTATCGATAGAAGATAAGCAGCGGGCTTTACTTATAGCTGCTAGAAAACGGTTATATAAAGTGGTGATATACCTATTAGAACACGGAGCAGATGTACAGTATGTTGATAGTAATCAGAACAACCTACTGTATATACTGTTAGATAACTTCCATTATATATATATCCATACAGATGAATGTGATTTATTATTGAAGTGTGTAATTTTATTAGTTGATGCTGGTGTAGATGTTAACCAGTTGCATGTAGATCTAGCGGCTAGACGAGGGTTATACCAAGTGGTGATATATCTATTAGAACATGGAGCAGATGTTCAGTATGTTGATAGTAATCAGAACAACCTACTGTATATACTGTTAGATAACTCCCGTCATAGCACAGAACGTGATTTATTATTGAAGTGTGTAATTTTATTAGTTGATGCTGGTGTAGATGTTAACCAGTTGCATGTACATCTAGCGGCTAGACAAGGGTTATACCAAGTGGTGATATATCTATTAGAACATGGAGCAGATGTACAGTATGTTGATAGTAATCAGAACAACCTGTTGTACATAATGTTAGATAACTATAAGATATTTCTCCATACAGATGAACGTGATTTATTATTGAAGTGTGTAATTCCATTAGTTGAACTTGGTGTAGACGTGAACCAAGTGAACGAAGATACCGATACACCTGTATTTACCGCTGTTAGACAAGGGTTGTGTGACGTTGTATTGTATCTATTAGAGCATGGTGTTCGGATACATTATCTTGATAAATATAAACGCAACATTCTTCACTATGTTTTATGTTGTGTGTATTCCGATGTGATAGATGAAGAGAAATGTATACAGCTTGTTAATACTATAATAAACAGAGGATTAGACATAAACCAACCTGACCATGAAGGTAGTACTCCGTTGTTTTATCTCGGTATGTACAACGCTGTTTATTACACCATAAGATGGAAATTACGGGAAGAGCAGGACACACATGGTCGATTGAAATGTAAACTGGTTAACATATCATTAGAAGCTGGTTGTACAGTGAACCATCAAAACACTGAAAGGCAAACGGCTTTAATGTACCAAATAAAACGCCAGTCTAATATCAGTATATTAAAACTGTTGATTCCATATTCTGATTTAAGTTTAACTGATAATAATGGTGACACAACAATTAGTTATTGTGTCCAATATTACATGATCAATTCGACAGCCATCTTTAACCTTTTAGTAGATTCGGGATCAAATCTGATGTCGCGTAGCAACGGTATTAGGTTATTCCATGATATTTTAAAATGTAAGAGGTTTTGGTTGTTCAGTTATTACATTTCGCGAAAGTTGATTGTTAAGGGTGTTACATCTGAAGGAGAAAATATGCTTCATCTTTTAGCTCGTGTTAACTATGATTATTCTGTTAGCAAGTTTAAATGGTTGTTAAATAACCAGCTAGACATCAACCATCCCTGTGCTAAAGGCAACACACCTACTATGATAGCTGCTTTTTTATTAAACAGTAAATATTTAGAATTGTTGACACATCAACCTAGACTAGAGATCAATGCACAGAATAACCAGGGTCACACGGCACTTTATATGTGCACCATTGGCTTTACCATGGTTAAAGATGGGTTGAACAAAAGACAGGTAAATGATGTTGTTAAGAATTATTGTAACCAGATATATCCAAAATACATGGCTTGTATTGATATTTTACTTGGTATTGATGGTATTAATATAAATATTCAAGACAATATGGGTAGAACTAGTTTAATGATGGCTGCTATGAAAAACGACAGAGTTCTTACAAGGAAGCTACTCCAAGCTGGTGCAATAGTTAGCATGTTAGACTATTCGGGAAGATCTGCTCTACAATATCTTGATATTTATCAGAGTGTGTTTGATTTGACTTGTTTTAAATTACTTCTATCTAATGGTAGTACTGGTCTTCTCAATTTACCTTGTATCGATGGTAACACGATTATTCAAACGGTCTTGTGTTTCCCCCGCCTCTGGGAACCATGTCAAGCCATTTCTTTTATTAGGTATTTAGTTGCTGAAAACTGCTGTGTTCAGACTCTCATTACTTCATCATTTGAAAGTAACTATAATCAAATTGATCCCATTGAATTAAGCCTTCAGGGAAGAGATAAACTGAGAAAACTGTTATATCTTAGTGGTGCCCAAGGTGGGGAAATTATGACAACTTTAAATTTTGACGAGGAAGACCGCATTGCCAACTCACGAGGCAGAGAAGAATTCATTAGTTTCTGTAGTAATGTATCACTCAAGTCCCTGTGTAGGAAATTCATCAGACAGAATCTCGGCTTGGGAATACAGGAGAAGATTGGTGATCTAGAATTACCTCGTGAATTAAAGGATTTTCTTCTACTAAAAGATGTTCTTCATCCACACGATTACAACTTCGACCATATTGACGATGACTGGAATGATTTTGATGACGATGATGATTATGATGGTTATGATATAGATAAGGATAAAGATGATGATTATAGTCAATATAATGACAAATATTTTCCTCTAAATACAGATTATGAACTTGGACAGGATTTCATAAAAACCGGGATATTTCCAAATGGTGAAGAGGCGTAAGATGTTGCCGCTTTTTGTGATTTTTTCGACAAATCTATATTTCTTTATTGTGATTATTGTCCTTAGTAAACATAGACAATAAATGATGATATAATTATAATACCCATTTCCCCGAGGTCCGTGTGATGGTGATTTATTTGATGTTATTATTAAACATATAGAAAATAACGAATGATTACAATACCGATATACAGATCCTCAATTACATTCTACACATAGAACGCGTGTCGATCATTCTGTCAATTCTCAATACGGCCGGATGCAGGAATGTTGAAAAGGGGGTATGTAGACATATAGACAATTTACGATGATGATTATAATACCGATTTTCTGGTGGTCCGTGTGATAATGGTTTATGTGATGATAAGTGTGGTGATTATCATAGACAATTAACGATGATGATTATAATACTGAGTTTCTGGTGGTCCGTGTGATAATGGTTTATGTGATGATAAGTGTGGTGATTATCATAGACAATTTACGACGATGAATATAATACCAATTTTCTGGTGGTCCGTGTGATAATGGTTTATGTGATGATAAGTGTGGTGATTATCATAGACAATTAACGATGATGATGATAATACCCATTTTCTGGTGGTCCGTGTGATAATGGTTTATGTGATGATAAGTGTGGTGATTATCAAACATATAGACAATATTTAACTTGAAAACGTGACCTGTATGTGTTATGAAACGTCGTTATCAAATATTAGAGAGGTAGTTATATTCATATATACCTTGTGTTGTATTTTGTTATGAATAGTTAACCGTGCTTCTAGATGGCATTAATAATAATAATAATCTCGTCATTTTACAAGGGTAGCAAATAAGGCCTGAGGCCTATTTTCAATTTGGCCCTTGACATGATATCGATCATTACTGTAGGAAGAGACCGAAGAACTCGGGGAAACCTGCCTGATCGGATGGGAGACCGAATATCCCTCTCACTTACAACGATAAAATTCTTGCCCTGAGCTGGGATTGAACCCTCGTTGCATTGGTGAGAAGCCGCCTCTTTATCGCCACGGCTACCCGACCAGCATTTTAAGAATTGAAGCGATATACGGATGATGTATTTCCAAATGGCGATGATACGCTCCAAATCCTTAATTACATTATGTCCCTTTCTACATTCAGTCAACTCTCAACGAGACAGGATACAGGAATTGTGAAGGGGGGGTGCAACCCCTGTTATTCCCGACAGAGAGATATGAGGAAAGACAGAAACCCGAGGGGACCCGGCCAAATAAATTCTGTTTAGATATTTGAATTTTCATATATACACATACGTTTTTATATATAATAAAGGATATGATTATGCTAAAAAGAAATTTATTGAAGCAGTATTACCCCCTTGAGGTAATAGAAGTTGGGATAAATAAGGCGTTGGCAATTGATATCCAAATGTTGAGGACTACTAAAGTGAAAGACAGTTCGGATAACATCATTACTTTTGTCTCTACTCACAACCCTCAACACCCCAACTTCTTTAAAAGAATGTACGAGAGCAGGACAATCCTGGCATCAAACGACAACCTCAGAATGAAGTTTAACAATGTACAATTCATTAAATCACAAAGACAGCCACCTTATCTGAAACTTCAATTCATCTATCACAAGGACCGGCTTTTATGTATCGAAATGCGCGGATCTTCGATGCAAATGTTGCGACCATATAACACCAAATAACAAATATAATTTTCATAACTCTACCTTTAGCGTCAATGACAATATGAATTGTGACACAAAAAATCTCATATATGTCTTGACTTGCAAAGGTTGTGGGTTTTTTTATATTGGGGAGACATCCAATCATCTACGGGATAGGGTACGCAACCATCGGCGGGATTGTAATATTGAATATGGGCCCTTATTTGTAAATCGACACATCTTTAACACTTACAAGTTAAATTTCAAATTTTCCCTTTTTATAAAATGAAAGTCGATGACACCACGAAAAGGGAATCAATGAAGAACCATTTTATTAAAAAATACGCTCCTCGACTTAATAGTCATTAAGTAACAATTGACCATTAATTTCATTTAGGAGATAAACACTTCATGTTTTGCATTTAGAGGGGTGTTATTGTCCAATAGACATGTCCTGAGATCATTAGGACCCAAGACACCCCTCTAAATGCAAAACATGAAGTGTTTATCGACATTGTAACATGCTATTTACGATTTTAAAAGAAAATACTAAAACAGAGGGGTGTTATTGTCCAATAGATGGTGTCTAATTGACCAATCAAAATGCGACGTTCACTCTTAGCATGTTACAATTATTAATAGTCTTAATCTATCCCGTTAATATCTATCATTCATTGTTTCTAAATTGTATTGTACCCAATAAGCAACCGATTAACACGCGTGTATACATGTTTTCTGCTTGTTACCTATATACTATGTAACCATAGACAATGGTAACTATAGCCACTTAAAACCACAGTGTTACTATGTAAATATAAATATGTATAAATACACTATATTGTCCATCTATATGTTATGACATTATTTATGAATAGTCCCAAGACGGTCGAAAAGTACTTTAAAATGTTATTAAACCAGTGTTGAAATCAGTTTGTGTCGGCATACCTTTTTATCTATTCATCATTTACCGTGAAACAAAGTAGTACAACTTTGCGGTTGTGCTAATAATTTTGGATATATATATATATATATATATATATATATATATACTTGAAATTAAAGATGGCAAAATAAAAATAAAACTACATTTGTGTGCTAACGTTTTCACCGCGATATCGGCTCATCAGGCGATTTATAACAATATATATATATATACACAAAAATATAAAATATTAACAAGTCAGTAATTAGTTAATTGCTTATTTATTATGTGCCATGACATGTCAAGTAAAGTTGTCTTGTGTGGCTTCAGGAACTTGTTGTTATAGTTTTTCTGTATAAATTGACCTCACATTTTTGTATTACTGTATTAGCTTGATAACGTCGCTCAAATAAATAAGTAGCTGTTATTCCATTAGTATGTGTTAGTTTTAATGTGAAGTAAAGTTAGTATTAACTTTATATTTTTAATGTATAAACGACGAGGGGTTGGTTGCTCAAAACTGAGTTATTTTAACAATCTGCTAAAGGACATATCTCGGTAACGTGTTGTTTGTTAACTTCCCGATAAATTTACTACAGAAAACACTTACTTTATTTTTGATATTGGCATAAATCTGTAGGAAAGATTTGCCACACAGAATGTTCAGGGCCTTTATTTCCAGCAACAATCATTCTCTCCGTTAGAGTTAACGGATAGTTAAAATATAACGGAGCTTTGAGCAACCGGCCCCATAACATTAGCTACATATTTATCAGAGACAAAAATGGGGTTTAACGTGGATTCGACGTGGGACTAACATGTGGGGTTGTATTTCAGGAATTCGCGTAGGGGTCTTTAGCAGTTGGGGCTGGGGGCTAGTTCAGCACACAAACCTGAGTTATCTCCTCTTTAGCTACACAGATTCTCGTAAGATAAAGCTTAAAGTAAAAACATCCACAGCACGCTTAACCTCAATCCCACCCTCATTCAAATTGAGAGAGAGAAATGGGGTTTAACGTCCACTCGACACAAACTAGGTCATTTCGGGACTAGCATATGGTTCAATTTTATTTTAATAATTTATCATTTTATCGTATTTAAGGGGGCTTGGGGTGGCCTAGTCGTCTAGAGTGCCGCGCTTAGACCTCTAGCTGGCCGGTCACCTCTGGCTTGCGGCGTATGTGGCATGGAGATAGGGGCGCCTTCTCAACCTCATGGGTTTCCTCCGGGCACTCCGGTTTCCTCCCACTGCTAAAGACCCCTACGCGCAAGCAAAATATTGAAACAAACTTAACCATATGTTAGTCCCGAAATGACCTAGTTGTATTCAGTGGACGTTAAACGATTTTATGTTAGTCCCGAAATGACCTAGTTGTGTTCAGTGGACGTTAATCCCCTTTTCTCTCTCTCGCCCTTTTTTACTAGACAAATTATTTAAAAACTTGTATTGCAATGGTGTCTATTTTGTTTGTATTATGCATACAGTAATATCTTATGTTATGGTATCTTATTTTGACAATTATCTTTGCATTAGCAAACTTTAAATGTTCAACTGTTCTTCTAGAGGTAGAACAGGGTCGTAGGGACAAAATCCCCCGGGTAGAGCGTATATGCAAACTGTGTAACACCAATCAAGTGGGCGATGAAATCCACTTTATGATATACTGTCCAATCTTGCGAGATCTTAGACATAATTTCTTACCTTCATGGTTTATTAGATCCCCAACAATAAGTAATCTAGTGTCACTATTTAACTCGACTGATCACATTGAAATAAGGAATTTATCATTGTTTATATCAAAAGGTATAGAAGTAAGGCAAATAATGCTCCGCTATTAACTCTAACTTAAAGGGACAATAACACTCTTGCTGGCTTGACAGGTCCAGAAAAAAAAATTAGCCTTATTCGAACTACTAGATGTTTAAGTGTCCTACCTGTTGTGTAAATTATCCATTACAACCTATCTTACCTGTCCAGAGGGTTCAAAAATATGTTAAAATCCAAGTTGCATTTGAAAACGCTTACGTAAGGCTTTTTAAACCATGTTATGGCATGTAGTTGAATTTTTCGAATTTTTAAAATTAGGTGGGTTAGGATGAAATTTGTATCATTTTTCAATTGGAATATTGTAAAATAGTAGGCTACAATTTGTTGACCAGAATAAAGATCGGGACAAATTATTCAGTTACAACAAGAGTGGTATTGGGGCTTTAAGTTACTCTATTTTTGTGAATATTTTAACTAAAATAGTAAGATTTATATTGTAAATATCTTTCTTGAAACACACCTTACTTAATGCTTGTTAT
Organism: Patella pellucida; assembly: GCA_917208275.1. NCBI lineage: Eukaryota > Metazoa > Mollusca > Gastropoda > Patellidae > Patella > Patella pellucida. The sequence continues at coordinate 4,712,472 of OU795039.1, read as the reverse complement.
TAGTAATAGAATTATCTTTCGGATTTATGGTATGTGTACTGTAGGCTGTTGCCTTATAGTTATTAATAAACTGTTTGTTTGTTTGTTTGTTTGTTAAAAAATTATCTTGGCTTAATCGTTTACAAGCCCCGGTAGTGTATCTGTACAGCTTCATCCACCCTAACATGAACTCAGATCGTCAAATTTATTTGCTGGCCTCGTACACGGCTCTATAGCCCAAACGACTCATCTAAATATATTAGCTGTTCCAAAGATGCAGGGCATAGGGGTTTGTAGGACAGTAATCTACTAATCGCATCTAGGACATCAACAACCACTCCAACATTTATTTCTGTGCAGATAACGTCAACTGTTGGACAATTGGACAAGTTTTACTCTCATTAAAAGTGAACATTTGCTATGCAATGGCTCAACCATTCTTCATCCCAAATTGCACGTGGGTTAGTGTAATCAGCAATGCAGACAAACAAGAGTTATTCCCCTTTAATGTAACAAAAATTACAATATATGACCAACTGGCCACAGGTCACTAATTCTTTCCCCATTGACTCTAATGTTAATTCTCGTCTCTTAGACCGGCTCTAACTTTTTCCCAAATTTTCGTTGGATAAAACGCTTTTAGCCACAGCTGGAGCAACATGTGGCAAAATCTTGCCCAAAAGCATGTATGAGGTTGACCATGAAAAAATTGAGATACACAAGCTGGAAGTAGAGACAAGAAAATATGCAATTTCAGGCCCTCCATTTCAACGTAACCAACCTCACAACTCTTGTATCCTTCGGCCTCAAAATCATGAAAATTCACCAAAACCTGGCCGAAAATGTATTTTCAAACCCTTTTATTCGATTCTACACCAGAAAGTCAACAAAAATCGCCATGCAAAAGGGGGAAAAGGGAAAGGGAGAGAGAGACTAAAAATAACTATGGCCCTACCGGCGTAGAAATATTTGGTGACCTGTGTCTAACTATTACAGGACCTAAATTATTATAGTCTTTCTCTCCCCCCCCCCCCCCCATTTGCATGGCGATTTTTGTTGACCTTTTGGTGTAGAACCAAAAAAAAAAAGATAGCTACGCCAAGCGTGGAAATACGTCCACAACCAGCTTTGTTTATTGTTTATGTCTAATTAATAACATTTCAGGCCTAAAGAAAGACCTGCAATAGGCGGATTTAGCTCTTGCATAATGTATGTTTAATATTGTATAATTGTGTTCAAAAATTAATTTGCTTATCACACGGCTTACCCCGATCAAGAAAATTCTCATTTTCTAACTTAAAGAAATGTTATAAAACTATACATCAAGTTATATGATCAGTGTCACTTAAAGGGACAATAACACTCTTGCTGGCTTGACAGGTCCAGAAAAAAAAATAGCCTTATTCTCACTACAAGATGTTTAAGTGTCCTACCTGTTGTGTATATTATCCATTATAACCTATCTTACTTGTCCAGAGGGTCCGAAAATATGTTTAAATTCAAGTTGCATTTGAAAGTGCTTACGTAAGGCTTTTCAAACCATGTTACGGCATGTAGTTGAATTTTTTCCAATTTTTAAAATTAGGTGTGTTAAGATGAAATTTGTATCATTTTTTAATTGAAATATTGTAAAATAGTACAAATTGTTGACCAGAATAAAGATTGGAACATATTATTCAGTTACAACAAGAGTGGTATTGGGGCTTTAATTAGAACTAAAGTTATCATGTCCCAAAGCATCAATCGATCAAATTGCTTATTCGTATTCAAACTAAGGACAAAATAGGCCTACTCATCTTCGAACTACATCAACAACATTCGTCTTATAACAAAAATCTGACCTCATATACATGTATATGTATACATTCCAAGACCCGATTCAAAAGTCGCTACCGAAACTGTACATCCAAATACATCCAAGGGCATTAAAATAAAATTAGCTGAAGAAGTGGTTTTCCCCTTTCCATAAATAGATAGCGGGTCACGTCAGGCCTTTCAATCGATTGAATGATACTGATTTAGATATTGTTGTACTGTTCTACTAACTATTTAGGTAATATATTCCCCTGTTGCCATCGACTTCTATAAGAGACGGGACATATTACTTCCTCCTCGTGGGTTTTCTCCGGATCCTCCTGCTTCCTTCCACTGATAAACACCCCAACGCGCAAGCGAATTACTATATGTTAGTCCGGAAATGACCTAGTTTGTGTTGAGTGGACGTTACACCCCATCTCTTTCTCTCTCTCATGTCAGTCTCGGACAAGAGGTGTGGGTAGGGTGTTATTTTTAGAAGTGTAAGTGTTTATTTCATAACATTCTGGCTCGTGTTTGCTCTATCTATCTCTCTTCTCTCTCTCTTCATCTCTCTCTCTTCTCTCTCTCTCATCATCGCTCGTGTTTGCTCTCTCTCTTTCCCCCCTCTCTCTCTCTCTCTCTCTCTCTCTTCTTGCCCTGCTTAATGGCGATTTTTTCCTTGTTTCAGTTTATGCAAGGGAGATAAATCTATTTTAATGTTCACGGGATCAGACTGGTTACGAGGCCAAATACATTATTACGAGATGTAAACAGGACTAGAGTTAACCCCAACCAAACCAAAGACCTGGCTCTAAGCCTCGCCCAAACCCACAATCCGTTTTAACAACCACGTGCCCTAACCCTGTTTACATCCGGGCTACCTTGACCGATTATGTATTTAGCCTGGCAACATAGTTCTAGCCTTTTAGACTAGTAATTTTTCTTCTGACATTATTGGTTTTTTTTTTAATTTCGATGATTTTAATCTACATGTATTGAAGGGGGTGGGGACATTTCTATTTGATAAGGATTTCCCAAATGACGTTTTCTCCGACCAAGACCGCCCCCTCCCCCTTTCTTTTTTTTGCTTAAATTCAATGACACGCCCTGATTGTTGGCAGGGTTGTATCGTGCCGGTCGTCCATCCTGCACCATCACAACTCCATAATCCTAAGAGAGAGAGAGAAAGAGAGAGAGAGGGGGGGGGGGGGGGGAAACACGTCCACTCGACACAAACTAGGTCATTTCGTGACAATGGTTTAATTTTATTTCAATTATTCGCTTGTGCGTAGGGTTTTGGGCCATCGAGTTCTGTCCCCTTGGCAAAGTTGGCCCAGGGAGAATTTTGACCACGAGCGAAGGCGGCTATCCACTCGGCAAATCTCGACAGATTCCGGCACCCTACATCTAGACTCGGATGTATGACGAATTCTGCCATTTTGGAACGGTACACCTTTTGGAACTACTTTAAAGGACCCGGATAAACAATGGCTGCCCCCATGTAGTCTCTATCATCCGGGGGTTTTGTGTGATCGAGACTAGCCCCCATGGCTGCCATTTTGGGACTATTTTGTAAAAGCGGAACGTTTTCCTGTTAAAGTAAATCGGTAGTCGACATGTATGGTCGTAGGTACATATCAATTACTATCATACATCCGAGTCTAGATGTAGGTTACGGAGGGTACCGAAATCTGTCGAGGTTTGCCGAATGGGCGGCTATTCTGCTTATATTAAAATAATACAAGACAACGACGTCACGCTATGGGAAAGTTCTCTCCATACGGATTTCACGGATATATAGAATTTCATTTGTAGGTAAATATTTGCTAATTACAACGAGAAGCTTGTAATATTTCTACTGTTTGTTATTGCATTTATATTTAGACCTACTGGGTACATTAAAGTACGAATTATTTGTGTTCATCCGCCATAGTGTAATGGGGGTGGGGAGGGGATCACGTACGCGCTGTATCATAAAGTCTGTTATTGAGTCAACTGCCGTGGTTTCGAATCCCTGTTTGGACGTGGCAAGGAGTAGGGTCGCTTGTCCAACCTCGTGAGTTTTCTCCGGGTCCTTCGGTTTCATCCTACTGCCAAAGACCCCTACGCGCAAGCGAATTATTGAAATAAAATTAAAAACCATGTGTTAGTCCCGAAATGACCTAGTTTGTGTTGAGTGGACGACGCTAAACCCTATTACTTTCTTTCTTTCACAGTGTAATGCTCACTCTTTTTTGTAACCGATACGGGTTTGTTCGTGGGTTTTCTCCGGGTCCTCCGGTTTCCTCCTACTGCAAAAAACCCTACGCGCAAGCGAATTATTGAAATAAAATTAAAAACCATGTGTTAGTCCCGAAATGACCTAGTTTGTGTTGAGTGGACGACGCTAAACCCCATTTCTTTCTTTCTTTCACAGTGTATTGCTCACTCTTTTTTTTGTAGCCGATACGGGTTTGTTCTCTCGATGTTCCAATAACTTATATTGTAATCCGGACTCAAATTCGAACAAGGGGGAGACAAAGAGCACACCTATTAGAAACTTGGACAAATATTAGGGGGACAAAAAGCACACCTATTAGAAACTGGGACAAATATTAGGGGGACAAAGAGCACACCAATTAGAAACTGGGACGAATATTAGGGGGACAAAGAGCACACCTATTAGAAACTGGGACAAATATTAGGGGGACAAAGAGCACACCTATTAGAAACTGAGACAAATATTAGGGGGACAAAGAGCACACCTATTGGAAACTGGGACAAATATTAGGGGGACAAAGAGCACACCTATTAGAAACTGGGACAAATATTAGGGGGATAAAGAGCACACCTATTAGAAACTGGGACAAATATTAGGGGGACAAAGAGCACACCTATTAGAAACTGGGTCACATATTAGGGGGAAAAAGAGCACACCTATTAGAAACGGGGGCAAATATTAGGGGGACAAAGAGCACACCTATTTGAAACTTGGACAAATATTAGGGGAACAAAGAGCACACATATTATAAACTGGGACAAATATTAGGGGGACAAAGAGAACACCTATTAGAAACTGGGACAAATATTAGGGGGACAAAGAGCACACCTATTAGAAACGGGGACAAATATTAGGGGGACAAAGAGCACACCTATTAGAAACGGGGACAAATATTAGGGGGACAAAGAGCACACCTATTAGAAACTGGGACAAATATTAGGGGGACAAAGAGCACACCTATTAGAAACTGGGACAAATGTTAGGGGGACAAAGAGCACACCTATTAGAAACTGGGACAAATATTAGGGGGACAAAGAGCACACCTATTAGAAACTGGGACAAATATTAGGGGATAAAGAGCACACCTATTATAAACTTGGACAAATATTAGGGGGAAAAAGAGCACACCTATTAGCAACTTGGACAAATATTAGGGGAACAAAAAGCACACCTATTAGAAACTGGGACAAATATTAGGGGGACAAAGAGCACACCAATTAGAAACTGGGACGAATATTAGGGGGACAAAGAGCACACCTAATAGAAACTGGGACAAATATTAATGCCTTCGTGGAATTTCCCTCGACAAGGGGTGCCATGATGCATTTTGTTAAACGTCCATTTCCGACTGGTGTAAAAGAGGTGCAGGAGTACTGTCGCCGTTTTTGTTATGGCTGTTTATTAAAGGAAAATAACTTCCAGTACATATATATGACACTATGGACAGGTTGATTTAATTATTAATATTATGGACAGGTTGATTTAATTATTAATATTATGGACAGGTTGATTTAATTATTATTATATACAAATGAAGGAAGATGGCTGCTTCTAAAATCCGAACAGGTAAATACGTTTCTCCCGACAAACTTTTTACAACCGTAAAACAGCACGAATGTAATATATACATACACCCCGCCCCCCCCCACTGCACTTTCCTATAAAGTTTGAAACATCAAATGTCTTTATGAATTAACAGTGAAGACTTTATTGTCTTTACCCTCAGCATATTTCATCTCGTATTGTTTTTTAGATTTTTCTTTGTTGCAAACCATACATACAATAATTAAACTGAGAAGCACGATACCTCCAATTAAACATCCGGTTACAACCCAGAACTGTTCGTTTGATACCATTTTCTCTGAAAACAAAAATACAAAATTACATAACATTTATTAATTTCAAGGAATAATAAGAAATACGATTTTGTTTTTGTTTTGCGTGTAGTGCAGTCCTCCTGCATTTACTATTAGAGTAGAGTTTTAGCCCTTCGTACTGCAGAATGTCGGGCTTTGCTCCTGTTTGCTCACTACATTTATTATTTTAGCGTTTTCCGAGTTTCTGTCCGGATTATCACCCTTATTGTTAAAATTATTTGACGTTCTAACACCTGACGTCAACTCGCTGACTATCGCCATTTAAAGGACGAACACTTACAAGATCGGTCGCTTTTTTTTGTTACGTCTTATTTTGTAAATCATTTTAGTGAAGCTTGTACCACAACAGGCCCGGACTGTACAGCGCAGTGTACGCTTACGGCTGGCGCCCGGATCCATTCACTAGATTTGATAATTGTTTAGTTTTTTCAATGTCTGTTTTCTGTCTTGTCCGCAGGTTTATCTTGTAAAAAATTTTGTTTCTTGTTTTGCGTGTAGTGCAGCCCTACTGCATTTACTATTAGTATTCAATAAAATAATGTTTATAAAAAGAACCCCGTGGGTTTTCACCGGGTCCTCCTTATTATACAATCTACGTATAGTCAACGACATACAAAGAGTTCTAATCTTTATGATACTTTTCTTTAAAATCACGACACGTTTGACCTCAAGGATGAACCCTTTAAAACAGCCCCCGGGGATCAGAGAATACATGTAGCCGCATGTTTATAATATATCCATTGATGTGAGTCGGGTGTTGTTAGCTTATATTACTGGAGGGGATCACGGTGGCTAAGTGGATAAGGCGCTGGTTCGCTAGCCTGGAGGTTGAGTGTTCGATGGCTGCATTGACCGAGAAAGTTCATTTCGATTTTCCGGCGTGATTTCCCCTTGTCAGTGATGCAGAAGGAGGGCCTGACAAGGACAGCTGTCTAGTCGTTCGGATGGGACGAAAAACCGAGGTCCCGTGTACAAATTGGAGTGCACGTAAATGATCCCTTGGCAGTTGGAATTCGATATAAGAGTAGGCCGTAGTGCCGCTGCCCGGGCAAAATTTCCCTCATTGCACACTGTGGCGTATGCCCGTCTTCAATTAGCCCAGGTACGGTGCTTAAGCGTAGGACGTTAAACCCCATTTCATTCATTCATTCATTATATTACTGGCTTTATCAATGTATTACATACAACGATCCTGCTTTCTAATTTGAATTGGCGAATAAAGGCGAACGTACGTCATACAGTGTGCTATGACGGAAATTTGTCCCGGACAGAATACTACGGCCTACACTTATATTGCATCCTTATTATCAAGGGGTCTTTTACATGCACACCAAAGTTTTCTCGGGATCTCCGTTGTTAGAGTATGGCAACGACTAGAGACTATCCAGCATTCCCTATGCACCAACAACAAGGAGCAACCACGCCGAAAACTAAAGCGAAACTATCACGGCCAACACCGGGAGTGAACCGGCGATTTCCTGGTTATGAGCCAACGCCTTACCCACTGAGTCATCGTGGCTCATATTACTAATGCATCTATTAAAGCGGTAAGCCAATAACAATTTCATTTATCCGTAATGCGCGAGGTCAAATATCATGCAAATTTACCTGCAGGTTCCATATTTTCCTTCTCGGGACCTGGTTCCATATTTTCCTTCTCGGGACCTGGTTCCATATTTTCCTTCTCGGGACCTGGTTCCATGTTCTCGTTGTTGGACATATTATAGTCGAAATCACCACATCTAGGAAAGCCCAGGGGTGCTTTTGGATGGTGTGGGAAAGACTCGTTTAAAACAAGGGCCATTCCATCACTTGCGTGAAGATCTATATGACAATGCATGAACCACGTTCCAGGATTATCCGCCTTGATTCTTACAACCACATAGCCCCCACTTGGAACGATTATTGTGTCTTTTCGTGGCGGATTCGTCAGTTCTAAACCTGGGACATTGCCACCGAACCACGTCGAGTTCGACCATGTGGCATTGTTACAGAAACTTTTAGACCTTTCTTTACCGCCTCGACAATCGATATCTAAGTTGTCCTCCATTATTTTCCCAGTCGACTCATTGTGGGATCCATATCCCATCTTGACGACGTAGAACGAGTGACCATGCATGTGAACTGGATGAGCCCAACCCTTCCCGTTACCCATGTTAAGAAAGACTATCTGATAAACCTTGTTGTGGTCCAGATCCATTGTGCCGAAACAATGACAGTTCGTGTGCTCCGTACACTCCTCGCCACAACGATACTTCCCTAATTCTTGAGGTTGGGTCTGGGCTGAAACTGACGGATTTACAAACGATCGGCCATTGGCTGAGCCTGGATACGCTTTAATTCCCGGAAAAGCAAAGTTTATGAAACGTTCTTCTAGTTGTTCTTGTGGTGCTGAAGGTGCGGGGTCGTCATCGGGTAGGGCTTTAAACTCATCAAACCTGATGCAAACAGTATTGGCCTCTGTGGGATAATAAGAGAATGGACAATTTGCTACGGCACATTTGTCATCTTGCGCGCACGCCTTTTTACTTGAATCAGGTTCCATGCTGGCAGCTGAGTCATATCTGAGAATGGCCTCCGCGGTGTGATTGACGTCCACCTCAAGAGTGATGGCGCGCACCCAATAGTTTCCCACTGGCTTGTCTGCCGTAATGATAAAGTCGTATCGCTCACCGGGATTTATCACCAGTGATTCAACTGTTTTGGGTTTCAAATCGTAACCATCTGAAGCTATGATGGTGAGGTTATGCTCATCGATGGATATCCGGAACGGAAAAAGAGCACCTGCTGCAATCCACCGAAATCTGTATTGTTCTCCAGCAGTTACATTAAATATATGTAAAGGAGCTCCGTTGTGTTTATTCCCATCATATAATCTGCCTTTGCCATTAATTAAACCCGACTGATATCGAAACAGACTGAAATGGCCTCCATCCAGTGAGTCGGTGCTACCCAATTTCACACGGTGATCGTACATCCCGTAGAGCATCCGTTGGTGAACCTCCGTTGAATCCCAATGGTTCCAGTCTGTAATAACAGCAATCAATTCTTTCATCTCCATTGGCTTTTTCTCACGGATAATCAACGCTCCATATAACCCCATGGTCCTCTGTGAGCCCACGTGCGAATGATACCAAAAGGTGCCTTTAGGTTTGGCTTTGAATCTGTAGGTGAAGCTACCACCAGGTTGAATTGGGCATTGGTTAACAAAAGCTACGCCGTCCATCCATGGGGTACCCGTTTGGTGGAGCCCGTGCCAATGAATAGTAACGGATTCGCTTGTTAACGCGTTTTTCACATGTACAACAACAGTTTGACCCTCGTAGACTTCTATAGGGGGACCAGGTAAACTATTATTAGCTACTATAACTAAACGGTATCCTTCCCAGCCATCAGCGGTTATAACGTCTGATAAATCCATTGGCGTAGCGGCGGAGGTGTTGACGGTATCGTAACTGTAGAGTTGGCCATTTTCAGGGAAAACAGCAACACGACCTTTCACCATCGTCATTCTGTGGTCAACGTGCAACCAAAATTCACAGGTCTCCGCCTCCTGGTGACAACTGTGTGCTGTTGCTAAGGACACAATTAGCACCGGAAGTATAAGCTGTAGAATTATTCTGGTCATCCTTAAATGATAAAATAAAAGATATTAATAGCAAACACAAAATAGCAAACACAAAATAGCAAACACAAAATAGCAAACACAAAATAGCAAACACAAAATAGCAAACACAAAATAGCAAACACAAGCCAGACTGGTATGAAAAAAAGCATACGCTTCTAACAAGAACACCCTACCCTGCAAACACCTATTGCCACATAACCAATGGCCCCTGGGCGGATATGAAAAGGTATTTACACTCTTTCTTGAATACGTCATTCAAATACCACACAATTGGCTAATTAACACGGACAGGCCTACTCCATGCAATGTGATATGAATGATAAAATAAAAGATACATTTATAAACAAAAACAGCAAACACCAGCGAGGATGAGAGAGAGAGAGAGAGAGAGAGGGAGAGAGAGAGAGAAGAGCGAGAGAGAGAGACAACAAACACGAGCCAGGATGAGAGAGAGAGAGAGAGAAGAGATAGAGAGAGAGAGAAGATAGAGAGAAGAGAGAGAGAGAGAAGCAAACACGAGCCAGAATGTTATGAAATGAACATTTACACTTCTAAAAATAAAACACCCTACCCACACCTCTTGTCCGAGACTGACATAAGAGAGAGAGAGAGAGAAAGAGATGGGGTTTAACGTCCACTCGACACAAACTAGGTCACTTTGGGACTAACATATGGTTCAATTTTTTATTTCAATAATTCGCTCGTGTGTAGGGGTCTTTAGCAGTGGGAGGAAACCGGAGTGCCGGGAGGAAACCCACGAATTTGAAAAGGCGCCCCTATCTGCATGTCACATACGCTCACACTAGGACTCGAAACCACAGCCGCAAGCCAGAGGTGGCCGGCCAGCTAGAGGTCGAAGCGCGGCACTCTAGACCACTAGGCCATCCCAACCCCCGAGATGGACATGAAACCCATACAACAAAACTGATCCTGGGCTGATATGAAAATGTATTTACACTCGTTCTTCAATACATGTACGTCATTTCAGTCAAATAAAATGGGACAATAAAGACCGTCGGGTTTGATCCATGCAATGTACTATGAGCGCCATTTTGACTGGCCAGCAGCTTGGACTAAATCTGATTTTGAATTTGTCGTTACCAAATTCATTACAAATACGATGGGTTTTTTTTCATTAATCAAGCCCCCCCCCCGCCAGTGCATAAAATCCTATGTGGATATATGACTATATGTGTATGCATAACCATATCATCCGATGTGGATATATAACCATATCAGAGTAGGACGTAGCGCCGCTGCCTGGGCAAGATTACCCTCGTAGCACACTGTATGGCGTATGCCCGTCTTCATTAGCCCAGTTTGGGGGCAGAACAGTAGGACGTTAAAGCCCATTTTATTTCATTTTCATCCGATGTACATACTAGTATCTAACTACATCATCTGTGTAGCACAAATACCTATATAATTTTTGTACGTATAAGGACATATGAATAAATCTAAAAGTTCTAAAAAAGTAATATACACATTATAATCAGATACCTGGGTCTAACCCAACGAGGAGGGCTGCGATGGCCTAGTGGTCTAGAGTGCCGCGCTTCGACCTCTAGATGGCTTGCGGCTGTGGTTTCCAGCCCTGGTGTGAGCGTATGTGGCATCGAGATAGGGGCGCCTTCTCAACCTCGTGGGTTTCCTCCGGGCACTCCGGTCTCCTCCCACTGCTAAAGACCCCTACGCGCATGCAAATTATTGAATTAAAAAAAAACAAACTACATGTTAGTCCCGAAATGACCTAGTTGTGTTGAGTGGACATTAAACCCCATTTCTCTCTCTGTGTCTCTAACCCAACGAGCTTTATAGACAATTTCAGCTATGTTTTCAGTGTTAGTTTTACTGAACGACACTTTTATAAATAAAATTGGTGACAAAAGTAAGAGGAAGAAACCCATCCGAGGAGAACGAGATACAAAGAGAGATAGCGAAGCCTCAATATACCAGAATATGGGCGTTTAGAAACTCTTAATAAAAACGGAGTCACGGTTGCCCAATTTGTGAAAAACATACAGAGAGGGAGAGAGGTAGAAATGGGGTTTAACGTCCACTCAATACAACTAGGTCATTTCGGAACTAACATATGGTTCAATTTTATTTCAAAATTTGCTTGCGCGTAGTGGTCTTTAGCAGCGGGAGGAAACCGGAGTGCCCAGAGGAAACCCACGAAATTGAGAAGGCGCCCCTATCTCAATGCCGTATACACTCACACCAGGGCTCTAAACCACAGCCGCAAGCCAGAGGTGACCGGCCAGCTAGAGGTCGAAGCGCGGCACTCTAGACCACTAGACCACCCCCACCCCAATATACCAGAACACGGGGGTTTAGAGAATACACAATAAACAATACTCTTAATAAAACGTAGTCACGAGATAATAAAAGAGATAACGAAGCCTCAATGTACCAGAATATGGGCGTTTAGAAACTCTTAATAAAACGGAGTCACGGTTGCTCAGTTTGTGCAAAACATAGAAGGAAATATCAAATCAGCTGAATGGAACCTAGACAGGTCGTCAGCGTCCACTGCGCTGAACACTTTTTATATCACAATAGTCCATAGTTTTAGCTTTGATGAATGTCTACGGCCTAGCCTCAAAGTCAACCCAACCCGCCTCTCTTTAACGCGTTTCAATAACACAGGGTACAATTTTACGGATACACAATGACCGAGTTTGATACTAAGCGACGTTTCGACGAGGAAACTCTCGTCTTTATCTATTATTTGCTTGATAAAGACAAGAGTATCTTCGTCGAAACGTGGCATAGTATCAAACTCAGTAATTGTTTATCCGTAAAATTGTACCCTGTGTCATTATGTTAAATTATTAAATTATTAAATGACAATCAAAGAAGATATGCGTTTCAATAGCACTCGTAAGTTAATTATGATAAAATATAGTCGAAGTCTTTCTCGTCCAACCTCTAAATAAATATCAGCCGTAAATACTTAAAGGACCTAAGTCCGTAACTCAAAATCCTCAAAAATCTTCGACATCAAAATCACGAATTATTGATCAATTTAAATCAACATTGATGATGTAAAGTTACAGGGAAAAGATGAGCTTCTGATATCCTATATTTAAGATAAAATAAATGTTTTTAAAAATTGGTACACGAATCGTGTACCATAATGCGCTTTAGCCCCAATTTTATTGAGAGACTCGAGGGACGAGGCTAGGCACATTGCATAAAACCAAACGGAGTTATGTAGACTGGAATAACTAGACGCTCGAAATATCACTTGATTGGCATTGCTGGCTTATTTCGCCGAACATAACTGATTTGGAATTGGAGTAAAAACGAAAACCATTGAATGTAAATCAGTTTATATACATTCATATTACAGTATTATATGCGTTGCAACCCACTTTTGTGAATTTCTAGGTCCAAAATATTAGCGATTTAGCCCCTTTAAACTACTGAAACATGTTCATTGCTATTGATAAGTATGAATGGTTTATTTTTGATGAGTCACACTGATCTTGCTAGTTGGTTGTGCTTTGTAAATCATTTAGAAAGGGTATTAATCCGATTAGTATTGTTTAGATATTGTTTATTTTGAAAATACCTGCTTTACCCATTGATATTTAAAGGGACAGTCCCGTATTATACAGAGGCTCAAAAATAAAAGTCTGAGAATGTATGAAAATAAAACGCCAAAATATAGGGGAATGGTGTATATACCTTGTCTCAAAATTTCAACTCAAAATATGGAGTCTTTTGGACGTGAACGCCAAAATTGCTTATCCGGAACCGTAACCCTTTTAATATTGATGGTCATTTTTTTCATTTGGTGACCTTATAATCGATTTACGTTTCTTGAGAGGTCTATACAGTGAATGACCCATGTACTGTACTTGATAACAAAAGGTAAATTTTACCTACATATTATTTTTATAGAAAAAAGTCTGGTTTTATCCAGATACTGTATGATACAAAGGTCTCCATTTCCAGATGCAGACTGTCAGGTTTAAGTTATTTACAAGCGTATCACAAAAATCGGGTTAGTTGATCGGCCTTAGATAATGGGTTTTAAATGATTTTAACACAAAATTAAGCAGTTTTATTCCCCAAAAATTTATCGGGATTGGCCCTTTAAAGATATGACCTGCTATAAACTGGTAAAATCATTATGATCTATATTGGTGCATAAATACAATCTAAGACCTGCTATAAACTACATTGATACATAAATATAATCTAAATAGAAATAAAAACAGTTATAAAATATCTCTACTGGTGCACAAATATAATCTAAATAGAAATAAAAACAGTCATAAAATATCTCTACTGGTGGCTTAGTGGGAAGGGACCCCACAAAGTGTTGGCTGGGAACGTTGCTTGGGATTTTGCCGTCCGGCCCGGTTTCCTCGTGCCGGTGATGCAGAACTTAGTGATTAGTCGTTTGGGTCAGCCGAAAAATGATGTCCGGGTATATGGAGGGAGAAAGAGAAATGGAGTTAAACGTCCGGTCGACACAAACTAGGTCATTTCGGGGCTAACATAAGATGTTTTTTTTTAAATTTATTTAAATATTTCGCTTGCGCGTATGGTCTTTAGCAGTGGGAAGAAACCGGAGGACCCGGAGAAAACCCACAGGCGACCCTACTACTTGTCATGTACAACCGGGATTTCGAATCCACGCCAGTTGACTCAATAACAGGCGTACGTGCTACAACCCCCCCCCCACACACACACACACACCTTATTCCCTTCCGGGTATACGATATATGAACTATTTAAAAAACAAATGTTCGTGCATAAATGCATAAAGCACGCTAACATCTAAGTGTCCTCCTCGACTTCGAATTTGATATTTGTTGTTATTCTATATAGCATGTCATCCCTTTTTTCTTTAAAGATCATTCAACCATTCTTATCCTGACATAAATCAAACAAGCCCCTTTATGTGTATAATAAAAATATCTGGGAAAACAGCTTCTTTAAAAATACTCAATTGACTATAATGTCATCTCGTATTGCCTTTTATAAAACACCATCCTTCTAGAAAACAGCCTTAGTTAAAGAACGTAAAATGAGGTTTAACCGCACTACTTTTATGTTTTGACTGGGCTAATGAAGACGGGGGATCACGTTGGATAAGGCGCTGATTCGCTAGCCTTGAGGTCGAGTGTTCGATCCCTGCATAGGCCGAGAAAGTTCATCTCGATTTTCCGGCGTGATTTCCCCTTGTCAGTGATGCAGAAGGAGGGCCTGACAAGGACATCTGCCTAGTCGTTTGGATGGGACGAAAACCGAGGTCCCGTGTACACATTGGTGTGCACGTAAAAGATCCCCTGGCAGTTGGAATTCGATATAAGAGTAGGCTGTAGCGCCGCTGCCCGGGTAAAAGTTCCCTCATAGCACACTGTATGGCGTATATGCCCGTCTTCAATTAACCCAGGTTAGGTGCTTAAGCGTAGGACGTTAAACCCCTTTTCATTCATTTATTCTAATGACGACGGGTATACGCCATACAGGGCAATTTTACCTGGACAACGGCAATTCGGCCTACCGTTCTTATCAATATCCAACTGTCAGGGGTTCTTTTACGTGCACAACAGTACTATGTTCAAAGAAATATTTAATTGATTAAATGTAAACCATTGCTATGGAAACTCGTGTATACAAAACAATAACCTACTAAAAAAACATCTTTGTTAAAGGAGGTAAATCGCTAACATTTGGGACCTAGAAATTGTCAAAAATGGGTCGCAACGCATTATACTGTAATATGAATGTATATAAACTGATTTACATTAAAAAAAAAGGTTGCCAAATGTAGAATTTTGCAAGGTGCCAATTTAGAAAAATCTCACTGTCACCTTTTTGGAGGCAACGACTTGAATATATTAGGCAAAACAGAGAACTTTAATAAACTCTATAATGTTACATAAGATCCTATATTTTCATTTAAACGGGTCCTAATATCCAATATTTAAAAACATTTTAATATTCTGAAGACTATAGCTATACCCCCATAAAGGGCGAGGATTGGTGGTGGAATCCATAGTGAATATCTGGACGAGACGATACATCAGCTATAACCCAAACCAGGGGCCTATTTCACGAAATGTTATCAAAGATACAATCCAAATTTTAGTAATTTGATTGGATTATATAAGATTGGTTTTAGTGCTTAGCCATCGAAATTGAAATAACCACTAAAATTTGGATTTATCTTAAGTTCAGATTTCGAGAAACAGGGCCCCGGACGATTCAAAACTACACGTTTGTCGGGGTTCCGGCCACCTAGATTCATCACTGTTGATAAAATAATATATATTAAGCCTATGTTTTATTTAAAGCTGGGGGGGGGTGGCCTACTGGTCTAGAATGTCGCGCGTCGACCTCTGGCTGGTCGGCCACCTCTGGCTTGCGGCTATGGTTTCGAGCCCTGGTGTGAGCGTATGTGGCATGGATATAGGGGCGCCTTCTCAACTTCGTGTGTTCCTTCGGGCACTCCGGTTTCCTCCCACTGCTAAAGACCCCTACGCGCAAGTGAATTATTGAAATAAAATGTTAGTCCCGAAATGACCTAGTTGTGTTGAGTGGACGTTAAACCCATCTCTCTCTCTCTCTCTCTCTCTCTCTATTTAAAGCTGTGTCTGCATTTTTTTAATTTTTGGTGACTCATCTGTAAATAATAGCGTTTATATTATTACTGATGTTCCGGTTCATGATTTTAAGTTATTTAGGGGGCTGTAAAGGTACAACTTAAAAATAAACTTGCAAAATGAAGAGACATACTGGAATATATGAATAACGGTGAACCGTCCATATGTTGATTACACTATTTTGCCAGATTACACTATTTTGCCTATACCGTTTTTTTAGGACTTCGAATTTTGTCTCATGGTTTGGATTGTTCGTACTTGTTTTTATTTCATAACATCATAATATTATTTCTGGAGTTTTGGTGTCGATGTTTACGGAGATATCTCGGCCTTCTCAGACTTAAGTTGAGCATTAATTCAAAATTGTTAGCCTTATTCTAACTAAAATAACACCCTTTATATAATTTTTATTGTTTTAATATATTAAATGCACAAATAAGATATTATCTGCAAAGTTTTGTTATTCTGGATCAAAAGTATTGAAAGTTAAGTAAATTCTCAACTTAAGTCTAAGAATGCCCGTACATGAAACTATAATAGGCCCAACTGTACATAGAAACTAGTATTTTTTGTACAATCCAAACGACTAAGAAATATTTTCTAGTCAATACCGAATTCCAGACTTAATGTTTGCGTCTACGTAATATCACTTTTGTCACTTTTCGAAGGTGCAGTCCGGACAATATTTCCTTCATAGCTCACTACATGGCGCACGTCCGTCTGGATTAGCTAAATCAGTGCAGACAAAATTCGGACTTGAAATTAATCCTTTTTGATTATATTTTTTGCCCGTTTATGTTACAAAGGATACGATATTCATATAATTATATTTGTCTATTCGATTTATATTGGTAGAAATCAATTGGTGATTGGAATGGATATACGACATCTTGCAAATATGGCCTAGTGGTCTAGAGTGTGTGGCATGGCGATAGCGGCGCCTTCTTAATCTCGTGGGTTTCCTCCGGGCACTCCGGGTTCCTCCCACAGCTAGAGACCCCTACGTGCAAGCGAATTATTGAAATAAAATTAAAATCATATGTTAGTCCCGAAATGACCTAGTGGACGTTAAACCCCATTCTCCTCTCTCTCTCTCTCTCTCTCTCTCTCTCTCTCTCTCTCTCTCTCTCTCTCTCTCTCTCTCTCTCTCGTTAACTCTCTCTCGTTTACTTGATATAAACTAAAACAATAATAAAACTAAAAGTAAGCTTTTAAACACAGTCTGACCACATCCCACACAAGGCACAACCAGAACCTTTGACAGTTGAGATTCAAGTGCTGTCCGGAACAATGTACACTCATACAATTACACACGTACGTCTCCAAGTTATCCGGAGAACCTCGACAGATTCCGGTACCCTCCGTAACCCTACATCTAGACTCGGATGTATGACAGTAAGTGATATGTACCTACGACCATACATTTGCGATGCGGCTAGTCGACTACCGATTTACTTTAACAGGAAAACGTGCCGCTTTTACAAAAAAAATTCCCAAAATGGCAGCCATTTTTAGTTTGTTGATATAATCTCCATGGGGGCAGCCATTTTTTTATCCGGGTCCTTTAAAATAGTTTCAAAATGGCGGAATTCGTCATACATTCGAGTCTAGATGTAGGGTACCGGAATCTGTCGAGATTTGCCGAGTGGTGTTCAAGTTACCCGGAGAACACTGAAACGAGCTTGCTGCAGATGAGCCTATGTCTCAATCTTCTTTACAAAAACATCTAAACAACCCACACACTCGCCTCAACTCAAAACCAAGCATGTCGAATGACAGTGACGTTGATGACTTGGAAGTTGTAAAGAAGCCCAGGGGCGACATGAGAAACCTATCCAGTTGTCAGTCCCCAGTTGTCTCGTCAACAAATGACTGATAAAATAATCAATCTACGGTCAAGCAGGGCTGTCTTATTTCCCCACCCCTATTTGCCGTCTATATCAATGACGAACCTTATAAACTGATTAAGTATGAAACTGCATTAATTCTATATCCAATAACTGTATGTGCTAATGTTTTGTCAATTATTAAGTTGTATTACTTGTTTTTTTTCAGGATTTCATTATAACTGGCTAACCTATGGCAATTTTAAACAAATCATAATTTCGACTTAATAGTAAGATATATGCGAGTAATATGCGAATACTAATTTGTCTTAATTAAAGGAATGCTTCATTGTGTTAACCGCATATCAAACATTCCTAACGTTAATGGGTGATTACAACCGGATATGCATTATATATCTACTATCTCTTGTTATTGATAAAGTGGTTTACAACGTGCACATTAGATATCACTGTCTGCCGATGAGTCAAGTGGCCTCGTTTCATGGGATCGCCTACCTAACCTCGTGAGTTTTCAAATCGGACGCTCTTTCAAATGCGTACTTTAGATCTGTTATTGAATCACGTGGCGTAATTTCCACCACCCCCCACTTGTACGTGCAAATTAGTAAAGTCGCCTACCTATCCTGTTTTCTGTGGGGGTGGATGGCCGAATGGTTAGCACGTACGCGCTGTATCATACAGTCTGTCATTGAGTAAACTGGCGTGGTTTCGAATCCCCAGTTGTACGCGACAAGTAGTCGGGTCGCCTGTCTAACCTCGTGGGCTTTCTCCGGGTCCTCCCACTGCTAATGACCCCTACGCGCAAGCGAATTTTGAAATTAAACAATGTGTTAGTCCCGAAATTACCTAGTTTCTCTCTCTCTCTCTCTCCCGCTCTTTCTTTCTTGATTTCTAGAGGTCTTCGAATTCTTTCGCCAACTTCTACGCCCAAGCGCATTATTAAAAAAATGTACCGTATGTTTATCCCGAAATAACCTAATGTGTGACAGATAGACGTTAAACCCTGTCGCTCATTGACAAATATTTCACCTAAAACGATATGAAACCAGGATTTTAAAGAAACGCGACTAATAATTCTCATGTAAAATATTTTTAACCGCATTTACTCTAACAATCACGTTGACTTACCTTTCAGGTTGCACTCTTCCAACTGATCTTATTTCCTCTGAATTGTGAGAGAATATGTTCGTCGCTCCATGCTTCGTTAACTTTCAAAAGACAGTATGGTGACCTTAGATACTAGTATATATAAATTTCTATATCCACTCTTAAGTTTTTAAGTCTGCGCGGCTTTGGAATTCTGAGCACCTTATACACAATTATATTGACATGTTCATATATAAATTTCTATATCAACTTATATTATAAAGTATATTTATATCCCTTCATTTGCGTTACGAGATTAATCTTATTGATGACAACTCTTCTATTTATGCCGAGCGTCGTAATATATTTCATTTATAATATACCCATTGTAAATTAAAGTGCTTATTTAAATAGCAACCAATGTGGACGAAAGTAATCTGTGACGCATTTAACATTAAGATTGTTTAAGATTCAGTACACAAAAACAAAATATGCCAATTGCCGTTTTTATACACCCACATTTTTTTATTCCATTACAATGAAATTTGAAATATAGGTTTATCACCCCCAGACCTCGGTTCCTGTCAATATTGGCATGTATCGGACTGCAACTTCATGTATTGTGGCCCCTGATTGTACGAAAAATCAATCACATTCTTACGCCTTTTGCTGTTGCTGGCCGGCCACCTCTGGCTTGTGGCTGTGGTTTCGAGCCCTGGTGTGAGCGTATGTGGCATGGAGATAGGGGCGCCTTCTCAACCTCGTGGCTTTCCTCCGGGCACTCCGGTTTCCTTCCACTGCTAAAGACCCCTACGCGCAAGCGAATTATTGAATAAAAATTAAAACCACATGTTAGTCCCGAAGCTGGCTTAGATTTTGAACATATTAAAACATTAGTAACGTTAAAAACGATAATCGATATAATGTTTATTATTGTCGCAATAGTCCTTGGTAATCGAGACTATCTTGCGAAATCTTCAAACATTCATAAATTCGTCCAGAATGAATTAATTTCGCTGACATTTTGAATATGTTCATAATTTATCATTATCTATTTTTGAACTATAATAGATTGAACGACCAAATCGAAATCTTACTCCATGCACCTTTAAGTAATAGTGACGTATTTAATATAAGTATCTAGGATCTGGGCGTGGCATATGAATTAAATACTAGCTTTCGTATCAGATGAAACGTAAGAGGTAAATTATTTAATAACAGATACTAAACAGTGGCTATTATTTGATAACGGATATAACGATGTTCATGTAACAGTATCATGAAATGAAATTGAAATTAGGTGAAACGTTTTACTTTTCTACATCGACTGGGAAAATAAGGATGAGTTTGTCCCGGCATTATGTACATGGGAAAATTTTGTCCGGGCATTATGTACACGGGGAAGGTTTATCCGGGCATTATGTACACGGGAAAGGTTTGTCCGGGCATTATGTACATGGGAAAGGTTTGTCCGGGCATTACGTACGCGGGAAAGGTTTGCCCGGGCATTATATACACGGGAAAGGTTTGTCCGGGCATTATGTACACGGGGAAGGTTTATCCGGGCATTATGTACACGGGAAAGGTTTATCCGGGCATTATATACACGGGAAAGGTTTGTCCGGGCATTATGTACACGGGGAAGGTTTATCCGGGCATTATGTACACGGGAAAGGTTTGTCCGGGCATTATGTACATGGGAAAGGCTTGTCCGGGCATTTTGTACACGGGAAAGGTTTGTCCGGGCATTACGTACGCGGGAAAAGTTTGTCCGGGTATTATGTACACAGGGAAAGGTTTGTCCGGGCATTATGTACACGGCAAAGGTTTCTCCGGGCATTATAAATATACATTGGAAAGGTTTGTCCGGGCATCATGTACAGGGAAAATTTGTCCGGGCATTATGTACACGGGGAAAGGTTTGTCCGGGCATTATGAACATAGGGAAGGTTCGTCCGGGCATTATGTAAACGGGAAAGGTTTATCCGGGCATTATATACACGGGAAAGGGTTGTCCGGGTATTATATACACGGGAAGGGTTCGTACGGGCATATTACGTACGCGGGAAATGTTTTACCGGGCATTATGTACATCGGAAAGGTTTGTCCGGGTATTATTTACATGGGGAAGGTTTGTCCGGGCATCATGTACACGAGAAAGGTTTGTCCGGGCGCTATGTACATGGGAAAGGTTTAACCAGGCATTATGTACACAGGGAAAATTTGTCCGGGCATTATGTACACGGGAAAGGTTTTACTGGGCATTATGTACACGGGAAAGGTTTGTCCGGGCATTATGTACATGGGAAAGGTTTGTCCGGGCATTATGTACATGGGGAAGGTTTGTCCGGGCATTATGTACACGGGAAAGGTTTGTCCGGGCATTATGTACATGGGAAAGGTTTGTCCGGGCATTATATACACGGGAAAGGTTTGTCCGGGTATTATATACACGGGAAAGGTTCGTACGGGCATATTACGTACGCGGGAAATGTTTTACCGGGCATTATGTACATGGGAAAGGTTTGTCCGGGTATTATGTACATGGGAAAGGTTTGTCCGGACATTATGTACACGTGGAAAGGTTTGCCCGGGCATTATGTACACGGGAAAGGTTTGTCCGGGCATTACGTTTGCGGGAAAATTTTGTCCGGGCATTATGTACACAGGTAAAATTTTGTCCGGGCATTATATACACGGTAAAGGTTTGTCCGGGCATTATGTACAGGGGAAAGGTTCGTCCGGGTATTATGTACACAGGGAAAATTTGTCCGGGCATTATGTACATGGGAAAGGTTTGTCCGGGCATTATGTACACGGGAAAGGTTCGTCTGGGTATTATGTACACGGGAAAGGTTCGTCCGGGTATTATGTACACAGGGAAAGGTTTGGCATTATATACACGGGAAAGGTTTGTCCGGGCATTATGTACACGGGAAAGGTTTGTCCGGGCATTATGTACACGGGAAAGGTTTGTCCGGGTATTATGTACACAGGGAAAATTTGTCCGGGCATTATGTACATGGGAAAGGTTTGTCCGTACATTATGTACACGGGAAAGGTGTGTCCGGGCATTATATACGCGGGAAAGGTTCGTCCGGGTATTATGTACACAGGGAAAGGTTTGGCATTATATACACGGGAAAGGTTTGTCCGGGCATTATGTACACGGGAAAGGTTTGTCCGGGCATTATGTACACGGGAAAGGTTTGTCCGGGTATTATGTACACAGGGAAAAGTTTATCCGGGTATTATATACATGGAAAAGGTTTGTCCGGGCATTATATACACGGGAAAGGTTTGTTCGGGCATTATTTACATGGGAAAGGTTTGTCCGGGTATTATGTACACGGTAATGCCCGGGAATTATTTACATGGGAAAGGTTCGTCCAGGCATTATGTACATGGGAAAGGTTTGCCCGGGCATTATTTACATGGGAAAGGTTTGTCCGGGTATTATATACATGGGAAAGGTTCGTCCGGGTATTATGTATACAGGGCCATTAGAGCTACTAGACGTTATTCCTCGACAAGTTTCCCTCACAGAGAGAGGGAGAGAGAGAGAGAGAAGAGAGAAGGTCATATTTTGGGACAAGTAATCTGTATAAGTGTTTAACAGTGCGGGGGGGGGGGAGCTTTTGAAGATCTGAATACTTAAGTCAAGCTCGAATCAAATTGTTTACAAAGTTTTACAAATATACGCCAATGAATTTATTTCCGTTATTGTTACGACACGAGCGTTGTTTGTTTGTTTGTTTTCGTTTTGAATGAATCATGTTTCACTGCATGTACATACATGAGCTAGTACAGCACAATGGGTGTGTGCGGCTTGCTCCCGGATCCATTCACTTGATTGTATATATACGTATGGTGTTTATTGTTAGACATATCGGTGTACATGTATATTGTGCATGGTCTATGGGTTTATTTATAAGTGGTGCACTATTTGTTAATAATACTTGTACAGTACAATATATAGCCGTATTTCAATACCCAAGCAGTAGTAACTCTATTAAACTTTTTAACCTCATATACTGCCTTCGATTAATAACATACAAATACATGTACCCAACCCACACCCCATACCAACATATAAATATGAATTTTATTCAAATATCTAACCTCATATACTGTTTACGATTTTTAAAAAAAACGAATAAATATATCCACCCCTACATGTCAACCTATAAGGGGATCACGGTGGCTAAGTGGCTAAGGCGCTGGTTCGCTAGCCTGGAGGTTGAGTGTTCGATCCCTGCATTGGCCGAGAAAGTTCATCTCGATTTTCCGGCGTGATTTCCCCTTGTCAGTGATGCAAAAGGAGGGCCTGACAAGGACAGCTGCCTAGTCGTTCGGATGGGACGAAAAACCGAGGTTCCGTGTACGAATTGGAGTGCACGTAAAAGATCCCTTGGCAGTTGGAATTCGATATAAGAGTAAGCCGTAGCGCCGCTGCCCGGGCAAAAATTACCCTCATAGCACACTGTATGGCGTATGCCCGTCTTCAATTGGCCCAGGTTAGGTGCTTAGGACGTTAAACCCCATTTCATTCATTCAGTCAACCTATAAATATGAATTTTATTCACAAATTTAACATGGTACGATTTTTAAAAAACAAAAAAATAAACCACATTTAGTCCCATATATCAACTAAATGTTTAACCCCCGATATACCACCGACGGTTATTATCATTTTTTTTAAAACAATATTTTATTCATATATTTAAAGGGATTGATAAAATGAATACTTAAACATGCATTATTCAAGAGCTAAATCTGCCTAGTGCAGGTCTTTATTTGGGCATGAAATGTTTTCTAAAGTATTTGTTAGACATTAATTAACTGATCCAGGCCTTAATCAACTTTGGATGGCATCAGATTGCTCCGATATTAAACAGATTAAAACGTTTCAGTGATAAATCAAATATGGCGAGCCCAGACGCTTCGAGTCTTAGCTTTGATCATCCAAGGCCGTGGTTGAAATTATTGCACACGTCGGCCAAATCTTCAAATGCCAATATCTTCGCTTGCAAACTGAATAGAGTAATTTGAATGAAATTTTAAAATTATTCATTTTACATCACGTACTTTCGAACTATCATAGCAAGAATGGCTAGTTCTTATCTATATCTTGAATAATGTAACTTCAATCTACAACATTTGATATAACATATGTACACATTGGCTACGCAGTTGTTCATGTTCGTATTTTGGTTGATATAGATGTTATTCTGATCTTAAAACGGTTATTATCAAACGAATCAGTATACCATAAGCCAACCAATAAAAAACTCTTTGTTGACGTTTTAACTTCGTATACTGTAGATGGTTGTTTTAAAACGAATACATCGACACAGGTTTCCAAATATTCCTGGGCCGTCACCCTAGGGCGAAAGTTATTTTTAGTCTATAATAATAATAATAATAATAATCGCGACATTTTACAAGGGTAGCAAAGTTAGGCCTGAGGCCTGTTTCCAATTTGGCCCTTGGCACAGATCGTGCGAATGATTTCGGTCATTACTGCAGGAAGAAACCGAAGAACTAGGGGGAAACCTGCCTGATCGGACGGGAGACCGAATATCCCTCTCACTTACAACGATAAAGTTCATGCCCTGAGCTGGGATTGAACCCTCGTTGCATTGGTGAGAAGCCGCCTCTCTATCGCCACGGCTATCCGACCAGCTAGTCTCTTTTTTTCCCCCTTTGCATGGCGATTTTTGTTGACTTTTTGGTGTAGAACCGATACAAGAGTTTTGAGGTTGGTTACGTTGAAATGTAGGGCCTGAAATTGCATGCTTTCTTGTCCCTTCTTCCAGTTTGTGTATCTCAATTTTTTCATGGTCAACCTCATACATGCTTTTGGGCAAGAATTTACCATGTGTTGCTCCCCCTGTGGCAAAAAGCGTTTTACCCAACGAAAATTTGGGGAAAAGTAAGAGCCCGGTCTAAGAGACGAGAATTAACATTAGAGTCAATGGGGAAAGAATAAGTGACCTGTGGCCACATGTACCCCAAGCCAACCAATAAACACCCCTTTTATGTAACTCGTATACTGTCGACAGTTCTTATAAAACGAATAAGTGTACCCCAAGTAAACCACCCAACCATCATTTTATTTAACTTTTTAACATCGTATACTATCAACTAATGTTATGAAAGGTGTTTACGTTCCACACAATAATTCAAAAACAACTTTTAAATCCCATATTATATTATATCTAAAGGTATTATAAAACGAGAAAACGCACCCCACACTAGCTAGG
The DNA here is from genome assembly GCA_917208275.1 of Patella pellucida. Taxonomy (NCBI): domain Eukaryota; kingdom Metazoa; phylum Mollusca; class Gastropoda; family Patellidae; genus Patella; species Patella pellucida. The sequence continues at coordinate 4,687,106 of OU795039.1, read as the reverse complement.
CCAACTTAAAAACTAATTGGCATGTTTATGTTGAGGTATTATGTGTGGGATAAAGCACGAGACCGAGGTTAAATTGGGGAAAGAAAGACTGAAGAAAATAACCCGGTAGGTCTCGGTTTTTCTTCGGGGTTTTTTTCTGAAGTCTTTCTTCCCCACCATAACCGAAGTCGAGGACTTTATCTTGCTTATAAACCATCTATGTTTAGATGTACGTAAAATGAGAATATCCAAGAATTCCAGTAAGAAAAACCTTAGATCATGTTTTCTTATGGAAAATAAACAACCCCGGAAGAATAACCCGATACAGGTTTAAAGAAAAACTTTTAGAACAACGAGATTTACAGTTATAGTTGAGATATTATGCAACGAGAAACGCACCCCACACAAGGCCAACTTAAAAACCAAATTAGACTGCATCGGTCATATTTATGTTGAGATATTATAAAACGAGAAAACGCATCCCACACCAGGGCAACATAAAAACCAAATTAGACTGTATCGGTCATATTTATGTTGAGATATTATAAAACGAGAAAACGCATCCCACACCAGGGCAACATAAAAACCAAATTAGACTGTATCGGTCATATTTATGTTGAGATATTATAAAACGAGAAAACGCATCCCACACCAGGGCAACATAAAAACCAAATTGGACTGTATCGGTCATATTTATGTTGAGATATTATAAAACGAGAAAACGCACCCCACACCAGGGCAACTTAAAAACCAAATTGGACTGTATCGGTCATATTTATGTTGAGATATTATAAAACGAAAAATTTCACTCCGCACCAGGCCAACTCAAATCCTAAATGAAGTGTATCGATATTATAAAACGAGAAAACGCACCCCACACCATGGCAACATAAAAACTAATTGGAGTGTATCGACCATATTTATGGTAGAGTACAAGAAGATAAACAGGCCATGGTGTGCGTGTTATTGATTCATTTGACTGTAGTATATCTTTATGGACGAGGTGGCAAGTGGACAATACACGACCACCTTGTCTGAACAGCGATAAATTAATTCTTGATACACATCAGTGGTCCAGAATATTCAAATACGCCTTGTACAAATAAGCTCAGAGTGTGATCGGTTAGCTAGACATCTGGCCCCGAGTTCACAAAGCATTCTCAGACTTAAGTTGAGAATTTGCTCAACTTTCAATCACTCTTTATGAGAAATATCTTTGCTCCAGAAACACAAAACTTTGCACGTCGCATCTTATTGGTGTATTTAATATATTAAAACAACAAACGATTAATAAAGGGCTATATTTGTGTTAAAATAAGGGGAACAATTTTGAGTAAATTCTCAACTTAAGTCTGAGAATGTTTTGTGAACTCGGGGCCAGAGCGCGACAATCAAGACACTGGTGGTCTACCCCAACACTATTTTGAAATGTTGCAAATTAGGGTTTTTAAAAGGGGTTTAATATGGTCCCACTGAATAACTTCATATCCCCAAAACTAACTTCATATCACTGGGATGGATGGGTTGGGAATGGATGGTCGAATGGTTAGCAATTGTGCGCTGTATCGTAATGTCTGTCATTGAGTCCAATGGCATGGTTTCGAATCCCCGGCTGTTGTACGTGTCACGGAGTAGGGTCGCCTGTCCAACCTCATGAGGTTTTCCAGGGTCCTTCCACTACAAAAAGAACCCTATGTGCAAACACATTATTGAAATATAATTGAACCTTGTATGTGTCGAGTGGACATTAAACCCCATTGACCATGCATATGATGCGTGCAATTATAAAAGATCTCTGCATGAAAACCTCCGACCAATTGTGGTTGATTTATTTATAAAATCGGGTGAATGCGAGGGCGTCAGATTTTGAGATGCTTTTAAATTGAAAGTAATGCTTGACGAAATTTGTCTTAATAGTGTAAGTTATGCTTGAACAGGCCCGTAACTAGCTCAGAGGAACGATGGGGTTGGAAGTGTTCTCGGGGGTGATGTACATTTGACGGACAGTGTATATCTTTTGTTTTTATGGTCACGGCGGGGGTGGGGGCGGGGCCCTCGAGGGCGCAACTTGAAAATGGTAGCTTATGGCGTTGAACTACATTTAATACATTATGTTCCATTTAAATCAAATCCTACCAGCTCTTAAAATATTCATAGGAAACTGAACTTTACTATTTTGGCCGAATGGCGTCAAGTCATTATCAATAACGTGGCTGTGCAGAACAAATGTGCATGGTCTGGATGTTTAATTTATCCATGGTTTAGTCTAGGAGTGTTGCCAGTATTGCCAAACGTCTCAACATATAGAACTGGAAAATCCGAAATTTTAATGTATAAGAGAACAACATATGCCCCCCCCCCCTTCCCCCCTGACACCGCACACCGCACACACACACACCCGAGTGAGGACTACTGATAGAAAGCTGATGCAAAGCTGATGTAAACACCACGACTGATTGATTAAGATTTCGCGGACACGACAATAAACCATCGCCAAACGGAACGAGTAATCGTTGAGGGTCTTTGTGATTTGCCCGTTAGTTGTTCCTAGCTGGGGACATCCTGATGACCAATGTGTGTTGGTAGGCATCAAGGGACCACAACTGACAGCAACCTGGAAAGGTTAGTCCCCATATGTTAATATCAGGACGTAAATTAACGTAAATTATCTGTGACAAATTGTATTTACATGTATTCAAATAGTAAACGCAGGAGGACCGCACTACACGCAAAACAAACAAAAACAAAATCTACAAGATAAACCTGCGGACAAGACAGAAAATAGACATGGCAAACACTAAACAATTATCAAATCAAGTGAATGGATCCGGGGGCCAGCCTTAAAGAAATAATAATATCACTCGACCGAATTTGTGGCGATTCAATCGAATACACATTTCACAATCTAAACATAACCACGAGGGCGGTGTCCTTTTCATCAACCAGGCCGTATGTAAACATAATTTTATAAATGACTCTGATGGTAGCAGCAAGCTTTCGATTAAACCTTTCTTGGTTTATATTTGACGGTGTCAAATCTTTGTTGGGTTATCGCACTGGGAAATTCAGTAACAGTTTCTAAAATATTTCCTAAATGATATTGCTAACTACCTTTCGGCAGATGGTCTGGCAAAATGACTCTCTAAAGGGTCTGGCAAAATGACTTTCTAAAGAGTCTGGCACAACTAATTCTCGGCAGAGTGTCGGGCACAATGACTTTCTAAAGAGTCTGGCACAACTAATTCTCGGCAGAGTGTCGGGCACAATGACTTTCTAAAGGGTCTAACAGCATGCCAGATATATATCTTCTGATTCCGATCCCAAAAAAGTTTAACCTACTTTCATTGAATCTTAAAGGAGCTAAATCGGTAACATTTTCGACCTAGAAATTCACAAAAGTGGGTTGCAACGCATATAATACTGTAGTATGAATGTATATAAACTGATTTACATTCAATGGTTTTTGTTTTTACTCCGATTTCAAATCAGTTATGTTCGGCAAAATATGCCAGCAATTTCAATCAAGTGAAGATTATTAGCGTTTATTTATTCCAGTCTACATAACTCCGTTTGAATTAGTGCAATGTATCTAGCCTCGTCCCTCGAGTGTCTCAATACAACTGGGGCTGGAGCGCATTATGGTATTTCATCTTAAATATCAGATATCATAAGCTCATCTTTTCCCGGTAAGTTTACATCATCAATGTTGGTTTAAATTGACCAATAATTCGTATTTTCGATGTCGAAGATTTTGGAGGATTTTGATGTACGGACTTAGATCCCTTACCCGTTTTTTTTTACATAAGGTTTATTTACGGTTTATTTACGGTTTATATAAATGTACTTCAAGCTATGTTCTTGACACATTTTGACAAATTCTATTAACAGTTTATTTGGCTTGATATGTTAATTTCAACGTAACTCAGTCAAGCATATCGAAATTAGGGTGGTTAAGTTTATTTTGTTTTTGTCAATAGAATAACTTACAACAAAAGGGTACACGTTGTTTTTAAAATTTGTAGAGCAAGACGACATGTTTTAAACGTATTCAGTATTCACAACCTTTTCGAACTCTTAAACTGGTTGCGTGTATGCTTATTCACTTACTTCATTACATGTTGGGAGGTCGGGATGGCCTAGTGGTCTAGAGTGCCGCGCTTCGACCTCTAGCTGGTCGGTCACCTCTGGATTGCGGCTGTGATTTCGAGCCCTGGTGTGAGCGTATGTTGCATGGAGATAGGGGCGCCTTCTCAACCTCGTGGGTTTCCCCCGGGCACTCCGGTTACCTCCCACTGCTAAAGACCCCTACACGCAAGCGAATTATTGAAATAAAATTAAACTATAATATGTTAGTCCCGAAATGACCTAGTTGTGTTGAGTGGACGTTAAACCCCATTTCTCTCTCTCTCATAACATGTTTTTTCAGTATTGCGCCAGAGGCCATTGCACCGAGACCGACGGAGTAAGAAGATGTGGATACAGGTGTGTCTTTTGTTGCCAGCTTAAGACTACATAAAAGACAATTAATTTATTACATTGTAGTTTCTATCCGCGGTTTCGTTTAACTAAACCACTACATTCAGCGGGTAATTTGTGTTGAAACTTTGTCACATGTAAGCAGACAGGGCCCTTCCCTCTAACGGCAAGGGTCGGTAACTCGGTGAATGGTACACTGTTTTATTATAGAGCAGAATTCTAACTGGTAAACTGGTAACTTCTGTACATTTTACTTCTCACTTAATTCTAATCAATTGGTTATCTAAACATGTACAAATACTACTTTGTATGGCTTATTTCTTCAACATCGCAGTAAGAGTTTGTATTATCACCTTTTCGTTGAGATTAATGTTGAACGTTATATAGTATGCTCACACCAGCCCCAAACCACAGCCGCAAGCCAGAGGTGGCCGGCCAGCTAGAGGTCGAAGCGCGGCACTCTAGACCACTAGGCCATCCCAACCCCCCCACCAACTCTTACAAGGAAGTCCAATCCATCATTAATGATCAACACCTTATTTCTGACCAACATTTACTGGCAGCTAGTTTTCTCTTCCTAGTCTAGGGGATTACGGTGGCTAAGTTGATAAGGCGCTGGTTCGCTAGTCTGGAGGTTGAGTGTTCGATCCCTGCATTGGCCGAGAAAGTTCATCTCGATTTTCCGGCGTGATTTCCCCTTGTCAGTGATGCAGAAGGAGGGCCTGACAAGGACAGCTGCCTAGTCGTTCGGATGGGACGAAAAACCGTGGTCCCGTGTACAAATTGGAGTGCACGTAAAAGATCCCTTGGCAGTTGGAATTCGATATATGAGTAGGCCGTAGCGCCGCTGCCCGGGCAAAATTTCCCTCATAGCACACTGTTGGCGTATGCCCGTCTTCAATTGGCCCAGGTTATGTGCTTAAGCGTAGGACGTTAAACCCCATTTCATTCATTCATTCTTCCTAGTCTAAAATAGAACGTGATAACGAATACAGGTAGATAAAATTCAAACAAATTTGTTATCTGGGAATAACCATCTAACATTTGTCTAAATATTCTGATTTCTTAATCTTTGTCCAATATTACCAGAATTAAAACAAAAAGATAGTTTCAATCAAAAAACAAACCATTTTATAAAAGTTCTTTTGGCTTTGTGTACGTTTAAAGGGTTCCAAACATATTTGCATCAAAAAATATTCAAAATATTGAAATATTTGTCAAAATGGACTTTAATTTACCATGAGAGATCGGGTTGAAAAGAGTAGCATTTTACAAAGTGTACATGTTTCCAGACAGACTTGATTGGTTTTCATTCTATTTAAAGGGACAATCCCGATAAGAACAGAGTCTCAAAAATTAAAGCCCGAGTATTTGTGAAATTTATGGACCAAAATATAAAAGCATGGTGTATTTACATTGTCTGAAAATTTCAGCTGATAATATTGAGTCGTTTGGACGTGAACGTCAACACTGCTTATCCGGACACGTAACCCTTTTAAGATGTTTACAAGCGTATCACAAATATTGTGTTAGTTGGTCGGCCTTAGATAATTTGTTTTAAATGATTTTAACACAAAATTAAGCAGTTTTATTCCCCAAAAAGTTTTAGGGATTGGCCCTTTAAATACGTGGTAGTCTGAGTGGTGTTTTAAGGGTACTTGTAACATATGTATGGTATAGATTTCAAAGCCTTTGTTTGAAACTTTCTCTCAGGTTTTCTGGGTCAACAAATTGTACTATTTTACAATATTTCAATTAATAAATGATAGTCATTTCATCTTAACACACCTAAGTTTAAAAATTCAATTAAAATGTGACATGGATTTAAACATATTTTCGAACCCTCTGGACAAGTAAAATAGGATGTAATGGGTAATTTACACAACAGGTAGGACACTTAAACATCTTGTAATTAGAATAAGTCTATTATTTATTTTCCGGAGCTGTCAAGTCAGCAAGGGTGCCATTGTCCTTTTATAGAGATATGGTTCATAGCAATGTTTTACTTTCCATGGCTTGTATATTTATTGATTAAATTTAGGATTGATAAATAGAAAAAAAATGCTGTATTTATGTGATAATCAAATACAATAATAAAAAAGATCACATAGCACCTGATATTTATAAACTTGGGAATATCTAACTGATTGAAATAGCATTGACATTTTGGGTGTAGATGTTTTGACGAAGCATATTGTTTTAATCTCTTCACTAATTTCCTGATGCAGCAAAAAACATTTATGACAAATTTCCCTGGAATAAAAGGGTCTACGAAAAAGATAATAATAGTTTTACATCCAATGAAGTTCTACACAGACTGAGATAAGGACGACAGAAAAAGGCCATGCCATGTGCTGTACGGAAAATTTTGCACTTACAGCGGCGCTATAACCTATACTTATATCGAAACCCAACTGTCAATGGGCGTTCTCGCTGGAGATAAAGGGACATAATTTATAGGCGAGGCGGTCCCACGTGACTTCATTGTTTACCTTATAGCAAAGGTGTCCAGTACATTCATTACGAGCTTGTATGTTGACAATCGTTAGTTTTTGTCGTTAATATGGAATTTAAATACCGATACGGTTCTCTTACCATCGATAAGGTCACGTGAAACCTAGTTTTTACTAGCGACACCTGGTGAGAATTGCTTCAGCGAGGACGCCCATTACATGTACGTTATGTGCATCGTGCTGAAAAAAGAAACATCACATCTGCAATAAACCTGTCTGAATAAAGTGACGGCGACGAAATATTCTGCAAACACATTTTTTTTCCCAAAGCAAAAAAAATAACAAGAACATCAGATGTTAAGAGACAAAAACTGTTTTAAGACTTAATGTCTTAATTTTCAAATTTCGGTTTAAATCTTGAAACATTTTAAATGTGTGATAAATGTCTGATATTGTAGATTGTCGAATATATATGAAAGGCCTGGGGATGTAAATATGAAATTAATAGCGTCAAATATTTAATTGTCATGTATATTTTAATTTACACCGTATTGTTAAGACACCATCTACATCTAGAGTGAGAGAGAAAGAGAGTTCGTTGTAGAGAAATGGGTAAATTTAATGGTGGTCTGCATCCCATACAGGTAAAGCCTGATTATCTCCCTTTACCTATCAACTATTTTTCCGTCTTGTATTACGCTGCCCAAAGACCAAAGAAATGACATGATATGGGGTTTAACGTTCTACTCCTAAACTGTGCTAATGAAGAGGCGCATACACCATACAGTGCGCTTTAAGAGATATTGTGCCCGGGCAGCGGCGCTATGGTATACTCTTATTTCTAATTCCAACTGCCAAGGGCTCTTTTACGTGTACTCCAATGTGTACACGGAACCTCGGTTCGTTGTCCCATCCAAACGACTAGACAGCTGTTCTTGTCGGGACCTCCTTCCTGCATCACTGACACGGGAAAACCACACCGAGTAGACGGTGATACGCATTCATACCGGTACTCATTTACAGCTGGGTAGACTGGAATACAGCATCCTTCCAGTACCCATTTAGAGCTGGATAGACTGTACTACACCATCCTACCGGTATTCATTTACAGCTGGATAGACTGGACTACACCATCCTACCAGTACCCATTTAGAGCTGGATAGACTTGAATACGCCATCCTACCGGTACCCATTTAGAGCTGGATAGACTGTACTACACCATCCTACCGGTATTCATTTACAGCTGGATAGACTGGACTACACCATCCTACCAGTACCCATTTAGAGCTGGATAGACTTGAATACGCCATCCTACCGGTACCCATTTAGAGCTGGATAGACTGTACTACACCATCCTACCGGTATTCATTTACAGCTGGATAGACTGGACTACACCATCCTACCGGTATTCATTTACAGCTGGGTAGACTGGAATACAGCATCCTTCCAGTACCCATTTAGAGCTGGATAGACTTGAATACGCCATCCTACCGGTACCCATTTAGAGCTGGATAGACTGTACTACACCATCCTACCGGTATTCATTTACAGCTGGATAGACTGGACTACACCATCCTACCAGTACCCATTTCGAGCTGGATAGACTTGAATACACCATCCTTGTAACATACAAGCGGGGAGTCGGTAGCTCGATTTACCAAAACAACCCAAACAACCTAAATTCAACTCATATGTTAATAATTTATATCTATAGTCGATAATATACTGTTCTTTATGCCAAATTTGCATTTTTAATTTAAAACAGTAAGGTTTTTGTTTCAAAAATATCCATCAAAATGCAATTTCCAAACTAGCGATTTCGTGCAATACATGAGTTATGTCCCTTGGTTACTATTTCAAACTTGCTCGGAAAATTGCATTTTGAGGGGCATTTTGACACCAAAATGTCACGACTGTAAATTAAATATGACAATTGGGCAAATGTCGATTTAAATAATTGTCTTATAAGTTAAAATAATGGTGGATTTGGGTTGATTTGGTTGGATTTGGGTGAATCCTGCTACCTGCGAGGAATCAACAAAACATAAACTTCACTCAAGGTTAACGAATTCAAATTATTCTCTATCTATAGGAATACATTATTATCAGTTCTTAAAAACTTCTCTATCTATTGGAATAATATCTATCAGTTCAGTTGTTTAAAACGAGTGCATAGCCACAAGACCGCGTGTCATATTCATAATGTCAATAACTTGTTTTGGGGTTTTATAATGAAAATATATATATTGAAGCATTGGCCTATATTCGTATACAGAGAGAGAGAGAGAGAGAGAGGGAGAGATATGGGTTTAACGTCCACTTGACACAAACTAGGTCATTTGGGGACTAACATATATTTTGATTTTATTTCCATAATTCCCTTGCGCGTAGGGATCTTTAACATTGGTTTAATTTTATTTCAATAATCCACTTGTTCGTAGGGATTTTTAGCATTGGGAGGAAACCATAGGATCGGAGAAAACCAAAATGTTTGGACAGACGACCTTACTACTTGTCACGTATAACCGAAGATTCGAAACCACGACAGTTGACTCAATGACAGGCTCCATGATACAGCACGCACGTGCTAACCACTCGGCCATCCGACCCCCAAAATATGAACAGAGATTTAGATTCCCTGAATGCGAGCGAAGCTTTAGATTCAATGTGGCATTTATTTTAATACCATCTTCATTAGCTAAGTGCGGATCAGAACAGTAGGACGTTAAACCCCATTTCTTTTCATTTATTTAAACTGAATATGGCCCATGTCCAATTTAACGAGTTCACCAGCTATTATGTGTGCGTTACTCTTTAGTTAGGGAAACATTAAGGGGACAATAACACTCTTGCTGGCTTTACAGGTCCAGAAATGTTTTTTTAGCCTTATTCTAACTACAAGATGTTTAAGTGTTCTACCTGTTTTTTAAATCGAAGTTGCATTTAAAAGTGCTTACGTAAGGCTTTTCAAACCATGTTACGGCATGTAGTTGAATTTTTCCAATTTTTAAAATTAGGTTTGTTAAGATGAAATTTGTATCACCAATTAATTGATATATTGTAAATTAGTACAAATTGTTGACCAGAATAAAGATTGGAACATATTATTCAGTTACAACAAGAGTGGTATTGGGGCTTTAAATCAGCCTTTACAATCTATTTTATAAAATATTATTGTTTGTTGTACACTGTTGATTCTATCTGTACAAGTTCATAAAGAATCAATCGATGCCAGCTAATTATTAGTAAACGTAAATATTTATCTTATAATTAAAGTTAATGTTTACATTCTACTCTAAAGTCTTTTTATTCTCTCGCTTTTCTCAATTTGTAAGGTTAAAGCTATATATTGTTATCAATTCTAAACACACATCAAATGCCTTTAGAACTGCCTTTCTAAAAGATTTTGTATTCCCTTTTTCTACGTCCGCGACATAATGAGTCCAATTCATCGAGTACTAATTCACTTAAGTAATATTTAAGAATGTTATAAATATGTATTATTTTCTACTAAATATGTGGCTTTTATGTTTTACTAATTAAAGTAGTTAAATTCAGCAATGGGTATATTATTAACGTTGGTTTTCCTTCACAATATAAAGTGAACGCATTTCGAACTTTGTGGGGGAGTTTGTGGGTCACCCAATTCTATATTACACATGCTTGGCGCATTATAGCCCGGTTGGAGCTGACGTACTATACTCCATTATAGCCAGTTTCGAGTTGACGTACTATACTCCATTATAGCCCGGTTCAAGCGGACTTACCATACCCCATTATAGGCCGGTTCGAGCGGACGTACTATATATACTCCATTATAGCCAGTTTCGAGTTGACGTACTAAACTCCATTATAGCCCGGTTCAAGCGGACTTACCATACCCCATTATAGGCCGGTTCGAGCTGACGTATCGTACGCCATTATAGCCCGGTTACATCGGACGTACCATGCGCCATTATAGGCCGGTTCGAGCTGGCATACCACACTCAATTATAGCCCAGTTAGACCCGACGTACCATACGCCATTATAGCCCGGTTCCATCGGACGTACCATACTCCATTATAGCCTGGTTCGAGCTGACGTACCATACGCAATTATAGCCCGGTTCTAGCGGACGTACCACACTCCATTGAAGCCCGGTTCGAGCGGACGTACCATACTCCATTATAGCCCGGTTCGAACTGACGTACCACATTCCATTATATCCCGGTTGGAGCTGACGTACCATACCCAATTATAGCCCGGTTCGAGCGGGCGTACCGTACGCCATTATAGCCCGGTTCGAACTGACGTACCACACATTATAGCCCGGCTCGACCTAAGGTTCCCCAACGATAAGCTCTATTTCATTAACTGGATGTACATATTGCATATACGTGAAAACACGTAACCGTACATGTGAGCACGGGGCTTTAGAATCATTATTAAAGCGGCATTTCGGAAGGTTAGAGAAAGAGCTGAAAAAAATAGTTGAAAAATACATAATGAAAAGGGGATATTATGCTGAAATTTCTGCCAAATTATTACACTCTAATCCAAGATATCCGAGTCTAGATGTAGGGTACCGGAATCTGTCGAGATGTGCCGAGTGCCAAGATATCGTTAATACAATGACACTGTAGACTCCGGGCACTCCGGTTTCCTCCCACTGCTAAAGACCCCTACGCGCAAGCGAATTATTGAAATAAAATTAAAACCATATGTTAGTCCCGAAATAACCTAGTTGTGTTGAGTGGACGTTACCCCCCCTCTCTCTCTCTCTCTCTTTCTCTCCCGCTCTCTATCTATCTCTCTCTCTATTGACATTGTTACGATAATAAACTGTCTCTATTATCTATTTTTTGACGGTTAATCATCACAGGCCGTTGATCCGCCGATCGGATTCAAAACTGTCGAAAGTCAGACTCCTCAGATGACATTGAGATTTGATTATGGTCTTGTTTTGTTAATAAATGTCTAATTAATAGTTCATATACTATTTCAAGTCTACACGAAGACCCGGAATAGCCCGATTTATCTCTTGTATAATGTCAATACACTGATTACACTATTTTGCCTATACCGTTTTTTTAGGACTTCGAATTTTGTCTAATGGTTTGGATTGTTCGTACTTGGTTTAATTTATTTTATTAAATATTGATCTCGGACATTTCCTATACTTGCTGAACTTTATTTTATATCTTCAATTTTATCGACAGAGAATAATAGTTCATTGAATTGCATAGAAATTATTTGAATGCTGTCCGTTATACGACAGGAATACAATATTCTATTAAGTTTCTATACTTTGTGAGGAAAAAAAAATTGATAAAAACAACAAACAATAGTCGATAATTGTCAGTAGATCTCAACATTCACTCAAGGAGAAACAATTAAGCACTGTGCTCGTCCCCAGCTTTTGAAAACTCCATCACATTAAAACCCAACCCCAGTGTTGATTTATTCTACAATGTGTTTTAATTTTTAATGTATCTCAGTAATGACACAATACCATCTACTCCAGTTTCCAAACAGAGCAAACTATTACTGAATTATTCTACTATTTCAAATGTTTTAAGTTGTTTACTGAAGCCCAGGGAATAGTGTGGTGGGTTTAGCCCTTTTTACACAGAGCGCGACCCCGAACCCGAACGCGGCTTTTCGTCCTCGAATGCTTTTGTTAGTTTAAGAGGCACCGCATACAGAGCGCGAACCCGAACCCGAACAAATATTGGTTCGCGCGAACGACTGTCTGAAATATTCGCTCGAACTTTTTCCTAATGATCCAATCAGCGCACACTTCCCATGACATCATTCCCACGAATAGAAACCGCTAGGCCTGATCGTTCCCACTAGTGTGCAATATTCACAGTCTACTTGTAAAAGCAGAATGGACAAGATCGAAGAAATGACCATTGAAATTGAAAATACTGTTGGAATTTCTCCGGATGAAAATATAGCTCTTCTACGGGGTGGTGGTATTCTCAAAAATCACTTCTTCTCTGTAAAATTTTATGCACATATATTCGCCTCTTTCTCTTCCTTCGTTGTTTTATGTACAAATACAGTCTCGAGATCTCGTATGTGTCTGATTCCACCTGAGCCATGATAGAAAATGCTAAAAAAAAGTATCTATTACAGTTAGAAAAAGACAAGCCATCACGAAAACCATCGACGGTTTTCCGCGTTCGGGTTCGTGCCCTATTTGAACGGTGAAACTGATCAAAAGTCGCGTTCGCTTTCGGGTTCGCGATGAACGCGTTCGGGTCCGCACTCTGTATAAACAGGGCTTAATGGTCGTATTGTTTGTTATCCCATCACATGTAAACACATCGATACCAATTACATGGAGGGGGGGGGGGCGGCTAGTGGTCTAGAGTGCCGCGCTTCGACATCTAGCTGGCCGGCAACCTCTGGCTTGCGGCTGTGGTTTCGAGCCAGAGTGCGAGCGTATGTGGCATGGAGATAGGGGCGCCTTCTCAAGCTCGTGGGTTACTCCAGGGACTCCAGTTTCCTCCCACTGCTACAGACCCCTACGCGCTAGCGAATTATTAAAATAAAAAAATAAAACCATGTTAGTGCCGAAATGACCTAGTTGTGTTGAGTGGACGTTAAACCCCATCTCTCTCTCCCTCTCTCTCTCTCTCTCTCTCTCTCTCTCTCACCAATTACACGGCTTATATTGACCGTGTTGGTCTTCGATCCGAAAATTAAGCAGAGCTTATGTTATTCGAGAATAAATTAGAAAATAAAAGAGATGATGTCGTAATGTTAATTTTAGAAACTCAAGTTCAGTATTAACAGTTTCGCTAAATTCAGGATTCCCGTCAAAAGGCAAACCCTAGTAACTCACTTTTTTCTTATTTTGAGAAACCAAAGGAAAACGTAATGAATGATTATTAAACCTCAGCCCATCCATTGGTTTGACTATCGAGTTACTAGGTTTTGCTGTGGTATTCTAGGCCAATGAGGGAATTTGTCATGTAACTGCTTACAAAATCAAAAGATTTGGAGATCTAGTACAACAGGAAGCACATACCCTAGTAACTACACAATTTAATAAATAAAGTGAGTTACTAGGGGTTTGCCTTTTGAAGGGAGATTAACTACTATATATACTTATCAACACTAATCCGAGATTGATGAAGAGACAAAAGAGAGGTATAATATTGATACCTTATTGACTGATAAAATCGCCATGCAGGAAAAAAGTATCGCCAAAAAATCCGCCAAATTGAATATTTTATCGCCATTGTCGGAAATGGCGATCGACGGCGTGAGCGCTGGTCCCTATCTACATGTCACATACGCTCACACCAGGGCTCAAATCCACAGCCACAAGCCAGAGGTGACCGACCACTAGGCCATCCCTACCCCCTAGTTCATTGAAATGTATATAAATTATTTGAATGTTGTCCATTATTCGACAGGAATACAATATTCTATTAACTTTCTACACTTAATATCAACGACCCTAGAGTTGTCACTATGCCTTAAGACATTATTTATATGATCTGTTCTTTGGGAAGTAAATTTCTATTTGCCTTGGCGATGTTAACGTATATCCATGCACTCTTGTGGGTTGGTGAGAGCAAGCCCTATATCACAATGATGTACACTACACCAGGCTAGAATTAGCCCATTGAATGACGTTTACCGACCTAATGTTCTGCTCGGACTTGGATAATCAAGATGGACGTATCAAATTTCAACAGTCAAGGGGTCTTTTACTTACACGCCATTAATGTGTACACGGGACTTAGTTAGGATTTTCGTTCTGCATCACTAACAAGCCGGTAAATCGTGATGAACTTTCTCGGCCAATAAAGTTTCATAAAATACATAAAATTCCCATATTTATAATCAGATACGTGTTATGAAATGTTATAACCAAACATTCGGACATAATGCTTGGACGACATATTTTTCTTGTATTCTGTTATAATAAAATGACAAGAACTATTTATGTATGAATATACAGATGTTCATTCCTTTTAGTCACAAGTTGAATTTATTGTTGTAAATAGTAAATAAATACATATCCAGATTACACAGTTGTTCCTGCGATTTTAATGAAGTAACCCACTAGGTTACAATGTTACAGAATATGAGATTAGAAAATTTGCGGATCCCGTTACAATCCCCTGGACAGTCAACCATTAACTCCCTTTGACAATTTTTACTGTTTTATACCCGTCACCTCGACTTCACACATATTCAAATATTCTGTTGGCTTGGATATCCTGATAAACCTGCCGATTGTTGTCTGGTTGCATTCGAAGGTTCTCACTGTACATCCAAACACTCCAGGTATGAATATACACAGTTTAGAAGTTGGATTACCGACAGTTGGATCCGTATCATACACCATTACACTCACATCGGAGAACCTTTCACCGACAACTGAAAGAGATGAAATGGTAAATAAGTTCAGATAATCACTTCCGTATTCGTATATTAAAACGGTATATGCAAATTTTCTACAATGTAAATAAACATAATGAAATAAAATGGGTCTATATTATCATGTTTTTATGTAAATATAGGCTACTACGAGATAAAGATAAGAATGTATGAAATGAAATGGGGTTTAACGTCCTACTGTTATGCATTTAACCTGAGCTAATTGAAGACGAGCATACGCCATACAGTGTGCTATGAGGGAAATTTTGCCCGGGCAGCGGCGCTACGGCCTACTCTTATATCGAATTCCAACTGCCAAGGGATCTTTTACGTGCACCCCAATGTGTACACGGGACCTTGGTTTTTCGTCCCATCCGAACGACTAGGCAGCTGTCCTTGTCAGGCCCTCCTTCTGCATCACTGACAAGGGGAAATCACGTCGGAAAATCGAGATGAACTTTCTCGGCCAATGCAGGGATCGAACACCCGACCTCCAGGCTAGCGAACTAGCGCCTTATCCACTTAGCCACCGTGATCCCCGATCCAGTTAGAAAGAGAGAGATAGGGATAGAGGGATAGAGAGAGAGAGAGAGATGGGGTTTAACTTCCACCCAACACAACTAACATATGTTTTTTTTGTAAATTTATATTTCAAAAAATCGGTTGCGCGTAGGGGTCTTTAGCAGCGGGAGGAAACCGGAGTGCCCGGAGGAAACCCACGAGGTTGAGAAGGCGCCCGTATCTCCATGCCACATACGCTCACGCCAGGGATACAGTTGTTTTAACTGACAGTAAAAGGTGGGTAGAGACTTACTGGATTTATCATCATATCTGTTGGATATAGTTACACTTGTGACGTCATACATCCAGCCCAGATCTATTTGCCACCATGGAGTGTTGTCGCCACCCCTTGTGTGTTGACAACTATGAATCACCGTATGTTCGCCACTCCTAATTCCGTCCACGGCCTTTCCGGAAGGGTATGCCGTCGAAATTGTTGAGCTCTGTTTGGTGGCTTTACCTAAAGCAATGTTGACGCCGCCTGAAAAAATGATAAAGTTCGACTGATTTAAGATTCATAACTCGTGGTATAGGGGCGAATGTAGGAATTTTAAACGGATGGGGGGGGGGGCCGCAAAATGAGAGCACTGACCGCGGAGACGTCATTTTCTTGCCTATGTAGCCATTCCAAGAGCTATTTGGCTGATATTTTCGGAGGGATTTGGCGCAATGGTAAGAGAGTAGGATATCTGACCAATTGGTTGCAGGTTCGAGACGCGAATTTGGGGGCCGAGTTCTTGTGTCCTTGAATGGGTACCGGTAGGATGGTGTATTTGAAACAAAAATCGGTTGCGCTCCTTGAAACTTCAAGCTGATGGATATAGCGCATTATAAATATATTCATTATTATCATTATATTTGGGTCTGCGAAAAGGCACTTTCAGCAGTAAAAGACGGCCTCTGTGGTTTTTATTCTGTAATTCACTTCGCTGTATTAAGGCTTGGCCCTACATTAAACGTCTGATTCCCACGACCGCTTACTTGATTTGTATATACAGTAGAATCTGTATTAAGCAGCCACCCACGGGAATTTTCACGACTTACCGCTTACCGAGAATGGCCTCTTAATAAAAACTCTGTGTTTTTTTGTTCTGACAACAATATAATTTTTACCGGTGGAATTTATCGTGACCGCTTACAAGGAGATGTCGCTTAATAGGAGTGGCTGCTCATACAGATTCTACTGTAGTTAGATTGAAGCTGGGCAATCATGACCTGGGATTACTGACATCTACATAAACACGTACTCATCTTACAATGTGCATGTAAGAGTGTTACACGCGTTTTACGTAAACCTTTTCAAATGTAACTTGGATTTAAACAAATTTTCGAACCCTCTGGACAAGTAAAATAGGATGTAATGGATCATCTACACAGCAAGTAAGACACGTAATTATCTAGTAGCTAGAATAAGGCTATTTTTGTCTGGACCTGTCAAACCAGCAAGAGTGTTATTGTATGTCCCTTTAAACCCGTGTTCGTTTAAAATACCGGTAAGTATATAATATGTCTGATCTTACCTGGTAATTTCTTACATTCATATCTTTGATTACAGGTGTCACTCGTTTCGTTCACTAAAACAAAGTTTAATTATGGACAATAACAATATGTTGTCAACTGGGTAATGACTCGCATATAATTATGCTAATAATAACATGCTTAAAGATGAATCTTACGTTTCGATTGGTCAAATAGACAATAACACCCTCTAAATCAGGCCCGTAGCCTGGGGGTGGCACGGGGGGCAACTGCCCTCCCAATACTGAGTCTTGCCCCCCCCCCCCCAATATCACAAGAAAATTGGCCTTTACCGCATAAATCATGCAGATGCCCATGCTAGTTGGCCCTCCTGAAAACATCTTTGCCCCCCCCCCCCCCACCACCCAAAAAAAACAAACTTCCTGGCTTCGGGCCTGCTCTAAATTAGAAAAATCACAGCGTATTAATATTATTAAATTGTCTATCGGAGAAAGTACAGATGTTCAGTCTATGTTGTTGGAGAGTCGTAATCAGCGAAATATAAACACAGAATTTCGTTGATCAGAAGATAATAAAGACAAAAACCTTTTGCAAAAAAATCAAAGAAAGAAAGAAAGAAAGAAATATTGTTTAATGGCACGTCAGCTCCAACCGGGCCATATTGCGCCAAGCATGAGGAAATTTACGAGACAAATTAAATATATATCACAGGGGTTTATTCATATATGTAAGTAAAAACAAATATCACAGAAATTAAAAATAAATATATTAAATTCTTTACATATATAAATATTTAAAAACACAAAATGATCAATATATACAATTAAAATTTCAAATAAAAGTTTGTCTCTTTTAAAAATGATAACAATTTATCATGAAGCTCCGGTTGAGCAAATAGCTGACGTGCTGACTGGCAACGGTAGTACTTAGATCTAATATTCTTGAGATGCTTGCACTCAATCAAAATGTGCTTCACTGTCAAAAGAACGTGACAGTGTTGACATTCCGGTTGAGGCTCTCGCTTTAAAATGAAAATATGTGTTAAAAAAGTATGACCTATTAGTAAATGCAGGAGGACTGCACTACACACAAAACAAAAAATCTACAAGATAAACCTGCGGACAAGACAGAAAATAGACATTGCAAAAAACTAAACAATTATCAAATCAAGTGAATGGATCCGGGGGCCAGCCGTAAGCGTCCACTGCGCTGTACAGTCCCGGGCCTGTCTTGGTACAGGCTTCACTTAAATGATTTACACAAAAGACGTAACAATAAAAAAATGCGACCGATCTTGTAAGTGGTCGTCTCTTCAATGGCGATAGTCAGCCAATTGACGTCAGGTGTTAGAACGTCAAATAATAATAAGGGCGATAATCCGGACAGAAACTCGGAAAACGCTAAAAAATAAATAAATGTAGTGAGCTAACAGGAGCAAAGCCCGACAACGAGAACATTCTGCAGTACGAAGGGCTAAAACTCTACTCTAATAGTAAATGCAGGAGGACTGCACTACACACAAAACAAAAAATCTACAAGATAAACCTGCGGACAAGACAGAAAATAGACATTGCAAAAAACTAAACAATTATCAAATCAAGTGAATGGATCCGGGGGCCAGCCGTAAGCGTCCACTGCGCTGTACAGTCCCGGGCCTGTCTTGGTACAGGCTTCACATAAATGATTTACACAAAAGACGTAACAATAAAAAAATGCGACCGATCTTGTAAGTGGTCGTCTCTTCAATGGCGATAGTCAGCCAATTGACGTCAGGTGTTAGAACGTCAAATAATAATAAGGGCGATAATCCGGACAGAAACTCGGAAAACGCTAAAAAATAAATAAATGTAGTGAGCTAACAGGAGCAAAGCCCGACAACGAGAACATTCTGCAGTACGAAGGGCTAAAACTCTACTCTAATAGTAAATGCAGGAGGACTGCACTACACACAAAACAAAAAATCTACAAGATAAACCTGCGGACAAGACAGAAAATAGACATTGCAAAAAACTAAACAATTATCAAATCAAGTGAATGGATCCGGGGGCCAGCCGTAAGCGTCCACTGCGCTGTACAGTCCCGGGCCTGTCTTGGTACAGGCTTCACTTAAATGATTTACACAAAAGACGTAACAATAAAAAAATGCGACCGATCTTGTAAGTGGTCGTCTCTTCAATGGCGATAGTCAGCCAATTGACGTCAGGTGTTAGAACGTCAAATAATAATAAGGGCGATAATCCGGACAGAAACTCGGAAAACGCTAAAAAATAAATAAATGTAGTGAGCTAACAGGAGCAAAGCCCGACAACGAGAACATTCTGCAGTACGAAGGGCTAAAACTCTACTCTAATAGTAAATGCAGGAGGACTGCACTACACACAAAACAAAAAATCTACAAGATAAACCTGCGGACAAGACAGAAAATAGACATTGCAAAAAACTAAACAATTATCAAATCAAGTGAATGGATCCGGGGGCCAGCCGTAAGCGTCCACTGCGCTGTACAGTCCCGGGCCTGTCTTGGTACAGGCTTCACTTAAATGATTTACACAAAAGACGTAACAATAAAAAAATGCGACCGATCTTGTAAGTGGTCGTCTCTTCAATGGCGATAGTCAGCCAATTGACGTCAGGTGTTAGAACGTCAAATAATAATAAGGGCGATAATCCGGACAGAAACTCGGAAAACGCTAAAAAATAAATAAATGTAGTGAGCTAACAGGAGCAAAGCCCGACAACGAGAACATTCTGCAGTACGAAGGGCTAAAACTCTACTCTAATAGTAAATGCAGGAGGACTGCACTACACACAAAACAAAAAATCTACAAGATAAACCTGCGGACAAGACAGAAAATAGACATTGCAAAAAACTAAACAATTATCAAATCAAGTGAATGGATCCGGGGGCCAGCCGTAAGCGTCCACTGCGCTGTACAGTCCCGGGCCTGTCTTGGTACAGGCTTCACTTAAATGATTTACACAAAAGACGTAACAATAAAAAATGCGACCGATCTTGTAAGTGGTCGTCTCTTCAATGGCGATAGTCAGCCAATTGACGTCAGGTGTTAGAACGTCAAATAATAATAAGAGCGACACAAGACAATTTCATCTCTCCTGCTCGTACGGTAGGAGCTTGGCCAATCTCCTAAGAGAGGCTTGATGTGACGAAGCTTGTTTGTGTCTGCAAGATCCCAAGACCGTTGCCAGCGGTCATAAATAAAATGATTAATTAAATATTTAAAATCCTTATAAGGAATTAAAAAATGTGATTGGGGAAGATCTAAAGCAGCTTTGGCAGCAAAATCTGCTAGATCATTCCCCTTTATATCAACGTGACTGGGAAGCCAGCAGAAGACGACGTCTTTACTGCTGAGCTCATACGATAGTAGCAGACGATAAACATCTGCTACTAATGGGTGTTCAAGCTGTTTATTGTTAATTGCTTGAAGCGAGGACAAAGAATCAGTAAAAATGATATGCTTTAAAGCTGAAGAGGACTGAATGAACTCCAAGGCCTGAAGAATGGCCTGGAGTTCAGCTGTAAATATGGAAGCAGCAGGTGGGAGACACACAGAAATGGTCTCGGATGGCGTCACTGTAGCCGAAGCTACCCGATCACCATCCTTAGAACCATCTGTGTATATTGGAGCATAATCACCATATTTAGACCTTACTTCTCCGAAGAGAGTTTGAAACACTGTGGAACTAGTATCTTTCTTCCTGTTTTTTGTAAGATCTAGATCGATCTTTGGGGGAGATATAGCCCATGGCGGCGTCTCAAAGAAAGGGGTATTCGCAATACTGTCAAGGCTGATACCAGCCTCTGACAAAAGAGGTTGAATGCGAATACCGAATGATGGAATAACATTAGTTTTCACTAAGTATAGATGTTCATGATAGGGTCTAAATATGGTGTTAAATGAAATATGATTTGGAAGTGATGCTATTTTCGTAGCATACTGCAGGGCCAGTTTATCACGTCTGTTGTGCAATGAGGGCTCGTGCGCCTCGACGTATAAACTGTCCACTGGAGATGTACGAAATGCTCCTAAACTGATTCTAAGTCCTTGGTTATGTATGGTGTCGAGCTCTTTGAGATAAGACTCGCGGGCAGACCCATACACAATACACCCATAATCGAGTTTTGATCGTATCAATGCTCGATATAATCGGAGCAAGACCTTACGGTCTGCTCCCCAGTCAGTATTTGATAAGACTCTCAATATGTTGAGGGCTTTCAGACATTTCTTTTTTAGGTTTTTAATATGGGGGATAAATGATAATTTCTTATCAAATATCAGCCCCAGAAATTTGGTTTCATCCACAACTGGAAGGCGGTTGCCATCCAAGAAAAGTTCTGGATCAGGATGCAAACCTCTTTTCTGACAGAAATGCATGCAGACAGTCTTGGATTTCGAAAAACGAAATCCATTTTCGGTTGCCCATTGTTGAAGTGAATTCAAACAAAGCTGCAACTTACGTTCGATTATCCGCATGTCTGTAGAACCATAGCACATCTGAAAGTCATCAACATAGAGAGCCCCATTTGTACCTGGTTTAAGGCACGCTGGGATCGTGTTAATTTTTATAGCAAAAAGAGTTGGAGATAAAATACTTCCCTGGGGAACACCCATTTCCTGAGGAAATGGGTCAGAGAAGATTGATCCCAGTCGTACCTTAAATGACCTATCTTCCAGGAAATTTTTAATAAAGATAGGTAAGCGACCTCGTAGGCCGAGGTTATGGAGGTCGCGCATGATACCATGTTTCCATGTAGTATCATATGCTTTCTCCAGATCAAAAAATATTGCAACTAAATGTTGCTTCTGGATGAAAGCGTCCCTGACGAACGTTTCAAATCGAACGAGATGATCAAGAGTGCTCCTTTGGGACCGAAATCCACATTGGAGGTCAGTAATGAGGTTGTTGGACTCAAGGTACCAAACAAGCCTTCGATTGATCAATCTCTCCATGGTTTTGCAAATACAGCTAGTTAAAGCGATCGGACGATAGTTGGTAGGATTCGTATGATCTTTGCCGGGTTTAGGGATAGGGATTATAGTGGCTTCGTGCCACGAAGGGGGAAATTTCCCATCAACCCAAATCCGGTTGAAAAGATCCAATAAAATTAAGAGAGTGGAAAAAGGTAAATGTTTTAGAATTTGGTAGTGTATTTCATCTGGACCAGTTGCAGTATCTCGAGCTCGCTTTAGCGAATCCCGAAGTTCTGCAATGGAAAATGAGTCATTATAGCATTCATCATTGCGGGACTTAAAATTAAGTCGCCTTTTCTCCTGTTGTTGTTTAATGCCCCGAAAGGCATCAGAGGAGACATTGGATGATGAATTGAATGAAAATGTACTGGCCAGAGAATTAGCAATATCAGGAAATGTTGTTAAGGTGGTATTTTCAACATTGAGATGGTTAACTGATAATGCACTACTTTTACCTTTAATCCTACGAATCATATCCCATACCGATTTGGAAGTCGTACGGGAATTGATCCTAGAGACGTAACCTTGCCATGAAGCCTTCTTTGCTTGGCGTATGGTTCTACGGGCCTTCGCCCGGACCATCTGGTATGCCGCAATATTCTCCATGGAAGGATATTTCTTTAGTCGTCTTAGGATACGATCACGCTCTTTAAGAGCGGATTTGCAATCGTCATTATACCATGGCTTATTGAAACGTTTTGGTTCTGTCGTGGTTTTTGGAATCGCCTGCTCAGCTACATCTTGGAGAATTGACGTGAATAAGGCCATGGGCTCATCTGCATCTTCTAACTCTTTTGCATCAAAAGAGAAGAGACACAAAGATTCAAACAGAGCCCAATCAGCCTTATGCAACTTCCACCTCTGAGGTCTTTCGACCGGAGAGGGACCATTGTTGTCAATCAAGATAGGAAAGTGGTCACTACCACATAGATCTTCATTTACTCTCCATGTAAAATCCTGAAACAGGACCGGAGAGCAAATGGTGAGATCGAGAGAAGAAAAGGAAGCTGTGGCAGGATGTAGATAAGTAGGCGAGTCATCATTTAATAAACACAAATTATTAATGTTAATGAAGTCCGCTATTTGTTTACCTCTGTTGTTATCATCTGGACTACCCCAGAGTGAATGATGACCATTAAAATCTCCCGTAATAATAAACGGGAGAGGAAGTTGAGCAACGAGGTCATCAAGATCTCTGGGATTAAGATGTAAACTTGGTGGAAGATATACAGAGCAAAGTGTTATAGGAATATGCAAAGTCACCTGGACTGCAACTGCCTGTAACGGCGAGTTGAGGGTGACTTTACTCTGAGGAACGTCTCCATTAAGAATAATAGAAACGCCCCCATGAGCTCTACCATCACCAACTGCGTGATGATGATAACCAACAAAATGTCTAAAAGACAATGAGTCAGAATTCCGTAAAAAAGTTTCCTGTAAACAAATAGCTAATGGATTATACTTTTGAATTAAAAGTTGAACTTCATTAAAATTTGGTTTTAAACCACGACAATTCCATTGAATAATGGAATTATACATTGTCAGGGATAATTTATTTGTGGCCGTATACCGCCGACGGGGTCATTACGGACCCCCTCTACGATACCGTCCATTGGATCAGCATCCCCATATCTATTGTGGAGAGAGATAGCATCATTGCTACCTTTTCTCTCCCTCCCTCTCAATTTCGCTAATCTGTTCCTTTCTTTTTTTGCAGCGTTGTCTTTCTCCTTTGATGAAGGTGAGGGGCTAGACTTCCGTCTGTCCCTTCCCCCATCCGATGGCAAAGAACCGTTCTATGCCCGTTCTTCCCTTTGGGAATAACAGGCTTCTCCTTTGGAGAAGAAGTCCCAGGTTTGGGAGTAACTGGCTTCTCCTTTGGAGAAGAAGTCCCAGGTTTGGGAGTAACTGGCTTCTCCTTTGGAGAAGAAGACACCGAAGATGTTGTAGATGATGAGAGGGGAGATAAGTTATTTATTTCATTTATAATATTTGAGCTCTCAGATGTCTGAGAAGAGCTCGTAATCCCATTATTTAATTGCTGATCCGTTAATAATTTTGGATGTTCCTGTTTGTCAGGCCAGTTATAATCTGTCTGAACGGATATGGTTCTGGAGGATATTCCTACAACACTAGCAAACGACTTGCCGCCTTGCGGGGTCGAAAACAGTGATGCAAGCTCCACTTGTTTCTTAGCATCGAAATAAGAAATTTTCCGTTCAGATATAACCTGTTGTATCCGTTTCTCCTTTTGCCAAACTGGGCACTCACGAGAGTATGCAAAGTGCTTTCCTTTACAATTTACACAGGAAAAGTCTGTAGTACAGGTAGCGCTATCATGCCCACTAAGGCCACAACGAGCGCAGGTAGATTTACCTTTACAGACATTTTTACTGTGTCCGAACTTTTGGCAATTAAAACATCTTAGTGGATTGGAGATATACGGATCAACAGGTATATTTAGATAGCCTGCTTTGATCCATTTCGGTAATTCGGGACGATCGAAAGTGAGGATATATGTACTTGTTGGGATAACCACATCGTTACGTCTGACACTGATTCTTTTAACGTGTGTGACGCCTTGTGACGATAGGTTATCGACCATTTCCTCCTCGCTGCTGCCTTCAAGGTCCCGACAGCGAATAACACCTCTTGAAGAGTTTAATGATTTGTGTGGTGTCACTTTGATGGAAATGTTGGCCAATGATTCAGATTTTAACAGTAAATCAGAATGCTTCTCTTTGGCACATTCTACCAAAAGTGTTCCATTTCTCAATTTTTTAACAGATTTCGGCTCACCAGCTAGACCGGTGATGCCTTTTGAAATGGCAAATGGCGAAATCTTCGACAAATCAACTTCAGAGGTGCTCTGTATCAACAGGAACCTCGGCCATGTTCTTAACATTTTAGATGAGCTACATGGGGCAGCAGCATCATCTATAGCATTTTTCCTTTTTAATTCTTTAATTCTTTCATTGTTAGGTGTGGGGGTGGATTGGGGATCCATGAAAATAAGTATTAAAAATTCACCCTTCGTCGTCCCCCAGGTTACTTCCCTGCCTACGATGGGGGAGACTAGCACGGATGTCCAGTGCGTGGCTCCAGGGATAGACGAAGGGTATACTCAAGCCAGAAATACAAGCAAAGTATATATCTAACCTGATTGACCCGAGCCGTTGCTCTCCAATAAGGTGTCTAGGACACAAAGGTAATTTTGCTGAGTATAAAACGAAGCAAGAAAGAGGTTAGTATATCACCCTATGGAGAACAAAACGACCAAAGCCGATTGATCAGAGTGGGCCACTCTGACCTCCCGTCTAGGTGAACCATGGGCCAAAGCAATGTGTTGCAGAGAAGGGGCTCGCAAGCCAAATATCTACTCAATCACCAGGATTCCACTCTCCACCGACACGGGTCGCAACGCACGGCAAACACGTTGCCCCATTACAGGGATCCTTTTAGTCGCCTTTTACGACACGCAGGAAATACGAAGGGTATATTCTTATCACCCCCTACACCCCAGGGGGGCAAAAAAAATCAACTAAACGTTACACTTTATGAACCAGTTACTAATACTATGGTTTATTATGCGAACTACTCGCTCTTTTTAATCCTTGCACACAGTCAACATTTCCGTATATAAAACTATATCAAAACAAATATTAAAATCCGGTTAGCTATAATCGACAGCAGCCCCCCCCCCCATTCGAATAAAATAAAACCAAGTAAGAACAATCCAAGCCATTAGACAAAATTCGAAGTCCTTAATAGTGTTATTAGGCAAAATAGTTTAATCAGCATATGGACTGTTCATCGTGTACAAAAAACACGACAAACAGTGGTAACAGGTGAGTAGTTTTCGGCCGTGCTGGACATAGTTGGCATTTTGAAATTTCTTAGAAATTGGAAACTTAGTTAGTTTTTCTATGCGGAATTGAATAGGAAGGTCAATTCTGAGTTTCTCGCCGTTTGGAAATTTCGTACAAAGTAATATTTATATTAAATGAAAATATTAAAATGTTTAAACACAGTATAATTATATAAACCCAGTGCCTTTCTTTATTAAAGAGGTGGATTAGCACCATTACATGAATCATTCAACAAGACAGGCTGTCGCCGAAAAGTTGCTGCATTTCGTAAAATTTCGAAAAATGTGTGGGGGGAGGGGGGTGGTTAGAAAAACCGAACAAAGTTTGTTAACAAGGGGCATCATGGGAGATTAGATAAAGAGTTGACAGTTCTCTCTATAACAGTTAAAGAATGATAACGTAAAAAATATGCTGAAAATTTCAGACGAATTGCTTTACTGTGCACCGAGATATTACCTTTTGAATTTTAGGCTAGCCTCGGTCAACATTTACTAAAGTCAGTACGATCATACGATGAAACAAAAAATATGGTCTCGATGCACGTACAACCAGGGAATCGATCAAAGCAGTCATCGAAATATCGTCAGTCTTCGGTCTCGCTGGACCAGGTAATAAATGAAATCTGCCATGGTTCTCTCTAGACAAGGTAAGAATTGGTCTGGCTGACCAGACCACAATCTAAACCTTCTAAGAGAAACCCCTCATTACCAACCCCACAATCTTCGTAGTAGAGAGAAATTGGGCTTAACGTCCACTCGACACAAACTATGTCATTTTTATTTCAATAATTCGCTTGCGCGAAGGGGTCTTTAGCAGTGGGAGGAAACCCTGAGTACCCGAAGGAAATCCTATCTCCATGTCACATACGCTCCCAGCAGGGCTCGAAACCACAGCCGCAAGCCAGAGGTGACCGGCCAGCTAGAGGTCGAAGCGCGGCACTCTAGACCACTAGGCCATCCCAACCCCATCTTCGTAGGAAAAAGCCTTGAATACTCACCAGGGATTCCATACACTTCCACTTCACAGAGAGTTAATAAATTTGACTTTTCTATAGAAATCTTCACAAATCTTCCACGGACGCCATCTTGACACCTGATGATGTTTTTACCTGTATTGTAATCAACCACTGAAGCACAACAATTACCTTCTGATGAGGTGTTAATTGTTGGATCAGAATCGTAGACTTCATAATTAACATCGTGGAGGCGTTCAGCTGAAACGAAAGAAATGCTGTTCTGCACAATAATGTTATGTTATAGAGAACTGGCCCCGAGTTCACAAAGCATTCTCAGACTTAAGTTGAGAATTTACTCAAAATTGTTCGCCTTATTTTAACTAAAAATAAAGCCCTTTATAAAAAATTTGTTGTTTTAATATATTAAATACACCAATAAGATATAATGTACACAGTTTTGTGTTACTAGATCAAAAATATTGTTCATAAACAGTGATTGAAAGTTGAGTAAAGGGGCCTGTTATTGAAGTGCATGTAGGCTAAACAAAAACAAACTCGTATTAATGTTTAGACGGCTAAGATTATATATATTTGCTATATTGTCAGCATTTACTGTTTATGTTCTTTTATTCGTGAGTGACTCCGCTACACGGATTTATGTTGTGTACAAATAAGGACTCCTGCATTAACTTTGGCAATTTGACATACGCTCATAATGTTTTGAGGGGATTGGGTGGCCGAATAGTTAGCGCGTGGGCTTTTCATCATAACTTCTGTCACTCAGTCAAGTGGCGTAATATCGTTATGCCCAGTATCGTGTTATGCCCAGTATCGTGTTATGCCCAGTATCGTGTTATGCCCAGTATCGTGTTATGTCCAGTATCGTGTAATACACAGTATCGTGTTATACCCAGTATCGTGTTATGCCCAGTATCGTGTTATACCTAGTATCGTGTTATACCCAGTATCGTGTTACACCCAGTATCGTGTTATACCTAGTATCGTGTTATACCCAGTATCGTGTTATACCTAGTATCGTGTTATATCCAGTATCGTGTTATACCCAGTATCGTGTTATACCTAGTATCGTGTTATACCTAGTATCGTGTTATACCCAGTATCATGTTATACTCAGTATCGTGTTATGCCCAGTATTGTGTTATATCCAGTATCGTGTTACATCCAGTATCGTGTTATGCCCACAGTATCGTGTTATACTCAGTATCGTGTTATATCCAGTATCGTGTTACATCCAGTATCGTGTTATACCCAGTATCATGTTATACCCAGTATCGTGTCATGCCCAGTATCGTGTTATGCCCAGTATCGTGTTACATCCAGTATCGTGTTATACCCAGTATCATGTTATTCTCAGTATCGTGTTATGCCCAGTATCGTGTTACATCCAGTATCGTGTTACACCCAGTATCGTGTTATTCCCAGTATCGTGTTATGCCCAGTATCGTGTTATATCCAGTATCGTGTTACATCCAGTATCGTGTTACACCCAGTATCGTGTTATACCCAGTATCGTGTTATTCCCAGTATCGTGTTATGCCCAGTATCGTGTTATGCCCAGTATCGTGTTATGCCCGGTATCGTGTTATACCCACAGTATCGTGTTATACCCAGTATCGTGTTATGCCCGGTATCGTGTTATACCCAGTATCGTGTTATATCCAGTATCGTGTTAAATCCAGTATCGTGTTCCCCCAGTAATGTGTTTTATCCCCCAGTAATGTGTTATATCCCCCAGTTATGTGTCCCCCCCAGTATCGTGTTATACCCAGTATAGTGTCACACCCAGTATAGTGTTATACCCAGTATCGTGTAATATCCAGTATCGTGTTATATCCAGTATCGTGTTATACCCGATATCGTGTTATACCCAGTATCGTGTTATATCCAGTATCGTGTTATGCCCAGTATCGTGTTATACCCAGTATCGTGGTATGCCCAGTATTGTGTTATATCCCCCAGTATTGTTTTATCCCCCCCCCCCAAGTATTACACCCAGTATCGTGTTATACCCGGTATCGCGATTATCGTGTTATACCCAGTATCGTGGTATGCCCAGTATCGTGTTATATCCAGTATCGTGTTATACCCAGTATCGTGTTACACCCAGTATCGTGTTACACCCAGTATCGTGTTATACCCAGTATCGTGTTACACCCAGTATCGTGTTATACCTAGTATCGTGTTATACCCAGTATCGTGGTATGCCCAGTATTGTGTTATATCACCCAGTATTGTGTTATCCCCCCCCCCCAAGTATTACACCCAGTATCGTGTTATACCCGGTATCGCGATTATCGTGTTATACCCAGTATCGTGGTATGCCCAGTATTGTGTTATACCCAGTATCGTGTTACATCCAGTATCGTGTTACACCCAGTATCGTGTTATACCCAGTATCGTGTTATACCCAGTATCGTGTTACACCCAGTATCGTGTTATACCTAGTATCGTGTTATACCCAGTATCGTGTTATACCCGGTATCGCGATTATCGTGTTATACCCAGTATCGTGGTATGCCCAGTATTGTGTTATATCCAGTATCGTGGTATGCCCAGTATTGTGTTATATCACCCAGTATTGTGTTATCCCCCCCCCCCCAAGTATTACACCCAGTATCGTGTTATACCCGGTATCGCGATTATCGTGTTATACCCAGTATCGTGGTATGCCCAGTATTGTGTTATACCCAGTATCGTGTTATACCCAGTATCGTGTTACACCCAGTATCGTGTTATACCCAGTATCGTGTTATACCCAGTATCGTGTTATACCCAGTATCGTGTTACACCCAGTATCGTGTTATACCCAGTATCGTGGTATGCCCAGTATTGTGTTATACCCAGTATCGTGTTATACCCAGTATCGTGTTACACCCAGTATCGTGTTATACCCAGTATCGTGTTATACCCAGTATCGTGTTACACCCAGTATCGTGTTATACCTAGTATCGTGTTATACCCAGTATCGTGTTATACCCGGTATCGCGATTATCGTGTTATACCCAGTATCGTGGTATGCCCAGTATTGTGTTATATCCAGTATCGTGTTACATCCAGTATCGTGTTACACCCAGTATCGTGTTACACCCAGTATCGTGTTACACCCAGTATCGTGTTACACCCAGTATCGTGTTATACCCAGTATCGTGTTATACCCAGTATCGTGTTACACCCAGTATCGTGTTATACCTAGTATCGTGTTATACCCAGTATCGTGGTATGCCCAGTATTGTGTTATATCACCCAGTATTGTGTTATCCCCCCCCCCCCCCAGTATCGTGTTATACCCACAGTATCTTGTTATGTCCAGTATCGTGTTATATCCCCCAGTATTGTGTTATTCCCCCCTAGTATCGTGTTATACCCAATATCGTATTACTCCCTCCATTATCGTGTTATGCCGTTATAAACTACCACTCAGTTGTGTGCACGAGACCTAAAATAAAATATCTATACTTACGATACTGAGCTTCGTTGTAAACCAGTATAAAACGAATTAGAAACGTGTCCATTAAATCAATAAGGAACCAGGGCTGGTAATCATCTTTCTGTGTTTGGAAACAGGTACTTGGGTCGTTATCTAAAGCTGCTGAGAGCGGCTCTAACGTACCGACAGAGCTAGTAGATGGAATTTTTAAACTTGCTAGGTTACTCCCTCCTGTAAATATAGGTAAACGAAACGAAACAAAATGGAATAAGTTTTAAATCTTACTGTGGATTTCAGATAGAGAACTTCCCTTTTCCGCATAAAGCAAGCGGAGTTGGTTTTTCCATGTGTTTTCTCTATCCTTAATAATGATACCAGACATCAATCAGCTACCCCCTCCCCTCCGTGTATTAACGTGCATGTATCACGATGAACGGGGGCGATGACGAAGCTGATTTTGTTTTCCCGCGTTTTTTCTCTATACCAAATAATGATACCAGACATCCTTCCTCTCCCTAATTTATCTTGCATTTATTACGATGAAGGAAAAAATGTTTAAAGTGACACTTAATAAAATCAACCTGTGTATTTATATGTGGGGGGTTGGATGGTTGAATGGTTAGCGTGTGCGTTGTATCATAAAGTCTGTCATTGAGTCTACTGTTGTGGTTTCGAATCGAATCCCCGGTTGTACGTGGCAGGAGTAGGGTCGCCTGTCCAACCACGTGGGTTTTCTCCGCGTCCTCACACTGCAAAAGACCCCTACGCGCAAGCGAATATTGAAATAAAATTAAACCATGTTAGTCCCGAAATAACCTAGTTTGTGTCGAGTGAACGTTAAACCCCATTTCTCCTCCCCTCTCTCTGGTCCCGAAATGACCTAGTTTGTGTCGAGTGGACGTTAAACCCCATTTCTCCTCCTCCTCCTCCTCCTCTCTCTGTTTATTTATATGTATAAAATCTTACCAGTGATCATCAAGAAAACCGCGATGCCTGGGTCCGGATCTGCGGTTAGTTCATTCACATTCCTGGTATAAAGATGGCATTCATGTCTTTGTTGATGGAAGGCAAATGCCACACAGTGAGTTTCTCGAGAACAAACAAAGATACACCCGACTTTCAAATCTATTGACACCATTTTTAGAGCCGAGCTCGGTAACACGTCGTCTAAGACATGCGTAAATCCCATCCAATACTCGGGGCAACTACAACTTAACTTTCTCACTAGGATCAGAGAAATAAAAACTGCCAGAAGATCCCGAAACCGTGCAAACCTGTTGGACATTTCTGTAAACTTTCAATCGTTTCAAAGCCTAACCAGAAGATCCCGAAACCGTTGAAACCTTGTACATGTCTGTAAACTTTAAACCCTTTCAAAGCCTAACCAATTACCTTAATGGAATAATTATATAGCTCGTCTGACTTAGATAATATAATCCCCGCCCAATCAATAAGACAGTCCTGTTTTCGAGTTCACATTGCATTCATTCTCAGATTTCAGTTAGGATTTTACTCAAAATTGTTTGCTTATTTGAACTAAACTATAACTCTTTTTGAAACGTTTGCTGCATTGATGTATCAAATACATCAATAAGACACATTGTGTTTCTGAATCAAAGATATTGCCCATAAATAGTGAATGAAAGTTGAGTAAATTCATACCTTAAGTCTGCGAATGATTTGCGAAGTCGGTGCCTGATCATGTTAGTTAAATGTAAACCGTTAAAGGTATTCTTGAACCTACCATCACAACTGTCAGATGTAAAAAGTCTATTCGGGAATATCAGATAATGTATTCCGTGGCACATTGGCCGAGAAAGTTCATCTCGATTTTCCGGCGTGATTTCCCCTTGTCAGTGACACATGAGGGCCCGACAAGGACAGCTGCATCGTCTTTCGGGTGAAATTTTCCCCATAGCACACTGCATGGCGTATGTCGGTCTTTATTAGCCCAGTTTAGGAGCTGAACAGTAGAACGTTAAACCCCATTTCATTTCACCTAATGCACAAGGTGGTATAAGAATAGCGCCGATGTCCGATCAAAATGTCGACCACAGCACACTGGATATCCCAGTCGGAGCATAACAGTAGAATTTACAAACCATTCCATTTGGTTTCTTTCCGGCGTGACTTCCCCTTGTCAGTGATGCAGAAGGAGGGCCTGACAAGGACAGCTGCCGAGTCGTTCGGATGGGACGAAAAACCGAGGTCCCGTGTACACATTGAAGTGCACGTAAAAAATCTCTTGGCAGTTGGAATTCGATATAAGTGTGGGCCTTAGCGCGGCTGCCCGGGCAAAATTTCCCTCATAGCCCACTGTATGGCGTATGCCCGTCTTCCATTAGCCCAAGTTAGGTGCATAATAGAAGGAAGTTAAACCCCATTTCATTCATAACCCCCTGGTAATATATTAGGTCTTAATCATCGCAACATCCCTTGCTTGGTAATATTCGTTATTTATTTGGTCCAGGTTGACTTTTTCTGATTTGATTCTTTGTATTGAGTATTGTTTCTTTTTTGCTCAGTTTTTTTTTCTGATGGCTGGAATATGTACCCTAACTTTATTCAATATGATTCGATTCTATTGCATTTCAAATGGTTACAGCTTATTAAATTGAACACGGACCGTTAACAAAGGGATTATAATGTGTGGAAACTAAGCTATAATGAATGAATGAAATATTGTTTAATGGCACGTGAGCTCCAACCGGGCCATATTGCGCCAATCAAATATGGTTTCTCGAGACAAACTAGAAATATATTATCACATTAATATCTATATTCACATAAATAAAAACAAATATCACGGTACATATCAATAAAAATAAACATAAACTTTATGTAAATATATTTAAATCATTAAACGGAAAATCAGATATTTACAATTAAATTTTCGATAAAAATTTGTCTCTTTTAAATAGTCCAGCGCTTTACAATATAGACCCGGTTGGCAACGGTAATGCCGTAATCTTATATCTTTGAGATACTTGCACTCAATCAAAATGTGCTTCACTGTCAAAGGAACATTACAGTGAACACAATCGGGTTGAGGCTCTCGCTTCAAAATGAAAATATGAGTTTAAAAAGTATGACCAATGCGAGAACGACACAAAACAACGAAACTAAGCTATATATCGATACATTTTACAATGGCGTGACTTAAAGTTGTACTCTAATGGTCTGTACCATTTGTTACAATGGCCTGACCTAACGTTGTACTCTACTAATATAGCATCTCTATAGCCTCTGAAAAAAACTGTCTTAACATATTGATTTACCTTAAACATTTATGAAAACAATGTTTGTAATTATAGATATCCTTTATGTGTGTTCAGACAATTTCATAGATAATATATTAGTAGGTATAATAAAGAAACAATAACAGAATGGGTTCATTGTTTTAATCACAATATAAACTAAGGAACAATTGCGTCAGCAGTACTTTTTTTTCAAATAGAGCGCCTTAGGGCAGCACATGTTTCATTTTGCTCTAGTGTTTTACTAATTATTTTTGGCGTCAGCAGTACTTTTTGAAATCCAATATGGCAATATACCACATGAAGCGAAACTGGTCAAATTTACTCATTAAAGGGCAGCGTCCCATTTTGGGACATCGTTCCAGATAATAAAGTATGAATTTCATAGATAATATATTAGTAGGTATAATACGGAACAATTGTAGCGGGATATAATTTGCTACTTTTCAGTTTGTTCATTTGTTTGTTTGATCTTGTTATTTAATTAATGGGATTTCGAGTTTTATTTTACATAGTTAAAAAAGTACAAAAAGATGTTATGGGTTGTGGTGTATATAAGTTGCTATTGTAGTTAGACGTTTGAAGTTTTGGTCTTAGTTTTATAGGAACTAGGATTTGATTTTTATGTTTGGAGGAATTTGTCTTTGTGTCCTTAGTTTAAAATTTTGAGGAGTTACTTTTCTTCTGGAAGGTTTTGTTGAACATTTCACTTTGAGGTTGTTTATCAGGTGATATGATTTCTCGTATTCTGATTGGTTATTTGGGTGGCGCATTTTAGTAAAAGATATGAATTGGTATATTTTCTCACTCTTCATTTTTCTGCTTGGATGACTGGGTTCATTGTTCCTGATTTATACAGCTCATTTCCACAAACTGGGCATGTTGTTTTGCACCTGATTATTATGTCGTTCATGTGATGTCATACTGGTGATTTATCAATAAGCAATAACCGCGTTCGCGGGATGTTCATCGTAATTTTGTAGCAATGTGATATGTGATATTTATATAAACTTTTAAACCATCTTGAGTTATTCCTTCTCCCCACCCTATCCCGAACACCTGAAGCAGCGAGTCTAAATTTTCTTAGGCGCCGCATATAGCTGCGACACAATAAAAGAATGGGTTCATTGTTTTAATCACAAAATACACTGGAACAATGGCGTCAACAGTATTTTTTTTCAAAAAAAGCGCCTTAGGGCAGCACATGTTTCATTTTGCTCTGTGTTTTTACTAATTATTGTTGGCGTTACCTGTACTTTTGTTTTTCAAATCCAATATGGTAATATTAATATACCACTTGAAGCGAACTGGTCAAATTGAATTATTAAAGGGCAACGTCCAATTTTGGGACGTCGGTCAAGATCATAAAGTATGAATTGAATATAACAAAATAAAAACCAAGTACGAACAATCCAAACCATCAGACGGAATTCGAAGTCCTAAAAACGTTATAGACAAAATAGTGTATTCAAGCAAAATAGTGTAATCAGCATAATGTGAAAATTATCATAAGAATGTGCCTAGATGTTCTTGATAATATTCCAGATGGATTCAGCTCTCATTAGGGGATACACAGTATGTGTCGTTTAGCGTGCTGAACCAACCTCAAATGGAAACCAGACTTGGAAATCTGCAGCAACTTTTATCGAACCAGAGATCCCCTTGTTCAGGATCAATTTCGCTCATAGCACCTTGGATGCCAGTCTTAAATATCGTAGAACAATGGGGTACTTAAAACCAATGTCCTTTTATTAGCCAAACAAACACAACTTATTTGATACATTACATGATACCAGCTTCCATGATGGAATGTGCCATAAGACAGTTTGGAAGGATTTTATTCTTATTGGCCTCCCATAACATGCTTTCAATAGGGTCAAGAAGAGAGACATACCGGGTGCCAAAAGGCCAAAATATTATATTCGTATATTTTCTGAAAGCGGTATGGTTGATCATTGACATATCTGTGGTACTGTGATGATTATATACACATGTACATTAAATGGAACATTTTCATTAATATCTTAATGGGAAAGAAAACATATGTACATATAATGGAAAAAATTGATTGCTTATTGCTGGACAAAGAGTGTATCTTAGTTTAAAAAAATAATCAAGACAGCACAATTGGAGGACTGGATAATGATTAAATGTTTTTTTTTATACCATGCTCAACTTAACCCATTGTTTTTAGTGAGTATGTAGAATTAATATATCCTGATGAGCTCGAAATTAAAAACACTGACAGTGACAATTACGCTTCCTACTTAGATCTGCGTCTCCATTTTCACAATTGCCATAAACTAAGTGTTTTAAAAATTGTAGGATAAACGTGATGACTTTCACTTTGCGATTGTTAACTTTCCATTGATCAGTAGTAATATTCCAATATCACCAGCTTATGGAGTGTTTGTATCTCAGCTAATTCGTTACGCGAGTGTTTGTTCATTTTATTCTGTTTTTTTATGTAGATCGGGACATTTGTCATCTAAGCTTCAGCTACAGGGATACTTGCAAACTAAACTTATTAAAAACTTTTATGGCCGCCATATTGACTTGCTTAGTAAATATAACATGTCTCTCTCGACTATTGTTCTAGACATATTATCTCCCTGATAATATATGTCTACTACATCGTTAACACTATTCATCAGGTTCATTTTGCATACCGATAGTTCATTAACCAATCACGCTATTTTACCAACATTTCGCCTAATAGTTTGGATGCAGCTGGTGTTGCGCGCCAGGCAGGATAAGCTTATTCTTCCAGACACCGTTACCATTGTTTGTCATGTATTTTGTACACGGTGAACAGTCCATATATGCCGATTACACTATTTTGTCAGACTACACGTTTTTGTTAGGACTCAGAATTTTGTCAAATGGTTTGGATTGTTCGTACTTGGTTTTATTTCAATAATCACAATCCAAAATTTGATTTTAAATTTTAATTCGGGAATCATTTAATCTTTTTGAATCTAGCACTCATCTCTTTTACATTTGTTTAATACATTTTTAAAGATAATTTAGAACTTTTATAGTATTTTTTTAAGATGTATAAGCTTATTGACGTCAACATGGAGAATAGATTAGAAGCACAACTCATAACACACTCCCTTTCTTTTCAGCTGGGGGGGGGGGTAGTCTAGGACATGGAGATAGAGGCGCCTTCTCAACCTCGAGGGTTTCCTCTGGGCACTCCGGTTTTCCCCCACTGCTAAGTGGACGTTAAACCCCATTTCTCTCTCTTCTTTTCAGCTAAAACTGCATCACCGTCAGCCAATAACAAATTATTCACCAGAGAGGAGCACATAACTGTCATCACCAGTTCGTTCATAGCACAGTAACTTTGTCACCAACTAAGAGCACACCATATCCGTCACAAGTTCTTAATACACCAACTTCGTCACTAGTTCATAGCACACCACCGTCATCACCAGTTCATAGCATACCAACTTCGTCACCAACTAAGAGCACACCACATCCATCACAAGTTCATAGCACAGCAACTTCGTCACCAACTAAGAGCACACCACATCCATCACAAGTTCATAGCACACAAACTTTGTTACCAACTAAGAGCACACCAAATTCGTGACCAGTTCATTGCACAGCAAATTCGTCACCAACGAAGAGCACACCACCGTCGTCACTAGTTTCTAGCTCACCAACTAAGAGCACACCACATTCGTCACGCCTTCCCATCTTTCATTACAGCCCAACATCACCTGTATCACCTGTTCAGGACGAACCACACTTCTTACAAACAAGTAACACACCAACTACAATTCCTTGGGCCATCACACTGCGTTCACCACCCTCAACCGTTGATACCTTATCACCCTTATCTAGTAACACCCATTCCGATTCGGAGTTTGTTACCCCAAATAACTCATTGATGCTAAGAATAGAGCCAACACCCTCTTCTTCCTTAAGATATTTGCTTCAACAGTGGTACTTCAAATTCAGATTCGGTAGATGTCGGGTAAGTTGTTACCACTGTTTGTCGTGTATTTTGTACACGGTGAATTGTCCATATACTGATTACATTATTTTGCCTGAATACACTATTTTCCTATACCGTATTTTTTAGGACTTCGATTTTTGTCTAAAGGGTTCGTACTTTGTTTTATTTCATTTACATAGTGCTAGTACCCACACATATCACATTCACAATACAACATTTTGTTGTGCTTATTTATATCGAATAAAAGAGTAAACTAACAATTTGATAACATTATATACACAAGGTAAATTGGTATTGATACGTTCAAATTATGAATAATTATTTCAGCATACAAGGTCGGTCCCACCAGATTACGATGAAAATTAAATTTTGCATCAGTTAAAAATCTCTAACGAATACCGCTCCCGATATCGACAAATCGCATCATGGGTTCGAAAGAAATTGTATTTTGTGAAACTGAATTTGTTAAATGACAGGGTCCGGTATTCCAGAGAGAGAGAGAATGGGGTTTAACGTCCACTCAACACAAGTAGGTCATTTCGGGACTAACATATGGTTTTATTTTATTTCAATAATTCGCTAGCGCGTAAGGGTCTTTAGTCGTGGGAGAAAACCGGAGTGCCCGGAGGAAACCCACGAGGTTGAGAAGGCGCCCCTATCTCCATGCCACATAGATCACTGGGCTATCCCAACCCCCTCCGGTATTCCAGAATGTAAATTATTTATAATTCTTATTTCTCCTTATGACACTCAATAACCTGCTTGTATTCAACTTTAACAAGTTCCTAAACACACTTTTATTTCAGTTAAAGACATGGGATGGCAGTTCCATAATGAATGGGGATTTAGTCATAACATACTGGGGTGGCGAATATGTTTTTTTTTTGAAAGGGTTAGTAGTTGAGACGCGTGTTAATAGTGGAGAGAGAGCGAGTAATAGGGTTCCCATTATGAATGGGGATTTAGTCATGACATACTGGGGTGGCGAATATGTTTTTTTGAAAGGGGTAGTAGTGGAGACGCGTGTACTAGTAGAGAGAAATGGGGTTTAACGTCCACTTAACACAAACTAGGCCTGACAAGGACAGTTGCCTAGTCGATCGGATGGTATGAAAAACCGAGGTTCCGTGTACACATTTTAAGTGCACGTAAAAAGATCCCTTGGCAGTTGGAATTAGATTAAGAGAAGGCCGAAGTGTCGCTGCCGGTCAAAATGTCCCTCATAGCACATTGTATGGCGTATGCCCGTCTTCCAATAGCCCAGGTTAGGTCATTTCGGCACTAGTGGACATGAATGAGTCAGAGGTACGCATTCTTTACAAAACTTTAAATAAAGAGTTGGCTATAGAATATACAATAAATAAGGAATACAAAAGGAACCACGAAGGACACGTGTGCTTCTGGCATCGGTGTCGTACGTTTGGTTCACAAGAAGAAGCAAATTGAATAAGATATGTTTACAGGATCATTTTGTGACATGATATACTAAGTGATGGTTTTAATGGCGCTTAGTATATATGTATGTTTTATTACCTAAGCAGCCGATTTGCTATCTCTTTTGTGGACGTGAAAAAAATGGTGACATAAATTGGAAACAAAAAATGTAGCCGTGGTGCTATCTCTTTGGTGTGTTATAGGGATATAATTTCTGCATTTATTCATTCGTTTCTTTATTATTTCATTCATTCATTTAATGTCCAATGTGTTTTAATAATTTATTTAAATTTCAATGATTTTTTTTTAACACCGATTTTACCTGAAGTCATTAATCTTGTAAATGTGTAACCGATGGTGGACAGCCAACTCATTTAATAGTTTATACTGTATGATAATCTTAATCCTTATTATATGCAATTGTCTTTTATGTTATCTATGTTCGTTAATTGTGTATATTTTATCCTTTGATAGAGCTTCTTTATATACCGAATTGTACATTCATTCAACAATTCTAGGTTTTATCCCGTTTCCAGGACAGTCACTCTGCTTGTCGGACGTGCTGTTCTGTGTATATGATATTTTATGTTTTCCGGTATTAAATGGTTTAAAAGATAATTTCAGTGTGTATTTATTACCGATGGTTTACACTGCTACAGATTGGTGGAGTGCTTTTGGAGGCAAGATCTCCGAACCTTTTGCAAGCGAGTAACCCAAAGAAAAATCAGATATGGAACAAATTTTAACACCCGATAAATTGGTGGAAATAATGAAAGTAATGAAGACCCGATGAATTGGCGGAAATAATGAAATTAATGAAGATCAACTCAAAGGCCAACCAATGAAGGATAGACCGCAAAGGAAGTAACAATTCCATTGTTTTGACGGGGTTGAATTTTTCATCATGATTCAGATATTATATCAAATAGAGAATCTACTAGCAAACAGAACAGATTTTATGAGAGGACAACGGTTCAAGCAGATGCTTGCATCAAAAAATTGACGGTACCACCAGTCAGTGTAATTTCTACAAAAACTGATATATCTGTTCAGACGAACGGTATAATCCTCTCATCTACAGATTGAAACATTTCTGGTTCAGCACATTTTACGAAGTTTTCATTCAGATTCGTCAGAACGGTCATCAATTGCTTATTCTGTAATTCAGTAGCAAAGAAAATTTCTCTTCATACCGGTTGCAAGTCATGAATTTGGCAACTTGCCCTTGTCTTGTTGCTGGTGAAGGTCAACAACCGACGTTTCAGATGTTGTGATGTATCACTCGCTGTGTTCGTTTCAAGTGTCAGAAACTCAACCAAGTCCATTTCAAAGTTGCAGAGAGGAACATGTCAAGTGATGTCTTGGGCTATGCTGCGCCAGACAAATGGTGCATTTAATGAGACAGGCAAATGTATCACAGAAAAACATATGCATAAATAAAAGCAATATCACAGTAAAATAAAATATAACTTTTTTGCATATAAACTAAATTGGTCTCCCTGTCGATTCTGGATGTGTAGTGAAAAAATACAATTTTTTTAAATGATTATTTACCTTCATTGCAGTGTTTATAAAATAAACGAAGGTAATATGTCTAAAACAAATATTAAAAAAATTGACAAAAGGCACCTCCTCTGAGTCATAAACACAATTTATAAAAATTATATGTATTATTTATTTTCCAAACTTGAGAAATTAAATAAAAACCAAGTATGAACAATCCAAACCATACGACATAATTCGAAGTCCTAAAAACTTTATAGGCAAAATAATGCAATCAGCAAATGGACTGCTCCTCGTGTACAAAATACACGACAAACGGTAGCAAGTGAGTAAACCTACCGTGCCTGGCGCCACAGTTGCATCCAAACTATTAGGCGAAATGTCGGTAAAATAGCGTGGTTGGCCAATGGACTATAATAGTATGCAAAATGTACGCGATGAACTGTGTTAACGATGTAGTAGACATTATCATGGAGATAGTAAAAGTATACGTGTCAATTAACTATATCTAGAATAATAGCCGAGAGAGACAGTTATATTTACCAATCGAATCAATATGAAGGCCATGAAACTTTTTAAAGGTTTTAATAAGTTTAGTGCCCAAGTATCCTTGTAGTTCAGGCTCAGATGACAAATGCATCGATCTACTTCAAAAATCGGAAAAAATAGAACAAGCTCTCACGGGACAAGAAAGCTGCGACACAAAAGCTGGTGATATTGGAATGTTACTACTAATAAATGGAAAGTTGACAATCGGAAAGCCAAAGTCATCCCGTTTATCGTTCGGTGTATGGTAATTGTCCAAATCGAGAAGCAAGATCTGAGTAGGAAGCGTAATTGTCACTGTCGGTGTTTTTTTTAATTTCGAGCTCATCAGTATATATATATATATATATCGATAAGTGAAATTAAGAAGTCTTGACTGATAGTTTTATTTGTTTTAACCAGTGTCTGTATGTAATCGGCTTTGCACGAATAGAGAAACAGATCAGCAAGCAAAGGTGCACAGTAGGTGCCCATTGGAATTCCAACTACTTGCTGATATAATTCCCCTCCGAATTGGAATGCCAACTACTTGCTGATATAATTCCCCTCCGAATTCAACCAAAGACGTTATCACTTAATGCAGGGGATTAAGATTTTCAACAATGGCCTACATCATTGAAAATTGACTTTGGCCTAGTGTCAACTGACAAACGCTGCATGTATATTCTTCGTTTAAGTAAATAACTGGTCGACTTAATCCAACCCGAGATGCCCCCCATCCGAGATAACATATTCCCTACCTTGTTGAAGATTGTCATTGACCGTGGCCATAAACTAATTTATGTCACATAATAAAAGCTTGAGAAATTAAATTGACCAATGAAAAGACCACAGCAAAAAAACTAAACATATGTCTCATACTAAACATAATTTATAATGATTATTCGTATTATTTATTTTCCAAACTTAAAAAAATCAATCATGGTTTGTAATTGATCGTGGCCATAAACTAATTTATGACACATAATCAAAGCTTAAGAAAATAAATCGACCAATGAAAGTACTACAGCAAAATACTTAACATATATCTCCTATAAAACACAATATTCTTTTTATTTTGAATTAAATTATATAGGCATTCACGGCATACCTCTCGTAAAATGTTTGAAAACAACTGGAGTGATTCATATCTTGGTAGATATATGTTAATACGTTGTCAAATCCATATAAACAAGTGTGTTGCTCGGTTATTCAACGCACAATTGCCGTTATATGGCCTGACTATGCTCGTCTTTCCAAATGTCGTCAAAGGCCACAAGATATTTCCTTCCCTTACATATGGTAATGGTCTTGATAACTTTGTTAAATCGATGTAATTGCTCATAATGTGGTTACATTTTCACACTAAAAAACATTTCGAGGCTTTGCACCGTTTTACCACTCTACCTCCCCGACGATCAATGTCCGTGCCCGAGTTGCAAATAAACGCACAACTTGTCTGCAAAACAAAT
The DNA here is from genome assembly GCA_917208275.1 of Patella pellucida. Taxonomy (NCBI): domain Eukaryota; kingdom Metazoa; phylum Mollusca; class Gastropoda; family Patellidae; genus Patella; species Patella pellucida. The sequence continues at coordinate 4,644,351 of OU795039.1, read as the reverse complement.
TCTCCTTTTTCTTTCATTATAACTATGGATGGTGCTTTAAACGTAAAGGCTCCACGGTCGATGAAGTTTGAGTTGTCCCTGGTTGTGTGAAGCATTTTGAACTCCTAAAAATCTTCCTGAGAAGTTATATGTTAAAAGTTTCTCGCTTATGTATTTTTGTTACGGGTTTTCCACATTTATTTTCAGGTTTATTTTCCATTGCCTTTCCAATCCCACAACAGGCCATAATCGATGTTAACCACTGCTACTTATATTATAAAAAACATCCCAGTGAATTTAATGTACGCCACTCTTATTGCAATAATACATTATCATAACTAGCAATTTGTTCTATTACGGAATCGACTGGAAACCGGTCGAATGCTTATTTTCATAATGGTAGCATTTAAATGATTACTTAAATAATAGATTTTTCCCGCAGTTTTCTTCTCCTAATTGCATCTACAAGAGTCTGGTTGTATCTCTCAAAGTCATAAACCCAGAAGCTTTTGACATTTCCCAACCTCTGAATATAATAAGGTAAATGGTGGGCGATATGAAAGTTGATCGTCTAAAATAGTAACTTGCAAATCTAACTTATTAAAACCTTTAAAAATATGTATGGCCGTCATGTCGACTTGGTAAATATAACATGTCTCTTTCGACTATTATTCTAGACATACCGTATTTCCTCGATTACAACCCCGGCCTCGATTACAACCCGGGCCTCGAATAGAACCCGGGGGTAAGTGGGTGTTGAGATAAATACAACCCGGGTCTCGAATAGAACCCGGGTCTAACCGTCGCTGTCTGCTTGTTTTACTTGTCCAAAATAACACTCCTATAGAAGATTTTGAAGCATTAATTCGGGTCTGAACAAATACAACCCGGCCTCGATTATAACCCGGGCCTCGAATAGAACCCGGGGGTCGGGGGGTGCTGAACGAAATAGAACCCCGGGGTTGTATTCGAGGAAATACGGTATTTAATTGACGGGTACACTATACCCCTGATGATAATATAGGTCTACTGCGTTGTTAACACTGTTCACCACGTGCATTTTACATACCGAGGTGGCCGGCCATCTAAAGGTCGAAGCGCGGCACTCTAGACCATCCCAACCCCCCTTGTTGCACGGTAATAGGTGGGGTTGAAATGACCTTTGGGAGGTCCCGCTCGACTTTCGCTAGAGCAACGTGCCAGTTCTTTTCTAGCTCACTTGGTTTCTGGCTTATTAAATAGCAAGACTTAAGGTTATGCCAAAGGTTGCTCAATGCCTGTTACCCGCTGTTCAATAACCCACGAATGCAGTAATTCAAAACACCAGTAGTCATAACCTGAATCAATTAAATAATAACATGGTTTAACTCAAATATATTTAACTGATGTCCATTAACTAGTTGGGTGGGGTTAACTGTTATTATTTATGAATTATAGTTAATGTATTGATCAGTGTGAGTTGGTTTCCTATAAACAGCAGTGGATAAATTGTTGTTCGATTTAGTCACTAAGGCATCTAGAAATGGGAGACTGTCATTCGTGTCTGTTTCCATTGGGAATTTTATCCTCTTTTGTCGACTGTTCGAATGATGGAGTGGCGTATCTGGGTTGTCCGTTTGATCGAGGATCACAAACACATCATCGACTCTCCGATGCCAACAAAAAGGGTTTGATGGGGGAAGTCTGTAATGCATCAGTTTCAAACCTGATCATGAATACTTCGGACAGTAGTGGCGAAAGTGAATTTCCCATAGGCAGGCCTTGTTTTTATACGCCCACATTTTCATGTGGACGTATTATGTCGTCGCCCCTGTCCGTCTGTCCGTCCGTCCGTCCGTCCGGACGTCCGTCCGGACGTCCGTCCGTCCACAATTGTTTGTGGACTCTCTACAGGTCACAATTCTTGTCGGATTTTGACGAAACTTGAAATATAGGTTCATCCCCAAAAGATCTCGGCTGCTTTCGATATTGGCATGTATCGGATCAAAACTTCATGGATTATGGCCCCTGAGTGTACGAAAAATCACGTTTTCAGCTTGTGGACCCTATAGAGGTCACAATTTTGAACCGATTTTGATGAAACTTGACATGCATGTTTATAACCCAAAGATCTTGGTTCCTTTCGATATTTGCGCCTATCGGAACGTAATTTCCTGAATTATGGCCCCTGATTGTCCGAAAAATCACATATTTTAGCTTGTGGTACCTCTGGAGGTCACAATTATTATCCGATTTAAAAAACCGTTCGATTATATCACCGTTACACCCTAAGGAAGGTCGAGTTCAAATTTCGGAAAAATCGGACCAAAATTACCATACAAAATGGCCATCGTTCGTACGCGAATACTGTTAAAAAATGGTATATCAAGGTTGTGGACCCTGTAGAGATCACAATTTTAATTCGATTTAAGATGAAACTTGAAATGCATGGTTATAACCCAAAGATCTCGGTTCCTTTCGATATTTGCGCATATCGGATCGTAACTTTCTGAATTATGGCCCCTGATTATGCGCAAAATCGCCTTTGTTTAGCTTGTGGTCCCTCTGGAGGTCACAATTATTATCCGATTTGAAAAACCGTTCGATTATATCACCGTTACACCCTAAGGAAGGTCGAGTTCAAATTTCGGAAAAATCGGACCAAAATTACCATACAAAATGGCCGCCGTTCGTACGCGAATACTGTTTAAAAAATGGTATATCAAGGTTGTGGACCCAGAAGAGGTCACAAATTTAATTTTCGATTTTGATGAAACTTGAAATGCATGGTTATAACCTAAAGATCTTGGGTCCTTTCGATATTTGCGCAAATCGGATTGTAACTTCCTGAATTATGGCCCCTGATTATACGCAAAATCGTCTTTGTTTAGCTTGTGGTCCCTCTGGAGGTCACAATTATTATCCGATTTAAAAAATCGTTTGATTATATCACCTGTACACCCTAAGGAAGGTTGAGTTCGAATTTCGGTACAATTCGGAACAAAATTGCCATACAAAATGGCCGCCGCGTGTACGCGAATACTGTTATAAAATGGTATATCAAGGTTGTGGACCCAGTATAGGTCACAATTTTGATTCCATTTTGATGAAACTTGAAATGCATTGTTAAAAACCAAAGATCTTGGTTCCTTTCGTTATTTGCACATATCAGATCATAACTTCCTGAATTATAGCCCCTGATTGTCCGAAAAATCGCCTATGGTCCCTCTGGAGGTCACGATTATTATCCGATTTAAAAAAAACGCTTGACTCTATCACCGTTCCACCATACGGAAGGTTGAGTTTGAATTTAAAGGAAATCGGACCATAATTGCCAGACAAAATTGCCGCCGTTTGTACGCTAATAGTGTTAAAATATGGTATATCAAGGTTGTGGACCCAGTATAGGTCACAATTTTAATTCAATTTTGTTGAAAGTTGAAATGCATGTTTATAACCTAAAGATCTTGATTCTTTTCGATATTTGCACATATCAAATTATAGCCTTTGATTGTAGGAAATATCACTTTCGGTTTTGCTTGTTCTCTATCCATGTCTCGAAAATGTGGGCGTATCCTGCCTGGCAGTGCCAGCTTACTATCTTTGTTGATAATAATCATTATCCCATCTAAAGTAAGTGGCAGTTACATAGGGACGTAACAGTTGGATGATATTATCAGTGGTTAGGTCGGGTCTCTAATTCATTGTTTTTCTTTTTAGGTATTTGGAGTACCGGAGCTGTGGGGATATTAGTGAACAGGTCTACTACATTGTAGGGCAGAAAGGTGCCGGTTTAAGGGACAGATGCGAGTTTATGGCAATAATCGCTGGAGTCGGCGAAGAAGGACTCTGCTGATTTTCCAAGTGGTGCCAACAAACGGATTAAGAATTTTGCTGTATAGGAATATACTAAATCACGGTAACCCACCAATATGCGGGCCTTGGCTGGGTTTTTATGAATTTTAATGGTGGTCTTGGGTGAGACGGATTCATATTATAGTAATCTGCTATTTGTCTTTCAATGAGATGAGCAGTTCCCGCAGCTTGGTTTCATGGGTTGCTTTGGGATCTTTCCTGATCCTCTGGTAAGTTTTGGAGTACGGTAGGTTGTTCAGTTTCCACATAGTCATTGGTGTCCATAATCACAGTAGCTTTACCTTTGTTAGCAGGGGTGATGCTGACGTGCGAGTCTGCCTTCAATTCGTTTAGTGCTAGCTGCTGTGATATGGATAGGTTATTGGTTTGAGGTTTAGTTTTCAAATAAAATAAATCCAAGTACGATCAACCATTAGACAAAATTCGAAGTCCTAAAAAAACTGTCTAGGCAAAATAGTGTTATCAGGGCAAAGTGTAATCTCGAGATAGCTCACTTGCTTGTCCAGAAATAAATAGCCTTATTCTAACTACTAGATGTTTGTGTGTCCTACCTGTTGTGTAAATTATCCATTACGTCCTATTTTACTTGTCCAGAGGGTTCGCAAATATTTTAAAATATAAGTTGCATTTGAAAAGGTATACGTAAAGCCTTTCAAACTATGTAGTTGAATTTTTCCAAATTTTTAAATTCGGTGTGTTAAGATGAAATTTGTATCATCAAATAATTAGAATTTTGTAAAATAGTACAATTTTTTTACTAGTATAGATTGTGACATATTCATTTTCAACTAGAGTGTTATTGGGCCTTTAGAACCAATGTGAAAAAGATGGCAACATATCCTGACCACATTTAGGACACTTGATATCACTTGACAGTTTCTAATTCGAGCAGCTTTGAATCCAACGCAACGGAGAGCTTGTCTTTCAAAATATTGTTACTGCTTGTTCCAGTTGTCTCCAGCTCTTTGCCGTGATCACCATTGTCACTATCTTGCTCCTCTCAAGGCACTTCACTTCAAGATTGTCGATTCATTTTTAGGCTTAAGTCGGCTGGTTAATATATGCTTGGCCCGGTCTTCATTAAATTTGTTCAGGGCAGAAGTGAGAGAAGTCTTTGTTTTTAGACCATTGAACTGACTGATCTGATGAATATGTGGTAATCAGTTTTATTACAACATCGCCATCGGATATACCATTTTCCCTTTCTTTCTTCAGAAACACCCTTTTGATATAGTTTTAATTCGTCTCGTTAATTGCATCATGCTTGGCGCAATATGGCCCGGTTGTAGCTGACCTGCCATTAAACAGCATTTCTTTCTTTTTATATTTTTTATAAGGGGTGGAATTGCCGAATTTCAATACATCTTTTTGAAAAGGAAGGCATTTATTTATTTTTTTTTGCGTATATAGGTAGATTTCCACGTGCACGTGGTATTTCAAGTCGAGGCAGAAGTTTGATATCTGGTCGTTAAACCCAGTTTATCTCTCTATTACACAGAAGAGAGAAAAAGGGTTTAACGTCCACTGGACACAAACCTGTGGCTCTCGGCTCGAGAGTTGAGTGCGGCGCCTTCCCGGCCAACATTTTATAGCATTTTTGGGTAGTTTTTTGGTCTGGCTTAGTTTTTCTATAGGGTCGGGCGGCTCAAGCATGGCCGATGTGATGCTGGCGGGGCCCGGTCTGCTAGTCTCACAGAACTCTCCTCGGGGCAGTGCTGATCTCTGCAGAGCGCCGCCCTGGAAGAGTGGTTGGTAGTGCCGCTTTTGATTTCCTCTAAATGCGACATCTTTGCCGCCAGATCGCGAGCGATGGTCGGATGCCTCACGATGGACCTGAGTACGACCCAGCTGTTAAACTGTTTGCTTAGGAAATTGCCGTAGCGGTTATTGAGCCGTGCCCCACTCGGAAGGCGTGTAAATGTAAGGCCTGAACTTGATGAATATCCTGTCCTTACGGCTATGTCTGGCCTGTCTGGAAATACCGAATGATCTCATCGTAGAATTTCCCCTCTAGGGAGAATTTAGCCGGTTTTGTTCTTATAGACTGGAACCACCCTAATTAATTCCCTGTCGGCGCCCGTCTACGGCACGGCATCTAGAAACTCGCCTATGTACCTGCTTCAGACGGCAAGGCTGCGCTGACCAGTGTTAGCGAGACGGGGGCGAAGAGTTAGGTCAGTACGATAAGGAACTGGATGGCGGTGATCTGAAGGGTGTCGATTCGCCGGAGAAGGTATCGGGCGGTCGTTTTCACGCCGCAGCTGTCAATGTGAACGACATCGGTGGCGGTTAACTATAACAGGTTATCCGGCTGTTCGATTGCGTGTCTGCACTCAAACCTCTTGCGCATAGATCGCCCCCAGCGGGAAATTTTGGCCAGCCACAGGTCGTAACTGGCATCGACGACGTTCAGCCGTTCGCGGAGAAATTCGATGAACAGTCTAAGTGAGGACGGATACGATTTTACGGTAACAACGGCCGCTTTAATATTACTGCTGCCGAAGACTGCAATTTATGCTTTTCTTTCTGCTTTTTTACCTGTCACAAGTGTTATTTTTCCACTATGGCTTATGTGCGAATGTGGCCCATTTTTTCGTCACTGATGTAGTAGCAAGCCTGTTGGGGATTGCAGCTGCCATTTACTTTTCTTGCTGCTCAGACTAAGTTGGCGTGACTTGGGGTGTCACATCAGAGTAAGTTTCATCACTATTTGTAGATGGTGAAACTTGCAATGAAGTAACAGTTGCAGACGGAGCTACTCGTCTTTTTTCGGTATTTGACTAATATCCCCCAGTCTTTCTGGATGACTTTGTTTGGTTTTGCAAGATTTAACTGAAGGAAGTCCCTCAGACATCTTGAATTCTTGAGCTACAATTGGGCTTTCTGCTACGTTTCGAACACCTATTCCCTTGATTTGCCATTATGGAAACCCAAAACTTCACAAGCATAATTAAAAATAGATGAAACCATAGTGTTAATACACTGACAATAAACATTCGTAGCAGAGCGCGAATGGTTGTATCATGCATGACCTTAATCTTACTCTAGGCCCTCTGACACGTGGCCTCAACGTGGTTAGTAGTGGTTTAGAAATCTGGGTCTACACAGTTCTGAGTATGATTAACGGTTCTGTGGACATATCCCAAGTTACACAGGTTGGTGTAGCCCCCCTCCTCATATCCGAATGTATTATAGAACCGGGCAGAATCCACTATTGTATAATTGGCACTGGTATCAAAACCAATGTTTTTGGACTGGATCATAGCCCCCAAAGATACTCTATTCCCTAACAACTCGACCAACGTGGTTCTTTTGCCTGGCAAATAAACTTTCGCCAATTTCCACTATTTGCCCAGGCCCACCGTGTTATTGAGGGTGATTCGTGAAATATGTGATCATATATCACGACAAAACTGACGCTAAACTACAACAGTGTGGTCTGACCCAATGCTCAACTTGCTTGGTCTCTTCTATTGTCCGGCCCCAAGAAGATGCACAGCTCTGGGTCCACAGGTATGACTGCATGGAAATTTCCTTTTGCAACATATCTTCTACAATATCAATATACTTGATATTGAATTCATCCAACATGGGATTACAGAAGAATTTTTTTTTTTAACAGAATTCTCTTAGATTTTTCTGCAGAGCATGACCCAGACGCGTCTTCTTGGCATTAAGTAATTTTTTTAGCCAATTTTGCTATCTTCTAGAATATGCGATTGGTTATCGTTTTCTTATTTAACAAACTGTCGCTTACATCTCGACAAGTCCTTGCCAACGAAGTGGAGTACAACATGTTACAGATTATTACGCTCTGGAATGTCAAAGCTTTCTTGCTGGAGCTGCTCACTTGCACCGAAACCCCTCTTGCATCTTATATTAATACACTCTTGGTATGCCCAATGCTGCAATGGCACATGCTATTAATGCTGCCGATGACAGCAATTTTTGCTCTTTTTTTCTGCTTTTTTACCTGCCACAAGTGTTAAAGTCTGTGACTCCCCACTACCGCTCCTGGGGAAAGACTCGGGATCTTCCTTCACCCCGGACATACTCCCTTTCTGGGGAACCCCCCTGGGGTGTAGGGGGTGATAAGAATATACCCTTCGTATGTCCTGCGTGTCGTAAGAGGCGACTAAAAGGATCCCTGTAATGGGGCAACGTGTTTGCCGTGCGTTGCGACCCGTGTCGGTGGAGAGTGGAATCCTGGTAATTGAGTGGGGATTTGGCTTGCGAGCTCTTTTCCCGCAACACATTACTTTGGCCCATGGTTCACCCAGACGGGAGGTCAGAGTGGCCCACTCTGATCAATCGGCTTTGGTCGTTTTAAGCTCTGTAGAGTGTACGTTTTTTCCCATTTCAATGCTTTGTTGTTTTTTTCACTCAGCAAGTTTACCTTTGTGTCCTGAGTACATTCTGCGGAGCGGCGGCTTGGGTCAATCTGGTTGGAAAGTATTTTTTACTTCTGGCTTGAGTATACCCCTCGTTGAGCCCTGGGGCCATGCGCTGGTTATCCGTGCTAGTCCTCCCCCTGGTAGGCAGGAAAGTAACCTGAGGGACAACGAGGGGTGAATAATAAAAATATATATACATGGATCCCCCAATCCCCCCCACACCAACAATTAATAAAAGACAGAAACGTCCTAATACAGAGGACGTTTCTAATTTATTTAAAAATAAAATGGCAAAGTCATGGCCGAGGTTTCTCTTGATTGAGAGCCCCTCTACTGACTTATCCAAAGTCTCACCTTTTTTAATAGATAAGGGCATTGTCGGCTTGGCCGGTGAACCCAAATCTATTAAGAAATTAAAAAATGGAACACTCTTGATAGAATGTGCGAAGGAGCAGCATGCCACCATGCTTCTCAAGTCAACAACTTTGGCAGACATTCCTATCAAGGTGTCTCCACATAGATTTTTAAATTCCAGTAGAGGTGTTATTAGATGTCGAGACCTTGAAGGCAGCAGTGAGGATGAAATGGTTGAATACCTTTCTTCTCAAGGCGTCCAACAGGTTAAACGTATTAGTGTACGCCGAGGAGAAAAGGTGATTCCTACAAGCACCTATATCCTCACTTTTAATCGTCCCGACATACCGAAATCAATCAAGGCAGGTTATTTAAATATACCTGTTGATTCTTATATTTCAAATCCTCTTCGCTGCTATAAATGCCAGAGATTTGGACACAGCAAGACCGTCTGCAGGGGCAAAGACACCTGCGCTCGCTGTGGCCATGAAGGTCACGAGAGCGCTGCCTGCCAGGCTGAGTTTTGCTGCGTTAATTGCAAGGGTAAGCATTTTGCTTATTCTCGCGAATGTCCAGTATGGCAGAAAGAGAAAAGAATTCAACAGGTAATGTCTGAACGGAAGATTCCGTATTTCGACGCTAGGAAACAAGTAGAACTGACTTCACTCATTGCACCAGAAGGGAAATCCTTTTCGAGTGTAGTTAAAGTTTCTACAACATCCATATCTGTTCAGACAGACATAACTTGGCCTCGTAAAGAGAAAAAACCTAAGACTTTGCCACCATCAGATCATGTAAGAGTGGTCTCGATCCCCATTGAGAGATCGAGTCAAAGCACTAACTCTCTCCCTGAGAAGATTGTATCCCTCTTGCCTCCATCTGGAGATATTGAGATAATTCCCAATACTCCAATCCAAAATGGCAAGAAGGATCCTCCCTTGCGCGCCTCTAAAGCTGACACTGCTGATTCCAGTTCCACTGGATCAGGGGTGCAGTTTCAGGGTATTCCATCCGCAAAGGAGAAAAAAGTGCATACTAAAAAACATCAAAAAAAATTAGACAATTTTAGAGAGAAAGAATCTAAGGGTTCAAAAAACCCTATCACTCTCTTTAATAAATATGGGGATGATCTGATGGACGATATTACTGTAGTGGATGTCCATGAGGACCCACTCAGTAAGCCGCCAAAATTTAAATTTCCCTGACAATGGCTAATTCCATTATTCAATGGAATTGTCGTGGTTTAAAACCAAATTTTAATGAAGTACAACTTTTAATTCAAAAGTATAATCCTTTAGCTATTTGTTTACAGGAAACTTTTTTGAGGAATTCTGACACATTGTCTTTTAGACAATTTGTTGGTTATCATCACCACGCTGTTGGTGATGGTAGAGCTCATGGGGGTGTTTCCATTATTCTTAATGGAGACATTCCTCAGAGTAAAGTCACTCTCAACTCGCCTTTACAGGCAGTTGCAGTCCGGGTGACTTTGCATATTCCTATAACAATCTGCTCTGTATATCTTCCACCAAGTTTACATCTTAATCCCAGAGATCTTGATGACCTTGTTGCACAACTCCCTCTCCCGTTTATAATTACGGGAGATTTCAATGGTCACCATTCACTCTGGGGTAGTCCAGATGATAACAACAGAGGTAAACAAATAGCGGACTTCATTAACCTTAATAATTTGTGTTTATTAAATGATGACTCGCCTACTTATCTACATCCTGCCACAGCTTCTTTTTCTTCTCTTGATCTCACCATTTGCTCTCCGGTCCTGTTTCAGGATTTTACATGGAGAGTAAATGAAGATCTATGTGGCAGTGACCACTTTCCAATCTTGATTGAAAATAATGGTCCCTCTCCGGTCGAAAGACCTCAGAGGTGGAAGTTGCATAAGGCTGATTGGGCTCTGTTTGAATCTTTGTGTCTCTTCTCTTTTGATGCAAAAGAGTTAGAAGATGCAGATGAACCCATGGCTTTATTCACTTCCATTCTCCAAGATGTAGCTGAGCAGGCGATTCCAAAAACCACGACAGAACCAAAACGTTTCAATAAACCATGGTATAATGACGATTGCAAATCCGCTCTTAAAGAGCGTGATCGTATCCTAAGACGACTAAAGAAATATCCTTCCATGGAGAATATTGCGGCATACCAGATGGTCCGGGCGAAGGCCCGTAGAACCATACGCCAAGCAAAGAAGTCTTCATGGCAAGGTTACGTCTCTAGGATCAATTCCCGTACCACTTCCAAATCGGTATGGGATAGGATTCGTAGGATTAAAGGTAAAAGTAGTGCATTATCAGTTAACCACCTCAATGTTGATAATACCACCCTAACAACATTTCCTGATATTGCTAATTCTGTGGCCAGTACATTTTCATACAATTCATCATACAATTTCTCCTCTGATGCCTTTCGAGACATTAAACAACAACAGGAGAAAAGGCGACTTAATTTCAAGTCCCGCAATGATGAATGTTATAATGATCGTTTTTCCGTTGCAGAGCTCCGTGACTCATTAAAGCGAGCTCGGGACACTGCAACTGGTCCAGATGAAATACACTACCAAATTTTAAAACATTTACCTTTTCCCACACTCTTAATCTTACTGGATCTTTTCAACCGGATTTGGGTTGATGGGAATTTCCCTTCTTCGTGGCATGAAGCCACAATAATTCCCATCCCTAAACCCGGCAAAGATCATACGAATCCTACTAACTATCGTCCGATCGCTTTAACTAGCTGTATTTGCAAAACCATGGAGAGATTGATCAATCGAAGGCTTGTTTGGTACCTTGAGTCCAACAACCTTATTACTGACCTCCAATGTGGATTTCGGTCCCAAAGGAGCACTCTTGATCATCTCGTTCGATTTGAAACGTTTGTCAGGGACGCTTTCATCCAGAAGCAACATTTAGTTGCAATATTTTTTGATCTGGAGAAAGCATATGATACTACATGGAAACATGGTATCATGCGCGACCTCCATAACCTCGGCCTACGAGGTCGCTTACCTATCTTCATTAAAAATTTCCTGGAAGATAGGTCATTTAAGGTACGACTGGGATCAATCTTCTCTGACCCATTTCCTCAGGAAATGGGAGTTCCCCAGGGAAGTATTTTATCTCCAACTCTTTTTTCAATAAAAATTAACACGATCCCAGCGTGCCTTAAACCAGGTACAAACGGGGCTCTCTATGTTGATGACTTTCAGATGTGCTATGGTTCTACAGACATGCGGATAATCGAACGTAAGTTGCAGCTTTGTTTGAATTCACTTCAACAATGGGCAACCGAAAATGGATTTCGTTTTTCGAAATCCAAGACTGTCTGCATGCATTTCTGTCAGAAACGAGGTTTACATCCAGATCCAGAACTCTTCTTGGATGGCAATCGCCTACCAGTTGTGGATGAAACCAAATTTCTGGGGCTGATATTTGATAAGAAATTATCATTTATTCCCCACATTAAAAACCTAAAAAAGAAATGTCTGAAAGCCCTCAACATATTGAGAGTCCTATCAAATACTGACTGGGGAGCAGACCGTAAGGTCTTGCTCAGATTATATCGAGCGTTAATACGATCAAAACTCGATTATGGGTGTATTGTGTATGGGTCTGCCCGCGAGTCTTATCTCAAAGAGCTCGACACCATACACAACCAGGGACTTAGAATCAGTTTAGGAGCATTCCGTACATCTCCAGTGGACAGTTTATACGTCGAGGCGCACGAGCCCTCATTGCACAACAGGCGTGATAAACTGGCCCTGCAGTATGCTACGAAAATAGCATCTTTACCGAATCATATTTCATTTAACACCATATTTAGACCCCTTCACGAGCATTTGTATCTGGTGAAGACTAAAGTTATTCCATCATTCGGTATTCGCATACAACCCCTTTTGTCTGAGGCTGGTATCAGCCTAGACAGTATTGCGAATACCCCTCTCTTCACGTCTCCACCGTGGGTTTTATCTCCTCCAAAGATCGATTTCGATCTTACTCAACATAAAAAGAGAGATACTAGCTCTACGGTGTTCCAATCTCTCTTTAGAGAGTTACGGTCTAAGTATGGTGATTATGCTCCTATTTACACAGATGGTTCGAAAGATGGTGATCGGGTAGCTTCGGCTACCGTGACGCCATCCGAGACCATTTCTGTTCGCCTACCTCCTGCGGCTTCTATTTTTACACCCCCCTGGGGTGTAGGGGGTGATAAGAATATACCCTTCGTATGTCCTGCGTGTCGTAAGAGGCGACTAAAAGGATCCCTGTAATGGGGCAACGTGTTTGCCGTGCGTTGCGACCCGTGTCGGTGGAGAGTGGAATCCTGGTGATTGAGTAGAGATTTGGCTTGCGAGCCCCTTCTCTGCAACACATTGCTTTGGCCCATGGTTCACCTAGACGGGAGGTCAGAGTGGCCCACTCTGATCAATCGGCTTTGGTCGTTTTAGCCCTGTAGAATGTACCCTTTTTTATCCAATGCTCTGTTGTTTATTCACTCAGCAATTGCTTACCTTTGTGTCCTTAGTACATTCTACAGAGCTGCGGCTTGGGTCAATCCGGTTGGAATGTATTTTTTACTTCTGGCTTGAGTATACCCCTCGTCGAGCCCTGAGGCAATGCGCTGGTTATCCGTGCTAGACCTCCCCCTAGTAGGCAGGGAAGTAACCTGGGGGACGACGAGGGGTGAAATTTAAAAAAAATAGTTCATGGCTTCCCAAATCCCCCCCACGCCAACAAATGAACGAACTATTAAGAAACGTCCTAATTCAGAGGACGTTTCTAATATATTTATTAATAAAATGGCAAAGTCATGGCCGAGGTTTCTCTTGATTGAGAGCCCCTCTACTGACTTATCTAAAGTCTCACCTTTTTTAATAGACAAGGGCATTGCCGGCTTGGCTGGTGAACCCAAATCTATTAAAAAATTGAAAAATGGAACACTTTTGATAGAATGTGCCAAAGAGCAGCATGCTACCATGCTTCTCAAGTCAACAACTTTGGCAGACATTCCTATCAAGGTGTCTCCACATAGATCATTAAATTATAGTAGAGGTGTTATTCGATGTCGAGATCTTGAAGGCAGCAGTGAGGATGAAATGGTTGAATACCTTTCTTCTCAAGGCGTCCAACAAGTTAAGCGAATTAGTGTACGCCGAGGAGATAAGGTGATTCCTACAAGCACCTATATCCTCACTTTTAATCGTCCCGACATACCAAAATCAATCAAGGCAGGTTATTTAAATATACCTGTTGAGTCCTATATTTCCAACCCTCTTCGCTGCTATAAATGTCAACGATTTGGACACAGTAAGACTGTCTGCAGGGGCAAAGACACCTGCGCTCGTTGTGGCCATGAAGGCCACGAGAGCGCTGCCTGCCAGGCTGAGTTTTGCTGCGTTAATTGCAAGGGTAAGCATTTTGCTTATTCTCGCGAATGTCCAGTATGGCAGAAAGAGAAAAGAATTCAACAGGTAATGTCTGAACGGAAGATTCCGTATTTCGATGCTAGGAAACAAGTAGAACTGACTTCACTCATTGCACCACAAGGGAAATCCTTTTCGAGTGTAGTTAAAGTTTCTACAAATTCCATATCTGTTCAGACAGATATAACCTGGCCACGTAAAGAGAAAAAACCTAAGACTTTGCCTCCATCAGGTCATGTAAAAGTGGTCTCGATCCCCACTGGGAGATCGAGTCAAAGCACTAACTCTCTCACTGATGAGATTATATCCTCCTTGCCTTCATCTGGAGTTATTGAGAAAATTCCCAATACTCCAATCCAAAATGGCAAGAAGGATCCTCTCTTGCGCGCCTCTAAAGCTGACACTGCTGATTCCAGTTCCACTGGGTCAGGGGTACAGTTTCAGGGTATTCCATCCGCAGAGGACAAAATAGTGCATCCTAAAAAACATAAAAAAAAATTAGACATATTTAGAGATAAAGAATCTAAGGGTTCAAAAAACCCGATTACTCTTTATAATAAATATGGGGATGATCTGATGGACGACATTACTGTAGTGGATGTCCATGAGGACCCACTCAGTAAGCCGCCAAAATTTAAATTTCCCTGACAATGGCTAATTCCATTATTCAATGGAATTGTCGTGGTTTAAAACCAAATTTTAATGAAGTTCAACTTTTAATTCAAAAGTATAATCCTTTAGCTATTTGTTTACAAGAAACATTTTTACGGAATTCTGACACTTTGTCTTTTAAACATTTTGTTGGTTACCATCATCATTCAGTTGGTGATGGTAGAGCTCATGGGGGTGTTTCTATTATTCTTAATGGAGACATTCCTCAGAGTAAAGTCACTCTCAACTCGCCTTTACAGGCAGTTGCAGTCCAGGTGACTTTGCATATTCCAATAACACTTTGCTCTGTATATCTTCCACCAAGTTTACATCTTAATCCCAGAGATCTTGATGACCTTGTTGCTCAACTTCCTCTCCCGTTTATTATTACGGGAGATTTCAATGGTCATCATTCACTCTGGGGTAGTCCAGATGATAACAACAGAGGTAAACAAATAGCGGACTTCATTAACATTAATAATTTGTGTTTATTAAATGATGACTCGCCTACTTATCTACATCCTGCCACAGCTTCTTTTTCTTCTCTTGATCTCACCATTTGCTCTCCGGTCCTATTTCAGGATTTTACATGGAGAGTAAATGAAGATCTATGTGGTAGTGACCACTTTCCTATCTTCATTGATAATAATGGTCCCTCTCCGGTCGAAAGACCTCAGAGGTGGAAGTTGCATAAGGCTGATTGGGCTCTGTTTGAATCTTTGTGTCTCTTCTCTTTTGATGCAAACGAGTTAGAAGATGCAGATGAGCCCATGGCCTTATTCACTTCAATTCTCCAGGATGTAGCTGAGCAGGCGATTCCAAAAACCACGACGGAACCAAAACGTTTCAATAAACCATGGTATAACGACGATTGCAAATTTGCAATAAAAGAGCGTAATCGTATTTTGAGACGACTAAAGAACCATCCTTCCATGGAGAATATTGCGGCTTACCAAATGGTCCGGGCGAAAGCCCGTAGAACCATACGTCAAGCAAAGAAGTCTTCATGGCAAGGATACGTCTCTAGGATCAATTCCCGTACCACCTCCAAATCGGTATGGGACAGGATTCGTAGGATTAAAGGTAAAAGTAGTGCATTATCAGTACATCATCTAAATGTTGAAAATACCACCTTAACAACATTCCCAGATATTGCAAATTCTCTGGCCAGTACTTTTTCATTCAATTCATCATCCAATTTCTCCTCTGATGCCTTTCGGGGCATAAAGCAACAGCAGGAGAAAAGGCGACTTAATTTCAAGTCCCGTAATGATGAATGCTATAATGATCGTTTTTCCATTGCAGAGCTCCGTGATTCGTTAAAGCGGGCTCGGGACACTGCAACTGGACCAGATGAGATACACTACCAAATTCTAAAACATTTACCTTTTTCCACTCTCTTAATTTTATTGGATCTTTTCAACCGAATTTGGGTTGATGGGAATTTCCCCCCTTCGTGGCATGAAGCCACAATCATTCCCATCCCTAAACCAGGCAAAGATCATACGAATCCTACAAATTATCGTCCAATCGCTTTAACTAGCTGTATTTGCAAAACCATGGAGAGATTGATCAATCGAAGGCTTGTTTGGTACCTTGAGTCCAACAACCTTATTACAGACCTCCAGTGTGGATTTCGGTCCCAAAGGAGCACTCTTGATCATCTCGTTCGATTTGAAACGTTCGTCAGGGACGCTTTCATCCAGAAGCAACATCTAGTTGCAATATTTTTTGATCTGGAGAAAGCATATGATACCACGTGGAAACATGGTATCATGCGCGACCTCCATAACCTCGGCCTACGAGGTCGCTTACCTATCTTCATTAAAAATTTCCTGGAAGATAGGTCATTTAAGGTACGACTGGGATCAATATTCTCTGACCCGTTTCCCCAGGAAATGGGGGTTCCACAGGGAAGTATTTTATCTCCTACACTCTTTGCCATTAAAATTAACGATCCCAGCGTGCCTTAAACCAGGTACAAACGGGGCTCTCTATGTTGATGACTTTCAGATGTGCTATGGTTCTACAGACATGCGGATAATCGAGCGTAAGTTGCAGCTTTGTTTGAATTCACTTCAACAATGGGCAACCGAAAATGGATTTCGATTTTCGAAATCCAAGACCGTCTGCATGCATTTCTGTCAGAAACGAGGTTTGCATCCGGATCCAGAACTTTTTTTGGATGGCAATCGCCTTCCAGTTGTGGATGAAACCAAATTTCTGGGGCTGATATTTGATAAGAAATTATCATTTATCCCCCACATTAAAAACCTAAAAAAGAAATGTCTGAAAGCCCTCAACATATTGAGAGTCCTATCAAATACTGACTGGGGAGCAGATCGTAAGGTCTTGCTCAGATTATATCGAGCGTTAATACGATCAAAACTCGATTATGGGTGTGTTGTGTATGGGTCTGCCCGCGAGTCTTATCTCAAAGAGCTCGACACCATACATAATCAAGGACTTAGAATCAGTTTAGGAGCATTCCGTACATCTCCAGTGGAAAGTTTATACGTCGAGGCGCACGAGCCCTCATTGCACAACAGACGTGATAAACTGGCCCTGCAGTATGCTACGAAAATTGCATCGCTTCCGAATCATATTTCATTTAACACCATATTTAGACCTTTTCATGAGCATTTGTATCTGGTGAAGACTAAAGTTATTCCACCATTCGGTATTCGCATACAACCCCTTTTGTCGGAGGCTGGTATTAGCCTTGACAGTATTGCGAATACCCCATTCTTTGATACTCCACCGTGGGCTATATCTCCCCCAAAGATCGATTTCGATCTTACGCAACATAAAAAGAGAGATACGAGCTCGACGATGTTCCAGTCTCTTTTTAGAGAGTTAAGGTCTAAATATGGTGATTATGCTCCTATTTACACTGATGGTTCTAAAGATGGTGATCGGGTAGCCTCTGCTACTGTAACACCATCTGAGACCATCTCTGTGTGTCTTCCACCTGCTGCTTCAATATTTACAGCTGAGCTCCAGGCCATTCTTCAGGCATTGGAGTTCATTCAATCATCGCATATATTACAGCACATCATCTTTACTGATTCTTTGTCCTCACTTCAAGCAATTAACAATAAACAGCTTGAACACCCATTAGTAGCAGATGTTTATCGTCTGCTACTATCCTACGAGTTCAGCAGTAAAGACGTCGTCTTCTGCTGGCTTCCCAGTCACGTCGATATAAGGGGGAATGATAAAGCAGATTTTGCTGCCAAAGCTGCTTTAGATCTTCCCCAATCACCATTTTTATTACCATTTAACGATTTTAAATCGATAATAAATCATTTTATTCATGACCGCTGGCAACGGTCTTGGGATCTTGCAGACACAAATAAACTTCATCACATCAAGCCTCTTCTTGGAGAATGGCCTAGCTCCTACAGGTCTAACAGGAGAGATGAGGTGGTTTTGTGTCGCTCTCGTATTGGTCATACTTTTTTAACTCACATTTTCATATTAAAGCGAGAGCCTCAGCCAGAGTGTGAACACTGTCATGTTCCTTTGACAGTGAAGCACATTTTGATTGAGTGCAAGCATCTCAAAGATACTAGATTACGGCATTACCGTTGCCAGTCACTTCATCAGTTGTTTGCCCAACCGGGTCTATTTAGTAAAGCTCTAGACTTTTTAAAAGAGACAAATTTTTATCGAAAATTTTAATTGTATATATCTGATTTTCACCTTCATATTTTAAATATATATACATAAAGTTTATATTTAGTTTTATTTGATTTTTCTGTGATATTTGTTTTTATTTATGTATATATAGATAATGTGATTATTTGTTTGTAGT
Source organism: Patella pellucida (assembly GCA_917208275.1). Lineage (NCBI taxonomy): Eukaryota > Metazoa > Mollusca > Gastropoda > Patellidae > Patella > Patella pellucida. The sequence goes on along the minus strand of OU795039.1, from coordinate 4,625,864 downwards.
TTGTCTCGTATCATAACCATATGTTTGGCGCAATATGGCCCGGTTGGAGCTCACGTGCCAATAAACAACATTTCATTCATTCATTTCATTCATTCTATTTTTACAGCTGAGCTCCAGGCTATTCTCCAAGCCTTGGAGTTCATTCAGACATCATCTGACTTAAAACACATCATCTTTTCTGATTCTCTGTCCTGTCTTCAAGCAATAAATAACAAACAGCTTGATCACCCAATAGTGGCAGACGTTTATCGTCTGCTACTTTCATATGAGTTGAGCAGCAAAGACGTTGTCTTTTGCTGGCTCCCCAGTCATAACGATATAAAAGGGAATGATCAAGCAGACTCGGCTGCCAAGTCTGCTTTGGATCTTCCCATATCCGAATTTTACATTCCTTTTAAAGATTTCAAATCAATTATAAATTCATTCATATATGACCGCTGGCAACGGTCTTGGGATCTTGCAGACACAAATAAACTTCATCACATCAAGCCTCTCTTAGGAGACTGGCCAAGCTCCTATCGTACGAGCAGGAGAGATGAAGTTGTCTTGTGTCGCTCTCGCATAGGTCATACTTTTTTAACACATATTTTCATTTTAAAGCGAGAGCCTCAACCAGAATGTGAACACTGTCATGTTCCTTTGACAGTTAAGCACATTTTGATTGAGTGCAAGCATCTCAAAGATATTAGATCTAAATATTATCGTTGCCAATCAGCACGTCAGCTTTTCGCTCAACCGGAGCTTTATGGTAAAATACTAACATTTTTAAAAGAGACAAACTTTTATTCTAAGTTTTAATTGTATATATTTATCGTATATTGTTTTTTAATTATTTATATATGTAATGTTATTGATATATTTATTTTTAGTTATATTTTTTGTGATATTTGTTTTTATTTACATATATAAATACATCGCTGTGATATTATTTTAATTTGTCTCTATTATTTCATAATGTTTGGCGCAATATGGCCCGGTTGGTGCTGACGTGCCATAAAACAATATTTCATTCATTCTTTCTGGGGAAGCCATGACCTGCCCCCTGCGGATCCTTGATTTCAGCTGCCATGTCTTTGTAAAACATTTCTTTCTGTTGAGCCTTTTCCAGGTCAAATATTATTGTTTGGGACTACTGGGTCGCCCGGATTCATTGATTGTGGTAATTGTTTGCTGTGGTAGTCCTCTATCGGGATAGAAATGGCTGCTATCATAGCCGCGACAAGATCCTTAGATTAACCAGAGGGTGAAGCTGACAACTCACTTAATGTCAGCATATCTTTATGCCATTGGTAACCTGATAGGATGAGAATCATTTCGAGACATTAAAGGGACAGTCCCGTATTATACAGAGGCTCAAAAATAAAAGTCTGAGAATGTATGAAAATAAAACACCAAAATATAGGGGAATAGTGTATATACCTTGTCTCAAAATTTCAACTCAAAATATTGAGTCGTTTGGACGTGAACGCCAAAACTGCTTATCCGGACACGTAACCCTTTTAAGATTTCGCTTCTTTTTTTTTATTTGGTGACCTGATAATCGATTTACGTTTCTTGAGGGGTATATGCAGTGAATGACCCATGTACTGTACTTGATAACAAAAGGTAAATTTTACCTACATATTATTTTTATAGAAATAAGTCTGGTTTTATCCAGATACTGTATAATACAAAGGTCTCCATTTCCAGATGCAGACTGTCAGGTTTAAGTTATTTACAAGCGTATCACAAAAATCAGGTTAGTTGATTGGCCTTAGATAATGGGTTTTACATGATTTTAACACAAAATTAAGCAGTTTTATTCCCCAAAAAGTTATCGGGATTGGCCCTTTAATTGAGGAAACCAGGCCAACGTTGTATAAGTAAAATGGTTGGCCGAACCTTATCCTCCAATGTCGGATTAATAATCCGTAAGGGGGGAAACAAATATGGCTCCATGATACTGAAAAGCATTGGTAAACAGGGCAAAGAGATCAATGCCTGATATAAAAGTAAGCTGAATTGGAGCTCGCATCCAACCTGCTAAGTCATCCATGGAGATAAACGGGTTATAGACATAACAGCCCTAAATGTTCGTCCAAACATCCAAAAAATGTGGTCATAACAGTCCTACTAAAAGCAAAAAATCTTTTACATGTAGGAAATGATATTTATTAACAAAATCATTGTGTGATAGATAATGATACATTTTATAAACAATAATTTAATACACCAAAACATTTTAATACATCAAAAACCTAGAGATTAAACATAATACATCAAAATCATATAGATTTAACAAAATACATCAAAAACATAGATTTAACATAATACATCAAAAACAGAGATTAAACATAATAATACATCAAAAACATAGAGATTTAACATAATAATACATCAACAACATGGAGATTTAACATAATAATACATCAACAACATAGAGATTTAACATAATAATACATCAAAAACATAGATTTAACATAATAATACATCAACAACATAGAGCTTTAACATAATAATACATCAAAAACATAGAGATTTAACATAATACATCAACAACATAGAGATTTAACATAATAATACATCAACAACATAGAGATTTAACATGATAATACATCAAAAACATAGAGATTTAACATAATAATACATCAAAAACATAGAGATTTAACATAATAATACATCAAAAACATAAGAGATTTAACATAATAATACATCAAAAACATAAGAGATTTAACATAATAATACATCAACAACATAGAGATTTAACATAATATTACATCAACAACAGAGATTTAACATAATAATACATCAACATAGAGATTTAACATAATAATACATCAACAACATAGAGATTTAACATAATAATACATCAAAAACATAGAGATTTAACATAATAATACATCAAAAACATAGAGATTTAACATAATAATACATCAACAACATAGAGATTTAACATAATAATACATCAACAACATAGAGATTTAACATAATAATACATCAAAAACATAGAGATTTAACACATAATAATACATCAAAAACATAGAGATTTAACATAATAATACATCAAAAAACATAGAGATTTAACATAATAATACATCAACAACATGGAAATCTAACATAATAATACATCAACAACATAGAGATTTAACATAATAATAATACATCAAAAACATAGAGACTTAACATAATAATACATCAAAAACATAGAGATTTAACATAATAATACATCAACAACATAGAGATTTAACATAATAATAATACATCAAAAACATAGAGATTTAACATAATAATACATCAACAACATAGAGATTTAACATAATAATACATCAAAAACATAGAGATTTAACATAATAATTCATCAAAAACATAGAGATTTAACACATAATAATACATCAAAAACATAGAGATTTAACATAATAATACATCAAAAACATAGAGATTTAACATAATAATACATCAAAAACATAGAGATTTAACATAATAATACATCAACAACATAGAGATTTAACATAATAATACATCAACAACATAATAATACATCAACAACATAGAGATTTAACATAATAATACATCAACAACATAGAGATTTAACATAATAATACATCAAAAACATAGATTTAACATAATAATACATCAAAAACATAGAGAATTAACATCAAAAACATAGAGATTTAACATAATACATCAAAAACATAGAGATTTAACATAAAACGTAAACATACAAAATATAATATAGATGTAAAACATCAGATAATATCTTGATTAAACTACTACAAAATTTAATAAATATTCGGTCAATATACGCTTCTATTTCTATCCAATACCTTCGTAGTTTCCCCTTAAATATCATAGCAGATTGGAGAAAGAGAGAAAAGGGGTTTAACGTCCACTCGGGAGAAGAGCTTTGTAAGCGAATTCACTTGTCTCTCATCCCATTGATGATTTATGATCAATAAAGTATGTTTAAATAAAAACAAAACGTCCACTCAACACAAACTGTCATTTCGGGACTAACATATGGTTTAATTGTATTTCAATAAGTCGCTTGCGCGCAGGAGTTTTTAGCAGTCGGGGGACCCGGAGAAAACCAACTTAGTTGGACAGGCGACCCTACTTCCTGTCCCCTGCAAATGGGATTCGAAACCACGCCAGTTGACTCAATGACAAGCCGTATGATAAAGCACGCAGCCCCCCCCCCCCCTGAAATTCAACAAATGGACACCGGTTGTGAGGTTGGTTACGTTGAAATGTAGGACCATAAATTACATGTTTTCTTGTCTCTACTAACGGCTTGTGTATCTCAATCAATTTTTTCATGGTCAACCTCATACATGCTTTTGGGCAAATGTTTGCCACATGTTGCTCCATCTGTGGAAAAAACCGTTTTACCCAACGAAAATTTGGGGAAAAGTTAGAGCCGGTCTAAGAGACGAGAATTAACATTAGAGTCAATGGGGAAAGAATTAGTGATCTGTGGCCAAATGAGTTATTTTAAAGAAATATGAAATGGAGTTGCCTCCCTTTTACCAAAACAAGCCGTGGTCTAAAACTATAGAATATTAATTAATATAAATAACTTTGTCGACTTTCTCTTGTCAAGAATTTAAAAAAAAAACACTGTTAAAGGGCTTATCCCGATATTTGTTTTGGGAATAAAACTGCTTAATTTTGTGTTAAAATCCCTTAAAATATACGAGTCAAGGGCCGAGCAACTACTTCAGTATTTATGATACGTTTTCAAACGATTTAAATCCGTCAGTCCTCATCTGAAATTTAAGACCGGTGCCCCAAGGTGTATTTTGTGGTATCTGGAATAAACTAAAAATGTATAGTTGAAATTCTCTATCAAGTACGGCACATGGGTTATTCACTGCATAACCCTCTTAAGTAACCGTAATCGGTTATAAGGTCATTCGACGAAAAAATTGACCCGAAATCTTAAAAGGATTACGTGTCCGGATAAGAAGTTTTGGCGTTCACGTCCAAACGACTTAATATTTTGAGTTGAAATTTAGAGACAGGCTAAATACACCATTCCCCTATATTTTGGCGTTTTATTTTTATACATTCTCGGACTCTTATTTTTGAGCCCCTGTTTAATTCAGGATTGCCCCGTGTCGTAAAAGGCGATTAAAAGGACGCCTGTAATAGGGCAACGTGTTTGCCGTGCGTTGCGACCCGTGTCGGTGGAGAGTGGAATCCTGGTGATTGAGTGGAGATTTGGCTTGCGAGCCCCTTCTCTGCAACACATTGCTTGACCCATGGTTCACCTAGACGGGAGGTCAGAGTGGCCCACTCCGATCAATCGGCTTTGGTCGTTTTGTTTTCCACAGGGTGATAAATTACCCTCTTTCTTGCTTCGTTTTATACTCAGCAAAATAACCTTTGTGTCCTAGTCACCTTATCGGAGAGCAACGGCTCGGGTCAATCAGGTTAAATATATACTTTGCTTGTATTTCTGGCTTGAGTATACCCTTCGTCTATCCCTGGAGCCACACACTGGACATCCGTGCTAGTCTCCCCCACCGTAGGCAGGGAAGTAACTTGGGGGACGACGAAGGGTGAATTGTTTGTCTTATTTCGAATGAAAAAAACTATCGATGATGATGCTACTTCCCCATGTAGCTCATCTAAAAAATATAAGAACATGGCCGAAGTTTCTCCTGATAGATAGCACCTCTGAAGTTGATTTATCAAAAATATCACCGTTTGCAATTTCAAAGGGCATCACTGGCTAAGAAATTGAAAAATGGGACACTTCTAGTGGAATGCGCCAAAGAAAAACATTCGAATTTACTCTTAAAATCCGAATCCTTGGCTAACATTGTCATTAGAGTTTCCCCACATAAATCATTAAATTCTCCAAGAGGTGTCATTCGATGCCGGGACCTAGAAGGCAGTAGTGAGGAGGAAATGGTGGAAAACCTATCATCACAAGGCGTAGTTAGTGTAATTAGTGTAAGACGTAATGATGTGGTTATCCAGACCAGTACTTTCATTCTCACTTTCGACCGTCAGGTTATTTGAATATACCTGTTGATCCGTATATCTCTCGATCTCACCATTTGCTCTCCGGTCCTGTTTCGGGATTTTACATGGAGAGTAAATCAAGATCTATGTGGTAATGAATATTTTCCTATTTTGATTGACAACAATGGTCCCTCTCCGTTCGAAAGACCTCAGAGGTGGAAGTTGCATAAGGCCGATTGGGCTCTGTTTGAATCTTTGTGTCTCTTCTCTTTTGATGCAAAAGAGTTAGAAGATGCAGAAGAGCCCATGGCCTTATTCACGTCAATTCTTCAAGATGAAGCCGAGCAGGCGATTCCAAAAGCCACGACAGAACCAAAACGTTTCAATAAACCATGGTATAATGACGATTGCAAATCCGCTCTAAAAGAACGTGATCGTATCCTAAGACGACTAAAGAAATATCCTTCCACTGAGGGCCCACTCTGATCAATCGGCTTTGGTCGTTTTTAGCTCTGTAGGATGTACCCTTCCAAGTTTAGTGCTCTGTTATTTTTTCACTCAGCATTCTACCTACCTTTGTGTCCTAAGTACATTCTGCAAAGCGACGGCTTGGGTCAATCAGGTTGGACAGTATTTTTAACTTCTGGCTTGAGTATACCCCTCGTCGAGCCCTGAGGCCATGCACTGGTTATCCGTGCTAGTCCTCCCCCTGGTAGGCAGGGAAGTAACCTGGGGGACGACGAGGGGTGAATCAAAAAAATATTATTTCATGGATCCCCCAATCCCACCCACACCAAGTAAAGAAAGAAAATCAAACAAGAAACGTCTTAATAACGACCCCCCTGGGGTGTAGGGGGTGATAAGAATATACCCTTCGTATGTCCTGCGTGTCGTAAAAGGCGACTAAAAGGATCCCTGTAATGGGGCGACGTGTTTGCCGTGCGTTGCGACCCGTGTCGGTGGAGACCTGGTGATTGAGTGGGGATTTGGCTTGCGAGCTCTATTCCTGCAACACATTACTTTGGCCCATGGTTCACCTAGACGGGAGGTCAGAGTGGCCCACTCTGATCAATCGGCTTTGGTCGTTTTAGCTCTGTAGAATGTACCCTTTCCAGTTTAATGCTCCGTTGTTTATTCACTCAGCATAATTTCTACCTTTGTGTCCTAAGTACATTCTACAGAGCGGCGGCTTGGGTCAATCAGGTTGGCAAGTATTTTTTTTTACTTCTGGCTTGAGTATACTCCTCGTCGAGCCCTGAGGCAATGCACTGGTGACCCGTGCTAGTCCTCCCCCTGGTAGGCAGGGCAGTAACCTGGGGGACGACGAGGGGTGAAAAATAAAAAAATATATACATGGATCCCCCAATCCCCCCCACACCAACAATTAATAAAAGACAGAAACGTCCTAATACAGAGGACGTTTCTAATTTATTTAAAAATAAAATGGCAAAGTCATGGCCGAGGTTTCTCTTGATTGAGAGCCCCTCTACTGACTTATCCAAAGTCTCACCTTTTTTAATAGATAAGGGCATTGTCGGCTTGGCCGGTGAACCCAAATCTATTAAGAAATTAAAAAATGGAACACTCTTGATAGAATGTGTGGAGGAGCAGCATGCCACCATGCTTCTCAAGTCAACAACTTTGGCAGACATTCCTATCAAGGTGTCTCCACATAGATTTTTAAATTCCAGTAGAGGTGTTATTAGATGTCGAGACCTTGAAGGCAGCAGTGAGGATGAAATGGTTGAATACCTTTCTTCTCAAGGCGTCCAACAAGTTAAACGTATTAGTGTACGCCGAGGAGAGAAGGTGATTCCTACAAGCACCTATATCCTCACTTTTAATCGTCCCGACATACCGAAATCAATCAAGGCAGGTTATTTAAATATACCTGTTGATTCTTATATTTCCAATCCTCTTCGCTGCTATAAATGCCAGAGATTTGGACACAGCAAGACCGTCTGCAGGGGCAAAGACACCTGCGCTCGTTGTGGCCATGAAGGCCACGAGAGCGCTGCCTGCCAGGCTGAGTTTTGCTGCGTAAATTGCAAGGGTAAGCATTTTGCTTATTCTCGCGAATGTCCAGTATGGCAGAAAGAGAAAAGAATTCAACAGGTAATGTCTGAACGGAAGATTCCGTATTTCGACGCAAGGAAACAAGTAGAACTGACTTCACTCATTGCACCAGAAGGGAAATCCTTTTCGAGTGTAGTTAAAGTTTCTACAACATCCATATCTGTTCAGACAGACATAACTTGGCCTCGTAAAGAGAAAAAACCTAAGACTTTGCCACCATCAGATCATGTAAGAGTGGTCTCGATCCCCATTGAGAGATCGAGTCAAAGCACTAACTCTCTCCCTGAGAAGATTGTATCCCTCTTGCCTCCATCTGGAGATATTGAGATAATTCCCAATACTCCAATCCAAAATGGCAAGAAGGATCCTCCCTTGCGCGCCTCTAAAGCTGACACTGCTGATTCCAGTTCCACTGGGTCAGGGGTGCAGTTTCAGGGTATTCCATCCGCAAAGGAGAAAAAAGTGCATACTAAAAAACATCCAAAAAAATTAGACAATTTTAGAGAGAAAGAATCTAAGGGTTCAAAAAACCCTATCACTCTCTTTAATAAATATGGGGATGATCTGATGGACGACATTACTGTAGTGGATGTCCATGAGGACCCACTCAGTAAGCCGCCAAAATTTAAATTTCCCTGACAATGGCTAATTCCATTATTCAATGGAATTGTCGTGGTTTAAAACCAAATTTTAATGAAGTACAACTTTTAATTCAAAAGTATAATCCTTTAGCTATTTGTTTACAGGAAACTTTTTTGAGGAATTCTGACACATTGTCTTTTAGACAATTTGTTGGTTATCATCACCACGCTGTTGGTGATGGTAGAGCTCATGGGGGTGTTTCCATTATTCTTAATGGAGACATTCCTCAGAGTAAAGTCACTCTCAACTCGCCTTTACAGGCAGTTGCAGTCCGGGTGACTTTGCATATTCCTATAACAATCTGCTCTGTATATCTTCCACCAAGTTTACATCTTAATCCCAGAGATCTTGATGACCTTGTTGCACAACTCCCTCTCCCGTTTATAATTACGGGAGATTTCAATGGTCACCATTCACTCTGGGGTAGTCCAGATGATAACAACAGAGGTAAACAAATAGCGGACTTCATTAATCTTAATAATTTGTGTTTATTAAATGATGACTCGCCTACTTATCTACATCCTGCCACAGCTTCTTTTTCTTCTCTTGATCTCACCATTTGCTCTCCGGTCCTGTTTCAGGATTTTACATGGAGAGTAAATGAAGATCTATGTGGCAGTGACCACTTTCCAATCTTGATTGAAAATAATGGTCCCTCTCCGGTCGAAAGACCTCAGAGGTGGAAGTTGCATAAGGCTGATTGGGCTCTGTTTGAATCTTTGTGTCTCTCCTCTTTTGATGCAAAAGAGTTAGAAGATGCAGATGAGCCCATGGCCTTATTCACTTCTATTCTTCAAGATGTAGCTGAGCAGGCGATTCCAAAAACCACGACTGAACCAAAACGTTTCAATAAACCATGGTTTAATAATGATTGCAAATCCGCTCTTAAAGAGCGTGATCGTATCCTTAGACGACTAAAGAAACATCCTTCCATGGATAATATTGCAGCATACCAAATGGTCCGGGCGAAGGCCCGTAGAACCATACGCCAAGCAAAGAAGTCTTCATGGCAAGGTTACGTCTCTAGGATTAATTCCCGTACCACTTCCAAATCGGTATGGGATAGGATTCGTAGGATTAAAGGTAAAAGTAGTGCATTATCAGTTAACCATCTCAATGTTGATAATACCACCTTAACAACATTTCCTGATATTGCTAATTCTCTGGCCAGTACATTTTCATACAATTCATCATCCAATTTCTCCTCTGATGCCTTTCGAGACATTAAACAACAACAGGAGAAAAGGCGACTTAATTTCAAGTCCCGCAATGATGAATGCTATAATGATACCTTTTCCATTGCAGAGCTTCGGGATTCGCTAAAGCGAGCTCGAGATACTGCAACTGGTCCAGATGAAATACACTACCAAATTCTTAAACATTTACCTTTTTCCACTCTCTTAATTTTATTGGATCTTTTCAACCGGATTTGGGTTGATGGGAATTTTCCTCCTTCGTGGCACGAAGCCACAATAATTCCCATCCCTAAACCGGGAAAAGATCATACGAATCCTACAAATTATCGTCCAATCGCTTTAACTAGCTGTATTTGCAAAACCATGGAGAGATTGATCAATCGAAGGCTTGTTTGGTACCTTGAGTCCAACAACCTCATTACAGACCTCCAATGTGGATTTCGGTCCCAAAGGAGCACTCTTGATCATCTCGTTCGATTTGAAACGTTCGTCAGGGACGCTTTCATCCAGAAGCAACATTTAGTTGCAATATTTTTCGATCTGGAGAAAGCATATGATACCACGTGGAAACATGGTATCATGCGCGACCTCCACAACCTCGGCCTACGAGGTCGCTTACCTATCTTTATAAAAAAATTCCTAGAAGATAGGTCATTTAAGGTACGACTGGGATCAATCTTCTCTGACCCATTTCCCCAGGAAATGGGAGTTCCCCAGGGAAGTATTTTATCTCCTACACTCTTTGCCATTAAAATTAACACGATCCCAGCGTGCCTTAAACCAGGTACAAACGGGGCTCTCTATGTTGATGACTTTCAGATGTGCTATGGTTCTACAGACATGCGGATAATCGAACGTAAGTTGCAGCTTTGTTTGAATTCACTTCAACAATGGGCAACCGAAAATGGATTTCGTTTTTCGAAGTCCAAGACTGTCTGCATGCATTTCTGTCAGAAAAGAGGTTTGCATCCTGATCCAGAACTTTTCTTGGATGGCAACCGCCTTCCAGTTGTGGATGAAACCAAATTTCTGGGGCTGATATTTGATAAGAAATTATCATTTATCCCCCATATTAAAAACCTAAAAAAGAAATGTCTGAAAGCCCTCAACATATTGAGAGTCCTATCAAATACTGACTGGGGAGCAGACCGTAAGGTCTTGCTCCGATTATATCGAGCATTAATAAGATCTAAACTGGATTATGGGTGTATTGTGTATGGGTCGGCCCGCGAGTCTTATCTCAAAGAGCTCGACACCATACACAACCAGGGACTTAGAATCAGCTTAGGAGCATTTCGTACATCTCCAGTGGACAGTTTATACGTCGAGGCGCATGAGCCCTCATTGCACAACAGACGTGATAAACTGGCCCTGCAGTATGCTACGAAAATTGCATCACTTCCAAACCATATTTCATTTAACACCATATTTAGACCTCTTCACGAACATTTGTATCTTGTGAAGACTAAAGTCATTCCATCCTTCGGTATTCGCATACAGCCCCTTTTGTCGGAGGCTGGTATCAGCCTTGACAGTATTGCAAATACCCCTTTCTTTGAGACTCCACCGTGGGCTGTATCTCCCCCAAAGATCGATTTCGATCTTACTAAACATAAAAAGAGAGATACAAGTTCGACGGTTTTCCAATCTCTCTTTCGAGAGCTAAGGTCTAAATATGGTGATTATATTCCCATTTATACAGATGGTTCGAAAGATGGTGATCGGGTAGCTTCGGCTACCGTGACACCATCCGAGACCATTTCTGTCCGCCTCCCACCTGCTGCTTCTATTTTTACAGCTGAACTCCAGGCTATTCTCCAAGCCTTGGAGTTCATTCAGTCCTCATCAGTTTTAAAACACATTATCTTTTCTGATTCTTTGTCCTCATTACAAGCTATTAATAACAAACAGCTTGATCACCCATTAATAGCAGACATTTATTGTCTGCTATTATCCAATGAGTTTATCAACAAGGACATTGTCCTTTGTTGGCTCCCCAGTCATATGGATATAAAAGGGAATGATCGAGCAGACTCGGCTGCCAAGTCTGCTTTAGATCTTCCCATAACCGATTTTTTAACATCATTTAAAGATTTTAAATCCATAATTAATAATTTCATATATCATCGATGGCAACGGTCTTGGGATCTTGCAGGCACAAACAAACTTCATCACATCAAGCCTCTCTTAGGAGACTGGCCAAGCTCCTATAGAACCAACAGGAGAGATGAGGTTGTCTTGTGTCGCTCTCGCATAGGTCATTCCTTTTTAGCACATATTTTCATCTTAAAGCGAGAGCCTCAACCAGAATGTGAACACTGTCATGTTCCTTTGACAGTTAAGCACATTTTGATTGAGTGCAAGCATCTCAAGGATATTAGATTAAATCATTTCCGTTGCCAGTCACTACAACATTTGTTTGCCCAACCGGGTCTTTATTGTAATTTACTAGACTTTTTAAAAGAGACAGGATTTTATAATAAATTTTAATTGTATATATTATCATTTCATTTTTGTATTTTAAATATTTATATGCATAAAACGATTTATTTTACTTTTATTTAATTTACTACTGTGATATTGTTTTTATTTATGCATATAATAGTTTCTGTGATATAATTTAACCTGTCTCAGAAAATCATTTGTTTGGCGCAATATGGCCCGGTTGGTGCTGACGTGCCATAAAATTACATTTCATTTCATTTCATTTCATTTCTTAATAACGAGGACGTTTCTGAGTTATTTAATTCTAAAAGTAAAGTTTCAAAGGCATGGCCGAGGTTCCTCTTAATTGAGAGTCCCTCTACCGACCTCTCAAAAGTTTCACCTTTTTTGATAACCAAGGGCATAGCTGGCTTGGCCGGTGAGCCCAAGGCTATCAAAAAACTAAAAAATGGCACACTTCTGATAGAATGTGCTAAGGAACAGCATGCAACCATGCTGCTTAAATCCACTTCCTTAGCCGACATTCCTATCAAGGTGTCGCCGCACAGGTCGTTAAATTCAAGTAGAGGAGTTATTCGCTGTCGGGATCTTGAAGGCAGCAGTGAGGATGAAATGGTTGAATATCTTTCATCCCAAGGCGTCTCGCACGTGAAAAGAATTAGCGTACGTCGAGGGGATAAGGTGATTGCTACAAGCACCTACATCCTCACTTTCAATCGTCCCGAAATACCAAAGACTCTCAAGGCAGGTTATCTTAACATACCTGTTGATTCGTATATTTCTAACCCCCTTCGCTGTTACAAATGCCAAAAATTTGGACACAGCAAAACCGTCTGTAGAGGTAAAGACACCTGCGCTCGCTGTGGTCATGATGGCCACGAGAGCGCTACCTGTCAGGCGGATTTTTGCTGTATAAATTGCAAGGGTAAGCACTTTGCTTACTCTCGCGAATGTCCAGTTTGGCAGAAGGAGAAACGAATCCAACAGGTGATGTCTGAACGAAAGATGTCATATTTCGATGCTCGTAAACAAGTAGAGCTTACTGCACTATTTCCCATTGCACCACAAGGGAAATCGTACTCCAGTGCAGCTAAAGTTTCTGCTAGAACTATTTCTGTTCAGACAGATTTTACCTGGCATGAAAAAGAGGACATGCCTAAAATGTTACCAGATCATATTATCGGGGTGTCGAGCTCCTCTCAAACCAAAGAGGGCTCGATCGAAACTATTATTTCTTTGACTGGCGAGGGTTCATCTTCCTTGCCTCAATTTGAAGTTGTTGGGATCATTCCCGACACTCCCTCCCAAAATGGCAAGGAGTCACCTCCTTCGCCACCCCTTGAAGCTGTCATCCTAGATTCCAGTTCTTCTGGGTCTGGATCGCAGTCAAAGGGTAATTCATCGTCAAGAAAAGAAAAATTATTAAAGTTTCGAGAGGGGGGGAAAAAGGGTTCAAAAAACCCTATCTCCCTCTATAATAGATTTGGGGATGATCTGATGGACGGTATTGCCATCGAGGGGGTCCAAATGGGCCCACATGGTAAGCCGCCAAAAAATAAAATTCCCTGACAATGGCTAATTCCATTATTCAATGGAATTGTCGTGGTTTAAAACCAAATTTTAATGAAGTCCAATTATTAATTCAAAAGCACAATCCTTTAGCTATTTGTTTGCAAGAAACATTTTTACGGAATTCTGACACTTTGTCTTTTAGACATTTTGTCGGTTACCATCATCATTCAGTTGGTGATGGTCGAGCTCATGGGGGTGTTTCAATTATTCTTAATGGAGATATCCCTCAAAGTAAAGTCACTCTCAACTCGCCTTTACAGGCAGTTGCTGTTAGGGTGACTTTGCATATTCCTATAACACTCTGTTCTTTATATCTGCCACCAAGTTTACATCTTAATCCCAGAGATCTTGATGACCTTGTTGCCCAACTTCCTCTCCCGTTTATTATTACGGGAGATTTCAATGGTCATCATTCACTCTGGGGTAGTCCAGATGATAACAACAGAGGTAAACAAATAGCGGACTTCATTAACATTAATAATTTGTGTTTATTAAATGATGACTCGCCTACTTATCTACATCCTGCCACAGCTTCTTTTTCTTCCCTCGATCTCACCATTTGCTCTCCGGTCCTGTTTCAGGATTTTACATGGAGAGTAAATGAAGATCTGTGTGGTAGTGACCACTTCCCTATCTTAATTGATAATAATGGTCCCTCTCCGGTCGAAAGACCTCAGAGGTGGAAGTTGCATAAGGCGGATTGGGCTCTGTTTGAGTCTTTGTGTCTCTTCTCTTTTGATGCAAAAGAGTTAGAAGATGCAGATGAGCCCATGGCCTTATTCACTTCAATTCTTCAAGATGTAGCTGAGCAGGCGATTCCAAAAACCACGACAGAACCAAAACGTTTCAATAAACCATGGTTTAACGACGATTGCAAATCCGCTCTTAAAGAGCGTGATCGTATCCTAAGACGACTAAAGAACCATCCTTCCATGGAGAATATTGCGGCATACCAGATGGTCCGGGCGAAGGCCCGTAGAACCATACGCCAAGCAAAGAAGTCTTCATGGCAAGATTACGTCTCTAGGATCAATTCCCGTACCACTTCAAAATCGGTATGGGACAGGATTCGTAGGATTAAAGGTAAAAGTAGTGCATTATCAGTTAACCATCTTAATGTTGATAATACCACCTTAACAACTTTTCCCGATATTGCCAATTCTCTGGCCAGTACATTTTCATTCAATTCATCATCCAATTTCTCCTCTGATGCCTTTCGGCGAATTAAGAATCAACAGGAGAAAAGGCGACTTAATTTCAAGTCCCGTAATGATGAATGCTATAATGATCGTTTTTCCATTGCAGAGCTCCGAGATTCGTTAAAGCGAGCCCGGGACACTGCAACTGGTCCAGATGAAATACACTACCAGATTTTAAAACATTTACCTTTTTCAACTCTTCTAATTTTACTGGATCTTTTTAACCGGATTTGGGTTGATGGGAATTTCCCTCCTTCGTGGCACGAAGCCACAATAATTCCCATTCCTAAACCGGGCAAAGATCATACGAATCCTACCAACTATCGTCCGATCGCTTTAACAAGCTGTATTTGCAAAACCATGGAGAGATTGATCAATCGAAGGCTTGTTTGGTACCTTGAGTCCAACAACCTCATTACAGACCTCCAATGTGGATTTCGGTCCCAAAGGAGCACTCTTGATCATCTCGTCCGATTCGAAACGTTCGTCAGGGACGCTTTCATCCAGAAACAACATTTAGTTGCAATATTTTTTGATCTGGAGAAAGCTTATGATACAACATGGAAACATGGTATCATGCGCGACCTCCATAACCTCGGCCTACGAGGTCGCTTACCTATCTTTATTAAAAATTTCCTGGAAGATAGGTCATTTAAGGTACGACTGGGATCAATCTTCTCTGACCCATTTCCACAGGAAATGGGGGTTCCCCAGGGAAGTATTTTATCTCCAACATTATTTGCCATAAAAATTAACACGATCCCAGCGTGCCTTAAACCAGGTACAAATGGGGCTCTCTATGTTGATGACTTTCAGATGTGCTATGGTTCTACAGACATGCGGATAATCGAACGTAAGTTGCAGCTTTGTTTGAATTCACTTCAACAATGGGCAACCGAAAATGGATTTCGTTTTTCGAAATCCAAGACTGTCTGCATGCATTTCTGTCAGAAACGAGGTTTACATCCAGATCCAGAACTTTTCTTGGATGGCAACCGCCTTCCAGTTGTGGATGAAACCAAATTTCTGGGGCTGATATTTGATAAGAAATTATCATTTATCCCCCACATTAAAAACCTAAAAAAGAAATGTCTGAAAGCCCTCAACATATTGAGAGTCTTATCAAATACTGACTGGGGAGCAGACCGCAAGGTCTTGCTCCGATTATATCGAGCATTAATAAGATCTAAACTCGATTATGGGTGTATTGTGTATGGGTCTGCCCGCGAGTCTTATCTCAAAGAGCTTGACACCATACACAACCAGGGACTTAGAATCAGTTTAGGAGCATTTCGTACATCTCCAGTGGACAGTTTATACGTCGAGGCGCATGAGCCCTCATTGCACAACAGACGTGATAAACTGGCCCTGCAGTATGCTACGAAAATTATATCACTTCCAAACCATATATCATTTAACACCATATTTAGACCTCTTCACGAACATTTATATCTTGTGAAGACTAGAGTCATTCCATCTTTCGGTATTCGCATACAACCCCTTTTGTCGGAGGCTGGTATCAGCCTTGACGGTATTGCGAATACCCCTTTCTTTGAGACTCCACCGTGGGCTGTATCTCCCCCAAAGATTGATTTCGATCTTACTCAACACAAAAAGAGAGAGACTAGCTCGACGGTGTTTCAGTCTCTCTTTAGAGAGTTACGGTCTAAGTATGGTGATTATGCTCCTATTTACACTGATGGTTCGAAAGATGATGATCGGGTAGCTTCGGCTACTGTGACACCATCCGAGACCATTTCTGTCCGCCTTCCACCTACTGCTTCTATTTTTACAGCTGAGCTCCAGGCTATTCTCCAAGCCGTGGAGTTCATCCAATCCTCTCCATCTTTAAAACATATCATCTTTACTGATTCTCTGTCCTCGCTTCAAGCAATTAATAATAAACAGCTTGAACACCCATTAGTAGCAGACATTTATCGTCTGCTACTATCACACGAGTTAAGCAGCAAGGACATTGTCCTTTGCTGGCTCCCCAGTCATACTGATATAAAAGGGAATGATCAAGCAGATTTGGCTGCCAAGTCTGCTTTAGATCTTCCCATATCAAAGTTTTTATTACCATATCATGATTTTAAATCAACTATAAATTCTAGTATATATGGCCGCTGGCAACGGTCTTGGGATCTTGCAGGCACAAATAAACTTCATCACATTAAGCCTCTCTTAGGAGACTGGCCCAACTCCTACAAAACAAACAGGAGGGATGAGGTTGTTTTGTGTCGCTCTCGCATTGGTCATACTTTTTTAACACACATTTTCATCTTAAAGCGAGAGCCTCAACCAGAATGTCAACACTGTCATGTTCCTTTGACAGTTAAGCACATTCTGATTGAGTGCAAACATCTCAAAGATATAAGATTACGGTATTACCGTTGCCAAACACTTAATCAGTTGTTTACCCAACCGGGTTTATATTGTAAAGCGCTGGATTTTTTAAAAGAGACAAATTTTTATCGGAAATTTTAATTGTAAATATCTAATTTTCCGTTTAATGTTTTAAATATATATACATAAAGTTTATGTTTATTTTTATTGATATGTACTGTGATATTTGTTTTTATTTATGTATATACAGATAATATTGTGATAATATATTTCTAGTTTGTCTCAAGATATCATATGTTTGGCGCAATATGGCCCGGTTGGAGCTCAAGTGCCATTAAACAATATTTCATTCATTCATTCCTTCCACTGAGAATATTGCGGCATACCAGATGGTCCGAGCGAAGGCCCGTAGAACCATACGCCAAGCAAAGAAGGCTTAATGGCAAGGTTACGTCTCTAGGATCTATTCCCGTACCACTTCCAAATCGGTATGGGATAGGATTCGTAGGATTAAAGGTAAAAGTAGTGCATTATCAGTTAACCATCTCGATGTTGATAATACCACCTTAACAACATTTCCTGATATTGCTAATTCTCTGGCCAGTACATTTTCATTCAATTCATCATCCAATTTCTCCTCTGATGCCTTTCGGGGCATTAAACAACAACAAGTTTTAATTTCCAAAACCAAACAAACCAAGAAGTTCAAAGATTTGGCATACGGTAGCCTACCTTCGGCCTAGCAATGTCATTTTTGATTCATTGGTCATGGTCATTCGGTCTTCGGCTGTTTCCATACCATCATATCTGATTATAACCTAAGAAGACATTGTTTACACCATAGAAATATATTTCTATGTTTACACATGCATTAACTGTTTACCTTCCATTTCAATTTCCTTTGTATCGTGCCATTCTGACTAACTTATCATTTGCAAACAGTAGTGTCAGGAATCCGATTGAGCGTAACATGTATTATTTTAAAGAAACCAGAAATACAACTGTCCAATTTAAACATCTTTAATGCCTACTAGTCTCCCCCCCCCCTCCAAAGAAAATACCTACTGTAGACTCTGCCGGGTGTGCCCCCCCCCCCTAAAAACTTCACTGCTACGGACATGCTCCTATGCATAAAGAGAAGAGGTGGGGGCTGTCTGCAATCAAATACAATTGAAAAAAATTAGAAGATTCAGCAATCGGACTACACAGGCGTTAGACCAGCAAGGATGCTTCCACGTAACCGCTTCGGGATATTAGGGAAGATCAACGGTGTGACGTTGAATCGGGATTCTCTTCTGTGGTGTTGTTTGCCCAACCGGGTCTATATAGTAAAGCGCTAAATTTTTTAAAAGAGACAAATTTTTATCAAAAATTTTAAAATTGTATATATCTAATTGTATTTCTCATGTTTTAAATATATATACATAAAGTTTATATTTAGTTTTATTTGATATTTTCTGTGATATTTGTTTTTATTTATGTATATATAGATAATGTGATTATGTATTTCTAGTTTGTCTCATATTTTCATATTATGTTTGGCGCAATATGGCCCGGTTGGAGCTCACGTGCCATTAAACAACATTTCTTTCATTCATTCTTCTGTCTTGTTGCCTTTCTATCGTGTTTCCCTATTTCGTGGTGTCATTCTTCATGATGCCCTTCTATCGTGTTTCCCTTCTTTCGTGTTTCCCTTCTATCGTAATACCACCCGTATTTATAATGATAATAAAAGAAATGCCCCAGCAGTCACAACTAAAGATGTCAAGAAACATGAGAAAATTTGGAAGTTCAACTTGAATAAAATTTGTAATAATGCTGATAAGTATGCCTCGGCAGTTTATATACACCGATCAACCCAAAGCGAAAAAAACCCTGGCATTGTTATTCAACCCAGGAATCACGAAGAACAACCCAGCTTGATTCATGAAGGTCAACCCACCTTGAATCGTGAAGTTAAAATCATGAAGGTCAACCCAGCTTGAATCATAGAGTTAAAATCATGATGAACACCCCGGCTTACATCATGGAATTACAATCATAATACTGATAGGGATTAACCTTGTGGGGCGATGCGGGGGCCCCATTGTTGTTTGTTCTTCGTACTGACGGCGGATCGTACTAGTAAGTACTCCGCCCCCTTGAGTGCCTGGGGTGTTTTCCTCGAGGATTTTTTTAAAAAAAAGAATAATTTCAGGGTTTTTTTGAGACAATTTAGACAAATCACCTTACTCAACGTTCGGCCCGATGAGCTGAAAATGCGATTTCCATAATATCAAGGTAATGTGAAGGATGTACTGGCCATTTTCCTTGTATTGTTTGGCGATACGCACGGAACTAATAACAGTGAAGAGGATTCAACCAATTTTCTAACTGCCATGAGCATAGATCATATCAAGACATAAAAATCCAAACAAAAGAAAAGGAGAAAAAAGACGTAAAATTTAGTCCGGAAACATATGTTCAGATTATACATTTGTCTGAACTACTATACTATGATTTCGTTAATTTCCCGGGATTGTTTGGGCCCCAGCAATCACATCGCAGGATGAGGTCACCGGCACTGGTTATGACCTCTTGTTTGGTAGAACCTCAAAGTTATGTAATTTAGTTAATTTAAGGGCCTCACCGATCTCGGGGCCCTGGAAAATCTGTTGGTACCTAACATTCCCGGGGCCCCCAATTTCCCTTACTGCCCAGGGCCCCAATACCACCCCTCAGCCCTGGTACTGGTTGGCTCGGTCCGGGATAAAATGTTAGTATGACCCAGAATTGTGGGGGGGGGGGGGGGCCCGGGAATTTGTCCCACCCCCACCCCCCTCTTAGATCCGGTACTGCATCGCTAGCCTGCGATATTTACTAAATTATAACCCAATCTGCTGCTACTCATTGAATTAAAAACTGGAGATTCGATACTATGTTGGGTAAGACCCAAAAGTCAATCGCTAAATTTTTCGTTTAACGTAGATCAAGTTGACTGGAATTTTCAGCAAATTCCCTTTGCATTATCTAGGTTTTAACTGTTATAGTGAAAACTGCCAGCTCTTTATCTAATATTACCTATTGTATTTTTAATATATCAACTCCCTATAGTGTAATATATACGGGGTCTAATATTACTGAATATATAATTGTGTACCATAAAGATTGTATTTTTACATTGTATATTATATTACCATAGTTACATATAAATTGTATTTTTGTCAGTCACGTGGTATTCACATAAGTTGGACTCGTTTCATCTGTCACACCCTACCGATAAAAACATCCTGTCACATGACACCCTGTCATATGACACACTGGTTGTTGATATCCCACAAATAGATTCTCATTGGATGACGTAACCACTGATGATTGATTGACAGGTTCTAATCTGAATGATATTACTGAGAAGGAGGTGTCTTTATTTCGTCATCAATTACATGGTGACGTCATACATACTGACTGTGTGCTCTCACTCAGATAACCTTCGCGGATTCCGGTACCCTAAACCTGCCAATGGGCTGTTTCCTGAATGTTGAACGCTAGATCGGAGACGGTCCTGTACATATGACGTCACATTATGTAGGCTGGGGTAAAGGTAGGGGTTAGGCTTGGCCCAGCGTTAGGGTTAGTAAGGGTTATACACAGTAAAAACAATATCTCCATTTTATACACCATCAAGTTTAATATTGTTTATAGTTAGTATATATGATTTAATATTTTATACACCACCAACAGACTATCACGGCCACCAGCGGACTGTATCTCCACCTGTTACATTAAAATGTCTTAATGTAAGATGTTTGTTGTGTTGTTTGTAGTAGTACTTGTTCTGTTTACAATCATCACTGTAGATAGAATCAATATAACCACCATACTCTATACCATATACCTGTTACATTAAAATGTCTTAATGAAAGATTTTTGTTGTGTTGTTGGTAGTTGTACTTGTTCGGTTTACCATCACCACTGTAGATAGACTGAATACAACCACCACAGTCTCTACCACACTCCTTTCTCCACTCCTCCTTTATCATCTTCTCTAATTCATCTACTGATTTATCACTACTTATACTTATAGTCATAACAGGCCGGTCCCTGTAAATACGGGTATTTATATATTATAATACTTATATCATACAGGTAATTATATAATATAATACATATACAAAACGGGTAAACATATATTATAATACTGTAAATACAGGTATATATATATTATAATACTTATAACATCTAAAACTGTAAATACAGGCATATATATATATTATAAATTTATAATACTGTAAATACGGGTATATATATATATTATAATACTTATACCATACAGGTAAATATATATTATAATACTTATACAAAACAGGTAAATATATATTATAATACTGTAAATACAGGTATATATATATATATTATAATACTTATATCATACAGGTAAATCTAGATTATAATACTTATACCATACAGGTAAATATAATATATTGTCAGTTTGATTTACAAGTGAATAAAGACCATTTTTCTACTTACAAAAAGCATATATTAAGTTCAATCATATCATCTTTTTCTTCAATTATATTTTTATTTGTTTTCTTGGATTCTGCTTTAACTTCCATAACATCCATCCTTGACTTGAGTAGATGATTATCTGACTTAAGTACTTGTATTTCATCAGCTTGAGTCTGAGTTTCTGACTTGAGTAGTTTTATTTCATCAGCTTGAGTCTTTTTGTTCAACTTGAGTTGTTTTATTTCATTCTTCATTTCATCAACATCTTGTTTTAGTTGATTAGTCTGATGACAGTGTATGTTGTTGGTCTCGCCTAGTTGTACATTATTTGCATCGTACAAATTAACAGTCTGGTGCTGAACAATCTGTTGAAATGACTTAAAATAAAAAAAAACACAAATATATCTATTTATATTTAACTTTTACCTAAACTGATAGAGCGAGAGGGAGGGAGAGAGAGAGGGGGGGAGAGCGGGAGAGAGAGGGGCGGGGGTATCTTTCTATCTCTCCCCTGGCTGTCAACCATAATCAGATAATAACACATGTGACGTAATTGTTGCTGGTGACTTGTGACGTAATGGCGACTCGTGACGCAATCGGTGACAAAACCCCCGTTATTACCGTAAATAGATTGGAGAATGCCAAATCAGAAACGGCCCTGTCGGAAGTTGTTCAGCACAACCATAGGAATCATGCATGATCACTGCCAGACAGTTTGTTTGTGCGGTGAGTTAGCCGGACAGACACGCCGAAAATACCACGCCCCTAACTAGGCTGATTTACCTGAAGTCCTTATCACCTAAAATTACTTGGAAAATGTTCGGCACCACAACAGGAATGACGAATTACCACTGTCAGGCAGATATTGCGGTGAGGTACCCCAAAAAGAAATTCCCCAAAATCCCCACTGGCCGCCCCACAACTAGGCTAGATTAGTTAAAATCTGCACCACTTAAAACTGCCTTGAAGTTGTTCAGCACCGCCAAAGGAATCATGAACGATCATTGCCAAACAGTTTGTAAGGTGGGCTACTAGAGAAAGTGTGTACCAGATGAAACTGCTTGGAAATTATTGAGCACCGCATTGCTAGAGAGTTTGTGTGGTGGGGTTCTCCAAAGAGACATGACAGCTTAGCGACCCCCCCCCCTCTCCTCCCTTCCATAAATTTGGCTTTATCAACTGGGTCAGACTTATTGAGAATTTTGGAATAACTTGTTCAATAACTTGTGGAACCCTTGTGGTAAAAAAAACCACAAACCCCAAAAAACTGTATCAAAATTCTTCTAAATCGAAAATCTTGTGGAATGTGGTACCACACAGGCATACAGATAGTCTGAGCAGAAATTTTGTAAAATTTTTGTTTATGTTTTTAGTCCAATATCTTGTGGAGCTGTTGTGGTGAAAAGTTCCACTCAAACCTTGCCATAGATCCATGTGTCACGGAGTAGGTGTCTTACTATTAAAATGTCCGGAAATAAATTTATCGCAAATTATTGATATAGTAATTAATTTGAACATGTATCGATTGGATCCATTCACTTGATTTGATAATTGTTTAGTGTTTGCAATGTCTATTTTCTGTCTTGCCCGGGCAAAATTTCCCTCATAGCACACTGTTGGCGTATGCCCGTCTTCAATTGGCCCAGGTTAGTTGCTTAAGCGTAGGACGTTAAACCCCATTTCATTCATTCATTAGTCTTGTCCGCAGGTTTATCTTGTAGATTTTTGTTTGTTTTGCGTGTAGTGCAGTCCTTCTGCATTTACCATTAATACAGGAACGCTACCACACTACACAGTTGGTACGAGGGCAAGCACCTTTAATAGTTAGAATCAGTTATATATTATTATTATATTACACAGTTTGTACGAGGGCAAGCACCTTTATTAGTTATAATATGACCCATTGATATTAAATAAGGGGAATACCCTCAACATACAGATAAACCGGTTTGACTATAGGTAGGTATATTGTAATATTGTTATTATAGGTAATTAATACAATCTGGTATCTAAGGGCGTGTAACCAAGGACTTATTATAGGTGATATATGCAAAGTTGTGGATTTCAACCCAGGCTTGTACGTGGCCAGTATTTTATGCCAGTTTCCTCCCGCTGCCAAACCTCGTGGGTTTTATCAGGGTCTCCTGGTATCTAAGGGCGTGACCAGTATTTTTTTTTTTTGGGGGGGGGGATGGTTGACACGTGCGCGCTGTGTCATCAGGTCTGTCGATCATTGAGTCAACCCGCCTGGTTTCGATTCCCCGGGTTTTACATGACAAGGAGCAGGGTCGCCTGTCCATCCATGTGTGTTTTCGTCGGGTCCTCCTGTTTCCTACCACTGCTAAAGACCCTGACGCACAGGCGAATTATTGAAATAAAATTGAACCATGTATTAGTCCCGAAAAAACCTAGTTGGTGTCGAGTGGACGTTAAACCGATTTCTCTCTCTCTCTCTGTATATTGGACACTGGTCTATTCGTCAGCAATTATGACTGAATAAAACCGAATTCAAATTATTTGGGTGCAGAACTTAAATCCGTTAAAATATAAAATACCCCGAAACATGATAATTCTACTTACATTGTCAGACATGATGTTGTTGTTATAGTAACCGATTTAATAAACACAACCTTCTCCTTATCTGATCCACAGCAGAATGGCGAGAAAAACAAAAATGGCGAGACAAACAGGCAGGAAATATTTTATTAAAATCTCCAAAAGGGAAATCACCGTCTATTTGTGGCAATGATCTCAGCGTTGTAGACTAGGTTATACTGGTCTTGTGATTTAGCAGTTACAAAATAATAACATGATGAACTAGTCTACTGTATGACGTCAGTATATTATTAGCCTACATAAAGGCAATACCCACAATATGAACTAGTTAAAACCAGTCAATAATGGGAATTCCGTATATGTTAATCAGTTCTACTAGCCTATTACTAAATATCATTCAATCAAAGTTCTGTTTACGTCTTAAATTAACCTCTGTTCATTGTGACGTGTAATAGTTTTAAACTTTTACCTGGACTCATTGTGGAATTTAAGCATCCTACCAAAACTCTACAGATAACTACTTGTATTGTTAAAGGTAGATAACTCCAATTAAAGACAAGTCGGGTCAGACCACTTGTACAACCACATAGAGTACACAGTCACAATGTTTTATCGCCATAATTATATTTTTATCGCCTTTTGCGGAAATGGCGATCGACAGCGTGAGCAATGACACGGTGCCCTGGTCAAAAATCTGAACGACAGACTCACTCTACCCACAGAGTAACAATAACCATAGTGGCAACTTCTTCATTTACATTAGAAGTAGGTCGCGCATTGCATGTTTGAGTTTGTCTGTACATTCGGAAAACCTCGACAGATTCCGGTACCCTCCGTAATCCTACATCTAGACTCGGATGTATGACAGTAAGTGATATGTACCTACGACCATACATTTGCGATGCGGCTAGTCGACTACCGATTTATTTAAACAGGAAAACGTGCCGCTTTTACAAAAAAAAGTCCCAAAATGACAGCCATTTTATAGTTTTTTGATATTATCTCCATTGGGGCAGCCATTTTTTATCCGGGTCATTTAAAATAGTTCTAAAATGGCGGAATTCGTCATACATCCGATTCTAGATGTAGGGTACCGGAATCTATCGAGATTTGCCGAGTGTTTGTCTGTAATGTCAATCTGTTTTACAGAGTCAAGACAACCGTCTTTATACAAGCGACCAAGCGAATATTCACTGTGTATCTTTATGCTGAAATAACAGTAAACATCACAGAGTAAAAATAACCAAATATCTTCAATTTCGTAGTTTTATAGTATTGTCAGTAGCAAAACTATCCAGAACTGTCACATACAAGCATATATTAGTTCTGTTTGTGTGTGTTTCTGGAATTATAAAACATGATTCATATTTTTAAAAACATGTATAAACGGAGCGAAGCGTGGTACAACCCGGGCTGATGTGAAAGCAACAATAATTGTGACGGTTTACGAATTGATCTAGGCGGTAAAACTTTGTCGATTTTTAAAAGATTTTATTCACTTTAAAACTAATCCACAGAATATTTGTTGTTTCGATACCTAGATTTGAAATATAATTTCAATACACCTTAAAGGGACAATAACACTAGCTCTTGCTGGCTTGACGGGTCTAGAAGAAAAAAAATAGCCTTATTCTAACTTCAAGATGTTTAATTGTCCTACCTGTTGTGTAAATTATCCATTACAACCTATCTTACTTGTCCAGAGGATTCGAAAATATGTTTAAATCCAGGTTGTATTTGAAAAGGCTTACGTAAGGCTTTTCAAACCATGTTACGGCATGTAGTTGAATTTTTTCCAATTTTTAAAATTAGGTGTGTTAAGATGAAATTTGTATCATTTTTTAATTGAAAATTGAAATATTGTAAAATAGTACAACTTGTTGACCAGAATAAAGTTTGGAACATATTATTCAGTTACAACAAGAGTGGTATTGGGGCTTTAAAATGGACTGTTTGAAAATGTTAAGTGCCACGCCTTTTTTTGATAAGGCCTATTTAACTCAACAGGATTTTTTTTCCCCAATAAAAACTAGAGCTTATTACTGTGTGCCTCTCATATTGATGTTATGTCAATAAAGTAAGATTTCATTAAAATATAAAATAATTGAAGAATATTAAAATTGAATTTCCAATTAGTCCTGAAACGTGTTGCCAATAAACAGTATGTGCCGTTGGTTGTTTTCCAAAATAAAATACCCCGCCGTTTGCTATAAAGCTGCAATATGAAAATAACATGTGAATCTAAATTTATTTGATTCAGTAGACTTGCGGTGCGTAGGCCTTTTATAGAATGCAAAAAGAACATGTCCAGAAAGCTTATTATTGAAGGGGGGATCACGGTGGCTAAGTGGATAAGGCGCTGGTTTGCTAGCCTGGAGGTTGAGTGTTCGATCCCTGCATTGGTCGAGAAAGTTCATCTCGATTTTCCGGCGCGATTTCCCCTTGTCAGTGTACAAATTGGAGTGCACGTAAAAGATCCCTTGGCAGTTGGAATTCGATATAAGAGTAGGCCGTAGCGCCGCTGCCCGGGCAAAATTTCCCTCATAGCACACTGTATGGCGTATGCCCGTCTTCAATCGGCCCAGGTTAGGTGCTTAAGCGTAGGACGTTAAACCCCATTTCATTCATTCATTCATTATTATTGAAGGTTTGGTCGCTTAAAAGTCACAACTCCCGCGTTATTCTAAAATTACGAAAATACTGTTATGCTATTCAAAATCGCATTTCCCGTTTACTGCATACGTAACTAACGTGACGAAAATTAAATGGTAGCTAGTTTTTTTTTCGCACGTACACAGTGAATGGCCATTTTGCGCAGTAATCGCAGCCAGAATTTGCCGTTTTTATTAAAATTGCTATAAAGATTTAAATTTTTGTTTAGAACTGAAATAAATTAACTATTAGTCAATCCCCACGCCAAAAACATTAAATAATTGATTGTGTATATCTGAAATAGACCCGACCTAAGCACAAAAAAAGTTCCAAGATGTCAGCGCCCATGAGCCAAGAGTTTTGGGACGCTATAAATTTTCAAAGTCGATGTTAGGAGTTACAAACTTAAATTTGAAAGAAAAACAGTGGGGGGATCACATGCTTATTATGAAGGTCACGATTGTGTGGCTGTGTTACCGACAGGTTATCGATCTTTTCTTTTTCTGATTCCATGAACACGTGTCCACGAAAGGGCGAAAATTTGAGTTTGCCTACCTATTTTTAGCTTTTTGCCGTACGGACTACCCAAACTGTGTTTCCTTATGTGCGTGCGAACACGGTTCCGCATGCGTTTCCGTACCGAACGCTCGAGGTCCGTTTCGAAAAACCGTACCGGACGCCGCATAGAAAACCGTATCCGCACCCGGACATAAGGAAACACTCTTTCTAAAATTCTATGAAAGTTTTTTTTTCCGTATCCGCAATGGGACCGGATCCGTACTAAAGGAAATGCAGCTTAGGGGCAGTCGGAGCAGAGCAATAGGACAATAAACCCCATTTAATTTTACTTCATTTTCTACGTTTCTGCAGCAGCCACCGAACCCTTGGTAGTATTTTTTTTACCTTCCAAACCACTGGAAGAAACCTACACAGTAAATGAGCTAGTCCCTAACCCACCGAGCCACACCAAGGAGCCGGTAGTAGTATTAGTTTTTGTCCCATCCAAACAATTAGAAAAACCAACCTAAGGAATCGAACTCTGAACATTTTAGTTAGAGCGTCGGCCCCTGGCTCACGGGGCTCAGGTGCCGGCTGTAGTTTTATTTCTTGTATCTTCCGAACGACTAGATGAAACCAAAAAAATGGGATCGCACTCTGAACTTCTTAGTGCACAAGTCATTAATACACTGAGCTCACCCCCCTGGGGTGTAGGGGGTGATAAGAATATACCCTTCGTATGTCCTGCGTGTCGTAAAAGGCGACTAAAAGGATCCCTGTAATGGGGCGACGTGTTTGCCGTGCGTTGCGACCCGTGTCGGTGGAGAGTGGAATCCTGGTAATTGAGTGGGGATTTGGCTTGCGAGCCCTTTCTCTGCAACACATTGCTTTGGCCCATGGTTCACCTAGACGGGAGGTCAGAGTGGCCCACTCTGATTAATCGGCTTTGGTCGTTTTAGCTCTGTAGAATGTACCCTTTCCACGTTTAATGCTCTGTTGATTATTCACTCTGCATACTATCTACCTTTGTGTCCTATGTACATTCTACTGGGCGGCGGCTCGGGTCAATCAGGTTAGACAAGTATTTCGTTTACTATCTGGCTTGAGTATACCCCTCGTCGAGCCCTGAGGCCATGCGCAGGTTATCCGCGCTAGTCCTCCCCCTGGTAGGCAGGGTAGTAACCTGGGGGACGACGAGGGGTGAACTTTAAAAAAAATACTCTAATGGATTCCCTAATCCCCCCAAACCCAATAATAAAAGAAAATAATAAAAGTAAACAGAAACGTCTGAATTCAGAGGATGTTTCTGATTTATTTATACAAAAAAATAAAATGTCAAAGTCTTGGCCGAGGTTCCTCTTAATTGAGAGTCCCTCCAAAGATCTATCCAAAGTTTCACCATTTTTGATATCCAAGGGTATAGCTGGCTTGGCCGGTGAGCCCAAGGCTATCAAAAAACCTTAAGAATGGAACACTCTTAATAGAATGTGCCAAAGAACAGCATGCTACCATGCTTCTTAAATCAACATCTTTGGCAGACATTCCTATTAAGGTGTCTCCTCATAGATCTTTGAATTCTAGTAGAGGTGTAATACGTTGCCGGGACCTTGAAGGCAGCAGTGAGGAAGAAATGGTAGAATACCTTTCTTCTCAAGGTGTACAACACGTGAAAAGAATTAGTGTTCGTCGAGGAGATAAGGTGATTCCTACAAGCACCTATATCCTCACTTTCAACCGTCCCGACATCCCAAAGACTCTCAAGGCAGGTTATTTAAATATACCTGTGGATTCATATATATCCAATCCTCTTCGTTGCTATAAGTGCCAAAAATTCGGACATAGCAAAACTGTCTGCAAAGGTAAAGACACCTGCGCTCGTTGTGGCCATGATGGTCATGAGAGCGCTACCTGTCAGGCTGAGTTTTGTTGTGTGAATTGCAAGGGAAAGCACTTTGCTTATTCCCGTGAATGCCCAATATGGCAAAAAGAGAAGCGAATCCAACAGGTCATGTCTGAACGAAAGATATCATATTTCGATGCCAGAAAACAGGTTGATTTATCTGCACCGTTTCCCATTGCACCACAAGGGAAATCTTTTGCTAGTGCAGTTAAAGTTTCAACCACATCTATCGCCGTTCAGACAGCAATAACCTGGCCAGATAAGAAGGAAATGAAGACTTTGATAATACCAGATTACATTAAAGGGGTTTCGAGCTCTTCTCAGTCATCCGAGAGCTCGATCCAGACATCTTTTCCCTTGCCTGATGAGGGTTTACCTTCCGTGCCCTCAACTGAAGTTATTGAGACCATTCCCAATACTTCCTCCCAGCACGGCAAGAAACCATCCCCATTGGATAAACCAAAAGCTGCAACTCCTGATCCCAGGTCCACTGGGTCAGCATCGCAGCCAACGGCTATCCCACCCTCACAGGACAAAGTATATCTTTCTTCTAGACAAAGAAAGTTAGCAAAGTTACGTGAAAAGGGCAAGAAGGGTTCACAAGACCCTATTGTCCATTTCACGAAATATGGTGTTGATCTGATGGATGGTATTACCGTAGAGGGGGCCAGTAATGACCCCATCGGCGGTAAGATACCACCAATAAATTATCCCTGACGATGGCTAATTCCATTATTCAATGGAATTGTCGTGGTTTAAAACCAAATTTTAATGAAGTTCAATTATTAATTCAAAAACACAATCCTTTAGCTATTTGTTTACAGGAAACCTTTTTACGGAATTCTGACACTTTGTCATTTAGACAATTTGTTGGTTACCATCATCATGCAGTTGGTGATGGTAGAGCTCATGGGGGTGTTTCTATTATTCTTAATGGAGACATTCCTCAGAGTAAAGTCACTCTCAACTCGCCTTTACAGGCAGTTGCAGTTAGAGTGACTTTGCATATTCCTATAACACTCTGCTCTGTATATCTTCCACCAAGTTTACATCTTAATCCCAGAGATCTTGATGACCTTGTTGCCCAACTTCCTCTCCCGTTTATTATTACGGGAGATTTCAATGGTCATCATTCACTCTGGGGTAGTCCAGATGATAACAATAGAGGTAAACAAATAGCGGACTTCATTAACATTAATAATTTGTGTTTATTAAATGATGACTCGCCTACTTATCTACATCCTGCCACAGCTTCTTTTTCTTCTCTAGATCTCACCATTTGCTCCCCAGTCCTGTTTCAGGATTTTACATGGAGAGTAAATGAAGATCTATGTGGCAGTGACCACTTTCCAATCTTGATTGAAAATAATGGACCCTCTCCGGTCGAAAGACCTCAGAGGTGGAAGTTGCATAAGGCTGACTGGGCTCTGTTTGAATCTTTGTGTCTCTTCTCTTTTGATACAAAGGAGTTGGAAGATGCAGATGAGCCCATGGCTTTATTCACTTCAATTCTTCAAGATGTAGCTGAGCAGGCGATTCCAAAAACCACGACAGAGCCAAAACGTTTCAACAAACCATGGTTTAACGACGATTGCAAATCTGCTCTAAAAGAGCGTAATCGTATCCTGAGACGACTTAAGAACCATCCTTCCATGGAGAATATTGCGGCATATCAGATGG
This sequence comes from Patella pellucida, assembly GCA_917208275.1. Classification (NCBI taxonomy): domain Eukaryota; kingdom Metazoa; phylum Mollusca; class Gastropoda; family Patellidae; genus Patella; species Patella pellucida. The sequence goes on along the minus strand of OU795039.1, from coordinate 4,594,668 downwards.
TCCGGGCGAAAGCCCGTAGAACCATACGCCAAGCAAAGAAGTCTTCATGGCAAGGTTATGTCTCTAGGATCAATTCCCGTACCACCTCAAAATCGGTATGGGACAGGATTCGTAGGATTAAAGGTAAAAGTAGTGCATTATCAGTTAACCATCTTAATGTTGATAATACCACCTTAACAACATTTCCTGATATTGCCAACTCTCTGGCCAGTACATTTTCATTCAATTCATCATCCAATTTCTCCTCTGATGCCTTTCGGCGAATTAAGAATCAACAGGAGAAAAGGCGACTTAATTTCAAGTCCCGTAATGATGAATATTATAATGATCGTTTTTCCATTGCAGAGCTCCGGGATTCGTTAAAGCGAGCCCGGGACACTGCAACTGGCCCAGATGAAATTCACTACCAGATTTTAAAACATCTACCTTATCCAACACTTCTTATTTTACTGGATCTTTTTAACCGGATTTGGGTTGATGGAAATTTCCCTCCTTCGTGGCATGAAGCCACAATAATTCCTATCCCTAAACCGGGTAAAGATCATACGAATCCTACCAACTATCGTCCGATTGCTTTAACTAGCTGTATTTGCAAAACCATGGAGAGATTGATCAATCGAAGGCTTGTTTGGTACCTTGAGTCCAACAACCTTATTACTGACCTCCAATGTGGATTTCGGTCCCAAAGGAGCACTCTTGATCATCTCGTTCGATTCGAAACGTTCGTCAGGGACGCTTTCATCCAGAAGCAACATTTAGTTGCAATATTTTTTGATCTGGAGAAAGCATATGATACCACGTGGAAACATGGTATCATGCGCGACCTCCATAACCTCGGCCTACGAGGTCGCTTACCTATCTTCATTAAAAATTTCCTGGAAGATAGGTCATTTAAGGTACGACTGGGATCAATATTCTCTGACCCATTTCCTCAGGAAATGGGGGTTCCCCAGGGAAGCATATTATCTCCTACTCTCTTTGCGATAAAAATTAATACGATCCCAGCGTGCCTTAAACCAGGTACAAACGGGGCTCTCTATGTTGATGACTTTCAGATGTGCTATGGTTCTACAGACATGCGGATAATCGAGCGTAAGTTGCAGCTTTGTTTGAATTCACTTCAACAATGGGCAACCGAAAATGGATTTCGTTTTTCGAAATCCAAGACTGTCTGCATGCATTTCTGTCAGAAACGAGGTTTACATCCAGATCCAGAACTGTTTTTGGATGGCAATCGCCTTCCAGTTGTGGATGAAACCAAATTTCTGGGGCTGATATTTGATAAGAAATTATCATTTATCCCCCACATTAAAAGCCTTAAAAAGAAATGTCTGAAAGCCCTCAATATATTGAGAGTCCTATCAAATACTGACTGGGGAGCAGACCGTAAGGTCTTGCTTCGATTATATCGAGCATTAATTAGATCAAAACTCGATTATGGGTGTATTGTGTATGGGTCTGCCCGCGAGTCTTATCTCAAAGAGCTCGACACCATACACAACCAAGGACTTAGAATCAGTTTAGGAGCATTTCGTACATCTCCAGTGGACAGTTTATACGTCGAGGCGCACGAGCCCTCATTGCACAACAGACGTGATAAATTGGCCCTGCAGTATGCTACGAAAATTGCATCACTTCCAAATCATATTTCATTTAACACCATATTTAGACCCCTTCATGAACATTTGTATCTGATGAAGACTAAAGTCATTCCACCATTCGGTATTCGCATACAACCCCTGATGTCTGAGGCTGGTATCAGCCTCGACAGTATTGCGAATACTCCTTTCTTTGAGACTCCATCGTGGACTATATCTCTCCCAAAGATCGATTTCGATCTTGCACAACATAAAAAGAGAGATACTAGCTCAACGGTTTTTCAGTCTCTCTTTCGAGAGCTAAGGTCTAAATATGGTGATTATGCTCCAATATACACAGATGGGTCGAAGGATGAAGATCGGGTAGCTTCGGCTACCGTGACACCATCCGAGACCATCTCTGTCCGCCTCCCACCCGCTGCTTCCATCTTTACAGCTGAACTCCAGGCCATTCTCCAAGCTTTGGAGTCCATTCAATCATCATCTGATTTAAAATATATAATTTTTACTGATTCTTTGTCCTCATTACAAGCAATAAATAACCAACAGCTTGATCACCCATTAGTAGCAGATATTTATCGTCTGCTACTATCATACGAGTTAAGCAGCAAGGACATTGTTCTTTGCTGGCTCCCCAGTCACATGGATATAAAAGGGAACGATCAAGCAGATTTGGCTGCCAAGTCTGCTTTAGATCTTCCCTTATCTTATTTTTTAATACCATACACAGATTTTAAATCTTCCATTAATCAATTTATTTATGGCCGCTGGCAACGGTCTTGGGATCTTGCAGACACAAACAAGCTTCATCACATTAAGCCTCTCTTAGGAGATTGGCCCAACTCCTATAGAACCAACAGGAGGGATGAGGTTGTTTTGTGTCGCTCTCGCATTGGTCATTCATTTTTAACACACATTTTCATCTTGAAGCGAGAGCCTCAACCGGAGTGTGAACACTGTCATGTTCCTTTGACAGTGAAGCACATTTTGATTGAGTGCAGTCATCTCAAGAAGATAAGATCAAAATATTACCGTTGCCAGTCTCTGTGTCATTTATTTGCCCAACCGGGTTTATATTGCAACATTTTAGACTTTTTAAAAGAGACAAGCTTTTATCATAAATTTTAATTGTATATTTATTATTTCATTTTTGAATTTTAAATTTTTATATGCATAACAGATTTTTTTTTTCGTTTTAATTATATTTACTGTGATATTGTTTTAATTTATGCATATAATACATTTTATGTGATATTCATTTAACTTGCCCCCCTGGGGTGTAGGGGGTGATAAGAATATACCCTTCGTATTTCCTGCGTGTCGTAAAAGGCGACTAAAAGGATCCCTGTAATGGGGCGACGTGTTTGCCGTGCGTTGCGACCCGTGTCGGTGGAGAGTGGAATCCTGGTGATTGAGTGGGGATTTGGCTTGCGAGCCTTTTTTCTGCAACACATTACTTTGGCCCATGGTTCACCTAGACGGGAGGTCAGAGTGGCCCACTCTGATCAATCGGCTCTGGTCGTTTTAGCTCTGTAGAATGTACCCTTTCCATGTTTAATGCTCTGTTGATTATTCACTCTGCATACTACCTACCTTTGTGTCCTATGTACATTCTACAGAGTCGCGGCTTGGGTCAATCAGGTTAGACAAGTATTTTTTTACTTTCTGGCTTGAGTATACCCCTTGGCGAGCCCTGAGGCCATGCGCAGGTTATCCGCGCTAGTCTTCCCCCTAGTAGGCAGGGCAGTAACCTGGGGGACGTCAAGGGGTGAAACTTAAAAAAATACTTCCATGGATTCCTTAATCCCCCCCACCACAACAATTAAAGAAAATAAGAGCAAACAGAAACGTCCGAGTTCAGAGGACGTTTCTGATTTGTTCACAAATAAAAATAAAATGTCAAAGTCTTGGCCGAGGTTCCTCTTAATTGAGAGTCCCTCCAAAGACCTATCAAAAGTATCACCATTTTTGATATCCAAGGGTATAGCTGGCTTAGCCGGTGAGCCCAAGGCTATCAAAAAACTTAAGAATGGAACACTCTTAATAGAATGTGCCAAAGAACAGCATGCTACCATGCTTCTTAAATCAACATCTTTGGCAGACATTCCTATTAAGGTGTCTCCTCATAGGTCTTTGAATTCTAGTAGAGGTGTAATACGTTGCCGGGACCTTGAAGGCAGCAGTGAGGAAGAAATGGTAGAATACCTTTCTTCTCAAGGAGTACAACACGTTAAAAGAATTAGTGTTCGTCGAGGAGATAAGGTGATTCCTACAAGCACCTACATCCTCACTTTCAACCGTCCCGACATACCAAAGACTCTCAAGGCAGGTTATTTAAATATACCTGTGGATTCCTATATATCCAATCCTCTTCGTTGCTATAAGTGCCAAAAATTCGGGCACAGCAAAACTGTCTGCAAAGGTAAAGACACCTGCGCTCGTTGTGGCCATGATGGCCATGAGAGCGCTACCTGTCAGGCAGAGTTTTGTTGTGTGAATTGCAAGGGAAAGCACTTTGCTTATTCCCGTGAATGCCCAATATGGCAAAAAGAGAAGAGAATCCAACAGGTCATGTCTGAACGAAAGATATCATATTTCGATGCCAGAAAACAGGTTGATTTATCTGCACCGTTTCCCATTGCACCACAAGGGAAATCTTTTGCTAGTGCAGTTAAAGTTTCAACCACATCTATCTCAGTTCAGACAGCAATAACCTGGCCAGATAAGAAGGAAATGAAGACTTTGATAATACCAGACTACATTAAAGGGGGTTCGAGCTCTTCTCAGTCATCCGAGAGCTCGATCCAGACATCTTTGCCCTTGCCTGATGAGGGTTCACCTTCCGTGCCCTCAACTGAAGTTATTGGGACCATTCCCAATACTTCCTCCCAGCACGGCAAGAAACCATCCCAATTGGATAAACCAAAAGCTGCAACTCCTGATCCCAGGTCCACTGGGTCAGCATCGCAGCCAACGGTTATCCCACCCTCACAGAACAAAGTATATCTTTCTTCTAGACAAAGAAAGTTAGCAAAGTTACGTGAAAAGGGCAAGAAGGGTTCACAAGACCCTATTGTCCATTTCACGAAATATGGTGTTGATCTGATGGATGGTATTACCGTAGAGGGGGCCAGTAATGACCCCATCGGCGGTAAGATACCACCAATAAATTATCCCTGACGATGGCTAATTCCATTATTCAATGGAATTGTCGTGGTTTAAAACCAAATTTTAATGAAGTTCAATTATTAATTCAAAAACACAATCCTTTAGCTATTTGTTTACAGGAAACTTTTTTACGGAATTCTGACACTTTGTCATTTAGACAATTTGTTGGTTACCATCATCATGCAGTTGGTGATGGTAGAGCTCATGGGGGTGTTTCTATTATTCTTAATGGAGACATTCCTCAGAGTAAAGTCACTCTCAACTCGCCTTTACAGGCAGTTGCAGTTAGAGTGACTTTGCATATTCCTATAACACTCTGCTCTGTATATCTTCCACCAAGTTTACATCTTAATCCCAGAGATCTTGATGACCTTGTTGCCCAACTTCCTCTCCCGTTTATTATTACGGGAGATTTCAATGGTCATCATTCACTCTGGGGTAGTCCAGATGATAACAATAGAGGTAAACAAATAGCGGACTTCATTAACATTAATAATTTGTGTTTATTAAATGATGACTCGCCTACTTATCTACATCCTGCCACAGCTTCTTTTTCTTCTCTAGATCTCACCATTTGCTCCCCAGTCCTGTTTCAGGATTTTACATGGAGAGTAAATGAAGATCTATGTGGCAGTGACCACTTTCCAATCTTGATTGAAAATAATGGTCCCTCTCCGGTCGAAAGACCTCAGAGGTGGAAGTTGCATAAGGCTGATTGGGCTCTGTTTGAATCTTTGTGTCTCTTCTCTTTTGATACAAAGGAGTTGGAAGATGCAGATGAGCCCATGGCTTTATTCACTTCAATTCTTCAAGATGTAGCTGAGCAGGCGATTCCAAAAACCACGACAGAGCCAAAACGTTTCAACAAACCATGGTTTAACGACGATTGCAAATCTGCTCTAAAAGAGCGTAATCGTATCCTGAGACGACTAAAGAACCATCCTTCCATGGAGAATATTGCGGCATACCAGATGGTCCGGGCGAAGGCCCGTAGAACCATACGACAAGCAAAGAAGTCTTCATGGCAAGGTTATGTCTCTAGGATCAATTCCCGTACCACCTCAAAATCGGTATGGGACAGGATTCGTAGGATTAAAGGTAAAAGTAGTGCATTATCAGTTAACCATCTTAATGTTGATAATACCACCTTAACAACATTTCCTGATATTGCCAACTCTCTGGCCAGTACATTTTCATACAATTCATCATCCAATTTCTCCTCTGATGCCTTTCGGCGAATTAAGAATCAACAGGAGAAAAGGCGACTTAATTTCAAGTCCCGTAATGATGAATGTTATAATGATCGTTTTTCCATTGCAGAGCTCCGGGATTCGTTAAAGCGAGCCCGGGACACTGCAACTGGCCCAGATGAAATTCACTACCAGATATTAAAACATCTACCTTATCCAACACTTCTTATTTTACTGGATCTTTTTAACCGGATTTGGGTTGATGGGAATTTCCCTCCTTCGTGGCATACAGCTACAATAATTCCTATCCCTAAACCGGGTAAAGATCATACGAATCCTACCAACTATCGTCCGATTGCTTTAACTAGCTGTATTTGCAAAACCATGGAGAGATTGATCAATCGAAGGCTTGTTTGGTACCTTGAGTCCAACAACCTTATTACTGACCTCCAATGTGGATTTCGGTCCCAAAGGAGCACTCTTGATCATCTCGTTCGATTCGAAACGTTCGTCAGGGACGCTTTCATCCAGAAGCAACATTTAGTTGCAATATTTTTTGATCTGGAGAAAGCATATGATACCACGTGGAAACATGGTATCATGCGCGACCTCCATAACCTCGGCCTACGAGGTCGCTTACCTATCTTCATTAAAAATTTCCTGGAAGATAGGTCATTTAAGGTACGACTGGGATCAATATTCTCTGACCAATTTCCTCAGGAAATGGGGGTTCCCCAGGGAAGCATATTATCTCCTACTCTCTTTGCGATAAAAATTAACACGATCCCAGCGTGCCTTAAACCAGGTACAAACGGGGCTCTCTATGTTGATGACTTTCAGATGTGCTATGGTTCTACAGACATGCGGATAATCGAGCGTAAGTTGCAGCTTTGTTTGAATTCACTTCAACAATGGGCAACCGAAAATGGATTTCGTTTTTCGAAATCCAAGACTGTCTGCATGCATTTCTGTCAGAAACGAGGTTTACATCCAGATCCAGAACTGTTTTTGGATGGCAATCGCCTTCCAGTTGTGGATGAAACCAAATTTCTGGGGCTGATATTTGATAAGAAATTATCATTTATCCCCCACATTAAAAGCCTTAAAAAGAAATGTCTGAAAGCCCTCAATATATTGAGAGTCCTATCAAATACTGACTGGGGAGCAGACCGTAAGGTCTTGCTTCGATTATATCGAGCATTAATTAGATCAAAACTCGATTATGGGTGTATTGTGTATGGGTCTGCCCGCGAGTCTTATCTCAAAGAGCTCGACACCATACACAACCAAGGACTTAGAATCAGTTTAGGAGCATTTCGTACATCTCCAGTGGACAGTTTATACGTCGAGGCGCACGAGCCCTCATTGCACAACAGACGTGATAAATTGGCCCTGCAGTATGCTACGAAAATTGCATCACTTCCAAATCATATTTCATTTAACACCATATTTAGACCCCTTCATTAACATTTGTATCTGATGAAGACTAAAATCATTCCACCATTCGGTATTCGCATACAACCCCTGATGTCTGAGGCTGGTATCAGCCTCGACAGTATTGCGAATACTCCTTTCTTTGAGACTCCATCGTGGACTATATCTCTCCCAAAGATCGATTTCGATCTTGCACAACATAAAAAGAGAGATACTAGCTCAACGGTTTTTCAGTCTCTCTTTCGAGAGCTAAGGTCTAAATATGGTGATTATGCTCCAATATACACAGATGGGTCGAAGGATGAAGATCGGGTAGCTTCGGCTACCGTGACACCATCCGAGACCATCTCTGTCCGCCTCCCACCCGCTGCTTCTATCTTTACAGCTGAACTCCAGGCCATTCTCCAAGCTTTGGAGTTCATTCAATCATCATCTGATTTAAAATATATAATTTTTACTGATTCTTTGTCCTCATTACAAGCAATAAATAACCAACAGCTTGATCACCCATTAGTAGCAGATATTTATCGTCTGCTACTATCATACGAGTTAAGCAGTAAGGACATTGTCCTTTGCTGGCTCCCCAGTCACATGGATATAAAAGGGAACGATCAAGCAGATTTGGCTGCCAAGTCTGCTTTAGATCTTCCCTTATCTTATTTTTTAATACCATACACTGATTTTAAATCTTCCATTAATCAATTTATTTATGGCCGCTGGCAACGGTCTTGGGATCTTGCAGACACAAACAAGCTTCATCACATTAAGCCTCTCTTAGGAGATTGGCCCAACTCCTATAGAACCAACAGGAGGGATGAGGTTGTTTTGTGTCGCTCTCGCATTGGTCATTCATTTTTAACACACATTTTCATCTTGAAGCGAGAGCCTCAACCGGAGTGTGAACACTGTCATGTTCCTTTGACAGTGAAGCACATTTTGATTGAGTGCAATCATCTCAAGAAGATAAGATCAAAATATTACCGTTGCCAGTCTGTATGTCATTTATTTGCCCAACCGGGTTTATATTGCAACATTTTAGACTTTTTAAAGGAGACAAACTTTTATCATAAATTTTAATTGTATATTTATTATTTCATTTCTGAATTTTAAATTTTTATATGCATAAAAGATATTTTTCGTTTTTAATTATATTTACTGTGATATTGTTTTTATTTATGCATATAATACATTTTCTGTGATATCCATTTAACTTGTCTTGAATAAATCATTTATGTTTGGCGCAATATGGCCCGGTCGGTGCTCATGTGCCATAAAACCACATTTCATTTCATTTCATTTCATTTCATTTAACTTGTCTTGCATAAATCATTTATGTTTGGCGCAATATGGCCCGGTCGGTGCTCATGTGCCATAAAACCACATTTCATTTCATTTACACTGAGCTCAGGTGCCAGTATTATTTCTTGTGTCTTCCGAACGACTAGATAGAACCAACACAGGGGATCGCACTCTGAACTTCTTAGTGCACAAGTCATTAATACACTGAGCTCAGGTGCCAGTATTATTTCTTGTGTCTTCCGAACGACTAGATAGAACCAGCACAGGGGATCGCACTCTGAACTTCTTAGTGCACAAGTCATTAACTCACTGAGCCACAGTCAGGCGCCGGTATTTTTTTTTTGTCCCTTTCGGACGACTAGACGAAACGAAACATAGGGGATCGAACTCTGATCTTCTAAGTGCGCAAATCATTAACTCACTGAGCCAGTCAGGCGCCGGTACTGTTTTTGTACCTTCCAAACGACTAGAAGAAACCAACACAAGGGGATCGAACTCTGGCCCTCTTAGCGAGTCACCGTGGCTCGGACGATAAGTTATTCAGATATCTATTTATAACGAAGTATGAATATCAAGTTTTACTGTGATGGGGGGGGGGGCTAATGGTCTAGAGTGCCGCGGTTCTACCTCTAGCTGGCCAGTCATCTCTGGCTTGCGGCTGTAGTTTCGAGCCCTAGTGTGAGCGTATGTGACATGGAGATATGGGCGCTTTCTCAACCTCGTGGGTTTCCTCCGGGCACTCCGGTTTCCTCCCACTGCTAAAGACCCCTACACGCAAACGAATTATTGAAAAAAAAATTGAAAACCATACGTTAGTACCAAAATGACCTAGTTTGTGTCGAGTGGACGTTAAACCCAATTTCTCTCTCTTTACTGTGATGAGGTAATTCACCCCATTCGCTTGAAAGATTTTCCAAAGATGAAATAATAAAAATAAAATCTAGTTTAAGTTTATACACACCCATACAGTTATTTATAAATATAGAGATCAAGATCACGTTAACATACACTCATTTAATTATAAAAAAATGTGAGATGGCTAAATGTTGATAACAAACTGCTAAACTCCCAAATGTTGGTTGTATTCATCGTCGGTTAAAGCCCCAATACCACTCTTGTTGTAACTGAATAATAATATGCCCCAATCATTATTCTGGTCAACAAATTGTACTATTTTACAATATTCCAATTAATTAACACACCGAATTTAAAAAATTGGAAAAATTAAACTACATGGTAACAACATGGTTTGAAAAGCTTTACGTAAAAACACTTTCAATTGCAACTTAGATATAAACATATTTTCGAACCCTCTGGACAAGTAGTAAAATAGAATGTAATGGATTGTTTTCACAACAGGTAGGACACTTAAACATCTAGTAGTTAGAATAAGGCTATTTTTTTCTGGACCTGTCAAGCCAGCAAGAGTGGTATTGTCCCTTTAAAGCGAAGATTTCATATTTTCTAAGAAAGTCAAAATATAATTATTTCTTTTTTAGGAGCAGAAAAGTGGACGTTGAACCTCATTTCATTTCATTTCATTTCGGTTTCTTGTTAATATTAACTTATATGAAGTTGTTATACACGCACATTAATTTTGAAATTTTAAAATTCAGAGTTGAACGGATCGTTACAGTGACCTAGTTTTCAGCAACTGACCTTGACCGTTGATGTATTTATATCCTTTTCTTTATAATCATTTCAGTCTCTGCGGCTATTATTGAACATTGGGGTCGGGAGGGCCTAGTGGTCTAGAGTGCCGCGCTTCGACCTCTAGCTGGCCGGCCAGCTCTGGCTTGCGGCTGTGGTATCGAACCTTAGTGTGAGCGTATGTGACATGGAGATAGGGACGCCTTCGCAACCTCGTGGGTTTTATTGAAATAAATATAAAAAAAAAACATATGGTAGTCCCGAAATGACCCAATTGTGTTGAGTGGACGTTAAACCCCATCTCCCCCCCCCTCTCGGTTCAGAGTGGAACAATATGAGTTATGACTGATATTTTCAGCAGATTTCCTATACATTATCTAATCGCCGAGAAAGTTCATCTTGATTTTCTGGCGTGGTTCCCCCTTGTCAGTAATGCAGGACTGATGGCCTAACAAGGACAGCTGTCAAGTTGTTCGGATGGGACGAACAACCGAGGTCTCGCGTACGCGTTGGCGTGAACGTAAAATATCCTTTGACAGTTGTAATGCCACTGTCCGGGAAAAAATTCCCTCATATTACACTGTACGACATATGCCTGTCTTCATTAGCCTAGTTCGGTGCAGATCACTAGAATGATAAACCCCACTCCGTTTCATTTGATTTCTTTATCTAATCATCTGTATTGTCCCTTTAAATTGATTATTTATAAAGGGAGAAGCACAAATCGACGGGATGTCGTTCCATCATGCCTTTATAAGGAATGAACCATTTATAAACTGATAGTCCTACTAGGGATTCGATTGACCTTTACCAGGCCCGGTGGAGTAGGGGGCTAGGGGGGGGGGTGCTTTAAAACCCCAAATAATTTGGCCACAAGTACTCTTTTCTTCGGGTTATTGTGGCCCCTGTGCCCTTTTCACTAGGGACTTAGGGTGGAAGCCCCCTCAATCAAGAATTGCTTCTGCCGGCCCTGTTTACAATCATTTAGTCGGCAAGGCGCTCTTATAATTATAGCCTATTTCTCGCCCAGGTCTTTCAGTCAAGGTCATTTATCACGCTAATTTACCTTGGTAAGTTATTTCTGGCCATCATTTCTTGTTTTTGTCGCGTCAACATGACGTCACATCGTAGGTTTATATAAACTAAGATGTTCTGTGTCACTGTACGATACAGGCCTTGGTTATGTTTTAACGACAGGCATGAATAAATCGTACTTTACGATAGAGGTTGACGCCAGAATATGGGACTATCCTAAAGCGGTGTTTAAACCATACAATCGCCTAATGCAACATACCATTATCAGTCCCTAAGGCTGTCTACAGAATATGGGACTATCCTAAACATACCATTAACGGTATCCCCAAGGTTGTCTACAGAATATGGGACTATATCCTATAGCGGTGTTCAAACGATAAATTGCCTAATGCAACATATCCTTATCGGTATCTAAAGCCTCTCCTTGGAGACTGGCCAAACTCCTACAGATCTAATAGGAGAGATGAAGTTGTTTTGTGTCGCTCTCGTATAGGTCATACTTTTTTAACTCATATTTTCATCCTGAAGCGAGAGCCTCAACCGGAATGTGAACACTGTCATGTTCCTTTGACAGTGAAGCACATTTTGATTGAGTGCAAGTATCTCAAAGATATAAGATTACGGCATTACCGTTGCCAATCACTCAATCAATTGTTTGCCCAACCGGGTCTATATAATAAAGCGCTGGACTTTTTAAAAGAGACAAATTTTTATCGAAAATTTTAATTGTAAATATCTGAATTATCGTTTAATGTTTTAAATATACTTACATAAAGTTTATGTTTATTTTTATTAAAATTTACTGTGATATTTGTTTTTATTTATGTGAATATAGTTATTAATGTGATTATATATTTCTAGTTTGTCTCGAGAAATCATATTTGTTTGGCGCAATATGGCCCGGTTGGAGCTCAAGTGCCATTAAACAATATTTCATTCATTCTTATCGGTATCCCCAAGGTTGTCTACCGAATATGGGACTATCCTAAAGCGGTGTTTAAACAATACAATTGCCCAATGCAACAGACCATTACCGATATCCTGAAGGTTGTCTACAGAATATGGGACTATATCCTATAGCGGTGTTCACATAGGCGTAGGAGCTCGATGACAGTTAGGGGGGCAAAACCCGAAATGCCCGAAAAAATTTCGGGTTTACAGACAGCAGCGACCCTGTATCCCCCCCCCCCCCCACCCAAAGAAAATTTTGGAATATTTTACAGCTGCAAACACGTTTTCCTGCTATCGCAGCCGGTGAACAAAGCAACTTCAAAATGGTCTAATATAGCCTAATTAAGGTGGGTGACTCGTATTCCAATCAATCGTATACAGTCCTAGAAAACGGAACCGTTAGCAGAAATTTTTGAAAATTTAACTCCCGCAAACGCGTTTTCTGCTGTTTCAGCCGGTAAACAAAGCAACCTCAAAGTGGTCTAATATAGCTTAAATTAAGGTGGCTGACTCGAATTCCAATCAATCGTTTACAGTTCTCGAAGACGGGACCGTTAGGAGAAAAAAATTGAAAATGTAACTGCCTCAAACGCGTTTCCTGCTAATTCAGCCGGTGAACAAAGCAACCTCAAAGTGGTCGAATATAACCTTATTAAGGTGGCTGACTCGAACTCCAATCAATCGTTTACAGTCCACGAAGACGGGAACGTTAGGAGAACAATTTTGAAAATTTAACTGCCGCAAACGCGTTTTCCTGCTATTTCAGCAGGTGAACAAAGCAACTTCAAAGCGGTCTAATATAGCCTAATGAAGGTGGCTGACTCGAATTCTAATTATTCAATTTTTATTAATAAGCTACATATGGACAGTAGCTATAACTTAAAAGAGAATGTGTTGATCTATACCTTAACCCGGCAGTGACATTTAGAGAAATATGTAGTGTAATTACAAACACCATAATTTAATAACAAACAATATCATATATGAGTATCATCTCAGCTAATTGTTGAAGGCTTTATAAGCAGGAGTTCACTGAAACTAAATCAGACTTGAAATAGGGTTCACTGGCTAGACGTGGAAATCGCCCATAACCCCACATCTAACGTGTGACACACGAATCGGTGTTTGGAACTCTCAACTACTTCTGGGCATCTATTTGTGTGCATGTCATTTCGTTGATATAACATATCATAATCGAACATGCAAGCTGTTGAACGCAAACAATGACGCTAAGATCTGTATGTTTTGTCCGTCTTCAATTAGCCCAGGTTAGGTGCAGAAGAGTAGGACGTTAAACTCCATTTCATTTGTATGTTTTTTGTTTTTTATTTGTTCATAGAATCATCCTACGTGGCCAACGAAATCACCAAGGGCAGACAATTGGAAACCTCGTGAATGGACCCATGATTTAGTGAAGAAGATTGTTTCAATGGCCTTGTATATTTTTAAATTTTATCATTGCTTGAATAATGACTAGAGAACGTGACTTACTTATAAGCAGTAATTGTATTTAATAGAATTGTGACCTGTATATTAGTGGAGTAGATCGGGGAATGGAATGAATGAATGAAATGGGGTTTAACGTCCTACTATTATGCACCTAACCCGGGCTAATGGAAGACGGGTATACGCCATACAGTGTGCTATGAGGGAAATTTTGTCCGGGCAACAAGTGACAACAACCAGTTTCTATCTAGGTTAACTCCATGTTCCTGAAGCAACGATCGCGACAACATCTAGGTCCACTCCATGTTCCCGAGGAAACGATCCAACAACATCTAGGTCTGCTCAATTTTCATGAAGAAACGATCGCGACAACATCTAGGCCTGCTTCATGTTCCCGAAGCAACGACCGCGAGTTTTAAAACATCTAACTGTTGCTTTAATACTGTGCCATTCTCGACATTATAGCTACATTATCTGCAGACACGTCAACAGTAGCATCCAATCAGAGGTTGTTGTGACATCGCGACCTCCACGGAAACCTTGACATTGGACGAACTTTGAACTTTGGAACTCGATTATCACGGGTATACCTTTTAGCTTGAAAGCGCGAGACTTTGTGCCGAGATATGCAGAGTGCTACATGAAGGGCTTGAGATGTATGTAGTTAAGGCGAGATCAAGCCTTCTATTGAAGATGGGTCTACTTTGGCAATGTCTGTTACATACTAGATACTCTAATTCAGTCGCGGATAAGTTTATACCCAGTTAAGAGGATGTAGAAGCAGAAAAAGACGCCATTTTTTATAAAATTAGCAAGAGAAATATATTCACCAAGTCAGATATGACGTAGAATATGGTATGACGTTGCCTAATATAACGTAATTTAATTGATCCGTCGGATAAGATTAGAATTTGACCTATTCATGCAAGCTGCCCATCCGATAAGTATGTCGGATACGACCTTTGTATTCGACCACGATTTCCCTTTAATGTAGTTATATATCATAGCCATTGAAACGCTGTCCTTGAATAGAACTATATATTATAGCCATTAACATATTAATGATTTTTTTAGAGCATTAAATAGGCCTATTATCAGAGGATATATCTAACTCAATTAAACTTGCTGAAAGAGAGGCGTAGTCTTTTCGTTAAACTCGGTGACACCATGGTATGATATTATGTACGTCAATAAGAATGTCTTATATAAATGTGCAGTCATCAGTGACAGTCACATTATACACACAGATAGAGACCCGTCTACTTCATTCCTCGAGAGTAGATCTCTGTCCTAAATGGCCGCCATATCCAAAAATAAGTATAGGCCTTCTGTTCTTTGTGATGCGGTTCTACTTCGTTTCATATCTGGCCTACACAAAGACTAAATTAATATTAAATAAACTTTTTAAATTGTATTATATGGAAGGAGAATAAATATGTAAGCTTTTTATTCAGATGTGGAAGAAATGAATAAAAGCTTGATACGAAACAGGATTTTTTTTTTTTTTGTAAAATGGCGTCTTGTAAAGGTGACCTTTACAGCCTCACTCATTGAAGATTTTAATAAATGAGTTATCTCCCTTTAAGGATCAGACCACTATCAGTTCAATAGCACTAACAATACTCTGTACTTATGGCTTAATCATTAAAAACTAATATCCCCCACCCCCTATTTCATAGCAAACCCTAACAAATGCTCAACAAAATTCTCGAAGAATACTTCGAGTTTTCGACTAAAATCGTCGAATTGGAACTTAAAATGTCAGTCAACTAGCTTAGTGTCTGTTTTCAAGCGGAGCCAACTGTAGTCAGACAGTCTAAGTTTAGTATGTAACGGTCAGCCAGTTTATCAGTGGGGATGCACCTACGCTTCACATACATTCGGCAAACCGCAGCAGATTCCATTACCCTACATCTAGCCTCGGCTGTGTGACAAAGTCCGCCATTGGAACAACTTTTATCATACAAAGATTTCAAATTCTGAAACTCTTTTTTTTCAAGTTTGTCCGATTTTCTTTAGACAAGAACAAGTTTGCACTGGAAATTTTACACACTCTTCAATTAATGAAGCAATTGTGAGATCTTCTTTGTAAAAGCGGCATGTTTTCCTAATAAGTAAACCGGTGCCTCATCGCAATGATATATTACTTACTGTCATATACAGCCGAGGCTAGATGTATAGGTTACCGGAATCTACCGAGGTTTGCCGGGTGATACAGTGACATTGAAAACAGGTGTTCCCTGGAAAACATGAGAAAGGGAGAGAAAGAGAGAGAGAAATGGGGTTTAACGTCCACTCAATACAACTAGGTCATTTCGGGACTAACATGCGAGAGGAGCCAAGTAAGACGTTCGTCCCGTTTAGATTGAGAGGCCGAATCGCGTTCTTTCCCCTAGTATAAGGCGCAGTCAAGACTTATGGGTAGCACTGTCCAAGGTAATATTCCGAGGGTTGGTCGGCTGAAACGTACATGTTGAATCAGAAGGACTGTCTTTAAGTCAAGTGGCGTGGTGTCGATTCCCCGTTGTACGTGACAAGGAATTAGGGTCGATTGTCTAACCTCGTGGGTTTCCTCTGTGCCCTCCGGTTTCCACCCACTGCTAAAGTCTGTCTTTGAGTCGAGTGACTTGGCTTCAAATCCCTGGTTGTATGTGACATTGAGTAGGGTCGCCTATCCAACCTTCTGGGTTTTCTCTGGGTTCTCCGGTTTCCTCCCACTTCTAAAGACCCCCACGCACAAGCGAATTATTGAAATAAAGCTGAACCGTATGTTAGTCCTGAAATGACATAGTAAGTTTATCTAAAAGCGGTTCTCCTCGATACGAATATTATCGCTATAAAGACAGTAGAGCCGATGACGTGTGTGCTCGGCCTGACCTCCTTGTGCCTTCGCGTTTGCTGGAAGGGGATGTAACCGGTACCTGAGATAATATATCTTTGGGCGTGGGGATGGGGTGGGGGTGGGGGCTTCAAATGTTTTGAAAATACGTCAATTTGGCGTATATACATACACACTGAGCTTTTTAACCCCTGTGCGGACACGTTGCACGAAAAACGTTGTCGGTCACAAGGGATATTCCAAGACCCCAGACAAAAATAGGTTTTTAAATGCATAATTTTATTCAAATACTATTAAATTACAGCTTCATATCAAGACTGAATAATAATCAACGATAATGAAACAAATTTTTGAGTTATTAACAGTGACGATATGAGTTATAAGGTATTTTTGAAGCCATACATATCTACACATAACGTAATTGTCATTTCCATGTAGAATCCGGCTTTTGATGGGGTTGGTAGAGTACCTAGATTTGCTATCAAACCTAGATTACTAAAAAGACCAAAACAATATCATAAGTAAGAAAGATTCCAAATATAAAGATAGCACCGAGGCTAGACAGAATATATTAGACACTTTTAACCACAACAAAATTGAAAGGAAAGGGGAGCGGGGTCCACAAGACCCCTTGTGTATGGCAACGTAATTTTCGAGCTTCTTGTCAAATGATGAATCTTGCCACTGCCTCACGTCCATTCGATTTACAGCATAATACTCGACATTAGGTAGCTGACAATGTATAGAATTCTCGCCAGACAATGATAAACCAGTTCCTTACAAACGTTAATGATATGGTCGTGGGGTCCAGGGGTTAAAGAGAGAAATCCAGCACGCCGTTTGACGTCAGTGTTTATTATGAATTACATTGTTATACGATGACATTGCATTAATTCTGACATCTAATATTAGACACAAAGCACACGGCCATGACACTTAAAATGATATATGGCTGGTCAGATTAGCCCCACCACCCCCGGACCCACTCCACATTATAAATATATAGGGGTTGGATGGCTTAATGGTTAGCGTGCGTGCGCTGTCTCATAAGGCCTGTCATCGAGTCAACTGGCGTGGTTTCGAATCCCCGGTTGCACGTGGCAAGGAGTAGTGCTAAAGACTCCTACGCGCAAGCGAATTAGTGAAATGAAATTAAAACCATATGTTAGTCCCGAAATGATCTAGTTTGTGTCGAGTGGACATTAAACCCCATTTCTCTCTCTCTCTCTTCTCCTTCTCTCTCTCTCTCTCTCTCTCTCTCTCTCTCTCCCACTCTCCTTCTTTTCTTTATGATGAAAACATCAAGTATTTTAGGTTGTTTATATTATTTTGTAGAATGCGAATAAACAACCAAGTCCTTGATATGCTTGAATAATAATCATCTATAAATAAATTAACCCGAATGCGTACTGTGAGCTTTCTAAAAAAACATTTTTTTTTTAAAAATTAAAAATTAAAAAAAAAATAATGTTGTGCATCCAATATGAATGGTGTGTTGAACCCTTTTGTGTATTCACCCATTTACCCCACGTGGGTTGGTTGAATAAGTCGGTGAATATTTGATTGACAGCTGCATATAGTAATTACAGGTAAATAAATCCAGGTAGACACAGACAGGTAAATCAAGGTGTTTAACCAGGTAGGTCAGCCGTCAGACGTGAACGAAGCGGGTATCAGATATAATGGCAGGTAACATCCTACCTGAACTTTTCTCTGACCCTTTGGCTGATCCCATCGTCAGAATCATCGATGCTGCTAAAAAACTGAAGGTAATAATAATAATATAGGTTTATTTTTTTAATATTAGTAATAATAATAATATAGGGTTTTTTTTTTTAATATTAGTACTAGGCAATGAATATTCGTCATCTTGGTTATTTTGTCAACATTTTTTTAAATTTTAAAATCGATATTCTCTCTTCCTGCTGCACGGTGTTCGGTCGAAGGTAGAGAGAGAGAAATGAGGTTTAACGTCCACTCGACACAAACTAGGTCATTTTCGGACTAACGTATGTTTTTCAATTTTATTTTTTTAATAATTCGCTTGCGCTGTGGGAGGAAACCGGAGTGCCCGGAGGAAATCCACGAGGTTGAGAAGGCGACCCTATCTCCATTTCAAATATGCTCATGCTAGGGCTCGAAACCACAGCCGCAAGCCAGAGGTGACCGGCCAGCTAGAGGTCGAAGCGCGGCACTCTAGACCACTAGACCATCCCAACCCCACGTTCGGTGGAAGGGTAAGGGTATCAAGCACCTGGTTAACCCCGTGAGGCATCGACCAACCCATAAGACAATGGGCTGATCCGTGAGACAACGACCGATTAATGAGACAACGGGTGGATTCGTGAGACAAGGGGCGGATCCGTGAGACAACGGGCGGATCCGTGAGACAACGGGCGGATCCTTGAGACAACGGGCGGATCCGTGAGACAACGGGCGGATCCGTGAGACAACGGGCGGATTCGTGAGACAAGGAGCGGATCCTTGAGACAACGGGCGGATCCGTGAGACAACGGGCGGATCCTTGAGACAACAGGCGGATCCGTGAGACAACGGGCGGATCCGTGAGAAAATGGGCGGATCCGTGAGACAACGACCGATTAATGAGACAACGGGTGGATTCGTGAGACAAGGGGCGGATCCGTGAGACAACGGGCGGATCCGTGAGACAACGGGCGGATCCTTGAGACAACGGGCGGATCCGTGAGACAACGGGCGGATCCGTGAGAAAATGGGCGGATCCGTGAGACAACCAGTGGATCCGTGAGAAAATGGGCGGATCCGTGAGACAACGGGCGGATCCGCGAGACAACTGGCGGATCCGTGAGAAAATGGGCGGAACCGTGAGACGACGGGCGGATCCGAGAGACAATAGACTGATCCGTGAGTCGACCGATTCGTGAGACAATTGGTTAATCCGTGAGCAATCTGGACCATTTAGTGATAAATCAATCAATGAGATCATTTTGTTCGTTTTTACTAAAAAAAATGATGACCTGTCGACTTTTTTGCGTGGTCGGAGTAACGGTTTTCGTGATATGGTTCATTAAAGTTGTGCAATTTCGTATAAAGTTTGTCAGCTCGCCGAGTATCAAATGGTCATAGCCCACTAGCTATTGTCTAATAGCCCACGTACCTACAGAGAAGGGAGCACAGTTTGCATTTTCAACCACGAACAGGTTGTAAACGTTATCTTGGGGTGAGGCCATCACGACCATACCAAACTTAGGCGGCTTGTCTTTAGCTAGCTCCACCTGATATTTCATACTTAGGATGCCTGTCTTTAGCTAGCTCCGCCTGAGATTTCATACTTAGGATGCTTGTCTTTAGCTAGCTCCGCCTGAGATCTCAAACTTAGGCTGCTTGTCTTTAGCTAGCTCCGCCTGAGATTTCATACTTAGGCTGCTTGTCTTCAGCTATAGCTACGCCTAAGATCTCATTCTCGTATGACGTAGATGGATCGCTGGGGTGTAGTACGGTACACGACCTGATAAGTTTAACATGACGTCAAAATAGCTTGTAGGTCGGTAGTTCGATTCTTGTATTGGCCGAGAAAGTTCACCCGGATTTTCGACGTGGTTCCCACTTGTTAGTGACACAGGACAGAGTGTCTGACGATGACAATTGTCTAGTCGTTCGGGTGAGACACAAACACGAGGTCCCGTGTACACATTGGCGTGCACGTAAAAGATCCCTTGACAGTTGGGATTCGATATAAGAGTAGGTCATAGTGCCGTTGCCTGGGCACAATTCCCCACATATCACACTGTATGACGTACGCCCGTCTTCATTAGCCCAGTTCCGAGCAGAAGAGTAGGACGTTAAACCCCATTTCATTTTATTTCAGTAATAACTATATTAAAGGGACAATCCAGAATTAAACAGGGGCTCAAAAATAAAAGTCTGAGAATGTATGAAAATAAAACGACAAAATATAGGGGAATGGTGTATATACCCTGTGTCACAATTTCAACTCATAATATTGAGTTGTTTGGACGTGAACGCCAAAACTGCTTATCCGGCCGGACACGTCAATTGTTTCGTTGGGTGACCTTATAACCGAATACGGTTACTTGAGAGGGATATGCAGTGAATAACCCATATGCCGTACTTGATAGAGAAAGGCAAATTTCAACTATTCATTTTTTTTTTTTTAAATGTTTGGTATAATCCAGATACCACAAAATACACCTTGGGGCACCGGTCTCAAATTCCAGAAGAAGACTGACGGATTTAAGTCGTTTGAAAACGTATCATAAATACTGAAGTAATTGCTCGGCCCTTGACTCGAATATTTAAAGGGATTTTAACACCAAATTAGGCAGTTTTATTTCCAAAACAAATATCGGGATTAGCCCTTTAATTGCGCGTCTGTTACGGATGGGATATTTGTGACTATTTGACCTAGTTAGTATTATATTGTGAGGAGTATTATTAGTATCTTCATGACCTATATATTTAACTGTGGCTGGCTGTCTACCAGTCAAACCTCGTTATATCATAATCTTAGATTACTATCTACCTATGACGTTAAAGCGACATGAAGTTAGGTTGTTGTTCGTTGCTCGTTATTCGCGAATAATGAACAGCGAGCCACTCTGTTGTTGGTATTCGCGAATAACAAACTGGCTCGTTGTTCGTTGTTCAACAAATATCGAAGTAGTAATATAATAAAGGCACATTTCCAAAGTCTTGGGAAACAAATTCCAACAGCCTCTCTATCTACCCGAACAACGAGCTGTTTCATATTCGTGAATAACGAGCTGGTTTGATCGTTATTCACCAGATATAGAATCAGTAATATTATAAAGGAATTTTTTAAGGAATACACGGCGGGGGGGGGGGGGGGGGATATGAGCCTAATTGGATTATAAAACTTCAAAGTCCTGGAATCTTTTCCCCAAGACTACTTTGAAGTTTTATACACGGGACCTCGGGTTTTGATCCCATCCGAACGACTTGTCAGGTCATCCTTCCTGTATCACTGATAAAAGGGAATGACGCGGGAAAATCTGTATGAACCTTCTCGGCCAATGCAGGGATCGATACCTCGAGCCAGCCTCTTACCCACTTTATCACCGTGGTCCTCCGTCCTGCATCGCTGATAAGGGGGAATCTCGCCGATGCAGGGATCGACACCGCGAGCCAGCCTCTTACCCAATTTATCACCGTGGTCCCACTTTTATTGCACGATATTCTCCCGGTGCTGCAGATCCCGATCGCCTCTCCGTCTGCGTGGGTTTTCTCCCCGCGTCCTCCAGTTTCATCCCACTGCTAAAGACCCCTACGCGCAATAAAATTAAAACATTTGTTAGTCCCGAAATGACGTATTAGTTTGTGTCGAGTAGACGTTAAACCCCATCTTTCTCTCTCTCTCTCTTCCGTCTTCCATTAGCCCAGGTGAGGTGCATAATAGGACGTTAACCCCCATTTCATTCTCTATTTCTCTCTCTGCAGATCCTGGCCTTGGTACTTGAATTGGGTTTGTTTGACGAACTGGAAGAGTCGTCTAATTGGGAGACGGTTCCAACTCTGGCTATTAAACTCGGATATGACAGGGATACCCTACAGAGAATATTAAACACGCTGGTCTGTTTCAAACTACTCGACAAGAAAACCACTAACGGTATGTAATATTAATTTACTCCAACATTGATAATAATATTCACCACTTTAAAATACAGATGGGACGTCACGTTAAAGTCCAATTAAACTCGAAAATTTGGCGTTTTGTCAGGTCCCCCACCCCCTTGGAAGGGGACCCGCAACTTAAGAATCAAGGTTTAGGGTAATCGGACACCACTGTCCCCTCGTCTAGCGGGGTATAAATTTTGTACGCGATTTTCGAATCAATAAATGTGTGCAATGTTCGTATATATAATGCGCTATATCCACAAATATGTGCTCAGAGCGCCTCACGATTACTATCCCGGTTCTAGGATACAGGTAAAACCGGATTACCTCCCTTTACCACTGAACTCTTTAAATCTTAGAAAGAGCCCCAACTTATGCTGCCCACAGAGCGTAACCTGAACCTAGTAGTGAGAGGGGTATTCGGTCTCCCGTTCGATCAGGCAGGTTTCCCCCGAGTTCTTCGGTTTCTTCCTGCAGTAATGATCGAAATCATTCGCACGATCTGTGCCAAGGGCCAAATTGGAAAAAGGCCTCAGGCCTAATTTGCTACCCTTGTGAAATGACGCGATTATTATTATTATTATTATTAACTAATCTGATATATTCAGGATGTACAGTCTATCTCAACACGCCTGCTTCCAGTAAATATCTGATATCATCCAAGAAACCAAGCCTTATACATTGTATTCACGGCGAAATAAACATGCTAATGGCAATGTATGACACGTTACCTGCGGTTCTCAGACAGGGTAAGAACTCAGTTTCTAGCAGGGTTGTTTTTAGCGGGGTGCAGGGGGTACATTGCACCCCAAGAAAAATAAGACGCCCCGAGAAATGGCGCCCCCAGTCCAACAACCCCCAAAAATAATTTAACAATCTTTCAATTATAAAAATAATGCGCCCGAGAAATGGCGCCCCCAGCCCAGCCCAACATCCTCCAAAATAATTTGAAAATCTTTTAATTAGAAAATAATACCGTTGATTATGATCACACAGTAATGCTCTTAAGGCACTATTCTTTCGGCCGGTTTTAAGGGCACCCTTCGGTTATGTAGAGGCTATGGTGCCCCACCCCTCTCTGCTGCACCCCCACTTTTAAACTTCTACCTACGGCCCTACTCTCAATGTCTTCGATTGTCTAAAATGGGAACATCTGTTCTAGTTTTAACATAATTATACACTGGCCTACTGTGGTCCATATAGAGCATGTTCTACACAAATTGATTCAATGGCATTTAGTAATTGAACTGGGGCCGGTTGCTCAAAGCTCCGTTATCTATTGTGTTTTCTGTAGTAAATTTAACGGAAAGTTAACAAACAGCACGCTACCAAGATATGTCCGTTGGAGTTTAACGGATCGTTTAAATAGCTTAGTTTTGAGCAACCGGCCCCTGGAGTCAACAGGTCACAATTCTATGGAATACAATTACTGCTTATTACTGAGCGACGTTTCATTGCTTGATAAAAACAAGAGAAGCCTAGTCGAAACGTCGCTCCTGTTCTTCACAGATATCTCGGTGCCGTTGGGAGAGAGAGAGAGAGGTCCCAAATCCCACGGGACACTGTTTCTTATGCGCAGTCGTGGTTTAGCTCAAGTATGTTCCACTCCATCTGATTAAAACGGGAGATGCTAATTGTAGGCCGGTTGGGAAGTTTCGGGCATTGGCCAAATTGGCCGCTTTATATAATTGAGTATTTCGGGGAATACTAATCCGAACCCTAACCCTAACCCTTTTAAGAGGTGTAAAGGTACATTAGATCCAAGTTCAGTCTACTAAAAAGGGTTAGGATTAGGGTAAGAATTCCCCAAAATTCGCATTTATAAGCTGTCATTTTGAACTCCGGAAACGCGCGAACCTCCCCAACCGGCCGACAATTAGCATCTCCAGTTCAAAATACAGATCATATTTTGTTTCGTTTTTTATAGTTCAAAATCTCGTTTTACTTGTATTTACTTGTAATGGCTGAATGGTTAATTAAATGTCTGACGTCATGACCTCTGACGTGACCTATCGCACCAACCGGTCAGATCTTTATGTAATGTAGGCCATCGAAAGTATAAAAACACGAAACGAAATGTAGATCTATATTTTTATATTTTAATCAGATTGACGCCGTCTCGTCGCTGTTGGGGAAGGGGGGGGGGCATAAACCGCTCGGGATGTTGTATTTCCTGCATAATTATATTAGTTCGATTTCCCGGCGCCGTTTGGGAAGACCGCAAGGCATAATTGTTTTGACAGAAATTTGATTAATAATATAGCTTTAAATGTCAAATAAGAAACGGGGGGTGGGGGAGATGGCCGAATGGTTAGCACGTGCGCGCCGTACCATAAAGCCTGTCATTGAGTCAATTGGCGTGGTTTCGAATCCACGGTTGGACGTGACAAGTAGTGGGTTCGCCTTTCCAACCGCGTCGGTTTTCTACGGTTGAAATTAAATTAAACAACATGTTAGTCCCCAAATGACCTAGTTTGTGTCGCTTGGACGTTAAGCTCCATTTCTCTATCTCTCAATCAAATAAGGAACAATTGCTGGCGTCCATGTACAGAATGTCTTCGTGTTTTAAAGGGACAGCGGACAATATAACCCAAGCCTTTCGAGATGGGAAGATGGATGAGCTACATATTACGTCATTAACAAAACAAATGAACAGAACCAATCTAGAAACCAAGAAGGTAACCATGGAGATTCCGCTGGACAAAAACCAAAATCCAGTTCCAACAAACGACAAGCATGCAAAGAAAAAAATGTCACCAATAAATTTTATGTTGGCCATGAATGGTATTATCGCTCCCACAGCATCAATGATAGCCAAAGCCTTTGATCTTAGCGGACATAAATCACTTCTCGATCTTGGAGGTATTTCTTACTTTTAACTCATTTGGTGAAGGAAGTGGGGTCGGATATGGGACACAGAGGTTCCCGGGGTGGAGGTATTTCTTACTTTTAACTCATTTGGTAAAGTGGGGGGGGGGGGGCTTACTTATAACTTATTTGGTCAAATTGGTGGGGCATTTCTTACTTTTAACTTATTTGGTCAAATTGGTGGGGCATTTCTTACTTTTAACTCATTTGGTCAAGTGGGTGGGGCATTTCTTACTTTTAACTCATTTGGTAAAGTGGGGGGGGGGGCTTACTTTTAACTTATTTGGTCAAATTGGTGGGGCATTTCTTACTTTTAACCCATTTGGTAAAGGGGGTGGGGCATTTCTTACTTTTAACCCATTTGGTAAAGGGGGTGGGGGGATTTCTTATTTTTAACTCATTTGGAAAAGTGGGTGGGGCATTTCTTACTTTTAACCCATTTGGTAAAGGGGTGGGGCATTTCTTACTTTAACTCATTTAGTAAAGGGGTGGGGTCGGATCAGGGACATAGCGGTTCCTTGGGTCTTTCGACTGGGGCTCTAAAATGAGTTTCAGTGTGCACGTTGGTGTGCACGTAAAAGAACCATTGGAAATGGAATTCCACGACGAGTAGAAGACATGTAACTCATAGAACAATTACATGGCGTGTGTGAGTCTTCATCAATCCAATTAGGGCAGATAATCAGGATGTTAAACACCCATTTCATTACGTACACAGGATCTCGGGTTTTCGGCCCATCCGAACGACTATACAGCAGCTGTCCTTGTATATTTGACTATGGTCTATTTCAGGTGGTTCCGGATATTTAGCAAATGAATTTGTTCGAGCCTACCCTGATTTGAAAGCTATGGTGTTTGATTTACCAGACACAATAAAAATAGCAAGACTACAACAGGACGAAGAGATAAAATCTCATGTCTTATTTGTTGAAGGTACGTTCATCACTTTACTCGATATTTAAAGAAGCTAAGTCTCTAATATTTGGGACCTATAAATTCAGTTATAATTTAAAGGAGCTAAGGCGCCAAGGACCGTTTCACATGACTTTAGTGAGTTAGAGACTTAGCTACTTTAAATCTTAAAACATTGAAGTTGATCTAATTCATTGTCATTTTTAGGAATCTGCCACTTAATCGCAGTGTTGGTTCGTTTGATTAGACTTATTCCACTCAACACTGCTTTAAAGGAAGCAAATTTCTATTCCAAACTATGACTGG
Source organism: Patella pellucida (assembly GCA_917208275.1). Taxonomy (NCBI): domain Eukaryota; kingdom Metazoa; phylum Mollusca; class Gastropoda; family Patellidae; genus Patella; species Patella pellucida. Next base: position 4,568,338 of record OU795039.1, on the reverse strand, counting down.
TCAATTGCCCGATTAACAACCAATAGCTAACCGCGTAACAATAATATCATTTGGTTTAATCAGAGATCCAGATACGCTTACATAACGTTACGTCATGACTCACGAAATTTATTACGCCCAATACACCAGTGCAGAAAAACTAAATGACCCAAACCACTACAATGTAAACAAACTGCTTGGGAGAGCAATAATACTTTCGCCGTTTTTAAAACCTTAAATCACAGTCCAAAGTTTTAGGGAAGACCCCAGATTAAACTGTACATGGGATTGGTTTGATTGCACGGGAAGAATAGACACACTCCCTCAAAAACACAAAAAAATCAGAAGTCAATCCAGCATATTAGAGGGCCACAGTGTCTCCGTGAGTAGGACGTTGGCTCCCTAACCACAAAGTCTCGTGTTCATCGGGAATACCCGGCGTTCCCCCCACCCCCACCCCTACTTGTCAGGAGGGACTGGTAAGGGACAGCGTATAGTTAGCAGGATGGGGCAGGCAACTGAGGTCCCATGTACACATTTGCGTGCACCTAAAGGAATCCTTGGCAGTCTGAATTCGATAGATCGTAGTGCCGCAACCCGGGAAAATATTCCCTGATAGCACACTATATTGTGTACGTCAGTGTTCATCAGGCTATTCGATTCCGAACAATCGAGCCTTACACCGCATTTCCTCCCTTAAACGCTGTGTGTGTGATATTATTGTCAGGGGTGGGGGTTGGATGGCTGAATGGTAAGCACGTGCGCGTTGTATCATAAGGTCTGTCATTGAGTCATATGGCGTGGTTTAGAAACACCGGTTGTACGTGACAAGGAATAGGGTCGTCTGTGCGACCTCGTGGATTTTCTCCGGGTCCTCCGGTTTCCTACTACTAAACACCGATAAAATTTAACTATATGTTAGTCCCGAAATGACCTAGTTTGTTTCGAGTGGACGTTAAACCCTATTGTTGTATTTAAGGTGATTGTCTGTATAATACAGGGGAAGTAACTGTGTGACAAGGGACGTAACTTTGTATATTATTCAGGTGATTTCTTCAAAGATAATTTCCCCCAAGCTGACTTGATAGTCTTAAGTCACGTGATTCACAACTGGGAACGGAACAAAGTTGATGTTATTCTGGACAAAGCTTTTAACCGATTGCCATGTGGTAAGTTTACCCTGTTTAACCGATTGCCATGTGGTAAGTTTACCCTGTTTAACCGATTACCATGTGGTAAGTTTACCCTGTTTAACCGATTACCATGTGGTAAGTTTACCCTGTTTAACCGATTACCATGTGGTAAGTTTACCCTGTTTAACCGATTACCATGTGGTAAGTTTGCCCTGTTTAACCGATTACCATGTGGTAAGTTTACCCTGTTTATCCGATTACCATGTGGTAAGTTTAAAGGGCATTAACTGTATCCTTTCGAACTTTAAAAACACTCTTTTAATAAGAGGTGTAGTTCCTTTAAATAGTTTCTCGTCTTATGTTTGTAATTATTCACTGACGTAGCGTGTGATAACGCCAATCAGTGACGTAGCGTGAGCTAACATCATTCAGTGACGTAGCGTGAGCTAACATCATTCAGTGACGTAGCGTGAGCTAACATCAATCATTGACGTAGCGTGAGCTAACATCAATCAGTGACGTAGTGTTGGCTAACATCAATCAGTGACGTAGTGTTGGCTTACATCATTCAGTGACGTAGCGTGAGCTAACATCAATCAGTGACGTTGTGTTGGCTAACATCCATCCCGTCCAGTGGGCTAAAAATAGAATGTATGTCTGTTATCGCTCTCTAGTTGAGCTAGTAAGCATAACTCGCGTTTTCCTTTTTTACCCCCGTCACTTCCCGATTCTTCGAATCTGTGTTACGAAACAACCGTAGCAAATATGTCTGGAATGTGATTAGTCAGTTCGGGGATCACGTGGCTAACTGGGTAAGACGCTGGATCGCTAGCCTGGAATGGGTGTTCGAGTCCTGTGTTGGCCGAAAAGTTCAAAATTTGCCTCATAGCACACTGGATGGCGTATACCCGTCTTTGTTAGCCCAGGTTAGTAGCAGAACAGTTGGACGTTAAACCCCAGTTCTATCACATAAGTAATATTGACACCGCATTCAGCAAATCTTCCGTAACCCTACATCACGACCCGGCTGTATGACAGTAATTGATATGTACCTACGACCATACATTTGCGATGCGGCTTGTTGACTACCGATTTGCTTTAACAGGAAAACGTGCCGCTTTTAAAAATAAGTCCCAAAATGGGGTCTTATCTAGATATAATCTCTATGGGGGCAGCCATTTTTTAGTTTGTTGATATAGTCTCCATGGGGGCAAAATGGCGGAATTCGTCATACAGCCGAGTCTAGATGTAGGGTACCGAAATCTGTTGAGATTTGCCGAGTTATTGACACCGACAATGTCCTTTAACTTCTTATAATGGCTGTACGTGACAGGGAGTAGGGTCGCCTGTCTAACCTCGTGGATTTTCGCTGGTTTCTCCGGTTTCCTCCCACTGCTAAAGAGCCCTACGCACAAGCGAATTATTAAAATAAAATGTTAGTCTCGAAATGACCTGGTTTGTGTCGAGTGGACGTTAAACCCCCTCTCTCCCTCCCTCTCCCTCTCTCTTTCCCTCTCTCTCTCCCTCTCTCTCTCTCTCCCTCTCTCTCCCTCGCTCCCCCATCTCTCCCTCTCCCCCCCCCGACTCGCCCTCTCCCCTGCCTCCCTCCTTCCATCTTCCTCTCTCCCTCTCTGCCCCTCCCCTCCCCCCCCCCCCCCCCCTTCCTATAATGGCTGATTAAACTAAGGTGGACTTTTATTTTTTCAGGAGGAGAAATAATAATAGCAGAAAAGTTTTTAAACGAGGATAAGACTGGACCTGAGACCAGCATTCTGTTTGATCTGTCCATGTGTTTATTCTGCAAGGGAAGGGAGAGAACTCAATCAGAATATAGACAATTACTTCGTAACCATGGTTTCAGTAATATTGAAGCTAAAATAATTGAAGGTTTCAATTATCATGATGTCATTATCGGCCGTAAGCCATTTTAAATTAAAGGGTTATTTATACTGGGTGAGAGAGCTAACCGAACTTGAGCACTGACCACGTGACCACGGACCACTACGACTGCCCATACGAACAGATGAAGCAGGGGTATTGAAGATTTCCCAATGTATCCCTTTTGGCCCCAAACATCGTGGGTGTTCTCCGGGGCCTCTGGTTTCCTCCCACTGCTAAAGACCCTACGCGCGACCGAATTATTTAAAAAAAAATAAACCATGTGTTAGTCCCGAAATGATCTAGTTTGTGTCGAGTTGACGTTCAACCCCATTTCTCTCTCTCTATCTTTCCTTTTGGCCAACGATTCTGATTGGTTAATCAAAATCTTCGCGCTCAGTATAAACGACCCTTGTGGGAGAGGAAATCGGCAAATAGTTATAAAACTATTTGCTTCAGGATCATGTATGGGATAGGAATCGGCATATTATTACAGGTTTTTTTTTCTTTTGACCTCAAAATATTCTATAAGTTATTAATCAACACTACACCATTGGGTTGTCGCTATTTTTAATGGATTGAACCACGAAGTTATTAATCAACACTACACCATTGGGTTGTCGCTATTTTTAATGGATTGAAGCACGATGGACATTTATTTATTAACAATTTAACTTGTTTATTATCCCAAAAATACTAGCAATGAGAATTGACACTGCGATATTCTGATAAAAACTATACAAACAGTGATAACTTTGTTCATAATAAATTGTTAGACTGAGATTTCCAATATATTTCCCTTCCATTATCTATATTTTAAACTTATCTTGCGAGAACTGTCAGCTCTTTATCCAAATCCTACATAATAATATACTGTATTTTTATAGTTTGGTATCGAAGTTAAACGTGGGGGGGGGGGGTGCTGGATGGCAAGTAAGTAAATATTGGTGTTATTATCAGCTGATTTTTCGCGATACGAATAAAATGACATGTTGGTATGAAGAGCACGCATGTCTGATATATTTCTGCATGGCGGTTTGGGGTCGTGGTGGGTAAGGCGCTGGCTCGCTAGCCTGGAGGTCGGGTGTTCGATCCCTGCATTGGCCGAGAAAGTTCATTCAGATTTCCCCTTTTCAGTGATGAAGAACGGAGGGCCTGACAAGGAAAGTTGTCTAGTTGTTCGGAGGTACCATGCACGTATGGTGTATGCCCGTCTTCATTAGCCCGGTTCGGGATGGGGGTTTGGGTGGTTAGCGTGTGGTTACGGTTCCCTTGTCGCCCTTGCAAAGGAGTGGAGTCTGATGTCCAACCTTGTGGGTTTTCTCCGGGTCCCCCGGTTCATTCCCCGATTGTAAGGGATTGGATCGTATGTTCAAGTATCAGAAGCCAATCCAGCAATGACCAGAGGGGGATTTCTCGGGCCGTTGGTTCAGGAATATGATGGAAGCGGGCCTTAAAAGTACGATTTATAGAACCTGGGAAACGTGAAAACAAAGTTTAGGATTGGCGATTTGGGCTTAAAAAAAGATCAATAGAGTCGAACGGATATTTCATAATGGACCGAAATTGTGTCTGGTCGGTTATGTCGTTTTGGCTCTGATAAACAAAGTCGTCAACTCGTTTTCTATTTTACGAATACTCTTCGAACCAAAGTTGGAATACGGGGTCCGCTCTGGATCTCGGGGGTTTAAAGTGTCTTTTACGTCATCACTATTTGTGTGTGACGTTGGTGTCGATGTCTTTAAATCTTCGAAAACAACATTGTTATGATTTTCCAGACTCGGTTCACTCGTGTAAAATTGACTTATAGAGCTCGAATTTACGGACGTTTGATTATAAGATTTGATTTCTGGGTTTGTGGTATTGTAGGTGTCTTTTACGTCATAACTTTTTGCGTGTGACCTTTGACTTATTGGTGTCGATATCTTTGAATCTTCGTAAACAGATTTCTTATCATTGTCTGGACTTGAATCGCTCGTATTAAACGACGCGTCACTGCTCGTATTAAACGATACGTCACTGCTCGTATTAAACAAACTAATCCTCGAGGAATTCACGATGTTGTCACTGTTAGAAATGGTTTCTCGATCGGTGGTTGTTTTCGAGATGATATTATTATCTAAGATTCCTTGGCTATCCTTAAACATATTATTCACATTATTCTTATCCTGGAATTCTGGAATTCTGGGCGCGTTAATTGGAGTAAAGTCAGGGTTTTCTTCTAATTTCTCGGGATTCAGTCGTTCTTTATCAACACCTTCGACTTCTACGTCATTTGATTCGATAATGACGTCATTTGGGCTACTTTTGCCTTGTCCTCTTTCAGAATAAGTGGTTCCAAATTTAAACCTGAATATCAGGAAAATAGTTAGCCTGAATTCAGAAAGATAAGAAAATTATGAAATTAAAAAATCTAGAATCAAGTTGCAAGATGTACTTTAGTACCGAGTCGAGTCAGGGCCGGATTAACCTTGTGGGGGGGGGGGGGCTTGGACATACAAACTGTGCGGCGGCCCCATTGTTGTTTGCTCAAGGGGAAATACCCACAGCAATGACGATACGAACGGAACTATCAACAGTTAAGAGAATTCTACCAATGTTCTAACTGAGCATAGGTCAAATCAAGACATAAAATCCCAAACAAAAGGGGGGGTTGGGATGGCCAAATGGTTTAGAGTGTCGCGCTTCGATCTTTAGCTGGCCGGTCACCTCTGGCTCGCGGCTGTGGTTTCGAGCCCTGGTGTGAGCGTATGTGACATGGAGATAGGGGCGCCTTCTCAACCTCGTGGGTTTCCTCCGGGTATTCCGGTTTCCTCCCACGGCTAAAGACCCCTACGCGCAAGCGGATTATTGAAATAAAATTAAACCATATGTTGGTCCCGAAATGACCTAGTTGTGTTGAGTGGACGTTAAACCCCATTTCTCTCTCTCTCTCTCTCTCTCTCTCTCTCTCTCCCCCCAAACAAAAGACAAGGAAACCAGACGTAAAATTTAGACAGGAAACATGTTCAGAGTATACTATGACTACGTTTATTTCTCGGGACTGGTTGGGCCCCAACAATTACATCGCAGGATGGGGACCCCGGAACTGGTAATTACCTATTGATTGGTAGAACCTCTAAGTTAGGTACTTAGTTAGGGCCCAACCTATCTCCAGGGGCCCAAAAATCTGTTTGTACCTACCGTACCAATCCCGGGACCCCAAATATCCCTTACTGCCCAGGGCCCCAATCCCCGCCCTCTCAGCCCAGGAACTAGTTGGCACCTCCGGAATAAAAATTTTGTACGACCCAGAATTGTTGGGGGGGGGGGCAAATGTGGGGGGGGGGGCATTTGTCCCACTTTGCCTCCCCTAGATCCGGTACTGAGTCGAGTACCAAGTCTTCATAATGCCAAAGTCCAGTTCAAATCACCAGTTCATCAAATCAGTCATCAATTTATTGAGAATAAGTAAAGTTAGAGTTATGTCCCCTCAACGACGAGTTTGAGTCGAGTCAGAAATGGCCGCCATATCCAAAAATTAGCACGCTGGGCCCTGTTTCTCGAAATCTTAATGAAATCTTAGCGAAAGATAAAATCCAAATTTGAGTAGACACTTCTATTTTGATTGGCTATAATATAGGCATTAAAATCAATATAATATTATCCAATCAAATTACTAAAATTTGGATTTTATCTCAGTTAACAGTTCGTGAAACGGGCCCCTGTTGAGTAATGCGGTTCTACTCTCTTTTGCATCTGTCATATACTCACAGATTAAATAAACTTTGAAATTTTATTACACGGAAGCATAATAAATACTTAACAAATTTCACGAAGTATACTTCGCGTTTGAGACTAAAATCATCGATTTGGTACTTCAAATGTCGGTCAACTAGCTTAGTGTCTGTTCTCAAGCGGAGCTAACTGTAAACAGACAGCCAAAGTTTGGTATGGTCTTTGGTGCGACTCAAATCTGACTCGAGGCGGACACTCGGCAAATCTCGACAGATTCCGGTACCCTACATCAAATCTTGGTTGTATGACAGTAAGTGATATGTACCTACGCCCACACATTTGCGATGCGGCTACCGGTTTGCTTTAAACAGGAAAACGTACCGCTTTTACAAAAAAAGTCCCAAACTATGTCTTTTGTAGAGTGTATATACCTAAAGGAACAGAGATATTGCCCCAAGGCTGCTGGTTTGATAACATTCCCTGACAATTCCCCAAACCCAATGCCAAACGTGACGTTTGTTGGTATAATACGCTCTCCACGGAAATCTACATGGGGGGCAGCCATTTTTCATTCGGAACCTTTAAAATAGTTCAATTATGGCGGAAATGGTCATACAACCGGGGTTAGATGGGTAGAATCTGTCGAGGTTTGCCGAATGTCGAGACGGAGTCGTGGAACTTGAGTGTCCCCCTCTGATTAATGTTAATGTCGGCCTGATTGTCAAGAAATTTAGATAATTTGGGGAGTATTTTAATATTTCGCCTTACCCCAATAGTAGAATAACACAGCTCCTTTTCGTCCGGCAGTTTTTCGCTCTCACTATTTGTCTGAAGGTAAAAAAAAACACCTGATTAAAACAATATATCAAGAATGTAGAAATTCAAAGTTAGATATATAAAAAAAAGTACATGTATTGTTATTGTTATAATACATGAATAAAATAATAATATGTGCAATTTATATCTTTATTTTTTGTGGTAAGTGTTGGGACAATATTGGATACCTCTAATCAAAGAGCACCTCCATTATGCAAGCATTTTTAAATTTCCCTTGGATGCTTTCTTAATACAAGTTATACTGTAGTCATGTTATAAGTTGGATTGGTTAGATTGAAGCCAATCCGGGGAGGGGGGGGCAAAGCGGTGGCACGGGCATCGATTGTAGAGAGCAGTGCTTGCTTAATACAAGTGACCGAGACTAGATTGAAGCCCACCTGGGGAGGGGGTCAAGGCGGTGGCACAGACATCGATTGTTAGAGAGCGGGCGATGGCTTCCAATCAAAGACTCGACATAAAAGCAAGAGTTTATGGAATTTGAAATAATCGATGTTTTACAAACCGTCCTCGCTTCACTTTAATAAACAAGACTATTCCATTTGTTTTGACATTTTTAAGATTTTCTGGCCCTGTATTTGTGTCTAGTGGTCATATAATCGATCCACTAGCATCGTGCAAGACGGGAGCCTAGCAAGGAAACAAAATTGTGCCTTGTCGTTCGGATGGGACGACAAATAGGCCGGGATGTTCCACTAGCATCGTGCAAGACGGGTGCCTAGCAAGGAAACAAAATGGTGCCTTGTCGTTTGGATGGGACGAAAAATAGGCCGGGATGTTCCACTAGCATCGTGCAAGACGGGTTCCCAGCGCGGAAACAAAATGGTGCCTTGTCGTTAGGATGGGACGAAAAATAGGCCGGGATGTTCCACCAGTATGGTGCAAGACGGGAGACTAGCAAAGAAAGGCCTTGTCGATCGGATGATACGATAAATAAAAGTCTTGTGTTCACTCATTAATGTTGACATTTGTAGAGGATAAAGGGGTAGCGTCGCTACCAGGACAAAATTCTCTCATAGCACGAATGTACGTTATACGTCAGTCATTCGATCCATTTCATTTCATTTCATATCAAAATTTTACCTTGGGTTAACACGATACATCATGCAGTCGCCTCTTTTTTATACGCAGTTGTCTCCCTTAACACATTAAATATTACAATGACACACTACGAACTATTACATAAACAAGTTGCTTGCTATACACCGCTCCGAATCCCTGTCATCCAGATACAACTCTTTATAAAACTATATATATCCTAAAATATTAGCACAACCGTAAACCTGCACTACTTTGTTTCACGGTTAACGATGAAGAGATAAAAGGTATGCCGACACAAACTGATTTCAACACTGGTTTAATAACATTTTAACATTCTAAAATACTTTTCGTCCGTCTTTGTATAAAGATGGACAGTATAGTATATTTATACATATCTACATAGTAACTCTGTGGTTTTATATTTATTTATATATATTACAACTGAGCAGATCGATCAGAGTTAAACCAGATCGATTAGCAATAAACGGATTTAATTAATCACATTACTCTTATGTTCACTTAATCCTAGAAACCTTTATTAAAGAGACACTAACACTCTTGCTGGCTTAACAGGTCCAGAAAAAAAAATTAGCCTTATTCTAACTACAAGGTGTTTAAGTGTTCTACCTGTTGTGTAAATTATCCATTACACCCTATATTACGTTTCCAGATGGTTCGAAAATATGTTTTAATCCAAGTTGCATTTGAAAGTGCTTACGTAAGGCTTTTCAAACCATGTTACGGCATGTAGTGTAATTTTTCCAATTTTTAAAATTAGGTGTGTTAAGATGAAATTTGTATCATTTTTTAATTGGAATATTGTAAAATAGTACAAATTGTGGACCAGAATAATGATTGGAACATATTATTCAGTTACAACAAGAGTGGTATTGGGGCTTTAACCAAGATATGTGACGACACAGCTTCCCGCTACACCATTACATGGTTCAGTTGTTTTCACCATTTTGGTTGCGGAGAATTGGGGGTGAATGGCCGAATGGTAAAGCACACCAAATGGCGCGCTTTATCATAATGCATATTAATTTTTATTAATTTTCTAAAGTATTAATTAGACATTAATTGACTGTTCTAGGCCACAATCAGTTCTCGATGGCATCTTTTTTCTCCGATATTAAAGAGATTAGAACGGTTCAGTCATACTTTGATTAAATTCACAAATGGGGGACCAGTACGGTGGTTGAAATTATTGCACACGTCTTGACAGACCTTCAAAGGCTTTACTAATATCTTCGCTCGCAATAGAGTACCTAATATGAATGAAATTTCCAAATTATTCATTTTACATTATCTATTTTAGAACTATTATAGCAAGAATAGGCAGCTCTTTATCTAAATCTTACATAATGCATCTTTAGCTAAGTAATTTAACAAACATAATTCAGATCGCTAGTCGCGGGGGGCATGTGACGATGAAGGCGGACGTCACTTGGGAGAGAGAGAGAGAGAGAGAGAGAGAGAGAGAGAGAAATGGGGTTTAACGTCAACTCAACACAACTAGGTCATTTCGGGACTAACATAAGGTTTAATATTTTATTTTAAGAATTCGCTTGCGCGTAGGGGGTCTTTAGCAGTGGGAGGAAATCGGAGTGTCCGGGGGAAACCCACGAGGTTGAGAAGGCGCCCCTATCTCCATGCCACATACGCTCACACCAGAGCTCGAGACAACAGCCGCAAGCTAGAGGTGGCCGGCCAGCTAGAGGTCGAAGCGCGGCACTCTAGACCACTAGGCCATCCCACCCCCACGTCACTTGGGACTCTGATCATTATGAAATGAAATGGGGTTTAACGTCCTACTTTTCTCACCCGACCTGAGCTAATGAAGACAGGACACCGACTGGGCAAATGAAGACGGGTGTACGCCATACCTGGTGCGATGAGGGAAATTTTGCCCAAGTCAGCGGCACTACGGTCTAATATCGAATTCCAACTGTCAATGGGTTTTCGTCCTATCCGTACGACTAGACAGCTGTCCTTGTCAGACCACCCGTCCTGCATCCCTGACAAGTGGGAACAACGCCGGAAAATCTCGATAATGTAGGGATCGAACAACCGACCCCCAGGCTAGCGAACTAGCGTCTTCCCCCGACTCCCTGACAATATGACTACGTATAATGCGTGTATTTGTTCGTGTATCTTGTAGGGGATTATGGTGGCTAAGTGGATGAGGCGCTGGTTCGCTAGCCTGGAGTTCGGGTGTTCAATCCCTGCATTGGCCGAGAAAGTTCGTCTCGATTTTCCGGCGTGATTTCCTCTTGTCAGTGATGCAGAAGGGGGGCCTGACAAGGTCAGCTGCCTAGTCGTTCGGATTGTGAGAAAAACCGAGGTCCCGTGTACACATTAGAGTACACGTAAAAGATCCATTGGCAGTTGGAATTCGATATAAAAGTAGGCTGTAGCGCCTCTGCCCCGGCAAAAATTACCCTCACACTGCGTGGCGCATGCCCGTCTTCCATTAGCCCAGGTTAGGTGCATAATAGTAGGACGTTAAACCCCATTTCATTCATTCATTCGTGTATGTTGTAACCTGTTTGTTATTAGAATATTATAGAATTATGATGTTGTTCCTGTATTGTAATAATAGATGGGATGTAACCACAGCGGGGGTCGGGATGGTCTAGTTAGAGTGTCGTGCTTTGACCTCTAGCTGACCGGTCACCTCTGGCTTGCGGCTGTGGTTTCGAGCCCTGGTGTGAGCGTATGTGGCATGGAGATACATAGGTTTCCTCCGGGCACACCGGTTTCCTGCCATGTCTAAAGACCCCTACGCGCAAGCGAATTATTGAAATAAAATTAAATCCATATGTTAGTACCGAAATGACCTAGTTGTGTTGAGTGGACGTTAAACCTCTCTCTCTCTCTCTCTCTCTCTCTCTCTCTCTTTGTACTGTAATAATAGATTGGATGTAACCATAGCCGGCTTTATTATCACACCATTTGATATTATATCCCACAAATTCACCTGGCTAACGCTATTGGGTTATAACCGCTTATCACCCAATAATACATTCTACAGTAGTTATCGCTTGTGTGATTAATTTCATAATCTACTGTCATATCACCCAATAATACATTCTACAGTAGTTATCGCTTGTGTGATAAATTATATAATCTACTGCGATATCTCATATCGCTTTACAAGAATTTGATTCGGCAACCAAATAGGCACTGCTTTTTTTATTTTCAAAGAACAGTTTGTTTTGTTTTATTAAAAGTAGCTTCTTTCCTATTAAAGATACATTATGGGAGATTGTTATAAAGAGTTGGCCATTCTTGCTATAACAGTTGAAAAGTTAATGGTGAAAGAAGAACATTTTGAAAATTTCAGTCAAATTATTTTATTATGTACAAAGTTATTTGCGTAGTAATATTTGACTAGAAATGGGGGCCAAATATGTCTTCACCTTGGCCGAATGTTTGATTGACAGGCGATAACTCCACCTACATAATCTCAATTATCCAGTAAAGTTCTCAATGACATTCGGAATATCGCTCAACAGCGGCCTCACTAGGTACAATCTATCATTTAGCCTCGATCTAACTGATGACGTAAACATAACAGATAATTTAATAATCTTATCACTGTGTGCCATATTTGATTAAATCAATCAGTGAAATCATATTTAAATCCAAGCCATCCGTGGGTCTACAGAGTTGATTTTGTGCTTGTTGCTTAGGCCTATATAAAGATCTAATTTAAATTTCTATAACATCTGAAGCCTAAATTAGGACTTGCAGTAATCAGATTTAGCTCTTGCATAATGTAACTTTAAATAAAGGTCTAAATTTATAATTTCAATAACACCTGAAGCCTAAATTAAGACTTGCAATAATCAGATTTAGCTCTTGCATAATACATCTTTAAAAATAATCTTTAATGATTTACTTGACCTTGATGGAAACACTGGGTCAATATAAAGGCTTTTGCAATGGTTGAATTGCTGTATCTCTACGCCATATGTATACAGGTTCAGTAAAAGTGAAATCTATAGCAAAGAATTATATCTATTTGTTTCTGCATGTAAGAAGGGATTGGGTGATAAAAAAAAATCTCCTACTCGTCTTTTTTGATATAAAAAAGACTCATAAGAGATGCTCTATATATAACCTACACGCGGGCGAATAATTGATATCAAATCTCTCTCTCTCTCTCTCTCACTCTCTCTCTCTCTCGTGTGAATCCATAAGGTCTGTTATCGCATCGAGTGACGTGGTATCGATTCCTCGGTTGTACGTGACAAAGAGTTGATTCGCCTGTCCCATCTCGTTGGTTTTCTCCGGGTCTTTCGATTTCCCCACCACTAAAGCCCCCACCTCTCTCTCTCTCTCTCTCTCTCTCTCTCTCGCTCTCTCTCTCTCTGTCTCACCCGCTCTTTCTCTCTTTCCGTTTACCATATTGTGTTAGTCTCGGAATGGTGTAGAAGGTTTTGAATGGACGTTAAACCCACCTCTCTCTGTTTCCTCGCTACAACAAACAAAGCCGTGAACAACGTGACAAACTCGCACGGCCGTCTTTAATAAACGGATTTACAAGAATTAAATAAACTAATCAGATAATCTTCGATTGATTTTCGTGATTGTTATCCATAGAACTGTAATGTGTGAGTATCCACTGACCTGAGTTATGGTATAATCCGATTTGACATAACAGTTTGTCTAGATTGAGTATATTACACGTGTAGAAACTTGTATTTCAGATTTGTTCACGAAACAACGGATTACATTTAACACTGTATACAAATCAAATCAAATGAATTGGGGTTTAGCGTCCTGCTGTTCCACACCGATTGGGGTAACGACAACGGCACTGTCACCAAACTTGCAATATATATTTTTTGAAAGAACTGGATCGGCTTTAACAATGAAATGATAACCTGTATTTTCGCCAGAAAATGAATTCATAAATCAAGTTTGTGAATAATTAAGATTTTTAACCGAAACTGGGAACGATCAAACTGGAAATGTATCGCAAGATTGCAAGGTAAGATGGCATACATTTTGTAAATTTTGGTCGTGTGGCATTTAATCAACATGAATACTATAGAAAATAATGAAATGAAATGAGATCTAACATCCTACTGTTCTGCTTCAATTTTAAATTTTTCCGGCGTAATTTCCCCTTGTCAGTGATGTAGAAAGAGGGTCTGACAAGGAAAGCTGCCTAGTCGTTCGGATGGGACGAAAAACCGAGGTCCCGTGTACACATTGGAGTGCACGTAAAAGATCCCTTGGCAGTTTGAATTCGATATAAGAGTAAGCCGTAACGCCGCTGTCCTGGCAAAATTTCCCTCATAGCACACTGTATGGCCGTCTTCCATAAGCCTAGGTTAGGTACATAATAGTAGGACGTTAAACGGCATACAGTGTATTATGAGAAAAATTGTGTCCGGAAAGCGGCACTACGGCTTGCTCTTATATCGAATTCCAACTGCCAAGGGATCTTTTACGTGCACGTCAATGTGTATATTGGACCTCAGTTTTTCGTCCCATCCAAACGACTGACAAGAGGGTGGGGGGGACACGCCGGAATATGTGGATGAACTTTCTCTGCCAATGCAGGGATCGAACATCCGACCACTTAGCCACCGTGACCCCCGAGTTTAAAATAAACGTGATATCAAAATGTTAAGTGATCATAGACATTTTGCGATGTGAGCTGCGATGGCTCAGTGAGTAAGACGGCGTCCCGCTATCGAGGAAATCCCGGGTTCGGCATTGGCCGAGGAAGTTTCTCGAGATTTCCTGGCGTGGTTCCAGTGGTGCAGGACGGACAGCGGCACTACAGTTTACTCTTATTTCAAACTGCCAATGGGTCTTGTATTTGCACAATAGCGCAAACGAGACTTCGGTTTTCTGGTCTTACCCGAACGCCTAGACAAAGGTTGTCTTTCAGCACCAATAGCGGAGCTGAGACGTCCTGATTGACCAGTCAGAGTCTAACTCATTGAGTCAAATTAAACATATTTATTTTATATATTTTGTTTTTATCTCTAGGAAAGTACGGATGACGAAGATTTCTCAGATAAACAGGAACTGTGGCTTTGTTCTTGTGTTGATAGGGTGAGTTGAATAATTATATTTAATGCAGATAGAGAGAGAGAGAGAGAGAGAGGGAGAGAGATGGGGTTTAACGTCCAACTTGAGGTCGAAGCGCGGCACTCTAGACCACTAGGCCATCCCAACCCCCCTTTAATGTGGAGGGTTGGATGGCTGAATGGTTTGCGTGCGAGCACTGTATCATAAAGCCTGTCATTGAGTCAACTGTCGTTGTTTCGAATCCCTGGCTGTGCGCGACGCGAGTAGGGTCGCCTGTCCAACATCGTGGGGTTTCTCCAGGTCCTACGGTTTCTTCCCACTGCTCAAGGCCTCTACGCGCGAGCGAATTGATGAAATAAAAATTTAACCATATGCTATTCCCGAAATGTCCTAGATTGTGTCGAGTGGTTGGTAAACCCCAATTCTCTCTCTCACTGAATAATTATATTTAATGTCCTTCTCTCCTACTGCTGGTCAGTAGGACGTTAAACCCCATTTCATTCATTCATTCATTCCTACTGCTGGTAATGTTCACAGCACCGTTACTCGTCTCGGAGCCGCTAGTTTCGTGTAGTTATCTTTTGTCTTTTTACAAAATCTTCAATTTAGAAACCGACATTGTGTTTATAGGCGGACCTCTAGTTGTCGCCTCATTCGAGGGACTTGGCTCAATATATATTTGTCAGATTCACAGACGCCATGTGGAAACGGGACGTCCGATGGATAGTGTAGGGGGAGAGTCGTGGGTTGAGGTGCTCGTCCAGTGATTTCTTTCCACAGAATTTTTTTTTTAAATTCTGGCAATCATCGTTTAAAACTTAAAGATGGCGTCGTATGCGGGTTGTGCATGAGTTAAATTACATCCACAGAGGAAAGAACTTTTACAATTCCCAGTCGATTTCTCTCAAAAAATTTGCTTCGTCGTTTTGGCGCTGACACTAGATGTTACTTGGTTTTTTGTATTCCATTTCGGAATCCTAAGTTGAAATTGTGTTTAACGACCTACTATTCTGCTCATAAACTTGGCTAAAGAAGACGGCCATACGCCAAACAGTGTGCCGGGCCAGTAGGCAGCTCATAAAATTTGTAGGTGCTACGGAATTTTTTGGAGGGGCTGAGGATTGGAAGGCTAAGAATGCTCCTAAGAAATAATTATTGGGGGGGGGGGGGGATGCTAAGAGGGAAATATTGCCCGGGCAGCGGCACTACGGCCTACTCTTATCTCGACTCCCTACCCTCCATCCTCCAAAATTGCAACTACTTACAGGTATTCCATTCCATTTCGTATCTTTTCATTTATATTTCAGATTGGTGATAATTCTGGGTTCTGTGCTGGACTTCGGGGATGCTGATTATTATGCTAAGCTCAAATACGATAAACAAATGGCGAACCATCCTATTTACGACATGTTACAACCAACAGATGTACAGGTGGCCGACGTTTACACCGAGGAAGAAATTCAGGAATTTTTGAAACTTTATTCTTACTATCTGTACGTCAAACGTTCTATTTTCATGGACAATCGAGGGTAACGAATCCAGAAACATCGAAATGGGACAAATGATTTCAGAAGGGTTTAATATAGAATCAATTAAATGATTAAATTACAGATTTATATTTCGTTTCGTTTTTTTTAATCTTTCGATGACCTTCACTATTTGAAGTTTTACCTACCGACACCCCCCATTGGAAGGGAATGGTTGTACAAGCCTCCCCACCCGAGATTGGAAGGGAATGGTGGTACCAACCCCATATTGGAAGGGAGTGACCCCCCAGGTTGGAAGGGAATGGTGGTACAAGCCTCCCACCCCAAATTGGAAGGGAACGGTGGTACAAGCCTCCCACCCCAGATTGGAAGGGAATGGTGGTACCAATCCCAGATAGGAAGGGAATGATGATACCAACCCCAGATAGGAAGGGAATGGTAGTACCAACCAACACCCCAGGTTGGAAGGGAATGATGGTACCAACCTCCCCATCCCAGGTTGGAAGGGAATGGTGGTACCAGCAACACACCCCACCCAGAATGGTGGTACCACCCCCACCCCAGATGTGAAAGGAATGGTGATACCATCCAACACCCAAGATTGGAAGGGAATGGTGGTACCAACCCCAGATAGGAAGGGAATGGTGATACCAACCCCAGATTGGAAGGGAATGGTAGTACCAACCAACACCCCAGGTTGGAAGGGAATGGTGGTACCAGCAACACACCCCACCCAGAATGGTGGTACCACCCCCACCCCAGATGTGAAAGGAATGGTGATACCATCCAACACCCAAGATTGGAAGGGAATGGTGGTACCAACCCCAGATAGGAAGGGAATGGTGATACCAACCCCAGATTGGAAGGGAATGGTAGTACCAACCAACACCCCAGGTTGGAAGGGAATGATGATACCAACCCCAGATAGGAAGGGAATGGTAGTACCAACCAACACCCCAGGTTGGAAGGGAATGATGGTACCAACCTCCCCACCCCAGGTTGGAAGGGAATGGTGGTACCAGCAACACACCCCACCCAGAATGGTGGTACCACCCCCACCCCAGATGTGAAAGGAATGGTGGTACCAACTAACAACCCAGGTTGGAAGGAAATGGTAGTACCAACCTCCCCACCCCAGCCTGGAAGGGAATGGTGATACCATCCAACACCCCAGATTGGAAGGGAATGGTGGTACCAACCCCAGATTTATATTTCGTTTCGTTTTTTTTAATCTTTCGATGACCTTCACTATTTGAAGTTTTACCTACCGACACCCCCCATTGGAAGGGAATGGTTGTACAAGCCTCCCCACCAGAGATTGGAAGGGAATGGTGGTACCAATCCCAGATAGGAAGGGAATGATGATACCAACCCCAGATAGGAAGGGAATGGTAGTACCAACCAACACCCCAGGTTGGAAGGGAATGATGGTACCAACCTCCCCATCCCAGGTTGGAAGGGAATGGTGGTACCAGCAACACACCCCACCCAGAATGGTGGTACCACCCCCACCCCAGATGTGAAAGGAATGGTGATACCATCCAACACCCCAGATTGGAAGGGAATGGTGGTACCAACCCCAGATAGGAAGGGAATGGTGATACCAACCTCAGATTGGAAGGGAATGGTAGTACCAACCAACACCCCAGGTTGGAAGGGAATGATGATACCAACCCCAGATAGGAAGGGAATGGTAGTACCAACCAACACCCCAGGTTGGAAGGGAATGATGGTACCAACCTCCCCACCCCAGGTTGGAAGGGAATGGTGGTACCAGCAACACACCCCACCCAGAATGGTGGTACAACCCCCACCCCAGATGTGAAAGGAAATGGTGATACCATCCAACACCCCAGATAGGAAGGAAATGGTGGTACCAACCAACACCCAAGATAGGATAGGAATGATGGTACCAACCAACACCCTAGATTGTAAGGGAATGGTGGTATCAACCTTCCCAGCCCAGATAGGAAGGAAATGGTGGTACCAACCCCAGATTGGAAGGGAATGGTGGTATCAACCTCCCCACCCCAGGTTGGATGGGAATGGTGGTACCAACCTCCCCACCCCAGGATGGATGGGAATGGTGGTACCATCCAACAACCCAGGTTGGAAGGAAATGGTAGTACCAACCTCCCCACCCCAGCCTGGAAGGGAATGGTGGTACCAACCAACAACCCAGGTTGGAAGGGAATGGTAGTATCAACCTCCCCATCCCAGATTGGAAGGGAATGGTAGTATCAACCTCCCCACCCCAGGTTGGAAGGAAATGGTGGTACCAACCTCCCCACCCCAGATTGGAAGGAAATGGTGGTACCAACCAACACCCCAGATTGGAAGGGAATGGTAGTACCAACCAACACCACAGGTCGGAAGGAAATGGTGGTACCAACTAACAACCCAGGTTGGAAGGGAATGGTAGTATCAACCTCCCCATCCCAGCCTGGAAGGAAATGGTGGTACCAGCCAAGACCCCAGATTGGAAGGGAATGGTGGTACCAACCTCCCAACTCCAGGTTGGAAGGAAATGGTGGTACCAACCAACACCCCAGATTGGAAGGAAATGGTGGTACCAACTAACAACCCAGGTTGGAAGGAAATGGTGGTACCAACCAACACCCCAGATTGGAAGGAAATGGTAGTATCAACCAACACCCCAGATTGGAAGGAAATGGTGGTACCAACTAACAACCCAGGTTGGAAGGGAATGGTAGTATCAACCTCCCCATCCCAGCCTGGAAGGAAATGGTGGTACCAGCCAAGACCCCAGATTGGAAGGGAATGGTGGTACCAACCTCCCAACTCCAGGTTGGAAGGAAATGGTGGTACCAACCTCCCCACCCCAGATTGGAAGGAAATGGTGGTACCAACCAACACCCCAGATTGGAAGGGAATGGTAGTACCAACCAACACCACAGGTCGGAAGGAAATGGTGGTACCAACTAACAACCCAGGTTGGAAGGGAATGGTAGTATCAACCTCCCCATCCCAGCCTGGAAGGAAATGGTGGTACCAGCCAACACCCCAGATTGGAAGGGAATGGTGGTACCAACCTCCCAACTCCAGGTTGGAAGGAAATGGTGGTACCAACCTCCCCACCCCAGATTGGAAGGAAATGGTGGTACCAACCAACACCCCAGATTGGAAGGGAATGGTAGTACCAACCAACACCACAGGTTGGATGGGAATGGTGGTACCAACCTTCCCACCACAGGTTGGAAGGGAATGATGGTACCAACCTCCCCACCCCAAGTTGGAAGGGAATGATGGTACCAACCTCCCCACCCCAAGTTGGAAGGAAATGGTGGTACCAACCAACACCCCAGATTGGAAGGAAATGGTAGTATCAACCAACACCCCAGATTGGAAGGAAATGATGGCACCAACCTCCCCACCACAGGTTGGAAGGGAATGATGGTACCAACCTCCCCACCCCAAGTTGGAAGGGAATGATGGTACCAACCTCCCCACCCCAAGTTGGAAGGAAATGGTAGTATCAACCAACACCCCAGATTGGAAGGGAATGATGGTTTTAGGTCTCATCAATGTAATATTTTGAGGGACCCGGAGAAAACACATGGCGTTGGAGGATACATATCGAATTCAAACTGTCAAGGTTTTTTTTACATGCACAACTGACAAGAGGGGTAGGATGGAGGTGGGGGCGAGACAAGAGTGAGAGAGAGAAATTGGGTTAAACGTCCACTCGGCACATACTAGGTCATTTTGGGACTAACATGATTTAATTTTATTTGAATAATTTGCTTGTGCGTAAGGGTCTCTAGCAGTGGGAGGAAACCGGATTGCCCAGAGGAAACCCATGAGGTTGAGAAGGCGCCCCATCTCCATGGCACATACGCTCAAAACCACAGAGGTGACCGATCAGTAGAGGTCGAAGGGCTGCAATTTAGACCACTAGGCCATCCCAACCCCCCACACGAGGTTGGAAGGGGCGAGACAGGATAACAGACAATATACATGTATGATATAGGGGAATTTAGCTGTGGGAGTAAACCGGAGAACCAGGAGAAAACCCACGAGGTTGGAAGGGGCTAGACACGATAACAGACAATATACATGTATGGTATAGGGGAATTTAGCAGTTGGAGGAAACTGGAGAACCAGGAGAAAACCCACAAGGGGCTAGACATGATAACAGACAATATATAGATATGATATAGGGGTATTTAGCAGTTGGAGGAAACTGGAGAACCAGGAGAAAACCCACAAGGTTGGAAGGGACTAGACACGATAACAGACAATATACATGTATGATATAGGGGAATTTAGCAGTGGGAGTAAATTGGAGAACCAGGAGAAAACCCACGAGGTTGGAAGGGGCTAGACATGATAACAGACAATATATAGATATGATATAGGGGAATTTAGCTGTTGGAGGAAACTGGAGAACCAGGAGAAAACCCACGAGGTTGGAAGGGGCTAGACATGATAACAGACAATATATATGTATGATATAGGGGAATTTAGCTGTGAGAGGAAACTGGAGAACCAGGAGAAAACCCACGAGGTTGGAAGGGGCTAGACATGATAACAGACAATATATAGATATGATATATAATAATGTTTATTTACAACATAATATCACAAGGAAACAGGTGCTATAATAATAATAATAATAATAATTATAATAATAATAGTAATAATAATAATAAATAGGTGATGGTATAGATAGAGTATGTGTATTAATATATTACAAATTGTATACAATAAAAGCAATCCAATATTTCATCACAATGGATTCTATTGCAGGGGTGGATCCAGGTGGGTGGGGGGTGGGGGGGTGTCCTAATCCAACCCTGCTCAGCTACCAAAAAAAATTGAATGCCTTGCATCAATGGAATTAAATCACAATGTGATCCTACATCATTACAAATTACAAAAATGATTTTTCATTTTAAAATGGTTAATTTGTATTTATGCCTGTCTATGTAATTAAGAGACGATAATGACAGATTTCCTTAACAAAGGAACCTGGGAAACTCCCTCCTGCAAAAATTCCTGGATCCACCCCTGCAATTGCGATAAAGAAACAGGTTTTTTTTTATTTCTTTCTATTGATAAATTAATCTGAAAACAAGATAACAAAAACACGACTAGGTCATGATTAGCCTACAACAGTTTGATTTTCTTTTCTTCAAGGTTTTGATAAATAAAGACCTACATTAATTACATGAAAGATGTTTCGTTGAAACTTTCAAAACTTACTAATTTTGAACTATAAGTTTTTGAACAGCACAAACAAGTAAGTAATTAGTTTGGTTTTTAAACAAGTCCAATTTCCTGATGGCATAAAAAGGAACATTTTAACAAAAAAGAGACATCAGGCAATATGCCTACAATCAATAAGCCTACAATCATTAGGCCAACAATTCATAGGCCCAAAATCAATGGGCCTACAATCAATGGACCTACAATTAATAGGCCTACAATCAATAGGCCTACAACCTATAGGCCTACAATTAATAGGCCTACAATTAATGGGCTTACAATCAATTGGCCTACGATCAATAGGCCTACAATTAATGGGCTTACAATCAATAGGCCTACAATCAATAGGCCTACAATTAATAGGCTTACAATCAATAGGCCTACAATCAAAGGGGAGTTCTAAAATAAAGATAAACAAACAAGTCTTAGTTCCAATCCACGTTATTGCATCTGACACGTTGGGATGGTCATTTCAAATACTGTCAAAAAGAGATAAAAATTTCTCAAAAATCAGACGAGAAATTCTTATTTAAAAATACAAAAACAAACAAGCCTTCAGATTTAAAGTCCCATCTACATTTCTTGGAGCAGCAATTTTAGGTTTGTCCAAAGAGATGGGGGGGGGGGGGGATCATTTTAGTTTTGATAAAAGAGATGACGAACAATAATTCGCTTGTGCAAAGAGGAAACTTTTTCTTAGAATTCTCTCAAAAATGAAGGGTGTTGTATGTTTATTTCATTGTTGAAAATCAGAACGTTTTTTTTTTTATACATTATAAAGCAAATTAACATTGGGCATGTTCATGAACAAAACAGTTCAAAATAACATTCCTAAACCACGGTGTATCGAGAAACTAATTAACAACACGGTTTGAAGCAAAAGTGGACTGGAAATACAAATATTCCTGTAGACTATTGCGTAAAACAATTAATCAATAATGGAGAGAGAATAAATCTTTGCCCTAAATGGCCTGCATATCGTAGATTTAGGAATTAAAATGGCCGTCAACTAGCTTAGTGTCTGTGCTCAAGCGGAGCTAGTTGTGGACAAACAGTGTAGGTTTAGTAAGTGAAAATTTCAGTGATCGATCCTCGCATGACCCTTGATCTTTTGTTTCCTTGACCACCTCAAACTGTATAATAATTTTTGCAACACCACATTTACCAACGATTTCAGATTGACCAAGTGCTATAGAACAGCCTACACAACAATTTCAGATTGACCAAGTGCTATAGGAAAGCCTACACAACAATTTCAGATTGACCAAGAGCTAAAGGGCAGTCTACACAACAATTTCAGATTGACCAATTGCTATAGGACAATCTACGCAAGATTTCAGATTGACCAAGTGCTACAGGGCAGTCTACGCAACAATTTCAGAATGACCAAGAGTTAAAAATAAATTATGAATTAACAAACCCTGAATTCATCAATTTTAAATTTAAAAAATAAACACACAGGCAATTTCTGCCTGCAAATGTAACAAAAATGATTTACCCTTGCAGATTGAAAATATTTTGATTGTTTTCACGATGCTTGATGAACAACAGATTTCAATCTCACTACAGAAACAAGTTAGCTCAGTGGTTCTCAACCTTTTTTTGCCAATGGCACACCTTGGAACACACGAAAAAATAGCGGCACACCTGGTAAAATATTTGAAGTTTGAAATTTAAAAACATGGCAAGTCGAAGAGAGCATGAAACCGTAGCCATAGACAAATAGAGTGACTTAAATTAAATAAAAAAGAATGCAGTGTATTCACGTGCCAGTGGACACATGTTTTTTTTTAATTTCCTTAGTGTGCCGTTCAAAACTTTGCTGTACACTGGTTGACAATCACTGAGGTAGCTGGTATATAAAAATTAATAAGCACTCGTTTATTTTTTTGTGGCCTCAGCATGTGGGGCCTCAACCGGTGTAACTGAAACCAGTGTGGCCTCGATCGATCACTGTAGCTTGTAAGCCCTAGTTTAAAAACCTCTTTGGTCTCAACCAGTGTAGCTGAAACCTCTGTCATATATTATCATAAATTAAAATAATGGTGTACGCCAGGCTGATAATCCATTGGGAAACTAGCTGTCAAAAGGTCAAACTAGGTCATTTCAGGACTAACATATGGTTTAATTTTATTTCAATAAGTCGCTTGCGTGTAGGGGTCTTTAGCAGTGGGGGGAAGCCGGAGGACCTGGACAAAACCCACAAGGTTAGCGGGCGAACCTATTCCTTACAACGAACAACCGGGGATTCGAAACTACGCCAGTTGACTCAATGGCAGGCTTTATGATACAGAGTGCACACGCTAACCATTCAGCCATCCAACCCCCCTCCAAATGAATGACTTCAATTTAGAGAAAATTCATGTATTTCTTGGGTGTTTTTTTTTTATTATATTGAGTTATTGAAGCCCATTTTCAAAATGACACAAAAACAACTGTTTCTCTGTTCCCTAGATTGCCTGAGATACAAACATTGTGAAATAATTGAATAATTCACAGCTATTCAGTCGGAGCAGTCAGGGTGGTCAGGGCTGTCGGGGCCGTAGTTTCGGGCCGGAGCAGATGACAAAGGGTTAAATCATAAATAGTGATAAAGATTTAATACATGGCTCAAGTAAAAATTACAATTAATGAAATAACTCTCCAAAAACATTAAAATTATTGTGATTAAAATTCAAAATGTTCGGAACACATTTAATTTAAATCATTCAATATCATTTTTTTTTCTAAAAATGGGGAATTTTCTAATAAATTCTAACTAAACAATCTATACAATCTATTAAAACAGACAGGTGGGGGATGAATCATTGTAAACAGGGATCAATCATTGTAAACAGGGATCAATCATTGTATACAGGGATAAATCATTGTAAACATGGACACGTGGGGGTCAATCATTGTAAACAGGGATCAATCATTGTAAACATGGACACGTGGGGGATCAATCATTGAAACACTGACACATGGGGGTCAATCATTGTAAACAGGGATCAATCATTGAAAACAGGGACACGTGCAGGGATCATTCATTGTAATGGGAGCATTAATCATTCATTGTAAACACGGACACATGGGGGATCAATCATTGTAAACACGGACACGTTGGGGATCAATCATTGTAAACAGGGACACGTGAAGGGATCATTCATTGTGGGGGCATTAATCATTAATGCATATTAACAACAAGAGATGATAAATATTTAAAATTGATTGAGTAAAAGAATTAATAAATAGTCTAAAAGTCTTCGTTTCAAATCTCCTCCACAAAAAACAATAATCTGTGACATTTCCCAAACATCAAAAACACTCCACTTGCACAATTGCACAAAATTCTAGATGCACACGTCGACGACACAAACTAGAAATATTTAACCGTCAACTGCCAAGAATTTCCTGGATCTTCTTACAATTCTTATCACTTACGTTGATCTTTCCAAACTAAATGCCAAGAATTTCCTGGAACTTCTTTGAATTCTCATCACTTACGTTGATTTTTCCAAATTTAATGCCATCATATAGAATTCACACTTCTTGAATCAACAAAATTTTGTTCTTTAAATATCCATTTTGACAAAGTATGCAAAGCTCTTTTTTTGGTTTTGGGGTGCAATGCATCTGGTTTGAAGACAACAAACTTATTTCTTAAATTGTTTGTTTGTTTGTTTTTTGTCGTCTTTAAAATGTTCAAAATCTTGTCAAATTTTGGAATACATACATCTAGGTTTGATTAACGGAACATCAAAGAACCGTGTCAAAAATCGACATCCCTTTCGTAATATTCTCATCCTGAAAGATAAAAATAAAAACATAAAATGATTTTATCTCAGATAACAGAGCAATGAAAGAAAATGAAATGGGGTTTAACATGCTACTGTTTTGCTCCAAAACAGGGCTTATGAAGACGGGCATATGCCATACAGTGTGCTATGAGGCGAATTTTGCCCAGGCAACGGCGCTACAGCTTACACTTATATTGAATTCCAACTGCCAAGGGATCTTTTATGTGCATGGCAATTTGTACACTGGACCTCTGTCAGGCCCTCTGTCCTGCATCACTTGGCCAATGCAGGAATCGAAAAACCAACCTCTAGGCTAGCAAGCCAGCATCTTACCCACTTAGCCACGTGAAAGATACATTATGTAAGGAGTAGATAATGAGCTGACCATTCTTACTATAATGGCTAAAAAAAAGATAATGTAAAGTGAAAATATTGAAAATGTCATTCAAAGTTTATCATTCTGAGCCAAGTCATCACAGTTTGTAGTTTTGACACAAGGTGATCATAGTGGTAACCAGAGCACTGGTATGTTAAAGACTTATTCGCATCACTTTTCCATTTTTAAATAAAAAAATTTAGATGGCGAACCGCTTTAATGTAGTGTAAATCTCGTGTATCTGATGCCATTGAGAGTTTATTATGGTTTTGTTTTGTTAATAAATGCCTAATTAATAAGTTATATTAAACATTTCAGGCCTAAAGAAAGATCTGCAATAGACAGATTTAACTCTTGCATAATGTGTGTTTAATTTTTACAGCTCATTGGGTAAATGTACTGTCAGATGTTCTACAAGATGTAATTTAGTCTAATAAATTATTTTCTTTAATAATTAAACAAGTTTAAATCAAATCAAATCAAAGCGCCTGAATCTAGACCATATGAGTATCACCGAATAGTGATACTAATATTTAGTTCTTTTTCAAATTTTAAATTAAGAATACAGAATTTATTTCTGAACCTTTTATTTATGAATATAGACAATATAGCTAAAATTAAGAAAACGTCTCCAGTAATGAGTTATACACCCCCAATCCTAGCTCATCTACAAATAATCCCTATGTGTCACCTGGGAGCATATTCTAACACAGAATAGCCCCGAAACACGTTGGTGATATAAGGACATGGAACCGAGACTTACCCTTTTACAGGTGTCCATAAATTCCTCTAACGATATTACACCATCCATGTTCAGATCCATCTTCTACAAAAACAATCAAAAAATATCTTTTCATTAAACATTCAAACATCAAATTATTTATCTACAAAACTAAACAATCAGAATAGCTTATCACAAAACATTTCTATACAATAAAAATAATATCTTATAATATCGTAAAACATTTCTTTATTCAAACAACAACAACAAAAAATCCTCACGAAGGGAGGTAGGCTGGGAGAGGGGGGAGAGAAGGTGTTACAAGTGATTTAATGAAAGGGAGGAAGGGTGGGATAGGAGGGAGAGAGAGGGATGAACACTTGAGGGAGAGGAGGTATAGCATGTGATCCAAAGGAAGGGTGTGAGAGGACGGAGAGAGAGGGCTAAACATGTGTATAAGACTAACAACTGTTACACAATTTCAGTAAATTTTGAAAGTACATGATGATTTACATTTTATTATATTCAACGCAGAGGTTGTATACTTGAATGAATGAATGAAATGGGGTTTAACGTCCTACGCTTAAGCACCTAACCTGGGCCAATTGAAGACGGGCATACGCCAACAATGTGCTATGAGGGAAATTTTTGTTTTGCCCGGGCAGCGGCGCTACGGCCTACTCTTATATCGAATTCCAACTGCCAAGGGATCTTTTACGTGCACTCCAATTTGTACACGGGACCTCGGTTTTTCGTCCCATCCGATTGACTAGGCAGCTGTCCTTGTCAGGCCCTCCTTCTGCATCACTGACAAGGGGAAATCACGCCGGAAAATCGAGATGAACTTTCTCGGCCAATGCAGGGATCGAACACTCAACCTCCAGGCTAGCGAACCAGCGCCTTATCCACTTAGCCACCGTGATCCCCTTGTATACTTGAAGTAACCAAAGGGCGACAATGTGATGAAGAAGGTGCTAAATCAAAGATAGAACCCACTGCTACAAACTACAGGTGACCAGACAGCTACAGCTCAAAGCATAACATTCTAGTCCATGACACCATCTCACCTCTGACTTCCATTTTGCAACAAAAAGGTGTTTGACTTTTAAACATGTACAACTAACCTGAAAGACTTGATCAACGTGTTCTCTTGGCGTGTTCTCGTCACAGATATGTTCCGAGTACCTCCCCATCATTTCGTAAATCGCCGACACGATGTCTACCATCTCATCTTTAGTGATTATACCGTCACCGTTGATGTCGTATAAATTAAACGCCCATTGTAGCCTCTCCTGTAACGTCCCCCGTGATAGAACGGACAAACCCATCACAAACTCCTGTAAACCAATAAAAAATAATTAAGTATTTTCTAATAGCTTTATCTCATTTCAGGACTAACATTTAGTTCACTTTTATATGCATAATTAGCTTGCACGTAGGGGCATTTAACAGTTGGAGTAAACCGGAGGTCCCGGAGAAAACCCACTAGGCTGGAAAGGCGACCCTACTCCTTTTCACGTACAACCAGGCATTTGAAACCACTTCAGTTGACTCAATGACAGACTTTATGATACAGCACGCACCTGCTAAACATTCGGCCACCCAAACCCCCTAGGGCACGATGACGTATAATACACGTGCTAACAATTCATCCATCCAACCCCTCTCCTAACAAATGAAATGAAATGGGGTTTAACATCCCACTGTTCTGCTGCTACTGGGCTAATGAAGACTTGCATATACGCCATACAGTGTGCTATGAGGGAAATTTTGCCTAGGGATGTGGCACTATGACCTACTCTTATATTAAATTCCAACTGCGAAGTTATCTTTCACATGCAATGCCAATGAATACATGCGACCTCAGGTTGTTTTTTTTGTAACCAACCGAACGACTAGACAGCTGTCCTTGTCAGGTCCTCTATTCTGCACCACTGACAAGGAGAAACCCCGATACAGGGATTGAACATGCAACCAACTTAGCCACGTGGTTCCCTTTGACAGGGCTTTTAGTAATGATCATTATTCTAAACTAATATTTAGAAACCTGATATACTGCCTGGGTGGGCAACATGAGGTCCTCTGTATAATTTGCTTGCTAGTAAAAGATCCCTTGGCAGTTGGATTTAAATATAAGACTAGTAAGTGCCATTGTCCACCATCTGGGCAGTATTTCCCTCATGCACGGGCTTTGACTTCTTCTTTAAAATCGAGGTAGGCCTATATTTCTTCTTTCAAGTGTTATCATACTCTGCCATGTGAATGACACCCAGTACTGATGTAACATATATTCACAGCATGCATACACTGCCATGTGAACTACATTCATTACCAGGGGCGCCGGGACGACCCGAGGGCCAGGGTACGAAAACATAGGGAATTCCCCTCCCCCCCTCCAATTCTGAGAACGCTGTTTAGAGCGCCTCTAGAATTCCAAATCGCAATCTAAAAGCCTTTAAAATACATAATAATGAAAAGGAAAAATACCTGAATCTTTGTATCATGAGTGCGAGAGCCGGTTAAAAATGAATAGACTAATAGAAAGGTTGAAAACTTTTATCGTTGGGGCATGGGTATACATGTATACCCAAGAAAAGGGCAGGGTACCATTTGTTATACCCTGGTACCTAACTGCCATCAGAATAGCTTGATTAGAGACAGGAAGTTTTCCCTCAAGTAATAACTAGAGTTATTCCCCTTCCAATGTGTTAGAAAAACCAACAAATAATGAGAGGGAGAGAATGAATGAATGAATGAATGAATGAATGAAATGGGGTTTAACATCCTACTGTTATACACTTAACCTGAGCTTATTGAAGACGGGGTGAGGGAGAGAGAAATGGGGTTTAACCAGGAGCGTAAATGTGGGGCATCCCAACTTCTTGTCACATACAACTGCGGAATAGAAACCGTTATAAATTTCTAACAACCCCTGAATTCACATTCCCTGATTTCTTACCTCAAAACTGATGGAGCCGTTATTATCATGATCAAATGTGCTGAACACGTAATGAGCGTACTGACTCGAATCTGAAACATTAAACATATAATATTATAACCCGTCATATAAGCGTGACGTTTTTAAAATGTAAACTACCCCATATTCTGTAATTAATTTGACGAAGTGACGAAGAGCTATGTACTATGTTCTAAGAATAGGTCTGGGAAAATACCTCCAAGTCGTTTCAATTTATACCCTACACACAGTGAGTGGCAGTTGTCCAGGATTTTATATAACGACTTACGAACTTAACAGGGTTAATAGAAATATAGTTTTTTAGATCGGAGTGAGAAACAGGGGTTTTAAATCCACTCGACACAACTTACTGTTGGTCACTTTGATACTGCCATGTGACAACCTGGGAAACCAATGCACCACTCACAAAGGAAAACCATGTCAGGTAATCCCAATAAACTTTCTCAGCCAATCTCCCAGAATGCCCTATGGTAAAATCTTTGAGTCCAGCAATGTCCCAGTACCCTAGGGTAAAATCCATGCATCCCTCAATCTAGTTGGGGTATCTGTGTTCCAGAACCCTATTGTTGAATCCATGCATTCCCTACTGTACCAGTACCCTAAGGTAGAATCCATGCATCCCCTACTGTCCCAGTACCCTAAGGTAGAATCCATGCATCCCCTACTGTCCCAGTACCCTAAGGTAGAATCCATGCATCCCTCAATCTAGTTAAGGTATCTGTGTCCCAGAACACTAATGTAGGTGTTTCTGTCCCAGCACCCTAAGGTATTTCTGCCGAAATTAGAAATTTATTATTAAAGTACTCACCACCCTGAGGAAAGAACTGAGCATAAATATCTTTAAATGTTTCTTCATTGACTATCCCCGTCGGACATTCCTGTAAATATAAATTAAACACATCAATATCTTTCAATATATGTTCGTCAGAGATTCCTATAAATATTAATTATATACATAAATTGTATTCAATATATGATCGTTGGACATTCCCAGGGCCGGAAATAAAGATTTTAGATGTACTTGACAAAATGTCAGGCACTAATGAAATAGTACCTGACATTTTCAACTTAGTTCCGGACATGTATTAATAATATCATTAAAAAAGACAAATCAGTGCCTGACAAAATGACAGGCACCAGAGGTGTTGTGCCTGACAATGCCTGGATTTGTGCCTGACATTGTCAGTGACAGGTGCCTTATTTCCAGGCTTGGACATTCCAATAAATAAATCATACGTAAAACTTTTGTATAAAATTTCAATTATTCTAACACAAGTAACTTGTGAATATGGAGCCACACTGAACTGGAGTATTTCTTCGGACTGGGACTGATTGGAAAGGAAACAGTCTTTGTCACGTACAACCGAGGATTTGAAACCTCGTCAGTTGACTCAATGACAGGCTTTGTGATACATTTAGCCATCCAACCCCCCGAATATAAATTGTTTTACTGAACTCAAGCCCTGTCTTTTGTTATGCAACATCAACAATAAAATCAATTTCTTGATAACAAGTACAAGTAGTTTGTTAGGATTAAGACACGATCTCAAGAGTTATTCAAAAACAGACAGAGAAAAGTTGTCATGATTAAGTTACTCTTACATTTGTGAATGCATCCACTTGAGAAAATAGAATTCAATATTGGCAAATACTTCAAACACAGCTTGCAAAACTTTCTACAAGTTTCTTAAAGGCTCAATACCACTCTTGTTGTAACTGAATAATATGTCCCAATCTTTATTCTGGTCAACAAATTGTACTATTTTATAATATTTCAATTAATTGATGATACAAATTTCATCTTAACACACCTAATTTAAAAAATTAGAAAAATTCAACTAAAGGATTTGAAAAGCCTTACGTAAAACCTTTTTAAATGTGACGTGAATTTTAAAATATTTTTGAACCCTCCAGACAAGTAAAATGGGAAGTAATGGATAATTTACACAACAGGTAGGACACTTAAACATCTAGTACTTAAAATAAGGCTATTATTTATTTTCTGGAACTGTCAAACCAGCAAGAGTGTTATTGTCCCTTTAACACAAAACATTGTTATGGATAGCGCTGAAGATGGCAGCAGTCAGAATTCATTTCAATGGTTCAATTACTGAAGAAGCTTCTTTCAAAAATGTGTCAGTTCCACTGAGAGAGACAATGGTCAGGATATAAAGTGGAATAATAAGTAGCCTCTTCTAACGCCATAAAATGAAACTGTCCGTGCTACATGTAAATCAAACGATCTCCTTAACGGCGCCGATTCGTTAAAATAACGATAGAATTTATCTCTCGATCTGCTACATGTTGACATTTTGACTCCAATCTGGTAAAAACAATCAATAATAGAGTCTATTTCACGGAATCATGGCAGAGGAAGAAGATCAAGGTTGAGAATCGAACGAGCCAACGAGCTGACGAACCGTCTTTGTTTATTTGACCAAACGTGTACTCTAATGATTTATGGACCGCGTTTCGATTGGTCGGAGACTTTCTCAAGTTTTTCTATCTGAGAAATGTGGCTGCTCATTAGATGGCATTCAAGTGAAAAGATAACGAGATTTGATACATAGCCTGAAACTGAAAGTAACATATCGTGCTGCCACCCAGGCCCAGATCCAGGATTTTTTCCAGGGGGGGGGGCCCATACATTGTAACTAATGGTAATCATTAGAGTGCTGCATACATTAGTGGTTGGGTGTAATCCCCAGAGCCTTGATGCATTGCCTGGGCATAGACAATGCGAAAATCATCTTTATATCATCAATTAAAGAGCAAAAATTCAAGTCTCGCGGGGGCTGAGGGGGGGGGGGGCACGACCCCCCTGGATCCGCGTCTGCCACCCCATAATGAGTGCTTGTGACAAGAGTACATCTCCCCTTCCAGGACTGTGTTGAAGATTTTCCATGGCTGTCTAAAAATCATACTCTAAGTAGAATCTAATAAAGGGAGAGAGTGAGAGAGAGAGAGAGAGAGAGAGAGAGAGGGAGAGAGAGAGAGAGTGATAGAGAGAGAGGGTTAAACATCAATTCAACACAAACTAGGCCATGGTTCAATTTTATTTGAATAATTTGTTTGTGCGTCGGAGTCTTTAATTAGCAGTGGCAGGAAACCAGAGGCCCTGGAGAAAACCCACAAGGTTGGGGAATCGAAACCATGCCAGTCAAGTGGCAGTTAACCAGTGTACCTAGCAAGGTTGGACAGACCACCCATATCACGTTCCCGACCCCCAGAATTGACAAAAATCACTGACACTGTCATGTGAGCTATCAAATTTAAAACTTAATATCTGTATGTACTAAAATCACAGACACTGCTCCCATGATCCGCAAAATACCTAGTTAGTCAGTCGAACATGATTTAGAGAAAAACAAAGGAAAACCATTGCATGATGATTAGCTTGATACCTTCTAACTTGCTGACTTACTAGGTTCTGCAAGTTGCGAAACTGACAATATTGAAGAGTTTCACTCACTTTAACTTAATAAAGGCCAACAAAGTCCAAATTTCTATCCAACTAAATTTTCACCGAGTATCGACTTACTAGGTTTTTCCAGATCACAGGAGACTGTCACCTGAGCTTACAAATTTAGAAGTATACTGATGTCTCAAAGAAAGTATATACACACACTAAAAATGTGACTAAGATTTGTTTAGATTAAAAACAGTTGATAAATAATGACTGAGCTTGTCACTTGTGTCCCAACTCAACATTCCTAAACAAATAAAGGTGAAACAAACTGAAATCGTACCCAAATTAGGCCGGGAATGGAAAAAACGGCTTTGGTTGATGCAGCACGAAATGTACAGCATATACTTTATTTTGGCCATCAATATATTATCTTTATGTAATCCTTATAAGACATATAGAAATAGATTGCACTAAAAATAAACACACTTTATGGATATACTACCTATGAATTTTATTAACATGCTACGTTTCAATACACATACAGGTATCGTTATCAAGCAAATAACGATACCTGTATGTGTATTGAAACGTAGCATGTTAATAAAATTCAGAAGTAGTATATCCATAAAGTGTGTTTATTTCTATCTTTATGTACTAAAATCCTGCACGCGATCATATATAAGATAAGTCTCTGCAACGTACAACACATCAATTGAACGCTCGGTTCATTATTTAACATTATTAATCAGTTAATTTCATCAGTTCTGATTGGCCGTCTGATTAAAACTTCCAATTAACGAGTTGTAGAAACGTAATAAACAGGCATGATGGGAAGATAAAATAAAATATTTATATATTCGGAGAAGTTTTAAGTCAATATGGCGCCATCGTCACGATAATAATATGAATATGAAGTCTACAATATCTAGCAAATGCCACACATGTGACCTGTTCCCATGAAAAACCAGGCACAGATGATGCGACAAATTTAGAAAGAATTGTATTTTTGGAAAGCTTAGGCTGTGGACTATCCAAATATGCTGCCAGCTCTATATTTATAAAAATGACCAATATGTTCAATTAATCTAGATAAATGAAATGAAATGAAATAGGGTTTAAACGTCCTACTGTTGTGCTCCTAAACCGGGCGGGATCACGATGGCTAAGTGGAAAAGGCGCTGGTTCGCTAGCCTGGTCGGGTGTTCGATCCCTGCATTGGCCTAGAAAGTTTATCTCGATTTTTCGTCAGGAATTCCCCTTGTTAGTGATGCAGAAGGAGGGCCTGACATTGACAGCTGCCTAGTCATTTGGATGGTATGAAAAACCAAGGTCCTGTGTACACATTGGAGTGCATGTAAAAGATCCGTTGGCAATTGGAATTTCACATAAGAGTAGGCAAAATTTCCCTTATAGCACACTGTATGACGTATGCACGTCTTCCATTAGCCCAAGTTAGGCACACAATAGTAGGACTTTAAACCCCATTTCATTCATTCATTCCTAAACTGGGCTAACGGATGTATGGGTAACGTACAAGAATTTCAATATTATGATGAATAAAAAAAACGTCCAATAAAAAATAAGTCAATAACAAATTCAACCACTCTAACTTTGTCAATCTGAACAAGGGGTGGGAGGGGTGATGTGTGTGTGTGATGACAGAAACAATATCAAGTTTGACGTGAGGTCTAGGCAATAACCTAAGAATTTGACAATTCCAGAAGCTCTGGGGCAATTCTTCTGGTTATTTAGAGAGTGAGAGAGAAATGGGTTTAACGTCCACTCAACACAACTAGGTCATATGGTTTAATTTTTTATTTCATTAATTCGCTTGCACGTAGGGGTCTTTAGCAGTGGGAGGAACCGGAATGCCCAGAGGAAACCCACAAGGTTGAGAAGGCGCCCCTACGCTCACATCAGGCTTCGAAACCACAGCCACAAGCCAGAGGTGGCAGGACAGCTAGAGGTCAAAGCATGGCACTCTAGACCACTAGGCCATCCCAACCCCCCTTCTGGTTATTTTGATGAAAACATGAGGAGTGAGATGAAAATGGTGGCAATAATACTCAAACTCGTTTGTTTGGTTTTATTACAATGAATGTAATTAGGGGAAAAAAACATGCTCCGAACACCCCCCAAAGTCTGGCAAGAATCTTTCATGGAATTGATTAGTTATCACCCGAATCAAACCTTTGTTGTTAAAAGAAAACAACTTTTATCAAATCCCCGAAAATAAACCAACTGAGAGAGAGAGAAATGAGGTTTAACATCCACTTGACACAAACTAGGTCATTTCTAGGCTAATATATGGTTTAATTTTATTTCAATAATTCACTTCCACGAAGGAGTCTTTAGCAATGAGAGGAAACCGGAGGACCCAGAGAAGGCAACCTTACTTCTTGTCACATACAACCAGGGTTTCAAAAACCATGTGCTAACCATTCAGCCATCAAACCCCCAATAAACCAATAGAATAATATTATTGACATCAATAAGAAACAAACCATGTCATCAATAAAACTATAAAGTTTCCACAACAATTTCTCTTCCGTTTATCGATATAGTGTATTCCACTATATCGATTAGATCTTTACTGTATTTTTCGGGGTATAAATAAGTCAATTCTTATGTATGGATGAAGATAATATAACAGTTTATCATTTTAGGTATCAGTGGCTCAGAGTGTGAGGAGCTTTGTCAGTGTGTGGGTAGCTGGCTCAGAGTGTTGGAGAGCTGGCTCAGAGTGTTGGGAGCTGGTGCAGTGTGTGGGTAGCTGGCTCAGAGTGTTGGAGAGCTGGCTCAGTGTGTGGAGAGCTGGCTCAGTGTTTTGGGAGATGGTTCAGTGTGTGAAGAATTGGTACAGTGTGTGGGTAGCTGGCTCAGTGTGTGGAGAGCTGGCTCTGAGTGTGGAGAGCTGGCTCAGTGTGTGAAGAGCTGGCTCTGAGTGTGGGGAGCTGGCTCAGTGTGTGGGTAGCTGGCTCAGTGTGTGGGTAGCTGGCTCAGTGTGTGGGGAGCTGGCTCAGTGTGTGGGGAGCTGGCTCAGTGTGTGGGAAGCTGGCTCTGAGTGTGGAGAGCTGGTGCAGTGTGTGGGGAGCTGGCTCAGTGTGTGGAGAGCTGGCTCTGAGTGTGGAGAGCTGGTGCAGTGTGTTGGGAGCTGGTGCAGTGTGTGGGGAGCTGGCTCTGAGTGTGGAGAGCTGGCTCAGAGTGTTGGGAGCTAGCTTAGAGTGTGCAGGGCTGGCTCAGAGTGTTGGGAGCTGGTTCACATTGTGAGGAGCTGGCTCAGTGTTTTAGAGCTGGCTCAGTGTTTTGGGAGCTGGTTCAGAGTGTGGAGAGCTGGTGCAGTGTGTGGGGAGCTGGCTCAGAGTGTGGGGAGCTGGCTCAGAGTGTGGAGAGCTGGCTCAGTGTGTGGGGAGCTGGCTCAGAGTGTGGGGAGTGTAGGAAGCTTGGTCAGTGTGTGGAGAGCTGGTGCAGTGTGTTGGGACTAAAATATGGCTACATTTTGTATTAATATCATCAGCTTGCTCGTTAAGAAGGATGGGAGGGGGTGGCTGTGTGACTAAACTGGAGGATCCAGAGAAAACCCACGAGTTAGAAGAGGAAACCCTACTCCTTGTCACGAACAAACTGGAAATCAAAACCATGCCACTTGATTCAATAACAGAACCCAGAGAAAACCTACAAGATAGTAGAGGAGACCCTACTCCTTGTCACATACAAACTGGGACTAGAAACCATGCCAACAGATCCCTCATATATAGCACACTGCATGTTCGGCTTCATTAGCCCTGTTGTCGTACTTCGACCTCTAGCTGGCCGGCCACCTCTGGCTTGCGGCTGTGGTTTCAAGACCTGGTGTGAGCGTATGTGGCATGGAGAAAGGGGGGCCTTCTCAACCTCTTAGGTTTCCTTCGGGCACTCCGGTTTCCTCCCACTGCTAAAGACCCCTACTCGCAAGCGAATTATTGAAATAAAATTAAACCATATGTTAGTCCCGAAATGACCTAGTTGTGTTGAGTGGACTTTAAACCCCATTTCTCTCTCTCATCTCTCTCTCTCTCTTTCTCTCTCTCTCTGTTGTAATCATTAGCCTGGTTGCTAGAGAAAGATAGGATGTTATTTAAACTCATCACAACACACAGAAGAAATTTATAAAATAAAAACGGTGTAGCGTCGATCTAACACAATAAACCAATCACAACTACATCAGAGAAACTCAGAACATAATTATTAACTCGCTTTCCTCTCCCCCGATCTCTTTGTACACAAAATGAGTTGTCCCCATGTTTGCAGAAGATAACTCAATTACTTTAACAATGGTCTTTCCTTTTATATCCGTATTCATATATAACAAAGCCTTTTATGGACGATAATGTCCCAGCGAATTATTTAATAGATCTGACCTTAATCTCCAACCACAACATACCCCAAACTAATGGAATCAGTGTCGCTATTCAAATTTTAAAAAAAAGAACAACAAATTCTCATTTGAGCCGCCGCCGGAAGCAAGTGTTTAGTTTAGTTTAGTTTAGTAAATAATATTTTATTCGATCATCGTAGCTTTTTGTCTTACGACGACGAGGGTAATTACGGTCGTTATAGGTTTTTATCGACTTGTTGCCGTTCGGTTTTTATTAAGTTTGTAGGCGGGGGGAGATCGAGGACGAGAAGGTAATCAGAACCTTATTGATTTTCTGACAAATTGAACAGAAAGTTTCTCATCGGGGCAAATGATCCATCGCGCTGCGTGTATTTATCAGTATGTTTCCGTTAACGTTCCTCAGGGGATTACTAACTCTCATCCCGTCTTTTTTACAAGATAATTTCAAATCTTTCAAAATCTTTTTGTCTTTAAACAAAATTTTTTGAAATCTTTACAAAGTGGAAAAGAATGTTTTCTAATAAATTGCACTGTAAACATTTAAGTGAACTATAAATTTTGTTAGCGCCATCACTTGCTTGTAATATTTTATTACGATTCCCACTGCATGCAAACACGAACACACGAACACACACACACAGTCTGTTGTACACAAAACAACTGTGTTAGTCTCAAATTACAATCAGTTAAACTGAAACCATTCAGTGAAATAACATAGAACCATCTTGGTTGGTGTGAGAGAGAGATATGGGGAGAGAGAGAGAGGGGGGAGAGAGGGGGAGAGAGAGAGAGAGGAGGAGAGAGAGAAAGAGGGGAGAGAGAGAGAGGGGGGAGAGAGAGAGAGGGGGGAGAGAGAGAGATGGGGAGAGAGAGAGGGGGGAGAGAGAGAGGGGGGAGAGAGGAGAGAGAGAGGGGAGAGAGAGAGGGGAGAGAGAGGGGAGAGAGAGAGGGGAGAGAGAGGGGAGAGAGAGATGGGGAGAGAGAGGGGGGGAGAGAGGGGAAGAGAGAGAAAGAGGGGGAGAGAGAGAGAGGGGAGAGAGAGAGAATGGGAAAGAGAGAAAGAGGGGGAGAGAGAGAGAGGGGGGAGAGAGGGAGAGGGGGGGAGAGTGTGTGAGAGAGAGAGAGAGAGAGAGAGAGAGAGAGAAAGAGGGAGAGAGAGAGAGAGAGAGATTTAACCTGGTGAGATATGTACCTTAGAACTCCTGTACCTTGGTTGGTGAGTGAAAGAGAAAGAGAGAGATTTAACCTGGAGAGATCTCTATCTTAAAACTCTGTCCAAAACCTCACCTAGCACAGTCCTTAATATTAGAAAGAGAGAGAGAGAGAGAGAGAGAGAAGAGAGAGAGAGAGAGAGAAATGGGGTTTAACATCCAACATATGGTTTGTAGGGGTCTTTAGCAGTGGCAGGAAACTGAAGGACCCTACTCCTTGCCACATACAACCAGGGTTTCGAAACCACAACAGTAGACTCAATGACAGGCTTTGTGATACAGCGCGTGCACGTGCTAACCATTCGGCCATCCAACCCCCCTCCCTAAAATTAGAAAAATACCTTATTAACTCATAACCAGATAAAAACCAATATCCTTTGACACCTGACCTTAATATCTACTAAAATTAGAAAATACCTTATTAACTTATAACAACCAGATAACAACCAATATCCTTTGACCCCTGACCCCTCACCCCAATCCAAATAATGGAGTTAAAGTACGGCCAGTCATTTAATAAATCCTTCATCTAAGATAGTCGTATCAGTGGTCGACCACGGATATTTATTGCCAATAATCGTCAATCAAGAGAATATAAACTAAATAAGGAGATCGTAGCCCAAGTGTAATTAGTCGTCCTCTATGAGTATAATTGCTAATAAAGATACCATAAACGGCGCTAAAAGCCAAACTTATTCACAGTCATTTCCGTACAAAGGAACTCTGTTTGTAAAGCCAGCAAGATTTACGGCCAATATATGGAGAAGTAACAACCAGGGTTTAAGACTGCCATTTCCAAACGCATTAATTATTTATAATGTGCTAAATATTTGTGTATATAAATGTGTGAGTTATTCAGAGATTTCCCAATCTGATCTAAACACAGGTCTTATTATTTCTTTTTCTTTTTTTATGGTTCAAAATTTCGTTTTACACTTGGATCTGAAAGAGTTGTTATGTTATATAATAGGTAGTCTTATATTAATGTGACGGATAAGTCAATGAAACAGTCTGTTATGGCGACATTTTGGCGTGCTCTGCATGAAACTGTTGGTAAACTCCTAGAAATATCAACGCTACACTTGGATCTGAAAGAGTTGTTATGTTATATAAAAGGTAGTCTTATATTAATGTGAGGGATAAATCAATGAAACAGTCTGTTATGGCGACATTTTGGCGTGCTCTGCATGAAACTGTCAGTAAACCCCTAGAAATATCAACGCTGATTGATTAATCAATGTCTGACGTGATAGGGTCAAAAGCCGTGACTGGGAGACAGGCATATTATGCCATAGAATGAAGACAGTTTAACTGAATGATCTAGGAACCGAGATGAAAGTCATTTAACAATTTGGATGCGCAATTGCTTAAAGAATAAGCATGTGGAATCAACCTTCATCTTTTTCGAAGAGGGAAAGAGAGAAATGGGGCTTAACGTCCACTCAACACAACTAGGTCATTTCGGGACTAACATTTGTTTTTTTAATTTTTTTATTTCAATAATTCGCTTGCGCGTAGGGGTCTTTAGCAGTGGGAGGAAACCGGTGTGCCTGGAGGAAACCCACGAGGTTGAGAAGGCGCCCCTATCTCCATGCCACATACGCTCACCTGGACACCACAGCCGCAAGCCAAAGGTCGCTGGCCAGCTAGAGGTCGAAGCGCAGCACTCTAAACTCTAAACCACAAAGCAATCCCAACCTCCCTTTTCCAAAGAATATCTCCCTCCCCACACACCCCAAAACAAGAAGGGTCCAGTTCCAGTTCTATAAACCTAGCTACACATGGTAAGATCATCGAAATCCATAACAGTGTAACAAACCTCAAGATTACATGACAGGAGCTCTGGCTGCTCAGTTGCTAAGGTGCTTGATCAATTTTCCAGAAGATCTGGTTAACCTAACAAAAAAGATTTGTTGAGTCTTTGAGATTTGCGGATAAAATATGGTCTCTTGACACATGACTGAGCATTTGACAGCAGGAATTCAAAATAAGAGTATGACGCTATGGCGCTGTTAAATCCTGCATAGTACACTGTACGGCGTACAACAGTCCTTGTCATTACAGAAAAGTAGAAAGTCAAACACCATTTCATTCCAGACTACCCGAAATGACCAGAAAGTGTATCATTGACAAAACTGTCAGTCAAAGATTGTGAGAGAGAGAGAGAAAGAAAGAGAGAAAGAGAGATGGGGTATAGCGTCCATCCGACTCAAACTAGGTCATTTCGTGACTAACATATGGTTCAAATTTATTTCAATAATTCGCTTGCGCATAGGGGTCTTTAGCAGTGGGAGGAAACCGGCGGATCCAGAGAGAACCCACAAGGTTGCACAGACTGCCCTACTCCTTGCCAGTTGAGTCGAAGACAGGCTTTATGATACAGCACACACGTCAGTCAAAGTACATTTGAAGTTAAAACCGAGTTTTTGATTATAATGAGAAAGAAAGAGAAATGGGGTTTAACGTCCACTCAACACAACTAGGTCATTTAGGGACTAACATACGAATTTTCATTTTATTTCAACAATTCGCTTGCGCGTAGGGGTCTTTTAGCAGTGGGAGGAAACCAGAGTGCCCGGAGGAAACCCACTAGGTTGACAAGGTGTCCCTATCTCCATGCCACATACGCTCACACCAGGGCTTGAAACCACAGCTGCAAGCCAGAGGTGACAGGCCAGCTAGAGGTCGAAGCACAACACTCTAGACCACTAGGCCATCCCAACCCCTGATTATAATGAGAACTATATATTGAAACAGCTGGCTACAAGCTTTCCGTTAAAACCATGGATTCTTTCAGATGTCACATCAATTTGGGATCACAGTGGATAAGGTGCTGGTCCGCTAGCCTGGAGGTTGGGGTTCGATCCCTGCATTGGCCGAGAAAGTTCATCTTGATTTTTCGGCGTGATTTCCCCTTGTCGGTGATGCAGAATTAGGGCCTTGCAAGGACAGCTGCCTAGTCATTCGGATGGGACAAAAAAATAAGGTCCTGTGTACACATTGGAGCGCACGTAAAAGATCCCTTGGCAGTTGGAATTTGATATAAGAGTAGGCTGTAGCGCCGCAGCCCGGGCAAAATTTCACTCATAGCACACTGTATGGCGTATGCCCGTCTTCCATTAGTCCAGGTTAGGTGCATAATAGCAGGACGTTAAACCCCATTTCATTCATTCATTCAGTCACATCAATTTCTACAGTCTCTTTTTAAAATCAGAAATGTAAAAATAATGTGCTGCTGTGTTGCGTGATCGCTGACAAATGTACGTAAAGACCTTTTTATGTTCGGTCCATCGCGAAACCTCGTCTTTATCAAATTAAACACAACCAACTTTATATTTCATTATTTAATGTGATGATAAACAGTGTTGTGGGAATAGCAAAAGTCTGTCATATACAGTTACTATATAATCATTCAGCCATCCAACCCCCCACTTCAGTAAATGTAACAATACACCAAGCACTGTGGACATCAATATTTCCTTCATGGGACACCGCAGGTACAACGCCGGTCATTATTAGAATGAATGAATGAATGCAATGGGGTTTAACCTCCTGTGCTTCTGCAACTAACCTGGGCTAATTGAAGACGGGCATACACCATACAGTGTGCTATGAGGGAAATTTTTGCCCAGACAGCAACTGAGTTACAACTGCCAAGGGATCTTTTACGTGCAAGCCAATGTGTACACAAGACCTCGATTTGTCATCCCATCCAAACGACTAGGCAGCTGTCCCTGCCATGCCCTGCATCTGCATCACTGACAAGGGGAAATCACCAGTCTTTATAAGCCCAGTCGGTGCAGAAAAGTAGGACGTTAAACACCACTTTATTTTACAGCTTTCAAGGAATAAAACCAACTTCCTTGTCAAATATCGCTAACACGAACCCGAACAATTTGACATCATGAAGCGTATTGATTGACATTTGCCCGTTGTTGGAACTAATTTGTATATTTTTATAATGTTATTACACCTGAGAGGTCTCCACGGCAACACCAAACTCATCACGATGCCTTGTTATTCTAAAATTCAATTTATCTCCGCAAGAATCGTTTTCTCCGGGGATTCCAAATTGTTATTGACAAACTCTCTAACGCATCCATAAATCCTACATCCACGAGAAATAAAACCTTTCCACTCTGCAGTCAATTGGAAGCTTTCACTGTTTTAATTGGTCGTAATGTAACGTATCGACTAATAAAATCAGACATTAATTCATGCGATATATATTCTGTAACGATGAACATTGCAGATCGAAAAAGGTTTGATTTTTATTTTAATTTTTGAATTCAACAGAAAGTGCAAAGATGATTTTTTTTAAATTATGTTGAGGATATACCGTCCTTAAAGATAAACAGAGAAGGTGAGAGATAGGGTTTAACGTCCACTCGACACAGACTAAGTTATTTCAGAACTAACATATGGTTCAATTTTATTTCCTTACTTAGCAGTGGGAAGAAATCAGAGGACTCAGAGAGAACCCACGAGGTTGGACAGACTACACTATCCCTTGCCATGTATAAGCGAGGAAATGCATGATAAACACGCCAATCCCCCAACTGGACCCCCCCCAACTCCCCAACTAGATCCACCAACCCCCCAACTAGACCTCCACCCCCCCCCCCAACACATGACCTCCAACCCCACAACTAGACCTCCAACCCCTCAACTAGACCCCCAACCCCCAACTAGACCCACCAAACCCCTCAACTAGACCTCCAACCCCCAACTAGACCTCCAACCCCCCAACTAGACCTCCAACCCCTCAACTAGACCCCCAACCACCCCAACTAGACCTCCAACCCCTCAACTAGACCCCCAACCCCCAACTAGACCCACCAACCCCCCAACTAGACCCCCAACCCCCAAACTAGACCCCCAACCCCCCAACTAGACCTCCAACCCGCAACCTCCAACCCCCCAACTAGACCCCCAACCTGCGACATACAACCCCCTAACTAGACCCTCCACCCCCCAACTAGACCCCCAACCTGCGACATACAACCCCCTAACTAGACCCTCCACCCACCAACTAGACCCCAAACCCCCAAATTAGACCTCCAACCCCCAAACCCGCCAATCAATCATTTCATATCCCCAGGTCATGTGATTTCGTCTCTTCAAGAAAATTTATTGAATTGACAGCTATCGGGTTAGGACAGCTCTTTACAGTGACACACATACCATGCTGTCATAGCAACCAAATTAATCACTTTAAAGATGGTCGCCTAGCGATCAATAAGAGGAGAGTTTTTCCTCGCTACCATGTTTCTAGAATCGAGGAAGAAGACACGATTTCTTGATATATGAGAAGCACTTCAGTCATGTTCCTTACTTTATTTACCCTTCGACATTCAATAAAAACATTCAAATCTACGAGAGAAAATTTAGTGAGATACTTTCAGTCCCCGAATCAAAAATCAATGC
Source organism: Patella pellucida (assembly GCA_917208275.1). Lineage (NCBI taxonomy): Eukaryota > Metazoa > Mollusca > Gastropoda > Patellidae > Patella > Patella pellucida. Next base: position 4,524,708 of record OU795039.1, on the reverse strand, counting down.
CATCGTTAGATGTAATTACCCACCGCACTCCTTAACCAACGCTAAAAACATTAACGACAGATACTATTTTATAATGTTTACACATCGTTTAATTCTTATCGTTATTTCGTTAGAAACGACGAAAACAAAGACGCGGAGGACAAAGAACAATCTTTCTATTCTGCGAGCGACAAAAGAATTTTTTTTTCAATATGTGATGAAAATTTGTGTAATTTAGTTTTTATTACGAGTTGATGATTTCAACGTGTATTATAAAGAGATACCGAAGGGTGAATTCTTCGTCATATCTCTTTTCTACTCAAGGATAATTTCTCTGTCATATCCATTTCCCACTCGAGGAACATTTGTCCATCATATCTATCTATTCCTTACTCGGAAGATATAAAGATATCGGGCTAATAAAGAAAAGTAGAAAGTAGAAGAAACATCCCCCGTCCCCCCCCCCCCCCCGAAATCAACCCAGATAAAGGTCAACAGATCTGTTTGTCTGGAGCTCAATTTATTTTCATTTTTGTAAAGAATTAGAATTTGACATTCCACAAGACCCCTATGTGCAAGCAAATTATTGGCAGTTGGGATTTGAAATAAGAGAAGACCCTAGTGCCAGTGTCTGGGAGGGAAAAAATATTCCTGTATGACATATGCCTGGAGCAGATAGAAGTACATGATTGCCAGAATATCCAGGGCTGGCGGAAACAATTATTGATTGCGGGGGCCTTCCATTCTAAGTCCCTATAGGTGAGGGTCTAGGGGCCGCAATAACCTGGAGAAAAGAGTACTTGAGGCCAAATAATTGGGGTGGCTAAAGACCCCCCCCCCCTAGCCCCCGTACTCCGCCGGGCCTTATATCAGTGACCATGTTTTTACATTTGTTTTTGAAAGTGAGTAAATCTCGCTCAGGACGATAACAAAAGAATAAAATTATTTTCAGTTCTCTTTCACTGGAGAAACACGATCTGTCACGAACAGACGAAGAATCTATAATTATCGTACAAGTGTTCCAACCGAACAAAACAATCATCTGAAATGTCAGACCAGTCACTTCCAGGAATCGTGGCATAACGGAAACCACATTGGATTTAGGGATGTAAAAAGACTAATAATACATCTTGTACAAATCATGGTATTTGAGAAACATCTGCTCTCCTGGTATTGATAAGAGAGAGACAGAGAGAGAGAGAGAGACAGAGAGAGAGAGAGACAGAGACAGAGAGAGAGACAGAGAGAGAGAGAGAGAGAGACTGAGAGAGAGAGGGTTTAACAACCACAGACTAGGTCATTTAGGGATTATCATATGGTTTAATTTTATTTCAATCATTTGCTTGCACGTAGGTTTCTTTAGCAGTGGGAGGAAACTGGAGTGCCTTGAGAAAACCCACGAGGTTGGACAGGCGACTCTACTCCTTGCCACGTACAACCAGAGATTCGAAACCACGCCAGTTGACTCAATGACAGACTTTATAAAAACCATTCGGCCATCCAACACCCCTGATGTAAAAAGATTAAGAGCTAATCATAGTGACAGATCCCAGACATTTTGTAGGAATCATCTTATTTGAGAAAACATCATCTCTTCGTGGTATTTATGTCAAGAGCATATTAAAAACACAACATATACTTTATAAAGCAAACAATCATGACATTGGTTTATTATATAAACATTTCTACAAGTTTGGTCGTATTGTTTTCGAACTGAAACTATAAAATAACACTTGTTGAAACATTGTACATTTTGTTAGTTGACTTAATGACAGGCTTTATGATACAGCGTGCTAACCATTCAACCATCCAACCTTAACCACCCAATTCCCCATGATAAAGAGACCATGCAGCAAAAAAATGCATTTTGTTAGTCCCAGTGGGTGTGAAACCTTTTATTTTGTCTCATCTAAAGAAAAACACAATTTCCTTAATTGTCGAAACCTCCACTGTGCACCCGACGATAGAGTCCAATGATTTATATGAAGTGTCTTAGACTAAATATCTTGTCTCGATCTCAAATAAAATGGTGTTAGAGAAAACACACTGACAGATGTTAGACTGATGTATTGACATTCAAAGAGAAAATATTTTCCCTGTCTACCCAAATATATCAATAAACATATCGCCCACTCCCAACACCTACTCTATTGTATTAATCAAAATAAATCTGAAGTTTAGTGGCAATAAATCGTTTAAAATAGGAAAAGCAAGTGAGAGAGAGGGAGAAAAAAATGGGGTTTACCTGTCCTTCCACTTGACAAAAATTCATATTGCTTAGCTCAATTGTATTAAATTAAAATTCTCTTTGGTAGGATGAAACCGCACAGGCAATACTCCTTTCTGTCACGTACAACTGGGGAATCAAAGTCAAACCAGTTGACTCAATGACAGACCTTATGATGCTATGCACATGCGCCAACCATTTGGCCATCAAAACCCTGGGACTAACAAACAATATGTGTTTAATTTGTTTTACATGTAATTTGTAGGCAGACATCTTGTACTTCATGTTACTATGTGGGCGGACATCTTGTATTTCATGGAACTATGTCGCTACATTTTACATGTTTAAATCCCTTCCTCTTTCTCTCAATCCCCCTCCCTCCCACATAGTCCTAGATCATAGGGACAAAGCCCTCTCCTATTCGGCCCCTCCCCTTTCCCCCTTCTTCATTACTATAAAAGTGTTCATAACTGTATATCGAGGGACCAAGACCCTCCACCCCCTCCCCAACAGTCCTGGTATAGAAGTGTTCCTATCTGTACATCCAGGGGCCAAGACCCACCCCTCCCCTACTATAGAAATGTTGCTACCTGTACATCAAGAGAAGAGACCCAGAGCTCCCCCCCTCCCCTACCTGTACATCCTGGGACCAAGCCCTCCCCCTACCCCGGCGCCCCACCTCCAGTTCTAGTATAGGAGTGTTCCTATGCGTACATCAAGAGACCAAGCCTTCCCTCCCACTCCTCTACCTGTACATCCAGGGGCCAAGCCTTCCCCCTCCCCCAGTTCAAGTATATAAATGTTCCTACCTGTTTGAATCCTCGGTACATTATCTGTAATTCTTTGCGCGAAAACTTTGTGTTTCGGCAGAGTATATCAAGCCCTTCCGGTTTATACCTAACAACCTGCATCTCCAAGTCATCGATATCATTGTCTGAAAAATATACAAATAAATACATAAATAACTTGAATAGAACACAAATAAAAGGTCAAAATTATGTTTTTTTCCTCGTTTTTTAATTTTCGTTTAGATTGTACAATATTCCTAAAATAAATTATAATAGTTGATGATCAGGGAATAATAGTTGAAGTATGTGAAATGTATGTAGGCTACATAAATCCGCTCTTGAACGGTTAAACATGCATTATGCAAGAGCTAAATCGGCCTATTGCAGGTCTCTTTTAGGCTTGACACATTATCAAAATTATTAATCAGACATGAATTAACTTATCCAGACTATATTCAACTCTCGATGCAAATGCTAGCCTGCGATAATTTGGCAGATTGGAATACATTTTTTGAAAAATAATTAAATCGAGACTTTGTTTTCTTTATCGTGCCGACTTTAGTAATTATGATCGATGCTAGCCTAAAATTCAAAAGGTAATGTCACGCCTCAGTGCCAACAGTCAAAAACACCTGAATCCATCAACGTAAACAATTGCTTTCGGAATGAGGCCGCGACAAAGACTTGGGGGACTACACCAAACCACTAATGCATGTGGCAGTTTGATCATTACCCTTTGTTTCAATGTATGCCCCCCCCCCTCGAAAAAATCTTGGATTCGGGCCTGGTCAAATCTTTATCTTTAATTCCCATAATTCCCCTTTAATGGTTGTTTATCGTTTAATGGTTGTATATCTCTATCTAAAGGTGAAAAGTGAAAAGTCATGATAATGTAGTCTGTAAATAAAATAATAATAATCAAATATTATCGGAGTTAGAAATCAAATTAATGTCTATTGACGACATCAACTTTAATCATCACCTTTGGTTCATTTGTCTAACAGTCATGATCGAGGTTTTTCTGTGAAATGCTTGGCAAATATTAGTCCATTAAAGTACATGAATGGCTCAGGGTGATCAATGTATGATACTATATATAATAATGAAGATTTGACTTGTAGTCGCTGATCGACATTTGAGAGAGAAACGAAATGAAATGAACAGGTTTAACGTTCTACTCCGACGACGCGGGTTAGAAAGACGGGTATACACCACACAGTGACTGTGCTATGAGGGAATTTATGCATGTAGGGGAGAGAGAGAGAGAGAGAGAGAGAGAGAGAGAGAAATGGGGTTTAACGTCCACTCAACACAACTAGGTCATTTCAGGAGTTTTTTTAATTTTATTTCAAAAATATGCTTGCGCGTAGGGGTCTTTAGCAGTGGGAGGAAACCCACAAGGTTGAGAAGAGGCCCCTATCTCCACGCCACATACGCTCACACACAGCCGCAAGCCAGAGGTGGCAGGCCAGCTAGAGGTTGAAGCTGGGCACTCTAGACCACTAGGCCATCCCAACAAAGGGATTAATCAACCAGGAATTCGTTGAATATCCTATCTCTATTTCCAGTATGATCAAAATCAATGCCCTTGTACTACCCATTCAGCCATCCAACCCCCCTGTTCGTGGAGAGAGAGAGAGTGATCAGGTTAGCTGGTAATTTAATGTTATCACAAGAGTACAGAATTTCAATTAATCACATTTATTTATGACGTTTCATACATCATGGACTACTGGTCACAAATGAAATCTTATGATTAATATTGATGCTGTCCATGTTTATTACCCAAATATTTTTACATTATTCCAGTGTTTTTACAGAAAATAATAATGGATTGGCAGTTATATAGTAGCCAAGATTATTCCAGTATTTTTTTACATCAGATAAATCATTTGTTGTTAGTAGCCTTGATTATTCTAGTATTTTGGTGTTTAGTAGCCAAGATTATACCAGTATTTTTACATCATATAAATCATTGGAAGCTTTTTTTTTATAAACAATATTTTAGTCAGGATGTCTGAATGGGATTGGGGAACAGGCTTAGCCTATGTAAAACCCCTCTCCCTAGTTAGTATTGAAGTTAGATATAAGCCTAGATTATTCGGTAGTTTTACTTCAGATATCTCATTGGAAGTAAGTAGCCTTCATTATTCGGTAGTTTTTTTTTTCCGATAATGTATAACCCAAGTATTTATTTAAATTTTGCATATAACCCTAATTTCTTTCACATTCATTCCATATCAAATCTTACCATCCAAACGACTACAATTTCGTGCCTTGCCGGACCCTCCCTCCTACATCACTGACACAGGGAACCACGCCTTAATGAACTTTCTTAGCCAACACAGGAGTCGAACGTTGGACCTCCAGGTGTAGCGAGCCAACATCTTACTCACTGGGTCACTGTGGCCCCCTGTTCTCTTTAAGGCTGACTGTTTAATTATGATCAACTTCCAATCCTTTGAGAGAGAGAGAGAGAGAGAGAGATGGAGTTTAACGTCCACTCGACACAAACTAGGTCACTTCGGGACTAACATATGGTTTAATTTTATTTCAATAATTCATTCAGGGTCTTTAGCAGTGGGAGGAAAATGGAGAACATGGAATAAACCCACGAGGTTGGACAGGCGACCCTACTCCTTGTCACGTACAACTGGGGATTCAAAGCCATGCCAGTTGACTCAATGACAGGCTTTAAGATACAGCTCGCCATCCATTCCCCTCAAATCTTTTGAGCAGAGGGAGGTTACTGGAGGACCAGCAGAAAACCCACAAATACCACTTGACCCATGATAGACCTTATGATAAAAAGAACACCCCGTAAAACAATTCGACCACCGAACTCCCCCTTTACAAAAGAAATGCCAGGCCCCGAGTTCACAAAAAATTTTCAGACTTAAGATAAGACTTTACTCAAAACTGTTTTCATTATTTTAACTAAAATATAACCCTTTATAAAACTTTTGTTATTTTAATTTATCAAATACATCAATAAGAAACTATGTGCAACGTTTTGTATTCCTGGATCAAAGATATTTCTCATAAACAGTGCTGGAAAGTTGAATCAATGCTTAACTTAAGTCTGAGAATGTTTTGTGAACTCGGTTGTCTGATTATTCTCTGTGCAAGCCCAAGCTGATACATATTTTTATGACATTTAGATGAAGGAGGTTTCGTATTCGCTCGAATTTATTGTTCTGACATTTAGACTATCAGCGTAACAACATATTAATATTTTACCAACATCAACTGAAAGGTTATTTTATATTTATTTATTTATTTCATGAGTATCAGGTTCTTTTCATCCCTGTATATTCTCTCATGGAGATCAGATGAACTATTATTTATTTTGAATAACTATATGTGAAGATGTAAAACTTCAGGAATATCAATATCATATAGTTTCATGGAGGTAAAGAAACTTACATCAAATAACAGAAAGAGAGAAAGGGGCACATAGAGTGAGAGTGAGAGAGAGAGGGGAGAAAGAGAGATTGAGAGAGAGGCACAGAGAGGGATGAGAGACACCGAGACTCACAGGGAGGTAAATAAACTTACATCAAACAAGGGAGAGAGAGAGGCACAGAGAGAGGGTGAGAGAGAGGCACAGAGAGAGGGTGAGAGAGGCACAGAGAGAGGGTGAGAGAGAGGCACAGAGAGAGGGTAAGAGACAAAGAGGAACAGAGAGGGGTGGTAGACACACAGAGATAGAAAGGAGTGAGAGACACAGAGACAGAGAGGGGTGTGTTACACAGAGGAACAGAGAGGGATGAGAGACACAGAGGGACAGAGAGGGGTGAGAGGCACACAGAGACAGAGAGTAAGGGGGTGAGAGACACAGAGACAGAAAGGAGTGAGAGACACAAAGGGACAGAGAGGGGTGAGAGGCACACAGAGACAGAGAGTAAGGGGGTGAGAGACACAGAGACAGAAAGGAGTGAGATACACAGAGGGACAGAGAGGGGTGAGAGGCACACAGAGACAGAGAGTAAGGGGGTGAGAGACACAGAGACAGAAAGGAGTGAGATACACAGAGGGACAGATAGGGGTGAGAGGCACACAGAGACAGAGAGTAAGGGGGTGAGAGACACAGAGACAGAAAGGAGTGAGATACACAGAGGGACAGAGAGGGGTGAGAGGCACACAGAGACAGAAAGGAGTGAGATACACAGAGGGACAGAGAGGGGTGAGAGGCACACAGAGACAGAGAGTAAGGGGGTGAGAGACACAGAGACAGAAAGGAGTGAGATACACAGAGGGACAGAGAGGGGTGAGAGGCACACAGAGACAGAAAGGAGTGAGATACACAGAGGGACAGAGAGGGGTGAGATACACAGAGGGACAGAGAGTAAGGGGGTAAGAGACACAGAGACAGAAAGGAGTGAGAGACACAGAGGGACAGAGAGGGGTGAGAGACACACAGAGACAGAGAGTAAGGGGGTGAGAGACACAGAGACAGAAAGGAGTGAGATACACAGAGGGACAGAGAGGGGTGAGAGGCACACAGAGACAGAGAGTAAGGGGGTGAGAGACACAGAGACAGAAAGGAGTGAGATACACAGAGGGACAGAGAGGGGTGAGAGGCACACAGAGACAGAGAGTAAGGGGGTGAGAGACACAGAGACAGAAAGGAGTGAGATACACAGAGGGACAGAGAGGAGTGAGATACACAGAGGGACAGAGAGTAAGGGGGTGAGAGACACAGAGACAGAAAGGAGTGAGATACACAGAGGGACAGAGAGGAGTGAGATACACAGAGGGACAGAGAGGGGTGAGATACACAGAGGGACAGAGAGGGGTAAGAGACACAGAGACAGAAAAAGACAGAGAGGAGTGAGAGACAGAGATTAGAGATGGGTGAGAGAGAGACAGAGACATACACAGAGTGAGAGAGGGATGGAGTGGGAGAGATGGGAGTGTTTTTTTATGAATTGTTTTTATTTCTGATGTTGTGTACTATAAGGAAAACAAACGATATAGGGAGAATAATTTTTTTGTAATGGCTGGCGTCCTAGATTTGGAAAATATCCCTCCCCCCCACAATACCTCACCCCACCCCACCCTCTTTTTGAATCTGCTACGGATTCAACAACACCTCTGAATGTATGTAACTTCTCTAAAATCGATACCTCTCTATCGACGTTTTATCATAAACGACCTAGAAAATAAAAACCATTTTGTCAGCGAGAATAACAATTACATAGTGTCGTCCAGTCCTCATGATAATCCTAGCTGTCCAGTCTTCCACTTAATTGACAATTTAGGATGAGCGTCATGTTTTGCACCAGTTTTGAGATAAAATGTCTGAGCCTGAGGAGACCAATCACTGTCTATCTTACATCCAGTAGAGGACCAATCACTGCCAATTTTACAAAGTTAACACGGATGCCGTACAGATTAAACAAATGGACTACAGTCTGCTACAGAATCAAGAAACAATCCCAAAATCTATAATATACAAGTCTTTTAAAAACTCTTGTATAAACACATTGGGTAAGGCAGTAGCGGATTAAGCTCCACCAAGGCCTGAGGCGGCAGTTGCTTGAGGGACTATTTGGCCTTTTTAAAAAGGCATGGCACTAATTAATTTCGGGTCAGGGCCTATGTTGATTCCCATTGGGCCTAAACCCCGCCCCCTAACATTCATTGTCTCTCCGTTTTTAATCGTTTCTGACAAGTCCGAAATTATTTTTTTTTACAAAATCTTTGGGCCTGAGGCTGCAGCCTCATCAGCCTCAATGATAATCCGCTACTGGGGTAAGGACATAGAAACAGAGAGGGAGCTTGGGCAAACATCCATTAAGAGACTTTCTAGAGGAAAAAAGAAAGCGAGTGAGAATGAGCAAGATGGGGTTTCACGCCTTTTCAGTGAGAGAGAGAAATGGGGTTTAACGTCCACTCGGCACAAAATAGGTCATTTAGGGACTAACACATGGTTCAATTTCAATAATTCGCTTGAGCATAGGGGCCTTTAGCAGTGGAAGGAAACTGGAGACCCCGGAGAAAAACCAAGAGGTTGGACAGGTGACCTTACTCCTTGCCACAATCCCGTTTCAGTACAAAATGGTTATTTTTCCGTATCAACATGCGTCTTTACAAATGAGAGCCAGAAGAAAACTTAAACGGGGCAGGAGGATCCCTTGCCCTCTGGAATACTCTTATATATGCAAAACTTACACATAAAGACTTCAAAGTTGAGGGCCTGTTTCAGAAAATTTTAAATAAGATAAAAATCCAATAATATTAGATTGATTTTAGTGCTTAAACAATAAAAAAATTGAAGTATCTACTTAAAATTAAGAAGCCCGGGACAATTTCTTTTTTAGAATTCATTTTGCTAAAGTATGTTTGAGAAATTTATTTGTTTTTTGGTTGTTTTCCTTTAAGATTGTGTGGTGGCCAAATAAAAACGAAAGTAGGAGAAACTTGAGATGAGAAACGGGTCAGACAGGATATGAACCCACCATTAGAGTGGATTACACTTAGAGGCGGTTTCATCACAGCACGAAGCACAGATTTCCTTCCAATCTATTTGAATTACTTCGTCAACGTTTCAAATACAAATTTAGGGTTTTATGTAGTAAATTCAAAAGAAAATGAGACGGTTTTAATTAGCAACCAAATCTGAATATAAATACTGGTACATCTAAAATCTTAGAATTCTTGTTTTTACCCAAAAAATAGAATGACTGATGACTGAGACGTTTAAATGCTTTAATAATTTTCCATCGTTTTGTCATTCACAAACAAAATGATATCTTTGAAGGGTATATAGTTAAGGTGCTATATATTAGCAGACAACTTTAGCTTTATGTGAGATAGAGAGAGAGAGAGAGAGAGAGAGAGAGAGTGAGAGAGAGAGAGAGAAAGTAATAAATGTCGGGACTAACACAAACTCAAACTAGATCAATACAGAGAGAGAAAGAGACTAGGTCATAATGGTTCAATTTTATTTAAATATTTGCATTCGCTTGCGATTAGGGGTCTTTAGCAGTGGGATGAAACTCATGATACTGGACAGGCGAACCTACAATCACGAAATCAAAACCACCCCACATATGACTCAATGACAAGACCTTATGGGACCAAAGCGCACACGCTAACCATTCAGCCACACATCTCATACATCACGTTCGCTGATTAACCCTTGTACCACGTCTACTGGATATATGATTGTGATATATAACTTTCATTTATACCTAAAGTCTCTAAACTCTAATTAGTATTTAAAACCAGTTTTTCTCAATGTCACTAAATTTACCTAAAAGCGGTATATAGCCCTATTGTTCTATAGGTCTACAAAACACAGGCAATGCTTTTAATTGTATTTATTATGTTTTATGTTTTAATCTTTTATACATTCCCTACTCTCGGATCTTAGACTATACATATTATAAATTACCAAAAATACTTTTTTATTTCTGTATATTACTGCATTATACTTTGCCTCTGTGTTTCCTTTAGTGTATAATTAAAAGATAGTAAGCTGGCACTGCCAGGCAGGATACGCCCACATTTTCGAGAGATGGTTAGAGAACAAGCAAAATCGAAAGTGATTTTTCCTACAATCAAAGGCTATAATTCATTAAATTACAATTTGATATGCGCAAATATCGAAAAGAATCAAGATCTTTAGGTTATAAACATTCATTTCAAGTTTCATCAAAATCGAATTAAAATTGTGACCTATACTGGGTCCACAACCTTGATATACTATATTTTAACAGTATTTGCGTACGAACGGCGGCCATTTTGTGTTATAACTATATTTTGTCTGGCAATTATGGTCCGATTTCCCTGAAATTCAAACTCAACCTTCCGTATGGTGTAACGGTGATAGAGTCAAGATTTTAAATCGGATAATAATCGTGACCTCCAGAGGGACCATAGGCGATTTTTCGGACAATCAGGGGCCATATTTCAGAAAGTTATAATCTGATATGTGAAAATAACGAAAGGAACAAACGGCAGCCATTTTGTATGGCAATTTCGTTCCGAATTTTCCCGAAATTCGAACTCAACATTCCTTAGGGTGTAACGGTGATATAATCAAACGATTTTTTAAATCAGAAAATAATTGTGACCTCCAGAGGGACCACAAACTAAACAAAGACGATTTTTCGTATAATCAGATCCCTAATTCAGGAAGTTACGATCCGATATGCGCAAATATCGAAAGGAACCAAGATCTTTGGGTTATAAAAGTGCATTTCAAGTTTCAGCAAAATTGAATTAAAATTGTGATCTCTACAGGGTCCACAACCTTGATATACCATTTTTTAACAGTATTCGCGTACGAACGGCGGCCATTTTGTATGGTAATTTGAGTCCGATTTTTCCGAAATTTGAACTCAACCTTCCTTAGGGTGCAACGGTGATATAATCAAACGATATTTAAAATCGGTTAATTATTGTAACCTCCAGAGGGACCACAAGCTAAACCAAGACGATTTTGCGTATAATCAGGGGCCATAATTCTGGAAGTTACAATCCGATATGCGCAAATATTGAAAGGAACCAAGATCTTTGGGTTATAACCATGCATTTTAAGTTTCATCAAAATCAAATTAAAATTTTGACCTCTACAGGATCCACAACCTTGATATACCAATTTTTAACAGTATTTGAGTACGAATGGCGGCCATTTTGTATGGCAATTTTGGTCCCATTTTTCTGAAATTCAAACTAAACCTTCCTTAGGGTGTAACTGTGATATAATCAAACGATTTTTTAAATCGGATAATTATTGTAACCTCCAGAGGGACCACAGGCTAAACCAAGACAATTTTGCGTATAATCAGGGGCCATAATTCAGGAAGTTAGGATCCGATATGCGCAAATATCGAAAGGAACCAAGATCTTTGGGTTATAACCATGCATTTCAAGTTTCATCAAAATCGAATTAAAATTGTGATCTCTACAGGGTCCACAACCTTGATATACCATTTTTTAACAGTATTTGCGTACGAACGGCGGCCATTTTGTATGGTAATTTTGGTCTGATTTTTCCGAAATTTGAACTCAACCTTCCTTAGGGTGTAACGGTGATATAATCGAACGGTTTTTCAAATCGAATAATAATTGTAACCTCCAGAGATACCACGAGCTAAAATAGGTGAATTTTCGGACAATCAGGGGCCATAATTCAGGAATTTACGTTCTGATAGGTGCAAATATCGAAAGGAACCAAGATCTTTGGGTTATAAACATGCATGTAAAGTTTCATCAAAATCTGTTCAAAATTGTGACCTCTATAGGGTCCACAAGCTAAAAACGTGATTTTTCGTACAATCAGGGGCCATAATCCATGAAGTTTTGATCCGATACATGCCAATATCGAAAGCAGCCGAGATCTTTTGGGAATAAACCTATATTTCAAGTTTCGTCAAAATCGGACAAGAATTGTGACCTGTAGAGAGTCCACAAACAATTGTGGACGGACGGACGGACGGACGGACGTCCAGACGGACGGACGGACGGACGTCCGGACGGACAGGGGCGACGACATAATGCGTCCACATGAAAATGTGGGCGTATAAAAATGGATTAAATGTGTGGAAATTATGTAATACTGTAAATATTGTAAATATTATAATGTATATCTATATTCTGTGAATAAATATTCTACAAGAAAAGAAAAAAATGTGGCTAGGTTATTGTTAATGTTTTTATGAGGCATTTGATAGACAACTAGAATTTGTTTACATCAAGAAAATTGAACGTTTGGAGAAAACTTGTGGAGACAAAACCAAATAGAGCTGTCACTCAATTTTGTGGGGTATGGAAAACGTGAGACTAGTACTTTACAAATAGCCACATTAATTTTCTCCTCTCAGACCATGGAGACAACATTACACAGAAAAAATTCTGTCACGTTCATGAAGATTTATTGTAAAAACATGGATAATTGGTTAAAAGCCACCGTTTCAGGGTTTTTTATCTTTCAGACGTAATAATCAAATCAGGTGTGCTTCTTGTCAAACCCGCGTCATTATGTAAATTTAGTTTTAGACCCAAGTATTGGCAGATCTGTGACATTATTTAAAGGGACAGTCCCGAATAAAACAGAGCCTCAAAAATAAAAGTCTGAGTCTGTATGAAATTTAAACGCCAAAACATAGAAGAATGGTGTATATACCCTGACTCAAAATTTCAGCTCAAAATATTGAGTCGTTTGGCCGTGAGCGTTAAAACAGCTTATCCGGACACGTAACCCTTTTTATTCTCAAAAATATTATCGGGATTGACCCTTTAACTCAGCTATTGATATGAAGTACGAGATTTTAAATTATCTTAATCGCTAACATGTGGGACCTAGAAATTGACAGAAGTTGGTCGCGACACATATTATACCGTAATATTAATGTATTTAAACTAATTTACATTCAATAGTTTCCTTTTTTACTTCAATTTCAAACCAGTTATGTTTGGCAAAATAAGCCTGATGTCTCCATCGAAAGTAAATCTCAAGCGTCTGGTTATTCCAGTCTACATTTTCTATGTCTCCAGATAAAAATAGGTGTCACTGTCTAGCCTCGTTCTTCAAGTCCCTTGTTAAAAATGGGCCTGAAACGCATTATTGTAATTTTTTTATTTTGTCCTAAATATCAGATATCAGAAGCCCATCTTTTCTCGGTAAGATCACAACACCAATGTTGATGTAAAAAGACAAATAATTTGTGTTTTCAATGTCGAAGGTTTTGGATGATATTGAGTTAGAGACTTTGCTACTTTAAATCAGTTATTGATTGTACATGGTTGCTGTGTATATCTCTCTAAAATATTCCAAAGTCAGGAAATTGATGCTCAATTATGTAAAAAAATTCCCATATTACAATATTTTGTGCATGGAAATTTTGAAGTTTCAATTGAATTGTGTATATTCTTTCTAAACATTTTGAATAAGAGGAAAACGAAGAAGGGTAGGGCAACACTCCATATAAGTAGTTCCCACCCGAAACTACTAAGTCTGTTGCTGGTTCTGTTATGGTGGGGATTTTTTAATTTCTCATTTTGAATAAGAATGAGACTCTGTTTTTCAGTTTAAGAACATGGAAGATGTAAATTATCATTTTTTTTTACTAGTTAAATTTCAATAAGTATCAAATTCTGTTTTCTAGAACACCAGATGTCACTTATGAGTTGCATGACGCTGGGGTAGGTTTAGCTTTACTGAATGAAATAAGATTTAGCGTTCAAAAGAAACTGGAGGGGGTTGAGTGTTCTTGTGGTTTAATGCATGCGTGTATTATCAGAAGGTCTATCATTGCTACTGTGCATAATATTAGAAGGTCTATCATTGCTACTGTGCATAATTTGTCACATGAAGGATACGAATTTAATCTTAGTTACAGTCATCTATCCAATTATATTGAGAGAGCGAGAGAGAGAGAGAGAGAGAGAGAGAAATGGGGTTTAACCTCCACTTAACACAACTAGGTCATTTCAGGACTAACATATGGTTTAATTTTATTTCAATAATTCGCTTGTGCGTAGGGGTTTTAGCAGTGGGAGAAAACCAGAGTGCTGGAGGAAACAAACGAGGTTGAGAAGGCGCCCGCCCCTACCTCAATGCCACATACACTCACACCAGGGCTCGAAACCACAGCCGCAAACTGGAGTGCTGGAGGAAACCCACGAGGTTGAGAAGGCGCCCCTACCTTCATGCCACATACACTCACTCCAGGGCTCGAAACCACAGCCGCAAGCCAGAGGTGACCGGCCAGCTAGATGTCGAAGCGTGGCACTCCAGACCACTAGGCTATCCCAACCCTAGGTAATTTTGGGACTAACATTTGATGGCCGAATGGTTAGCGTGTGTGCGTTTTATCACAAGGTCTATCATTGAGTCAAGTGGGTGTTAACTCATTGAACCCTAGACCTAATTAAGTAACTACCCCTTAATCTCCCTGAGCCAATTAACTAGACAATAGCTTATCTCCCTGGAGCTAATTAAAGGATTATCCATTAATCTCATATACTGTAGATTAAACAAAATAACACGAAAACTATCACTCCAATCAAAAAATGTTTATATTATCAAATGCAGATAAAAAATCAGGCATTGCAATGGTATAAAATTTAATCAATAATACAAAATAACAACAGAGTTATTATTTAATAAAAAAAAACATAAGTAAAAAAACATTCACATTACAAGATTATACATTTTGGCAAGTCAATAATTCTTCCTAAAATGTCTTTTTAAGTCAACAATTTGAAAAAAATAGTTAGTCCAAATATATATAATATTATTATAGGTTTACAAGAATATCAGTGTGGATTTAGCCATTTGGGATTTTAGTTCACAACAGATTATAAATGATTAGCACTGAGTAAAGTTTATCAATCAAGATGTCTGTTTACAACACTCATAATACTGTTGTTTTATTAAACGTACCGGTCTCTGGTCATTATACCAGCAATTTTGTAATTACCGTACCTAAATAATAGTCTCGCGACCAATACATATTACTTCTTGGCTGCGTTGATATACTCATAAACACACGTAAAGCCAAAAATTCTCGAATTTCTTCCGGGGTCATGTTTCTCCTATTCTTCTCTCCATTTTCATATTTTTAGCATCGTCACAGTGGTACCGATTCATTTCATCAGCGATTAACGTGTATAAATTTAATCCGACAAACAAACTAAATAAATCAAACTCGTTCTTCCCCTCTTCTAATATATTGTTGGCCCATGCTCAGGCCCTAAAAATGACCGACTGGTCACTGGATTTAATGTTGTTTGCCAAACTCGTTATACTGCAAGACGCGCCATGCTCGTTTTCGCTTGCCGTTGTTTATATCAAGATTCTCGTCTTCTTCGCTCGAAATATCGGAAAAATCACTTCCCACGGCATTAATAATATCGATATCACCATCCAAAATATCTTCGGGTAAAAACCCTTCGAATTCCGAGTCCGTATCACTTTCCATAATGAAGATATTGTAAGAAAACGGAACGCAGTAATAATCGATAATAATACGTAACTAAAAACAATATGGCGACCAGTGAAAAAAATTTGTACCACAAAGTTCATGACCTTATAACCCCTAAACTTTTGTTGTGACGTACGCATTTTTTGTGGTCATTCGTTAGCCAAAACTATATTTGATTTGATTAATTACTTTTAGTTAGCCAATTGGCTTTTATTTAACAATTATGGTTCGAGGAAACAATGCATCAACGGGACCGCGAATTTAAGTCTCTCGGGTATGACACTAATAAGCAGTGGACCGTATATTTAAGCAATCGGTATTAGAGAGGGGTTCAATTGGCCCTTATATTTAAGCAAACGGACCCAATGAGTTAAGTATGATATTTGTGGTCTGACCCCTTGCTCATATGCACATGTGGGTTACTTCCCTTGATTGGAAGTCTTTGGGTCAGCCTTCTGTGTAGGAGCTGAGGTCAGCCATCTTGTATGTATGATCCATGAACATGTGCTTTGTATTGTGAATGTTAACTGAATAAATATCTTGAACAGTGGGTAGGTTTCAATAACTTGTTTGTACGTGACAAGAAGTAGAGGTGCCTGTCCAACCTTATAGGTTTTTTTCTGGGTCCTTGGGTTTCCTCCCACTGATAAATACTACTACACGCAAACATTGAAATACAATTGAACCATATGTTAGTCCAGAGATGAACTACTTTATGTCGAGTAGCTGTAAAACCTCATTTCTCTCTCTGATCAATTCACAATTATTATTCAAATGTCAATCATGCTGAAACCAAGCAGCAAGCAGGAGTTCTGTCTACAATAATTTGTAAAAACATCAATTATTTAATATGATGATAACCTCACTTGACAGAAGAAAGAAAGAATCAATACAATACTTCTTTTATTTTTAAATGAATCATGCATCTAAAGACAAACTGAGTAATCGCATCTACATAAAGGAAAAATATAAATTTGTCATTAATTGATAATTTGAATTTATCTATATCTTATGTGAATTTTGATTGCATGTTTAAGAAATAAAAACGGCAGTAAATCGATCGAACTTGATATTTAGAGAATTGATTGAACACAGGTTAACGAGATTGTGCAGAATAATATTACCTGTATTACCTGTGTATCCCTGAATAATTGATAATGTATCTCAAAACAATTAGATTAACCAATACCAGGGAAAGAGAGAGAGAGAGAGAAAGAGAGAGAGAGAGAGAGAGTAGTTGATAATGTATCTCAAAACAATTAGATTAACCAATACCAGGGAGAGAGAGAGAGAGAGAGAGAGAGAGAATAATTGATAATTTATCTTAAAACAATTAGATTAACCAATCTCAGGGAACGAGAGAGAAAGAGAGAGAGAGAGAGAGTGAGAGAGAGAGAGTGAATAATTGATAATTTATCTTACACAATTAGATTAATCAATACAAGGGAAAACTGTCAATAACAACAGAGAGAGAGAGAGGAAAAGAGAGAGCGAGAGAGAGCGAGAGAGAGAGTGAGAGAGATAAATGGTGTTTTATAATTTATAATCTATCTCAAACAATCAGATTAACCAATCCCATTGAAAACTGGCAATAACAAGAGAGACGGGAGAGAGACAGAGAGAGAAAGAGAGAGACAGAGAGAGAAAGAGAGACAGACAGAGAGATGAAATGAAACGGGCCTGACAAGGACAGCTGTCTAGTTGTTCAGATGGGATGAAAAACTGAGGTCCTGTGTACACATTGGCGTGCAAGTAAACAATCTCTCAGCAGATGTAATTTAAAATAAGAGTAGGTCATAGCGCCACTGCTTGGGCAAATTTCTCCTCATACCATATAAGCTGAAGCCAATGGAATTATCAGATAAGAAAAGATAAGATAAGATGTTTATTGCATCAAAATGTCCATTAATGACAGCATGCATACATATACACTTATATCTGGGCCTGCCCGGGATAAATTTCCCTCATAGCACACTGTATGGCGTATGCCCATCTTCAATTAGCCCAGGTTAGTTGCAGAAGCATAGGACGTTAAACCCCATTTTATGCATACATATACCGGTGGTACTTTTTACCGCCGACCACATGCTTTTTACCGCTGACTACCACCGACCGTCGTGAAATTACCGCCGACCAAATATTTTTTACCGCCAACCGCATTGTAATGACTTTGGAAGTGGGACATAAGAGAAAAAGTCTGTTTTAAATACTCAAATTGTCAACGAATTCTAAACGTCAATGAAATCGCTGCCTAAATTGTCCCGAGCCCCCACAAGGTTAATCGGGCACTGCCACCAATATATGTTTGTTTTTTTTTAAAATAATTTCACGACGGTCGGTGGTAAAAAGTATTTGGTCGGCGGTAATATATCGACAGTCGGCGGTAAAAAGTATTGGTCGGCGGTAAAAAGTACCACCCTACATATACTGCACTTAGACATGAGTTTTAAGTAGCTGGCCTACAATACACCAGATGTGTCTACATACCTTTTATCTGGTAATAGTTTACCATGCAACAAGGTTTACAAGATGTCTTACTATATGTACAGTAGAGATGATATTTGGAATGTCAGAGAGTCAGTAACTGATTGTTTTCTCTTTACAGAAATGTTATGTCAGATCTAGATACAATGGTAAATAACAAAAAAAGAGAGAGAGAGAGAGAGAGAGTGAGATAGAGAGAGAGAGACAGAGAGAGAGACAGAGAGAGACAGAGAGAGTTTAAAAGGTCTACATTTAACATTAGGCAGTTTTACAATTCCAATTCAACATTAGGGAGCTTGACAAGCCCCCATTTTATACCATGGTGCTCGACTAGTCCCATTTAACATTACGGGGCTCAACAAGCCCCCATTTAACATTAGGGTGCTCGACAAGCCCCCATTTAATATCATGGTGCTCGACTAGTCCTATTTAACATTAGGGAGCTTGACAAGTGCCATTTAACATAAGGAAACGCGACTAGCCCCCCCCCATCGTTTAAAGAACACAACCAGCAGCCAATTTAACATCAGAAATACAAAACCAGAATTCTGTTTTCAAAAGAAATCATTTTGTATAGATTTTAAAATGAGTTTACATAAATTACCCAAATTATTATCAAAAGAACTTCGAACAATTTTATATGTCATTAACCATTTGAACACTGACTATACATGGGGTGTTGCACGCCCCTCCCTGGATTTACACCACGTCGTATTAGTTATGACGTCAACGTAATTGGAGCTTGACACGCCCCTAAGCCGTAAAACCGACATTTTGGGTATATGCGATACAACGTCAAGCTGGTTTTGCGGCATTTTGGGTTCTAAGGGTTAACATGTCATTACAACCACTCCAAATCTATCATGAGGCAGACAGCGTAAGTTTAACATGTCATTACAACCACTCCAAATCTATCGTGAGGCAGACAGCGTAAGTTTAACATGTCATTAAAAACACTCCAAATCTATCGTTGGATTCTAAGATGTACATTAAGGTCATATTAAACTTATGGCTGTCTGTCGGAGAAAATCTCCGTTTGAGAACAGACACTTAGTAAGTTAACACATTTTGTAAGTCTTAATTCAATCATTTAAGTCGAAATACATTAATATTTTGAGATATTCGATAAACATATATTCTGCTTACATTTAAAAAGATTGAAAAAGTTGACACATATTTTAAGTCCTAATTCAACAATTTTAGTCGAAATACATTAAG
This sequence comes from Patella pellucida, assembly GCA_917208275.1. Classification (NCBI taxonomy): domain Eukaryota; kingdom Metazoa; phylum Mollusca; class Gastropoda; family Patellidae; genus Patella; species Patella pellucida. Next base: position 4,505,071 of record OU795039.1, on the reverse strand, counting down.
TATATTTTGAGATATTCGATAAAAATAATATTCTGCTTTCATTTAATAAGATCGAAAAAGGTTTAATTAGTCTTTTTGTGTACAGCAGATGTGAACCGAAGTAGGACAGCATTATAAAAACAGAATACTAATTAATGGATATGGTGACCATTTAGGTTTGAGATCTAATCGCGGCGACGTAAAGTGGAGGAGTTTCTGTATGTAGAACACATTAAGACTGAGAATCGTAATCTAAATCTTTCTTCGGATTATACGAGATGGCGAATCATACTAACCGGCATCCTACTCATAAAAACATGAATCAATGAAACGGGGATATTAACAAGATATTCAACTGAATTTTCTACTCAGGATTTTTTCCGCGTCTATTTGCCGTTAAAAGCTTTTTACAGAAGCGTAAGTAAGACATATTAATGTCCAGTGGCCAATGATCGAAATCATTCGCACGATCTGTGCCAAGGGCCAAATTGGAAAAAGGCCTCAGGCCTAATTTGCTACCCTTGTAAAATGACGCGATTATTATTAATTGAAGAGGTTTCTCACGAGACGTGTTGTTGCCGTGTCAGTGGAGGTTTCAGATTGACCTGTGATTGACCCAAGCCTTCAGGTTTCAATCCATTTGTATTTTGACCCGAGCTTCCGAGTTTCAATCCATATTTTATTTTTGTAAACTGTCAGATTTCTTACTGTCAAGCAAGTTATAAATATGAAAGCAGTCAATGCAAGTTCACTTTTAACTGCCTATATCTTGTCATGTGAACAAATGGGGAATCGGAACAACAACAGTAGACTCAAAAAAAGACCTTATGATACCGCTTGCATGTGCTAAACATTCGCCCCCTCCCCCACTAGCACCCCAATGCACCAGCCTATCAATTCCAAATAAATGAATCTGACCCTACAAAACTTATTTTGGGAAACAAACGTTTTAGTACGCCTCTCTTTGTGAATGAGAGAAAAATAGAGTTTAACATCAATCATATGGTTCAATTTTATTTCCAAAATTTGCTTGTGCATAGGTGTCTTTAGCAGTTAGAAGAAACCAGAGAAACCGGAGAAAACCCACAATGTTGGACAGTTGAAACTACTTTTTGTCACGTTCAACTGGGAAAATCGAAACTACGTCAGTTCCTTCAATGACAGACCTCATGGTACAGCCCACATATCGTTGGCCTTCTGGCGAACCGACGAATCTGATATATAATTAAGTATTGAGAATTGCGTATTGAGAAATTTATACTTTGTTGTTATCTTTGTGGCCATCAAATACAATATTTATTTATGATGTATTATTTCAGACATATACATCAGGACACTAGACGTCATTTAAATAAATATTATTAATTTATGGCCACAGAGATAACAACAAAGTATAAATTTCTCAATACGTAATTCTCAATACTTAAATATATATCAGATTCTTCGGTTCGCCAGAAGGCCGACGATATGCTAATCACTCAGTCATCCAACCCACAGCCTTCACTTGTGAATGGGACAAACTGCACAAGCAAATTATTGAATTAAAATTAAACCATGTTAGTCTCAAAAGACCTAGTTTGTGTTGAGTGGACTTATGACCCCATTTCTCTTTCCATCTCTCTCTCTTGATATTGCTGTTTCGTTACCGGTCACGAAAGGTGGACGATTGAATACCTGTAATAATTGGACATTTTTTACATTTTTGGATAAAATTAGAATTTCAATAATTAACGCGCGTTGAAGGTGACGCGCGTGGATTGATCAGGTGAGGTGATTCAGGGTGATTACTATCATGATGGCATGTGGTTTACCTGTGATTTACCTGAACCTTAATTACAGGTGAGCAGGCAATAATCAGTCAGGTAAACAGGTACTGTCTTTTGTTTTGTTAGATCAATGGGTCTAATAGATACTGACAGGTAAGTTGTAGTCAAGTGGTTCCGATGAGAGAGAGAGAGGGAGACAGAGAGAGAGGTAAGTAGATTCTGACAGGTAAGTTGTAGTCAAGTGGTTCCGTGAGAGAGAGAGGGAGAGAGAGAGAGAGAGAGAGAGGGAGAGATATATGGGGTCCTCCGGTTTCCGCCCACTGCTAGAGAGCCCTACACGCAAGCGAATTATATGTTAGTCCCGAAATGACCTAGTTTGTGTCCATTGGACATTAAACCTTTCTCTCTCTCTCTCTCTCTCTTTCTTTTCAATACCAGGAAAGCAGATGTTTCTCAAATACCATGATTTGTACAAGATGTATTATTAGTCTTTTTAAATCCCTAAATCCAATGTGGTTTCCGCTGAGCCACGATTCCTGGAAGTGACTGGTCTGATATTTCAGATGATTGTTTTGTTCATTGGAACACTCGTAGGATAATTATAGCTTCTTTGTCTGTTCCTGACAGATCCCGTTTCTCCAGTGAAAGAGAACTGAAAATAATTTTATTCTCTCTCTCTCTCTCCTGACTGGTGGAAATCAAAATTAAAACGTAGAATCCAGGTCAATATCTTGAATTTTTCAGTGAAATACAACGTCCTCGTCGGACCTTGTTTCATTTCAATTCGTTAGGTTTGTAATTTCATGATCAAAATTCTTATGATGCGTGATCGCGGAAACTACAGATTGTGATAAAAACGTACAATTGACGTCAATATCTTGAATTGGTCGACAGTAAAATACATCAACGTCAGACCTTGTTTCATTTCATTTCATTTCAACAGGTTTGAAATCATGGTCAAAATTCTTATGATGCGTGATCGCGGAAACCACAAACCGTGATCATTGTAAGTTGACAGTCGATTTATTTTGTTAGACGGCTTTATCTTGGATCATTTAATAAACCCCGCCATTAACAAACGACTGGTGCAATCAGCTGGATATTGATCCTCCGACATCCAGTAGAAATGACCACCGCCTCGCCTCCCTGTTATTTAGTCAACGTATTGATTTATTATTATATTAGTTTCCTGGACGTCCATCGCATCTCGCGCTAGTAGAATTTGTCATAAGGATATTATTTTCCACTGGAAACAAGTAATTATTTTCCCAGATCGAGTCAGCAGGATAGAAAAAATCAATATATTTTTATTACCATTTCTGACATTTAGTAAATATCAGATTGGTTAAATTTCTTCTCGTGTTCCGTGTCCTGGACAACTCTTTTAATCCTTATAAAAGCATCCTCTAATATTTCAGATATTGTTAATAAACAGAATAACACATTGAACAAGTATTAATATTACCAGTTTCAGATAGATAAAAAAGAGAGAGAGAGAGAGAGAAAGAGAGACAGACAGATAGAGACAGAGACAGGGAGAAAAAAAAAGAGAGACAGAGAGAGATAGAGGAAGAGAGACAGACAGATAGAGACAGAGACAGGGAGAAAAAAAAAGAGAGACAGAGAGAGATAGAGGATGAGAGAGAGACAGACAGAGAGAGAGAGAGGCAGAGAGAGAGAATGAGAGAGAGAAACTTGACAAGGCTTTTAATCCTTTTAAATGCATGCTCTAAAATTTCAGATACTGTTAATAATAAACGGAATAATTATACAAACCTACAAGTTTACTGCTTACATTGAACAAGTATTAATATTATATATGATACAAAAGTAAAAATGGTTGGAGTGCCAAGTTTAGATTTGTGGTTGATTCCATCAAGTAGTTAAGAATGAATGAATGAAATGGGGTTTAACGTCCTACTGTTATGCATATAACCAGAGCTAATTGAAGACGGGCATACGCCATACAGAGTGCTATGAGGGGAATTTTTGCCCGGGCAGCGGCGCTACAGCCTACTCTTATATCGAATTCCAACTGCCAAGGGATCTTTTATGTGCACTTCAATGTGTACACGGGACCTCGGTTTTTCGTCCCATTCGAACAACTAGGCAGCTGTCCTTGTCAGGCCCTCCTTCTGCATCACTGACAAGGGGAAATAACGTCGGAAAATCAAGATGAACTTTCTCGGCCAATGCAGGGATCGAACACCCGACCTCCAGGCTAGCAAACCAGCGCCTTATCCACTTAATAGCAACCGTGATCCCCCAAGTAGTTAAGTATTAGAACATTAAATACTGTATAAATATTACAGTATTTAATATTATCAGTAGTTTTATTGTTAATATCGTTTAGCGTTAGGTCAATCAATACGACAGAGAGAGTTTTATTCCACACGACACAATATCGTAATATATATTAAATATATAGAGATTGTTATTTTGGGACTAACATGTGGTATTGTTTATTTCCACACTACGTACAGATGTTATATACAGGTATACAATGCATAGAGATTGTTATTTTGGGACTAACATGTGATTTATTTTAATTTCACGCAACAGAATATCGTAATATATATTAAATATATAGAGATTGTTATTTCGGGACTAACATGTTGTATAATTTAGTTGCTGAATTATTATAACTATTTGTATCTCAGATAAATGAGAGAGAGAGAGAGAGAGAGAGAGGGGTGAGTGGGTTAATCCTCCATTGACACAAAATATGTCATTTGCGGACTAACATATGGTTCAATTTATTTCAATAATTCAATTGCGCATAGGGGTCTTTAGCAGTGGGAGGAAACCAGAAGACTCGGAGAAAAATCCATGAGGTTGGTCAGGCGACCCTTGTCACTTACAACCGTGTATATTTTGATCTCAATACCAGCGCTGGATTAACCATTCGGCAAAAAAGGCACACGCCAAAATCTAGCGCCGCCCCCCCCCCCAATAACATCAGTTATTACAGTGATGTCAAGAAAAATTGGTTCTGTAGTTAGTTTTAACTTTTTTCCTTTTATTATTGTGAGCCCAAAATATCTTAATATTCAGGCCACATATCAAAATGTGCCTTATCGCCAGCAAAGATGCATATTATTTTGTTTACTAAAAAAGATTTGCTGCGTCCTACAAGATATAAAATATCCGGCAATATCAAGATTTACAAATTCCGTTTCCAATGGCTACTTTTTTATAACAGTTCGAGGTAATTTTAAACCTTCTTAATCAATGTCAGACTACTAGTTAAATATCGGATCCGATTCATTTTAAAAAATTAAAAAAAGAAAGTAGAGAACGCAGGATCTGTAATCAGAATGTCAATCTTGTTCCGCGAAATCAGAAACGAACTAATAATCGTACTTATTGATGTGAAAATAAGCTGTGAAGGATGCGATATCATTAGCGGGGTTTCGATACTCCGAGAGGTGATCAGTTGTAGGGTGATTAGTATTTGGCATCGTGGAGATGTTATTATCATTGATGTATCAATTTCGTGTCACGCAATCAGTATTCGGGGTGTGTAGGTTTTTAATGTAAATTTGTCAAGTTGGAAGCAGTAGCCTACCTTGACAACAGAGAGAGATAGAGAGAGAGAGAGAGAGAGAGAGAGAGAGGGTTTACTCTTAGTGGTGTGTAGGTTTTTAACTTAAATTAGTCAAGCTGTAAGCAGTAGCCTACCTTGACAACAGAGAGAGAGAGAGATAGAGAGAGAGAGAGAGTTTTTACTCTTAGTGGTGTGTAGGTTTTTAACTTAAATTAGTCAAGCTGAAAGCAGTAGTCTACTGATGGTTCTACATCTGTTTGTTATTTTAACCACATAACCTGAGTTATGTATGTATTGCAGTAATAAAAGGAGAGAGAGACAAGGGGCACAGAGAGAGAGAGAGAGAAAGAGAGAGAGAGATAGGGTTTAACATCCACTTGACACAAACCAGGTCATTTCGGGAATAAATTGCTGGTGCATGGGGGTCTTTAGCAGGGGGAGGAAACCAGGAATCTCAGAGAAAACCCATGAGATGGACATGCAACCCCTCTAGACCACTAGACCATCCCAACCCCCAATTTTGTCCAGACAGCGGCTATACGGCCTAATCTTATATTATACCAAATTCCAACTGTCAAGGGTGTACATGGAACCTCTGTTTTTCGTTCCATCCAATTCAGGTGAATCTAAAAAGCCATATGCACAAGCGAATTATTGAACCATAAGCAAATTATTGAACTAAAATTGTTGAACCAAATGTTAAATCCCATTTTTATTCTCTCTGCTACCATATATAAGGATGATCTGGATCTACCACGGGGGAAATATAAAGACATTAATTGGTGATTATCCGAACATTGCCAGACTGATGTGTCTGGAAGACTCACTGGTAGTCTCATGACATTTCTAGTTTACAAATTAAACTACAATTTCTCACTTTATTGACATTACAGATAACAATATTCTTAAATATCTTTAAAGAGAGAGAGAGAGAGAGAGATGGTGATACATCGATGGGGATGGTTATTTTGGGACTTACATGTGGTACAATTTTATGCTCTGTGTGGTGAGAAAATATAAAAAGAGTGAAGGAGAAATGGGGTTTAACATCCAATCGACACAAACTAGGTCATTTCGGGACTAACATATGGTCAATTTCATTTCAATAACTCGCTTGGACATAAGGGTCTTTAGCGGTGGGACTAAACTGGAGGACATGGAGAAAACCCAAGGGGTTGGACAGGCAACCATACTCCTTGTAATGTACAACCGGGGATTCGAAACAATGCCAGTTGACTCAATGACAGACTTTATGATACAACACACATGTGCTAACCATTCGGCCATCCAAGCCCCCTTGCACAAAAAGGACAACTAGGATGTTGTGAATACAGACCACAAAACTAATGAACTATTCAGGTTTCAGGAGCTATTGAAATTGCTGACAATACAATATAAACAAGAAAACAGTCAATCAAGTTCTGGATTTGAATAAAAATCGTTTGAGATTTTCAGATCTTTCAAAGAAATTGTCTCTATGCGTAGAATATTTGGCTTAATGACTTAATAATTGTTTACTGTCATTATATCTATCATTTACTGTGTTTTATTCCGAGGAAAGTATCCCGCACAATGACGCCAATATTGATCGCAGGCAATCATAGAATAATAAAAATCTAGACAACTTTCTATTAATGACTGTTCCAATCCGGTGCGATCATCACGAAACGGACGCAGCATTATTACGCAACAAGAAAATAGACGGATAGATCGTGGAAGTGTGAAGTATAAGATATTGATCGGCTGTGGGCCCCTTTTATTGTCAGGAGAGGAGCTTAATTACACGATTTGACAGTACTGCATTCACGATCTTCTCTCGAAAAAAATAAAAGAAATTTTATCGTGAATCATTAGAAGGGGTAGATATCTCAAGATGTGTTTGTAAGCTTACTCTTCCGGACACCTGTTACCACTGCTTGTCGTGTATTTTTGTACACGAGGAGCAGTCCATTTCCTGATTACACTATTTTGCTTGAATACACTATTTTGCCTATAACGTTTTTGGGACTTCGAGTTCTGTCTTATGATTTGGATTGTTCGTACTTGGTTTTTATTTTATGTCATTAAAAATATCTACACGTTTTTTTTTTTATCTGCATGTAGTGATTCTGTTAACATGACATGGAATACAAGTCCTTTACTTAATACAAAACGGGAGAACCCTCGTCGAAACGTCGCTGAAATAACTCTGCAAGTAACTTGTATTCCATATAATTGTGTCATGTGTTATTCTCATCCAGTTACTAAAATGCGACTTAAACAACTTATGTAACCCACCCACACCGGATCATATGTAACCCACCCATACCGGATCATATGTAACCCACCCACACCGGATCATATGTGACCCACCCACACTGGATCATGTGTAACCCACCCACACTGGATCATATGTAACCCACCCATACCGGATCATATGTAACCCACCCACACCGGATCATATGTAACCCGGCCATACCGGATCATATGTAACCCACCCACACCGGATCATATGTGACCCACCCACACTGGATCATGTGTAACCCACCCACACTGGATCATATGTAACCCACCCATACCGGATCATATGTAACCCACCCACACCGGATCATATGTAACCCGGCCATACCGGATCAGATGTAACCCACCCATATCAGATCATATGTAACCCACCCATATCAGATCATATGTAACCCACCCATACCGGATCAGATGTAACCCACCCATATCAGATCATATGTAACCCACCCATATCAGATCATATGTAACCCACCCATACCAGATCATATGTAACTGACCCATACCGGATCATATGCAACCCATACCGGATCAGATGTAACCCACCCATAATGGATCATATGTAACCCACCCACAACGGATCATATGTAACCAACCCACACCAGATCATATGTAACCCACCCATATCAGATCATATGTAACCCACCCATATCAATCGAGATAAACTTTCTCAGCCAATGCAGGGATCGAACACCCGACCTCCAGGCTAGCGAACCAGCGCCTTATCCACTTAGCCACCATGATCCCCCAGATCATATGTAACCGACCCACACACTGGATCATATGTAACCGACCCAGGCTGGATCCAATGTAACTCACCCATATCAGATCATATGTAACCCACCCACACTGGATCATATGTAACCCACCCATACCGGATCATATGTAACCCACCCTTATCAGGTCATATGTAACCCACCCATATCAGATCATATGTAACCCACCCATATCAGATCATATGTAACCCAACTACACCGGATCATATGTAACCCACCCATATCAATCGAGATAAACTTTCTCAGCCAATGCAGGGATCGAACACCCGAACTCCAGGCTAGCGAACCAGCGCCTTATCCACTTTAGCCACCATAATCCCCCAGATCATATGTAACCGACCCACACACTGGATCATATGTAACCCACCCAGGCTGGATCATATGTAACCCACCCACACACTGGATCATATGTAACCCACCCATACCGGATCATATGTAACCCACCCACACACTGGATCATATGTAACCCACCCATACTGGATCATATGTAACCCACCCACACCAGATTATATGTAACCCACCCATATCAGATCATATGTAACCCACCCATATCAGATCATATGTAACCCACCCATATCAGATCATATGTAACCCATACCGGATCATATGTAACCCATCCATACCGGATCATATGTAACCCACCCATATCAGATCATATGTAACCCACCCATATCAGATCATATGTAACCCACCCATATCAATCGAGATAAACTTTCTCAGCCAATGCAGGGATCGAACACCCAAACTCCAGGCTAGCGAACCAGTGCCTTATCCACTTAGCCACCATGATCCCCCAGATCATATGTAACCCACCCACACACTGGATCATATGTAACCCACCCAGGCTGGATCATATGTAACCAACCCAGGCTGGATCATATGTAACCCACCCAGGCTGGATCCAATGTAAAAGCAACCAGGGTTTCATGAAAGTTAAAAGTATAAAAGTTGTAATTTACCTCCTATGTGAACTTTATCATAGATAGCTCCCATGCTGCCATGAAGAACTCAACTTGATTAAAATCACCATTAAGATGTCTTTCCACTTGTCCGTAATAATGACACATTCACAATATTTTAAAATAAAACTTTGGTTGTTTAAATCTCAAAAACGAAGATATTTTTTTCCCCGTTTTTCACAATATTTTAAAATAAAACTTTGGTTTGTTTAAATCTCAAAAACGAAGATATTTTTTTCCCCGTTTTTCACAATATTTTAAAATAAAACTTTGGTTGTTTAAATCTCAAAAACGAAGATATTTTTCCCCGTTTTTCACAATATTTTAAAATAAAACTTTGGTTGTTTAAATCTCAAAAACGAAGATATTTTTTTCCCCGTTTTTCACAATATTTTAAAATACAACTTCGGTTGTTTAAATCACAAAAAAAACCAAGATATTTTCCCCCGTTTTTAATTCACAGCGCCACAAACTCCTTTACATCACAATGTTCAGATAAAACAATATTTTTGTTTTTGCACTTCACTAAATTACAAACATTTGTCACTCAATTCATAAAGTTACGATATAAAATACATCACAGAGGGAGCCGGATATTTCTTCCCTTTTTGACAAAATTCGTCACTTTTAATCTTTCGTTTTAGACGGATATATTATCATCTTTTAATTCCCAGAATCCAGCTGAACAGCGTTGAATATTACACGTCTGCACTCGTTCACCACAAGTCTTGTAAATCAAACAACGTTTTTGCACTCACCATATGTCTCGTTACCACGACGTTATTTAATTTACCATAACTGTTGTGAATCAAAAAATTTTCAATAATTTCTAATCAAACAGAAAATATTCCTCTGTTAAAGGCCCAATACCACTCTTGTTGTAACTGAATAATATGTCTCAATCTTTATTCTGGTCAACAAATTGTACTATTTTACAATATTTCAATTAATTAATGATACGAATTTCATCTTAACCCACCGAATTTAAAAAATTGGAAAAATTCAACTACATGGTTTGAAAAGCTTTACGTAAACACTTTCAAATGTAACCTAGATTTAAAACTATTTTCGAACCCTCTGGACAAGTAAAATATGATGTAATGGATAATTTACACAACAGGTAGGACACTTAAACATCTAGTAATTAGAATATAGCTATTATTCATGTTCTGGTGCCGTCGAGTCAGCAAGCTACAAGAGTGTTATTGTCCCTTTAACGCCCGCCTTAGATATTCCTCTGGAGAATAGAAAATGAGAACATTTTTTTCAATAATTTCTAACCAAACAGAAAATACCCCTCTGTTAACATTACTTAAAGTATCAACAGCATAATGCTTAACTCATCTTCAAATAAATATTCTAAACATTCTTTTAAAACAACTACGTTACTTTATTTACCATCACTGTGTTGAATCTAAATATATATGTTCATTTTCGTTAACCCCCGCATTAAATATTTCTCTGGAGAACAGAAAATGAAAATATTATTTTCAATAATTTCTAATCAAACCGGCAAATATCCCTCTATCAACGTAACTCATCTTCAAATAAAAATTAAAAATATTCTTTTAAAACCTTCCATCTCAAGTGCCAATCACGATAAGACCAACCAGCTTATCCAGAAAATCTTTGGTAAATATTTAATGGATGAAGAAAGCCCATCCTTCATTGTATAAATATTATAAAAAGGCTGCTTGAAGCAATCGAGAAAAACCTTTTGAAAAATTCATAAACATTTCCTAGAGCTACTCCTTGAGTTGACTGAGCGCATAAAAACAATCTACGTACTGAAGTACCTGATGTTTTTCCCTCAACATGAAACATATAATATTTCATTTAATGTTTTATAATTACTGAAGAACTATCAAATGGCAGATGTCTTTTCAAATTTCTTTTTAAAAAAAAACGTTTTTGCAATTAGCTGTGGCAGTATGACTACAGCAAATGTAACATTGCCGAAATAGAAACTTTGATGTTACAAATGTTTTTCCAACTTCAACAGAACGCTCAATAAAATCTGTAAAAATTACGAAAGGTATTGAGTTAACTTCAATGTACCAGAACTATTTTTTACTTTAATTCCTACACTCAACTGAATTTACAACATTAAATACAATTAGTTCTGCCTATTTACGCACGATCTCCACCGAAAAATACATCTAACAAATAACTCCCTAGATCTTTAAAGAAAGGAATTCAAGTAAATTGAAAATACATTTGTATAAATCTACCTTTTTGGCATTGTTAAAATGTATTTCAGAAAAAAACAGTTGAAGTTTTCCAACAGACAAAAAAAATTCATTTCAACAGAAAATTAATAATTTGTCAACGAGATTTACCTTAGATAAAAAAGATCACCATACGACATTCTCCAATACACGAGACAAAAAACATTTCAACAGCAATTAATAATTTCTCAACGAGATTTTCCTGAGATAAAAAATTTGCAGGTAAATTCAATCAATGCATAGAAAAATCACAATCCATTACAGACATTCTCCGATACACGAAACAAAAAAACATTTCAACAGCAATAAATAATTTCTTAACGAGATTTACCTGAGATAAAAAAGTTACAGGTGAATTCAGTCAGTTCCTAGTAAAATCACAATCCAAACCGATTCATCCTTTCTGCCTAGAGTTAGATCACAATACAGATTTTCCACATGAAACAAAAAAAACGATTTCAACAGCAATAAATTGTTTCTTAACGAGATTTACCTGAGATAAAAAATTTACAGGTGAATTCAGTCAGTTCCTAGTAAAATCACGATCCAAATTATATCATCTTTTCTGCCTAGCATAGCAAGATCACAATATACAGATTTTCCATATGAACTAACAAAAAACATTTTAACAGCAATAAACAATTTCCTAACGAGATTTACCTGAGATAAAAAAGTTACAGGTAAATTAAGTCAGTTCCTAGTAAAATCACGATCCAAATTATATCATCTTTTCTGCCTAGCATAGCAAGATCACAATATACAGATTTTCCATATGAACTAACAAAAAACATTTTAACAGCAATAAACAATTTCCTAACAAGATTTACCTGAGATAAAAAAATTTGCAGGTGAAATAAGTCAGTTGCAGGTAAATTCAGTCAGTTGCAGGTAAATTCAGTCAGTTGCAGGTAAGATCACAATACAGACATACTCCAACACACGAAAAAAAAAACCCAAAACATTTCAACAGCAATAAGTTGTTTGCTAACGAGTTTTACCTGTCATAGAATACCAGGTAAAATTGCAATTACTTATAACTAGTACAACTTTTCATCTTTTTTTGCATACCGGTAGTAAACTCACAATCCAGACATTTTCCAACGTGTGAATAAAAAAAAAACTCATCTCAACAATGAATAAATTATTTGCCAACAAGATCTCGGTCTTTAACACAAACAATATTCTCGTGCAAATTCATAAAAAAAACGGATCTGCCGAGAAAAAAGAAAATGTTTGCATCTCTTTCTTACTGTTTATCAATGACACAAGTTGTAATTTACCTCCTATGTGAACTTTATCATAGATAGCTCCCATGCTGCCATGAAGAACTCAACTTGATTAAAATCACCATTAAGATGTCTTTCCACTTGTCCGTAATAATGACACATTCACAATATTTTAAAATAAAACTTTGGTTGTTTAAATCTCAAAAACGAAGATATTTTTTTCCCCGTTTTTCACAATATTTTAAAATAAAACTTTGGTTTGTTTAAATCTCAAAAACGAAGATATTTTTTTCCCCGTTTTTCACAATATTTTAAAATAAAACTTTGGTTGTTTAAATCTCAAAAACGAAGATATTTTTCCCCGTTTTTCACAATATTTTAAAATAAAACTTTGGTTGTTTAAATCTCAAAAACGAAGATATTTTTTTCCCCGTTTTTCACAATATTTTAAAATACAACTTCGGTTGTTTAAATCACAAAAAAAACCAAGATATTTTCCCCCGTTTTTAATTCACAGCGCCACAAACTCCTTTACATCACAATGTTCAGATAAAACAATATTTTTGTTTTTGCACTTCACTAAATTACAAACATTTGTCACTCAATTCATAAAGTTACGATATAAAATACATCACAGAGGGAGCCGGATATTTCTTCCCTTTTTGACAAAATTCGTCACTTTTAATCTTTCGTTTTAGACGGATATATTATCATCTTTTAATTCCCAGAATCCAGCTGAACAGCGTTGAATATTACACGTCTGCACTCGTTCACCACAAGTCTTGTAAATCAAACAACGTTTTTGCACTCACCATATGTCTCGTTACCACGACGTTATTTAATTTACCATAACTGTTGTGAATCAAAAAATTTTCAATAATTTCTAATCAAACAGAAAATATTCCTCTGTTAAAGGCCCAATACCACTCTTGTTGTAACTGAATAATATGTCTCAATCTTTATTCTGGTCAACAAATTGTACTATTTTACAATATTTCAATTAATTAATGATACGAATTTCATCTTAACCCACCGAATTTAAAAAATTGGAAAAATTCAACTACATGGTTTGAAAAGCTTTACGTAAACACTTTCAAATGTAACCTAGATTTAAAACTATTTTCGAACCCTCTGGACAAGTAAAATATGATGTAATGGATAATTTACACAACAGGTAGGACACTTAAACATCTAGTAATTAGAATATAGCTATTATTCATGTTCTGGTGCCGTCGAGTCAGCAAGCTACAAGAGTGTTATTGTCCCTTTAACGCCCGCCTTAGATATTCCTCTGGAGAATAGAAAATGAGAACATTTTTTTCAATAATTTCTAACCAAACAGAAAATACCCCTCTGTTAACATTACTTAAAGTATCAACAGCATAATGCTTAACTCATCTTCAAATAAATATTCTAAACATTCTTTTAAAACAACTACGTTACTTTATTTACCATCACTGTGTTGAATCTAAATATATATGTTCATTTTCGTTAACCCCCGCATTAAATATTTCTCTGGAGAACAGAAAATGAAAATATTATTTTCAATAATTTCTAATCAAACCGGCAAATATCCCTCTATCAACGTAACTCATCTTCAAATAAAAATTAAAAATATTCTTTTAAAACCTTCCATCTCAAGTGCCAATCACGATAAGACCAACCAGCTTATCCAGAAAATCTTTGGTAAATATTTAATGGATGAAGAAAGCCCATCCTTCATTGTATAAATATTATAAAAAGGCTGCTTGAAGCAATCGAGAAAAACCTTTTGAAAAATTCATAAACATTTCCTAGAGCTACTCCTTGAGTTGACTGAGCGCATAAAAACAATCTACGTACTGAAGTACCTGATGTTTTTCCCTCAACATGAAACATATAATATTTCATTTAATGTTTTATAATTACTGAAGAACTATCAAATGGCAGATGTCTTTTCAAATTTCTTTTTAAAAAAAAACGTTTTTGCAATTAGCTGTGGCAGTATGACTACAGCAAATGTAACATTGCCGAAATAGAAACTTTGATGTTACAAATGTTTTTCCAACTTCAACAGAACGCTCAATAAAATCTGTAAAAATTACGAAAGGTATTGAGTTAACTTCAATGTACCAGAACTATTTTTTACTTTAATTCCTACACTCAACTGAATTTACAACATTAAATACAATTAGTTCTGCCTATTTACGCACGATCTCCACCGAAAAATACATCTAACAAATAACTCCCTAGATCTTTAAAGAAAGGAATTCAAGTAAATTGAAAATACATTTGTATAAATCTACCTTTTTGGCATTGTTAAAATGTATTTCAGAAAAAAACAGTTGAAGTTTTCCAACAGACAAAAAAAATTCATTTCAACAGAAAATTAATAATTTGTCAACGAGATTTACCTTAGATAAAAAAGATCACCATACGACATTCTCCAATACACGAGACAAAAAACATTTCAACAGCAATTAATAATTTCTCAACGAGATTTTCCTGAGATAAAAAATTTGCAGGTAAATTCAATCAATGCATAGAAAAATCACAATCCATTACAGACATTCTCCGATACACGAAACAAAAAAACATTTCAACAGCAATAAATAATTTCTTAACGAGATTTACCTGAGATAAAAAAGTTACAGGTGAATTCAGTCAGTTCCTAGTAAAATCACAATCCAAACCGATTCATCCTTTCTGCCTAGCATAGCAAGATCACAATATACAGATTTTCCATATGAACTAACAAAAAACATTTTAACAGCAATAAACAATTTCCTAACAAGATTTACCTGAGATAAAAAAGTTACAGGTAAATTAAGTCAGTTCCTAGTAAAATCACGATCCAAATTATATCATCTTTTCTGCCTAGCATAGCAAGATCACAATATACAGATTTTCCATATGAACTAACAAAAAACATTTTAACAGCAATAAACAATTTCCTAACAAGATTTACCTGAGATAAAAAAATTTGCAGGTGAAATAAGTCAGTTGCAGGTAAATTCAGTCAGTTGCAGGTAAATTCAGTCAGTTGCAGGTAAGATCACAATACAGACATACTCCAACACACGAAAAAAAAAACCCAAAACATTTCAACAGCAATAAATTGTTTGCTAACGAGTTTTACCTGTCATAGAATACCAGGTAAAATTGCAATTACTTATAACTAGTACAACTTTTCATCTTTTTTTGCATACCGGTAGTAAACTCACAATCCAGACATTTTCCAACGTGTGAATAAAAAAAAAACTCATCTCAACAATGAATAAATTATTTGCCAACAAGATCTCGGTCTTTAACACAAACAATATTCTCGTGCAAATTCATAAAAAAAACGGATCTGCCGAGAAAAAAGAAAATGTTTGCATCTCTTTCTTACTGTTTATCAATGACACAAGAACACCATGCCTAACGATGATCTGTTTCCCAGATGGCGCTGTTGTATAATAAACCTGTTATTCTAAGCTGCACAAAAGCGCAATGAAGATAGCAGACGTACATGCCATAAAGTATACAAGAATTCGATGTCAAGTTTAAGATAAAGTGAAATGACTAGAAATCTTCGAGTAGCTTTTCCCCAGATGCAACAACAATCTGTTTTAACGCACAAGTCAATTTTATTAAAGGAGGACATCCATGTCTATTTTTTTAAAGGAGAACACCCCGTTCTATTTTACTAAAGGAGAACACCCAGGTCTATTTTATTAAGGGGGAACACCCATGTATTTCATTAAAGGAGAACACCCAGGTCCATTTCATTAAAGGGGAACACCCAGGTATATTACATTAAAAGAGAACACCAAGGTGTTTTTTTATTAAAGGAGAACACCCAAGTCTATTTTATTAAGGGGGATTACCCATGTATATTTCATAAAAGGAGAACAACCAGGTATATTTTATTAAAGGCGAACACCCATGTCTATTTCATTAAAGGAGAACACCCAGGTCTATTTCATTAAAGGAGAACAACTAGGTCTATTTTATTAGAGGAGAACACCCAGGTATATTTCATGAAAGGAGAACACCCAGGTATATTCTATTAAAGGAGAACACCCATGTATATTTTATTAAAGGAGAACACCTAGGTCTATTTTAGTAAAGGAGAACACCCAGGTCTATTTTATAAAAAGAGAACACCCAGGTCTATTTTATTAAAGGATAACACCTATGTATATTTTATTAAAGGAGAACACCCAGGTGTATTTTATTAAAGGAGAACACACATGTCTATTTTAATAAAGATGAGCACCAAGGTATATTTTATTAAAGGAAAATGCATAAACTTTTGTTTTTAATATTTTTTACTTGTCAAAGTGTTTTACTAGCGGATTCTATTTCTGGATTTTTAAAAAAAAAATTGGTTACATTCAAGCCTTGAAATAAGGCACCTGTCACTGACAATGTCAGGCACAGATTCAGGGTTTGTCAGGCACTAAACCTCTGGCAGTGGTGCCTGTCATTTTGTCCGGCATTGAATTGTCTTTTTTAATGATATTATTAATACATGTCTGGCACTAAGTTGAAAATGTCAGGTACTCTTGTCAGTGACAGGTGCCTTATTTCAAGGCTTGGTTACATTTATAAACAAGAGATGTCAAAACACAGAAGTGTCTGATCATTTGAAATAGATCAAATAAAATACTGTAGACACCGGCATGTGTTTCAAATATT
Source organism: Patella pellucida (assembly GCA_917208275.1). Lineage (NCBI taxonomy): Eukaryota > Metazoa > Mollusca > Gastropoda > Patellidae > Patella > Patella pellucida. The sequence continues at coordinate 4,487,651 of OU795039.1, read as the reverse complement.
TGGATAAATGACTTCTGTCACGTTAGAATTAATGAACTACACCAAGTACAAAAAGTTAAAGACGAAATCAACAGGATACATGTATATACTGGTACATCGAAATCCTCTTAATGGACCAATAAATGCACAATCACATTTCCCTCTCAAAAAATCGTCAAATGTATAACAAAACATGTCTTTTGCTAAATTGAATACAGCCATTACAATTAAAATATCATCAAAATGTGTGTCACTAATACATTAAATGGTGTTTAACATCCTAATGTTCTGCTCTGACTGGGCTAATGAAGATGGATGGTACTAATAAATGTCTTTTGCTAAATTCATTACAATAAAGAATCAGAAGACATTAGTGACTGATAGTCAGGCCATAAACTTTAAACGCTCTCTTCCAGAACAATTTGAGTAATTTTCCTTGTAACAAAAAAATAGATTAAAAACAAAATAAAACGTTGTGGCACTTGAGAGATTTCAGAAGAATATTTTAATGTTTTGAAAATTAAAATTAATGACCTGAGTTAAGTGCCTATTTATCTGTCGTGAAACAGGAAAAGATAGATAAAATGAAATTATTTCGACCTAATCTAAAACTTGGATACATATACAGAGGTCAAAAAAAGAAGATAAAGAGAGAGAGAGAGAGAGAGAAAGAGAGAGAGAGAAAGAGAGAGAAAGAGAGAGAGAGAAAGAGAGAGAAAGAGAGAGAGAGAGAGAGTTCAATTGATACTTTGACCTAATCTAAAACTTGAATACATATACAGAGGTCAAAAAAAGAAGATAAAGAGAGAGATAGAGAGAGAAAGAGAGAGAGAGAAAGAGAGAGAGTTCAATTGATACTTGACATAAACTAGAGCATTATGTGGGGGGGGGGAGGAAACCGGAGGACTAGGGGAAAATCCACAAGGTTAGACAGGAAACCCTACTCCTTGTCATGTACAACTGAGGAACTGGAACCATGGCACTGAACTCAATGACAGACCTTATGATACAACGCACGCTAACCATTCAACCATCCAACCCCCTGACTTCTCTAGAACATGAATTACATAAACTACATAGAGGGCAAACAGAAAAAAGGGAGCTGACTCAATGACAGACCTTATGATACAAGGTACGCTAACCATTCAACCATCAAACCCACTGACTAATTTAAAACATGAATACATAAGCTACAAGAAGTTCAATCAGAAGAGACTGATTATATAGTAGCATGTGATGGAATTAAAACCAAATGATATTATGTAACTTATTAAGTATCTTCTTGTGGATAAATAAAATAAAAATGCAAATGTTATCATAAAATTGAAACCAGAACGGCAAATAAAATACAACAGATCCATTTTAATGTCATGATATGTTTCTTAATCATCACCAGAATCATGGGTACACCAAGGTTGTAGATATATCGACCAACAGATAGAACACCACACCAACAGAAACATGGGTACACAAAGGTTGTAGATATATCGACCAACAGATAGAACACCACACCAACAGAAACATGGGTACACAAAGGTTGTAGATATATCGACCAACAGATAGAACACCACACCAACAGAAACATGGGTACACAAAGGTTGTAGATATATCGACCAACAGATAGAACACCACACCAACACAGGTACTCTGGGACTATTTGAGAGAGAGAGAGAGGGGGTAGAGAGAGAGAGGGGGAGAGAGAGAGGGTGTAGATATATCGACCAACAGATAGAACACCACACCAACACAGGTACTCTGGGACTCTAGGAGAGAGAGAGAGAGAGAGAGAGAGAGAGAGAGAGAGGGAAGGGAGAGTGAGAAGAGTGAGTGGAGAGGAGAGGGAGAGAGAGAGACTACACACAAATTAAGGTCAAGGCAGGCACCTTACTGACTGAAATATCGTGACCCCCTCAACATTGAAATTAGGGTTAAGGTGAGCAACTTACTGACTGAGATATTATGACCCCCTTAACAGTGGAATTAGGGTCAAGGCGAGCAACTTACTGACTGAGATAGGTGACTCCCTAAACAGTGGAATTAGTGTTTCCACCGGTTACCATAGACTTTGTCGCATACATAATTACATCTGAATTAGTCAAAGACCCCAGATAATCAGACCAAACACTGGCCCACCTACGGAACATCGGAAATGGTCGCAGACATCAGAAACAATTAATGTCTGAATGATGAATGATTGATTGATTAAATCACAACGAGATATTGTGTGATTCAGGAGAAATCTCTAAATCCCTCAACAATTACAGACAACCCACACAAACAATAAATAACTTGTTTTCCTACACAAACAACAAAATAATTAAATATATCATCAGCGAGTAGAGAGAGAGAGAGAGAGAGAGAGAGTGGGAGAGCAATTGGGTTTAATGTCCACTCCACACAAACAACAAAATAATTAAATATATCATCAGGGAGTAGAGAGAGAGAGAGAGAGAGAGAGAGAGAGAGAGAGAGAGAGAGAGAGAGAGAGAGAGACGGGGATAGAAAAATGGTGTGTTTAACTTCCACTCCACACAAACTAGTTCCTTTCGAAACTAACAAGAGAAAGAGAGAGAGAGAGAGAGAGAGCTAGAGAGATGGGGTTTAACGTCCACTGGACACAAACTAGTTCATTTCGAAACTAACATGTGGTTAATTTTTATTTCAATAATTTGCTTCGGCATAGGGTCTTTAGCAGTGGCATGAGACCGGAGGACCTGAAGAAAACCCACGAGGTTTGACAGGTGTTCTCGACCCTAATCCTTTTCACGTACAACCGGGGATTCGAAACCACGCCAGTTGACTATGACAGGTCTTATGATACAGCGCGCACGTGCTAACCATTCGGCCATCCGAGTGACCATAAAACACTTTTCTCATTTCCAACTCTTTGACGAAACCTTAGTCAGTGAACAGTTTGGCTTTTTAACAGTGCATATAAACTTGTTACAGAATAAACTTTGACCTTTTAAACAGTGCATATCATTCTGTTATAAACTTGTTACACGATGAACTTTGACCCTTATAACAGTGTAATTTTTGTTGTGTTGTCAATAAAATAGTCTGGGTCCAACAACAAGTTTTCTAACATTCAACAACCTTGGCATGCTAGCAACACAAATTATCACCGCACCAATCAATGGCATAATAAAAATAAATACGTGTACAGCATGACCCATGCTGAGTAGCAAATGAGTTGAAATAGAGGTATTTTTCCCAAACTATTCTTAAAACACAGTTCGTCACTTCGTCAAATTATTCACACAAAAAATGTCACGCTTATGGGGGTAAAATAGGGTAAAACAGTTTCCTATTTTGCTGCACCAAGCGAGAAAGAGAGGGTTTAAGTCGACTACACGTAAACTAGGTTATTTCGGGCGTGACATATGGTTCAATTTATTATTATTATAGTTCGCTTGCAGTGAGAGGAAACCAGATGACCCAGAGAAAACCCACAAGGTTGGACATGCGACCCTACTTCATGTGAAATACTAAGGGGGAATCGAAACCACCCCAGTTCACTCAATGTGCATGTACTATATAGCTAACTAATCAGCCACTGAACTCTGTATACACAGCTTATTGTAAACTATGCTTATTATCTCTGGAACATCTACATGATTTCAAAATGAATCATTTATATGATTGTACTGAAAATATAATTAACTATAATTAGATTCATATTTATGCGCATTAATTAATGTCACGCATATTAATCAGTATAGTAATCTCAATACAACCTTTGATTCCAGTGACTAACTTTGTGAGAGAATGAGAGAGATAGATAGAGAGAGAGAGTGACACACACACACACAGGTTTCGAGCCCTAGTGTGAGCGCATGTGACATCGAGATAGGGCGCCTTCTCAACCTTTTGTGTTTACTCTGGGCAGACTGGTTTCCTTCCACTGCAAAAGACCCCTACGCGCAGGCGAATTATTGAAATAGAACTTGAACCATATGTTAGTCTCGAAATGACCTGTCGAGTGGAAGTTAAACCCAATTTCTCTCTTTCCCTCTCTCATTTCGAAAAACCAATTCAAACAAACACAATTTTAAATCTCTTAATTCAATCTTACTTCATGTAGGCCTATATCCAACTTAAACCTAATTTGGTCGATAACTACCCCTGTAACGTCGATATCGTTGACTTAGGAATGAATAACGACAAATAAACTACCTTCTATTCACTTTCCCTCCACCTTATCAATGGCCGTCCTCGCTAAAGATAAAGTGACTTAATTTCATAGAGGGAGAGAGAGAAATGGGGTTTAACGTCCACTCAACACAACTAGGTCATTTCGGGACTAACATATGGTTTAATTTTATTTCAATAATTCGCTTGCGCGTAGGGGTCATTAGCAGTGGGAGGAAACCGGAGTGCCCGGAGGAAACCCACGAGGTTGAGAAGGCGCCCCTATCTCCATGCCACATACGCTCACACCAGGGCTCAAAACCACAGCCGCAAGCCAGAGGTGGCCGGCCAGCTAGAGGTCGAAGCGCGGCACTCTAGACCACTAGGCCATCCCAACCCCCATTAATTTCATAGAAGAGCTGGTCCCACTTTACTTCATTGCATACTGCATAGCATTGTTTTCCTGTACATTCAATACGAACTGATGTGTTGATAAATGTTAGTTCTTGTCGTTAATATGGAATTTAATCCCTGTACGTCGAAACACTGTCCTTTTAAAAACGATAAGGTCACGTGGAACCACCTTTTAACTGGCGACGACGTCTGATGGGAATTCCTTCAGACAGAACGTCCATTGATAATAAAGGGTCTCTTTTCTAGCTGCTTAAAACAAATTGTTTTCTAGAAACTTCAAGCTTATATGGTAAAAAAACAACAGAGCTAGAAATTCGTCATTTTTCGCGAGAATCTTAATTAATAATAATATCTAAAAACAAAATTGTGTTTTTTATGTTAATCTAAACCAAAATACAACAAAAATGCTAAAAATAAAACAATCAGATGGAATTTTTGGTAAACATTTAAATAATGTAAATAGTAATATCCGGATAATCCTGTAGTCAAAATAAAATGATACGGCACAATGCCATTTCTTCATAACACAATTTGTAGTCTTTTCTCCATCACGTAGCTAGTGACCTAATTTGCCAATTTTTTTATTCATTCGTCCTTGTAGATTCGAAAAGATCTAGCTCTTGCAGATTTTGAGATTCGCGTGAATTTCTAGCCCTGAAACAAATGGTGTCATGTCGGCGTCAACCGACTGAAAGAGTTTTAACAACTCAAAGAGAATAATGGTTCTCTACTTTTCTGCTGAAAAAAATTGTTTTCTAGAAACTTCCAGCTCATCTGGTAAAAAAACACAACAAAACCCCAAAAAACCCAAACGGTGTCATGTCAGCGTCAGCCAACTAAAAGAATTTTATTTTTTGTCTAATGGTTTGGATTGTTGTACTTGGTTTTATTTTATTTCAAAGTCGATTTAAATGTCGTGTTTCGAAGTTAAAAAAAATTTCATCAAGGACATGTTGTTTTTCAAAAGGTACAATTTTATGTATACACAATTACTGAGTTTGATCGATACTAAGCGACGCTATTATGTTCAATTACTAAATGCAGATCAAAGAACATATTGTTTTTCAGTTTAACAAAAATGATCTGTCTTTTCATTTATTAAAACATGAAACGGTTTATGCGAGATTAAAACGTTTCCACCATAACAAAAAAACAGAGAGAGCGAGAGAGAGAGAAATGGGGTTTAACGTCCACTCGACACAAACTAGGTAATTTCGGGAAAACCTACGAGATTAGACAGGCAAACCGAATCCTTGTCATGTACAACCACGACAGTTGACTCAATGACAGGCTTTATGATACATCAAGAATGAATGAATGAAATGGGGTTTAACGTCCTACGCTTAAGCACCTAACCTGGGCTAATTGAAGACGGGCATACGCCACAGTGTGCAATGAGGGAAATTTTGCCCGGGCAGCGGCGCTACGGCCTACTCTTATATCGAATTCCAACTGCCAAGGGATCTTTTACGTGCACTCCAATTCGTACACGGGACCTCGGTTTTTCGTCCCATCCGAACGACTAGGCAGCTGTCCTTGTCAGGCGATACATCAAAAAACAAGTGAGTTGGAAATATTAAAATTGAATTGGTGGAGCATGATTATTTTCCCTCATGGTTTTAATAAATAAATAGCGTTTTACGCCACGTTAATTTTTAATCTGCAGTTTGACGAAGATAAAACCTGGTTTGGTGGTCTGTAGATGTTTTTAATTTCTATTTTCCCCCCGCGGCTAAAAATGTGAAATCAGTAAATATAGTGGAGAACATTTTGCTTAAGAGAGAGACTGAGAGGAGAGAGAGAGAGAGAGAGAGAGAGAGAGAGAGAGAGAGAGAGAGAGAGAGAGGAGAGAGAGAGAGAGAGGGGTACACTATATCATTTAGGGGCAAACAAGATTCAATTTTATTTCAAAATTTCGCCTGTCTTCAATAGAGGACCGAGAGTAAAACAAAAAAGTTGGACAGACGACCCTATTCATGGTCACGTACAACCGGTGAATCGAAAACCATGCAAGGTGACTCAATGACAGATCGAATATCTTGTCAGTTTTGTGTGTAGTGTCGTCTCCCTGCACTTTACAATTAGAATTAGTCTTTCCAAGGCAAATGCACTCTTAATCCAACTAGCATTAGAAAACAAAAACGAAAAATTTAAATATTCTAAAAAAAAAAAGAAGCTATTTGATTGGCTAAGAGCTGAAATTTGAACTAGAATTTTAACCCTTAACCAATGAAAAAACTGGTTATATATATTTTGATGAATTAAACCTAGCCGACCGATATAATTATAAACAACAGGAATGTGTTGATATACATAAAACAACTCGGTGATAATTATGTATATTAGACCCACCCACCATATCTTGATAATTACTGTCGATGAACTTTTTGTCCGTAACAAACTAAACACCACATTACTCTTAGAAACACTAAAATTACAACTTTATTTTAGAATTTGAAACATAACCCATCAAAATAATTGATAAGTAAATACATCTTATTGAGATTTTATACAGCCTGCATGGTTCTATTTGTTCATGTCTGTAAATTCGATTGATCGAGAGAGAGAGAGAGAGAGAGAGAGAGAGAGAGAGAGAGAAAACCCACAAGGTTGGACAGGGGACCCTCCTCCTTGTCCAAGCAGCCAGGGAATAGCAACCATGGCAGTTAACTCGATGACAAGACCTTATAATACAATGCGCACACACTAACTATTCAGTTGAGTTTATCGTTTAATCATCACAAAAGAAGAAGAATTTTGCCCAGACAGTGGTTTTAAACCTACTCTTAAATGAATTATGACAACACAACTTGAAAATCGCAGGAAATCTGTAAATAATCTCTTAGAATAAATAATAAACCTCTCAGGGAATAATTACTTGTATAAATCAGTAAAATTAAAAATACCCGTACAACAGCATGACAAATAGACTGGAACTAGGACAAATAGACTGGAACTAGGACAAATAGACTGTAACTAGGACAAATAGACTGGAACTAGGACAAATAGACTGGAACTAGGACTAATAGACTGGAACTAGGACAAATAGACTGGAACTAGGACAAATAGACTGGAACCTAGGACAAATAGACTGGAACTAGGACAAATAGACTGGAACTAGGACAAATAGACTGGAACTAGGACAAATAGACTGGAACTAGGACCAATAGACTGGAACTAGGACAAATAGACTGGAACCTAGGACAAATAGACTGGAGCTAGGACAAATAGACTGGAGCTAGGACAAATAGACTGGAACTAGGACAAATAGACTGGAACCTATGACAAATAGACTGGAACTAGGACAAATAGACTAGAACTAGGACAAATAGACTGGAACCTAGTTGTACGGGGATTTTCAATTTTACTTATTTACTCCTTGATCCAGTATCCAGTACTTGATCCAGTATCCAGTACTTGATCCAGTATCCAGATAGATGCTGAAGCCCGTCCAGCTTTAACACAGTTTGGGGATCACGGTGGCTAAGTGGATAAGGCGCTGGTTCGCTAGCCTGGAGGTCGAGTGTTCGATCCCTGCATTGGCCGAGAAAGTTCATCTCGATTTTCCGACGTGATTTCCCCTTGTCAGTGATACAGAAGGAGGGCCTGACAAGGACAGCTGCCTAGTCGTTCGGATGGGACAAAAAACCGAGGTCCCGTATACACATTGGAGTGCACGTAAAAGATCCCTTGGCAGTTGGAATTCGATATAAGAGTAGGCCGTAGCGCCGCTGCCCGGGTAAAATGTCCCTCATAGCACACTGTATGGCGTATGCCCGTCTTCAATTAGCTCAGGTTAAGTGCATAACAGTAGGACGTCAAACCCCATTTCATTCATTCATTTTAACACAGTTTCAAGGGAGTGTTCGCCGTCCACTTTGTCTTTTCTTTCTTTAGTTGTATAAATCATGGGGAATATTAAGTTAAGAACTTCTGGTTACGACTGTGAATTAAGACACGTTGATTAAGGAGAGGAGGCCGATATTTGAATCTGGTATTTATCAGACACCCTCTTATAATAACATATTTATTTATATATGTGTCACGGCTATATATATATATAAATAAATATACGAATCATTTTTCTTCTGATGAGTGTGGAGTAATACATGAAACTTTAAGGAAAGAACTTGAAGATTTCATATTTTTAATTATTTATATTTGCTCTGGATTTATTCATTGAGCACTCTGTGTTTAGCTTATGCACATTATTTGGATTATATATATACATATATATTAAAGTAGATAAAGTACAAGTACTTCTTTGTTTACGGTAGATAAATGCATAAATAAAAAAAAGATACGTCCAGGTATGAAAATCTTCCACTTTACTTCATTATGACATACATTAAATCTAAAGCTATCTGTCTGCCTTCTAAATATATATATATATAAACAATGATATGAAGCAGACGCCTTTTTCATACAGCGTTTACCATGGCGATATCTGGCACGTCTGCTACCCACATGAACGGAGAATTAAGGGCGTATTTATTCTACGATAATTCACACCACGTTTTTATTCTCAGTTCTGTTGTTTCATGTCACTGATCAGCATTTGCAATTTCCAGAAAATATTAACAAAATTTATGGCTAAATCTAAAATAAACAAACAATTACAACAGACTAATCCCAGGTGCGGATTCAGGGGGAGGGGGCACTCTGATGATTACACTTTGCTCTAATGTATGTCCCTCCTCCCCCTCGACAAAACCCTGGATCCAGGGCTAAATCCAAGAAAAAATGTACTCTCAAAAACTAATCCAAGATAAACTGTACTGTAATGGACTAATCCATGAATAAATGTACTCTAACGGATTCATCCAAGATACAATTTACTCTAAGAACTATTACAAGCACAAATGTTCTCTAACGGATTCATTCAAGATGAAATGTACTCTAACGGATTCATTCAAGATGAAATGTACTCTAACGGATTCATTCAAGATGAAATGTACTCTAACGGATTCATTCAAGATGAAATGTACTCTAACGGATTCATTCAAGATGAAATGTACTCTAACGAACTAATCCAAGATGAAATGTACTCTAACGGATTAATCCAAGATACAATGTACTCTAACGTACTAATCCAAGATACAATGTACTCTAACGAACTAATACAAGATAAACTGTACTGTAATGGACTAATCCAAGATACAATGTACTCTAACAAACTAATCCAAGATACAATGTACTGTAACGGACTAATCCAAGATAAACTGTACTGTAATGGACTAATCCAAGATACAATGTACTGTAACGGACTAATCCAAGATACAATGTACTGTAACGGACTAATCCAAGATACAATGTACTGTAACGAACTAATCTAAGATACAATGTACTGTAACGGACTAATCTAAGATACAATGTACTGTAACGGACTAATCTAAGATCAAATGTACTCTTATGAACTAATCCAAGATACAAAGTACTCTAGCAACCTTAAATGTATTGTAATAGACCCCCCCCCTTGTTATATGTGAGATTAGGGATTAGAGTATATAAACCACAAATTATTCGACATTTCACCTGTAACCATAGCAATAGAAACAGACATATATAATACCATGTTTAATATTCCTACAAAATATACAACCATAAAGACTTCATCAAACCCATGTTATCTTTTTATTTTAACCTTTTCTTTCCACCGTTTGACATTTAAACGCGTTCCATTCTTTCTTTATACCCCCCTTCAGGCTCGTATTGACCTTGACCTCCACATTATATACATAGTAGCCTAGATTCTCATACAGACAATAACAACATGTGGCAGAAGGGCCGTACCTAGTGGGAGTGCAGGGGGGGGGAGGAAGGAGCCCCAACAAATGCCACCCCCACCTCCTCACAAAAAAATTGGCAGTCTTTCAATTATGATCAATATCCTGTGGCAGCCGGGCCGTATCTAGTGGGAGTGCAGGGGGGGGGGGAAGGAGCCCCAACAAATGCCACCCCCACCTCCTCACAAAAAAAAAATGGCAGTCTTTCAATTATAAAGTGATACACTTGATTATGATCAATATCAGTAACTTTGGCATTTATCTTGTTAATGACAGTGCGTGGCATGTGGCAACAAATGTTTTCTACATTCTTGACAGCACACATGGACAAAATCTCCGTCTGTTTGTCGACAAGCTGACAGCACTAACCTTCAGCACTGATACAAACTAGGTCATTTTGGGACTAACATATGGTTCCATTTATTTTAACAATTCGCATGTGCATTGGGGGCTTTACCAGTGGGAGGAACCCGAGGACCTGGAGAAAAAAAGGCGACCCTACTCCTTGTCATGAACAGCCAGGGAATCGAAACCATGTGAATTGACCCAATGACAGACCTTATGATGCAGCGCGTACACGCTAACCATTTAGACATCCAACCCCCAAAGACAAAAAAAGGGTTTAGCAGTACAATTTCATTTAATAATTGGCTTGTGTGTACAGGTCTTTAGCAGGAGGAAAAATACAATCTTAGAATCAACAAACCATGTCACTTGACTTAAAAACAGACCTTAAGATTTAAAGCAAACTGAACCACACAATGCCCAGCATTATATATTTAAAAGATAATGCTACATATAATAATATTAATATATAAATAAAAACGATAATTTAATACAGAATTCAATATTCAAATATGAAATTGTGTATTTTATTATCGTGTATAGATAATAAAGCGTGAATTATCTACGGAACGGCCGTCGTCGCCGACGATATTATATTGATTTTCTAGCGTAATTACAACAGCTCATAATACAAGTGAGATTTTATTGTCAACTCGAGGAATTATGTACATGAGTCAAATGTTTTCAATATTCTCCCATTAAAATAACACCAGTACGAACCCGGAGAAAACACACGAGGTTGGACAGGCGACCCTTTTCCTTGTCATGTACAACCGGGGAATTGAAACCACGCCAGTCGACTCAATGACAGATCTTATGATACAGCATGCATTTCCTGACCATTCAGCCATCCAACCTCTCTAATTGTAATGAAGGGGGCTTGGATGGTTTTTAATCCCCGGTTGTATGTGACAAGAAGTAGGGTCGCCTGTCCGACCTCGTGGGTTTTCTCCGGGTCCTCTGGTTTCCTCCCACTACTAAAAACCCTTAGGTATATGAGTCAAATGTACATAATATTCTTCCATTAAAATAATGCCAGTCCCGAGAACGAGCATCCATAGCAGATTAATAACCTTTATATTTTCAAACACAAAGCATAAAAAGTTACCACATGTTAATCCCAAAACAACCACATCTCTCTGTCTCTCTCTCTAAAGATGCCTACATGCATGAAAACTATTGCAATAAAACTAAACCATACGTTAGTCCCAAAATGACTTGATTTATGGGAGTTGACTTAAACCTCTCTCTGTCTCTCCCTCTCTCTCTCCATTTATATATAGCCTGACCATTCAATGGGTTGTTGTTGTCTTAATTTAATGTTACAGTATTTAATCCTATAATCAATGAATTCTATAAATTTCTGTGAAAATATTCTTTTGAACTTGTGTAAGAAGTCAATAATGAGGATTCGTTTGATCTTCAAATTACCCTAGACGAATTTATCGATTCAAAACAAATAAACTATTATACAAAAATCAATTTACATAAAACAACACAAAAATATTCTTGAACTGGATTGGGCTACCCATATTGACTCAAAATCACTGTTGTTAGCCTTTTCCCTAATAGGTCGAATTTTTCAGGACTTAAGCCGCTTCTAAAATGGTTTCATAGTATTTAATATTACATTCGATAATCTGCAGACTTGGATTAAATAGGATTTTTGTGAGGCCCATTAGAAATGTCAGTGAAACCCATAGGATGGCGCTGATCTGTGTTGCAGAATGAGAGAGAGAAATGGGGTTTAACGACCACTCAACACAACTAGGTCATTTTGGGACTAACATATGTTTTAATTTTATTTGGAGGAAACCCACGAGGTTGAGAAGGTGCCCCTATCTCCATGCTACATACGCTCACACCAGGGCTCGGAAACCACAGCCGCAAGCCAGAAGTGACCGGCCAGCTATAGGTTGAAGCACGGCACTCTAGATCACTAGGCCATTCCAACACCCCAGCACCCCTGATCTGTGTTGCTGTGTTGACTAATGTCTTATAAACACCTACAGACGATGCCGAATATCAAAAAATCAATTTAACTTCTTATATCTATTTAAATAGCAAACAGAATTGATCCATTTTTTGAGTGATGTTTCTCAGATTTCACATACACAACAACACAGTTTGAAAGCCAGACGATTATTAACAGTGGCGGATTAAGCTCCACCAAGGCCTGAGGCGGCAGTTGCTGGAGGGCCTATAATGGCCTATTTAAAGCGGTGTGGGCCTAATTAATTTCGGGTCAGGGCCTATGCTGGTTCCCGTTGGGCCTAAACCACACCCCTAACATTCATTGTCTATGCGTTTTTAATCGTATTCGCCAAATTTTAAAAAATTTTTTTTACAAAATCTTTGGGCCCCAGGCTGCAGCCTCATCTGCCTCAATGATAATCCGCTACTGATTATTAAGCGTTGTTGTTTTTATTTTGTTTTATAAATATAACATTGGTTGGCTCTATGGTTAGAGCATGCTCACTTTATCACAAGGACTGTCATTGAGTCAACTTTCGTGGTTTTCGATTTCCCGGTTATACATGACAAGGAGTAGGGTCGCCTGCAGTATTCAACCTCGTGGGTTACCTTCCACTGCTACAGACCCCTACGCACAAACGATTTATTGAAATAAACTTGAATCGTATGTTGGTCCAGAAATGACCTAGTTTGTGTCAAAACGGTATGCCATTTTAAAACTAATTAAATGAGAGAGAGAGAGAGAGAGAGAGAGAGAGAGAGAGAAAGGGAGAGAGTACTACTTCATTAAAACTACTCCTTAAAGATAGACGGTATGCCATTTTAAAACTAACAAGCCAACAGTGAGGCTGATGTCCCCCGCCGAAATCCCAAAATGAATAGATGACACATATTAATTAATCGCACATTTATTTTTTTCAAAAGTATTGAGCAATCAAACTATACACTAAGTTTCATCACTCTCTACCAGATAGAATCAGACATTGTTCATCATCATTGAACTCCATCAAGGCATTCACCTAATGTACGCCTACACCTAGTTTGAACATTCTACCTTAATTAGAAGGAGAATTTTTGTGTTTCAAAGTCTAGACCTATCAGTTGCTTATCGCTCTGCTTACCCTCAACAGAAAATGTTCATTTTTAAACTTAGTCTAGGTATCGATGAAATGAAACTATATACCAAGTTTCATCACTCTCACTTAATTACAACTAAAGTTATTGCGTCCCAAAGCATCAACCAATCAAATTGCTTATCTCTGCTTACCCTAAGCAGAAAATGCCCATCTTCGAACTCCATCAAGGTATTGACCTAATAAACACCTACATCAAGTTTGAATATCCTAGCTCAATTTGAAGGAGAGTTATTATGTTCCAAAGTCTCAGCCAATCATATTGCTTATCGCTCTGCTTACCCTGAGCAGAAAATGTGCATTATTGAACTCAGTCAAGGTATTGATGAAATGAAACTATATACCAAGTTTCACCACTCTAACTTAATTACAACTCAAGTTATCGCGTCCCAAAGCATCAACCAATCAAATTGCTTATCTCTGCTTACCCTAAGTGGTAAATGCTCATCTTCAAATTTCATCAAGGTATTGACCTAATAAACACCTACACCAAGTTTGAATATCCTAGCTCAATTAGAAGGAGAGTTATTATGTTTCAAAGTCTCAGCCAATCAAATTGCTTATCGCTCTGCTTACCCTGAACAGAAAATGCTCATTATCGAACTTAGTCAAGGTATTGATGAAATAAAACTTTATACCAAGTTTCATCACTCTCACTTAATTACAACTTAAGTTATCATGTCCCAAAGCATCAACCAATCAAATTGCTTATCTCTGCTTACCCTAAGCGGAAAATACTCATCTTCGAACTCCATCAAGGTAATATCCTAATAAACACCTACACCAAGTTTGAATATTCTAGCTCAATTAGAAAGAGAGTTATTGTGTCCCAAAAAGTGTGACAGACAGACAGACGGACAGACAGACAGACAGACAGACAGACAGACAGACAGACAGACAGACAGACAGACAGACAGACAGACAGACAGACAGACAGACAGACAGACAGACAGACAGACAGACAGACAGACAGACAGACAGACAGACGAACCCATTTTAATAGTCCCCTGCTTTCTTCGAAAGGCGGGGGGGACAATTAAATGAGAGAGAGAGAGAAAGGGAGAGAGTACTACTTCATTAAAACTACTCCTTAAAGATAGACAGTATGATATTTTATTACAACCACACGCTGATGCTCTTTAAAACTAATTAAATGAAACTACGCCCAAATTCTATTTAAAATACTTTCATCAACTCGAGCAGTAGTTATACCTGGTTATATGTTTTCTACCTGGTGCTAGCGAACGTAAACAAGAAAGGTAATTAAAATGTCTGTGAATATATTAAGGTACTTAGATATCCCAGGCCCTGAGTTCACAAAGCATTCTCAGACTTAAGTTGAGAATTTACTCAAAATTGTTCGCCTTATTTTAACAAAAATATAGCACTCTATTAAACGTTTGTTGTTTTAATCTATTGTATTCACCAATAAGATGCAATGTGCAAAGTTTTGTGTTTCTGGATCAAAGATATTTCTCATAAATAGTGATTGAAAGTTGAGTAAATTCTCAACTTAAGTCTGAGAATGCTTTGTGAACTCGGGCCCTGAATTTAATACACAGTTTATAAATATAACGAGATATCCAACATGCTTCCACTAGTTAACAAAAAATATTTCCAGGGAATAACTGTAAAACCTCTTAGAAAACAATTATTAAACGTTTAAGGTAACATATCTCAGGGAATAACTGCTGTTACAAATCTTGGTGAATAATAAGTTAAAAAAAACTTCTAGTTAACCAAAAAACAGAAACGTCACCAGAAATAGAAATGAAATAAAATGGGGTTTAACAGTTTAACGTCCTACTGTTATGCACCTAAACTGGGCTAATGGAAGACGGTCACCAGAAATAAATACTTGCAGTAACTTGTATTCCATATAATTGTGTCATGCTTTTTTCTCAATCAGTTCCTGAATGCTTAATGATACATTGTGCAAGATTAGGCAGTTTTCACTATAATAATTAAAAACAAAAACTAGATCATGTAAAGGGAATATGCAGAAAATTTCAGACCATAATCAACTCTTGATGTCATCCCTAGTCTGCGATATTTACTGGATTAGGATCCACTTTACTGCTAAACTTTCATTCATGATTTAATCATGAAATGGATAATCAAGACTGTGTTTTTTTATCGTACCAACTTAAGTAATGATGATCAAGGCTTTGTTGAACTTTCAATCAATAAAATCTCATTTAAGAGTGGATCAAATTGACTGATATTTTCAGCAAATTCCCTTTACATTATCTAGTGTTTAACTATTTTAGTGAGAACTGTCAGCTATTTATCTAATCTCCCATAATACGTCTTTAATTTAACGGTATTTATTGAGTTTAAGGCTTTAGTAGTTTAAAATCAAATTACATGGCACGAAAATTGTTCTCCAGTTGTCAATTTCCCAATATCCAGTCTGTCAAGATGACAATTAAAGACCGAAACGATGATACTGCCTGTACCCTATTCTTCTGATAGCGCTGCCTGTACCGAATTCCTCTAGGTCATTATAAAATATCAATAAGCTCTGACGTGATCCATAAAACAAAAAAATCATCTTAAAGACCCCAAAAATTGATCAACTGAAAATTTTTAATTTTTTTTATCCTATTCTCAAAATGACAAGAAACAAAAAAGATAAAAACAAGTAAAAATGTCTCAACATTCCAATTATCTACGATTCTGTGTGGCGGCTGAGAATATATCCTGACAAGAGCTAAAACCAGTATTGATGACACGACACAATAACACCAGCTGTCATGTCAGCCGTGTACGCGCACAGAGATGAAGATAATATTACCATTCACGCTATTAAAAACCAGACCTTCCTTCTCCGGAATATCCAAACGAGACCAGCTGCATCGAACGATCGAACTGAACTACAGACTTAATAATTTCCTTTCAACTTGTTGTCAGATATATATCCTCCTCACTGATCAACAACATTTACACTCTGTAATTTAAATGTATCGCTTGTCTTCTGACTACTGATGACTACGACAACGGCACGACGACGGCACGTCAATGCCAAACACTCCGACCACTCATTGGCATGTAAGATTCCAGCTGTCGATATCGAAATCCTGGCAGTATTACCGGCAGACATTGAAGGAACCCGCTCTATTCCAGTAGAATCATGCGTGTTAATTGGTTCATCAAATAACGCACGATTGCACGCCTGTAGTTTCTTGTAATCTTACACGAATCATGATGACCAACAAACGAGTAAAATGCATCATTTTGTTTTTAATTAACAAACAATTTAGTATCCATAAATGACATTTAGAAGTAGAGGTAAAATATTCTTAAAAACACAAATATTCTTATGATACAACACGCACATGCTAACCATTCCGCCATCAAACCCTAGAGGGGGGTTGGATGGCTGAATGGTTAGCGTGCGCGCACTGTGTCATAAAGCCTGTCATTGAGTCGACTGGTGTGGTTTCGAATCCCTGGTTGTACGTGGCAAGGAGTAGGGTCGCCTGTCCAGCCTCATGGATTTTCTCAGGATCCTTCGGTTTCCCAACACTGCCAAAGACCCCTACATGCAAGCGAACAGAAATGTTTTAAAAACATGAGTTAGTCCCGAAATAACCTAGTTTGTGACGAGTGGACGTTAAAAACCCATTACTCTCTCCCTCTATCTCTCTCTCTCTCTCTCAAACCCTAGACCTTACTGTAGTGTCTGATGAATATGTATGTATTCCATATAAGGTTACTTATATACAGGTCATTACACGTGATCACTATTTCAATTGTTGTATCACTATTTCAATTGTTGTATCACTATTTCAATTGTTGTATCACTATTTCAATTGTTGTACCCCTCTATTGTTAGTATAATTAGAGTTGCGTGTATAAGACTAACAGGAATAAAACGTGTTTGATTAGATTCGTATGTGTGTATTTTAAATCTGAGTTAAATCCGATACAATCCTTGAGATATATGACCGGGGAGATATAACACTTACCCGATTACAACCACATATCAACACAAGTCGCCATTTTATTATAATTTAAATTAAACAATTCCGGTCTTTAAACAAACGCTATCATAAAATATTCATCAATAAATCCAATAACCATTCACAAACATCGCTTATCTACTCAAACATAATTCACTCACAGTTGACTGACTTCGTCCTAAATTATTTCTACATCAATTCAACTTTTTTATGATCAGATGTTCTTTTATGCGTTTGACATTATTTCCGTATATAGATAGATATAATATATATTATATATTCCAGTAAATTATATTATATTCAATGACACATATATTATAAAATATACCTCATCGATTTCAGAGAGGATTTCACTCATTTAACAAGAGTATTTAAGAGAGAGAAAGAGAGAGAGAGAGAGAGAGAGAGAGAGAGAAGAGAGAGAGAGAGAAAATGGGGTTTAACGTCCACCCGACACAAACTAGGTCATTTCTGGACTAACATATGGTTTAATTTTATTTAAATAATTTTCTTGGGCATAGGGGTCTTTAGCAGTGGGAGGAAACCAGAGTGCCTGGAAGAAACCCACAAGATTGAGAATGCGCCCCTATCTCCATGCCACATATGCTCACACCAGGGCTCAAAACCACAGTCGCAAGCCAGAGGTGGCCGGTCAACTAGAGGTCGAGGAGCGGCACTCTTGACCACTAGGCCCCCCCCCCTATGTATAGATATAGATATATTATATATTCCAATAAATTATAACATATTCAATGATTATGATATACATTAAGAAAGGAGGTTTAATATTGTTCATAATAATAATAATAATCGCGTCATTTTACAAGGGTAGCAAATTAGGCCTGAGGCCTTTTTTCGATTTGGCCCTTGGCACATATCGTGCGAATGATTTCGATCATTACTGCAGGAAGAAACCGAAGAACTCGGGGGAAACCTGCCTGATCGGACGGGAGACCGAATATCCCTCTCACTTACAACGATAAAGTTCATGCCCTGAGCTGGGATTGAACCCCCGTTGCATTGGTGAGAAGCCGCCTCTCCATCGCCACGGCTATCCGACCAGCAGATCTACTGTTCTGCTCCTAAACTGGGTAAATGAAGACCGGCTATGACGGAAATTTTGCATCACTCCACAAGGAACCAAGGCCAAAAAATCTGGATGAACTTTCTCAGCCAATGCAGGGAACAAACATGGTTGAAATCATGTGTTTATCTAATCTATTGGGGTTTCTACGTCCTACTCTTATATGGAATTCCAACTGCCGATAGATAAAATATATATTCCAAAAAACTATACCATATTCAATAGCACATATTATGATATACCTCACCGATTTCAACGAGGATTTCACTCATTTAACAAGAGTATTTAAGAGAGAGAGAGAGAGAGAGAGAGAGAGAGAGAGAGAGAGAGAGAG